>JAWZYU010000026.1:33917776-35173776 GCA_038380435.1 Ryuthela nishihirai
TTTCGACTCTGTTGATCATCATAATTTGTGGTTCATTGCGAGATCATGTGGTATACCAGACAAGTTAGTTAACGTAATGAATTCCCTCTATAATAACACTGAGTCGTGTGTGAGAGTTGGTAAGTCTTGTAGCAATTGGTTTAGCATTACTTCTGGTGTTCGACAAAGGTGCATTTTGTCACCTCTTCTCTTTAGCATGGTTATTGGAAATTGATTATGTTATGTGAAATTCACTTCAAGGGAAAGATTTTGGTCTTAAATAGACTGGAGATATGAAAATTTCTGATTTAGATTATGCTGATGATTAGCCCTTCTGGCAAATGATGTTGATGAGATGAACTTTTTCATTCGAGCTGTTGATGAAACTGGTAGTAGAGTAGGTTTGATTATAAACAGAGAGAAAACTAAAGTGATGAAAATTGGTCAGGCAGGCTGTGATTCAGTTAATCTGAATGGTTGCAATCTTGAGCAGGTGTCACAGTTTAATTATCTTGGGAGCTATGTAACAGATAATGGTGATGTGCAGCATGAGATTAACAGATGAATAGAAATTGCTGCCGGGACTTTTAAGAATCTATGGAGAGTGTGGAGAAATAGGTATCTACACCTAAAGACTAAAATTAGACTGTGTAATAGTTTGGTTCTTTCTAGGGTTAGATATGGCAGTGAAACTTGGACATTTTGTAAACATGATAACACAGGAAACCAGATGCTTTTGATTCTAGATGCTTACGCAGTATCTTGGGCATTAGGTGGTTCAACTTTGTAACTAATGATGAGGTTAGGCAAAGAAGTTTGCAACCTCCTTTAAGCAGCATATTGTGCAGAGAGAGACTCCATTGGTTTGGCCATGTTGCCCGTATGAATAATTATAGATTGGCGAATAGGGTTATGAACAGTGTGCCTAAAGGCCTCCCTCAGAAAGAAGGGGAGACCTAGGATGCAGTGGGCAGATAATGTCAAACAGCACCTTGTTTGAATTGGTGTGCAGTGGCCAAATGCAGTATATGTAGCTGAGGATAGACTTGCTTGGAGAACTAAATTGCACGGTCTGGTTGGACTTCCGTAGCCCTTGACTGCTTGAGGAGGAGGAGGAGGGGGGAGGAGGAGGAGGAGGAGGAGGAGGAGGGGGAGGAGGAGGAGGAGGATTTTTGGGCATGTCTTACAGAAATAAATCAAATAATTAGGAAAGTATGGGGGAGGGAGGAAAACATCAGATTTCAACACAGAAACTTCAGGTCACATGCCAGTTGCTTTATTAGTTGAAATAAAGTGGTGATGATTTACATGTGCTTAACCCTTCCAGAGCCTATATCTTGTATAAAAGTTGACAGAATCCAAAATGAGAGATGGACATGCCTATATCAGTTTTAAGTACAACACATAAAACTTCGTTTTTTCGTTAAAAAAATTCCCATTTGAATATTTTTTTACATATATCTTATAAAGATACATTATTAATCTTGAAAAACGATATTTTCTTTTTCCATTTGATACATATTTTATTAAATTCTTAATGAAACAATCTGATTGCCATTTCTTAGAAGCAATATACAATATTGCCAATCTGTTTGTTGATGTTACTCTATGCTAAAGTAATCCTCTGATTTTAGTCCACAAGTTTGATTTGAACCATTAGCAACAAATTTTCTTTAAAGTTTTGAAAATTTCCTGAAAATTAATCAAAAAATTCTATTTTAAAAAATGGAAGATTTTTGAAAGTAACTGAAAAGTATGTACTATTTTTCTTTTTTTTCTTCCATTTTATGCTCTTTTCTGCCTTAAAACTATTTCAATATGCCTAGAATTGTTTTTACCATTCATCCCAACATTCAACAGTGCTCTCTGACTACTGAAATCAAAACTACAACTTAAAATAACTTGTTTGTACAAAACTAGTGGTAAATATGTCATGGCCTAGCAAAACAGCTGGTAGTAATTAGTAGCAAATGCCCGCCATCGATATTGTGTGCTATGCTTGTAGCGCCAACAAATTTGGATAACCTTAAAATAAGTTAGTATCATTTGTACTTTCATAACTAAAACTTCGTTATTTCTATAGATCTATTATGATTTTATTTTCCGTGATTTGTACACTCTTTAGGAGTTATGCTACATCGCTAGGTATAAAAATGGCAACCTTACACCTTGTTCTATTTACTTCCATTGATTTATTGATTTTTATTCCCATAGATCATTCAGAGTTAAAATACATCGCTGATTGTGACAATGGCTGACTTATAACTTGTTCATTTTTACTTCTATTCCAATATATATATATTTATATGCCATTATCGATCTTTTGGAGGCATGATACATTGCTAGCTATGATGACAGATGGCATGTTATTTTTTTATTGCTTCTTTGTTTCCCAGTCAAAAAATTTATCTTTTATAATATTCTGAATATTAATGAGGTCTTGGATATGGAAACAAAAAGCCTTGGCAAGGAAATCAGTAGGAAGGGCAATTTTGTTAAGGGTGTTATAACTCCTCCTCCCCTCCTTTGGCTACGCTAATGCTGTTTTACCCCCCCCCCCCCCCCCACTCACTCCCAGAAAATTTTTATTATGAACAATTATTAGTTTTCGAGCTGATATTGAAATGCTTTAAAGATTTTATCCTATCTCCACCCCACTCAATATCTTGGATGTGCAACTCCAAGGATATTGACGTTTTCTGGTTTTCTGCCATGGTATGACAACCATGGTTGACATTCTGCAAAGATTCTCAAAATTCCACACCTAAAGGAAAAATGCATCATATTTAGTAAAAAAATGGGCCAAGAAAGCATTCCTCCATTTCATAACCAGTTCAAAAAATTCCGTGAATGTAAGAAGTCCAAGTTACTTTTTATAACACTGGCTGTGTTTTAAAATATACCATAATGAAAAGAATCATTAGAAGATAGAAAAATCTTGGTTTCTATTTGGTAATTTTCGTGTTTCGATTTTGAATTTGTCAAATATTATATTATTTTGGAAGAAATTTCATTTTGATTAATATATAATTTTATTCAAAATTAAGCCTTAATTGCACAGTTCGATCTAGTTTTCCACTATATTACAGTGCAAAAGTCTTACTAAAATCAATACATTTGTAAATTTGTTTAGAATTTTTATTTTCATAAAATTCAGAATTAAATTTGTTTAATTTAAAATATAATATGACCTATTTCAGTTGATTTTTTTAATTCTAAAGTTGACTAATTGATATGACTCAGCACAGTTGGCAAAAAGCCTGGACTTTTGTCAAAGTATAGTACTGAGAAAAAAAAAATCAAAAAGAGAGTAATTTTCTTGTTTCAAGTAAAAATTAATTTTTTTCATTCAGAAAAAAATAGACTTTTATTTAAAAGCATTATAATTATTTCTGTCTATTGCTTTTTAAATAAATTTTTATTTCTATTGCCAGATGCAGTTTTCTTTTACTATACAACTCTAAAAAAGACCTATTGAAATAAAACAAGTCATCATTTTTTGTCAAATATTTTAAAATAAATAAATACCCCCTCAAGCTTTTTTACTTTCATAAAATCAAGAATTAAATGCTGATTAATTTGGCATATAACATTCCTTTTATTAGTTATTTGGGAAAAAATTCTAAAGTATTTTTTTTTTGGCTGAGCATATGAAAAAAATAGCTTAGTCTCTGGATGTAAACCAATTTTTCAGGCTGGGCCCTGGAAGGGTTAAGTAAGATATGAAGGTAGTTCAATGGACAAAATACTTGACATATTATTAGCAGATTGTGGATTCATATCTCTTTCAAGGTGCAAAACTCAATATTTTCAGCCACTTTCATATAGTGTAGCTAATATTTAGCAATAAAAGATTGTGAATAATTGGTGAAAAGCTAGTTAATAGCTGAAGTAGTCAAAATCTGCAAAATTAGAACATGTCATTTTCAAGCCATGGAATCAATTCCAAACTAATGTAACAGTTTTCTGACAAATAACATATAAGTTATCATTAATTACCACATCTCAAGATTGTTACCTGAGCCTTTAGTACAGAAGATCAGGCCCCAGTGTTTTAATGCATATTTATTATATTATTATTCATAACAGCACTAATACTGTACTAAATTATATAATTAATATGCATTAAAACATTAGGGACAGGATTTGAATCCCTAACACAGGTATTGTGTTGGCCTTAAAGAGCAGCTAAAAGTTTTTAACTGTTATACATTAAAATAGGATTTTTAAAATATAATTATTATATTTGGATAGTTCATATGTACAAAATCATACACTGTGAAAAGTTATCATGTTTCTCTCTAAAATTATTATCAAACAATACTTACATTAACTCCAGGTCTTCCATCAAAACCTTGAGACCCATTAGCACCCTTTTCTCCCTGAAAGGAAAAATTTGTTTACATGCAAATTATTTTGCATTCCATTATTATTATTTCAGCATCTAATCATGCAATTTCTTTTTAAATGATATATTCAAATTTTTAACACTCACCATATTTCCAATGCTGTGATTTTCTGGAACAAAAATATTTACTAAAATAATACAAATACAACTAGACAATTTTCCTATAGTTCATCTCCTATTTACATTTAATTTTTTAACTGCATACTTTTAATCCACTGGTAGTTCATTTGAAAAATCAAAAATTTTACAAGAAATCCAACAGACACAATTTATCTTAATAATTATGTCTATATATCAACATTGAAATAAGAAATTCTATTTCTATGTACCAAATCAAACAGTTTGCAAAGGATAACAAAACTGTTTCTAGCAAAAAAGAGAAAGTTCATGCACTCATATTACCAATAAATGTTAGAAGCTATCCATAAAGTTGATGCCAATAAATGCTTAGAGCAGGGAGGGCCAAACTTTTGACTCTGTGATCAACTTTTAAAACAGAAAATCTTTTGCGATCAACCATAATACATAAGTCATAATAATGATTTAACACTGCTTGATCAGCTAAGCATAAAATAACAATTTATCATCAAACTTATATAATTTGTGATAAGTTGAATTATTATATAAAACTTAAACAATTTATGAAGAACAACTTTTATTATTATACTAATAATATTATAATTGTGCTAACTGAAGTTTTAACATCCAAGTTTGGCTAAATTTTTTTAAGTAATAATTTAACAGAGGAAATAAGTAAATATGAATCCTTTAATGTTTAACAAAAGACCTGTATGCTATAACTTTTTCCAATTTGTGTTTATGAAACATAATGCCAACATTAGCATGGTGATAAATCAAGAATTTTATGATTATACTAGAATTACATGGTTATACTAGAATTATTCACTTTATTAAAAAAATCTGTTAAATCTAGCTGCAAATTCACTCACAAACGTTAAGACTTGTCATATAGTGACCAGTGCCAGTGCGTTCACATTAGTGTAAACTGTAACCAGCTATGGCAGCTACGCAATCGATCAAACAGTTGAATGTGATGACTGATCGATCACGATCGACTGCTTGGCCACCTCTAGCTCAGAGCAACCAGCAAAACAGTTGAAAATTTGTATGTATACAAGTTTGCTACAGCTAAAGTGTTCATATAGCCAAATTAATAACTTTACAAAGCCCAAATGTTCTGAATATAACACTTAGCAATACTTATGATTTATTTTAATATTTAACCTTTCTTTTAGGTCTTGTTAACAGTCAACCTTCATTTTTTGACCTACATATACAACAGTGATTTACCAACCATTTGTATGTAATGAATTAATGTTTCCAGATTTCACCTGCAAGACAATCTCCTTCATGATTCCACGAATCTTCACTTTCACCAAACTCATGTCTGTACTTAGCTTGCCTCCTATATTTTCTTAAGATATAGTTTTTCACATGACTACCAATAATCACATTGTGTTTATCTCATAAATATTGAATACTAGCTGAATGATATCTGGAGCTACCTGGGTTTCACTTTTAATGTTTATTTTCACTGTGCTGATGATTAATTTTGTGACTACCCCCACCCCCCTCCCCATCCTCTAACCACACAGATTCAACACAAAGAATTGCACAGCATTGCTGATGTCAATGTGTGTGCTCTCATAAACTGTGGCTTCATATCTATCTATGCAAACTATCATGATTTTTATTTCCAACAGATTTTGATACCTGTGCTTCCAATGATACTCAACTGAATGGGCCCAAATTTTATATGTGGGTTCCTTCTAGTTGGGTTAAAAAATAAGATTCCTATCTGCAATAGAACACCTTAAAATAATAATGCCTTTGGAAATGTGAAAATTTGGCAATGGCAACAGATTTAAATGTTGTTATTACTCTTACATTCACCGTTACAGAGTAGTAAATGACAATAACAAATTTGGCAGAGACTTCAGTTTCCATAGGAATAGCATGGTAGATATTTTTGCATTTAGCAAGCCCCCCTTCTGAAATTTCGAATATGAAATTCAGCATTGTAACTCAGACAACAACCAAAATCACTCTGTGAAATTTTGAAGCATCTACCATAATTTCCCAATGAGTCATGGCTATCACAGACACACAGACAGGCATCTTCTTTCATTATTACAGATTTTGTAGTAAAGAAAATGGTGGGTTTCAAATCCATAAAGCACGGTGGATTAAGAATAATGAATGCCAAAATAATATTTGCACAAAAGATACCTTAAAAATACAAATAGAAAATAATGACATTTTATATATCTGTTATAAAAACAAGTGAACAATCAAATTTTGAAAACTGACAGCAAAGACAGAATTCCCTTGATATTCAATGTTCCATCAAAATATGGCTATATATTTTCTGCAGTTTTAGCATATATTGCAAAAAAAATGCCATTAGTTAAACAAAATTTACTGCTTTTATCACTGTTCAAAATGGAAATAATGGTGAAAAAATAACATGGCTAGTACTGTTGTTCATGAAAATGAAAAGGATGGATGGGAGTAAACAGTATCAAACAATGGATCAATAACATTTTATGTAAGTTGCTAGGAAGTCTAAAGAAAGAAAAAATAGCTCTTCTTGTTCCCAACCAATTTAGGTCACATTTCAACAAGCTAATAGAGAAAACTTAAGGCATGAAAACATTAAACTGTATGTCATTCCTAAATGCCTGACTTTGCAATTCTGCCCTTCACAAAACCTCTTAAAGGGCTTAAAAAGTACCAGTGGAATAAACGATTATTAGGATCAAACTAATCGAAAATTTGGAAAATTTCACTGTAAGCCACCAATTCATCAGCATACTGCATCACCTTCTCCACTTCAATCCTGCTGTGACTCATTTCTTGCTGGCAAGGACTCTATAAAATGAACTTATCACTTGCTATCAACTTTCATCTCTGAAGTTCCTCAGCCACCTCTACAGTACATAAAATCTCATTGATTACTTCTGATACTAAGTAGCATATAAATTTTGTTAAAGTGCATTAAAAAGTTTACAGTGTCATAGACTATTAAAGATATTAATTTAATTTTAATTACTGCACTGTGAAGCTCTATTGTAATTCTTGATATACATAGATATTATGAAGAAATTAACTATATTTCATATACTCTCTATCATGAAAGGAAACAGGAATATATTTATACAAACTGTTGAATAAGTCAGAGGAAGTTATATTAAAAATAATGACATATATGGCTAGCCCTAACCTTAGCTCCAGGTATGCCTGGTTGTCCTTTCTCTGGATAGACAGTTGTTACATTTGGATTTCTGCTTTCTTCTGGTCCTGGTAGTCCAGTGTCACCTGGAGTACCTGTTTCACCCTAAAAAGTTTAAAAGAAAAAAAAAATTTTTTTTTTCCACATACAGCACCTACAGTATATTTAATAAAAATTTATTTAAAATATTAGTACACTTTAAGGGTTGTACTAATATTTTAGCCAATCACACTTAATCAAGAATAAGTATGATATATTTAACAAGCATAAACAGGTAAGCACCTATAGGCTGTGAGCAATCTAATATATTAATTTAATCTTTACAGAAAACATTGTTTTTTATTGTGCTGGTTCAACCATTTTTATCTCACCCCTGTGGATTGTGTGATAAATATCTGTCCAATCAGTATTATAGGGTTAAATAAAAAATGTAATACAACCTTATGGTTCAGCCATCAGGGCTGCTGTTCTGCATCAGGGCTGCAATTTGTCCTTCCTCTGCATGCTGCATTGCAGAGAGGCAATGATGTTCACACAATCAGTTCCCTTCTTGCTATTGGTGTGCAGTATGGTGTGAGGTGCTATAGTTGATCTTTCCTTTGATGGTATTGAAAGTATATAGGCATCAAAAAAAAATAAGATTGGTGGGATAAAGTGGCACTGTAGTACTGTCAAAGGAAGGATTAACTATAGCACCCCACAGCTCACCACAAACCATCAGTGAGAAGGAAATTGACAGTGTGAACATTAATGTCTCTCTACAAAACAGCATACCAGAGTAGGACAACTTCATCAACTGCAGCCATGATATCAGCCATAAGGTTGCATTCCATTTTTCATTTAACCTTTTGATACTGATTAAACAGATATATATCAAATGATCCACAGGTGAGAGATAAAAACAGATGAGTCGATACAATTAAAAAACAGTGATTTTTATAAATGCTAACTTAGTGTAATTGTGTGTTATGTTTAAATGACTGATATGTTAATGATATGTAACAGGCATCCTGTAAATTAAAGCACCTTACATGAGGTTATGGGTTCATATCCCATCTGGCTCAAGACAATTTTTCCTCTATACTCAAGAATGCTCACAGAACTATACACTATACTCAAGAATGCTACCAGTGCTTCCCTATGTATACTCATTGCTAAATTTATTAAGCAAAATTAAATATAAAATATACCATGTTAATTGATGAGATGTGGTTAGTCTAATTCCCATAGCTGTAAGTGATTTGTCAACCAGAAATTTCAATTACAGGCAAGACAACTTCGAATGATTTACCCTATTGTATAAAGCTTAAAGCCATTAATACAGATCTTGATCAGCCACTGGAAGTTTAACAAAGTACCTGACATGTTAGCAGGAAGTCAGGGTTCATATTCAACCTGGCTGAAGACAATTTCTTCTCTATACTCAAGATCACTCACAGCCTACAAACTGTTGTCCTTAGCATGACAATAGAATGTGGAAAGAGATATGGTTTGTTGAATGCAATAAATCATATTGTTCTCTCTTTCCATTACTTAACAATTGTGAATTGAAACCTGGGAAAAGGCTTCTGGATCAATCTGTATAATTTAACATTTAATCCCCTGAACTAAAAATAGAAGTTTTTTTTTTACCATTATCAACTTATATTTAATTATATATCGTTATATACTAACAAAAGATAAATATTACAACTCACTTTCTGACCCTTTTGACCTCTTACACCTTCACCTTGAAGACCTTTAAAACCTGAATCACCTGGAAAGCCTCTTAAACCCTACAGGATTAATAAAAAAATTGTATTAATGACAGTCACAGAACTGAAGATAGGTAGTAGTAGTTTAAACCATTCCCAAAGGGAGTGAAAATAATAAAATTCTTCAAAACAGCCTCCAACCGAAAAATTCTGGCTATACTTGTATGACATGCATTATCAATCAAGCTTCATTTGGGATGGATATACCTTTTATGACTTCACAACAGAATGCTAATCATGAGTACTTCAGAGGACTCGAATAAAAAAAATTATAACTGTAAAAAACCTCAATAAGTGCAGTCTTAATTTCCTTGTGGCCATCCCGTGGTCAAGTGGTTAGTGTGCTTGGCTACTGATCTAAGGGACATGGGTTCGAGCCCCGGGTAAGGCATGGATGTGTGTGTCGTTTTTCTGCTGAGGTCCTGCCATCTTCACAGACCTTCTACTACGGCATATAAACTGACAGGCTCCTGCCAGACCTCTGTGGCAAGCAGCTGCTTGAGGGGGTATTTATTTATTTTTTTAATTTCCTTGAAAATAGATGTAATTGTTTTGGGTTTTTTAAGTATATATTCTACATTGGTATTTAGAGCATTTAATATCAGTAAAAATATTTAATAATAAATAACAATTTCCAAATTTACAGACAATATGTTATAGTTATGAATTAGGCATTTTTAATTTTTCAGATGCATATGAACGATATGCCAAAGCATTATCCAATTTCCTTAATCTTAAAATGATGGTTGCCAATGGTTGCCAATACTGAAACAAAAAAGGATTTCCATTTCAACACACCATTAACACTGCTATATTTGAAGAATCAAAAGTAAAAACACTCCCTACTCTCAGACAATAAAAAGTTATCCCTAGTAGGCAATAGGCAATAGCATATTTTGAAAATATGTTTGGTGGGGGGGGGGAGGATTTCGCTTTTTCAAAAGATAAAAATAGGAAATCAATACATAAATATTAAAAAAGGCAACTAATAAGTAAAAAACAACCACTAGTACATTTTGCAGCAATGCTTGATAGTTGCTAAATGTTTCAGAAGCATAAAAATGCAAAATAATTTTTAAAATATATACATTTTGGGGATATCAGGCAATTTTCCAGCAGCTCTTAGGAAGTGACCTTTAGGACTGGAGAAAACTGAACTGGGAACTTTAGGACTGTGAGACTAGAAGTGACCTTTAGGTCACTTCCTAAGAGCAGCCAGAAAATGTTCCGACATTTTTTAATATACTTTACTTCAAACAGAAGAGCACAATATTTGGAACTCTATCCATGTTGCAAGAAGAATTGTGAATTTAAAATAGAACCTTTGTATTTGCCTGGCACCTCTTCGTATGAACATTGTGATTATTTGCTTATATTATACAACACACAGTTATATTCTATTTTTTATTAAATGCCTCTGAGTTGCATAAGTCTGAATATAAGCTTAGCACCCAAGCTTCCCACTACAAACTGAGCTTCCTCCTGGCCACACAGGTGTCAATGTGACAGCAGTCCATGCAGTGATTGTTTGATTTGGACTACCTGGGAGGGCTAAAAAAATGCAAGAATCCCATTAAAAGTAAGGAGTGAAGAGTGAGGACTGAATTTAGTATAAGAATGAAACTTCTGCCATGGAACTTGATGAAGCATACAAATAAGATAATGCAAAAAAAAAACTTGCTGAAATACATTTTTTTAAATAATTTCATTAAATAAAATGCAATTCTATAAATGATTCACATATAATTCAAGCAAATTAATGTGAAACTAATGAAAGAAATTTTCAAGATTGATGTAGATGTGCAACTAACAGAAATATGCAACTGAGAAATACTAAGGTGATTTCATAAGTCTGTATGTTTTATCGCCTACTTGAGAAATGATTATTACAATATAAATAATGAACCCTATTCAGTGCAATATAAACCATCATTTCAATAGTTCATAGCGATCTGTCAGCAAGCTGTTTGATTGCTCTTAAGTACCATGCTTGGTCCTTGGAAGCAGAAAACATCTGATCCATTTTCGACACTGAAATGTTTGCTGAAATGAAACCTCAAAGGAAATGAGCCAATGAGCAAAAGAAGTAGTAGTCAGAAGGAACTAGGTCTGGACTATATGTTGGGTGAGGAAGAAGCTCAAATGTCAGTCTCTTGGAGTTTCCCTTTGGTCCGAAGTGTGGTGTGAAGTTTTGCATTGTCTTGTTGAAAGAGTACCTGATGTCTGTTTACCAATCCTGGATAGGATCGAAACATCAGGGAGTGCATGCATTCCAGTTGTGCTGAATAGAGGTGCCCATTGATGGCATATCCATCAGGAACTAGTTTGAAGTGCACTACACCATCAAATTCTACCAAATATACAACACTGCCTTTGTTTTGAATCATCCCCTTTTTCAGACAGGAAGTGTGGGCTGGCTGGGGTCAAATGATTGTTTTTCGGTATTCAGATTGTTGAAAATGATCCATATTTCACCAAACATAACAATTCGCTTCATGAAACTATGGTTGCATGGATTAGTGAGGAGTTTCCTGTGAGTTAGCCAGTTTGCTTGTTCAGTAGTGAGTGTATAGGAAACTCTTTGGCAATTCCTGGTTACCTTAATGATATGTTGAAGATGCCACACTTATAGTTACTTGTGAGCAACAAAGTTCAGACAAGAACCTGTGATTGCTTGTCAAAAGATCAGTTCAACATCAGAGCGCAGACTATTGTGATCTACCAATATTGCTGTCCCGATCACAGCTTACTTTTGAGGATTGTGTCACCACCTTCAAACTTCTTAAACAAGCTTAGCAGCATGAATGGATACTGCCCCTCACCTTCCACTTTGCCTATTTCTCATGTTGTGTCAGTAGCTTTTAATCCTTTTTTCCAGTAATGATGTAAAATTTTACAAATTTCAATTTCCTAACTCACTCATTGTACAATGTTTCTAATAAGACTCCGATACTTGTAATAGTTATGGACTGAAGAATTCATTGGACTTTATACTTTCTGTTAGTAGTATATTCAGAGGTATGCAAATGCAACATACTGATGACAACATACCATACACATTTTGCAAAGTGAAAAATGCAGACTTATGAACCAGCCTCATACACAATTATTATTGTTCCATTATAACTGAAAAATGTTCATCAGTAGAATTTCCCAATTTGATAGTTGCGCATATGATGTAGAAAGTTGACCATCACATTTCACTAACTGCACTGAAAAAATATTTCATATGAAATTTCCATTCCTGGCTAAATTGCATTCTAAATAACTATTCTAAACTGCAGCACTTGACTATATGAAACTATCCCTGACATAGTTATACTGTACATATTGCATTTTATGTAATATTCTTATATGTCCAGTATAGCTGCAGTTGTGACACACTCAAATACCTTAAAATATGGAAATTGAAATATTAGCCCCATATATATATATATTCATTTTTTCAATTATAAAATGTAAAGATGTAAAATTTTCTGAAAAATATTTATTTTTAAACAAATAATTCTATGCCACATTTAAAGCTGCATTACACTTCATTTGGATATTAGTGTAAGATATGAACTTAGATTGGGTAAAAGTGAAGATGAATGATTCTGCCTTTTGTGCACTAAAATCAGTTTAATTTTGATATTAAGTTAAAATTGCATTAAAATTGCAAAGTATGAATTGCACATTATGTTGTGCAATAATTCTTTTTTTTCTTTTTCTTGAAATACTATAGCATGTACTTCAAGAGGTACAAGCTAATGGAAAAAACATCCTTATCCACTTCCAGGTTTCAAATGCAGAATTTTCTGCTAGCATGGTAAGTGTTCTGGTACAATAGTTGGAAACATTTTACAAAGCCTCTATATTATCAGGTAATCTCTGCTGAATTTGACTAACTAAAGAAACAATGAATTTTATACATAAAGTTAACAAAGCTTTTCAAATTTCATTTTAATTATTATACTGGGATAACAAAAAGAAGGAAAAAAACAAATTGCAAGAGGTGTAATTTTTAATATTTAGTGGCAGAAAATTATATATGAATATTAAATGTTAGCTCAATGATGGTATTAGAAACATTAAAATTACTTAGAATAAAATATATTCTCAATGATTTTTTTATGTTTTTCCAGCTATGCCTTATCATCTTGAAATTGGCAATCATCCATTATTAATTTCAATTGGCATAGTATGAATAACATCAGAAATTGACTGGTGTATTTCCATGCATCTTGTTACGGTACAACTTCCAAAAATTCATATTCATTGTATTTCTTTCTCTTCCTCTTCAACATGCTATTATTGCTAAAATAGATTTTGTAATGTTTGCAACTACTCGATTTCTCAATTTAGTTTTCACAATATTTATATCACTAAATCATCATTCCAAAGTGTCGGAAATATGGAAGGACTGACATTGATACTTCAAAATTTGCTAGCTTTTCCATATGGGTAGTAAGGTCAAATAATAGTAGGATGAAGATTCAGTTCCAATATTGGTCAGGGTTGTGACCTTCAGAGAATATCTTTTACAAACAACTTTTCATATGAGTGCAATAAAATTTTCTCATCTGTAGTGATTTTGAAGTTTGTCTAAAATTAGACTTTTACTTTTTGGCATTTAAAAATATTTTAACATATTCTATCTAGTAAAAGTTCATCCCCATTTTAAATATGTTTGTTAGTTATATTAAGTAACGACCAAGTCACTGTTTCGAATATTGCAAAATTCCACAGAAACAGCTGTAGAGCAAATAAGAGAGACCTTTTTTTATCTATTTAAAAATAATTTGTTGGGTGCAAGAAGTGATATGCAGAGAAGAGCATCAGAAACTGTTATGAAATTAATAAAATATTTAATTAATATTTATCAATGAGAACTAGACTGAAATGTGGCTTTTGACTATTAGTGACAATAAGTGATTAAAAGATAATATAGATAATTGTGTTAAAAACATTTTTTTCATAACCTTTTATACTACTAAATTCAAACTATAAAAGGCAAAACTAAATTTTTATGCATAATTGCAAAGCAATAAAACCCTGAAAAAGTTAGCGAAAAATTTGTAATTTTTTTTATTTTTAGCATTTTTATGGAAATCTAAAACTTTTTGCAAACATTTCTTCAGCTAATTCTCACTGATGGTTGACAATTCTGATTCAAGTTTATGAATGGTCATTTGTTTCTCTAAATTTCATTCTGGTTTCTTTAGAAAATTTAGATTTTTAATTCAGAGCAATGTCACACTATTCAAAAAAGTATCATTTTAGGTGATAAAAATTAATGTAAAATATTCAAACTTTCTACACATTAAATAAAATATCTTTATTTCACAGTAAAACCCAAAAGCAAAGTGCATACCAAAAGTAATTAAAAAATCTAAAAAAAAAAAAGATATTAGGTGCTAAAACAGATATTTTGCTGCTAGAATAAACAAAGAAAAACTGTCCTAAATTGTCAATATTACTGAATTTAATAATCTTAAGGAGTTGGCAAACACTGGAAAACAAGGATTTAATCAACTACTTCAATGGGTTAATCTGGGAAGACTTTCTTGATTAGTATCATATGTATTCCTATACCTATAATTGGGATCCATTACAATATTATTCAAATATTCTTTCGAACTACAGGAAATCTAAAATATTATGATCAAAACCACAGCACTAATTCTAGAATTAAGGATTGTACAATATTAAAAATACGGTAATATTTACTTTTCAGCTGATTTTATTAACACAACTTTTGCTAAAGCCAATAAAACTTTAGATCAATTCAAAAAAAGGTGTTTGCAGTTTTGCTGCCTCATCGACAATTATACTTTATATTATCTATTCATATCTACACTCTAGTAAATTCTATATAAAAATTTTAACTTATTACAAAATATTTCATGTCATGCTACAACTCACTGGGGGGCCTGGTTCACCTCTCATTCCTTTTTCCCCAACAAATCCAGAAAATCCAGGAGGTCCCTGCATGAAAAATATAATTATTAATATATTAATCACTGCATAATAATTTGTAAACAAAATATACTTTTAGAACATAAATTTTTGAGGCATGTGAAGAAACACCAGTATTTATGTGTTTGCATTCAGGATAAGAGACTTATACTTCAGATGACCATTATGCCCATATTTCTTGATCTGATGGAATATTTTAAGGTAAGAAGTATAAATAAGTATTTTATTGTTAAATATTCAAAAAAATCACTTATATTTTAAAATAAATTTCAAAGACTTTTTAGAGAACTAATATTATTAAAAAAACAGAGTAAGAAAAGTATCAGCTGAGAACTATTTACAAACATTTATATTAATGACAATCAAACTACAGAAATGGTAATTTTTGATCCCTATAAGAAATTAATATATATATATACTCTCAGCAGAGTCGCTTTTGTTTAAACAAGGATTTTAATTTCTATACTATAATTATATTACACATACTTTTGCTAATTTTGTTACTTTATGGAAATATGATTCAAAATGATACTTTTTTTTTCTTTTATCGAAATACCCTATTTAGCAATGAGAATGCAGTCATAGAAGAGTACTGATCAGGCATTATCTGCATTATATGATCACAGGACATATAATTCCACCAGCATAAAAAATTTGGGCAAATATGAGCCCATTTGTAAAGTTGGTAAAGATAGGTCCACCCTAAATTAATCCCCGAAGTTTGTCAAATGGCTGAAACAACAGCAAACAATCATTGATAGAAAAATAAATCATATGAGGAGGGTGATCCCAGGAATTATGAAGGCATCATGTGGACATCTTTAAGACATCACAATATTATCACTGCTGGTGATAAGCAGCTGCATACAAACATCAAAGGGGAGGAGGTGGTTCAGTTGGAAGCATGCCAAGGCAGTAATCTGTACTTTCCAGGTTCAAGTCCCATCTGTGCCAATGTTGAGATTTCTCTCTGCAAAACTTTCCACCCTGCCCTTGGTCAGTAGGGGATACTGATGGGCTTGGAAAGGCCACTGTTAATTGGATGGGACATTAAGCCATGGCCCTGCATGCAGGAGAGCCACACCCTGTGCATGTTAAAGAACATGCTGGATGGCCTTGACAGGAAGCTACCATCTGTGTCCAAACAGCTGTCAAGTGTGTCCACTTTCCCCAACCTTCTCCAAGCTTTCAGGGTCCTTGTGATCTGGTCATTTAATTCATTGTGTGCAAAAAATAGTGCCGCTCAGAGGTAAAACCACCTAACAAGAATCAAAATATGATAAAGCAGAAAGAATTTTCTTGACACCATATAATTCTACAATGCTACTCCATCTAGCTTGGACATAATGAACCACCAAATAGTTCATATATTTTGTAAGGACTGCATCTAGCAGGTATCCAGTACACATTTCATACAACTACAGCCTGGTAATATGAATTTAATTAATATCCTTTTTAGGCTGGTAGCAATCAGTGTCTGAGTCATCTACATAGAGATTATTGGAAGCAGGGCCTCCTGGCATGAGTTCATTCCCCAAATGGTTGAAGAACTAAGGGCAGATTACACAAAGAAAAATCTCTGATGTTACACTGCCCTAAAAGTCATTTGTGGCAAATGTTTGAACAAGACAACCACTTGTACTGATTGTTTTCAAAATTTTGAATGTTAGTGTAGCCTTTCATTTTCAAATATCTTAATAAAGTATTAAGTATTGTCTAATGTACGATTTTTGTGAAGCATTGCAAATCTGTGTTCTGACCTCACTGTAACTTAATAATATCACTGTAACTTACTTGTTATGTCTAACGTACAATTTTGCAAAATAAAAAAATACCAAAAATGTAACCTTTGTTTTGCATTCACACAAATGAGTAAACATACAGAAATGGCTTGCAATTGATATCTGCCTTTGAGAAATATGCTAGACAGTTATTCAATGATAGTGGTAAAACAAAACACTTCTGGCCCTTCTATGTATGCAGATGGTCTAAATTTCACATATATATATAGCTGTTTATCATAAAATAAATTTAAATTGGCATTTAATATTCAATTAGAATTTTTTGTAATATTCAGTTAAAATTGCATCTTCATATGCTGCAACAGATAGTCAATAATAATCAGAAATTATTTTTAAGTAGTTATAATAAAAAAAACTTACGGGAAACCCTGGTCGTCCTTCTTCTCCATAATCTCCTCTTACACCAATAGAGTTCACACCACCTTCTCCTGGATCACCCTTTTTCAAAAGTGCATAAATACATTTAGAAAAAATTCTATACTATCATACAATGAGCAAAAACCATACAGATACTAACTTTCCACATATAACAGAATTTAGCATACAACAGACACAGAAATAAAATAATGAATAATCCCTTGTAAATGAATTCTCAATTTGAGTTTTTTTTTAAACAAAAATTGCACTTAGAGAAATTAATTTTAATTTTCTTAACATAGAGCATTATCATATTTCACTCAAAACATATGAAAAAATGAAATACGGTTACCTCTCCAAATCCAACACTGGAGATTGGATTTCCAAATATCCACAACTTTTTTGCCACCTATACCGTAACCATCGAGACTCAAGGCCTTTTCACTGATAACGTCACACGTTCTGACGTCAGCATTCGTCGATCTAGCATCTTGACCCCCCGTAGCTGCTTGTGTGTTTGTTGGTGGGATTATTATCTGGTGTTCAACAAATGTATTTTTAAACAATTTTTGCAAGATAAAAAATGATTGTTTGTTAGAGAATTTAGGAAATAAGAAAAAATGTCTTAGTGCCAAAAAGAGAAAGTTGTCTACCCTCAATAAATAGTATGCACAGAGTTAACTGTTGGCTTTGATATTAATAGTTTGGTGACAAACAGTTTTTCTGGCACATGGGATTTGAACCATATCTCTCCAGGTACATGCCACAGTGTCCTAAGACCACTAAACTAATAAGTTATATTAGTGGAAAAAAGGCAGAGTCTGTTAGTTTAGTGGTCTTACACCACTGGCTTATATCTGGAAAGATGTATGCCTAAATGATTTAACCTTTCTTTACCAGGGTGCATAGAATTATTTTTTTAACAATCGAAGATTGATTAGAGACTATTTTCTTTACATTTGGGAGATTAGTTGAGCGATTTATTGTCAAATCTTTAGTCATAGATTTAAAGGTAGCTTTATAAACCAAAATATATATGTGTGCTTGCAGTAAATTGTAGTTTCTAAAGTTTAGATGCACTTTTCCTGTTAGTTTTTGAATATATATTCCATTGGAAGGTTGTATCCATGTCCAAATATTATTCAAATTTAATGAGAGTTCAGAAAAAAATACAGCTTAATATTCATATAAATTCAGTCTAATCACTAAGAAAAAGTATTGAAATTAAATCATAACTAACTGAAATTGTTACAGCTAAAGCTATTACAGTATATCATTAATTTTCAGTTAACATTTGCCAATAAAATTGTTCTGAATAATGTTTGTGTGTTTCTTTTTCTCTTTTTAATAAAACACCCAATTTTCCATAACAATTTATATGTCACAATTATATTATTAATGATATATAAAACTGGATCAGTTATTGACAGCATTTATCGTGAAAAATATGTGAAGGAAATTATTTTATTTTTGTTAATATATAACCGAGTAATTATTTGCATTTAACTTTATTTTTAAACATATTGTGTCATTGTAATTATACGTACAACCAATTATGACGCTTCAGTAATTTATATATCGTTCTACATGTTCAGAGAATGTTAAATGACAATTACATTTTGAGTCATCAACTTAGCACAATTACAAATCAAGATCTATTTTAGTTTCAACGTCTTCCTTATTTTAAGGTTTGCCATAGAAATATTACTCTAATGTACATATATACCATATAATAATACCATGTCAATCAGTTTTTGAGCACAGTACCAAACAAAAATGCCCTCCCGATCTTATGAAAAAAAGTAAATGCTCGATTTGCTACGATAGAACTATGTGCACAGGATGCACTGTGGATCCACAGGATGTGATGTCAGTTTAGATTGCAAAGGCCTTGTTCTCGAAGGTTACGTCTATACTCCTTTCAACATAAAGATATCAGAAATATTATACATGAGAAGCATATCACTCAACCACTCCAAATGGAAGGATGGTGATAAAAGTCTTAAAGTTAAGCATTGCGAATGCAGCATAATAAGATTGCTAAGCATGTGCATTGTATTTACTCAGAAACATTTTTAAGCTAAAAAGAATCACAAAAATTAACTTCTGTTAAGGCAGGACAATATTTTGGGCTGGTAATAATAATTCATTACCCTATTGGAAGACCCAGTTCTGCAGATATAGCAGTATTATTTATAGATGCACTTGGGCTGTGATTAAATCCTAACAATTCTGCAGTGATATACCCAGCAATGGGGACATGAAACACATTTCTAATCAATCATGAACTATGAAACTATGCTTTCTTATATTTCTTATTAAATATTTAATAATTAAAAATTATCATTAGAAAATCGTTTCTGTGTACACCCTTTAAATTTCCCTACCATTTCCTTGTTGAAATAAAAATTAACTGTTTTACTTTTTCCCTGTCACCCCCCAAAAAAGGGAAAAAATATGAGTGTGCTACTGAATTAGACTATTCAGATTTTCATCTAGGTGAACCAGAAATCCTAGTGATTCCTGCAAAATTATGCCATTTCTGTTTTCTAGTTTTCTATTCCATCAAACATTCCTTTCATCACCATCACAAATAACAGACACAGAAAATAAACTTGAACATTTTGTTCATCTCATAATCAGGGTAATGGAGAATATAAGCCAATGCATGTTGTATGTTGTACAATTGTATACCATACTATACCATAATACCATAGCATATGTATGGTATGACCACCTACCTTACATACATATACTATGGTAGGTGGTCATATTATTCTGATACGACTGTGTATATCACCAATTTTCTAAGGAAATATATTAAAATTAATATTAGTTGGTAATTTAAAAATTGTCTGATAAATGAATGCATGTTAAATAGATGCCCCAGAATAAATTAGAAATATAATACATGGACCCCCACAAAACAAAGTACTCAAATAACAATTTTTTGCTTATGAAATGTCTTTCATAGCCTCCCACTGATTCACATAGTGAATATTTCCTGCAAAACAAATTGCTTATAAAGTCACAGTCTCACCAATTTTGGTCAATCAACTTGTAAATGAACTCAGCAAGCCTCTGTCAATTTGGGACATTCATTTATGAACTTGATTGCCTTTGTTTACATTGTTTGCTGTGTTTTGGTTGCAGAAAGATCTCTCTTGAAGCTATCATCATCCAGCAACTTCGAAAATCCCTATACCGGCACCAGCTCTAGTTCTCCAGAGGTTATAATGGAAGGAGATTCTCCTTCAAAAATTATATTCCTATCTCAACTTCTCCACCAATCCCTTAGTTCTATCATGTTTTTACCTAAGAATTTTATATATTGACATTTTTAACTATGTTTGTATTAATTTTAATCTTTTACTATGTTCTTATAATATTTATTTATCAAAAATTAGTGTTCAAATTTTTATAAACTATGATGTATATATATTTTTATAAAATGTTGACTTGGAATGAATTAGACCATTCAAAATATATTTCCTAAATTTGCATAATTTTTTTAAAATAAAAGATTTTGAGGCTCAAATTAAAGTCATTATTTAATTTGCCAATTAAATCATGGCTCAATCAATCAAGTGAGTTGATTGAGCTGGGAAAGACATAAAAGAGAATATAAGAAAATGGGGATGGCTCAGTCCATAGTGCACTAGGCTCATAAACTGCAGTTTCCACATTCAAATCCCAACTGTGTCAGCATTGAGATTTATCTTCCCACTCCCACCCTGCTCTTAGTCAGTAGGGGACACCTATGGGTTTGGAAAGGCTGCCATCCATCAAATGGGATGTTAAGCCATGGCCCATGTGCAGGAGAGCTCTACCCAGTGCACATTAAAGAACACGCTGGATGGCCTTGATGGGATGCTTTCCTCTGTCTCCTAACATCTGTCCAGTGGGTCCCCGTCCCCTCATTCCCTGTTCTCTGAGCCATTGAGGTCCTTGTAACTTGGCTATTTAGAGACCTGTGTGCAAAAAAAGTGCCACTCAGAGGTGCCCCTCCCTTGCCAGATCTGACCTTCATCATATATCACTTCAATGATTCTTGGTGCCCTTTTGGCTCTAAAAAGAAAACCTTGTTCATCTTCAAGCTAGTATGAACATTTAGTTAAAGAATTTAAACATTAAAAATAAAAATCATTCATACAACCATTCAGGTTACTGGAGAACAAACACACTTAGAAACATAAAATGCCAAAAAATCTAGTAGAATCCGACATTTCAATTTGCTCAGCAAATGCCTTTCAATGCTAGTGGTATCTATAGCTTATTGTGAGATCCATTCATCATTCATTATCATTATTCATTTCCATTTATGCTTATTATTAATTTTAAATTTTTTTTATCTCACAGAAGCTATGAGACACTCAGAGAAGAAATGTAAGATAGCTAAGGCAGGTGTGATCTGCCTTAGCTATCTTACATTTCCATAATAACCACCTAATGTAAGAGCACACTCTCTGACACGCATAGAGTGCACAACACATCATACTAATGAAATTGTCACATATAACTTAGCTAATCTTTAAACTCACATAGTGAATGTTCAACAGTTACAGTTGATACTTGCAAGCAATTAAGTTTCCCTATCAGTTGCTAGGAAGATTAATGATAAGCTTAGGGCTAGATCTTACTTATTCAATATTATTCCTTCTTTGCAAGAGTATGTGCACCACTATCAAAGTCTACTTGAATTGCATTGAGATCAAATTCTGAATATATAATTAGATGGGTAATCAAAACCATTCAAGGACTTTTCATTATAAAAATATTTATGCCTGACTAGTAAAATTATTCTAGACTTAGAGAATTTGATATTTAAAAGTAAATCTATTAAAGCATTAAATTTTGAGACTTGTCAAGCCACTTCAGATTACACTTTAGAAAGCATGCTCAGGGTACAAAATGACCTAATCACAAAATTGATATAGGATATTCATAATAAAATTTGGTATTTGACACTCTGGGTTTTGAGTGTCTGGCACTCATTGAATATATTATAATATGCCCTTTATCATGAATCTACTTCTTTCTAGCCAGCTTACTTATTGGCTATTTATGCATTTTTTTCTTTCAGGCAGTCATATATAAACTGACCAAATATATCAATATCAACAAAGATACAAAGTTATTAACTTTTTCTATACTAGCTTCTATTACATTAATACTTACATATAAAAGTTAAGCTAAGAGAGAATAATTCTTACTTTTGGTCCCTGATCTCCAGATCTACCAGGAGGGCCATGAGGTCCTGAACCTCCTGGAATGCCAGGTATTCCTGGCCTTCCCTGTAATTAAAAAAAGCCATTTTAACATTACTTTCCAGTGTTTAAATATAA
The DNA here is from genome assembly GCA_038380435.1 of Ryuthela nishihirai. NCBI lineage: Eukaryota > Metazoa > Arthropoda > Arachnida > Araneae > Heptathelidae > Ryuthela > Ryuthela nishihirai. The sequence goes on from JAWZYU010000026.1 coordinate 33,940,633, forward strand.
AAATATGTACAATACTTTAAACACAATATATTATATGGCATTTCATGCATTTGCTAAATTTGTAACTTGACCTCAGTGGCACCGTGAATTGCACAAGTACATATGCAGATTGTATGCATTTCTAGCTTATATTGCTCTCCTCATCAACATGGGAATTGCTTACCTGATGACATGATGAAGTAGAAGACACAAAATACAAAGCAAAATCTCGTCATTTTTAACCATTAGTTCATTGCAGTGTTATGAGCAGTTTGTTCTTAATTCTATGAAGTACTGGTAAGCTGTTGTGTGCCTTTTAACTTCATGTCAAGAACACCAGTATACTTGCAATATCTAAGCTACGAAATCTTCATTAGCAGTAAAACAAGAAGAAATAAATATTTAGCGGAAAAATTTTTCAGTGACATACGGGAATTGAACCTGCATCTCTCCAGAAACATGCCAGAGTGTTCTTATCAATTGAACTAATGCCAGCTCGTCTTTTTTCCACTTATTTAAGACTATACTCTATCACCAAGAAATGCCGGCCAACCATTGGCGCCATCTATGATCTCAGGTGGCAATCATTACCTTTATTATCATCTATGTTTACAAGAAGAAATACATATACCATTCTCTTTTTGAAATGCTTAGACTCTGAACTTTATGCTTTGATATACAGCTAATGAATTTAATTATGCAAAATTATACAGTACAGATATCTGCATACATGTAGCTTTAAAGAATATCGATGCAGCATAACCATTAGTATTGATCACTACACTCACCACAGAACAAAGGTATGACAAATCATTAGTGATCATTACTGATCATCATGCTCTGAAATATTACACTCAGGATATAACTCACTGTCTTTAATAATATTTTGTGACTAGTCAAGTATTTACAGTTTACATAAAGTTAATTTGTTAATTTATATTATGCTTTTCATCATTTTAAAACAAAATATGATATTTTGCTCTTAAAAATTTTTTAAGTTACAGAAATCCTTGCGTTATGAATTGCACTTGAACATTTTTGGTATATCCTTCATGAAGGGTTCAGTTCCTACCATGAACATATATGAAATCTGCTGAAACATTGTTCCTTTAAACCTTATTCAAAATATCACTTAATTATACAGGTGGCACATGCTAATTTCTTCCCATCACATTGATACATTAGCAGAGGAATAGTCATGAAAGGGATTTAGCATAATCCAGTATAGATTTGAGGAAAATTAATTAAAAGAAAATGGGTTTTAAATAATGGAATAGGCCCACTTGAAAGGAATACTAGTGCTATAATCACCTAAAGAAAAGGTGCAGAAAATAAAAATATCCTCACTAGATAATAAAAACATGTCATAGGACAAATTTAAATATTAGACATTTTCTCATTTAGCAAAGATGTTCATCAATGTGTTCAGTTTACATTCCCATATGAATAGTATATTTTTAATTTTTCTTTCTCTGACTTCATCAAAAAAGTAATTAGTTTACAGACTGTAGCCTAGCTTGGTATAATATAATTACAAAGCCTTAGATAATATGAGTTATATAAAGAAAATTTTAAAAATATAAAAATAAAGTAATATAAATTATTTAAATACAACTTACATCAGTTCCATTGCAGCCTGGATAACCTGGATCTCCCGCTGTGCCTTCCAAACCAGGTAATCCCTATTGAAAGAATAAAACAAAATTATCAAATATTTTTAACAAGTTTTGTTTCCTAATTCATATTTAACCACTAAAAAAAGTTCTACAATTTTTTTTCCTTGAATTCATATATAGTGTCAAGTTTACAAGAGTTTCTCAGGTAATAAAAGTATCAATTCAAACTCAAGATCAATCTATATCAATTTCTCAGAAACTTATTTTCATTAAATTGGAGCAACAAATAGATAGTAGATCAATGTTTCTAAAAGTATACTATGTATAAATACAGTAATACTCACTCAGGTATTCACTAAATAAATAGAATGATACAGCAACAATTTTATGCTGTAAATTTAGCAGTTTAGCATCATCAGCAATAGGTAATTGACACTATATAGGTGCTTAATTGTTTATAATTATTAAGCAATTATAAATTAGTCATTGAATATTAACAAAATAATAGACAACAATTTTTTTAAGAATATAAAAACTTAAACTGAAATTAATTAATTAGTTTGATATACATAAATTATTTACATAAATGGTACTAATTTTGATAGATCAAACTCGGATATGAGCTGCTTTTATTTTTAATGACATAAATGTCCACTAGCCGTAAGTGGAGCCTGAAATGCCAATAAAAATAGAGCAAAAGATAGAAATAGGTGTATTAAAAATTTACAATTCATTTCATTTTAGACAGTTTTACAACTATAACAATTTTTTGTTATTAAGCATATACAGGCAAATCCTACTATAACAAATTAATTCAGAGAAAACCCTTTGTTAAATGAGAATAAAAGTCTTATATTAATGTAAAAGAAACTTGTTTATTCATTCAAAATAATAGCAAAATATAGAAGAAAAAAAGAGTTTTCCACTTTATCTTTAGTAAAATTTCTGTAAAATATATTTTTTCCTATTTTGTTTTATTATTCTAATATAAACAGTTCATAATATTTCGATTATTGCTTAAATTTTTCATTTATGCACATAATGCATATTCTTAGACTTTTGACGATCGGCAAACTCTAAACCTAAGTAAAGCAGTGTCATAAAAAATAAGTTTTCTTTAAAAACTAGATAATTTAAATAAGAAATGAAAAATATATTAGAAAAGTGACAAAGAAATATGAAAAAAAATTTAAATGTTTCAAGGCATTTAAAGTTTAATCGATGCACTGAACTCGAGAACAAGTTGCTTTATTATAAAACTGCATAAGTGCTACGGAAAAGTTTAATTCTAAAATTCCGGCAGAAATTTTGGTTAAAAAAATCACAATTTCCTTACCTTAATTTGTTTACATGCTTTAAATGTAATTAAAAATATTGATAAATAAAGTCCTAGCATTTAAAAATCATGCTCTGAGTAATCCAAATGATTGCCACTATTTTAAATCACTAGTAGTTTCACTTTCAATCGTTTCTAATTAATTATTGTTCATAATTGCACTATCAATTTTAGAAGCATTAAAGTAAATAAAAAAAAAAAGTCTTTAAAATCGAAAGTCTGCTAAAATATTGATTGAAAGCTAATGTGTGTAGTTCCCGGATGAAGCAATTTCCGGTAGTAAAACAAAAATCAATATTCTTACGTTAAAAGGTTAGAAAGCATTACAACTCTGGTAGATCTATAAATAGCAGAAAGGAGCAGAAAACACAACCAATTGATAATCTAAACACGGTACGACAGAATAGAGGCATGAACTGAATCAGTGCTACTTGATGCTGTTTACGGTGACTGAACATGTGCATCTGACTCAAATTTATTTTTAAACTTTATCATAATTTTTTTAAGTGAAATCAGCAGGTAAAAAATTTATATCATATTTTTAAATGCTATTTTTGATATTTAATTAAAAACAATTGAAAAAAAATGAGATTTTTATTCAAAAAAATATTTTTTTCACAACCTTGTATTATGGGAGCAAAGCTTCAGTCTCCAACCACTACAGTGAGAAAGATAAAAGCAATTCTTCGAGCTGCGACACGGTAAGGGTTAATAATTTTTGCCTCTAATACCCTTACTGGCATTCTCAAGCCATTAATTGGTGAATGAGTAAGCTGATTTCCCCAGCCCTGGTTATAGATACTATACAGGTGATGAGTTCATGATCAAGGGAAATGTTAAACATTGTTTCATCATTTTTAAAATAAAAACTTCAAAATGTTGAAAAATGGGAACAGATATTTTTAAAATGTTTAACAAGATTTAATGATCTTGTTAATTTCTCTGTTTTTAAATATTACAATTATTATTCTAGCAAAAAAATATGTTGCAGACATATGGATATTGATGCTCATTAACAAAACAGAAACCCCAAAAGTTTGTTAAAGATTAAAAACTGCAATAACTCATGAATGATGAAATATAAACATGTGTAGTTTTGTTATAATTAAACTAAAACAAATTTTATGAGTATTCTTACAGAAATTATGATATAAGTTGCATTCTAGGCAAAATTGCATTGGTAGAAATACAGTTGAGGGATTTTGAAAGGGCTCAAAGTCCATTGTACATGTTCAGCTAGGCACTGCATCAGAGCCAAAATGTTTATGTTTGCTGCCATGAGGCAATATACTGGAATGATATGATCCCAGATATGATTACATTATTTCCTATCCATCACATTCACCTGACATAACTCCCCTAGACTTTTTTTTCCAGTGGGTTTTGTTGAAAACTCATATACAGAAGAACTGTGCCAAACCTAAGAGCACTAAAATCCAGAAAAACTAGTTATCATGACAGTTATACTCAAAATGTTTGGCAACACAAAGATTGCAACTGAGTATAACCTTTATATATTGCATTATCAATACTGCTAACACCAAAGTGTATCGAATTGTTCACTGTGAAGCTGCAAAAATTCTGAGTTAAATTATTTATAACTGAAAGCAAAATCTAGAAAATGGTTTTAAAAGTTACATTGCTCCTAAAAGAACACATTTATTTTTGAGTGCCCATGAGTTACTGATGTTTGTATTCTATCAGAGTCTACTGGGACACCACATTTACCTATGATAAATATTGATGTTAATAACAAGAAACTAAACTTACTGGAATTCCTGGTGCACCTTCAAATCCTGGAACACCTACATCACCCTGCAGGCAAAAAAATATATTGATGTCAGAAATTGTTTCTACTAAAATTGTGATTACAAAGAGCATAAAATGTTACTTTAAAACAAAGCTTTGCTTCACAGTAATATTTATTATTCACTAGTATTTACAAACAATGCAAAGAAATCATTATTTATAGAGATATCAATAAACTATAACAAATAAGATATTAAACAATAAAGTTTAAATAAAGGCAAAATTTATTATTTTATACCAAAATGTTTATCACAATCATAATTATGAAATTTCTTATGAAATACAGAACTAAATCACTGAAAATTACCCTAATTCCTTTGGGTCCAATTGCACCTGACAGTCCTGGTTCACCATATTCTCCTACTGGGCCAAAAGGCCCTTCTGGTCCTATTTCTCCAGGATGTCCTGGAGGTCCTTGAAGTCCTGACACACCTGGGGCTCCCTGAAGAAAATATATTTTATAAGGTTTGATACAACCAACACTTTGCATTCTTTCATTTTAAAGTCATTGCTTTAAACAAAATTCCTTATACATTCCATATTGCACACATTTAATATACTGCATATTTTAAGTAAGCCAATGGCAGTACCAAGCTGAAAACATGGTTCTCATCCGATCACCGAAGATAAGCAGCTTTGGGCACAGTCAGTACCTGGGAGGGTGACCACCTGGGAACACCACATGCAGTTGGCAAAAAATCTGCTGAGGACCCGCCATCCTCACAGATCCCTCTACTATGGCGTATTAAACTGACAGACTCCTGTCAGACCTCTGTGGCAAGCAGCTGCTTGAGGAGGTATTTATTTCTATTCATATTTTAGGTTATATGTTCTATCAACACTGCATATTAACATAACACACCTAAAAAAAGCACAAACCTATCACTTAATTACTTTTATTTACACAGCTATTTATTTATTTATTTATTTATTTATTTATTTATTTATTTATTTATTTGAAGAAAAAAAACATTACACAAAATAAAAGGTAAGTAGCCAGTCAATGATTTCTTCCTTCAACTACCAGTAAACATCAAATATGCTCTGTAACCACTGGTACAATCCTGACATTAACTTTCACAAGCCATTCCAGTGGCTGAGTGTTTACATATTTAGCAGTGGTGTAGCATAGGGTTTTTTAAACTGCAGGTCACAACCCATTAGTGGGTCATGAAATCAATTTAGTGGGTCACAGTCAGCTTTTTTTAATGAAATAGAATAGAAAATATCAGAGTGTGGGTCGTGATGTAAATCTTATTTCTTATTGTGGGTTGCAGTCAAAAAGTTTGAGAAAACACTGATGTAGAGTATCTTTGTGGAAAACAGCTGCTTGAAGAGTAATTTAATTTTAACCTTGAAATACATGCTCTATATTCTAACTCTTATGAAACTCATTTTACATGCAACTGGTACCATACAGATTACAATATGTAGATAAGACACTATGTAATTTAAAAGGTAACTGTTGAAGAAGTGTCTTGTAACAGAGATATTCATAAAAAGCTTTAATTTTTCAAAACTGATAAGCCCGTTTTCACATTCAGTTTTTAAAAACTTAATAAAGCTTTATTTGGAAGGAAAAATAAAATATTTTTGCTCTGGACAAGTTTTCCTATTTAAAATATAATAAAAAAAAACAGATCTTTTGCAACACATTTTTTATCTATCTTACATTTAAAACACAACTACAAGACAGTGACTAACAATGGTTTACTAAAATAAAACATTTCTCATTAATATAATCATTATTAAGCTACAAATGCTAATTCAATTAAAAAAAAAACATTTTAGTATTACTCTGTGTTTTACAGTTGTATTTAGGGATGAATCAGTGAAGATAATATTTTATTATGAACCTCAAAAGATGTATTAGTTTTATCTCCAGAAAGGATCATAACATAATTAAATAACAGATACTTCTAGTCAGAGAAAAATTTTAGCAGAAAAATCTTTTCATTGTTTTCTTTTTTGTTTTGTTGCACTTGTCCACAATAACAATCCCTTCAAACCCTGGATAAATTACAATGTTACTTTTTAGATTTTTTTTACCACGGGAAGATACACTTAATATGCAACAAGAACCGTTTTGTTACATTTTACTGGTCTCTTTAATTTGATGTGGTTAGCTTATAGTTCATAGCACAACATGGCACTACATGAAAAAACATAAATGGTGTAATGCATATGAAAAATGTAAGTAGAATATGGGAATAAACACAACATAGGTAGATTGAGAATATAATACATGATACAAATGTTAGAAGTTTTTGCAGAATTGAACAATAAGCATTTTGTCTACAGCTGAGATTTGTGGTGGCCTCTGAATATTGAATAATGAGATTGTTTTTAGGTTTATAAAAAGTCTTGGATATGAACTGAAATTAATATTTGTGGGTGTGTTTAAACTATCTGGGAAAACTTTAATCCTGTGAATTTTTTAATGTTGCAAATTAAAAATGTTTTAGTTTTTCTTTCCTGGTGATGACCATATACACCAACTGGAATTGAATAATGACTCTGAGCTTGATTATGGATCCTGAATTTGCTGCACTGGTGAGCTTCTGTTGAGGGAGAATCTTTAACTGTATTTTCTGTTTGTTTGTGGGTTGATAGCCCCAAGTAAATAGATTCACAGGATACATTTTATCAGCTGGTGGATAATCCTGATCTGAGGCCATTGCAGATACCTGAACTCCTGCTTCTATGATATCCTCACAAAAGAATTCCATGGTTATAACTTAGATATTATCATCTTGCAAGAGATCACATGGACAGATAAAGGTCAGATTCTTAAAAATAATCTTAAATTTCTCTTTTTATGGAGGGAAGATAAAAAGCATCTCCAAGACATAGGTTTGCCTTCTCACAGCAGACACACTAGTAATGCTCTTCTAGGATATGAGTTCATTAATGAAAGGTTTCTTACACCTAAATTTCAGACAAGCATTAAAGACTTGAAAGTTACCTGTTGATATGCCCCCACTGAAGATGTTGATGAGGATGAGAAAGATAGGTTTTACAGACAACTTCAGATTATTTTAAATTCTGTGAAGAAGGCAGATATTATTCTTGCTTTAGGTGACTTCAGTGCTAGAGTTGGCACTGACTCTGGCCTTTGGGGAGAGTATTTAGGTCCCTTTGGTATTGATAGCTGAAATAGCAATGGGCAACATCTCCTACAGGTAAGTAAACTTAAGGTTTGAGAATAATTAACACTTATTATAAATACCGCAACATACATAAGTACAAGTGGGTTTCACCAGATGAGCTGCGTAAGAATATGATTGATTATATACTAAATGGACAAATTATTATATACACCTACTTAATAGCCTGATGTTCCACCTTCTGCACTTACAAATACAGTCAGATGTCTTGGTAAAGACTCAATGAGTGGTATTGCAGCCCATGAAGTGAGGATCACCTGTCCTAGAGCATTGACAGTTGCTGGTGGGGGTTGGTGTGCTCGAACAGATCCTTCCAATTTGTCCCACAAATTCTCAATGGGGTTGAGATCCGGTGATCGAGGGGGTCATCTGAGTGTAGTAAACTCACTTAAATGCTCCTGGAGCCAATTGGTTACCACTTGGAAAGCATGCGGTGTGGCATTATCCTGTTGAAAGATCGTTCATAACACAGAAAGGGAATCATTAAGAATGAGTGTAGATGATTGGCAAGGATATTCACATACCTTGTGTAGGTGACAGAGGTCTCGACGAGTATGAGGTAGGAAGCCCATGTAAATGCACCCCAAAGTGTTATACTGCCTCCATCTGTCTGTATGACCCCACTTGACAAGCTGGGTCCATCACTTCATGTGGTTTATGCCACACATGCACCCTCCCATCGGCATGATAGAATTGAAACTGCGATTCATTTATACCATGTAACGCTCCAAACAAATGCAAAATACTTTAAGTTTTATGCTCCGGATAGCTTAGACGGGCGCCAGGCAATAATTACCAAATTGCCAAAAGTAGAATAAGTTGATTTAGGGTTCAAATACCAGCGAGCGTTCATAAGTAAGAATCAAAAATGATTGTCAACTAATAAGAATTTATGTAAAAAAAGATCCTTAATTAGCGTTGCTCAAGATAAAAAAAAACTACAGACTCAAAAGTTTTATAACAAAACAAAATAGATTTATTTCCAAAATAATTAACTCACCAAGACATCAATGAAAAAACATAACTATTGTGCTACATGCACGGTGCTTGGTGCTACGCACCTTACTACATCTCTCTCCTTCTCTCTCTCTCTCTACTGCTCTCTACCTCTCTGTTACTCGCAGGCCACCGGTTTTTGACAATGAGCCGGCGCATGCCGGGAAAGACATTTGCATACAATGACGAACGACGCAAGCTATGACGCAAGAGGGGGCGTGTCCTTGGCACGTGCTTTAACGGTTACGGTCGGAAGTTCGGAGTTGCGCGTACACAACTCCTAGAAACTTGAAAACGAGTGCTGTGATGCCGAAAAGGAAATAAAAAATCCCCAAAATGATAAATATAACGTAAATTAAACAAAACTGGTTAAGGTAAAGCAAAAGTGAACGATGGGGCATCACAACCAGATGACTTGTTTCCAGGTTCACTGTACTCCAGTTGTGATAGGCCTTTGCAAACTGCAGCATAATCTTTTGGTGCCTTGCAGTGAACAAGGGGATATGATGTGAATGTTGATGCCAACAGCCATAGCCTATTTTTTTATTATACAATGGATAGTCTTTGTGCATAAGTTTGTGAACACATCCTCATTCAGTTCTGATGTTATCTCCTCCATGGTAGCCGTGTGGTTCCTTGTAATGATGTGGGGCAGTCTGAACTCACCTCGAGAGTCAATTGCATGTTTACATTCACATTTCTCCCACTGGTTTGAAGTTTTGCCGTATTTCATGTAGTCTTAGTATACACGTGATTGTCTGACATGGAATCTTAACAGTTCAGCAGTTGTGGTGATTGAACAACCACCTTCCTCACACCTACTATCTGGCCATGGTCAAACTTACTTATGTCACTTCCTTTATCCATGATTACTTTTCCGTGACTGGTTTCCAATGCATAGAGACCAGCTCTATTTATAGGCATTGCCAGTTTCAGCATCCACATGACTGGATGCGATACTTCCACTTTGTATATTGTTATAGGGGTGTATATAATAATTTGTCCATTCAGTGTATATTAATTAACAGCAAATGGGCTAGTTCTATTACTAATACCAGGTTATATAGGGTAGCTGAAATTGGATCTGACCAGTACCATGTTAAAAGTGTCTTGCAACTTAAACTTAAAAAGTGTTGTGCTAAGGTTAAAAAAGTTACCTATAGCACTGAAGCTATGAAAGAATTTGAGTGATAAGGCACTAGAGCTTATTTTGGAAAGAAAGAACTGCAGGAATGTCCTTAGATCAACCTAATCCTAACAGAAAGTGTTTCAAAGAGAATAACTGTGTAAAGAATCAGTTAGCAGCTGATAAGAATCTTTGGCTTGATGGCTTGGCTGACAAAGCTGAGGAAGTAACTAGAAAGCATAACTGTAAAATGTAGTCAATGTTCTGTCTGGGAAGACATTAACAGGTAGACAGGGATTGAGGGATAAACAAGATAAGGTTACTGAAAGTGAAGTTTCTGTCATGACTAGGTGAGCTAAGAATTTCAGAGATTTTCGAAACAATGTAGTTAGTTCTACTCCCATTGTATGTAATAATGAAAGCCACATTACTGGCTTTAATGATGGCCCTATATAACATTCCAAAGTCACAATGGCTATCTCTTCATTAAAACTGCATAAATCCCCAGTGATAGATGAAATTACTATTGAAATGCTTAGAGCTGAGAACATTTCTGTTACCACATGGCTGACTGAAATTTTGAATTATATTTTATGATAAAGGATTGTTCCTAAGGATTTTACCAGAGCTATTTCTATCCTTATTTTTAAAAAAAAGTGATCGCAGTTCATGTGATAACTAAAAGAGTATCAGTCTATTTTCTGTTCTAGGTAAAGTTCTTTGCATGATTGTGCTTGATTGAATTAAGACTCCAGTTGACTGGCAATTGTATGATTAGCAATGTGGATTAATAAGTGGTAGGGGATGTGTAGATCAGATATTTTCACTTGACAGATTCTTGAGAAATGTTTAGAGTTCCAGAAACCTGTGATTACTAGCTTTGCAGAATTTCTAAAAGGCTTGCAATTCTGTCGATCATCATAATTTGTGGTTGATTGTGAGATCTTATGGTATACCAGACAAGTTAGCTGACATAATGAAAGCTCTTTATAATAACACTGAGTCATGTGTGAGAGTTGATAAAGTTTGTACCAATTGGTTTAGCATTGCTTCTGATGTTCAACAAGGGTGCATTTTGTCTCCTTTCCTCTTTGGTTTAGGCTATGCAGAATTCTCTTCATGGGGAAGAATTTAGACTTAAATGGTCTAGAGATCCGAAAATTTCTGATTTAGATTATGCTGATGATTTGGCCTCTTTGGCAAATGATGTTGATAAGATGAACTCTTTCATTCAAGCTGTTGATGAGAACTGGTAGTAGAGTAGGTTTGGTGATAAACAGAGAGAAAATTAAAGTGATGAAAATAGATCAGGCAGGCAGTGGTTCAATTGATCTGAATGGTTCTACTATTTTAATAATCTTGGAAGTTATGCAACTGATAAGGATTGCTGCCGGGACTTTTAAGAATCTATGGAGAGTGTGGAGAAATAGGCATATATACCTAAAGACTAAAATTTGAATGCATAATGGTTTGGTTCTTTCTAGAGTTAGTTACAATAGTGAAAAGTGGACCCTTTGTAAACAAGATAACAGGAAACTTCATGCTTTTGATTCTAGATGCTTATGCAGTATCTTGGGCATTAGGTGGTTCAGCTTTGTTAGTAATGATGAGGTTAGGGAAATGAGTCCACAACCTCCTTTAAGCAGCATATTGTGCAGAGAAAGACTCCGTTGGTTTGGCCATGTTGCCTGTATGCATAACTATAGATTAGCAAATGGGGTTATGAACAGTGTGCCTAAAGGCTGCAGAAAGAGGAGGAGACCTAAAATGCAGTGGGCAGACAATGTCAAACATTTTTTAAAACAACAAACAGAATTTTATAAGAAACATGTTAAAATTGGGCTATAGTGGTCAGATGGAGCAGATGTAGCTCAGGGCATACGTATTTGGAGAACTAAATTTACAATCTAGTTGGACCTCCGTATCCCATGGCTGCTTGAGGAGGAGGAGGATGGTTTTGTGTGTATTTATCCTTTGATTTATCAGGGGGTTTTTTTATACTTGTTATTCTTTAGTGATATGCTCTGTTTGAAAAAATTGTTCCCATGCAAATATTTTTTATTTTTTTAAATAGAGAATGAAAGTTTGTTGTTTTAAGAATATGTTCTAGTTGACATAGTTGTCTCCAATTAGAATATTTGTTTGGGGGGGGGGGGGTTAAGTGCAGAACCCAAATTTGTTGTTCAGCAATAAGTTGTGGTTTAAAATAATTGTTTCTGGTGAGATTATTTACATTGGAGAACGTTTTTATGTGTGGAATGAAAAGCAGTAGTTTAGTGATAATCTCTGGTTAAAATTGTTTCTGATGAGTATGTTGTTTAATGATATGCTTTAATTAAAATTACTGTCTCTCTGAGATTATTTATTTTTGAGGCTTTTTTTAAATGCTGAAGAGACATTTAGACAATGGTTAGTGATAATGCTTAAAAAGATCATGATCAAAGAAAACTGGTAGGCAGAATTTATGCAATCCCATTAAATAATCGTAACAAAGTACTGCAAGAAAAAGACAGACGTATAGGCAAAACCTTCTAAAACGTTGAAATTTGCCTGGAGGAGCACCAGTGAAACTATCAAAACCATTTGTAACTTACAGCCCTTACACAAACTGCTGTCACTAATGAAAATACCCTGTAGTTCAACATGACCAAATTACTAAGCTAACCCCCTACTAAATACCAGTTGAAAGTAATAGAAGACTTACTTATTTACATTAATAGAAATTTTATAAGCAACATGGGTATAATACTGCTCCTTCCACCTGGAAACTAACATAAAAAGGTCAGAAAAAAAAGTCACTTTATTATATAATTGCACTCAGCCCTTTTGCAAGTGCAATTATTATGGCATCTTTATTATTGCCCTGAAACTTAGGCCATGGTTCTCACTCCAATGAATGCCAGAAACAAAAGGGAGAGAAGAAAAAAAAGGGGCTGAGGAGTTGAGCGATAGGGAGAACAAAATACCAAACAGAAACTAAACTTCAAGGAGAGCAGAACATGATGGCCCAATGCATCCTGTAATACACTTCTGAGTTGTCCTCTTTACGTCACCCCAGGAGTACACCTGGTCCTCATCTGGCCTTGGTGATCCCATGCATCCTCCATTGAAGCACATCAGATTTCCAGCACATCCCGCTATCAAGGCAGTACTTGCCTGAATGTAACAAAGAGGATGGCACAAAATGCATAGGAATATCTAATCACAAGTATCTTGTACAATCAACAAGCTCAGATCATTAATAGGAAGTGAAATTCAGAATCCTCTGACACATAGTGACTGATGCCACAGCAACTGATGCAACAGAGTGCTTATTAAAACACCACAGCATGAAAGAATTCTCATTTCCCAATGAGTGAGAAACATAACACCAGACTTGTGAAAGTACTAGCTCCTCTGAGGAACAGCAGACTTTTTTTCATTGTACAACTGATAAGGCTATCTCAAAAAGAATGCAGTAACCAAGTTAATACAGGTATGACATTAATCTGAACTTCCCCACAACTGTATATGACTATCAATTACTCTATTAGTTGTCTATGAGTTTATTGTTTTTCCCAATACTACGACGTTTATATACTAATTTTAATCTTAATTTAATTCTGCATACTGCAAGCAATAGCTTTGATTATTAAAGTGCATATAAATTACAATTCTCATATGTTCCTTTTCATTACTTCCTTAATTTCAAAATTTTGGAACAGTTTCTATGTTATAATGCACATGCTGAATATCAGTGAAATGATATTAAAAAAATTATGTTTATTTTTGTTCCTTTGGTCAAAGATAATTTATAATTCACATTTATATGGAAACATTTTTTCTGCTATAAACAAGAATTCTGGTCAGAGGGGGTTAAATTATTAATTTTTCAAAAATTTTTCCATATTATATAAATGAGAATCTAACTTTGAAGCTCTACAATTCCTAAAATACACATTTAATGAAAAATGTGACTAATGATAAAGATTATAATCAAATATTTAAATCTCAATTTTCAACACTACTTGTTTAGTACTTAAGAATTAAGGAAGCTGAAATATTTCACAACAGTAATAAGAATTTACCTCAGAAATTTAAAACTGAAGAATTGTTTCAAACCATTTAATAAAATATACATTTTAGAAGTTTGTATAATGATTTTTTCAGTATTAAAACAATTATGAATGATTTTAAAACAAGATAATTTATTGTTAAATATACCACTTCCAAAACTCTTTAAATACTGAATGAATTATTATTGAATATTATGATTTAAATAGATTTAACACAGCTGAATTAAATTAAAAAGTTTAATCACTATCCAAGCTGTTTAGTATCGTTTTAGTGATTCAAAATAACATTTTCGATCAGTCAATAGAGATGTTAAGCACTTCTTATATAGTAGGCAAATTAAGTCATTTCCTGTTACAAAGATTATATTTTGGACAGTCACTTAATATATTTCGACTAGTAGTCTTCATTAGAAGTTAAAGAACAACGTACACGGACATAATTTCCGAAGCAGAACCATTCCCACAACTTCTGATGAATACTTTACAAGTCAAAGCATGTTAAATGACTGTGGTAAAATATAACCGAGTGATATGTGTAACAAGAAATGACTTACTTCGCTTAATATATAAGTGACTAACATTTCTACAATCCTGTATTCTCTGATCGGAAATTTTATTTTGAAATGATATTAGCCAGCTCGGATCATCAGTCATATTTTACCATTAAATATATATTTTAGAAGTTAATAGAGCTACGAAGCTAGATTCCCATTGCCATAACATGGAAATTCTCTAATATTTTAGTAGGGCAGTGTATAGTCTTGGCCAACCAAGGTATAGTTCTCTGCCACATACAACTTTCAAACATATCACACGATAAATAAAATCTGTGTATGTATGTATGTATTACGTTATAGAAGAAAATTGGGAGGTTTAAATAAAATCTGTGTAACATTTATTTACCTTTTATGCAAGCCATGCTGTGTATACCGGAAATCCAAGGAGCAGAAATCATATTTTCGCGCAGAGGGTTGCTTCCATACTTACAAACAAAATAAAACCACTCTTCTACGAGTGCATAGATGGCCATGGTCCATACCTACATCGCTGACATGTACGAATCTCACTCAGTCGGCCGTGTTAAATCTTAAGCCAATTCATTGGATATGGAAAAAAAGAAGCATGTTAGGAATAAGTAAACATCAATATGGTAACTTCTTGTTCAGCATGTGGATGTAAAAACCGTTCGAATAAAAGCAGCAATTTGTCATTTCATAGATGAGTACTTAATGACAGTTATGAAATGCTTTTAAATTGAAATTTTTGAAGCAGATGTCTAGAAATAAATAAAACTTTGTCAACTTTTCAATGCAGTGTTCTGTCCTAGGTCCAATAACAAATATAGTTCATGCAATTTTTATATGTAATACTAATATTTTCAAATGAAAAGATGATTTAAAGATTGAATCAGCAAGAAATTTATAGAACATTTTCGCAAATCCCTGAAATAGGGATATTTCTTAGAATAACACCAAAAAAGCCGATTTTTCTAGAAAAAAAAAAGGTTCCAATGTAAAAATTAAAAAAATATCTGTTTCTTGGAAAATTATGGAATTACCTGTTTAGTGGATTTTATTTGATTATCAAGGGTACATTATTAGCCTACGATTGGTTTCCCAAATATTTATTACTTAGAATATCACCAGTAAAGCAGATTTTTTTAAGAGGTATAAAATGCGACATTCAGAAATACATTGGTTTCCATAAATCAAGGAAAATTCCTATGTTAAGTCAAAGGGAAGCTAACGTAAAAGCTCTATAACTTCTAAAACAAGTTTTTTTTGTTTTAGAAAATTTGATTGCACATAAAGATCTCATCATCATCAAATATTTGGGATTTTCCTTAATTTATGGAAACCACTGTATTACAATGTTCAATTGTTTTCCAATGTAAAATTAAAACTTTTTTACAAAATAAGCATCAAATATATATACTATATTCTGTATGTTGTATAGGATTAACCCCTTGATGAGATGAACATGCCAGCATATTAAGCATTAATGGTCTAGACCGGTGTTTCCCAACCTTTTTTGTGCCATGCCCCACTTAAGCCTTTCCAAAATTCTTATGTCCCCCCCCCCTATGTAAAATTTAACCGCCATACGGTTAAACTCTGAACGATTCCATTTTCGAATTGCCCCCCTTGACAATCAAATTGCCCCCCTGTGGGGCTTGGGCCCCACGTTGGGAAACACGGGTCTAGACAGAGTATGATCATATTTTTATTTTCTACAAAGTGTGGATGCTTTACTGACTCCTGGGAAACTATGCAATTTCGTGTTCAATGGATTTTAGTTTATATAAATGAGTTCAATACAGTGAGAAATACCTGTTAAAAGGTCAAGGATGTTATATATTTGTATTGTCTATTATAAAACACTTTTTTATTCATTTGAAATGCTCTTAAAATGTTAAAATTTATTTGCAGATTTCATCTTCAAAATGAAAACTGCTTAAGCTATGGCTCAGTAACAAAAATATTTTGCAGTAACTAGTTTCTTCTCTAGTGTGTGTAGGTTATTTAGATTTCCTTCTACCTCAGCTGATACTAAAAAAAAGTTTACAATATTTGTTTTTTATAGCGTGAAATTTAAATAATGTCATATATTCATACTGTATATTATCCCAATAAATTACTACATCAATTATTTTTAATCCTAATTTATGCGTTTATTTCAACTTTTCTTTTAAATAAGGCAAATGCAGAAATTTATATATTTATATAATTTTAATATTAATAAAAATTCCCTTCATTTTCAACTTTCATCTAGAAATACTGACTTTTCATGTATTTTTATAACAAGTTGATTTAATTTAATGGCACGATTAAAATCTAGAAATTTAGCTGATTTTTGCCTATGTTAGAAGATTTGGTGATGCATTAGATTTTCAAATACGTATATCATTGTCCGCATTTTAAACTGGTTCAAAGTAAAATCTGCTAAATTTACAATGAATTTAATTCAGTAGTAGGCAAATATTAAGAGATTAACGAATTTTTTTCCTAAATTTTCGATACATACATACAAAATCCTCATACAGCCATGAGCTATGGAGGTCCAATCAGACTACAATTTTCCTCTCCAGACGGGTCTGTTCTGAACTATAGCTACTGCATTTGGCCAGTCTATGCCAATTCTAGCAAGGTACTGTTTGACATTGTCTGCCCATCACATCCTAGGTCTCCCCTTTTTCTTGAAGCTTTTAGGCACACTCTTTATAACCCTGCTTGCCAATCTGCAGCTATGCATACTGCTAACATGGCCAAACCAATGTAGTCTTTCACTGCACAAAATGCTGCCTAAAGGAGTTTGACTCCTTCTAACCTCATCATTACTTACAAAGTTAAACCACCTAATGCCCAAGATACTGCTAAGCATCTAGAATCAAAGGCATCAAGTTTCTTGTTATCCTGCTCACAAAGCGTCCATGTTTCGCTACCATAACTAACCTTAGAAAGAACCAAACTATTATACAATCTAACTTTAGTCTTTAGATGTATACGCCTATTTTTCCATACACTCCATAGATTCTTAAAAGTCCCAGCAGCAATCCCTAATCTTCTATTTATTTCGTGCCGCACATCACCAATATCTGTTACATAACTCCCAAGATAATTAAACTGAGACACTTGCTCAAGAGTGCAGTCATTCAAAGCAACTGAAGCACCATCTGCCTGATTTATTTTCATCACTTCACATTTTTCTCCATTTAGCACCAAAGTTACTCTATTACCAGTCTCATCAACAGCCCTAATGAAAGAATTCATGTCATCCACATCATTAGCCAACAGGGACAAATCAACTGCATAATCCAAATCAGAATTTTTTTAAATCTCTAGACCATTCGAGGCCAAAATCTTTCCCTTTCAGTGAATTTTGCATAACATAATCAATAACCAAACTAAAGAGAAAATGAGACCAAATGCACCCTTATCTAACTTCACTAGCAATGCTAGACCAATCGCTGCAAACCTTACCAATTCTCACACATGACTCAGTGTTATTATAGAGGGCTTTCATTATACTAACTAACTTATCAGGTATTCCATATGATCTAACATAATCAACCACAAATTATGTCAATCAACAGAGTCAAAAGCCTTTTTGAAATCTATAAAGCTAGTAACCACAATTTTTTGAAACTCTAAACATTTCTCAAGAATCTGCTCAGTAAAAATATTTGATCAATACATCCTTTACCACTTCTGAATCCACACTGTTCATCACATAGTTGTTCATCAACCAAATTCTTAATTCTAATTATAATCATGCAAAGAACATTACCTGGAACAGAAGGTAAACTAATTCCTTTATAATTATCACAAGAACTGCTTCACCTTTTCCAAAAATCGGGCAATGATAGCTCTAGTAAAATCCTTAGGAACAAAACCTTTATCATAAAAAATATTCAAAAATTCAGTAAGTGTTTCCAGCTGTAAGCATTTCAGTGGTGATTTCATCCATACCTGGGAATTTATGCGATTTTAATTTAGAGATAACCAAAGAAGCTTCGGAATGTGATATAGGGCAATCTGTTGTAAAGCCAGTAATGCGTCTATCCTCATTACAAACAATGGGAGTAGAAATAATCACAATGTGCGCATTATTTAGAGCATCTCTGAAATGCTCAGCCCACCTAGCCAACACAGAATCCTCACCTTCAACTACATTGCCATGTTTATCCCTCAATCCCTGTGTACCTGTCTGTTTCTTCACACATAAAACATTAACAATCTTGTACAACCCCCGCTATTGTGTTGTCTAATTGCTTCCTCTTCTTTGTCAACTATCAAGTCAAAGATTCTTGTCAGCTGTCAACTGATCCTTTACACGTTTATTAAGCTGGTTGTAATGCCTTCTGTTAGGACTAGTAGGGTGTTGATTCATTATTAATCCTGCACTTCCTTCTTTCAGAAGTAAGTTCCATAACATTATGACTCAAATAATTTTGTTTCCTCTGTTCCCTTTTACCCAAAGGACTACTGTTAGTTTCAAGAAAAGCCTGTTTAAACTGATCCCATTCTTTTCCAACTTCAGCATTAAGTGAACCACGATTATCATAATGACTAAGTAGCTATCATGGTATGTCTAGGTCTTGTGATAACTGAGTAGCTATCATGGTATGCTTTGGCTATATCTGGATCTTTCAAACATTCAGTGTTAAACGTAATTTTATTAACCTCAGTACAACATTTCTTGAGCTTCGGTTGCAAGACACTTTTGACTAGATAATGGTCAGACCTAATTTCGGCTAATCTGTATGATCAGGTATTCCTAACTGCACTAGCCTATTTGCTGTTAATTAAAATATAATCTATCATGTTCCTGTGCAACCCATCAGGTGAAACCCATGTGTATTTATAAATGTCTCAGTGTTTGTAGTATGTGTTAGTTATTTGCAAACCATTAACATTACTTCACTGTAGAAGACGTTCTCTATTGCCAAAGGAACTACCAATGCCAAAGGGACCTAAAACTCCTGCCGAATGATTAGAGCCAGGACCAACTTTAGTATTGAAATCACCTAGCACAAGAGAAATATATTCTTTCTTCACAGAATTCAAAATATCCTGAAGCTAGCTGTAAAACTTATCCTTCTCGTTCTCATCAGAGTATCTGTGGGGGCATAACAACAGATGACATTCAAGTTTTTAATTTTTTTTTTAAATTTTGATGTAAGAAATCTTTCATTTATGCAGTCATATCCTAGAAGAGCATCACTAGCGTGTCTGCTGAGAAGGAAACCTACATCTTGGAGATGCTTTCCATCTTCTCTCTCTGAAAAGAGAATTTTAAAGTTAATTTTAAGTATCTCATATTTTACCTGTCTATCTGGTCTCTTGCAAACCTAGAATATCAAGGTTTTAACATTGGAATTCTTGCATGAGGACATCAAGAGAATAATCTCTATATAACGTACTTACGTTCCATGTACCTACAGAGAGAAAATGATTAGTAGAATTTTTAAAGAAACTAGATTTATTGAGAGAGGTAGAACCAAAAACATCAAACAGCCCCCTGATCGCAGTCATGGGGCAAAGACCTGGTCCTTCTCTGCTAAAGGAATTAATTTGAAAGACAAGCAATTTCTGGGGTCTCCATTTTTCATCGGAAATAAATCGGTAGATATTCATTAATTATTTCTATTTCTTGTTTTAATTACTACATTGGAATTGCTTTAATAAAATTTAAAAAAAACTAGGTTTTGACTCAGTTAAATTATTGGTACACATTATTTATTATCGTTCATAGTTGTCTGTGGCCATTTCACAGCGCATCATGGGCATTATTTTTTTTGCTTCATTAGGCAGTTGGGAGAGACATCCATCTGTAATCATGGTGGTCAATACTATGGGAATCGGAGTCATGTCTCTAGTATTACTACCTCGATGCTGCATACCCAGTGCTATGCATATCACAAACATTGTATGCACCATTATGACAATAGAGACCTTTTGTCTATGTCGGTTAAGAATAGAGTACAAAATTTACCCTTTATGTAGGGGTATCAAAATCCCACATTTTCCCCCCAATGTCAAAAAGTAATATATTAATTTTTCTTGCACTTTTTTCTTTTAAAACAAACAAGTAATATATTTCCAAACCAATTGGAAAAGTAAACGGAAAACGGGACAGATGACGGGAGACTTCACGGGAAAAGGGGACATCTGTTCACTCTACAGTAGAACATCTCATAGAGAAAGTTGAAATCTTAGAAAAAAAAACATGTGGAACAGGTGTCTTGAATCAGCACGGTTGATATCAAGCCAGCTCCTTCTTATCCGCAGTCAGGCTCACTAACCACTTTTCCAGCAGAACAGTTTGCACCAATGTATGAGCCTAATTTTTAGCTAGTTTCATAACATAAAAAACGGAAATCTAATATAACGAACATCTTATAATCTAAATCAGTGGTTCTTAACTTTTATGCTTCACGTACCCCCTGGAAATGTGTATGTAACTGGCTTACCCCTTGTATAGATAGATAAAACTATAGTTATAGTATAACAATGGGAATAAAATAAAACATATATATATATAAAAATTAAATTTTGTATTCATAAATTACATATATCGATAAACACAAAAAAATGACATAAACAATTTAACAAATCTTATAAAATGATAAACATTTTACTGGGTAATCAGATATAG
Source organism: Ryuthela nishihirai (assembly GCA_038380435.1). Classification (NCBI taxonomy): domain Eukaryota; kingdom Metazoa; phylum Arthropoda; class Arachnida; order Araneae; family Heptathelidae; genus Ryuthela; species Ryuthela nishihirai. The sequence continues at coordinate 33,961,875 of JAWZYU010000026.1, forward strand.
CGACTTTTGAGCTCTTATGGCGCATGGCAAAAAATTTTACCGCGTACCCCACGTTGAAGTGGGAACCCACTTCAACGTGGAATGAAACTGATTCCTTATATGGAACAGAATATATGACCCAGAATGAAACTGATTCCTTATATGGAAACAAAAAAAAAACGTTATTAAGCAAATGTGTATAGTGCCTTCCACAATGAGGGGCCTTTGCCCCATATTGGGATACTGCGGGCTCTCTATCGCCGCAATAAACCAGTTTGAAGCTAAGAACTGCAGGCCATGATTAGCTATGAGAAGGCAAAACTAAAGTGTTTATGTATTTACGTTTTTAGTATTAAAAACTTACAATTTTCATTCACTGACTTTCTGTTAATTCTTAATACTTAACGTTTTTAGTATTAAGTATGAACTTGACAGATTTATCCTTTCCACTACTACACATCAGCTGTAAAGTTTCTAAACTGTCAATTTGTTAATAATAAAGACACAGATTAAAAAACTAATTACAAATGAAATAACCATCAAGCAGCTGTTTGCCACAGAGGTCTGAAGGAGCCTGTCAGTTTATATATGACACAGGAGAAGGTGTGTGAGGAAGGCGAGACCTCGGCAGACAGATAACACAAATATCCATGCCTTATCCAGGGTTCAAACCCAAGTGTCTTTGATCAGTAACCCAAGTCTCTTTGATCAGTAGCCATTTATCATCAGTCACATTTTCTCATAAAAAGCTTGTTTTAGAAACTAAAGTGCTTCGAATTTAGCTTTTACTTTTACTCATAGTTGAATAGTGATGACATGGGCGGTGCTACTGCACATGCGACTAATATTAAGGTAAACCAAGCAGCATTTTTTAGGAGCAGCAAATTTGAAAACAAACTAGCAAACATAGCTGCAAAGAGATTGATCGGAGTTAGCAGGACCTATTTTTCAACAGATAATCTTCAATTACTTTTAAAAATTACATTAAATTTAACTGAATTAGTCAGTAATATCGAGAATCAGACTAGGAGAGCTCTAGTCCCAACTGGGCCAGTGTTGAGATTTATCTCTGAAATACTCCTCGCCCTGCCTTCAAGTCAGTAGGGGACACCAATGGGCTTGGAAATCTGATGGGACATTAAGCTATAGCTCAATGTCCATCTGATGGGACATTAAGCTATAGCTCAATGTGTGGGAGAGCCAAACCCTACGCACATTAAAGAACATTCTGAATGGCCTTGATGGGAGTCTACCATCTGTTTCCCAATAGCTGTCCAGTGAGTTCCCTCTCCCAAACTTTTCTGAGTCTTCTGGGTCTTTGTGACTCGACCATTTAGCACATTGTGTGCAAAAAAATACTGCTCGGAGGTTAAACAACCTAACAACCCACTCAGACTTTGAGAAAGGGGCAGCAGAGTCCAAGTTTGTTTCGGGCCCGCAAAATAGCTAATGGTGGTTCTGAGTGATAATAATTGTCTTAGTGCTATTAATAAGCACTAATGGCGAACACTAAATAATTAGGAAACCAACTAAAGTTCATAATAAAGAAATGATCAGTTAAATCGCTAGGTATTATTCAAAAGGTACAACAGGGACAAGACCTCTGTAAAAGGTATAAATTGCCCAATTGAGGCCTATATGCAAACTTACCATGGACAATATATCCGTTTTGTCCATGGTACAGTTGCCAGATCTACCTCAAATATTTATATATAGAACTCTTTGCTAGCTATGATCATGGCTATGATCGAAGTATAGGGCATTCAATAAATTAATGTTGAACAAAATAAATTTGTATACTTAAGTAAAATGTTTCCGTGTTTACTAGTGAACACTCTGCTACCTCTTTTCATGTAAAATGTTTCCATGTTTACTAGTGAACAGCAGAGTGAAATTCCACGTCCAAAAACTGGAAATTCAAAATGCACACAAAAACGAATGGAGTAAAAAATGGTTCCATGTTTCGAAATGGGGTGCTATTGCAGCTATGGACTTCATTGAGTTTTCCAAATTTTCATGCAACGATTTTTTTCCAAATTCAATGTGTTTTCTTCGATTCCTTCCCTAGGTACTCACTTTAATGAAGTAGAAAAATGAAAATGATTTAAACCTCGAATTCCGTTTCTGTCATTGGTAGAGATGAAACGGATTACTATCGCTCGTGGAGACAAGGAGCAAACCGTATGAATGAGATAGGACAAGTCAGTCAGAATATTCGAGAAGTTGCAGAAGTGGAGAGAAGTTGAAGAGTTTTAAATTTAAAAAACTTTCGAAACGGTAAACAATAAAAATGGGGCAAAATTGTTTGAAAGTTCTCAATAAATTTCTATTATATGTAGGGACTTGAATTTTTAACGTAATATGAACCGTATGGGGAAAGAGTATGTATGAAATTTGGGACTGAGCAGTCAAATATTGAGAAAATTGAAATCTGTTAAAAGAGATAACTCTTCAGCAGCCCAATGAAATGGCAAGTCAAGCATTACGACAACATGCAGGGCCGGGGAAGCCGGTAAGTTGGGTTGGGTTGTTTTACCTCTGAGTGGCACTTTTTTTGCCCACAATGGGCTAAATGGCCAGGTCACAAGGACCCCTAGGGATCAGAGAAGTTTGGGGGAGGGAACTCTGGACAGCTGCTAGGAGATAGATGGTATGAGCCAATAAGCAAAGGGAGTAGCGCATCAGGCGGCCTTCTTCAAAAAGGCGCCTTCGACAACGCATCACTTGAAAGTGACTTGTAAAATGTGTGAAAAGGGGCTTCACATTTGGCGTAAACATGCTTCGAGCCAGTCCTCATGCATTGTCGCAGGCATTACCTGTAAAAAATGCTGTTGCAAGATTATCTTTTTTGACGGATGAAAAACTTTCCTGAAATCGAACATCTGAAGTCTCCTGATGAAGAAATTTGCTGAAATGAAGGGGAAAAGTTTATACAAGGGCAGAGTTCTTGTTCATTCCGATTAGATTACCCACCCCCATCCCGTCGCTTGTATCATGTGCCTTCCACCCCATTTTTTTTCTACACCCAACCTATTGGTACAATACTGACATTAGCGCCAAATATAAATAGCACATAAATACATTGGCGCCATAATAAACCTCTTTTATCAGCTACAAGTAAACTTATTTTTGTCGCTTCCCAAAGTATTTGTTTTCCCATCTGAAGTAAATTGCCTTTTTTCCCCCGTTCGGGTTTTTATTTTCTTCTGTTTCAACCGATCTAAATATTCTTGTGTATTTAACTGTTATATTTTTATTTCATTAGAGGGGAGAGGATGTTCAAGAAACCACTGAATTTCAACAGCAAAACTGCCAGTTACATAAATAATGCTAACTATGTAAACCCGCACGCCAAATAACATTGGTAGCCTTAATTGGCAAAGTAGTTAGGGAGCTAGCGATTGTTCCATCAAGGAAAACTTTGTGTGTTTGTGTTAGCTCTAACCGAGGCAGTAGTCAGCAGCGACTTTGGTCATAGTAGGAAATGTCTTTATGAGAAGGCTAGGAGTTGCTTGTATAATTCTTCTCTCTCCTATTTTTCCAAATGGGCTATTTATCCGAAAAAGTCATTGCTCAAGGCTTAAATCTTTCATATTCTCTATACAAATGACTTTGTACTTTCTAACATGAGTGCGCTCCCTGTTGGATATTTCTTTCCTTTAATGAATTTCTCACACACTTGATCGCTTAGTTCTAAATTTGGCATGCGGGCTAACCTGTGCTGCCTGTGTTGCGTTAAAAAATCGAGTCACTATCTGTCGTTGAACCTGAGTTCGAGTCAAGAAACTTATCCGGTTCCTTCAAAGAAGGAACCGCGGAATTTCAATGAGAAATTTGCTAGTAAAATATTATTGGTTAAGTTACGGGTGATTACGGGTAGTTGCAATTGCAACTATGATGAAACGCAGATCATGTAGGCATGATGATAGGAAGCTGTATACTTTTGATTCTATGCTAACACAGCATCTTGGATTTTAGATGATTTGCCTATATTATGATGTGATTAGAAGAAGGAATCACGAATGATATTTAAGTAGTAGATATATAATGAATGATTGCATTGGTTTCCCACGTTTTCAAAAGCGGATTTAAGCATTTAGCGATTCAAGTTGCAGTTTACATTTTTGGTCCCTACGCCAATACGTGTACATATTTCAATAGCTTATCTTAAAAACATAAATTATCCCTCAAGCAGCAGCTTGCCACAGAAGCCTGGCAAGAGCTTGTCAGGTTTAATACATCATAGAAAAGATCTGTGAAAAGGTGAGTCCTCAGCAGCTCATGAAAACAACGTCCATAACTGATCTTGGGATAAAAGAACCCAGGTCCCTTTGATCAATAGTCAAGTGTGTTAAACCAGTTGGGTTGTTTTACCTCTAAGTGACACTTCTTTTGCATATAGTGAACTAAATGGCCAGTCACAAGGACCAGGACGGTTCAGAGAAGGTTAGGGGAAGAGATCCATTGAACAGCTGTTAAGAGAGATATGGTAGCCTCCCATCAAGGCATCTAGCGTGGTCTTTAACGTGCACAGAGTATGACTATTCCACACACGGGTCACGGCTTAACGTCCCATCCGATGGACGGTGGCCTTTCCAAGCCCATTGGTATCCCTCAATTGACCGTGGCAGGGCGGGGAGTTTTGAAGAGATAAATCTCAATGCTGGCTCAAGTGGGACACGATCCTGAGAACTGCAGATTACGATATACCGACTGAGCCAGCCCCGCCCCCTCCCTGTGCGGGAGAGCCATACGCTATGCACATTAAAGAACACGCTAGATTGCCTTGATGAGAGGCTACCATCAGTCTCCAAACAGCGATCCAGTGGTCCCCTCCCCCCAACCATAGCTGAGCCCTCGGGGTCCTTGTGACCTAGCCATTTAGCCCACTAGGTGCAAAAAAGTGCCGCTCAGAGGTAAAAGAACCCAAACCTGTGATTTCGTAGTTTTGGATATAGTTACACTAGTGTCAACTTTCAAACGGGTATGTCTAGTGATCATGTTTTTTTTTTAATCAAATATTACAAGACAAAATTTGTTTCTTGCATTGGCATTTTAATAAATTGGAATCAATTTTATAATAATTATTACCAGAAACTATTTCGCCCAAGACTTGTCGGACATTTAGCCTGGTTTAGGAGAGTGAAAAGTATGGTACTTCAGAGAAATTCCTGAACATTTATGACTATACATATATTGATTAAAGGGAGGCAAGTTATCATCTTATCCAACATTACCTTTAACAGATATATGAAAACTTCATTGTTTTAATTACAGAAATATAATAATCATATTAAGAACATAAAAACCAAAGCTCTTAATTGAAGTAAAATGGTGTTTGCAAGAACTGTTGAGAAACGATGTATTATAGAGGTAATGATGGACTAGTGAGAGGTATACAAGTATGCCACTGTGAGGAGGTGGGGGGAGGGAAGACAAATAGCTCCAAGATTTCTACAAAGGGGTCGCATACTTGTTAAAAGGGAATTTGGGTCCGCGAATATGTTTGGTAGAGGTGGAATAGCTTTCAAAAGTTTGTTGCGTTTCTTCATAACAATCTTTTTGCTTTCGTGAGGATATTAATGCAAAATACTAAAGTGTATATTAACTAAAACAAATAACTGATGGGTTTTTTAAACACAAACTGAAGGAAATGTCGAATTGCCACGAAAATGGAAAGTGCTTACCTTACAGTTCTATACTACTACATCATACTTACCGTAGTTCCTTTGTCTCCCACACAAATGCATGGCTGTACGGCACATCCTTTGCAAGCCTATATAAAAGAAATACGTATAATTTAGTTCAGATGCATTTTGTTTTTTATAAATAAGAAAAACTAGTTTTCATACTATACCTCTTCTGTTTTGTTACACTGGATAAAACGTCCAGTTGCTCAAAAAACTATCCGAACACTATGGTTGATTACAGAATTCAAAAAAAATATCTGGCAACGATTTTTTTTATAAATTTGTGATCTGGCAACCTTCGTGTCACGTGACACGAAGGTTGTCAGATCACTAATTTCTAAAAAAAATCGTTGCCAGATATTTTTTTGAATTCTGTAATCAACCATAAAAAAATAAATAAATACCCCCTCAAGCAGCTGCTTGCCACAGAGGTCTGACAGGAGCCTGTCAGTTTATATGCCAAAGTAGAAGGTCTGTGAGGATGGCAGGACCTCAGCAGAAAACAACACCAACATCCATGCCTTACCCGGGGCTCGATAGTGTTCGGATATTTTTTTGAGCAACTGTCCCTCTACTATAAATTTCACATTAGGGCCTTATCGCAAACTCCTACAGAATGCAGTATGTTCCAGATAATCAAACAATTATCATTCATTTGAGTTTAAGTTTAAAAATTCGACATAAAATTATCCCCTCAATCAACTGCTTGCCACACAGATCTGAAGGAGCCTGTCGGTATAATCAGGGCCGCCGACAGGGGGGGGGGCAAGGGGGACTAATGCATAGGGGCCCGTCAGCAATAAGGGCCCGTCAGATTAAGTGACTCTACTTTTTCTTACAAAAATTATTCTTAGTTAGGCTATATATCGATCCTATGCTAAAAAGTTTTATGTGACATAAACTGTGTAGGCCTATGTTTTTGCATGCCTGACTGCGCAACAGGCTTTTTTTCCTCTGTATGTCATCATTGTGTCCAGAATAATTGCTATTAATGATTTGTAAAGATAAAAAGTTTTCAAGGGGGGCCCCGAGCATAATATTACATAGGGGCCCATAAATTCTCTCGGCGGCCCTGGGTATAATAAGCCATATAGAAGGTCTATGAGGAAGGTGAGACCTCAGTGAAAAGACAATATGCAAAAAGAAGCATCCATGCTTTATCTAGAGCTTGAATCCAGGTAATTTTGATCAGTAGTTAAATCACTAACTATTCGGCCACCGTGACGACTCTACAAAAATTCCTGTTTTAAAAAGAAAATAAATGGAAATGGTGGCATACCAATTTAAGAGGAATAATAAAATGTTCTAAGCAATTCCCCAACGTTTTATGAAACTGAAACTTAGGTGTCAAAAAGTATCAACATGAATCCTATTAAACACCTTTTCAACGAATTACAACTCTTTAAATAATACGAGGGATTTTTCTACACCTATTTGAATTTTTTAGCACCCCTACTTTTTAAAAAAAATTTTTTAAATTACTCTGAATCCTAAAGTTCAGATTTTTTCTTAACTCTCTTAAAGATTCTTTAGAATGGATTGTTTCTTGTCACTATAGACCAGTAGTTCTCATCGAAGGCGTTGCCAGATATTTTTTCTGAATTCTGTAATCAACCATAGTGTTCGGATATTTTTTGAGCGACTGTATGTCATAAAGATGACAAGTATATTCTGTTCTTCAATTTATTCAATTGTATACTCAGAATACAGATATCTTCATGACATACTTGTCATCCGCTTCTTGAGACTGAGCAGCCTTCATGAAACTCAGGAAATTGTGTACTATAAGGTAGATTGGATTGGATTGTTTTACCTCTGAGCGGCACTTTTTTGCACATCATGGGCTAAATGGCCAGGCCACAAGGACCCTGAAGGCTCAGAGAAGGTTGGGGGAGGGGACCCACTGGAACAGATGTTGGGAGACAGATGGTATCCTCCCATCAAGGCCATCCAGCGTGTTCTTTAACGTGCAGAGGGTATGGCTCTCCCCCACACGGGGTCACGGCTTAACGTTCCATCCGACGGACGGTGGCCTTTTCAAGCCCATCGGTGTCCCCCTACTGACCGTGGGCAGGGCGGGGAAATTTTGCGGAGATAAATCTCAACGCTGACCCAGCTGGGACTCGAACCTGGGAACTACAGATTACGAGCCACCCCCGCCCCCTATAAGGTAGAAGTTTCATAACATCAATTAGAGGAGATCTTGATCGGCGGCATGTACTGTAGCTCAGCTGTCAGAGCATCTGACATGTTATCAGGATGTCGTGCTTTGTATCCCACCCAGTTCAAGACAACTTTTCCTCTAAAGTTGATATCGACGTTGAACTAAGAGTGATACTTTTCTTAACAGTTAAACTAAAACGTCGAGAAATTTCTTCAATTTATGCAATACCCTTATTATACCTCTGGTCACAAGCTGCACATTATTCATTGATGAACTGCTAATCAGAGTAAAAGTGACAATGAATGAATTTATCCGCGTTGGAACTCTACTTATCCTGATATTTTTTGTACAAATGTCCTGATAAAATGCAAAAACAAAAAAGCGATTTTCGAAAGTTCTGACGTCATTTAATTTTCTTTCGGTCATTTTCCTAATCAGCGTTGAAAAGCACATGAGAACACATGGTTTGGGTTGTTTTACCTCTGAGTGGCACTTTTTTGCACACAATAGGCTAAATGGTTAGGTCACAGGGCTCAGTGAGAACACATGTCATCATATACACAGTCGTATCAGAATAATATGACCACCTACCATACGTATACTATGGTAGGTGGTCATGTTATTCTGATACGACTGCGTAAATAGACTTGCTGGATACGGATATCCGCATTTAAAAGCCCCGGCGGATCAATGCTAACGCGGACAGCGGAACTACGCAGGAACATGAGCACACATAACTTCATTATTGATGGTTGACATGAGGGTTGGGTTGTTTTACCTCTGAGCGGCACTTTTTTTGCACACCATGGGCTAAATTGCCAGGTCACATGGACCCCGAAGGCTCAGAGAAGGTTGGGGGAGGGGACCCACTGGAACAGCTGTTGGGAGACAGATGGTAGCCTCCCGTCAAGGCCATCCAACGTGTTCTTTAACGTGCACAGGGTATGGCTCTCCCTCACACGGGTCCACGGCTTAAAGTCCCATCCGACGGACGGCGGCCTTTCCAAGCCCATCGGTGTCCCCTACTGACTGTGGGCAAGACGGGGAATTTTGCGGAGATAAATCTCAACGCTGACCCAGCTGGGACTCGAACCTGGGAACTACAGATTACAAGCCTGGCGCGCTACCGACTGAGCCACCCCCGCCCCTGACATGAGGGAAAAACTACTTGAGATACGGAAAAAGAAATCTGATTTGAAAATTCAAATATGATATGCTCTAAAAAATGAAAATAAAATGATTGGGATAGAGCCATGATCGGAAAAAAAAAATATCCTATGTGAAAGAAGATATCTTTTTACTGACAAAGCAAAATACAAATAAAGTTATTGGAGTGTTACGTAGAAAACTGGAATTTAATATGCGAAATCTTTAGTAGTGAAGACCATGAAGTTTGCATAGTGAAATGTAAAAGGAAGTTAAAAAAAATAACTAAGTAATAAAATGGAATGTTTTCTCACAATAGTGGATAATCGCTTTAAAAGAACAAAATTAGCTGAGAAGTATTTGAAAAGTTAGATTCAAGTAATAAAACCTAATTTTCAGTCTTTAGATATATACGCCTATCTTTGCACACTCTTCTGAGATTATTTAAAGTCCCAGCAGCAATCTCTATTCTTCTGTTTTCATGCCGCACATCGCCAATATCTGTTACATAGCTATTATATTAAATTATATTAAATTGAGACACTTGCTCAAGGGTACAACAGTTCAAAATAACTGAACTACAACCTACTGAACCAATATCCATCACTTTAGTTTTCTCTCTGTTTATCACCAAACCCCTACTCTACTACCAGTCTCATCAATAGCTCTAATGAAAGAGTTCATCTCATCAACTTCATTTGCTAAAAGGGCTAAATCATATATAAATCATAATGTTATTTTATGAAATCTGAAGCATTTATATATAATTAAAAGAAAATCTGATCATGAATTCAACGTGAAAATCCTCCCCAAGCACGGTCACCAAGATTAAAATTCAGTTCGAATTTCGCGAAAATTTTGCAGAATAGAAGAAAGTAAATTGACAAATGGTTCATCTTTCGGCACCTTACCCTTGACTGACTCTATCTGAGCGACCTTCGACCGAGCGGAAAAAGATATCTGTCGTTGGGAGCCATGCGGTCCAGAAGCCAACACAGGTCAACTACGGTGACTTCAAAACAACAGCGGAACAAGGTCCCGTCCACGCAACTCTGCAACTGGAGAACCCGGAAGTTGTGGAGTAGGGTCATTAGTTGACCATGCCAGTGTCCTTGAGATGCATGAGCTACGGGAGTTTTTCGAACTACAATTTTCTTTCAGTGATGATAAGTCACGAATATGATGATGCTAAGCATTGAACTTCTTTGCTGAGAAATATTTATGGCTATGAGGCTGTGACATGCCGCTGTTGAAAACAGGCAACCGCATTACAGTCAGTGATTTATCTCTTAAAAGTAATTACCACTAATTGTCAGGTGTATCCATGCAATTCTTGCAACAGTTGTGCAGTTCTTGCAGCAGTTGTACAGTTCTTGCAGCAGAGGAAAACAAGATTAATTATGGTGCCAAAATTAGGGGACAATTAGACTACAGACCAATTGTGATTCTAAAAAAAAAATACCCTCCTCAAGCAGCTGCTTGTCACAGAGGTCTGTCAGGTGAACAATACGTAATTTCAAGTGATTTTCGACTAAAATCAAATCCGAAAAAAAAATCAAATAATTGAATATTACCTAGTTTCGGTGGTACTCATCAGAAACACAAAAATTGGAGAACGAAATTTTCTTCTCTTAACATCCGCTGCAATTACGTCTGATAGTATCGATTTTGCGAATCCACCTCAAGCAGCTGCTTGCCACAGAAGTCTGACAGGAGCCTATCAGCTTACTACGCCATAGAGATGATCTGTGAGGAAGGCGAGACCTCAGCAGAAAGACAACAAAATTATCCATGTCTTACCAGGGGCTAACACAGATCCCTTTAATCCGTAACCAAGCTCACTAACCATTCAGCCACAGGGAAGGAAATAGAATCAGTAATCATCAACTAGTTCTAATCAAGGAAACAGTTTTCAAAACATCTGAATGATCATCTAGTATCAAGCTTGAAATCGAAACTAAAACTGTTTTTTGGCAATGGTTCAGTAGTGACAAATTTTAAAAACAATGCATGATTTTAAAAAATTCGAACAAGATATAATGCACATTTAGTGGTTGAAAACTATTTTTATTTGCACATAAATTTATAGTGACCATATACGTAATAACTATCGGCTAATTTATACTGACAAGAATTACTGGCGATAATAATCAATTTGTGTACTACCTGTTCACCGAGTGGTAATTATACAAAGTTCGACAGTCAAACCAATAATCGAAGGTTTATAAATAAATAAAATAAATACCCCCTCAAGCAGCTGCTTGCCACAGAGGTCTGACAGGAGCCTGTCAGTTTATATGCCACAGTAGAAGGTCTGAGAGGATGGCAGGACCTCAGCAGAAAAACGACACAAACAGCCATGCCTTACCCGGGGCTCGAACCCAGGTCCCTTAGATCAGTAGCCAAGCGCACTAACCACTCGGCCATACCCTATGATAAAAACCTGTATCCCCCTCAAGTAAAATTTTCTGGTTCCTTCCCTGGAACAATTGTTCATTTCTTATTTGAAATTCAATCTTAACTATCTCAAGGCACAATCAAGAAAACGTAAATAATTTATGGAACAAATTTAGTTTGATAAAACGCTATTACTTTTGAAATAATAGGATCTTTCAGATATACACCTGGGAGTAATTTGTTAGATAAATATAGATGAAAAATTGTCATTAGTCGGGTGGGATCTGAACCCACGACCTCCTGAATGCACATGTCAGGTGCTCTGACCGCTGAGTACGGCCACTGAACAATCGTCCTCTATTAGTGACTTTAGGCATTATCATCATCATCATCAACAAAGCTAGCAACCAAAGGTTTCTGAAACTCTAAACATTTCTCAAGAATCTGCCTAAGTGAAAATATCTGATCCACACATCCCCTACCACTTCTGAATCCACATTGCTCATCACGCAATTGACTGTCAACCAGATTCTTAATTCTATTAGGCACAATCATGGAAAGAACTTTACCTGGAACAGAGAGTAGGCTGATACCCCTATAGTTATCACAAGAACTGCGATCACCTTTTTTGAAAATGGGAATAACAATAGCTCTGATAAAATCCTTAAGAACCAAGCCTTTATCATAGAAGATATTCAGAATTTCAGTCATCCAAGTGGTAACCGAAACATTCCCAGCTCTAAGCATTTCCGTAGTAATTTCATCTCCCCCTTGGGATTTATGTAGTTTAAGTTTAGAAATAGCCAAAATAACTTTAGATTGTGTTATAGGGCCAACATTAAAGCCACCAATGCATCTATCATCATTGCAAACAATGGGAGTAGAACAAACCACGCTCTTTAGAACATCACTGAAATGCTCAGCCCACCTAGCCATGACAGAATCCTCCCCTTCTATAACCTTACCTTATTTATCCTTCAATCCCTGTATACCTGTCCGTTTTTTACCACACAAAACATTAACTATCTGGTACAGCTCTCTGCTGTTGTGCTGTTTAACTGCTTCCTCAGCTTTGTCAGCCAAGCCATCAAGCCAAAGATTTTTATCAGCAGCTAACTGATCCTTTACACATTTATTAAGCCCTCTGTAATGCTTTCTATTAGGACTAGTAGGGTATTGATTAAGGACATTCCTACAGTTCTTTCTCTCCGAAATAAGCTCAAGTGCCTTATCACTCAGATAATTCTGCCTCTTCTGGTCCTTTTTTCCTAAAAGAGTACTGTCAGTGTCCAAAAAAGCATGTTTAAAATGATCCCATTCTTCCTCAACTTCAGTAGTAAGCATACCATGACTGTCATAATGACTAAGTAACCTATAACTGGGTCTTTCAGAGCTTCAGTATTAAAAGCAAATTTTTTAACCCTAGCACAACACTTTTTAAGTTTAAGTTGCAAGACACTTTTAACAAGGTATTGGTCAGATCCAATTTTAGCTCCCCTATATGACCTTGTATTCCTAACAGAACTAGCCCATTTGCTGTTAATTAATATATAATCAATCATATTCTTATGCAGCCCATTGGGTGAAACCCATGTGTACTTATGTATGTCGCGGTGTTTGTAATAAGTGTTAGTTATTCTGAATCCATTGAGTTTACTTACCTGTAGGAGATATTACCCATTGCCAAAGCGGCAATACCAAAAGAACCTATTACTCCTCCCCAAAGGTCAGAGTCAGTACCAACTTTGGCATTGAAGTCACCTAGAACAAGGGTAATATCTCTTTTCTTGATAGAATTTGAAATATCTTGAAGTTTTCCATAAAACCTATCCTAATCATCATTTTCACCCTCAGTGGGGCATAACAGCAGATAACATTCAAGTCTTTAACGCTTGTCTGAAATTTTGCTGCAAGAAATCTTTCATTAATTTGCACTCATATCCTAGAAGAGCATCACTAGCGTGTCTGCTGAGAAGCAGACCCACGCCTTGGTGATGCTTATTGTCGTCCCTCCCTGAAAAGAGAAATTTAAGATTATTTTTAAGAATCTGACCTTCATCGTAGCTCTTGCAAGCCGAGAATATCTAAATTATAATGGTGGAATTCTTCTGTGAGGACATCAAGAGAAAAAGCTCTGTGCAGAGTCCTCACATTCCAACTACCTATGGAGAGAAAATGGTTAGAGGGATGTTTAAAGAAACTATGTTTATTGAGAGCGGGAATGCCGACAATATCAAACAGCCCCCTAATCGCAGACATGGGGCAAAGACCCGTTCCCCCACTACTAAAGGCTGAAGCCATCTACACTGGAAGACTTCCTCCAATGTAGAATTTGACGATGCCAATAGAAGCAAAGAGTTCAGGTGCCTGCGATGACTTCTGCTCAGGATTATCCACCAGCTGATAAACATATCCTGTGAATCTATTCACTTGGGGCTGTCAACCCACAAAGAAACAGAAAACACAGCGTAAGATTTTCCCTCCACAGAAGCCCACCAGTGCAGCAAAATCAGGATCCATAATCAAGCTCAGAGCCATATATCTGTCTAGTCCAGTGGGTTTATATGGTCAGCACCAGGACCCTGTGTGGTTGACCACTCCTCAGCAGTGTAGAAAAAAAAAGAAAAGTAGCCATAGTTGTCCAGATCAGTAGGCCACACTAATCTGGCAGCCCTCCCCTTCCATTCACTTCCACAAGAGAGTATCTCTTTGAAAGGTACTAACGATCTGCACCACGAGAAGGCGGGGTCGGACATTAGGTGCAAGGCCTGGCCGGTTCTATGCATCATCACAGGGGATTGGTGCATAGCTCTCCTTCCAGTGACTACCTAGCTACCATATACAGACCTTTATACCATAGAATTAGTCATTGGAAATGTAGTTGACTGGAATTGAAGACTCTGGTCTAGAAGGCACTTACCAGTGTAGTGTACACGTCAAACCACATGGTATTTTTTAAGCCGAGAATCGAGCGTAAGCATTGTTGTCAAAATATTTCAACAATGATTAAGCTCGATTCTCGGCGCGTTGAAAAATACCAGGCCGTTTGTCGTACTACACTGAAAATCACCTTCTGGGCCAGACTCTTCCAATTACAATCAACTACATTTCCAATGGCTAATTCTATGGTAAATGCTTAAAGCCACTAATAGAGGATTATTGCTCGGCGGCCTGTTGCTCAATGATCAGAGCACCTGTCATCTTATCAGGAGGTTGTGGGTTCAGATCCCACCCGGCTAATAAAATTTTTTCCTCTATATTTATCTAGCTATTACTTTAATCAGAACCCATCAAGTTTAAATATAGGAAACCCTTGCCGATCGCGGATTTGATTATAAATAATAATAAAAATAAATACCCCCTCAAGCAGCTGCTTGCCACAGAGGTCTGACAGGAGCCTGTCACTTTATATGCCACAGTAGAAGGTCTGAGAGGATGACAGGACCTCAGCAGAAAAACGACACAAACAGCCATGCTTTACCCGGGGCTCGAACCCAGGTCCCTTAAATCAGTAGCCAAGCGCGCTAACAACTCGGCCCCGGGACGGCTAAGGATTTGATTATACACGTTTGAATAAATATTGCTCTTATTTGCCCGAAGCAGAAAAAAATTAGGTTATGTGCGGTCTTGAATCCCACAGCTAGTACTGTTTTTCGGCGATCTTGTTTTTCAGTTTAGTTACGGTCGTGTTTTATTGAGGTTGTCACTTTGATATTTTTCCTTTCTGTCTTTCAAGTTAAACTGCCGTTTAAATGAACTGTAACTCTAAAAGTCGTCTCTCAAGTGACAGGAGAGTAAAGAAATGAAGCAAGGCTGTTTGACTGCAAAGAGGGCGATTTTAAATAACTTAATAATTATTAGTCTAGAACAGGGGTTCTCAACCTTTTATGTCTACGTACCCCCTGGAAATACGTATGTAACTGGCGTACCCCTTGTATAAATAGATAACACTATAATTATAGTATAACAATGATTATTTTTACTTTGTTAGTAGATCTAGCGACTTTTGAGCTGTCACGGAGTACCCCAAAAATTTTACCGCGTACCCCACGTTGAGAACCCCTAGTCTAAAATATTAAGTGAAAATGTCGACATAGTTTGCATGTGAAGAAAAAATGTGTGCTATAGCATACAGTCTCTGTGCTTTTTTGTAAGTGCAAAGGTATAATATATTGGTAAGGAAGTACAGTGGACCTTCGTTATAGCGCTGCTCGCTATACCGCGCACTCGGTTATAGCGCGGGCGATGTTCGCGATAAGTTCAAACATGTTTATACAGGTCCGTGCGGCGTTAGTGAGTATCGCATTTTATTGTTACTGCGTATTGAGTAATTGTGTATGTATTGAGTTCCTGCATTTATTTTGAATAGTGTTTAATTATTGTATGCATGATGAGTAAAAGAAAAGCTTACAGTGTGAAATTTATTGTGTCGCCACCGCGCCGCTCGGTATAACGCGGTTCACCTTATAACGCGGGTGTTGTTTCCCGCCCGACATGCGCGTTATATCGGGGGTCCACTGTATCTGTAAACTCAACAGCATTCTTATTTTTATCTTTTTACTGCACGATTTATTGCACAGTAAATGTCCCGTGGCCGAGTGGTTAGCGCGCTTGGCTACTGATCTACGGGACCTGGGTTCGAGCCCCGGGTAAGGCATGGATGTTCGTGTCGTTTTTCTGCTGAGGTCCTGCCATCCTCTCAGATCTCCTACTGTGGCATATAAACTGACAGGCTCCTGTCAGACCTCTGTGGCAAGCAGCTGCTTGAGGGGATATTTATTTTTTATTTTTATTAAATGTATTTCGCTTTCTTGTGTTTGATTTGTTTATTCCATATATATATAAACTTATATGCCAATGTATTTACTATTAGGCTTTTTATTGCATCTGCATATGTTACATTTCGTCGTCTTGTATCCTAATTTTAATTCTTCTATGGAATATTAGATTTGCGGATATAGGTTTTCCTGTTTGCTATCTTTTCGAGCAATTTTTTCCCCCTGCGATCTCAAAGGGAGGAGAGGATGTTTTCATTTTCATTTAATGTTTACCATCATACTCTTAAATTTAAACTTTTTGGAAACGTATAGCATAAATATTTGACGTATATTTCGGTTTTCGTATATACGCGATGTATTCGATATTTTGGAATGAATTATTTTTACAACTTTCTTCACGAAATATTGCTTTTAGTTGTTTTCAGACGGCAATAAGCAAAATTCGCATTAAAATTCCTGTAGGGGCTCTAAAAAGTTGAAAATAAACCTAAAGCATATCGATGGTGCAATAGGTCACATTCAGTTCGTAGAGTTCGTATTCACAGTACACGAAGGTTTCCAGATCACTAATTTCTAAAAAAATCGTTGCCAGATATTTTTTCTGAATTCTGTAATCAACCATAGTGTTCGGATAGTTTTTTGAACGACTGTACCTTCAAAACCTTTCATTTGATATATGACTCATAAACATCGATCACATTTTTCCTCTCTTTTGGAGTCATGTTTGAGCTAGCCTATGACATTGGAGAAGTCACAAGCTTTAATTTGAGATATGATTCGTTAAAGTCTAACCTCGAGAAAATCCCCCCTCCCCCCTTTATCAGGGGCGAGAATAGTGGGGCAAAATTTGAAATAGTTTACGACGGTCGTTATATGAGCTTTCATTTGACACCTAACTCATAACTGTAGGCCCTCCCGTTAGGAAGATATAGTAGAACGACTTTCATATTTCCCATTTTTTAGGGGGGAAGAAAGCATGGGAGTAACTTTTTTTTACAGTTTCCCCGCGTCACAAGCTTTCATTTGACGCATAGCTTGTTACTTTCTGCACTTTTGTTCAGGAGATATAGGGAACAATCGCTTTCATACTTACAGTAAGAAAGCATGAGAGGTGAATTTTTTATTGCTTATGACATTCATAGAGTCAGTAGCTTTCACTTGACGTATAGCTTGTTACTTTCGGAACTCGCATTCTGGAGATATAGCGGTACAATGGTTTTCATATTTTTCCTTTTTAAGAGGGGGGAAGGAAACGTGGGGGTAAATGTTTTATAGCCTATGACACTCCCCGCGTCACAAGCTTTCATTTGACACATAAATCATTAAGTTTCTCCATCGCGTTCGAATATATGATGGAACAACTGTTTTGACAAATCCACAAACCGACAAATGTGAAAGCGAAAAGCAATAGGAAAGCAGGTAAAAAAAAAACTAAAACTGCTGCTTGCCACATAAGTCTGACAGTGGCCTATTAGTTTAATACGCCATTGAGAAGATCTGTGAGGAAAGCGAGGCCTCAGCAAAAGATAACACATGGAAACTATGACGAGACCTCACCAATGAGTTATCCAAGTTGGATTATTTTACCTATGAGCGGCACTTTTTTGCACACAATGGGCTAAATGCCAGGTAACAAAACCCCAAGGGCTCAAAGAAAGCTGAGGGAGGGGACCCACTGGACAGCTGTTAGGAGACAGTTGGTAGCCCTCCCGTCAAGGCTATCCAGCATTCTCTTTAACGTTCACAAGGTAAGGCTCTACCGTACACGAAACCACAATTTTACATACCATCCGAAGGACGGCGGTTTTCCAAGCCATATAGGTGTCCCCACTAACTGAGGGCAGGATGGGGGTCTTGCGGAGATATATCTCGACGCTGCCTCAGGTGGGACTCGACAGTTTACGGGCCTGGAGCGCTACCGATTGAGCCATCCCCGCCCCACTTATCAGGACTCGAACCTGATAATAAAGTATTACTATTTGCATCTCCTCAACCCCCATTTTAGCCGTCCCATGGCCGAGTGGTTAGCGCGTTTGGCTATTGATCTAAGGGACCTGGGTTCGAGCCCCGGGTAAGGAATGGCTGTTTGTATCGTTTTTCTGCTGAGGGCCTGCCATCCTCTCAGACCTTCTACTATGGCATATAAACTGACAGGCTCCTGTCAGATCTCTGTGGCAAGCAGCTGCTTGAGGGGGTATTTTTTTTCAACCCCCATTAGTTCGAAATTGCACTATTGCAAAATACAAAAATGGAAAATGAAAAATTTCATCCTCTTGAAAAAAGAGCATCTTATATACTCCAGAGGCGAATATGCTCTTCCTCTTTATTTTACGCGTGCATTCTAAATTCACAAATCAAGTGTTCAGTAAAGTGAGAATTTCAAAGCAATAATTTGCCAATAAATTTCCTATTGAGTGAAAAACAAAATATGTCCATTCATTCTCAGCTCGAGCGAACATGAGGCTGCCAGCTGCCCTGAGAAATTCTTTACAGTGTGCGTAGGCTGTGATGAGAAGGATGTTTATTACGGTGCTACGGTAACTTCACATCCATGACCGGAAGCCATGTGACCCTGCTGTATGTGGCGAAAGGGTGAACGGATTTTGACGTGATCCAGCTGGGTTGGGAGGGGAGGTGACTGTTTTGCCCCCAAGGCCACACATTCCACAGATCATGTGTGTGAAGGGTTTCAGAAATTACGTCACTTGCTTGCCAATAGGAAATTTTTCTGCTTTCTATCTTGGGTGTCTTGCAGAGCAATGACTATTTTGTAACTTAAACTCACAAAAATAGTTTTTTCGACGACCAAGCGATGTGTCTATTTTTTCTGATGGTACTTAGAAATTAACTGCTCTGGATTACACAGGACTGATTTATATACCGAAGAGGTTAAAATCGACAGCTCTTGGATCTTGATGTATTTGCGTAATTGTTTGACTATCATTAAAACGATTAAACGCATAAAAAATTCCGAAAAAAAAAAGGGTAAAGCTGCAAAAGTTTCCAACAAAGACATTTTAAAAATTTGTGATGGTGTTTTCTTAAGTTTTTCTGTAGAAATAGATTAAATAAAATATCAAATATTTTATAGATCAGGGACGGAGGTGGCTCAGTTGGTAGCGTGCCAGACTCGTAATCTGCAGTTTCCAAGTTCGAGTCCTAGCTGGACCAGCGCTGAGATTTATCTCCGCAAAACACCCCGCCTTACCCTCAGTCAGTAGGGGACACCGATGGGCTTGGAAAGTCTGCCGTCGTTGAATGGGACGTTCAGCCATGGCGCTGTGTGCGGGAGGGCCATACCCTGTGCACGTTAAAAAACACGTTGGATGGCCTTGACGGGAGCTACCATCTGTCTCCTATCCATGGGTCCATCTGTCTCCTGCCCCCCCCCCCTCTCAACCTTCTCTGAGCCCTCGGGTCCTTGTGATCTGGCCATTTATCTCACTGGGTACAAAACATTGCCGCTCAGAGGTAACAACACAACCCATCTTCATAGATTAGCATAACCTTCCATGAACTTCAGATTACTGCAGTTAGGAAAATAAAAGGGGTGTTCGGCAAAAAGTTTGGAAACCACTGTATTAGGGAAAAAGTGTGTATGGGGGAACATGGTTGGATAATCCCCCCTCCAAATATATCAGGAGAACCCACGCCCTCAAGTCCTGATATGAAAAAAAGTTTTCAATATTTTTGCATTGCGGTCTCAAATGATAAATATAATCTGAATGTTCCGCCAAATGTAGCAGTTTGAAGATTAGGTTAAGATTTACACTTTTCTTTTTATTATTTGCTCTTCTTTCGAAGTGAGTTGCAAAATTTCGCCAATATTTCGTGATGAAAGGAATTGGCTTTTACGACTTTGTAGAGGTTAGTGTTTCGAGTGCCGAGGAGCTTCCAGGACCCATACTATCGACTGCTCTTCGATATTCGATGGATATCTCCATACTATCAGGGGCGCGAAGGGGGAACTCTAGTCATCGGAACGAAGGGTTGGGTTGTTTTACCTCTTAGCGGCACTTTTTTGCACACCATGGGCTAAATGGCCAGGTCACATGGACCCCGGAGGCTCAGAGAAGGTTGGAGGAGGGGACCTACTGGAACAGCTGTTGGGAGACAGATGGTAGCCTCCCGTCAAGGCCATCCAGCGTGTTCTTTAACGTGCACATGGTGTGGCTCTCCCGAACACGGAGCCACGGCTTAACGTCCCATCCGACGGACGGCGGCCTTTCCAAGCCCATCGGTGTCCCTTACTGACCGTGGGCAGGGCGGGTAATTTTTGCGGTAGTCATCGGAACGAAGGTGAATCAGTCGTAAATCATATATGTTACCTGTTCTCAGAATTTTGAAAATAAAATTTTTATAGACTACTGAAAAGGAGAGAGAAAAACTTATATCAGGAACATAGCATTCCGGTTCATTTCAGCTCGAACTTGGCCCACCCCTTTACACTCGTACAATTCTACCCACGTACACACACTTATTTTTTTTATCTGCGACTACCATGTCATAAGTTTATTTGACTAGTGGACCACATTTGAATTGTAATTCTGACTGCGAACCGCATTATCTTCAAAGTTGGTATATACCTCCATTTAAAACCAGTCATTCTAGATTTATATCTTGATCTGTTAGAGTCTAACATCCTTCTTTAAAAACTGGACCATTTTGTAAAAGGGACCTTGGCCCCTTTATGATCTGTTAGGGATCAATTAATTAATCCACACGAAAACTAGAGAAAAATTTACTTTTCGAAGGAAGAGGATAGAAAAAAAATCACTTCAAATGAAATAATGGACGCTGACAGCTATGAAACGATTGAAGAAACAAATATAGATCCGAAGTTTGGATTTAATAAAGAAAAATCGCATTTTACTATTAATGACAGCGATGAGTAAGTAACAAAGGAGGCTTATGAAGAGGGAAAGGAAGTTCATTGTTCCCTCTCGACAGAAACATTCCTTAGAAATCGTTTGGACATTAGCCAACTCTCTCTGAGAAGGTCGTTGGCTTTGAAGGTGCTCTTTATCCAGTGAAGAAACAAAATAACCTTGTCCTAAATAAATGATAGTTGTTTTAGGTGGGACACAATAGTACAAATACTACATACGTAGCGCTGTACTGCAGTTTTTGCTTAACTTCTGAGCGGCACTTCTATACACACAATTTGTTAAATGGGAGGTCATAATGATCCCAGAGAAGGTTGGGATCACAGAGTCCCAATCAACATGTAACATGCTTTCTAACGACGTCAGTCCTAAAATCGCTGAATTTTATGCAATCGTAACTTCCTTCTTGTGTTCTGTCTAAAGTGGGAAGTTAAGGTGGCTCAGTCGGTAGCGCACCAGGCAGGTAATCTGCAGTCCCGCGTGGCCAGCGTTGAGATTTATCTCCGCAAAACTCCCCGCCATGACTTCGGTCAGTAAGGAACAACGATGGGCTTGGAAAGGCCGCCCTCTGTCGGATGGGACGTTAAGCCGTGACTCTGTGTGCTGGAGAGCCATACTTTTGCCTGCTATAAAACACGCTGGATAACCTTGACGGGAGGCTACCCAACAGCTGTACAATGGATCTCCCTCCATCTTCTTTGAGCCCTCAAGGTCCTTGTGACCTGATCATTTAACCCATTGTGGGCAAAACAATGCCGCTCACAGGTAAAACAACCTAAATCTGTTTAAAGTGGTGGCTCTCAGCTTGAGAAATCAAATATTCTGACCACAAATTCGAACTCGGTGTGCGATATAACAGTACACAATTATTCCGGGCGGTACAATGCTTCTAACGCTGACCAATATGCACTAACCTTTAGGTTTGCATTGACTACCCAAATTACTAAAATATTACTACTGATTTTCAGGTAATATTAGTCATAATTTTACATTTTCCTAGACGCCAATCCAACATTTTGCAACTTTCATTAGATTACAACTGCTTCATAACATATAAAATAATTTAGTTACAATTAAACTCTAACATTCATCTACTCGTATAATTGAAGGATGAAACTTGGAAGGATTAATGCCATTTTATTGAAACGCAGGCAGCTGTCAGCATACACTGAGATGTGCGATTGATTACATTATCAAAAAAAATATGGAAAATTACAACTTTACATACTCGGTATAGTGGTACAATTAGTATGATGTTGAACCGCGCAGCAATGCATTCATGAGCACGGCGGAGAAGGCTATCGTGCAGCTCTATAATGTCCTCCTGAGGGATAGAACGCCAAATAGCGCGAAGTCGCTGTCCCATTTCAGCGACAGTGGCTGGCGCACCTCTTGGGTGTTGTTGGAGCTGTCAGCCCATCATGTTCCAGATGTGTTCAATAGGTGAAAGGTCCGGTGAGGGTGCTGGCCATGGTAGTACCTGAACGTTTTGCTCTTGTAGATACTGTAGACTAATGCGGCTGTGTGGGGACAGATGTTATCTTGCTGGTAAAAGATTCTATGCTGCTGAATAAATAAGATAGCCATTGGCTGAAAAATGTTGGTAACATCTCATTGGGCAGTTAGAGATCCCCTTATGATGACTAGTTCTGATCGAGATGTCCGACTAATGGCACCCCACACCAAGACACCAGGTGCTGGAGCTGTGTGACCATGTCGCACGCACTGGGTGGCGTTTCTTTCTCCTGGATGATGGCGAACACGGTGTCTACAGTCGTGCTGGCCAAGAAAAAAACGAGATTCGTCACTAAACACCACTATTCCACTCTTGTTCGTTCCAGTTCTGTCTGAGGCGACACCACTGCAGACGTGCTTGCATGTGAGCAGATATGAGGTGCAAACGCAGTGCCGGACTATAGTCTCGCAATGAAAACTGTAAAAACCTGTTGTTTACCGTCCCACTGGTAGGTATTCGATGTGTTACCTGTTGCCAGTCCCTTTGCAGTTGCGTTGTAGTCGCGAATCTGTCACGCAATGCCACGCATCCCAAATGGCGGTCCTATCGCTCCGTGATCATAATCTTCCTGATTCTTGTCAGTGTGTGCTGGATCCTTCTTGAACCCACTGGCGCCATGTGTGCTGGGATTGCGGCTAACAAGGTTGGACATATCTCTGTAAGACAAACCAGCTTCTCTAAGGCAGATGATTCTTCCAGCTCAAAGTCTGTTAACTGTTGGAACGGCTATCGACGTCTGCGTAAAGGCATCTTTAGCGGTTTAGAACAATTTCTGCAACATTTTGTCAACCAGGGAGCTTTGGTTGTCTTTATCTGTGTTTGACTGCTCCGCACCTGTGACGTCATCTCGTGCCTGTCCAATCGTTTCAATCGTCCTGCAAACCTAATCATTTCCATGCATTTCCATATAACTTATTACCGCCTCCCTAAATTTCGTTACATTTGCATAACTTCTTGCAAGTGTTGCATTTTTTATTTTCTGTAGTGTATTTAATATATTGTTATAAATTTAACGGGTGGAAATTGAGCGTGAGTTCAAAAAGAATATTTCGCAACAATAATTCTAAAATAATGTAATTTATTACCAAAGTATGGATAAAAATATTTATATAAACTCAACTCAACTAACAAAAATCCATATCTTCATCAATATGAAAATAAATCATCAGAAGAATATATCACCTTTTTATTAATAATCTCTACTCAAAGCATAAAATAAGACTTTTTAATACTCAATAAGTGGCAAAATCATACTTGCGAATAAACCTGAAATCTATCAAGAATAATCTTACTAATTCCTAAACAACTATACACCAAATGACCTCCTTCTACGATTCCAGCCATCAAATACTCCAAAACTGCGTTTAAATATGCTGGTTTCTCAGAACCAATTCTTTTCAGACGTTGATCACCTCGCTTCAGACGAAGAAATCTTCTTTTCCCTTACTAGTTTAACTAATACGATCCACACTAATAAACTTATTTATTCTCCCACGCACACACCACATAAAGCATTTCTTCTTTAGACTATCGTGCACAGACTGAGACAAACTACTTTTTCTTTCACATCAATTATTCTTAATTACAACTCTCTTATTTTTTTTTTCAGTTCGTTCGAAGTGGTTAGTGACGTAATTCTCACGTTGTAGTTCACGTTGCAAAATATACCTTTAGTGCAGTGAAAATAAGAATATACAGATTAAAAGTTACATCCGGGCAGCGCCGGGTGCATTCAGCTAGTATATCAATATTTAGAATGTTTTTAAAATTGTTCTGACGGTGTTTTTTTTTTGGTAATTCCCGCTTCGAGTCCCGTTTCGAGAACTATACCAGCGTTCTGATTTATTTCTGCTAACCCTCACCCTCTCCTAGGTCAGAGAGAGGACACCAATGGGCTTGGAAAGGCTACGGTCCGTCGGACGGGATGTTAAGCTATGGCTCCTTGTGCAAGAGAGCCTATGCCCTGTGCATGTTAAAGAACACAATGGATGACCTTGATGGGTGGCTTTCATCTGTCTTCTAACAGAAGTCCAGTGGGTACTCTTCCCCCAACCTTCTCTGAACTCTTGAAGTCCTTGTTGCTTAGCCCTTTAGCCCATTGTATGCAAAAACTGCGGCTCAGAGGTAAAACAATCTAACAAACCTGAATCAGTCACCGCCACGAGGTCGATACATTTCTAAATCTGTCACTTCAGTATTAAACACTAGGTCATTCAACTTGTCAAACAAGCCCACATTGCTATTAAATCGGTTTGCCGATATGTCATACGATAAATCTGGGCGTGTATGAACCTTTAGATTTTTTTAGTGTAAAAATAAATATCCCATTAATTTGACGAATTACAGAAATTTAATCTTTCACATGTGAGTCAAATTTGACAAAAATAATTGTTAATTATTTGTATTGCAAAGTTGGCAACAAATTTACTAATCCCAAAAATGGTAGCTATTTGCAGCTGGGTAAAGGTGAGTTATGCTTTTTTTGGTTATTTGGATTTAATTAATATTAACAGAATGCTATGATTTATGTTTATATTTATAAACGGTTCCCAATGTTTGAAACGAAACTTTTAAGAAATATATAGACTCTAGAGATGAAAAAAAGAAAACGACGTTTTACACTTGTTTTTTGCAGATGTTTTGTAGTTATGCAACTGTAGGAAAAATCAAACATTTGTTCAGTAAATGATTTCATTGTACTTTGTAGTATTTACGTTTTTAGCATATTCTGCAAAAGTCACTTGCTGTTAACATTTTTATTACTCTACGCAGTGCAAAATGTTATCTAATAGGGTTAAAAAATACAGATTTCACAAGTCAGAATTTTCCATTCTATTAGATAAGCGTAAAAACGCCAATGATACCTAAACTTGGCAGACACACTGGTTCATGAAAGATTTGTTCTAGGCTCAGATCTAGAGAAAAAAAAAATGAAGAGTTGGGGGGAAGGTGTGAAATTTATTCAGTTGAGGTGTTTTGGCATAAAATTTTTCCCGTTTCACTCGTTTTAGTGATGTTTATAAATTTCTTCAAATATATTTGTAATAAACATATTTTTTTAAAACGAAAGTACTTCCCTACGCAACGGACGGAGATAACCTAAAAGCTATATTCAGCTTGTCCTTGTTTCTCATACAACATACACTTAGACAAGGATATGCTTACTGGTCTTTTAGTAGTCAGGTATGCAAGACACTAGACCAGGTAGGGCTAATACACGTTTAAGATTAATAATACACGTTTACTAGTATACGTTTTATATATTTTTACGTATAATATAAATATACATTACTAGTATACGTTTGAGATTGCTAGTAACGACAATTTGAGATTTCCTTTACTAGCAATCAAGTTTTTGAGACTCCCTAGATCCAACACTAGTTACAGGTGTAGCTCCTATACCTGTGAGATATCAGAGCTACTTTTACCGTGTGTTCTAATCTGCTTATCTTTCAGAGCAAATAAATAAACTTGGAATATATTCTTAATCTGTTGCTATCTGCTGGTGTTCATAGCTCGTGCTCAGCCTTATATGTATCTTGCACTCTGATAACGATGTTCTCGCAGTCATTCAACTTCCTCTTTATTTTGATAACACTCAGTGAAATTTGTAACTGTGAAAGAAATCTTGGGCGAAATTTAATCTTTCAACTTACCTGAATAAATTTATTTCTGATCCTAAACTGTGATCACAACCGATTTAGTGAAATTTTGGGACCGAGAGTTGAAGATTTTAGCATGCTTTAAAATAATTATTCCTCGGTAGGTATAAACTAGCCGTCCCGTGGCCGGGTGGTTAGCACGCTTGGCTATTGATCCGTCCTGTGGCCTAGTGGTTAGCACGCTTGGTTATTGATCCGTCCCGTGGCCGACTGGTTAGCACGCTTGGCTATTGAACTAAGGGACCTGGGTTCGAGCCCCGGGTAAGGCATGGTATGTGTGTGTCGTTTTTCTGTTGAGGTCCTGCCATCCTCTCAAACCTTCTACTATGGCATGTAAACTGACAGGCTCTTGTCAGACATCTGTGGCAAGCAGCTCCTTGAGGGGGTATTTATTAATTTTATTTATAGGTATAAACTCCCTTTCTTAGAACTCTGCATTACTTTAGATCCATTTTTTTCTACTGACATCTTGTTTTCTCACCGCCTTCTTTCCATATGCTTGGGTATGATGAATTATACCTAAGCGGATTATATATTTGCAGGCAAGAAACAATTGTAATTTGGGGAGTTTTCGAAACCTTGATCAGATTGCGCGGAAAATGTAAGAAAGTTATTTTAGGAGAAGTCATACAAATATCGAATTCTTATAACAGTCATCTTAGCATTCTGATGGACATGCAGAGCTGTGCAAAAATCATTGGAGACAATATTCGTTACGAAAATATAAAATCGAAACAGAAACTCAGTATCGAACAATTTGTAATGGGAATGAGGCTGACGGTAAATTACAAATTAATTCTTAAATTTCTGTAATTGATAGTAGCTGGAATATATAACAGCAGTGCCATTCTTCCTTAAAATGCTTCGTCAAAATTGACGGAAATGAAAAAATATTGTAGGAACTAAATATATATTGTTAAATAATAAATGGTTTGGTATAAAGTTTATTGTGTTTTCATTAACTTTTTAGGATAAAGAGTCCCAG
Source organism: Ryuthela nishihirai (assembly GCA_038380435.1). Taxonomy (NCBI): domain Eukaryota; kingdom Metazoa; phylum Arthropoda; class Arachnida; order Araneae; family Heptathelidae; genus Ryuthela; species Ryuthela nishihirai. Next base: position 33,989,078 of record JAWZYU010000026.1, read on the forward strand.
GCTAAGTTAGTTTAGTTTCATTAACTTTTTAGGATAAAGAGTCCAGGTTAAGACTTTGCAGTAACGTAAGTATTCTACGTCGCTGCGAAGTCCTATAAGGCATGGTGGGAAGCAAAATCAAGTGCGACATGGGTAAAAAGTCTGATCTAACTGACTTCGAAAGGGGACTCAGCGTTGCAGCGCGATGGGCACGAGCATCCGTAACGGAGGTGATAGAACTCAACTGAAAATCATGGGGTACAATATCCCAAGTGTATGGAGAATGGCAATGGTCTCAAAAAACGCCAATCGTGGCAAATGCGGGAGGAAAAAAAACTCTAATGGACAGGGACAGTTGTTTGGTGACGAACTGTACGGCAAAATAGAGCTGCTATTTCATCAACTCAAAGAGATGACCGCTGCCAGTATTTCAAAACCCATTTCAACGAGAAATATACGCTGAGAATTGAAATTTGAGAACCCAATCCTATTAAGAGGGCGTGTGTCATAAAATGTTTTCTATATTAAAATTAATCTATTGTGCAAACACTGTTGATCTCGGCTTTACATAGTATTTATTGTATACCAATGCTAATATAATGTTTTCATTACATCAATTTCACATTTGTTTTTAATGTTCCCTTCAAACAGAATAATAAGTATATAACTGATTTCGACTTTCGAAATTTTGGTGCCTCTTAAATTTATTGTAGCTTAAGGCCTCTTAAACTTGTAGCTTAGGGCTTCAGAAGGTCAAAGTTGCTCTGCAGCCACGAATCTGGTCAGTGGAGAACTGAGCTTATCGTATGGTCAGACGAATCACGTTATATACTTTTTCAACAGATGGCAGACCAGAGTGTGGCGATAACCCCATGAAAGCAATGGAATTGGGTCATCTGGGGTTGCGCCATTTCCCGGATGTATTAAAGCGTCTTGAACGATTAGGTGCTGTCGATGATGCATCATTTTTACCCCAATGGAAATGTCAAATTCCAGGATGATAATTTACTGATTCATTGCTCCCAAATCGTGTAGAAGTGGTTCGAGGAACATGAAACGGACTTTTATTACCTTCCGTGGCCTGCACAATCAGCTGATCTTAATCCAATAGAAAAACATACGGTACAATTTGGAACGCGCTATTTGAATGCATAGACCTTTGCTCTCTTCACTGCAAGGTGTTCGAGCTATTTTGCAGACAGAATGGTTCAAAATCCCTCCTGCTGTATTTCGAAAGTAATTGGAAAGCATGCCACGTCGAGTCCGGGCTGTCATCTCTTCCCTGGAAGTCCTGACGAAGTATTAGATAGTTGTTCATAATAATTCCCAAAACTTTTCAAACATGCATGGTGCTATGTGCAGATGCACTTGATATCTATTCTTCAGAAGGGACGAGGTTGGCGCAGGGGGTAGCGCGCCAGGCTCATAATCTGCAGGTTCCAAGTTTGAGTACCACATGAGTCAGCTTTGAGATCTTCGCTAACCCCCACCCTGCCTCTGTCAGAATGGGCTAAGATACCAATGGGCTAGAGATAATAAACCCGGTCAGAATGAGCTAATAATACCAATGGGCTAGAGATAATAAACCCTGTCAGAATTAGCTAATAATACCAATGGGCTAGAGAAACAGCCTTCTGTGGGATGGGCTGTAAAGCGGCTCAAGAGATCAATTCCATGCTCACGTTAAAGCAACCTGGATTGCCTTGACGCGAGGCTTCTATCTGTCTCCTATTAAATGTCAAGTGGGTCTCCCTTTTTTCAACCTTCTCTTTTCTCTTCATATGAACCTTTGGGTCTTTGTGACCTGATATTGTGTGCAACATGTTGAGATTACACAACATTTTTCCTCAGAGAACTGAAGTTGGCTCAGGCGGTAGCGCACCAGGCTCTTAATCTATAGTTCCCAAATTCCAGCCCCAATTGTGCTAGCGTTCCAAACTATCTCTGCTAATCCTTCATTAATAAACCCAGTCAAAAAAATCAGCTTTGGATGGCCTTGATAGAAGATCTCCATATGTCTCCTAACAGTTGTCCAGTGGATCCCAATCTTTTGTGAGCCACCAGCCTCTGGAGTCCTTGTTATCTGGTGGGGCGGGGGTGGCTCAGTTGGTAGCACGCCAGGCTCGTAATCTGTAGTTCCCAGGTTCGAGTCCCAGCTAAGTCAGCGTTGAGATTTATCTCCGCAAAATTCCCCACCCTGCCCAGGGTCAGTAGGGACACTGATGGGCTTGAAAAGGCCGCCGTCCGTCGGATGGGACGTTAAGCCGTGGACTCGTATGCGGGAGAGCCATACCCTATGCACGTTAAAGAACACGCTGGATGGCTTTGACAGTTCCAGTGAATCCCCTCCCCCAACCTCTGAGCCTTCGGGGTCCATGTGACCTGGCCATTTAGCCCATGGTGTGCAAAAAAGTGCCGCTCAGAGGTAAAACAACTCAACCCAACCTTGTTATCTGGCAATTTGCTCATTGTGGGCAAAACAATTGCGTTCAGAGGTAAATCTGGCCATAGCCAAGCCGGGTCCGCGCTGTGCCTTTGACAGCTGTCACGCCAAGCGCGCCCTGAACTTTCCCGTAAATCCCTCTGTCTGCACAGAGAGTTTCTCTGCTAAATCTCGCTTTGCCCTTAGTGTGAGAGTCACCGATCATCTTGAGAATGCCGCCGTACAATGGATGTGATCTTAAGCCGTGTTCTGTTTACCAAAGAGTTATACTTTGTGCACGTTAAAAAATGGATGACCTTGACGAGAAGATTCCATCTGCCTTTTAATAGCAGTCCAGAATTCCCTTCCTTTATACTCATCCCGTACAAACTGCAGTGAAGCACCATTAAGACAAAAACTATTCTTAAAGAATTGCAGAAAAAATTTTCAACTTAAAAGCGAAAATATGTATAGCTAATGAGTAATGAATTGGAAAAAAAAATTAAAAAATGATCAAGAAAATATCTTGATTAAAAACAAAAAATATATTTTTAATGAGTATTGTGAATTTTCAAAATCGTTTAGTTATGCACCTAAAAATGTTTGATAAAAAGATTGAAAGAAATGAGCCAGATTTAGTATACTGATTATTTGTTTTAGGAAGCGAAAGTTCTTTTGCAATGAGCCGCGGGTTGGACGAGCCTGCTCTATACGCAACTATGAGCTTTTGGGGTTCTTATGAGTGCTCAAAAATGCCGCTCAGAGGTAACCCAACCCAAACACTATTCCTTAAATTCGGGCCTAATTACACTGATAGGTTCCTGCATTGTGTATCTCTGTCTGAAAGATATTTATTTCTTCAAAAGTAACAAAAACATATACCAAAGTTTTCGCGTAAGTGAAAATTATATGATTATGGCTAGGATAATATGGACTGTCTTCAGATGCCTTGTTTTTTTTTCACACAGCACGGCCACAAAGGTTGCTGTGCACTGTGATATATGTATATCCTTAAGTAACACTAGTTTCTTTGATGTTTTTTTATTTTGTTTCTCAATTTTATAGCTTTCAAGTGTTTTTAAAGTGAGGACAGAAATTTCTTGTAGCAGTATTTGTTGTGTGAAAGAAGGACATACATGGTAAGGGTGTGTGTCTTTGTATAATTTTGTTTTAGCCCCAAATTATATGCCCGAACACTAAAAATTGATTTTAAGAAACTAAATATTAAATTTTATTCAATATAGAATGCCATTTTAAGTTTTCCATCAAGTGGAGTATTTTAGTAATTGAGAAACCCTACTCAAGGCTTATTTTGACCGCCCCCCGAAACTTAATCTTGCGTATGTGCCTGGTATAAAATGTGTTTCTTGTATGGGTTTAATTAATTTTTGTGGCTTTTTAAGAGTGGATGCAAATGGGCGATAGGCATTGTTTAAAAAAATGCCCTTTATTGAGTTTTGTGGGATTTTTAGTTCAGAGCCAATTTTCCCATTTTGAGCGGCATGCGCTGTTCAAAACATTTTGCTTTTAATAGGTCATTTTTCCTATCTTCCTATTGCTTTTCGCTCATCATTTGTCGGTTTGTGAATTTGTCGAAACAGTTGTTCGACTATATCTTTCGAATGCGGCGGACAAAACTTAATGATTTATATATCGAATGAAAGCTTATGACGCGGGGAGTGTCATCTGAACATATAAAAAAGAAAGTTTGTTCGTTTCTGTTTTTCTCTCCCCTTATGCAATCGGCCCCCAGAAGAGCTAGAGGCAAGAAACTTCCGATGAACATTCCCTTCACCTAGGGGAAGTATATAGGCAATGTGCAAACCCACTGAGATCAACCAAAATTGGGCTAGGCGGGTTTGAATTTCTCCATAGATAAGTGGCCGAGTGGTTAGCGCGCTTGGCTACTGATCTAAGGGACCTGGGTTCGAGCCCCGGATAAGGCATGGCTGTTTGTGTCGTTTTTCTGCTGAGGGCCTGCCATCCTCTCAGACCTTCTACTATGGCATATAAACTGACAGGCTCCTGTCAGACCTCTGTGGCAAGCAGCTGCTTGAGGGGGTATTTTTTTTTAAGTATAACTACGTAAAATTACGAGTTCATATTCATTTCAAAGAAGATAGGGCACCTATTTACCTACTCAACAAGATTGCTGGCGCCTTATCTTCCTTTGAAGTGAGTACGAATTCAGGTGAATGATTTGTACCGTCGATATGCTTTAGTTTTAATTTCTGCTTTTTATAGATCATACAGGAAGATAGATATTTTAAAATTTTTTTAGTTTTGGTTCTGTAAATTACGAAATTAAGGTTTCACATTCATATATTTGCAGAATTAAGTTTTCATATTTACAGATGTCCGTTGTCTTGTTGGAAGAACGGAACTAATTTTGTTATTTTTTTACGAGGTAAAATAAAACAACTGTCAATAACATTTTCGATGAATCAGTGGATTAAATTTATCTTGAATGACTTTGGGCAAGTGCAAAATGAAGATCCCATTGTTGACGTTTCTTTTTTTTCAGTCGTTTATTACTTGATAACTTCTCTGCGCCTTTAAAAGGAATGCGATGTGAAATAAAAGTTGGCTTCTGCAGACGACACTGCATTTCTACTCCGTTTTTTCAGAGCTTTCATTTTATCTTACTATGCATTATTTTTTTTCTGTAAATGCGCATTTCCACGAACAGTAAAAAATCATTATGAGCGTGATCTGTAATAAAAAAAAATAAATACCCCCTCAAGCAGCTGCTGGCCACTGAGGTCTGACAGGAGCCTGTCAGTTTATATGCTATAGTAGAAGGTCTGAGAGGATGGCAGGACCTCGGCAGAAAAACGACACACACATACATGTCTTACCCGGGGCTCGAACCCATGCCCCTTAGATTAGTAGCCAAGTGCACTAACCACTCGGCTAACAATGGAGCAAAAAAAATATCCTGCAAAATCTGGAAGTTTTGTAGTCCATGGCCTTAGCCATTGGGAAAATGAGTGATAAACTATTTTTTTATATTCGGAGCATATTTATGAATGAGCTATTATGTATTTCATATAAATATATATTTCTTATATATATTCCTCAAAAATAGCGAATCTGCCAGAAATTTAACCATGTACATCTAGTTCTCATGTAGTGGAGGTAGCGGGCCAGGTTCGTAATCTGCTGTTCCCAAGTTCGAATCCCACCTTGGTCAGCGTTGAGATTTATCACCGCAAAACTTCCTCCCCTGATCTGGGTCACTAAGAGACCACACCAATGGGCTTGGAAAGGCCTCCTCCATCGGATGGAACGTTAAGCCCTGCTCCCTGTGCTGGAGAGAGCCATACCCTCTTCACGTGAAAGACATAAGCTGGATGGCCTTGAAGGGAGGTTAACGTCTATCCAGTGGGTCCCCTTACCTTCTCAAAATCCTTGTGACATGGCCATTTAGCCATTTTGTGCAAAAAAAGTGCCGCTCAGTGATAACCTGGTTCTCGTAGTTTTACATTATGTGGTTCCTGGTAAATTCCGCGTAAATGGAAAACGCCCAATACGAGAGCTATTTAATCCCTGTATTTCAATGCAAGGTGTAGTAACTTGGGGTAATTTTTTAATTTTGTTATATTTGGAGCCGCCCCGTGGCCGAGTGGTTAGCGCGCATGGCTACTGATTTACGGGTTCGAGCCCCGGGTAAGGCATGGCTGTTTGTGTCGTTTTTCTGCTGAGGTCCTGCCATCCTCTCAGACCTTCTACTGTGGCATATAAACTGACAGGCTCCTGTCAGACCTCTTGGCAAGCAGCTGCTTGAGGAGGTATTTATTTTTATTTTTTTTATAATAAAAATATATTGAAAAACGAAGTTTATTAAAAAGCTTATTACGCACAGTACATTTGATATTTAAACATCAGAAACAAAACTGAATTTTGGACTTAGGATTACAATAATATTTTAAAGACATTTTAAAAAGAACATATTTTTTCAGCAGTAAAAAAAGTAACCTAAATGCATTAAAAGAATTAACTATATTACAATTACACCCAATTTTGTTTTTACACGGTAGATAGGTTTAAAGCCACCAACAGTTTTTTTGTGATTTTGTTACGTAAGTTCTACTCGGCATTTTTTTCCAAAAAAGACCAGTTTCACTGCATTCCAAACTTGACCAGAAGTGTATCACCATCTTCAATGATTTGGGTCAATTTTGGACAAAATTCTTTAGCAGCGGGCTCATCTGCAGATGTAACTTCACCTTTTATCTTTACATTATGAAACGCGTGTCTTTGAAGAAATCCTGCAAGCCAACCTGTACTTGCAGAAAATTCATAATTTTTGTTTAACTGAGCTGATGTGGTTGGTTCCATTTCTTTTATCTGCTTATATATTCGTAATGCCATCTGTTTGATGGTATTTCCGTCTAGAGGTATTCTTTTTTGCGAGTTATCTTCTATCCACATTACTAGTGCCTTTTCCATCTTCACTTTTACAATATCTCTCGTGTACGATGACGACTTAGCGCTCAATTTTGTTCCAGAAAGCACAGATTTTCTAATAACATCCTCATTTTTCTTGATAATTCTTACGGTAGCTTCGTTCAAACCAAAATATTTACCTATGGATGTTGAACCTTCTCCAGTTTCAAGACGATCTAAAATTTGGATTTTAGTATCCAAAGAGATAGCTATCCTTTTCTGCTTCTGTATAGTTGAATTATCCGACATCGTGGTAAGGCTTACGAAAAATATTTGAATTCTAGTTAATAAATCAGATGATGAAAAATTATAAATTACCTATCAGCAAAATTTAATAAATTTATATTACGCACACAAAACTTCAAAAAACAAAAAAAATTTCGATTTCTTCTACTGAACATCTAACAGTTCTAACTTTAAATACGAATGAGAGACCTTAACATATGTATCGATAAAATTGAGGGGAATTCCCGGAACTCAATGTTGCCACTTTATTCCGATTGAAGTAGGTTTTGTACAATTTTTGAATAAAATAGAGAAAACTTGTGTAGTTATGTTAGTGTAGTTTTTATTTTGGGGATTTTTAATGCACAAAATGTATATCTATAGTACATTTTCAAAGTTAAAACTACTTCGGAAAATGTGACCATAAAAGCGGCATCTTTGTTAAAAAAAAATAAATAAATACCCCCTCAAGCAGCTGCTTGCCACAGAGGTCTGACAGGAGCCTGTCAGTTTATATGCCATAGTAGAAGGTCTGAGAGGATGGCAGGACCTCAGCATTATTAAAGTAAATTATAGGAATTTTTTCTTGAATAGGAATATTTTTTCAGAATTAAATTCAAATGGAGATTTTGTTTAAAAAGGCGACGTTTGAACCATGTTAGATCAAAATAAATCGTAAAAAGAGAATTGGAATTTTTTTCTAAATCTTGTTAAATCAAAATGTATCGTGTAAAATCAGAATTGGGTGTATAGTGCATTTGGAATAATCGTGGGACATTTCATTTGCTAGTATCTGCTTCTAGAGAAGGAGGACTAGGTGTTTAAACTCTTCCTTTCCGAAGACTAGGTGATGGTATCAATATGAGGGGAGTTCATCATGAAGCTAGTCTTCGTCATTAAAGAGTAGAGCACTGATGCTTTCTTCAGGCAATGATTCTGAAGCAAATTTGGAAACGAAGGACGTTGACTGAGTTGTAGATGAAAAAGAAGTCCATGGACTTTAAGCTTTCTTTGCGTTGGTTTTTCATCATAAAAAGACATTATGGATAATTGTTTGGCTGTTTCCCACTTTTTGTGCATTAGTAAATAATATGATTGCATGAAAACACGCTTTCAGGTCTCTTGTTACTTTTCTACTTTTTTCTACATTTGGGTTCTCCATCTACCTAGATTTGGGGTGAATTTTCGATTATATTAATGGACCCTTTAAGTAACTGAGTGGCTGAGTAATTTAATTAATTTTGTGCGTTGTTGTCATCTTTTTTTGGAGGTTTTTCAACAAGCTACAGCTCTTTGTGAAGCTGCATTGCTCATTAGCCTTGTTGCTCATCTCCTCTTTGGCTGGGGCGGGGTGGCTCAGTCGGTAGCGCGCCAGGCTCGTAATCTGTAATTCCCAGGTTCGAGTCCCAGCTGGGTCAGCGTTGAGATTTATCTCCGCAAAATTCCCCGCCCTGCCCACGGTCAGTAGGGGACACCGATGGGCTTGGAAAGGCCGCCGTCCGTCGGATGGGACGTTAAGCCGTGGCCCCGTGTGCGGGAGAGCCATACCCTGTGCACGTTAAAGAACACGCTGGATGGCCTTGACGGGAGACTGCCATCTGTCTCCTAACAGCTGTTCCAGTGGGTCCCCTCCCCCAACCTTCTCTGAGCCTTCGGGGTCCATGTGACCTGGCCATTTAGCCCATGGTGTGCAAAAAAGTGCCGCTCAGAGGTAAAACAACCCAAACAACAACCTCTTTGGCTTCCTTTGTCTGATTTTTCTGCATTCACTGTAGCGCACCAAACTAGAATCTGATGTTCCCAGGCTCGAGTCTCAACTGTGCCAGCATTGAGACCTATTTCGGTTAACACACACACTACCTTCGGTGAGAAAGGGGGTCTTGGAAATACCGCCGTCTGTGGAAGAGACGTTAAGACGTGACTCCGTGCTCAGGAGAATACTATCTTATGTACGTTGTAGAATGACTTTAATGGGAGATTTTCGTCCTTCACGCAACTGTTGTCCAGTGGATCCCCTTTCCTATTCAACTCTGAGCCCTTGGGTGCCCTTGTGACTTGGACCTTTAGCCAAATGCACAAAAATATTGCTGAACGGTAAAAAATCAAAATCCAGCATACCAATGACGGGGAAAAAATTTCTCCTCTTCCATACAGGTGTGTTTACAGAATTCAGCATTGGAGGAGAAATTGTACTTGTTTTTAATCACAATAATGCATTTATTCGAGTGCATACACAATGACTACAATTTGGGAATTTTTTATATACACTGCTCGACATTGAAAGTGCCTCACCCAGAAGGACATGTTGTACAAACATGCAAATAGAAGGGTGGGTGTGCGCAGTTGAGATATGCAAATGATGATAATTCAGATCAAATGACGTGTGTGGCTCAAGAGATAAAAGGTGCAAGAAGGAGCATGGATGTTATTACATTTGTGCAGATGGAAGTCGTGTGAATGGTTGACATTAGGTGGTACCACTTGGAAACTGTTCAGTGAAGGCCGAAAATGCCTGGTACATGCCGTTGACAGGTGTCGCCATTTGGATGCTTTTGAGAGAGGAAGAATTACAGGCCTATGTGAAGCTGTCCATGTTCATCGGGATGCATGAACTGTTGGACGCTGTTGGCAACAGTGGTGAAATGAAGGTTCTAGCATGCATCGTAGAGGGAGTGGTGTCATCCAACAGACGTCAGCATGGTTGATAAGTGCATTGTTCGACATGCTCGTTCGTCACCACAGGCAATATTTGACAGGTCGTATCAGCAGCCATGAACATCCCCATAACGACCACAATGGTAAACTGAGGGTTGCAGAGGCACACCTGCGCCCTAGGCAACCATTATGTTGACTGCAAATCATCGCAACGCTCGTCTGACTTGGTGGCGAAGTCATGTGAACTGGGTCACGGATGGAACACTGTTGTGTTTAGTGATGAATCCCATTTCTGTCTGGGTGCTGACTATTGATGGGTTCATGTATGGTGAGAACCTGGTGAGAGGACAGATCCAGCTTTTGTTCACAACTGGTACACCACCTGTCAGCCAGGCATAATGGTATGGGGTGCTATTGGATATGATAGCAGGTCACCTCTTGTTTGCATCACGGGAATGCTGACAGCTGCACAATATGTTAGTGCAGTTCTGCAGCCCGTTTTATTACAATTTCTGGGAGGCATGTATGACAATGCCTGTATACACACTGCTAGAGTCTCCAGACAATGTTTGCAACATGTTCAAGTATTGCCATGGCCAGCACAATCTCAGATTTATCCCCAATAGAAAATCTGTGGGACCACATCGGACAATGTGTGCAATCCTCTCACTGGCCGGCATGGAATCTTGATGAATTATGGGAGTAAGTCAAAACTGTTTGGTGTGCAGTTCCTCAGGACCATATCTGTCGCCATGTCGATCATATCTCCATGCCATGCCGTATTGCTGCCAGTATCTATTTGCCGTACACGGCGATGCAACCACCTACTGAGGCAGTCACATTGTGTTGCATTATCTCATCTTCTAACCACTGTAAATGGCTGCAAATTAAATTATGGTATGCCAATATATGAGTGTGTGCATTTTATATGTGAGTGCTACATTTCACCCCTATCCCCTCACTTCTTCTGGGTGGTGTAATTTCAATGTCGTGCAGTGTACCATCAGTGCCTTAGCAATGATTGGCCAAAAAATTTGGAAGTATGTTTTATTTAATTTTGTTAATATTTTTTTACTTATACCAGTTATTGAATAAATGAATAAACAAATTCCCCCTCAAACACTTGATTGCCGAGAAATCTGACAGAAGCCTATCAGTGTAATACGACACAGAGACAGTTTAGGTGGAAGGCTAAACTGTCTCTGTGTCGTATTACACTGAAGAAAGAAAAAAAAGAAAGAAGAAAACGTACATGCGTTTTATCCGGGGCTGAACCCAAGTTCCTAGGATTAGTAGATGAGTAGGCTAACCACTCGGCACAGGAACGCCGATGAGCAAATAATTTCTTAAAAATAACAATGTTCCTCAATGATAGGGAAAATCCTGGCCTTACACTATATATACAGAGTGTTTCAAAACTCTCTGTACAAATTTCAATGGGAGATAGGGAACACCAAGACAAACCTTTTTCGTCTATGAATGTATGTCCGCTGACATACCCTTCGGTGCTAGAGGAAGCTGACAGAAATATCGGTGGAGCTGGTATGTAAATGAATGGAGACAAGTGTGAACAGCATGTTTATTTAAAGAAGGTGCTCAGAGTTGCGACAGGCGACACCATTGCATGCATGAAAGCGTCGAAGCATTGATTGTCATACATGTTGAGAGATTCCCAGAATTTCACGAACAGTTGCAGCGGCAACAGCGATTCTTGCGACGAGGGCTTCATCTGAGTCAATGGGAGTACACATGAAGAACCTTGTGTACTCCCATTGACCTATCCATTGACCCCTAAAAGTGGCATTCAGATAATCCCGCACATCATTGCTGAAGTATGCTAGCAGTCTGTCATGTTGAAACTACATTCGTCTGCGAATAGCCATGGGAACATCTTCCAGCAGTCCCAGCAACGTTTCTTCAAGAAATACTCGATAAATTTGCCCATTGAAGCGAGGAGGTAGCAGGTAAGGTATGGCCCAATCAAAATGTCATGGACGATACTCGCCCAAACATTGATGGCGAAACGTTGTTGATGACCATGCGCCATTGTGGCATGTGGATTTTCGTGCCCCCAAACGTGGGAATTGTGCACATTAAACATACCCTCACGTGTTAAAGAGACCTCATCTGAGAAGAGCACATGAGCCAGAAAATCAGGGTGCATCACGGTCTGCTACAGAAAGAAGCACACGAAGGCCATATGAAGAGAGTAATCCTGAGGTTGCAATGTCTGGACTATCTCACGATGAAATGGATGTAACTGCTGCTCATGCAGCACTCACCACACGCTCACCAGGGCATGATTACGTGCTAAGGCTACGTGCAACAGCTCGCGTGCTTGTGGCTGGATTGTCCTCAATCCACCGTAGGATCTCTTCCATGTCAGAAGTGCACGTGGTCATGCGTGTTTGCATGAAATGTTCCAGTTTCTCGCAGTTTCCATTGCAAATGCACAAATGTTTGTGTGGTTTGGCACACGTCTGTTTGGGAAGTGCTGTCGGTACAACCTCACAGCAGCTCTTCCGTTTCCATTGGCAGTCCCATATGCCAGATGCATGTCAGCCATCTCAGCAGTCATGAAACACTCCATTTTACATGTAATGTGTCTGATTTACGAATGCCGTTGGCATTCGTAAATCTCAAAATGTTACATTCTGTGTAAATCACAAAATGTTGCATTCTGTGTAAATCACAAAATGTTGCATTCTGTGTAAATCACAAAATGTTGCATTCTTGTGTTAATGTTGCATTCGTAATGCAAACATTAACACAAGTCCGTTCCCACTTCACCCCTTTAGCCAATTGCAGCGCCGCCAAACAGCGTCTTCTAGCACCGAAGGATTACATCAATGGACATGCATTCATAGCCGAAAAAGGTTTGTCTTGGTGTTCCCTCTCTCCCATCGAAATTTGTACAGAGAGTTTTGCAACACTCTGAATTTTTTTTTTTTTTTTTTTTTTTTGGGGGGGGGGGGTTGATCTTGAGGGGAAGGGAGGGCAAGAAACTGGATTTTCTTGGCAGTGTAACATTTTTCTACTATGGCAAATAAACTGACAGGCTCCTGTCAGACCTCTATGGCAAGCAGCTGCTTGAGGGGGTATTTATTTATTTTATTTATTTTTAGAAGTTTTAAAATACATAAAATATGCACAGGTTTAATCATTTCTAGCTTTCATTGCCTTTATATGCATTCTCAAAGGACTGACTTGTACGCATGGCCTCACCCTAGATCTGATTCTATATGGTACTATTTGATTTAAACAGTATAGAACTACTTTCATTCAACGATTCGGAAGCATCTAGTACCGGAACGGTGTTCCGATTTAGTTGCAATTGCTTTTGATAATTGCTTCCCCTACTCAAAAAGCCACTCTTCTCGTCACTGGTCTCAACACAGGCACAACTTGGGCTCGAACTTAAGAACTGCAATTATAAGCCTGGCGCATTTACCGACTAAGCCAACCTTCGCACCTTTGAAAAGGACAGAAGACATATAAAGCGTCTGCCTAAAGTACTTTTATAATAATAATTTTATTTAACAAAAATTTATTGATGAAGTAAATCTTAATATAAGTAATGTAGTATTTAACCTGTGAGATATATTCTTTATAAACCTTCTAAGCGACTAAAGTGCTTTGGGCAAACAAAGCAAAACAAGAAAATTCTTAAAAAGATGATGAGCAATGAAGCTCGTTGAATGCATCAGCAATGCGTACCGTTAGAGTTATAAAAAGAGAGTATCCTTTTCTCAATTGCTGAAAGAGAGCAATACATTTTCTAACATATTATCTACCAATAACCGATTAACGTTACTGGACTTGCACGCTATTAACCTATTTCACATCTGTGTTGTCAACACTTAATAAAGAAATCAAGGTCCTCATCATAGTAAAGAACATTATGCAATATTTTGAAGTCATCAAAGCTTTACTGCCTACTTTCTCATGATCCCTCATCATTATTCACGAGGTTTCTTCAACCTCGGTATTTTCGTAACTGTCGAATACAGATGTCTGACCTTGAAAGAGAACGTGTCGCTCCTCACATGTTCCGCTTAGTAATTTGGCTGCAGTGAAAGTTGTCTGGCCTGTTAAGATGCCGCCAAAGGGAACGTGTTTCTGTTTCAGTGGTATTCCTTTTTCATGCTGCCGCAAATGGGTGGAACAGCCCACGTTCTGTCGGCTTCGTGTGGCGCGACATGTCCCATTTTGGTGTCGTTTCTTAAGCTCCCATTTGGAATACTATGCTGTGCTCTTTGATTCTTTGGACTGCTTAAATTGCATTACCAGTTGAAAACTAAAGTATACCGAAAGAGGATGGTGGTTGGGGTTCTGCGGTTTTGAACTTCTGCCTCTGAAATTTGTGCTAAATAAATTAAGTATGTATTTATTAAGCCATAGAAGTTTCTATTTTACTTCAAACATTATGATCCTCACCAGACAGGACCGTGCAATGGTATTTTGAGCCCCAAGTGCAAACTTACTGTCCCACCGAGTTTCATACGTGAACGTCGGAAGCAGAGGAGTGGTTCTCTTTCTTTGCAAACCTCCTGAAAACTCACATTATAAAAGTCGACTAGTGTTTGCCCTTTCAAATGCTTGAATTAGCATCCCTTTCCCCCTATCACTCGTGGAAATGTAGCTACTGGCATCTACAGGACCTCTTTTACTTTTACTTATTGGCTCTTTTTCCCTACAAAATTGGGAACACAATATTAATTCGAAGGCTAAACCTTGCCTTTGACATATATATAATGTATATAAAACTTGGCTTTTCGTTTTCTTGTGTTTTTTTCTAAACACCTTTTATTTTAGTTATATTTTTTCTTCTTTTCATTCTGGGATCTTGGTACACTTGTATTATCCTTCTACAAGCTCTACCATATCCAAAAGATTTCGGAAATTTCTTCCCTATGGAAGTTTTTTTATTGGAGGAGGGAGACTTACAGAACAGTGATACTCAATCGTTTTTAAATATTAACTCCTACTTTTTAACGTGCATTTTTATTGAAATGAACTCATGAGAAATGGATTTATTTTTTAATGTATAAGTATATTGAAAACCTTATTTTACGTAAGTATGAGTAGAAACATATTCAGGTACATACCGAGTGGTTAGCGCGCTTGGCTGCTGATCTAAGGGACCTGGGTTCAAGCCTCAGTAAGACATGGACTCTTGTGATGTTTTTCTGCTGTGGCCCCGTCATCCTCTCAGACCTTCTACTGTAGAGTATAAACTGACAGGCTTCTGTCAGACTTCTGTGACAAGCAGCTGCTTGAGAGGGTGTTTTTTATTATTATTTATTTAAATAAATAATTATAATTTCCATCCATTCTTTTAATTTATATATTACCGGACTACATCAGGGCCAGATCTGGGTGGGGGGGTCATCCCCTACCCTTTGAAAATGCTGTATGAGATGAATTTCGTAAAGATTTTACTGTTGATCGGCGTAAATTGTAGTTCATCTAAGATCTTATGGAATGCTTTAAATATTAGTTATCATGATGATGTACTATTATGTTACTGAATTGGGTCAGAGAGTTGGTAAAACTGCGCGAATTCATTTAAGATTTCCTTTTGAATTAACCAAGGCAGCATTTTGTCATCCTTTCTGTTTAGCTTAGCAATCGATTATGTTACAAGGAAAATTTTCAACTGGGGAATTGGAAAACTTCAGTTAGATGATCTATACCAGGGGGCTCAAAAATGCGATCCCTGAAGTCATTTTGTGCAGCACATTTATTGAGATATAACTGATTTGACCCTCTATACGTTTCGAATTTGACACCCCTGGTCTAGCCTACAGATATCTTACTAAATAAGTATGAGATCAAGATGAAAAATATTTCACTTAGTTTATGATGATGATTTTGCCCTGTTGGAAAATAATGTTCACGACAGAAACTCTTTTATTAGTACTGTTGAGGAGGCCAGTGATAGAGGAGATTTGTTGAGAAACAGAAAAACTAAGTGAAGAAAATGGGTCAGATGGGTGGTGTTTCACCCACTTGGGCGTTAAATTGCGCTTAATTATCATAGGAGTTCTGCGACAGATAATGTGTACCATGAGGTAAACAAGAGAATAGGCATTGCAGCTGGAACTTTTAAGAATCTATGAAGATTGTAAAAAAAATAGTCATATATTGCTAAAGATTAAAATTAGACTACATCAGGGCAGGATCTGGGGGTGGGTGGGGGTGCATTTCTCTCCTCTTTGAGAATGGTAGTACGGGTAATAGAGGTAAAAATAGAGGGGGGGTAATAGAGGTAAAAAGGGGATATAGAGGTAATAGGGGGGTATATAGGGGCATGACCTATATACCTACGGTATATAGGTCATGTAGGGTAATAGACGTAAAAATAGGGTAATAGAGGTAAAAATGAATAAATCTGCATATTTCACTTATTTTTCAAGATATTTTTTAAAACCTATAAAACGGAAAGGAAAATGTTATACTGCAATGGCAATTCAGTGTCCTGACCTCCCCCACTTTTACCTGCTCGATCGAGTTGATTCATTCCCTATCCAACGCTTACATAGTTTGTGTTCATTGAAATTTGTACAAGAACATTCACAAGGTGATTCAGAGTACTTTTCAGTCGAGATCAATAAGTCAAAATGACAACTGACATCTGTTGTTGTTGTGCCTAGAACTGAAGGTCTGCTATAGGTGCAGTCTGATTCCTCAAACTTTCTAATAACACCCTGAACTGTCTGCATATTCACGCAAACCTTGTGCAGATAAGTCTTACGGCAGATTAGACAGTGTTCCTGTGAATGTTGCCAGCTTTACTAAACTTGTTGTTTTACCGTCATGTCACTATTTCTATGGGCGAGGAGCGAGGCCACGCACTGTTATATAAAAATAAAATAAATAATAAATACCCCGTCACGCAGCTGCTTGCCACAGAGGTCTGACAGGAGCCTGTCAGCTGCCATAGTTTATATGCCATAGTAGAAGGTCTGTGAGGATGGCAGTACCTCAGCAGAAAAACAACACAAACGTCCATACCTTATCCGGGGCTCGAACCTAGGTCCCTTAGATCAATAGCCAAGCGCACTAACCACTCGCCCACGGGACGGCTGATATTGTATATATGTTTATATTTTTTCGTTACTTAGGTCAGGTTCGAGTCCCAGCTGGGGCAGAGTTGCAATTTATCTCCGCAAAATTTCCCGCTCTTCCCACGGTCAGTAGGGGACACCGATGGGCTTGGAAAGGCCGCCGTCCGTCGGTTGAGACGTTAAGCTGTGACCCCGTGTGCGGGAGAGCCATACCCTGTGCACGTTAAAGAACACGCTGAATGGCCTTGACAGGAGGCGACCATCCGTCTCCCAATAGCTGTTTCAGTGGGTCCCCTCTCCCAACCTTCTCTGAGCCTTCGGGGTCCTTGTGACTTGGCCATTTAGCCCATGAGTGCCGCTCAGAGGTAAAACAACCCAAACGTTACTTAGGCTTGCAAATGAAATGCTCTTAGCCGTCTCTGGCTTACTACTACTAAGCTCTAACGACCCTTAAGCGCATGTTCCTGGTAGCATATCTGTGTAATTTCATTTTTGTCGGACCTACTGCTATTTGGATTTCTACCTCAAAGTGGAATTTTTTTAGAATCACCCTGTAATTCATTTGCTTCTTGCAGTTCATTACAATATTATAGAATGTAACCATTCTTTAGGTGAAATTCTAGTTGATTTCTGCTGAGTATTGTGTATCATAAGTTTGTGACCAAATGGAGCATAGTGCTAAAGATTAAGCAACATAGTCATCCATTTCTTGAAAAAGGCCTAGGTTGTATGTATGTATGTCGTCATTATCATCATTAACAGAGAACTCTTCTGCATGATGTCCGCCATAGTGCTACAGTGACCTTTGCGTGAACGGGTCAGTTACCAGAAGACGTAATTAAAATTATAATAGCGCTTCTCTCTGTTATTTATCCCCACCGCAGAGTGATCCTTATAATCAAGATGTCCAGAACGATGTGTTGCTGCCTATCAACGTGTCAGGTCGTCCATCTCCATCCTTATATTCGTCAAAGGCCGGAAAAACGTCCTTGGACTTGTACGAATTGGGTTCAAAGAGACAGCTGCTGTGCTAAAACTAGAGCAAAAGCCATGGGTAGAGTCGAGCACTTCATGAGACTTGAACTGACTGTTATTAAACAAGGTGTAGAACTTGATCCAGATCTCTTTTTCACATATGGGGCGGGGGTGGCTCAGTCGGTAGCGCGCCAGGCTCGTAATCTGTAGTTCCCAGGTTCGAGTCCCAGCTGGGTGAGCGTTGAGATTTATCTCCGCAAAATTCCCCGCCCTGCCCACGGTCAGTAGGGGACACCGATGGGCTTGGAAAGGCCGCCGTCCGTCGGATGGGACGTTAAGCCGTGGCTCCGTGTGCGGGAGAGCCATACCCTGTGCACGTTAAAGAACACGCTGGATGGCCTTGACGGGAGGCTACCATCTGTCTCCCAACAGCTGTTCCAGTGGGTCCCCTCCTCCAACCTTCTCTGAGCCTTCGGGGTCCATGTGACCTGGCCATTTAGCCCATGGTGTGCAAAAAAGTGCCGCTCAGAGGTAAAACAACCCAACCTTTTTCACATATCCATAGTTGTTTGGATTTCAGTTTTGGACGGCAGTTTGTAGTTGAACAATGAAAAAGAAAAAAAAAAAGAGTCAGTTGCTTCATTGTTCACACATTTCTCTATGTGTTACATTGGAAACTTATTTCTAACTCGTTTTTCAGAAAAACTAGAAAATTCTGTAGTCTCAGGAGAATATAAAATGTTTATTTTCATAAAGGAAAAAAAAAATGTTCCCTATACTTCCCTTTCACCTTGGGGAAAAAGACAAGCCTCGGCTGTCAAGGGTAAACCCCTTGACTACCACACTTTACTACCTAAATGTCAAATTTCTAACGTATATAAACTGCTTACATTATTGGTTTAAAGTTTTGCCATTTTCAAATATTAGCGCCCTTTAATAGTGGAAATTCAAACTAACAGAAAGTGTTAGTTATAATAATATATGCCTATAAAATTAACAAAATTTTTATCCCCTAAAAATAAATTTGAATATTTGCAACGAACTGACGACAACGTGAGGGAAAAAAAGTTTAAAATTTAAATTACATTACTTTGCTTCAAAAGAAACTTGAAAATTCTTGTTTAAATAGTTACTAACAATTTTCTGAATTTATCTAAGTTTGACTTTTCACTGTTAAAGGGTGCTAAGTTCGAAAATGGCAAAACATCAAACTAAGATATAATCTCTCCCTTCTAGATATGTAGTTGGTAGAGTGTGCTGATCAAGGGCTTGTATTGATAGCCGCAATTTACCATTTTCTACCATATCGAAGGGTTGTCACTTTATTTTTACCTGTCTTCCTATAACTTTTGGCTTTCATATTATTTGTCTTTCGGTCATTTTGTCGATTTGTGGATTTGACAAAACGTTGTTCCACCAGATCTTTCGAACGCGATGGAGAAACTTAATGATTTATGTGTCAAATGAAAGCTTGTGGCGCGGGGAGTGTCATAGGCTATAAAAAATTTACCCCCGTGCTTTCTTCCCCCCTAAGAAAGGGGAAATGCGAAAACTATTCTTATGCTATAACTCCAGAACGCGAAGGTCAAAAGTAACAAGCTATACGTTGAATGAAATGTTCTGGCTCGGGGGAAAGTCGTGGGCGACGAAAAATTGCCCCCCGTGCTTTCTTCCTCCCTTAGGGGGGAAATGAAAATGATTGTTCCCCTATATCTCCTGAATGCGAGTGCGGAAAGTAACGAGCTTATATGTTCAATGAAAGCTTGTGACGCGGAGAGTGTCGTAGACTATAAAAAATTGACCTCCCCATGCTTTCTTCCCACCTAAAAAAGGGGGAAAATGTGAAAAGGATTGTTCCTCTCTATTTCCTAAACGTTAGTCCGGAAAGTAAGGAGCTATGTACGAATGAAAGCTTGTGATATAGGGAGTGTCGTAGGCTATAAAAACACTCCCCCCCCATGCTCACCTACCCCCTAAAAAATGGGAAATATAAAAGTTTTTCCACTACATCTTCGGAACTGAGGGTCTACAGTTACGACTAGGTGTCAAATGAAAGCTCGTATAATGATGGTTGTACACTATTTCGAATTTTGCCCCCACTATTCCCCCCTGATAAAATGTGAGGGGCGGATTTTCATGGGGTCGACTCTAACGAGTCATATCTCAAAGATTGTGACGTCTCCAATGTCCTGGGCTGCCTCAAATTTGAATCCAAAAGGGTTTTAAATGTGCTCGATGTTTATGAGTCATATATCAAAGTTTCTGAAGGTAGGTGTTTTTAATGACAACAAAAAAATATAAATTAAAAATTTTAAAAAAATACCTTTCATCCTTATACGGCCTTAAACAGTCGAAAATAAACCTAAAGTATATCGATAGTGCAATCCGTCACCGAGTTCGTATTCTCTTTGAAGGAAGATTTACCTACTCGACAAGATTGCCGGCACCCTATCCTCTTTTGAAGTGAATACGAACTCAGTGACGGATTGCACCATCGATATGCTTTAGGTTTGTTTTCTACTTTCTAGGGCCGTATAGGAAGATAAGTAGGTTTTAAAATTTTTAATTTTTTTTTTATTTCAGGATATTTATGGTAGATTTGTAGTTGATGGAGTGTGTCAAAGGGTTCCATTTATAGCCGCAATTTATCCTTTACCCCCGAGGGTAACTCAAACTTTTACTCAACTTTTTGAAGCATTCCATATTCGTCAAAGGCGGCTGAAATATTTTCGTTAATGATCCGACGAAAATTCCTAAAACGAGTTGTTTTTATCTGATCGCCTGATTTACCATGTTTAACTAACTTTTAGTAAACTTGTTCAGAGCAGTGGTTCCCAGCCTTTGTGGTACAACGGACCCCCTACTAAGCCATAACTCTTTCTATATGCCCACTGTGTAAGTCTGATCTTTTAGTAGACCTTCTTCCCATCATTACCTGACACATTTTAACTAAAATATATATCCTCGCAAGAGGAATCCCTAAAAGCCCCAGGAATGGACTATACCACTAGTTCTTTGTCTATTATTCATTTATTGGCTATTTTATAATTTGAATCTAAACATTTGAGTGTAAAATTTTGGTGATCTCTAAATTCTTATGTCGTGAAAAATCAATTTCTTGTGATCAGCATGAGATAGTGCTGCCATACTAAACTGACATAATTCTAGAAAAAGTAATAAAACTTATTATGTAATTTTGATAAATATGCCATTTCCGTTAGAGCTTTCTGAAATATTGAAAATACCTTTGAGTCCTCTTTATTACCCCCCCCCCCTCCCTCCTTCCAAGGGATCCAGTAACCGCGAGTTGGGAATCACTCGTTTAGAGCATCGGACAGAACTTTATTTGCCTCGTAAATGAAATAATTTGTTTCATTTTTTTTTAATTCATCAAATCTATGCCGTCCCATGGCCGAGTGGTTAACCCGCTTGGCTACTGATCTAAGGGACCTGGGTTCGAGCCCCGGATAAGGCATGGATGTGTGTGTCGTTTTTCTGCTGAGTTCCTGCCATCCTCTCAGACCTTTTACTATGGCATATAAACTGACAGGCTCCTGTCAGACCTCTGTGGCTAGCAGCTGCTTGAGGGGGTATTTATTTTATTTATTTTTAATATATAAAGAAGAAAGTTTGTGTGTATGCTTGTTTGTGTGCCTGTCCGCTTATGCATTCATGCTTATTCAGCCCCGAGAATAGATAGGGGCATCAAACTGCATGAACGTTCCCTGACCCAGATGAAAAATATAGGCTATGTCTGAACCCGCTGGGGTGAACTAAAATTGTTGTGGGCGGGTTTGATTTTCGCGAAATCCCCATATACTTAACATTAGCGGCTAAAACCCGGTGTCTCTCATAAACTTAATATTAGCAGTTATTCAAAATTACATGGGGAGTGGCATGTACTGCAACTTTAGAGAGGTTCAGACTTCCCCTAAAGAGGGCGAGAAAAATTATACAGGCGGGGGGCGGGCGAATAAATTGTAATGCCAAATGAAAGCTTTCGGCGTGGGGAAGGCAATCTACTATATACCTTGGAGAGTTTCGGACTTCTAAAAAGGGAATCATGAATTTTTTTTATTGAGGGGGGGAATAGGGGGGTTCAACAATTTTAGTGAGGTTTAGGTTACATGAAAGCTTCCGGAGTGGGGAGCGCCAGCTACTATATTTAGAGAGATATACATATTCTATCGCCGTCCCCGTGGCCGAGTGGTTAGCACGCTTGGCTACTGATCAAAGGGACCTGGGTTCGATCCCCGGATAAAGCATGGATGTTTGTGTTGTCTTTCTGCTGAGGTCCCGCCATCCTCACAGACCCTCTACTATGGCGTGTAAACTAACAAGCTCCTCTGTGAGACCTCTGTGGCAAGCAGCTGCTTGAGGGGATATTTATTTAGAGTTTCAGACCTCCCATAAAAGTAGATGAAATTTTTATCGCGGGGGAGGGAATGAACGATCGTAATAAGTTCTGTGCCAAATGAAAACTTCCGCCGTGTGGAGTGCCATCTACTATATACTCCAGAAAGTTTTAAATCTCGCATGAAAGTTTTTAATCTCGCATGAAAGCGGAGGAAGCTCATATACTCCAGAAAGTTTTAAATCTCGCATGAAAGTTTTTAATCTCGCATGAAAGTTTTTAATCTCGCATGAAAGTTTTTAATCTCGCATGAAAGCGGAGGAAGCTCAAACCTCCCCTGGAAGAGGAGGATAAATTTTTACCACAATGAGTTTTATGCCAAATGAAAACGTCCGGATTGAGGAGTGCCATCTACTATATACTCTAGAGTAGTGGTTCTCAACCTTTTATGCTTCACGTACCCCCTGGAAATGTGTATGTAACTGGCGTACCCCTTATACAGATAGATAAAACTATAGTTATAGTATAATAATGCCAACTTAGCGACTTTGTTACTAGATCTAGCGATCTTTGAGCTCTCACGGCGTACCCAAAAATTTTTTACAGTTTCCCACGTTGAGAACCCTTGCTCTAGAGAGTTTCAGACCTCCCGCAGAAAATGGAGGATGAAATTTTTAACCCGGTTAGCGCGCTTGGCTACTGATCTAAGGGACCTGGGTTCGAGCCCCAGATCAGGCATGGATGTGTGTTGTTTTTCTGCTGAGGTCCTGCCATCCTCACAGACCTTCTACTACGACCATATAAACTGACAGGCTCCTGTAAGACCTTGTAGCAAGCAGCTGCTTGAGGGGGTATTTTTTTTTTGCTGAGGAGGGTAATAAACGAGCGTAATAAGTTCTATGACAAATGAAAGTTCCCGGTGTGGGTGCGCCATCTATTATGTACTTCAGAGAATTACAAAGTTTCAGAACTCACCTAAAAGAGGAGGATGAAATTTTCATTGAGGAGGGAAGGGGTATAGCGGGGGAGGGGTGAAACAACCGTGATGAGGTTTATGCCAAATGAAAGTTTCTGCGTGGGGAATACAATATACTATATGCCTTAGAGAATTTCAGACCTCCGCAAAAGAATTCCGCAATAAAAAATAAAAATTTTTACCAGAGAATTGGTGGTGGGGGGGGGGGGGGGTAAGAAACAATTGGTAATGAATTTATGCAGCAAAAAAATTTGAGACTAGGGGAGTGCCATATACTCTATACTTTATATAGTTTCACGCCTGAGCAACACCGGGTAATTATATAAACTTTTGAGCTCCAGTTCATTAGATTAGCGATTCATTTTTACTGAAAATGATAAATATGTAACTTTCAACATTATCAATAAAGAATACAGTTTTCCTTCGTTTAAGCCTTCAGGCACGTAGCTGGAAAATATTTTCACAGAGTTGGGGGTTTCAAAGTAAAAACAAAACGATATTGGTGCAATGTTTTTTTATTTATTGCTGGAAAAGTATGTGGTTATGTATTATCTAATATAAATAACTCGAGTGTACGGACAGGCGGTTGTAGTTCCCAGGTTCGAGTCCCAGCTGGGTCAGCGTTGAGATTTATCTCCGCAAAATTCCCCGCCCTGCCCACGGTCAGTAGGGGACACCGATGAGCTTGTAAAGGCCGCCGTCCGTCGGATGGGACGTTAAGCCGTGGCCCCGTGTGCGGGAGAGCCTTACCCTGTGCACGTTAAAGAATACGCTGGATGGCCTTGACGGGAGGCTACCATCTGTCTCCCAACAGCTGTTCCAGTGGGTCCCCTCCCCCAACCTTCTCTGAGCCTTCGGGGTCCATGTGACCTGGCCATTTAGCCCATGGTGTGCAAAAAAGTGCCGCTCAGAGGTAAAACAACCCAACGTTAAAGAATACGCTGGATGCCCTTGACGGGAGGCTACCATCTGTCTCCCAACAGCTGTTCCAGTGGGTCCCCTCTCCCAACCTTCTCTGAGCCTTCGGGGTCCATGTGACCTGGCCATTTAGCCCATGGTGTGCAAAAAAGTGCCGCTCAGAGGTAAAACAACCCAACAACGGACAGGCGGACACCAGTTTTCTATCACATGATGACATAATGCATGCACTCAATGATAGCGATAGCTTAATTAGTACTCAAATGTTAGGTTTTATCTCTGTTTTAGCAGATTTGGGCCCCATGTAATTTCTCAGATACTTGACCTCCTCGGTCATATTTCGTTCGCAGGTTACATCTGTGCCACCCCGTGTTTTGTTAAAAATTCGAGTTTCTGTCTGTTGTAGAAAGTGTTTAGAACCCCAAATGGTTTTGCAGCTGTAGTGGATCAGGCATCAGTGCGACTGGGAGAAGTGATCATTTTATGACTTTCTACCAGTCGCAAATGATGACTAGACTCAGTTTTGGCAACAGCTGACTATGATGTTCTGAGCTTTTATGGGTGCTATAAATCATTTCTGTACCGAGTTAAGTTAGGGCGTTCTAGATGGGAGAGGGCTCGGGCGGTAAAATCGTGACGTCACATTAGGGAGCGACGTTTAGCGTGCTCTGTAGCATTTCGGATTTAGTTGCAAGACTTTTTGCAGGCTTTTGCCGTTTTAAATTAATATAAGCGTCACACTGAATTTTATTTTGACATATTCCGTTGATTGATTGTCTTATGCATTATTATTATTTTATATGCTATTCTATGTTTTGTACAAAAACATTAACCAGCACATATTTTTCTTTCAATGATAAATCTGTTATCGGAATTTCAGTTGAACATTTTATGCTTCAACTGAAATTGATTTAAACAAATCTAAAACAGTATTTTTTTCTTACTTATACTAATATAAACATCAATGTCTAATGCAGATCTGAGAGTCTTCCAACATTCAACTTTGATAATAATGAATAGAAACAGAATTGCAAGGGCAAATATAAAAAATAAGAGCTACAATGACCTTTCTAAAGCCGAAGCATTAGGTTAATATATCCTTTTTTAACAACAGATGATATCAATTTGCCAAATATTTTTTTTCTTTTGAAGAATTAAGATTTTGCCTAATTATCGTTTTCTTTCCTAAGTGATCCCAGGTTTGTTTGTTTTTTTTGTGAATAATTTTTCAGCAGTATATTGCTAATGCACTTTTGGGCAATGCTTCAATAGCCAGCAGAAGGCTTTACCGCATATGCAGATTTTTCTCTTCAAATTCAACTAAATCCGAGACAATAATATAGAAAATTACTTTTTTTTAAAATTACTCCTCATTTACCTGTGATACAATTTCTAAGAACACTAAATAACTTATAACAGTTGTCATAAATAACTCATTCGTTGGGTAAGATTACCCTTGTCAATCATTTTCATGTATAAAAATAGCTTTTCATCCAATTCTAAATCTGCTTTCCTCCTTGTTATTTGTGATATGCATGCAATACAATCTGATAAGACTTTGCCTTGTAAGCAGCATAACCTGCGATGAAAACTGGCATCTTCTCATCGTGAGTTAAAATTCCATTATTTCCTTTCTTCCTTTATTTCATGTTCCCCTATCACAATTTTTTCCCCTCAGAAAAGATTATACTGTTAACTTTTTCAAGATGAAAATACGAAAACAAATCGTTGGCTGATATATTACCAAATTTACTGCTCTTCATTTTGAATAAATTCGTAACCCGTATCTTTTTCGCTAACTGAAATACTTTTTTTACAGTAACATTGTATTTCTAACAGGGTCGGACTAAAATATTTTCATCATCCTAGTATTATGTTTATTTTTTAATGTTTCCTTCAGTAAGAATAACCAATATATATTTCGACTTCTGAATTCTTGGGAGCTCTTAAACTTGTCTTAACTTTAAGGGCCTCAAGAAGATCAAAATCGGGCACTGAGTTCGAGCCCCTCATTTGACGATATCGTCCAAAACGCCATAATATCATCGGATTTAAAATGTTGCCCACAAACAACAGTTTTATTAGTTACATGAACTCTCTTAGAATTTTACTTATCTGAAATAGTTTCTTTTTCTCGTGTTTTGGAATCGAAACACTGCAACGTAAGGCGTTTTATAATTCGACCGACAATTTGGAACACAACACTTTCTCGTTATGTTTCAAAAAGAAATCAGCACTGCACAGTTAACATACACACGAAAAATCAGCAGATACAACTGCTTTCACAAAGGCAACAAAAATAACTGTTGTTCATTACTGTGTGTTCACTACGTCCAGTCAAACGAAAGGCGGTCGCTTCGTCCACGCGGTCCACGCTAGGTCAGAGCCTGAGGTCATCTCCTCCTGTGACGTGGCATACGACTGACGTCACAATGCCCAGGCCCTCGCCTATCTAGAACAAATTGACAGCTAAATTAAAGATCTCAATCAAATCTATCTAAATTTCTATTTTTAAGCAATATTTGTTAAGTAATGAAGAATTATGAACGCTGGAATATTTAACAGGCTACAAAAAATTGACCCCAAAATTTAATTGAAACCTTAAAACAGGTTAAGAGATCATAACTGACAACTAAATTAAAGATTTCAATCAAATCTATCTAAATCTCGATTTTTAAACAATGTTAAGTTAGAACGCCCCGTGGCCAGCGAGAATTGCCCCTGGTTAAGCTCCGTGGCCGCCTTGGGAGCATCACATTGGCTTGCGGTTCGAGTACCGGGATATAACCTTTGTTCTGTTATGTGCGTTATGATTGTCATTCCCTCTAAACTTGCTGAATTCGAAAGTTACATGTTCTCATTTTGGGGCATAGCCCAATTAACTATAAATCTCGTCAAGCCAATTACGAAAAGATGTTTTGTGAAGGGAGAAGTTGACAAAGCAGCAGTGAGTAACGTAATTATACGCTGCAAATTCTTTTATGGTATTAGCTATAATAACACTAGAAGAGAAAATATCGCAGTCACCTGTAGCCTCAAATTAGTTTCTTAAATCTTAATTTTCTAAATTTCTTTACCGTTTAAATTATTAAACTATAAACCTAAGCTTAAACCTTCAATCTTCTAATTTCATTATAATAAAATAAAAAATAAATACCCCCTCAAGCAGCTGCTTGCCACAGAGGTCTGACAGGAGCCTGTCAGTTTATATGCCACAGTAGAAGGTCTGTGAGGATGGCAGGACCTCAGCAGAAAAACGACACAATACATCCATGCCTTATCCGGGGCTCGAACCCAGGTCCCTTAGAACAGTAGCCAAAGCGCGCTATTGCTTTAAAATTTTTTGGAGGGGGGGAGGGGGTAGCTCACCCTACTGTTTACGTTTGGGTAAGGTGAGTTACAACAATTTTAGATTCTGTCAAAAAATGACCGTTCAAATTTCTCGTTAAAAGAATAAAAATTCACAGCCCTGTGCTTATCTGTTTATTGCTGAAGCGACAAATCACAATGCATGATAAAGACCGGAAGCTATGCAACGAAAAAAAAGAAAAGTAAGCAAAGAGATCGTGTGAAAGGGGCTACAGGTGATTGCGATATCTGCCTGCAGGTGTTATCTTATTGGCAATAAGAAGAGACAAGAGAAGTGGCGCCAGATATGTGGCGCTCGACTCTTCTTGTCCTCTCAACCAGACCTTATCCCAATCTCTTGATTTGCTCTTGCCGAAAGCCTCGCCTATTTTGCCTTTCCTATCTATGGTTTTAAGAGATGGAAAAAACACTTAGTTTTAGAGAGTTTGTTGAAGAGATGAAAAATATACGATAGCAGAGGCGCCGATTATAGGAGGTGGGGGGGGGGGGTCAAAGCCAATCGCCTCTCACTAATTTGACTGGGAGAGCTCTTGAACATCAAATGGGATATGTTCTTTCTAAAATTTCGTTTTATTTTTTAAATAATGCCAAAATGTGTGGACGGAAAAGGGAAGCTTGAAATTACTTGAATATTTAAATTAATATCTAAAACTACTTGTACCTTGACTTTACTGTAATCTCCTGAATGGAATAAATTATAATAATAGTAATAACATAAAATTAATGTACTTCAGAATCAAGCATTTAAAGTGCAAAATGGATACTTGGTACTTCAAATATGTTAGCTTGGGTGAGTGCTTAGTATTTGAAAATTTATTTCGCATATCGAAAGGACTTCAGGGCCTCTCAGCTCATTTGCGTACTTATCATCGTATTTCTTTTCATCTGCAGTTTCCCAATTTTGTGTATTTGCGATTTTGACAAAACAATTCCACTTTATTTTCGCAGTCTGTGTGTCAAGCCGAATTCTATCCCAAATGAAAGCAGATGCGTGGAAAAGAAAAATTCTTTATTACTCTTTTACTCATCAAAAGAAGATGGGAAAGTTTTTTCCCCTTTGATTCTTTAAAAAATGTTCTTATAAATGCCTATTAAGACTGCAAGCATTTGGCCCCTCCCTTATTTTTCCCTAGGTAACAAATCTCCCATTCTTTCTCCTTTAAAGGAAGGGAATTGCCAACTGAAAATAAATGTAAAAAGACTGCTTCTAAAATAAAACAAGTTCTTTTTCTATATGAACTTTAAAATTATAAAATTGCCTATGATAACTTACTTATTAACTTAATTCTTACATATCAGTGTAATTGAAACGAAAAATATTGAGCTAAAATTTTACTTCTTTTAGGTACCAAAAAATTGTTCGTCCACAGTTTTCATTATTATCTTGAGCATTATAATGGCATTAATGAAAGACAGCTAAAGTTAAAATGGATTAAAGACTTGAATGTTAACGGTTGCTGTACCCCCACAGTGCTATCGAGAAATATGATGAGAATGAGAAATACAGGTTTTTTTCGAACACTTAGGAATTTTAAATCCTGTAGGGAAAAAACGGTATTACTTTTGTTCTGGGTGACTTCGGTTCAAAAGCTTATTCGGACCTTATGGGCATTAGGTTGGGTTGTTTTACCTCTGAGTGGCACTGTTTTGCACACCATGGGCTAAATGGCCAGGTCACATGGACCCCGAAGGCTCAGAGAAGGTTGGGGGAGGGGACCCACTGGAACAGCTGTTGAGAGAGAGATGGTAGCCTCCCGTCAAGGCCATCCAGCGTGTTCTTTAACGTGCACAGGGTATGTCTCTCCCGCACACGGGGCCACGGCTTAACGTCCCATCCGACGGACGGCGGCCTTTCCAAGCCCATCGGTGTCCCCTACTGACCGTGGGCAGGGCGGGGAATTTTGCGGAGATAAATCTCAACGCTGACCCAGCTGGGACTCGAACCTGGGAACTACAGATTACGAGTCTGGCGCGCTACCGACTGAGCCACCCCCGTTATGGGCATTGGTAGTTTCAATAGAAATGGAGAACGTGTCCTACAGGTAAGTAAACGTATGAAGATTGCTTAGGAATATGATCGACTAGCCAAAATTGTTCGGGGGAAAAGAGGTGCATTTTTAAAACAATGGCACTCAGAATTTCATGTTCCTTGTAATATTTTGGATTTAAGAAACGTTCGTTGAAGGAGGGTTTCTGCATAAAATAGAACTGTGAACCGTTCATGAACAGAGATGTGACCTCTCGTGGATAAACATAAAAAAACATTTTGTGATTAAAGTAATGCAACAGCGTAACTTCGGGGAATTCATACATTCCTGGAATTAAGGCGTGTAAAAGCCGCTCAGAAAACGCTGCAAATGTTTTCTTGTAATCTGTGTAAAGTGCAAGCTGTTGCAGAGGGTGACGTTATAAAACCGGTCACAGGGAAATCTGTTTCAAGACCTACTGTGCACAGTAAATTGCATAAACGAGGTCTGTATGTACGAAAACAAATGGTTTGTGTTTCCCTCATCTCCTTCAACAGAAGAGTTTAACATAGTGTAGGCAACATTACCTTTGGATCCCAGGTCAGCCGGTAAATGTTCTCTACAGATGAGTCCAGATTCAGCGTATACACCGATTCTCCAACCTGTTCATTTAGGGAGAACAGATATTCGTCGCAACCGCTATAACATCAGAGAAGAGACCATTTTGATGGCGGTAGTTTGATGGTCTGGGTGATGGCTGGTCACAAAGAGCTTCTTATGTTCCAGGGAGGCACTCTGATTGATCAGATTCTTGCGCCTATGTGAAAGTTTTCAGGGGTACTCTCGAGCCTGATTTCATCTTTGTGGACTGTAATATCCATCCCCATTGAGCTCATGTGGTCAGCGATTTCTTTCAAAGTGAACATATTCGTAAGATGGAGTGGATAGGATCCACATGTGCCACGCTAGTCTTTTCTCAGAATACTCCATGAGCTCAGATATATTCCTGTAAAAGATAGTTTAATATTCTAATTTCAGCACCTCCATTAAAGGAACTCATGCTTTCATATGCAACACTCGTGCATATTATTACACGATTTCGTCAATTATCCCACTTGATGTTACTCAGTAAAAATACTTTTCATATGACATTTAATTGTATTTGCTGAAAGCCATTTTTAATTATGTACATATTTGTTCATCCGCAATCCTTTCATTTTAAGCACTAGTGTAACAGTTCTTCAAAAGTAATGTTAAGAATTTTCTGCAATCAGGTCTGCAGAAAACTGCAATCGCACCGCTATCGGATATTGTTTGAAATACTATTTTACTGAGACATTTGGAAGGCATAAAACTTGACTGACCTTGAGAAAGTCCTTAAAGTGGAATGTTCCTCTTCTCCACGCGTTATCAATCAAACCTCAATGTCAAGTGTCGGCAAGTGGGCGTAACGTCGCCTGCTTCCAAAAATAGACATGAATACAGTTCCTAAAACAGAGATAACTGAGCTCATTTGGTAAAAAATTAGCATTATTAATTTTATTTCTGAGCAGCACTTTTTTCACACAATGGGCTAAATAGCCAGGTCACAAGGACCCTAAGGGCTCAGAGGTTGGGGTGGTGTCAATGGACAGCTTTAGGAGACAGATGGTTGCCTTTCGTAAAGGCTATCCATCATGTTCTTAACGTGCACAGGGTATGGCTCTCCTGCGCACGGAACCATGGCTTAACTCACATACGACCGACGGCGGCCTTTCCAAGCCCATCAGTGTCTTCTACTGACTGGGGCAGGGATAAATTGCCGAGATAAGTCTCATTGATCCACACTTTATTGTGGATCATTTGTTCACTTTATTCATTTTTAAATGTATAAAGGTCCTGAAATATTACGGTTTTTTAAAACTTTTAAGAAGGGTTTAGTGAGTACTGGCAATCAAAAAATGGTTTTATTAACTTTAATCACGATAAATTTGCAAACTTTTGCAATTTAGGTTCTAAATTCGTAACATTGATTATTGATGTAACTGAAGTAAAACAATTAGCAAGCCAACATGCAACCCTCACCTTCGATGGGTGTTCCCCTTGTTTGGTGTGATGTTCATTCATTGTCTGCTGTCACGTCTTGGGGCCCTGGAACAGGTTTGCCTCCTCTCCTCATCTGTTATCTGTCGCGCCGTGGGCAGCATTCGATAGGTAATGCCTAAGGCAGAGTTCACGGGGAACGACTGCAGTTAACATTAGAGAATATGTGACCCTTATTGTTAGAAGCATTACACGTGTCGTCTTGTCTATGACTATTAGCTACCAAATGTAATCGCAGCGCAGTGTGCGTTGCGCTCATCATCTGAACCAAACTTGTCGATGTAATGAGGTTATTAAATAAAAAAAATACCCCCTCAAGCAGCTGCTTGCCACAAAGGTCTGACAGGAGCCTGTCAGTTTATATGCCATAGTAGAAGGTCTGAGAGGATGGCAAGGACCTCAGCAGAAAAACGACACATACATCCATGCCTTACCCGGGGTTCGAACCCAGGTCCCTTAGATCAGTAGCCAAGCGCGCTAACCACTCGGCCATGGGACGGCAATGAGGTTATTAGTTACTCGAAAATGGTAATATTGTATATTACCTGCACAGGTGTGACAGGATAGTGTTTCTGTGATAAAATTTTATTGGTAAGAAACAGCTGAACTGATCCAAAACCTGAAACTGAACAGGGCCGGGGCAACAGAAAACATGATACCGGGTGAAAAGAAATTTCGGCCTCCCCCCCCCTCCCCAACCTTTCCCAAAACTGTTTTTAAGTATAAAAATTTTGATTTTGTATTATATATTTAATTATTGTATTTTACATTGTAAAAATATTTTTTCTACAGAGCATGAATTTACACCTAAAACGCCCCTAGGCGCAAAGAGCGGTAGTATGCAATCATATGCACTATGTTTTGAATTTTCTAGAAAAAAGTAATTTTTTTTATATGTTTACATCCATGAAAATAGCTAATTCTAGATTTTTGTAACAGTTTTGTTACCAAATATCACAAAATTTAAGTAATAATTATTACATTCAGCATTTTATATATAATATTCAGTATGCAATTATCGAAGGGTCGTGTTGGGTCTCACAGACCCAGACAAATTTGTATCTTGAACCTTTTCTAAACGACATTAGCTAGGACCTATTCCTTCACAGTACCTTTCAGCTCACTCCTTTACTATAACTTCGTGCAATTTCTCTCAGATCCTCCCATTAATTATTTGATACGACACATTTTACTGTAAACCCCCCTGCATGAAATAAATTATTATTATTGTAACGAATGGATCTCACAGATCCAATGGCGTAGCTATGGAGGGGATGGAGGAACCCCTCCCTTCAAACTTGGCAAAATTCGAAGCAACTTTGTAAAAATCCAGTTGAATTCGGAAAATTGGGTTTGTTTTTTTGGAAAATTAAGATGAGTTTATAGCAAAATCTGGGGTAGTGTCAAAATCAAGGCAACTTTGCAAAATCTAGAGCAGTTGAAAAAATTCGAAGCCACCTGGTAAAATGCAGGTTAGTTGAGAAAATTGGGATTGATTTTGTGAAATTAAGAAGAGTTAGCAAAAATATTGGGGAATTGGAAAAATCGGGAAAATTTCACAAAATCTTGATTATTTTTCAGGTTGGCAAAATTCAGATGAGATGAGAAAATTGGGATTTTTTTCTGTAAAATTATGGCGAGTTGGTAAAATCTTGGGCAGTTGGTAAAATTCGAAGCCACAGGCAAGATGTGAAAATTGGAATTGGTTTTGTGAAATTAAGGATAGTTGGCAAAATCAGGGAAGATTGCAAAATTCGAAGTGACTTGGTAAAATTCAGGTGAAATGTAAAAAATGGGTCTATTTTTGAGTAAAAATTTTGGTAAAATCTAGGAAAGTTGGCAAAATTCGAAGCCACTTGGTAAAATACAGGCAAGGTTTGGGTTGTTTTACCTCTGAGCGTCACTTTTTTGCACACAATGGGCTAAATGGCCAGGTCACAAGGACCCCGAAGTCTCAGAGAAGGTTGGGGGAGGGGACTCACAGGAACAGCAGTTAGAGACAGATGGTAGCCTCCCGTCAACGCCATTCAGCATGTTCTTTAGCGTGCACAGGATATGGCTCTCCCGCACACGGGGGCACGGCTTAACGTCACATTCGACGGACGGCGGCCTTTCCAAGCTCATCGGTGTCCCCTACTGACCGTGGGCAAACGCGGGGAGTTTTGCGGAGATAAATCTCAACGCTGACTCAACTGGAACTCGAACCTGGGAACTGCAGATTACGAGCCTGGCGCGCTACCGACTGAGCCACCCCCGCCCCAAAATACAGGCAAGTTGTGAAAATAATTTCCGAGTTGTAAAATTTTCGTTCTTCCCTCCCCCCAACCATGCATGGCCCTTCGCTACACCCCTGCACAGACACAGCGCTACCATCCGTGTGGCTATTTTGGGATTTCAGATATATTTTAATATCTCCCTTTTTTGCTTGTTATCATAAGATAATTGAATTTTTTAATGTAAAAATTAGAAAAATTATTCAGATGTGAAGAATTAAATGCAATAATAGACTTATATAAGAACCTCATTTATCCGACACTCGGTTAACTGACACCTAGTGTCAATTTTTTTTTTGTTTCTAGAGATAAAAATTATTCACCATTTTGGATAGGTGTTGATGTAATATTACCTTTCCTATTTTTCGAAACTCTTAGTAAGCTTAATAGCGCCTTCTAACGGTGGAAAATGGCAAAACATTAAAACAAATATTACAAACGATCCATTCTCCTAGAAACGTGAAAGTCGTGGTAGGGTGTGATGGCCAAGAAGTTTACTATGGTTGCAATAATTAGCCCTCTTTACTCCCAGTGGGGATGATACAACCAACTTTTCGTTTTAGAGCATAAATGAAAATACTAGTAAAATATTACTATTTGCATTTCTCCAACCATACACTAGCTCGAATTTTCACTGGTAGAGAATGCTAAAGGCCGAAAGTAAAAAAAAAACCCTCATTATTGCCTTCTAACGGTGGAAGTTTTAAAATCAAAAATTTTAAACGAATATTGCAAAATATTTATTCACTCGGGAGAATCGAAATTTAATTGGTAGGATGTGATCATTTCCCCTTATCACTGGGAAGGTTGAGAGAAATGGAAACTTTTTTTTAAGAGTTGGATTGGGTTGTTTTACCTCTGAACGGCACTTTTTTGCACACCATGGGCTAAATGGCCAGGTCACAGGGACCCCGAAGGCTCAGAGAAGGTTGGGGGAGGGGACCCACTGGAACAGCTGTTGGGAGACAGATAGTAGCCTCCCGTCAAGGTTATCCAGCGTGTTCTTTAACGTGCACAGGGTATGGCTCTCCCGCACACGGGCCACGGCTTAACGTCCTATCCGACGGACGGCGGCCTTTCCAAGCCCATCGGTGTCCCCTACTGACCGTGGGCAGGGCGGGGAATTTTGCGGAGATAAATCTCAACGCTGACCCAGCTGGGACTCGAACCTGGGAACTGCAGATTACGAGCCTGGCGCGCTACCGACTGAGCCCCCCCCCCCTTTTTTTTTTAAAGAGATGAATGAAAAATTATTTTTTGTTATATACTTTTATTTTCAAAAGGTGACGCCATGATGAGAGGAAGCTGTGTGTCAAATTCGGTGATAATAGTTCTTACTATTTAGGGAAAATTATTTTTCCTCTTCTATGTAAATGATCTTTTTTGAGGGGGAAAGTTGGAAGAGGTGAAGACTTCATATTGCTTAAAGTGAGGATGAGAGGAAGCTGTATATCAAATTTGGCAATCCTACCTTTTATCGTTTAGGACATGCTTGTCTAAAGTGCGGCCCAAAAGCCTTTAAAATGCGGCCCAAACGCAAATTATGAAAATATTTAAATTTACACATTTTTATTAAAAAAATAAATGTTTGCAATATTTTTCATATATAATCGATTCGTTGACATTTATTTTGAAATAAAAATTTAAATAAAAACATCTTAGTATGCCATGAGAATTCACGTTTCGAATTATGTGTGTATCCACTCGACGGCGAATTTTTTGAAGAATTACAATATTTGTATGCAGTATATTGCATTGTATTTTGATTTCCTAATCCTTTTTGGCCAAGGGAGCCCTTCACAGAAAAAGGGGCCATCGAACGTTCGCGAAAGTTCGCCAAATCGATCCGACCCGTTGGCTTTCCTCTCGCTGAATTTTCAGTGAGTTTTTGATATCCCATTAGTTTTATATTGCCCTTTTTTATTTTATAATAGAAAACATAAGAAAATAAATGAAGTTTTATTATTCATATTCATTAACTATATTTTATATTTTATGTGCGGCCCAAAACACTTCATCTTCACTTAGTGTGGCCCAGGGAAGTCAAATATTCACTCAATGTGGCCCAGGGAAGTTAAAAGTTTGGACACGCCTGGTTTAGGAGAAATTACCTGATATTTGCGTGTGTGGGGGGAGGGGATTTTTTTGCGAGAGAAGAAAGATGGTAGTTCAAATCCCTATGTTTCTTTATTTTACTATGAAGGGAAGTTGCATACTGAATTCGGTAATCATAGCTCTTATCGTTTAAGTGAAATCCCTCCGAGTTTTTTCTAAATAAAATATAACTTCCAGGGACCATTTATTGAGGGGGAATGAAATCCTGAGAGCGAAGTTCTTTCACTATTTTAAGTTGCGTTTGAGCAAACTCTATACTGAATATGGTGAATCTGGCAACTCTTAAGTTAACCTCTTTAATTAACCTCTTTAATTTAGAAGCAGCTCGTAATCCTTTTTTTTGGGGGGGGAAGGGGTATTTTCAAGTGAGGAAAAAAAAACTTTTAACATTCCTAACCCTTTTAGGGGTCCTAACCTCTTTAATTAACCTCTTTAATTTAGAAGCAGCTCGTAATCCTTTTTTTTTTGGGGGGGGGGATATTTTCAAGTGAGGAAAACAACTTTTAACAGTCCTAACCCTTTTGGGGGTTCTAACCGTACCGTTCATCTAAGTTATAATTAGTGAAAGCAGTATACTAAGTTTGGCAGTTCTAGCTCTTACCATTTAGAAGCAATTCCTATCACTTTTTCCGGGAGAGAGACCTTTTTTCTGGGGAGGAAAATTTTTCGAGGTCCGAAGCATTATGTTGGGAGATTTTTGGTTGCTATGATTAGAGGAAGCAGTGTACTGAATTTGGCGGTTTTAACTTTTACCATTTAAAAGCAGTTCTTACACTTTCTAAATGGGGGAGAGGATAAATTTTTTGGGAGGAAGAAAATGTTTGGGGTCTGAACCCTTACATTGGTCCTTACATTGGTTTGGTGTCTAACCTCTTACATTGGTTACATTGGTCTTGGATTAGAGGAAATGGTGTACTGAGTTTGTTTCCAATTAGTAAGTGCTAGAACCGCCAGTTCCTATCACGTTTTAAAAGAAGGGGAGAGGATTTTTTTGAAGGGAGAAAAAATTTTTGGGCTCCCGTAAACAAAGACAAGCAGACTCTTCTCAGATATTTAGCTGATCCTTTTCTGATATTATTGGTTATAGAAAGAAAAAAAATAGGGTTAATTATTTATGGTCTAAAATAGATTAATATATATCAATGATATGTTTCAAATTAGTATAAAACAATTCAGAAAAAAGAGCCGACATATAAGTGTTTATATTAAGAAACATATCATGGGTCTGTTCCATCCGTGTTACAAAACAGAGCACGACCGACGAAAGTGTAAAAATAAAATTATCCATTTAATCCCTCCCGTTTTTTTTCTTTTGCTCTGGGAATAAACAAACAAAATAATCGGAAGTATTGGGACACTTTCATATTATGTGAATGGAAAGCTATGTTGAAAGTTTTCAAACCAGGAAATAAAGCCTTTTTAGCAAAATGTTGCAAGAAATTAAAAATATTCGCCCGATCACGATTTTGAACAATACCGATTAAAGAGGACTTTGCGGCTGAAACATTTCACAACAGTGAGAATTACTCTTAAGAATTTACCTTAAAAGTTATAACAAATCGTTTCTTAAATTAAATGTAATTTTAAAAGTATATCTGAATTGGATTATTTAGCTTCCATCAATTTTGAAAATGCTTAGGGCAGCAGCCACTGATGCCAAATAATTCAGTCTCAATAGCTATTAAAGGAATGTTGTTTAAAATTGAGATTTAAATAAATTTGGAAAAGATCTTATAATTTATCTCCTGTTACATTTCTCTGTAAAAAATCTTGATTTTCAAAGCTAGATAGTTTTAAATGAGGTTTTCTATCAACAAAAATGAATAAAAAAAATGATTAACATAATCTCAATACGTTTGATAACATATTGTATATTCTCATAATCAGTTTCTTTTAAAACTTCACTTTCGATTGTCAAAAGAGTAATTCTCCATACTCTTCGCAATTCCTTGTGGAAATTCCCATCCTTTTTGTCTATTATGTGTATTATTTTAAACACACACATCTAATAAACGACATGGGTACCTTCGACTCCTGTGCCGTGGCGCTCCGGGCGTTCGCCCGCTCCTCTCGACCGACCCTTGTACCGGCCTTGATAACTACGATTTGTTTCTATGATGATTTACAGATATGAATGATCATAGAAGCAAACCACGAATATTAGTATTCCTGTCTTCTACAGGAAGAGTTTGGTGTTACTGTGATGCCATTCGATATGTTGTAAAAGTCCCCTTCGAAGCTGGGATGATAGTTATTGTCCTTGGAGTCACTTGTTCGGAAGTTATTTACCTCTTTCCAGTTAACATAAGCCGTCTCATGGCCGAGTGGTTAGCGTGCCTGGCTACTGATTTAAGGGACCTGGGTTCGAACCCCGGTTAAGGCATGGTTGTATGTGTTGTTTTTCTGCTGAGGTCCTGCCATCCTCTCAGATCTTCTACTTTGGCATATAAACTGACAGGCTCCTGTCAGACCTCTGTGGCAAGCAGCTGCTTGAGGGGGTATTTATTTTTTAGTTAACACGATTCTTCGGGATTTCAGTGATTGTTGTGTTGATCAAGCACCTGACGGGGTCGGAATTCCAAATTCAATTGGTCACATCACGAAAACAGAACTAATGCTTAAACAGCAAGGGTTCTTAACAAGGGGTGATTGAAGGGAGTTCAGGGGGTGAATGAGAAAGAGTTGGGATTTGTTGAAAATTTAATATTTTTAGCTGGTTTAAAAAAAAAGAGCTAAAAAATCTCATAACATTGATTATTACTGTAACTGAATGTTATTTGATTTCAGATTTCAGAAAAAAAGAACTACTGTTTTCGCTTTGTTGCCTCAATTATGTCCGTCTTTAAAATCGAACTTTTTTTTTGTTTTTAGAAATAAATTGATTTGGAATGACGAGATACCAAAGGATATTGCTGCAATGGAACAATATAGAACTTTTAAATATAAATAAAAACTACACTTATTATCAAGTCAATGATAGAGTCAGACCACAAAAATTCATGTGCTCAAATAAATGTATAAATGTATAAATTAAGGTCACCTGCAATGTTTTAAATTTAAGTTTCAGGAAACATTTATTCAAAAGCTACGGCTTATTATGTTCTCCTTTTTCACCTGTGAACTTGTCTGTGCTTTATCTACCAATATATGTATGTTTGGGTGAAATAAACTTCATTCAATTCAATTCAAATTAAAAATTTATTTTTGGGTTGGATAGGTGTTGACAAATTATTATGATTCACGCTTTCCGAATCTTCCTATAGTTATGATGAAAAAAAGTTCAAAATTTCAGATTAATGTGAAGTGATTGCGTTGGAAATTGAAATTTTGGTTGTGGAATGTGAATATTATGAAGTTTGCATTTGTGTTTTAAGCAAAAAAATTGTTTTTAGAGAAAATTCAA
This sequence comes from Ryuthela nishihirai, assembly GCA_038380435.1. Classification (NCBI taxonomy): domain Eukaryota; kingdom Metazoa; phylum Arthropoda; class Arachnida; order Araneae; family Heptathelidae; genus Ryuthela; species Ryuthela nishihirai. The sequence goes on from JAWZYU010000026.1 coordinate 34,028,310, forward strand.
AAATTCTTTTTGGGTTGGATAGGTATTGATAAATTATTATGATTCACACTTTTAGAATCTCCTATAAGCAGGACTCCAGAAATACAACAAATCTACTAGCCAGAAAAAAATTTACTCGCCAATAGTATGTTAAACTGAGGGTTTGGGGGTTCCGCCCCCCAAAATTCCCTCGCCACTTCTCTCCAATAACTCGCCCAGTGGTTATCGGAGACAAGTGGCCCCCGCTTTCTGGAGCCCTGCCCATAAGCATTAAATGCTCCCTATGGCGGTGGAAAATTTTGAAAATTTCAAAATTTTAAACGAATATTGCAAATGATCTATTTGGGTAGAAAGCTGATATTTTAGCAGTAGAGTGTGATGATGAAGTGGTTTACATTGGTAGCAACAATTTATCGATACACCAATAATTCACTAAAGCTGCGTTTTCCCCCCAGGGTGGGTGGAAAAGCGCAACTCTTTGTTTTGAGAAATAATGAAAAAAACTCCTTTTTTGAGTTCAGTAGGTGCTAACGAAATATGATATTTCATTGTTTTCAAATTCTTCAAATGGACATAATTTACCATCGTTAGAGAGCGCTAAATGTAGAAAATATAAAACTTGAAGTAATATTACAAACGATATATTTATGCTAGAAATTAGAAATTCTGGTGATAGAATACGTTGATAAAGAAAGGAATAATTTATAATCATATGTATTTTAATTAAATTACAGTTGATTTAAATTTTACCAGTTGTTCCACATTTTTATAAATTTTGTACTTTTAAGTTTTCAACCGTATTTCAATATAGTAGTAATTAATAAATTATTTTATATACACTGGATGATTTGCCTCTTGACTCTAGGGCAGGCATGGCCAACTGTTTTTGCCCCCCGGCCGGATTGGAAAAAAAAAAATATTTTCACGTGCCGGATTGGAAAAAAAAAATATTTTCACGGGCCGGATTGGAAAAAAAATATTTTCACGGGCCGGACGAAATATTAAAATTGAAAAATGTTAAGCAAAACACTTATTTCTTTAAGTAAACAAAATTTTATTATGAAATTTGTTTATGAATAATTGTAAGTAAATCAATACAACAAATTAACATAATAACTAATGCGACGTGTTGAGGCGGTTTGCATCGCTTATTATTTTTTTAATATCTGGTTCTATACTTGTAGTAGCTACTCTTAACACAGCCTCCAAATGTAAATCATTCAATCTTGATCTTGTTGTACTTTTATTTAGATTCATTAAAGAAAAGGTTTGTTCACAAATATAAGTTGAGCTAAAGATTACTAAATACGTCTTGGCAAGTTTTTTTAAATTTCCATATTTTTCATTATTCAATTGTTTAAAAAAATTACACAAATTTTCTTGCTCTTCTCGATATTTCTCATGTAATAATTCATCACATTGTAATTAATTATTTCTAATTGTATATCAACAGGAACGTCATCAACTTGTACAGAAAATGGATTTCGGATAATAGATAAAATTTTATCAATTTTTTTGAAACAATCGAATCTCTGCTCGAAATCTGTCATTAGTGCAAGGATGTTTTTATTAAATGTTTTAACCTTTTCTTTTAAAATATTTAAAGATATGGTCTGTAACGTTGGAAAATAATCAAATTTACATTGAGCCAGAATTGTAGAAAAAAGGCTAAGCTTCATTTTAAAAGCTCTTAATTTCTGTATTAAATCATGAGCAAATAAATTTTTTCCTTGTAAACATGTGTTAATGTGTGAATGTGTGAATAATATGCAAATGTGTGAGAATATCCAAAGAAAATGCTAAATCACAAATCCAATTTGGATCTAATAATTCAGGAAAATCCTCATTTTCTTTAAGCATTAAAAATATTTTTATTTCCTCTTGAAGGTCCCACACACGTCTTAAAACTTTTCCCAAACTTAACCAACGGATTTTATTGTGATATAGTACATCTAAATGACTGGTATTTAGTTCTTCAAGGAGATCAATAAATTGCCTGTGATTTAATCCTTTTGATCGTAGGAAATTCACTAATTTCACAACTACATTTGTAACATGATCGATTTTTAAAATATTTTTGCACTATGCAAAAATATTTTACTCGTCTGCTGGCAACGTCGCTTGAACATCGAGTGCAGATGAGTATAAAAGTTTTAATTCTTTATAATGGAATCTTTTTTAAAAAATATAGAAGTATCGAGAATTCATTCGAATAATTACTAGAAGTTAAATGTTAATATTGAAAAATTGTTCGCGGGCCACATAAATTCATTACGCGGGCCGTATGTTGGCCATGCCTGCTCTAGGGGATAAGAAAATCCAACTTCTCCGTATTACGGTATAAATGAGATATGCTTTTGCGTTTTATAGGACTAATAGCATATTACTGTTTACATTCTCCAATCATGCATTAATGCGAGTTCCTACTGTTAAAGGGCACAAATTTCGAACGAGCATCTCATATTCGCCAGAGGCGATATGTTATTCTCCTAGCTGTTACATATACATGCATTTAACGAAAATCCCAAAACTTTCAGTTTCACTAAATGTTACTACAAAACCATTCCTTCAGCTCTCTTAATTTAATAGTAATAATACATTGTAAATACGTTCCTTTTTTAATTATCGATCACAAATTTCTAAAATAATATACGTATATAATTCCTACACTAGGCCTCGATTTCAAACAAATTATATTATCCTTGTCTATTGATCTCATCTAGACCAGAATGCATTAAGGAAAGTACTTATACAAGTAAGAGTGGATGTACGGATTTATGGAATATTTCTTCGAAAATCTTCGGTTGTTGGGTTGGGTTGTTCTACTTCTGAGCGGCACTTTTTTGCACACCATGGGCTAAATGGCCAGGTCACATGGACCCCGAAGGCTCAGAGAAGGTTGGGGAAGGGGACCCACTGGAACAGCTGTTGGGAGACAGATGGTAGCCTCCCGTCAAGGCCATCCAGCGTGTTCTTTAACGTGCACAGGGTATGGCTCTCCCACACACGGGACCACGGCTTAACGTCCCATCCGACGGACGGCGGCCTTTACCAAGTCCATCGGTGTCCCCTACTGACCGTGGGCAGGGCGGGGAATTTTGCGGAGATAAATCTCAACGCTGACCCAGCTGGGACTCGAACCTGGGAACTACAGATTACGAGCTTTGCGCGCTACCGACTGAGCCAACCCCGCCCCCGAAAATCTTCGGACCTTAATAGGTTATCTTTGAATAAACTGAACTTGCAATACGAGGGTTGCGGTTAGATTCTCGATAACGTTTTGGCATCAACGTTATAAGATTAACTTGAAATTTGATAAGAATACTGTCAAAAAAAAGCCGGCAATTTGAACAATTGTTTTCCATCTGGTAGCTCAAAACTACTAACTTGCAATTCTATAACTTTTGAGGGTTTTGTCTGAGAGAATTATGAAAAAAATAAATGTTTTTCTTTATCTTTTTAATGGTTCTTTTGGTGCTTTTGCGTTATTGGTTGTTTTTATAAACTTTGTCTCCAGCTTGGTAAGGTTTTTAAACAAGTTAGTGGGGCTGAATTGACTCAGTCAGTAGCGCACCAGGCTCGTAATCTGTAATTCCCAGGTTCGAGTCCCAGATGGGCCAGCGTTGAGATTTATCTTCGCTAAACTCCCCGCTCTGCCCACGGTCACTAAGGGACACGGATGAGCTTGGAAAGGCCGTCATTGACTCTATCAATAGTTTGTTGCTCTTGATTTAATGAATGCATTGGACCTTAATTAGTTGATCTAATTGCTATAACAGCTACCCAGTTGGTCTCCTTCCATATAGTCCATTGTATAGCAAAAAGAGTTAAGTAAAACATGTGGAGGATTGACTTCGTAGCACATCAGGCTCATAATCTGGAGTTCCCAGGTCCGAGTCCTACATGTGCCGTCATTGAGATTTATATCCCCTAATCCCTACCTTGTACTTGGGGGGCGGGGGTGGCTAAGTCGGTAGCGTGCCAGGCTCGTTCCCAGGTTCGAGTCCCAGCTGGGTCAGCGTTGAGATTTATCTCCGCAAAATTCCCCGCCCTGCCCACGGTCAGCAGGGGACACCGATGGACTTGGAAAGGTCGCCGTCCGTCGGATGGGACGTTAAGCCGTGGCCCCGTGTGCGGGAGAGCCATACCCTGTGCACGTTAAAGAACACGCTGGATGGCCTTGATAGGAGGCTACGATTTGTTCCCCAATACCTGTCCACTAGGTCCCCTCCCCCAACCTTCTCTGAGCCCTCGGGGTCCTTGTGACCTGGCCATTTAGTTCATTGTGTGAAAAAAAATGCCGCTCAGAGGTAAAACAACCCAACCCTTGTACTTGGTGAAAGAGGTAGGTGCAGCTCAGTTGGTAGCACTCCAGACTCGTAATCTGCAGTTCCCAGGTTCGAGTCCTAGCTGGGCCAGCATTGAGATTTATCTCTTCAAAATTCCCCGCTCTGTCTCGGATAGTAGGGAAAACCCGATGGGCTTGGAAAGGGCGCCGTACCGTCGGATGGGATGTTAAGCCATGGCCCCGTGTACGGGAGAACCATACCGTGTGCACGTTAAAGAACACGCTGGATGACCTTGTCTGTAGGTTACCATCCTGACTGGAGGAACACCCAATAGCTGTTCCTGTGGGTCCCTTCCCCTAATCTTCTCTGAGCCTTCGGGGTCTTTGTGACCTGCCCATTTAGTTCATTGTGTGCAAAAACGTACCACTCAGGGGTAAAATAACCCAACGTAAACAATTAGTAGCGGAATGTCTGCAAAATTCCATTTTGAAATAGTGAGCTGGATTCACAACAGGTATCGGCCTAATAGCAACCTCTCGTGAACACGGAGAACAGATGTCCAGGTGTTCATAGACACAGATAGCGGCTGGAGACTGAGATCAATTGCGTGGGCAGACACCATTGACCATGCGCAGTAGCATAAGACAGTGGAGCGGTGAAGTTGGTAGCTGGGGAGGAGGAAATAGGGGAGAAGAATCTGTAAACAGTTCGTGCCAACGCTTTCATCCATCACGTGATCATGCGGTAGTTAAGGATGATGAGAATGTCAGCCTTTTCACTGCCACTTCAAAATCCTAAACATTGCCTCGGAGGTTAATTAAAGAGTTGCGATTGCTATGAACCATGTGTCCCGAAAAAAAAAGAGGAAGTAATCCTACACGAATACTTCTAATTATACATCTTGATGTGACAGCAAATTAGCTTTTATCAATAGGGTTGTGAAGGTTCATCTCTAGACAAAACGCTTAACGAAGAGATCGCTCCAATTCGTGGATCGCTAACTAATTTTTCACGGACAGTTGGGTTGGGTTGTTTTACCTCTGAGCGGCACTTTTTTGCACACCATGGGCTAAATGACCAGGTCACATGGACCCCGAAGGCTCAGAGAAGGTTGGGGGAGGGGACCCACTGGAACAGCTGTTGGGACACAGATGGTAGCCTCCCGTCAAGGCCATCCAGCGTGTTCTTTAACGTGCACAGGGTATGGCTCTCCCGCACACGAGGCCACGGCTTTAACGTCCCATCCGACGGACGGCGGCCTTTTCAAGCCCATCGGTGTCCCCTACTGACCGTGGGCAGGGCGGGGAATTTTCGCGGAGATAAATCTCAACGCTCACCCAGCTGGGACTCGAACCTGGGAACTACAGATTACGAGCCTGGCGCGCTACCGACTGAGCCACCCCCGCCCCTTTCACGGACAGCGAGCGATTTAATCCTGATCTAATAACATTTACATAAAATAATTCTTTTATTTTTACAATTATGCAAGCCCCTTTATTTTGACTCTAGAATTTAAAAAGTCGATTGCACTGTTTAAAGAACTCAATATAATAAAAAATAAAGGAAGCATAATAAAAGGAAATTGATTTTTCTTTTTTTACATAATTTATACCTGACCATTTATTAATTTTATGATAATAAAGGATACGGATCACGACGAGTTGCTTTTATTACGGAGAGCCAAGAAAACAGCAATCGATCACTGGCTTAAAGAATAAAGGAGAGAATTGTGGAAAAGTTTAAGTAATGGGGGAGGACAATAAAATTTGAACTGTCCTTTTGGAATATACTAAAGTTTCTTCTAAAATCGCCCATGGCTGCTTGAGGATGAGGGTTGGGTTGTTTTACCTCTGAGCGGCACTTTTTTGCACACCATGGGCTAAATGGCCAGGTCACAAGGACCCCGAAGGCTCAGAGAAGGTTGGGGGAGGGGACCCACTGGAACAGCTGTTGGGAGACAGATGGTAGCCTCCCGTCAAGGCCATCCAGCGTGTTCTTTAACGTGCACAGGGTATGGCTCTCCCGCACACGGGCCACGGCTTAACGTCCTATCCGACGGACGGCGGCCTTTCCAAGCCCAGCGGTGTCCCCTACTGACCGTGGGCAGGGCGGGGAATTTTGCGGAGATAATTCTCAACGCTGACCCAGCTGGGACTCGAACCTGGGAACTACAGATTACGAGCCTGGCGCGCTACCGACTGAGCCACCCCCGTCCCATGATGATGATGATAACAGGAAAATTGTTTCTTCATAAATATTTCATTCAGAGTTGTACATCTTACCTCAGATAATGATAGAGTTAATTTTCCTGAAAACGCTAATCATTAACAGAATGTCAGTTTCTTAACTTCTGGGGCGGGGACTCAGTATGTAGCGCAACGAGCTCGTTATTTGCAGTTTCCCGGTTCGAGTCCGAACCTTTCCTGCATTCAGAATTATCTCCGTTAACGACTCTGTCCTCGGTGAAAAAAGGGACACTTTTAGACTTGGAATGGCCGCTGTCCATATGATGTGACATTAAGCAGTGGCTCCGTGTGCAGGAGAGTAATATCCTGTGCACGTTAACGAGCACACTGGATGGCCTTGACGGGAAGCTACCATCCGTCTCCTAGCAGCTGTCCAGCGAATCCCTTTCCCCAACCTTTTCGGAGCCCTTGGGGTCTCTGTGACCTGGATATAGAGCTCATTGTGTGCAAAGGGTGCTCCTCAGAGGTTAAAAAACCCAAACCTTAAACTTCCATAAAATAAGTCAGAATGCGTTTCATGGAACAAAGTTTGTGCGATAAATTTTAATAATTATAAAAATATATTTTGTAGTCCCAGTAGCCGAATGGTTAGCGTGCTTATCTATGGATTAAAGGGACATGGGTTCGAGCCCCGGATGTGGTACATATGTTTCTTATGTCGTTTTTCTTCTGTATTCTCATTTCTCTATGGCATATTATATTAACAGGCTCAAGGCAGGCAACTTGCTTGAGGGCTAATTTATATGTACACTGAAAGGCCAAAACATTATGACGAGCGTGCCTTTATGCAAATGGGAGCAGCTGCAGGTAAAGACGGCGCCTGTGAAGGTCATGAAACGGTTTAAATAACACCCGATAATGAGCTCTGTTAATCAGTGTTATTTTTGTTCTTCAGATGGTAAAGGCAGCGGACCTAAGTGAGTTTGACAAAGGCCAAATTATAATGGCCTGACGACTGGGTCAGAGTATTTCCCAGACAGCAAGGCTTGTGGGGTGCTCACAGTCAACCGTAGTTAGTAGCTTAAAAAAAGCGGTCAGAGGAGGGAAAAAACCACGAACCGCCGGCAAGGTGTAGGCCAACCACGGCTCATCGATGCTAGAGTGAGCGAAGGTTATCCCGTATAGTACGAACCAACAGAAGTGATATTGTGGCGCAACTCGCCCGTAATTTGAATGCTGATGACAGGAGTAATATGTCACAACACACAGTACATCGAACCCTGTCTGAAAATAGGGCTGCGTGGCCACAGGCCGCTCCGAGTGTCCATGCTAATCTCGGTTCACTGTCGAAAACGCCTACAATGATGGACATTAAAACACTACAATGGGCAACGAAACTACTACAATGTTAAACTACTACAACGAAAACTACTACAATGGGCAAGCGAGCATCAAAACTGGACCTTGAATGATTGGAAGAAGGTCGTCTGGTTCGATGAATCTCGTTTCCACCACGTGGACGGCCGGGTATGTGTGCGTTGTTTACCTGGGGAATTGTTGGTACCAGTATGCACCGTGGGATGAAAACAAACCGGTGGAGGAAGTGTAATGCTTTGGATAATGTTCTACTGGGAAACCCTGGGTCCAGTCATTCATTTGCAGGAAACTATGACGTCTACCACCTACTGAACGTCATTGCAGACCAGGTACATCCTTTCATGGCAACGGTATTCCCCTCTAGTAGTGCCTTCTTTCAGCAGGATAATGCGCCATGCCACCCTGCCCGGATTGTTCGAGAATGGTTCATGGATCATGAGGAAGACTTCCAGGTATTGCTCTAGCCTCCAAATTCTCCAATCGAGCATCTATGGTTTGTGTTGGAACAGCATATCCGATCTGCAGCGGCTCAACCACGTAACTTACAATAGTTAAAGTATCTGCTGGTAACGCGTTGGTACCAGATACCACAAGACACCTTTAGAAATCTTGTACGTCTATGCCTCACCGGGTAAGGGGTAGCTGTTCTAGCGGCACGTGGAGGACCAACATCATATTAGGCAGATGATCGTAATATTTTTGCTCTTCAGTGTATATTTATAGAAATAGATTTTAGAACCTAATAAAAATTAATATTTTACTTTTTTTTTTATATATTCATATTTTGACTTTTCCACATGTGCATTCAGGCCGAGATCTAGAAGGGGCGGGGGTGGCTCAGTCGGTAGCGCGCCAGGCTCGTAATCTGTAGTTCCCAGGTTCGAGTCCCAGCTGGGTCAGCGTTGAGATATATCTCCGCAAAATTCCCCGCCCTGTCCACGGTCAGTAGGGGACACCGATGGGCTTGGAACGGCCGCCGTCCGTCGGATGGGACGTTAAGCCGTGGCCCCGTGTGCGGGAGAGCCATACCCTGTGCACTTTAAAGAACACGGTGGATGGCCTTGACGGGAGACTACCATCTGTCTCCCAACAGCTGTTCCAGTGGGTCCCCTCCCCCAACCTTCTCTGAGCCTTCGGGGTCCTTGTGACCTGGCCATTTAGCCCATGGTGTGCAAAAAAGTGCCGCTCAGAGGTAAAACAACCCAACCCAGCTTGTCAAAATCCTGCCGATAGAAGGACGCGCCCTGCTCATGATGCCATTTTGTGATTTACTCTTTTACGACTCGTCTGACGGAAAGAGTGGTCGTACGAGATGCTTCTTCGGCTTCCCCCCCCCCTAAAAAAGAATAAAATACGACTGCGCCAAGTCTGGACTCTATGGCAAGTATCGAACAGTTGCCCTTCGCTACAGCTTTTGGGGTTCCTCATCCACTGCAGTTATACGACCATTTTCGAACTCACGTCGCTGCACGGCGCAGGAAATGTAAATACAAATCCTTGCGTGTTGCACTAACAGGACTCAAGAGCCGTACATCGCCACATGCTGTCAGTAGATTTCCATGAGTCTTCAGTGCCCACAGAAACCGAATTACTATTCGAATCTTCAACTTCGTATAGCATGCAGTATCTTCGCCATGTTCCCTCTGACTGCCTCGCAGCACGGGTGTGTAACATTGATGATTACTGCTATTTAGTGATACTATTTGGTACTAACATGCAGGACTTTCGCAGTGGGCGACATTTCTGTAAGAGCGGCAAATCTGTGAATAAACTAATGACCATGATTGGTGGAAGGTTGACCCGGATAAGTGCAACTTTTTTTCCATAAAGATGATTCTCGATTATTTTCAAAAATGTCATAAACTTTAGCGAAATTAATAGCTAAAAGCAAACCCGGAGAAAAGGGAGGCAGATGTCAAGTTTGCTGAGGGCGTCAAAATAGCTAGCGCCGGCCCCTTCAAACATGATGTAATGGCACAGCTCCAGACAGACCCGGATCTAGAAAAATAAGAGAGAAAAGTGTAATCTTACACTTTTTCGCAAGGCAAGAAACTTGATTTCCAATGCAGTATAACATTTTCCCCTCCGTTTTATGAGTTTTTGAAAAATTTCTTGAAAAATACAGGAAATATAAACTTAACTGGGGCCAGGGCCGGATCTAGGAAGGGTGTGCCAAGGAGGCCATTAGTCCCTTGGACACACCAGATCTAGGAATCACCAGGAATATAAAGCTGTGGCTAGGGAAGGATCTAGGAGTTGTGCCAAAGTCCCTTGGACACACACCGGATCTAAGAATCACCGGAAATATAAACTTAAGCTGGGGCTAGGGCAGGATCTAGGGAGGTGCTAAGGAGGCCATAGCCCCTTGGTACTCCCTAGATTCGGCCTTGGCCCCAGATGTTTGTTAGTTTGACAGGAATAAACGTGGGCACAAAAGAATTAATGGAATTAAAGGAAAAATACCCAAAAACTAGTGAAACAAAAAGAGAAGGAATATTTATTGATTCTCAAATTTGGGAACTGATGAGTGGTGATGTACAAAAGAGCATTGGGAAAGTTTGAAAACCGTCGAGATCAATTTTTAGAAAACAAAAATGCAGAAAACTATAAAGATCATGGCAAAAAATTCTGGTAGTATATCACGATATCAGGTGTAACATGCCTTTAAAGATTCTCTTCATTCCCATTTGGATTTCTTTCCTAAGAATTTGGGAGCGACGAACACTGCGAACGCTTCAATCAAGATATTTAAACTTTTGAAAACACTGCGAAGAAAGCTGCAATCCAAATGCGTTTTCAGCTAGCTGATTTCAGGGGGAAAAAAATATTGATCAATGTATTGTAATTACCGATTAAGTCAATTTCCCCCCAACCACAGGGCAGAAGGGTAACTAGGTATTACTCTTCTGTTTTTGACAAAATTAAAAAAGAATCTAACAAACCTGAATTTACAACCATATGTGCAAGAATTATATGATCAATTATATTTTAAATATATAATACAGACTAATACGAAGATTTCTTAGTATAAAAATGCTACGTCACACATATCGTTGAAATCAAGAAATTAGTATGTGAATAATGAAAGTAAAAAATTGATTTGTGACATACCAGCAAGTTATCCTTCATATACAAAAAATACACTTAATTGTGAAGGAGTCAGACCCCTTTCGTGTGTGCAACCATAGCGAAATTTGCTTTTGGTACTACAATTCCTCCTCCAACGTGGAATCTTTTTTACGCGTGGAAACTGCGAATAATTTTTTGCCGAACGCGGAAAGTTCCATACTCATTCTGCCAAACACGCTATTGTAGCATTTTAAGGAGCTATGGCCGAGTGGTTAGCGCGCTTGGCTACCGATCTAAGGGACCTGGGTTCGAGCCCCGGGTAAAGCATGGATGTTCGTGTTATTTTCTGCTAGGTCCTGCCATCCTCTCAGACCTTCTACTATGGCATATAAACTGACAGGCTCCTGTCAGACCTCTGTGGCAAGCAGCTGCTTGAGGGGGTATTTATTTATTTTTATACGGATAATTTTTTTTTTCTGGAATATTCTGAGCCCACCCATGGCCGAGTGGTTAGCGCGCTTGGCTACTGGTTAAAGGAGCCTGGGTTCGAGCCCTGGGTAAGGCATGGATGTTTTGTGTTGTCTTTCTGCTGAGGTCCTGCCAATATTCAAAGACATATATGACGTACGAACTGTCAGACCTCTGTGGCAAGCAGCTGCTTCGAGGGTATTTATTCTCGAACATCCCGCGATTTCTTCTTCACGTGATTCATCCCTTTCATTAATATACAGGATATCTCGAAAATGTATTACACATTTCATGAAATAATATTTTATATGCATTAATAAAGGAAACATATCTAATTTAGTGAAACAATGGTTTGGTTACATGACTTATTAACATACATGTTTAAAGTGATTACTGTTAAAACCAAAATCATCTATTCCTGCTCGTGTCGATTTGGAACCATCAACAGCTTCATCTAAAATAATGGAGTTTGTTGCCTTTGTGCTAATATATTATTGTCTAACATTCCATTGATATTTTTCAAGTCTGACTTTTCGTTGATAGTTTAGTTATTGTTTAACTTTATTATATTATATATTATACAATAGTTTGTTCATTAATAAATATCATTACAGTATATTTATGATTTTTTTTTATTTACTTCGACTTTTTATGCCTCCATATCCCCATTAATTCCATGTAAATAAGTTCATCCAACCGCGATTCATTGAATGCGCCATTTTCAAGGAATATATCCCGAACATCAGACAAGGGTTTACTGTATTAGGATGATAGAAACTTAGTTGCAGAAACAAATTCGACATTCTTGATTGCGTGCCCTTTTGTCAGCCAAGAAAGCATTATGTACTAAAAAAAAGAAAAGACAATTATAATCAATGATAAGATTTAACTACCGAAATATTAATAATTTTGAACAGAACTTGTGAAGAACCTTGAAAATCCATTTTCCGAGCAGTAGCTTTATATTTTAATTCATTCCTCCAACTTTACACCAAAAAATAAACAGAATTTAATATTTGAATATTACTGTAATAATCCATAATATTATTGCGTTCTTTCTCTGAACTCCTCTGTAAAGTCATCATCATATTTCTCCAATCTCTGTTTCTTCTCCCACTTAATGAAATGTTTACTACTATGAAAACAAAGTGGTTAAAAAAGTTTAAGTTGAATTCTCAGCAAGTTCCTGCCCCTGTTGATTCCGGATTGTTGATCACTTTTAGGGTCATTTTACTTATATATTGCCGTACCAATTATTAGAGGATTTCCATGTTATGTCAATAGGAATCTATCTTCGAAACTCAATAACTCCTAAAATAGACATTTGATAGTAAAATGTGACTTAAGGTAAAGATCTTAATCAAATCTATTTAAATCTCAAGTTTCAACAATATTCAGTATTAAAAGAGTTATGAAAGCTAGACTATTTCACAATGCTTGATAAGAATTTACCTCAGAAATTAATTGAAACTTAATAAGTATTGTTTCAAAAAAATTTAATAAAATATACATTGTAGAAGTTTGCATAACGATTTTTTCAATATTAGACAAATAAGAACGATTTTTTATAAAACTAGATAATTTATTGTTAAAAATTTCTCCCTCCCCCCCAACTTCTGTCCAATGCGCTGAATAGATTATATTTTTAAAATCAAGATAATTATAAATATAAATAACTTAATTTTCACATATACATATTAATTGTGAAAAGGAACATGAGAACTGAATATACAATAGAACCTCATAAATATGTCACTCAAAAATCCGGAATTATCAGAAATTCAAACTTTTTTCAGTCTTCCAATCAAGACACATTTAGTTGCAAGCTGACAAATGCACGAAATAATCTTAAGTTTTGTCATAAATTTGGATATTATTTTGTTACATAAAAGTTGCGTATTGTGTGAAGGTGCAGGGGCGCAGCCAGGGGAAATAAGAGGAAGCATCTACATATATTATGATTTATTATTTTAACACTTTACCATGGGGAATGCCTTATTATTATATCGCATAATTTTGTTGTATTAGTTACTCAGGAATTTATGAGATGGCAGCAGTGTACAAGCCTACCGAAATTCCTAACATAATGTAGTCAGCGTACATTGGTCGGGGGGGGGGGGACGGAACGTAGCTTAAAGTATGTTTCCTGAATATGATTATTTTACATGTTTATTTACAAACATTTTGCACATGTGTTTCGTATTTTAAAATATTCTGGTGTGATCTCTAATTAAATTTTATAATGCATAATATAGATTGCAAGAAGCTTCCTTTAGTTTTATTTCGCTATATTCCGATTTGCTCCTGGATATTTGGCTACGTTCAGAACTTTCAAAAAACCGGAATTTTCTAAAATAGGGCTCGTAATATGTTCCGAGGGTGTCGGATTTATGAGGTTATACTAACAAGAAATTAAAAATAAATCTGTGTCATATTCAGTGGCATCAGCAGAAATTTTTCCAGGGGAGGAGGGTGGAGCAAGAACCTGGGAAAAACTGTCATTGCTATTCTTTTTAGATAATGGGCGTGACTTGTTCAATTACGTTTAAGTATACTTAGTGTTGTATTTATTAAACGTATTTTTAAAATAAAAATATTTTAAACTGACAGGATCTGGGGATATTTAATTTTTTATAGCAGTAGCAAAATATAACTTAAAAATCTCATTTGGAAATTACCTGGGGGGGGAGGGGGCGTATTGAGACGTAAAACAATCCATTCCACACTTTTATAATGATTTTTAAAATATTCTTAAGTTAAAATATTGAAGTATACCAGTTAGTAATCACTGGAATAGGTGAATTCCAAAAATCTTTATTACCATTTTACTACATTTATTAGTTGAAGAAGTCGTCAATATGGACCCACTTTTATGAAAACCACATTGGTTTCCATAAATTAAGAAAAAAAGAGAAAACTCACGATAATTCGCCAAAAAATTGTGCGATCCTCACCAAACTTGTTCATGTAACCAGTAATGCCGAGTGAGCATATCGTATGCAAATTAGTTAGGTTGCGTCAATTTGCGTAATCGGATAGAGGCGTAAAGACTGGTGTTTTGGAGTGGATCGTTATTTTGTGTTGTAAATGTGAGTAAAGAAATTCGAAATAGCCATTTTGTAGGAATGACCTCGAGACATCATTTGCCAAATGAACTGCGGTGGAGAGCTATTGGCCGGCTTGAAGTAGGCCGAAGTCAGACATGGCACGATGGCTGAATATGAGTCCTTCTGTGGTCCATAGACTGGAATTAATTTCTTAGCACAGATTCTGCATCTCAGAGGTTTAGCCGAGGAAGGGCTAGAGTTATGTCCGCTGTACAAGACCGATATCTGTGATTAACAGCATGAAGGAGCAGGACGTCTACTTTCTCTCAACTACAATCCTCTCTTGCAGTAGCCACTGGAAGGGTTGTATCAGCTTCTACTGTGCATAGAAAGCTTCATGAGGGAGGTCTGTATGCTAGAAGGTCAGTAATTTGTGTATCCTCACGTCAGGAGAGAGTGGTTGAGTTGGGTACGCACACATGTTAACTGAACAGAAGAGCAATAGAGGTCCGTACTCTTCACAGATGAGTCCAGATATTGCTTGCAGAGTGATCCCAGACATTGTTTGATATGGAGAGAACGAGGTCTTTACTATCATCCCAGTAACATCCGTCAAAAAGATAGTTACGGCGGAGGTATCATGTGTGTTTGGGGTACCATTTCCTTAGGTGGACGCACAGACTTCTATGTGTCGACCAGTGGGAACCTCAATGCTCAAAGGAATAGAGATGATATCGTGGACCTTATGTACGTCCTTACGCTGGTGCAATAGGTGAAACATTCATTTTGCAAAGCGATAACGCTCGTCCACACAGAGCTCGACTAGTGGAACAATACCGTCAAGAGGAGACCATTGAGCGCATGGAGTGGCCAGCTCGATCTCCCGACCTAAATCCAGTTGAGCATGTGTGGGATGCTATACGGAGACGTGCTGCCCTCAACTCGTCACCTACAACAAAGGGGGAGCTTATTACTGCTTTAACGGAATAATGGTCGTTACTCCCTACTGAGCTGATTCACAACATCATAAACAGCATGGAACATCGCTGTCGTGCCTACATTGCTGTAAAGGGGTGACCACACTCCTTATTAAAGAACTTTGCCCATTGCATTCTGACACCTCATTTTTGGACAAGTTCCTGTAAGTGTTATTTTTTTGACGGAGAATGTTCAATAGGAATAAAATTTTAGAGCTTATCCTTCAAACTATGTGCATGTTGAAAGTTCTTAGGAGAAGAGTAAGTTTTCTCCTAAGAACTTTCAACATGCATATAGTTTGAAGGATAAACTCTAAAATTTTATTGCTCAACGACAGAGAATTTTAAATTATTTTTAATTTGTACGGCTTTTTACTCTCCTCTCGAAAAGGTTGCGTACGCCTTGTATAGATGTTAATGAATATTTTATGTTGTTGAACGGTTTGCCCTAGAAATTGTCTTCGAAATAAGAGTCTCAAAAAGTATGTCCTTAAATCAGTATTAAGTGTTATTTTGGTCTCTTTTTAATGTAAGAAATTAATCTGTTAATATTGTTTAATTTTCTGCAGAGAAATTACCTCATTTTCCCCACAGATAAGATACAGAAATTCTTAGGTTAGATTTATATCGAAATATTTGTAATCAAGGCTGTCTGCCCTTGTTAGTCAAGGAATTCTTACATACATAAAAAAGCTGACTTGATTGAAAGTAATGCGGCTTTGGTGTGGCGTTAAGTTTTTGCTGTGTGACTGCCATGGAGCTTTTCGAGAGCAGAGAGCAAAGTCAGACGTAGGTTCTGCACTTCATCTGCAGTTTGGCGCCTCAACTCTTTGCCTCCGCAGAGACGGCTGGCCATTGACACATGGCACCCTGCCCTGACGACTTGAGCAGGCCACATCAGATTTACGGACGGTAACTGTGTTTAGTCTGTGGGCCAACGGGGTTCCCAGATGTTGGGTCAAAGTGCCGCAGCCTGTTTGTTTTCGAGGTGGGACAAATCCAGATGACTCTGCACGTGGCCAACAAAGGCTGGTCACTCTAAACGGCACTGGAATTTCTGTTCGCCGGAGAGTATGAAAGGAATGGAGAAAATGTGAACTTGAGAAAAAAATTATATGTTAATAACTCCAATTTTCCGGTGCTTGATGAATATTTACGTTAGGCTATGACAAATAAAAAGAAAATGTGAGGAATTTCTATCGTAATTAAACATAAATAATAAATAAGAATCATATTTAGTTAAAAATGATTTCAACGACTACAATGCACGACTAAACAAACTTTATATTTTAGAGATAGCCATCGAAATTAAAGTAATGCTTTAGCTATGAGATTGGAACTACTTCCCTGTACATTTCAGTTGTTTGGCGATTGATGGTTTCATTTATTACTTTTGTGTCCTAAATATAGAAATCAGGTAAACTAGAGTTATGTTTGATTTAAAAACTTTAAAAAAAAAGAGTTACGTTTGAATTCCTAAAAGTTATTTTAGAGCCATAAAATATTTTTTTTAGTTCTGCATGTTGAAAATTCTGAAGTTTTGAAATAAATTAGTTGTGCGAGGAGAAAATAGAACAAAAAAAAGTCTCGTTTGGATTAGAATTAGAAATTTTTTTAAAAGTAAAGATCACTCTCTCATTTATGTGCAAATTGATGTCGGAATCAGCACAGATATTGATCTAATACGATAGCAAGGCGTTGGCTGTAAGCTTCAGTCGATAACTGATAGAAATATATTGACTAGGGGTCTGGTCAATATTCTAGGCTTTTAGGAGACAGACGGTAGCCTCCCTTCAAGGCCATCCAGCGTGTTCTTTAACGTGCACAGCGTATGGCTCTTCCACACACGGGGCCACGGCTTAACGTCCCATCCGACGGACGGCGGTCTTTCCAAGCCCATCGGTGTCCCCTACTGACCATGAGCAGGGCGGGGAATTTTGCGGATTATAGAAAGAGGTGTTTCTATACTGTGAGCAAACATATGATTGAATTCTAATGTATGAGAGCTATTCATAAGTAATATCCGAGGTGTATTTTACTCATATTGTTGTGTTCACGTACTTGGTTTTGACGTCCATAAAAAAAAAATAAATACCCCCTCAAGCAGCTGCTTGCCACAGAGGTTTGACAGGAGCCTGTTAAGAACAAAAAAACTAAACCATTTATTTAGCCACATAATCACCAGAGGAAGTGTGGCATACTTCGGACATGATTGTTCTTGGAAATTTAGCTACTTTAGTAACCAAAAACATGCATGTTTGCTGTGAAAAATAAGACAGTGTATGACAAAATTAGCAGATACAGATATAAATACTAGAATAACATAAAATTCAGAATTTGTCATCCTTTCCTTTGGGATCATGTGTAAAATATGCTAATTTTGCTTCCCGCAACCATAAATTGTAAGTATCGGCAGCGCAAATTAAAATACGAATACTTGATGTTCGCATATTTGTAATTAATATGTGTACAAAGCTAATCGATATTAGCAAAAATATTAAGACTCTTGGAATCTGCTAAAATTTAGTAATACAGTTAGTTATAATAAATAAATAAATAAATAAATACCCCCTCAAGCAGCTGCTTGCCACAGAGGTCTGACAGGAGCCTGTCAGTTTATATGCCATAGTAGGTCTGAGAGGATGGCAGGTCCTCAGCAGAAAAACGACACAAACAGCCATGCCTTACCCGGGGCTCGAACCCAGGTCCCTTTTAGCGGAAAGTAATTTTAGTGATCGCAGCAACAGAGCAAATCAAATACACTGAAGAAATTACCCTGTAAATATTATTTTTAATCATTTGGCCGTTTAGTGTGCATTGGAATATCTATATCTCAACCTAGTCTATTTTTGAAACGTTAAATGATTTTTAAACAAAGTAAACTTTGAATATTTCGTATTTTGCAAACTGTTTTGCTTATAGATATTTGGGAAAACAAAACTAAAATGACCTAGTTAACATGCTTTTGCGACCATTGTGTCACTGTCATATTTTGTTTAAAGCTATTACTGAGAGCATTGCCTTAACATGTTTCGGTTGGTTAATGAGTTGAAGTGCTAAGCTAAACAAGTTGCAGTTAGTGAACAAGTCATCATCATCATTCTTTCTACTTTTCGTTGACTGTAAAATTAGCATACTCTATTGCGTCCTCAACTTTCATAATTGTTGCTGTTCCCTTGTCACCATTTTAATCCTTCGGCCTTCTTATTTATCCTTTTTTTGTTTACTTCATTTAATCAATCTCTTCCAAGGTCTCGCTTGGTTTTATTCTAAGCTTTTAACATGAAAAGAAAAGGCGTTTCACGGAAGCCTGTCTCAGTTAAAATTTTATTTCGTTTTTATTTTGCAGATTTATTCTTTACCTGAAAAGATCATCCCTTCTTACCCATTTTGTACATAATTTCTTGCAACTGTCCTTCACATCAAACCATGTAGTAACAACCGGCTCAAGGTTGCGAATGTCTCACTAGATTAGATAATATCTAGTTAGTGGAGACAATGCAAGGATAATCCTGTGAAGTTTGCCACTTAACAGTTGTTAGTAACAACATTAAATAAGTTTTAAATTATAATTTTTTCCCAGCAGTATACTGAAACACAACCATTTTGGTTGTTTCAGTAGAATTATTAACAGTAGTGGTCTACTGAAACACAACCATTTTGGTTGTGTTTCAGTAGACCACTGCTGTTAATAATTTGACTATAGAACTACCCAAGTAACAGTTGTATAGTAAGCCAGCAGCATATACAGGAATTGTTCATTGGGGTGGTTTATTATTCAGAGCAGTATTTGAAGAGCTTCCTAGATAGCTACAGGGTGATCGAAAAAGTCGCGCAATCCACAATAAACACATATTTTGCGAAGTTAATGATAATCATATATAAAATTAAAATAGCTACAAACATAAGTTATAAATGTGACCTTTCTAACAAAAGAATATAATTGTCAATGCAACGTATGTTGAAAATGGACTCCTTGTTCAAGGATGCAAGTATGAGCTCTTCTTACCACGTTTCATGCCACTTCGTGAAGGACCTGAAGACTGATATCGCGATCGCTGTTGTAATGTTCGTCTTGAGTTCATCCAGTGTGTGAGGATTATTTTGATACACAACTCCTTTAAAATACCCAAAAAATAAAAATCTGCAGGTGACAAATACAGTGATCTTGGGGGCCACAAGCCTTTAGAAATGGACGGTCATCCAAAAAACTCCTGCAAAAAGTGCATGGTTTCATTCGACATGTGGCACGAGGCACTGTCTTGCAATAACCAGCAATCGCGTTCATCGACCTCACGGAGTGCAATGAACTGCAATGATGATGTCTTGGTATACCGCACTGTTCACTGTTGTCTCAAGAAAAATTGGTCCTACTACGCGTTGATGTGATACCGCACACCACACTCCTATTTACTTAGAGTGTAAGGGGCTGTTCATGAAAAAATGTGGATTTTTCGGTGGACCAAATCCTATTGTTCTGACTATTCACATAGCCACTTAGATGGAACCAAGCTTCGTTACTGAAAAATTCTATTAATCTGCGCTATTCTATGTTTTTCAACAAATGACTGAAGCGATGATCGAGAGTAGACTTTGCATTTTCCTTTATTTGGGTTCTTCAGTTTTTTGACTGAATGCACACGATATGGATGAAACTGTAACAGTATCGCATATTTCTGAGCTCTTTCTTACAATATTCCTGCTTGCACTGCGAGTTTTTTGAGGCTTTTTGTAAGGGACTGCTGGAATACTCTCTGCACACCATCCATCGGTCAAAATGGTAGGTCTCCTGGACCGTCTCTTGTCAGCAACAGATCCCGTTTCCCGGAAACGTTTCACTAAACTGACTTCTATGGGACTGCAGCAGCCGGGTGTTTCTTACGAAACTCCTTGGCAATGCATGCATATGAATGACTACCAAAATATGCTCCAAAATGAAAACTCGTTGTGCCTGGGAAAAAGACATTTCACTTGTTTTATGAACAAAGGTACTCCTGTGCCTGTCACAGTGCAGTCAGCGTCTCTGATAGTTTTCAATAGTCTTGTGGTGCTATCTAGTGGGAGGGAGAACAATTACAACTATTTCGAAGTGATTTATAAAAACTTCAATTTGTGTTTCACGACTTTTCGATCACGGCATTATGGGTAGATGGAAACTTTCAGTCAGGGTTATCTATGTACAGAGATTTATCAAAATAATGGAAACACCGATGGCGACTGGATACACTCAATGCGCTATATACATATCACAGGGACGACGTCATCCGCAATGTGAGGTATGTAAAGGGGAGAAGTACGATGTCAGCTATCATATATCAGTGCCATTGTGGTGTAATTGTCGACAGTGTCAGATCTCATTGACCTCCAAAAAGGCATCATCATTGGTTCGCGTCTTGCAGGAGCTTCATTAACCAGAACTGCGGATTAGTAGGTATAACACGAGGATCTGTGTCGAAGATTATGACTACCTATCAAAAAAGACAGGGCATTGCCCCCAAACGTGTGAATTGTGGACGCCATCTGAAGTTGTCAGATAGGGATAGGCGAACACTGACACGGATTGTACAACGGAAACACAAGACCACGGCACCGCAAATAGCAGCAGAGTTGAACACCAGTCAGAATGATCCTGATTCCGTCATAGCAATTCATCGGGAACTTCATTTTGCCGGTATTCATGACCGTGCTGCAATCCACAAACCTCTGATTACCAACATCAATGCAACAAAACGTGTAAGTAATGCAAAGCACATAAAAACTGGGATGCTAAAGATTGGCAATGTGTCGTCTGGTATGATGAATCGTGCTATATATTGTTTCCCACCACTGGTAGAGTGTACGTCTGGCAAAAACCTGCAGAAACATGTTTGGTTCCGACTGTGAAGCATTGAGGTGGATCCCTGATGCTATGGGGTGTTATATCATGGTATTCCTTAGGGCCATTAGTTATTCTGCAACATCTGCAACATACGAATCCATTTTCGGTGACCACGTGCACCCAATGTTGTGGGCTCTGTTTCCTAATAACCGACCCTGGTTTCAAGTGGATACTGCACCCTTGCGTTGTGGGAACGTGTCGAGTTGTAGTTTGCAGAGCATGAGGATGAGTTAGAGCAGCTACCTTGGCTACCTCAATCTCCAGACCTCAATATTATTAAACATTTGTGGAATATCTGAAACGCAAGGTCAGATCACAATTTCCATCTCCAGCATCACTGGCACAGTTGCGCCATATTTTACAGGAAGAATGGTCCCACATTCCATTACTGTATATGCATGACTTGTAGTAAGTCTATTCACGTCGTATTGCGTCTGTTCTGAACGCCCGAGGTCGGCCTACAGCTTATTAATAAAATGTTCTCCACAAATAGTAGGGGTTTCCATTATTTTGATAAACCCCTGTATGTAAACTTTAAATTGCACAGGGCAAATTTTCTTACACCGACTTCCTAGAATTTCTTTCATCAATAAGTTGCACGCTGCATTTTGAATAGAGTATTACGTCCCATGGACGCTTGGGTTAGCACGCTTGGCTACTGATCTAAGGGACCTGGGTTCGAGCCCCGGGTAAGGCATGGATGTATGTGTCGTTTTTCTGCAGAGGTCCTGCCATCCTCTCAGACCTACTATGGCATATAAACTGACAGGCTCCTGTCAGACCTCTGTGGCAAGCAGCTGCTTGAGGGGGTATTTATTATTTTATTTTTATTTTATTATATTTTTAACGACTATTTAGGCAAGTTCAGGCGGTGTGCCCGCACAAAATATTCGAGTCGAAAAATGCCGATTTTCTGTTTTGCTCTATTTCTGAAATACTTTTTTTATCTTCTGAGATTTGAAACACTAACCACTGCTTTTATATATACAGAATTTCTGACTGCATTTAAGGACTAATATTTCAAATTTGTTCAAAAATATTCTAATGCTATCGATGCTAAAGAATTGTGTATAAATAATAAATAAAAATAAATACCCCCTCAAGCAGCTGCTTGCCACAGAGGTCTGACAGGAGCCTGTCAGTTTATATGCCACAGTATGAGATCTGAGAGGATGGCAGACCTCAGCAGAAAAACGACACACACATCCATGCCTAATCCGGGGCTCGAACCCAGGTCCCTTAGATCAGTAGCCAAGCGTGCTAACCACTCTGCTACGGGACGGCTAAAAGAATTGTGTATACAAGTAGGAAATTTAAATTTCAGACGAAATAGAGACGTATTTATTTTTAATAAATTCCTCACTGGCTGCTTTTCATAAAATTGATCTCTATTAAATTTTACTCCAGTATTGTCATTGAAATTATTTATAACCTCGCCAGTAAGTGTTGTGAAAAGAGTTTTAATAAATTAAAACTGCTAATTCCTTTTTGAGATTCTTAACCGGGCAAGAAAAGGTGTTTTCGCTATTTGAAGCTAACTTCGACAACGTAATGAGCCTTGAAAATTACGATAGGATATCAAATATGTCACCGCAAAATATTCTACCGATCTTTTTTTTGGAGTGAAAACAGATATTGTTAATTTCACAATATACAATCTGTAAAACTGTTGGTAAAGCATTATATATTCCATGGTTGTCCCCCCCTCCTTCCATCCTAGATCCGGTCCTGTTTCTCAATATATGGCAGACCGCATTTTGTTTTTAAGCAATTATGAGCAAAACATATTTTTGTTTTATTATTTAAATGCTACCAATCTAATACCAAACCATAAATCTAAATTTCATATGTCGTGGCTTCATCTTCGATTAAACGTGATCATATTATCCATACTCACCTGAGATTATCGCAGTCGAGCCAAACTGTAAGCCACAGATAGATAATGTAAAACGTATCGCTTACTGGCCGCACCAAATGAATAGAGGTTTGCATGTTGGAGAGATTTTTTTAAATAATGTAATATTATTCTATTTTATCGGTAGTATATGAAAAGTAGCGCATTTGCCTTTTGATTCCTTCTAAAGGTCATGGGTCCAAACATGCCGGAATTTTTTTTTAATAAGCTTTTCTGTTACTGCCCCTTTTACGTGTAATTCATAAATCTACATAAGTATTCAATCTAGCGCCACTTGCTTAGACGTTTTTCCATTTTTTTAATATTTTATTATTTTATTTCATTTATATTTACTTAGTAATTAATTACAAAATTCTGCAAGTAATGTTTTACATTGGTTACAGTTTTTCGCTCTTACAACTATCTTCAGTATGACTTTTGTACCACAACTGACAAAATTCGCGATTCACCACTATCCCTTAGTCTGAATTATTAGTGGAAATTGAACTAAGAGAATGTATGTTCTCCCGAGTAACAATCCAAACGTAAATGAAAGTTTGTTCAATGTATAAAAATAAATAAATGCCCCCTTCAAGCAGCTACTTGGGGCGGGGGTGACTTAGTCAGTAGCGCGCCAGACTCGTAATCTGTAGTTCCCAGGTTCGAGTCCCAGCTGGGTCAGCGTTGAGATTTATCTCCGCAAAATTCCCCGCCCTGCCCACGGTCAGTAGGGGACACCGATGGGCTTGAAAAGGCCGCCGTCCGTCGGATGGGACGTTAAGCCGTGGTCCCGTGCATAGGAGAGCCATACCCTGTGCACGTTAAAGAACACGCTGGATGGCCTTGACGGGAGGCTACCATCTGTCTCCCAACAGCTGTTCCAGTGGGTCCCCTCCCCCAACCTTCTCTGAGCCTTCGGGGTCCATGTGACCTGGCCATTTCACCCATGGTGTGCAAAAAAGTGCCGCTCAGAGGTAAAACAACCCAACCCCCAACCTTCTCTGAGCCTTCGGGGTCCATGTGACCTGGCCATTTAGCCCATGGTGTGCAAAAAAGTGCCGCGAGGTAAACCAGCCCAACCCAAGCAGCTACTTTGTCCCAGAGGTGTGACAGGAATCTGTCAGTATATACGCAATAGTAAGTCTGTGAGAAAAACGACACCTTAGGATAAAAACACACCAAACATTCATGACTTACCCGGTGCTCAAACCCGGGCCCTTTTGATCAGTAGACAAGCACTGCTTTATGCATTGTATAGTGTGCACTTCTAATTTTTATTCCCACAAATTTTCGCATGACTACCAGACAACTCGAGTTTTTTTTTAATGAAATTTTAAGCAGTCTACGAAACGCATATGTTACAGAATTTAGATTCCAGAGTTATCTGTGCATTAGCATTGAAATAACATCACTTAAAAAAAGTATGAGAATGAAAAATAAAAAATCTGAAGTAGCCGCTTGCGGCAGAAAAAAAAAATACCCCCTCAAGCAGCTGCTTGCCACAGAGGTCTGACAGGAGCCTGTCAGTTTATATGCCATAGTAGAAGGTCTGAGAGGATTGGTCTGACAAAAGCTTTTCAGTGTAATATGCCATAGAGAAAATATGCGAGTCTTCCATGTCTTATATGGGGATCGAACCCAGGTTCCTTTGAACTATAGTTAAGTATACTAGCCCCTCGGCTATATGCTATAAATGCCAACCATATATTTTTAGCCATTTAATATCCCTCTTTTTTTATTAACTGCCGAATGATACATTTAACAGGAGCTCTCAAACTTCTTAAAATCCCAGCGATATATTTATATGCATGTCGGCTACTTCCCAAGAGAAGGGGATGATGTGCAGAAAGCAGGAGTATAGCAGAGAATCTCACAGGTCATGTGCTCCTTGCCCCCGCGTGCCGCAGAAGTTGCACGGGCTTGCCCTTAGTGGTCGCTGACAGAGGCCGCTGCTCCAATTATGGGGCTATTCTGGTCTGGCATCGCGGGCCACTCTCACCTTCTGCTTTGCCTCTAGCACTGTGGGAAACTCCAGTGGCAGCTGCGTGCATCACGCTCTGCGCATCCGATAGGCCGGTGGCGGAATCTTTAGCGTGACTAGTTATCTGCCGTCTTTCATTTACTCCTCCTGCGTTACATTGAGTAATATGGGGAGCGCGAAGGTCCGAAATCATTCAACAAAGGTCAAAATAATAAACTGTTTATATAATGAAAAGTATCCGAACAATAAACTAAGTTGAACAGTTTGCTTGTTCAAATGGCTTTTCCAAACTCTCAAGTGTATCTTTTATCTAAATCAAATTATCTATATTTTCCAATAACAAGGGCTGTTGACCAAATATATAGAAAAAAGGGAAATTCATTTTTCAAGAGCCTTTTCATGATTAGGATTTGGTATAGTCAACTTACCAGAAATCAATTTAACAATTTTATTGTGTACCAAAATTAGTGTTTTAAGAATGGTGACGTATGTTCCTCCGTAAAATACAATGTTATGTAGAAGAATGAATCCAAGAGAAATAATATATATATAACTAACATGAATAAATAATAATAAAAAATAAATACTCCCTCAAGCAGCTGTTTGCCATAGAGGTCTGACAGGAGCCTGTCAGTTTATATGCCATAGTAAAAGGGCTGAGAAAATGGCAGGACCTTGCAGAAAAACGACACATACATCCATGCCTTAACCCGAAGCTCGAAACCCAGGTCCCTTAGATCAGTAGTCACGCGCGCTATCGGCCACGGGACAGCTATATGAATAAAGTTTATTATTATTAAAAAAGAACTTCTACACTATTTGAGGGGCGGGGGTGGCTCAGTCGGTAGCGCGCCAAGCTCGTAATCTGTAGTTCCCAGGTTCGAGTCCCAGCTGGGTCAGCGTTGAGATTTATCTCCGCAAAATTCCCCGCCCTGCCCACGGTCAGTAGGGGACACCGATGGTCTTGGAAAGGCCGCCGTCCGTCGGATGGGACGTTAAGCCGTGGTCCCGTGTGCGGGAGAGCCATACCCTGTGCACGTTAAAGAACACGCTGGATGGCCTTGACGGGAGGTTACCATCTGTCTCCCAACAGCTGTTCCAGTGGGTCCCCTCCCCCAACCTTCTCTGAGCCTTTGGGGTCCATGTGACCTGGCCATTTAGCCCATGGTGTGCAAAAAAGTGCCGCTCAGAGGTAAAACAACCCAACCCAAAATCTACACTATTTGTTGAAGCAGATAAATTTTGAAAAGCATTGATCGAAGTTTATTAGTTGTACTGATGACATGTCCTTTTCCAGCTCAATTTATTATTAAGCTTAATTCCAAGATATATATATTTCATTTATTCTCTCTAACGACTTACAATCACAATCTGAAATTTTTTTGCAGGAATCGATCAATTAATTTACACCAGGTAACCTCCATTTAACGCGCATTCGCTATAACCCGGGTCCTTTTTCCCTTTTTTTTAGTAAAATGTCTTTTAAAATCCTAATGTCGTGTACATAGATAAATACACGTAAATATTTGCTTGTAAATAAATATTTAGTTATAATTTTTTGAAAAAAAGTGACAGTCATAATTCTGCGTAGCTCGTTGAAGAGACAGCATTTCCAACATTTCATTTCGTGTGATTCCGTTGCTGAATACCTTTTCTCGAGTGAAAACCACAAAAACTAAATAATCTAATTAATTGCTTACAAGATTAGTAACACTAATTACTAGGGTTGGGTTGTTTTACCTCTGAGCGGCACTTTTTTGCACACCATGGGCTAAATAGCCAGGTCACATGGACCCCGAAGGCTCAGAGAAGGTTGGGGGAGGGGACCCACTGGAACAGCTGTTGGGAGACAGATGGTAGCCTCCCGTCAAGGCCATCCAGCGTGTTCTTTAACGTGCACAGGGTATGGCTCTCCCACACACGGGACCACGGCTTAACGTCCCATCCGACGGACGGCGGCCTTTCCAAGCCCATCGGCACTAATTACTAGTGTCATTTAGTGTTTCTAAGACAGAAGAGTATAGAAATCTATTGCAAGCACAACGGATTTACTTTTTTTTTGCTTATTAAGAAATAAATTGTAAAAATAACTAATCGATCATAAAAATAATAAATAATGAAATTAACCCTACAGCTGCTCGCCACAGAGGTCTGACAGTTTAGTACGCCTTAGAGAATATCTGTGAGGAAGGCGAGACCACAGCAGAAAGATAACACAAACATCCATGCCTTATCCCAGGCTCTTAGATCAGTAGCCAAGCGCGCTAACCACTAGACCAACGAGACGGCAATCAATTATATATGTGCACATTTATATAATAATTTATGTATTTATGTATTTTTTTAATAAAAGACTGAATTATAATTATTTTTGTTGAAATGAAGCATCCGTTATAATACAAAGAAAAAATATGAAAAAGATCAATAAATATGGAGAAAAAAAATAAAAAACACTCCCAAATAATTCTCCAAAACACTCCTAAAAACTTCTCCAAAATATGGAGAAAAAAAATAAAAAACACATTAAAATAACTCCGTTTAACGCAGGTCTCCCCAGAACACATCACCCGCGTTAAACGTGGGTTGCCCGTACGAAGAATAATTCGATTTACTAAGTTACATTGGTCACTTTTCAGTTCATATAGATATAAGGTGTCCGACAAATAACGGTGAGGTTTCGGAGACCAGTAGTGAGAAAATAATATACATATTCAAGAAAGAACGTTTTTAAAAAAGCTTACTTCAAAATAGTTTTGAACATAATAGTGAATTTCCATATGCGAACCGTTCTACCTTTCATATTCCCATTGTTATTCTACTTCTTGCCATATACGCTGCAGCATACACTGAGATGCCAGTATATTAAATACACCACCCTTCGTCACATATATGGGCATTTCAACACATAATACATCACGAGACCGCTGTGTGCTATATAAATCAGGCAGACCAGCTCTACGAACTTCAGTTAAAATTGGATCGAGCATCAGAATGTGCAAAACGAGCGACCTGAGCGACTCTGAACGTGGCATGATAGTTAGTGCTAGGCGTGTCGGTTCTAGCATCTCCCAAGCGGCTGTCCTCCTAGACTTTTCGTGCAAAACCGTTTCAAGAGTTTACCGAGAATGGTGGGAAAAGCAAAACACTGCCAGTGATCGGCGATCGAAAACAACATGGATCAGAGGGGTCAAAGGAGACTGGCGAGAATCGTACAAGCGAATAGACGAGCCACAACCGGGCAAATCACAGCAGAACCTTAGTGTCTGAAAGGTCATCTCCGAATCCACAAAATTCCCTGCCCTGCCCACGGTCAGTAGGGGACACCGATGGCTTGGAAAGGCCGCCGTCCGTCGGATGGGACGTTAAGCCGTGTGCTGGAGAGCCATACCCTGTGCACGTTAAAGAACACGCTGGATGGCCTTGATGGGAGGCTACCATCTGTCTCCCAACAGCTGTTCCAGTGGGTCCCCTCCCCAAACCTTCCCTGAGCCTTCGGGGTCCATGTAACCTGGCCATTTAGCCCATGATGTGCAAAAAAGTGCCGCTCAGAGGTAAAACAACCCAACCCAACGTTTTGTTTTATAATTCTAAACAGAAAAACAGCTACGAAACAGAAAGAAAATAAAAGAATTGTAAGTATATTGTAATAAAATTGATAGATGTGAAAGAAATCAGATCGCTTTTGCAAGAAAATATGACTAACATATGAATTTTTTTTTTGCTTTTAATTCGTAAGAATATAATATTAAATTTTAAAAACAAAATTTGAATAATTTTCTGCTGATCATTACACGTAAATTTGAGAATATATGCCTTCTGCGGAACGTATGCAAATTTCAGATTATACTCTATTTCTACTTCTGGTACAGATTATGGTAAAGAAAAGTGTCATCGTCTTACATTCATTGGGATAAATTTCTTCTACTACTCAGTCATTGTATCATAGGTTTCCAATTGTTATTATAGGTATCCCAGACTGTTACCAAGGGGGCGGGGGTGGCTCAGTAGGTAGCGCGCCAGGCTCGTAATCTGTAGTTCCCAGGTTCGAGTCCACAATATCTTAGCATCACTCTAAAAGAGCAGTCAGTCTCTCCAGAAACTCTACCATCTAGATTGAACCATCAACCACCCAAAATATATATTGGGGCGGGGGTGGCTCAGTCGGTAGCGCGCCAGGCTCGTAATCTGTAGTTCCCAGGTTCGAGTCCCAGCTGGGTCAGCGTTGAGATTTATCTCTTCAAAACTTCCCCGCCCTGCCCACGGTCAGTAGGGGACACCGATGGGCTTGAAAAGGCCGCCGTCCGTCGGATGGGACGTTAAGCCGTGGTCCCGTGTGCGGGAGAGCCATACCCTGTGCACGTTAAAGAACACGCTGGATGGCCTTGAGGGAGGCTACCATCTGTCTCCCAACAGCTGTTCCAGTGGGTCCCCTCCCCCAACCTTCTCTGAGCCTTCGGGGTCCATGTGACCTGGCCATTTAGCCCATGGTGTGCAAAAAAAGTGCCGCTCAGAGGTAAAACAACTCAACC
Source organism: Ryuthela nishihirai (assembly GCA_038380435.1). NCBI lineage: Eukaryota > Metazoa > Arthropoda > Arachnida > Araneae > Heptathelidae > Ryuthela > Ryuthela nishihirai. The sequence continues at coordinate 34,057,984 of JAWZYU010000026.1, forward strand.
GAATGCATTGCATATCAAACCTTGTCACGAATGGGCTATAATAGCCGCCGACCATGTCGAGTGCCGATGTCAGCGAAGAACAAAAAAGCGCATCACCGGTGGGTGCAGGAGCATTGACACTTAGACCGCTGAGGACTGGAAAAAGGTAGCCAGGTAGGACGAATCAAAGTTACTTTTGCATCATGATGAAAGAAGGATCAGAATTTGGTGCAAACAACATGAAGCCATGGAACCATCTTGTCTGGTGTCAACATCACAGGCTGGTGGTGCCAGTATGATGAAGTGGGAAATGTTTTCCTGGCATCCATTAAGCTCCTTGATACCCATCGAAGGACATCTGAACGCCCTGGCGTATTTTGAACATTGTTGCTGAACAAGTTCATCCCTTCATGGCTACAGTTTATTCTCACTTGAATGGACACATTCAGCATATGATAATGCATCTGCTCACAAGGCACGTATCGTCACCGAATGGTTCCAGGAACATGCCGACATGTTTTCTTTGCTTCATTGGCTTGCATAATCCTCAGATATAAACCGTATCGAGTACCTTTCAGATAGATGGTAAGGGCTGTTTGCAGCGAGACTGTGCTGTCGTCCATTTGCAGCAACTGCACAACACAATGATTTTCGCATGGTACAATATTCCTGCACAATGCATCTTGTAAGTTCCATGCCCCGACGATTACGGGCTGTTCTGAAGGCCAATGGAGGTGAAACATTCTACTTGGTAGGTGTACCTAATAAACTTGCATCTCAGTGTATCTCTTGTTACTCCGCAAAATTTCCCGCCCTGCCCACTGTCAGTAGGGGACACCGATGGGCTTGGACAGGCCGTCGTCCGTCGAATTGGACGTTAAGCCGTGGCCCTGAGTGCGGGAGAGCCATACCCTGTGCATGATAAAGAACACGCTGGATGGCCTGACGGGCGGCTACCATCTGTCTCCCAACAGCTGTTCCAGTGGGTCCCCTCCCTCAACCTTCTCTGAGCTTTCGGGGTCCATGTGACCTGGCCATTTAGCCCATGGTGTGCAAAAAAGTGCCGCTCAGAGGTAAAACAACAACAACAACAAATCTCTTGTTACTTGTTCAGCCCCTTCGCTTGTTCTCGCTTTCAAAGGATTCAGATCTCGAAATTTTTCCATGTAAACATAATTCTTTACCAAGTCCAACAAGAACAAATCAAGGGATGTTAAATTATGGCTCCTTGTTGGCCATAGAATTGGACCACCCCTGCCAATCCATCTGCCAGGAAATGTTGCACTTTAGTAATATCTCTTCTGAAATCTGCCAGTGCGCCGTCTTGTCTGATGGTCGCCCGTGAAACTGTTTGAATGGGGTTGGGTTGGGTTGTTTTACCTCTGAGCGGCACTTTTTTGCACACCATGGGCTAATTGGCCAGGTCACAAGGACCCCGAAGGCTCAGAGAAGGTTGGGAGAGGGGACCCACTGGAACAGCTGTTGGAAGACAGATGGTAGCCTCCCGTCAAGGCCATCCAGCGTGTTCTTTAACGTGCACAGGGTATGGCTCTCCCGCACACGGAGCCACGGCTTAACGTCCCATCCGACGGACGGCGGCCTTTCTAAGTCAATCGGTGTCCCCTACTGACCGTGGGCAGGGCGGGGTATTTTTGCGGAGATAAATCTCAACGGTGACCCAGCTGGGACTCGAACCTGGGAACTACAGATTACGAGCCTGGCGCGCTACCGACTGAGCCACCCCCGCCCCGTTTGAATGGGGGATTGTACAAGTAGAACATTCAATGTAGTGCCTTTTGTGTATTTCTTGGCACTGCTTCCCGAAACTCTATCATGATTTGTCAGACACCTGGTATATGTGTTCTTAGCTGCATTTATCGAAAGTAGAAATAGTTCGAATTAGTTTAATGAAGTCAGAATTTGTTTCGTCAGTTGCATATACACTGCCTGGTCAAATTATTATGAGCACTGAATCACAGTTTATATGCCACAGTAGAAGATCTGAGAGGATGGCAGGACCTCAGCAGAAAAACAACACGAACATCCATGCTTTGACCTTATCCGGGGCTCGAACCCAGGTCCCTTAAATCAGCAGCCAAGCGCTCTAACCACTCGGCCACGGGACAGGCATCCAAAAATTCTTTATTCTTCATCGATTTAATAAACTGTAATTCCATAACTGGGATTATGTTTTTTTAGAACAAGATGCCAAAGTAAACATTTTTTCATTTAAATTTTGTTTACTATAATTTTCAAGTTTTTTTTTTCTATTAAAATGCAATGGATAGTTGTGTTTATAAGTTTTTTATTTTTAATTTTGTTGATCAAGTTTCAAAAAACAGACTATTTTTATTTATCTTACCCAATCGTTTTATTGATCCCAATTAATCACTGTTAAGTGGATATTTTTTATTATGCTACCACAGTCGTAATGTGATTGATTGTTAAAATTGCTTTTTTTTTAAATTCCACGAATTAACCTTAACAAAAAATTACCAAATTTTAATTTTCTATCCCTCCCCTCTCAACCATCAAATTCATTACTTAAATTACGGAGACCTTGCCCATTTGCCCCATTAAATTGTCTTCCGTGGTTCTCCAAATTGTTAAAATTTTCAATTTAGCAGAATATAAAATTATTTTCAAAAATATATTTAGAAAACGAAAGCATAAAACATGAATATTTATGCATCTCACAGCAAATCGACTGAGTTAAAATAATAACTAAAAATCACAAATCCTTTTTTCCCAGGTCTGTCTCTGATGGGGGCGGGGGTGGCTCAGTCGGTAGCGCGCCAGACTCGTAATCTGTAGTTCCCAGGTTCGAGTCCCAGCTGGGTCAGCGTTCGGATTTATCTCCGCAAAATTCCCCGCCCTGACCACGGTTAGTAGGGGACACCGATGGGCTTGGAAAGGCCACCGTCCGTCGGATGGGACGTTAAGCCGTGGCCCCGTGTGCGAGAGAGCCATACCCTGTGCATGTTAAAGAACACGCTGGATGGCCTTGACGGGAGGCTACCATCTGTCTCCCAACAGCTATTCCAGTGGGTCCCCTCCCCCAACCTTCTCTGAGCCTTCGGGGTCCTTGTGGCCTGGCCATTTAGCCCATGGTGTGCAAAAAAGTGCCGCTCAGAGGTAAAACAATCAATCAATCAATCAATCAATCAAACTGTCTCTGATGATAATTAAGACAGAAACCAGACAACTGCGACGGATGTGAACGTGCATTCCCTGAACACTTAACGACTCCTCAAGAGACGGCTTTGGTTGGAGTTTCAAAACAGGATTATTTTTTTTTAAATCCATTAGTTTCAACTGAAAGATTAAATTGTAATAGTGTAATTAAAATTAGAGGAATTCTTCCTAAATGGAATGATCCGCCTTTTTAATTAAATGCTCAGGGGAAACAACATTAAAGTGTAAAAGAAATCGTTAATTGTACCACTACTGAAAAATGCCTTACCGGTACGTCGTGCCGGCAAGAAATTATTTGCATTTTTACCATTGCAGATAAGGGAATAGAGTCGATAACAGTATTCCTAAAGGTTTAGGAAAAGAACAAATCAAAAGTGAGATGGGCATATGTTATCAAATAGAACTGATTAGAACTGGCCTAAATGACCAAATGCAGCAATTCTTGTTTGAGATAGACTGATCGTGTGAAGGAAAAAATTGCAAATCTCGTTGAGGCTTTCGTAGCTTATGGATTTTAAATGGATGAAAGCAAAATCATAAGAGTTTTCCTTTCATCTACATCTTTAAACCTACTTGCCATATTTTTCATAACCGAGTCATTTGCATAACTCGTCAACATGCTTTTGATAGTGATGTTCAGCTCCCGGTGTCCAGTGGTTCCTGGGTGAGAAACATCGTGTCCCCTTCACTACTGACAGAGCCTACGAAGTGCGAAACCTAACCACACGACGAAGGTCAGCAACTTTCTCTAGCAGCAGCCGTCCGGTTGGCCTCGGTCGGCCCACACACCGGCCCGCGCAGCGACCCTATCCTGGCCACTTGTCAGTAGCCGGGGAAACCCGATCTTGCCCAGCCAAAAACACTGCTCCGCCCTAGGTCGGTCCGTGGATGGAAGAGGTCGAGTACAGTTTCAGTTGTCTCTTCCTTTTTTTTGCTTTGTTTTATTCATTAAGATGGTTCCGTTATCTGAAAGCAGCATTTGTCTAGTTTTTTACTCTCAGCTATGAAGATTTCGTTAGTTAGAAAGAGCTAATATACAGGCAGTAGCCGTTAGTATTCGAAATGTACAAACACGATATCTAAACAATAATTAAATAGATGGTGGAGTACCCTTGGGTTACATTTTTACTTATATTTAAATAGTCTTGTGTTGTCTTTGTGCTGAGACCCGCCTTCCTCACAGATATCTTACTTATGGCGTATAATAGGGCGGGGGTGGCTCAGTCGGTAGCGCGCCAGGCTCATAATCTGTAGTTCCCAGGTTCGAGTCCCAGCTGGGTCAGCGTTGAGATTTATCTCCGCAAAATTTCCCCGCCCTGCCCACGGTCAGTAGGGGACACCGATGGGCATGGAGAAGCCGCCGTCCGTCGGATGGGACGTTAAGCCATGGCCCCGTGCATAGGAGAGCCATACCCTGTGCACGTTAAAGAACACGCTGGATGGCCTTGACGGGAGGCTACCATCTGTCTCCCAACAGCTGTTCCAGTGGGTCCCCTCCCCCAACCTTCACTGAGCCTTCGGGGTCCTTGTGGCCTGGCCATTTAGTCCATGGTGTGCAAAAAAGTGCCGCTCAGAGGTAAAACAATCCAATCCAATATGACGTATAATAAAGCGACAGTCTGTTGTCAGACCTCTGGGGCAAGCAGCTATTGAGGAGTAATTTAGTTCTTTTTTTTATTCATTAAGGTACGCAACTTAGAATTCAAAGATGAGAGAAATAAAGGCGATAGAGTAAGATGGATAAGTATTACTTGAATTTTTGATTTTTAGAAAAATACTTGTATGTGAAACTGGTAGCAGGACAATCAAATATTTCGGAAATTACAGGTGGGAGGAGGGGAAGGGGTAAGAACTTTAAATATGAAATATAATCTTCCAGTTAAAGTCTTCACGTCACATTATAAATTTTATACTCGATCTAATTCTCAACAAAAATGGAAACCATCTGTTTAATCAGACTGTGAATACCATCATTATATACAGGTTGAAAAAAATAACTGTTATTAAGGCTTGCAGAAAGACAATTTCGATATTTTTTTTTCTGAATTTTTGGTTAACAAATCCCTGATTGGATGTATCTAGGTGTACAATACGTATTTAAAAATTATCACGTGTCAAATAGAATGTTGCAATATGCCTTGTTTTGGATACCCCTGCTTTAACTAAATCAAATGATCTAACCATTGAGAAAACTACTAAATTTGACCATAGTTAAAGATGGGCTGAAAAGAGCATCGTCTTTAAAGGTATGTTTTACGGAAAAACCTAATTTACTCACCTAACGTTTGTGGAGGGGGGGGGGGGAAAGGTTGAAGAGTCAAAACTTTTCGTTTCCATAACTTACGATCGGAGGAACTAATATACCGAATTCGATGATCATAGATATTACGTTTAAGAGAATAATCCTGTTTTTTTTTTCTCTTTTCAGAAAGAGCTTTTTCAGGGGATGGAGTGAGATTGATTGCGATGAGTACGGAGAAAACCCTTACGTTGCCTTAAGTTATTGTCAGAGGACACTATCCGAATTTTGTGGTTGTAGTTCTCTATCGTTTAAAGCAGATTTTATTCCTTTCCGGGAGTGGGGGTATAAAGAAATTTGTGATTCCAAATCCTTACTTCCCTGTAAGCTACAATAAGAGGAAGCTGTATACTATATTTGGTGATCCTAAATCTTTCCTTTTAGGTTCTCCATCAATCAGACAAATCCAGATTATAACAGACTAACAGATTTACCCGGCGTTGCCCGGGTCTGAAACTTTCTAAAATGAAGAGTAGATGGCACTCCCCATGTCACAAGCTTTCATTTGGCATAAATATCATTACTCTCGATCTCCTCCGGTGTGTGTGTGTGTGTGGGGGGGGGGGGTCAGTCGATAGCGTGCCAGACACGTAATTTGTAGTTTCCAGGTTCGAGTCCTAGGTGGGTCAGCGTTGAGATCTATCTCCACAAATCTCCCCGCCATTCCCACGGTCAGTAGGGGATACCGATGGGCTTGGATAGACCGTGGCTCCGTGTGCGAGAGACCATACCCTGTACACGTTAAAGAACATAGTGAATGGCCTTGACGGGAGACTATCATCTGGAAGCACCGAATTCGAAAGGGTGTCTCAATCGGTGTGCGCCAGGCTCGTAATCTGCAGTCTGTCCGTTGAGACTTTTCACCATAAAGCTCGCCCTGCCCACGGTCAGTAGGGGACACCGATGAGCTTGGAAAGCCACCGTCTGTCGGATGGGACATTAAGCCGTGGCTCTGTGGGAGAGTTATACCCTGTGCACGTTAAAAGAACACGCTGGATGGCCTTGACGGAAGGCTATCATCTGTCTCCCAACAGTTGTCCAGTGGGTCCCTTCCCCCCAACCTTCTCTAAACCCTGGGGGTCCTTGCGACCTAGCATTTAACCCATTGTGTGCAAAAAAAAAAATGTCGCTCAGAGGTAAAACTACCCAACCAGAATTCGAAGACGGGAGGCCGATGGTGTTGTTAATCGCTTTCAGTTGAGTTGGTTAAGTTCAGTCATATTTCGACCTGGATTTTCTGACTATCCCTCTTACTTGAATTTCTTCTTTTAAGCTAATATCGAAATAATTTATTCATTCTACAAATTTTAAATTTTGGTATTTCAATCAGATTGTCAATGGATTTTACCATTAATTGAGGCGAATTGCCTCCTTCCTAATTAGAGGCAGGAAGACCCAATTTTTTCCTTTTAAGAGAAAAATGAAAAAAAAAATTTTTTTTGTTCGATAGGTACTAATAAAATATAACCTTTCGCATTTTCCGAATCTTTCATTTAATTGCCACCTTTAATGGGCTCTAAAATTCGAAAATGATAAACATTATTTCTCTTTGCATACGAGAACTTCCATATTCCTTAGAGGTGACTTGGCTTATTAATTTGTATTTCTGTTGTGAATTGATATATATATATAAGAATGAATAAATAACCCCTTAAGCAATTGCTTGCCACAAAGGTAAGACAGAAACCTTTCAGTGTAATGCGTCATAGAGAAGATCCATGAGGAAGGCGAGACCTTAGCAACGAACATAGAAAAGAAAAATCCATTGCCTTATCCAGGGCTGGAACCCTTGTCCCTTTGATCAGCGGCTAAGCTTGCTCGCCCATAGGAGGGTAAAATTAATTATTATGTAAAATTAATTCTCTTTAATACTCACAGTAAAATTCTACTACGCAAGTTAAGGAACTTATAAATTTATTGAAAAATGCCAAGTCTGTATGTAATTTTTTTTCTGAAATGTAATTATGCCTCTCTGGAAAGCCTCTTGCGCCCCCAAAGTGAACACCTAGCAATATTTCAGTTAATCTGCAATATCCCGAGCAATAATTTTTATAAGTAATCAGAAATTGTGAATTTCAGAAGCATTATGTTTTAGTTAATAAGGGTTGGGTTGTTTTACCTCTGAGCGGCACTTTTTTGCACACCATGGGCTAAATGGCCAGGTTACAAGGACTTCAAAGGCTCAGAGAAGGTTGGGGGAGGGACCTACTGGAACAGCTGTTGGGAACAGATGGTAGCCTCCCGTCAAGGCCATCCAGCGTGTTCTTTAACGTACACAGGGTATGGCTCTCCCGCACATGCGGCCACGGCTTAACGTCCCATCCGACGGACGTCGGCCTTTCCAAGCCCATCGATGTCCCCTACTGGCCGTGGGAAGGGCGGGGAATTTCGCAGAGATAAATCTCAACGCTGACCCACCTGGGACTCGAACCTGGGAACTACAGATTACGAGCCTGGCGCTAATTAATAAGGATTAATGGCTTAGTTAATGTTAACCTCTTATAATTTTTATCGCAATTTCTATTTTTGGATGCCCTCGAGCACAATGTTTCTCAACTAGAGGGCGCAAAAATTGAAATATATAATTGATAAGCATTTCGAGAGAAAGAAAATTTGTTATTACGTGAAATTATAATTCAAATATAGGAATATATTACCTTTATGCTATTTTTCAACCATTTTTTACGTAACTATTATTTTTTTTTCGCTTTTTACAGTTATACCAGTAAAACATTTATGCAAAATTATTACAATATTATCATAATTGCCCTTACAATTTATATTACTGATTAGAATAATACTAAAATGCAAAACGAAAAATAATTTTTTGTGGAAAAATTGGAGTTTTGTTATGATGGGACTCAGGAGTTTTTCACTAATTGGTTGTAACCAGAATTCTTGACCAAATGATTGATGAACTCTTGATGTAAAAAAGTTGGGAACTACTCTTCTACCAAGTCTTTACTGTTAAGTATCCATCTTTACTATTTTGTTCATTTTTGTACATTCCTGTGGATTTGCTAAGTCATCCATCGTTATTAAAAGAAGCCGAAGATGACTCAGCAACAAACAAGCTTCAGTTTTACGTGAAGGGCGACGTACCTATACGAAGGAGCACAGGCGAGACGGTCCAAAGTCTATGTCCGGCCAGTGACAGCGCTTGCAGACCTTGCACTTAGTGGTTTAGCTAGACTTACCTGGTTGAGGCACTGGTTTTGAAGTGTGAATTGCAGTTTCCGCATACTCCTTCAATTGCATCAGAATCATCTGATCTCCACGATTTTTACGATCTCTTTATTTCAGTATACTTTATCTAATTTTATTTTGCTGTGCTTGATTTAAAGTAATGGAGAGTCTATGACTATTCCGCAGTGCATATAAAGGTAATTGTACTGATACATAATTCGAAAAGAATTGCTGTCTTTTCAATTAAACCGACTCAAAGATATTTGAATCGGGTTGATACTCTGATCGGTAGGAGGGGAGAGATGTCCTATTAAAGGAAGATCCACCGTCTCTAAAGAATTTTAATAACTGGTACGGAGGGAAGTGAATTGCAAACTACTAAAACGAAAGGGAAAAACGTATTTGCACTATTGAGGGAGAATAATTTCAAGCTTTTTGTTTTCACGGATAAATGAAAACATTTTCTTGGATAACAAATAAAATAAATACCCCCTCAAGCAGCTGCTTGCCACAGAGGTCTGAAAGGAGCCTGTCAGTTTATATGCCATTGTAGAAGGTCTGTGAGGATGGCAGGACCTCAGCAGAAAAACAACATAAACGTCCATGCCTTATCCGGGGCTCGAACCCAAGTTCCTTAGATCAGTAGCCAAGCGCGCTAACCATTCGGCCACGGGACGGCTAAGGAGGATAGGGGCTAGTGAAATATTTGGATTCGCATTTTCCGCATGTTTCAATAGTTTAATTTTTTTTCCGTCTTTTTCGGAGTTCTAAATTTGGAACGCGAAAATTTTAAACTAATATTGTAAACGATCTATTCATGCTAGAGATTTGATATTTTGGTGATAAAATGTGATGATCAAGGGAATTTATATTGACACCCTGCTGAAAATGGGGCTGCGCAACTGCTGGCTGCTCCGAGTGCTCATGCTAACCTCAGTTCACCGTCGAAAGCAATGACCACGCGAGCATCAAAACTCGACCTTGAATGATTAGAAGAAGGTCATCTGGTCCGATGAACCTCTTTCCTGTTCCAACATGTGGATGACCTGCTACATGACCGATGGGTTTGGAAAGGCCGCCGTCCGTCGGATGGGACGTTAAGCCGTGGCCCCGTGTGCGGGAGAGCCATACCCTGTGCACGTTAAAGAACACGCTGGATGGCCTTGACGGGAGGCTACCATCTGTCTCCCAACAGCTGTTCCAGTGGGTCCCCTCCCCCAACCATCTCTGAGCCTTCGGGGTCCATGTGACCTGGCCATTTAGCCCATGGTGTGCAAAAAAGTGCCGCTCAGAGGTAAAACAACCCAACCCAACCTGCTACATGTGTCTTGTTTACCTGGGGAAGTGTTGGCATCAGGTGCACCATGGGACGAAAACAAGCGGTAGAGGAAGTGTAATGCTTTGGGCAGTGTTCAGCTGGGAAACCCTGAGTCCAGTCATTCATGTGTAGGAAACTATGACGTCTACCACCTACCTAAACATCATTGCAGACCAGGTACATCCTTTCATGGCAACGGCATAACCCTCTAATAGTGCCTTCTTTCAGCAGGATAATGTGCCATGCCACACTGCCTGGATTTTTGAGAATGGTTCGTGGATCATGAGGAAGACTTCCAGGTTTTGCTCTGGCCTCTAAATTCCCCAAACATCAATCCAATCGAGCATCTGGGGTTTGTGTTGTAACAGCATATCCGATCTACTGCGGTTCAACCACCTAACTTACAAGAGTTAAAGAATCTGTTGGTAACATGTTGGTACCAGATACCATTAAGTCACCTTTAGGAAGCTTGTAGTGACCATGTCTCGCCGGGTAAGAGTTGTTTTGGCGGCATGTGGAGGACCAACATCATATTAGGCAGATGATCATAATGTTTTGGTTCTTCGGTATAAATGTTGTAACAAACGGCTGAAGACTGTATAGTTTATGGGGTCAGAAATAGGTTGGTTTGCTTTACTTCTGGGCGCCATTTTTTGCATACTATGAGCCAGGTCACTTGTATCCCAAAAGTTCAGAGAAGGTTGGGGTAAGAGGACACACTGGACAGCTGTTAGGAGATAGCCATCTAGCGTATTCTTTAACTTGCATACGGTATAACTCTCCTGCACATGGAGGTCATGGCTTCGTCCCATGCGACCAACAGCGGCTTTCCGGTGTCCCCTTTCTGATCCAGGGTAGGGAGGGAGTTTAGCGAAAATAAATCTCAACGCTGGCACAGTTGAGACTCGAACCTGGGAACAGCAAATTACAAGCATGGCGCGCTACCGACTGAGCCAAACGCAGCTCCCTCAGAAAAAGGTCAATAAAATGTATGTGTACTTTTTAATGAAGCTTTCTATATATTTATTTTAGAAAACTAACGATATTTACTATATAAATATGCTTTGTTAGTATGGGCTTGGAAAGGCCGCCGTCCGTCGGATGGGACGTTAAGCCGTCGCCCCGTGTGCGGGAGAGCCATACCCTGTGCACGTTAAAGAACACGCTGGATGGCCTTGACGGGAGGCTACCATCTGTCTCCCAACAGCTGTTCCAGTGGGTCCCCTCCCCCAACCTTCTCTGAGCCTTCGGGGTCCATGTGACCTGGCCATTTAGCCCATGGTGTGCAAAAAAGTGCCGCTCAGAGGTAAAACAATCCAATCCAAAGCTTTGTTAGTACTAAACATTAGTGACGAGCTGGTCGTATGATTAATTTTTGTCCGTTTGTGACACGTCTAAGTGTTTGTGCTACGTGCCCCCAAAATCCTATCCTAGGTTAGTCACGCCATTTGAATCACCCCTTTCAGCAAACTTTTGTGCTTCTTTTATCTTGTTTATCTTTCTGTCGAAATATTCTTGTACGTAAAAACTATACGCCTTTATCTGAACTTCATAAAAGTAGAAATTATACATTATCCTCAAAAGACATTTGCAAGAAAGAGTTTTTTCGTCTCCTTGTCAGTCTCATGGAAGTGCATTAGCATCACAAAAGGAGCAAATGATGACAAATGACAAAAGCATGGCGGAACGCGAATGCTTATGTAAAACAGTCAATTCGCAGAACTTTTTGCAGAGCTCATTGATCATTGAAAGTTGCTTGAAACGAAAGGTGAAAACTGAAAATGCATGTTTATGAAAGAAATACAATATTTCAACATCTTTGCTTAAAAAAGAAGAAAGCTTCTGTAATAAAAATTCCGATAAAAAGTCTGTTTTTATTATTCCACTTGCATTTTTATATACCTGGTTAAAAAAAATGCTCATTTTTTTAAACCTAAGGTGATTTATTCAGGTCAATCATCAATGAGAACTTCATAAGCGTAATTTAATTGCGAATAATGATTTCTGTCTCCGATTATTATTTTGACAGAAGGTGATCTCCTAACCGAATGCACCTGTATTTAGAAGACTTGTGTTTCTCACAGATCTCTTTAGTGGTAACAGTAGGAGTGTTTTGCCCTAGATTCAGGAGAAAGGTACTACTTGAAGATATTTTTTTTTGATCGGTAGCCAAGTATGCTAAACACCCTGCCACGGGACGGCTACTTATAAAGTCTACGAATTGTCTTTTCTCGTAGTAGTTCTTAAGAGTATTAAAAAACACTCGAATGTCAAAAGGGGTGGTACACGTAATAACAAAGTTTACTGAGGTAATGTAAACATCCGTACTGTTTTCTGTTTCAATAGAAAACTCGCTTTCGCTATCTTTTTAGAAGCGTAGACTGACGCCATGGGCCTTGAATATTCGGTTGAGGGGAGAGTGTTATAAGCTGCCCTTCTAGGTGGCGCATATGGGAGAGTGTTATAAGCTGCCCTTTTAGGTGGCGCATATGGGAGAGTGTTATAAGCTGCCCTTTTAGGTGGCGCATATGGGAGAGTGTTATACACTGCCCTTCTAGGTGGCGCATTTGGGAGAATAAAATTCCAGTTTCTTATTAAATGAGCTATTTCACTTAGTTACTTTGGATGTTTATATTTCACAAACAAATACCTGAGTGAAAGGTTTACACAGAAATTTAAATTTATATTCAAATAATATAACATTAAACTATAGCTTCTTCCATTTGATGCCTGAGAGTTGGCAAAACTAATTCGTAATATCGTAAGAAATTTAATTGTTTTTTTATTGCTCTTAAGACTAAAGCAAATGCATAGAAAAATGTTAAGTCTTCACCCTAGTTTAATGCGTTAAAAGCATTCCTTTTGTCCTTCATTACAGGATTGATGCTTTCCGCATAATTTTAAGCAAACTCATCCGGTCCAGCTTAATAAATATACGTATTCGACTCTCCCTGTCTAGTCCCGAGACAAAAGAAAGTACCACAAACCTGGCGCATTCTGTCTCCATCTAGCAAATCAGGAGCGACTCCAGGGAATCGTTCTCATCTAGGCAAGAGTGACTCCAGAGTAGGCTCCTGACTAGTCAGAATGGCTCCACCATTTTTGTCGAAAAAATGTTTCCATGTATTATGTTTCTTTTAAAACCGATTTTTACCACCTTTCTACTTCCATATTACGTAACTTTTTTGTACGTTTTAGTTACAATTTATTTAACGTTAATTGTTAATTTTCAGTAATATTTTCTTTAATTCAAATGGAATTGTATACACCTTTGGACATCAATTTCTCGAATTGGTAAATAACTATAAATGAAATCTAAATTTTAATGTAACTGGAACTGAACTCATATGCTTAGTTCACTTATAAGTTTGAATCGAACATCTTTATTGAAATTTAATAATTCTTATACATAACTTAATTATATTAAGTTATTCTCATTTTTATATATTAATTTTATTATATTAATTTTATCACATTTTCGTATTCACTGAATTCTTAATATATCGCAGTTGAAAGAAAGTGATCCTGGGGCGTTATTAACTGAACAAAACGCCGCCGCCTAAAAAAAGGAAATTAATGCAGATGTCATTTTTAATGAACCTCCCATATTAGCAACTTTTAATTTGTAATTGAAAGCTAAGAAATATATTCATATGAAATAACTCTAATATTAAAAGAAATTCTAAACCTCTGGACTGGGTTTGGCTTTGTCGGTAGCACACCCAGCTCGTAATCTGATGTTCCTAGGTTCGAGTAGCTAGGACGTACATTAAGAATTTTCTCCTCTAACCACTGTTATGCCCTCGGGGGAAAAAGCGGTACCATAGGGCTTGAAAAGATGGACGATTTTAAGACAGTTACTAAAAATAAGTGAATGGAGGTGCTAGTTTATTAATGATACACTTAGACGCAAAAGCGCCTTTGGGCTTTTAAGCTCTATAACTCCTAAAATAAGTTTTTTTTTTGTTTTGTTTTGAAAAATGTGATAGCTGATAACGATCTCAATCAAATAAATAAATATCTCGTTTTTCAACAATATTCGTTCAGTATTTAATGATTTATGGAAGATTGAATATTTAACAAGAACAATGTCAGTCTTAAGAAACTTATACAAAACTGATGAATAGTAAAAGAATACACAAACTTCTAAAATAAGCACTTATTAAACATTTTGATACAATACTTATTACTAAGTTTTAAATAACTCCTAAAGTTAATTTTTGTGACTAGCATTGCTATTGTTAAATATTTAAACTTCCATTACTCATTAAATACTGAACGAATATTATTGAAAATCGAGATACTGATTTATTTGATTGAGATCTTTATCTGCTATCACATTTTTGAAAACAAAAAAAAATATTATTTTTAAAGTTATAGAGCTTCGACTTACGTCCCACTTACATAATAATGAATACACCCCTCAAGCAGCTGCTTGTTACAGAGGTCTGAGGGGGCGGGGGTGGCTCAGTCGGTAGCGTGCCAGGCTTGTAAACTGTAGTTCCCAGGTTCGAGTCCCAGCTGGGTCAGCGTTGAGATTTATCTCCGCAAAATTCTCCGCCCTGCTCACGGTCAGTAGGGGACACCGATGGGCTTGGAAAGGCCGCCGTCCGTCGGATGGGACGTTAAGCCGTGGCCCCGTGTGCGGGAGAGCCATACCCTGTGCACGTTAAAGAACACGCTGGATGGCCTTGACGGGAGGCTACCATCTGTCTCCCAACAGCTATTCCAGTGGGTCCCCTCCCCCAACTTTCTCTGAGCCTTCGGGGTCCATGTGACCTGGCCATTTAGCCCATGGTGTGCAAAAAAGTGCCGCTCAGAGGTAAAACAACCCAAACAACCCAGAGGTCTGACAGGAGCCTGTCAGTTTATATGCCATAGTAGAAGATCTGTAAAGATGGCGGAACCTCAGCAGAAAAAGAGGGTTTTTTCCTTACTTTTTGGAACTCAGCGTATATTAAACTGATAGACTCTTGTCAGAACTCTATAACAAGCAGCTACCTGAGGAGTAATAAATTTTTTAATTTTATATTTCTACGTACAGAATTTTATTCATTTATTAAAAAGCTCTAATAGCAAATTTTTTTGATAAATAGATTTAGATATATAATAATGTAAATTTTATAATTGTCCTATGAAAGATAATTTTGATATCAAATAAAATAATTTTAAGTTTTGCCTCCCTCAAATTGTTCCGCCTCATTCCACGTTAATATGGCAGAAGTCATGCTTGGAGTCGCTCCTGACTAGGGTGGAGTCGCTCTTGACTAAGCAGGAATCACTCTAGCCCTTTAACGCCCAAGAACTCTCAGAAAAAGGTAGAGAGTAGTAAAGACAAAGGAATAGTACTATTTGGAGTAGTTCATTTCAAATTTCGGCTGTTTTGGGCGTTAAAAGACTAAGATATGCCCTGACGGGGCCCTGATTCCTACAAGGCCCAAAGTAGCACAATATGAAAAATAACCTTTCTCTATTTAGAATGAAGTTTCTTTTTCGTCTTCTAGTAAAATTATAACATAATTTTTCTGGGCAAAATCCTGAAAATCATGTGAAAGTGTGTGAAAAACCCTGACAGACTTGTATCACGTGATAAAAAGCAACCTTGTATGTAGGCAGAATTTTACTGTTAGCCGGTTGATTTTCATTTTAGTTTAATACTAAACATTTTAAGGACCAGGAACTTTTCAGAGATATCAGATTGTACGTTTTCTTTTTTTCATTCTCATAAATTTACTAGTTGTTTATTCCGAAAATTATGATTTATTACTATACTTATTTATTCTTTATTGAAAGGATTGGTTTATTGAAAAGTTGGAGTAATGCGTGAAAAAAAGTCTTCAAGCATTATTCCAACTTAATCTTAAAGCCCAAATTTTTTGATTGATGGTATTTGTAGTGTGTATCTTCTTTTGTGCATAAAGCGATAAGAACAGGAGTTGTTACAACTGCAATCTTTTAAGTAAATCTTGCTGTTGATAAATGCATAGTGAATAGTTCTTCAAGACACCTGAACACAAAGTCCAGTATCATAATCTACTCAAGGTTTTGGATTGGATTGTTTTGGATTGTTTTACCTCTGAGCGGCACTTTTTTGCACACCATGGGCTAAATGGCCAGGCCACAAGGACCCCGAAGGCTCAGAGAAGGTTGGGGGAGGGGACCCACTGGAACAGCTGTTGGGAGACAGATGGTAGCCTCCCGTCAAGGCCATCCAGCGTGTTCTTTAACGTGCACAGGGTATGGCTCTCCCGCACACGGGGCCACGGCTTAACGTCCCATCCGACGGACGGCGGCCTTTCTGAGCCCATCGGTGTCCGCTACTGACCGTGGGCAGGGCGGGGAATTTTTGCGGAGATAAATCTCAACGCTGACCCAGCTGGGACTCGAACCTGGGAACTACAGATTACGAGCCTGGCGCGCTACCGATTGAGCCACCCCCGCCCTTCTCACTCAAGGTTTTGAAAATATCTCTTGATTGTATTCCCTGATAGAGAAAGAACAGTTTTCATATCTTCTTTTACTCAATAAACTACTATTTCATGAAGCATATAAGCTGAGATTGTGCCCAAATGTTCTTTGAACTTCATCGTTATAAATACGTTCTACAAGTTATGTGCCAAAAACTACTATCAAAGTTATTTCGAGAAAATCTGAAACAATGCCCGTTTCAGGGAGAAGGATCTGTTTTTCCTTGAAATATTCCTTCATATTTAAAAACTTTCAATTTGTTTGAGCGATTAATGTGTTTAGTAGCGAAGTAAAGGAACCTAACCTCCACTCCATTGGGTGATGAGTGGGGGAGCGAGTGTGTGTTTGCTTCCATTAATATTTAATCGATAATTTTCCATTAGAATACCTGTGCAATTGCTCCATTATTCCTCTTTGAATTCATCATGTCCATATGTTTAGAGGTACTTTTTTCTTTAACCTACCCTGGTCAAAAAGTCTTGAAGTTCATTTTGATTTTTCCCTCACTTACCAAAATCCATTGAATTATCTTGCTTTTTCCACCATTGATCGAAATTCTGCGAATTATTTTGCTTTTTCAATCAATGGTCAAAATTCTGCGAATTATTTTGCTTTTTCCATCAATGGCCAAAATCCTGCGAATTATTTTGCTTTTTCCATCAATGGCCAAAATTCTGCGAATTATTTTGCTTTTTCCATCACTGATCGGAATTCTGCGAATTATTTTGCTTTTTCCATCAATGGCCAAAATCCTGCGAATTATTTTGCTTTTTCCCGCCACTGGCCAAATTCTTGGAGACTGCCGACTGATTTACATTTAGTGCACATTGTAAGAAGTTTGAAATAATAAAATTCATATCCGTACCAAAAGTAATGTAATTCTTTGATATAATGCCTAAGCTAGGAAGGAGATCCTGCAAAATAATTAAAGGGGCATTATTTGCAAATTTGGTTACATTGCTATTTTGTAGTTTTATATATCTAACATAATGAATTTGGTTGTTATATCTTTATTTGTTTGGTTTGCGTCATTAAAAATCGAGTAACGAAACCTATGTGAAGATCGAACTCACTATTGCTACAATCATAACGGAGATTACTAAAAAAGTAATTACCTGTAGCACGGAGGCAGGAGTTGGTTTGGTTTCTAACGCGCCAGACTCGTAATCTGAAGTTCCCAGGTTAGAATTCTAACTCTGCCAGTGTTGAGATTTATCTTCGCTAACCCGGAATAGATAAATGAAGAATAGATAGTTGAAGATAAATCTCAACACTGGCAGAGATTTATCTTCGCTAACCCGCACCCTGCCCTCAGTGAGAAAGGGGAAGATATGCTTGGAAAGGTCGCTGTCGCTAACCCGCACCCTGCCCTCAGTGAGAAAAGGGAAGATATGCTTGGAAAGGTCGCCGTCGCTAACCCGCACCCTGCCCTCAGTGAGAAAAGGGAAGATATGCTTGGAAAGGTCGCCGTCGCTAACCCGCACTCTGCCCTCAGTGAGAAAAGGGAAGATATGCTTGAAAAGGTCGCCGTCGCTAACCCGCACCCTGCCCTCAGTGAGACAGGGGAAGATATTCTTGGAAAGGTCGCCGTCTATTAGATGGGATTTTAGCCCGTGGCTCTACGTGCAGAACAAGCTTTTGCACATATGGAACACGCTTGATTTCTTTGACGGGAAACTTTCATTTGTCTCTTAAGAGCTGTTCAGTGGGTCTCCTGCCTCCAACCTTCTCTGAGCCCATGGGATCCTGGTGATCTGGCCGTTTAGCCCATTGGGTGCAAAAAGCTGATGATTAAGTGTGATTGAAATTGACTGGTGACCGTAATGATTGCATATGTGAATCGCTGTACACATTTTCTGATCGCTCTTTGGGGACGCTAGAGCAATTATAGCATTAAATGAGTACAGAGGAAGAGCGGTCATTAGCCGATGGGATCCGAACCCACGGCCACCTGATGACATGTCAAGTGCTCTGACCGCTGATCACGATCTCCTCTATTGGTCGGGGGCTCAGTCGGTAGCGCGCCAGGCTCGTAATCTGTAGTTCCCAGGTTCGAGTCCCAGCTGGGTCAGCGTTGAGATTTATCTCCGCAAAATTCCCCGCCCTGTCTACGGTCAGTAGGGGACACCGATGGGCTTGGAAAGACTGCCGTCCGTCGAATGGGACGTTAAACCTTGGCACCGTGTGCGGGAGAGCCATACCCTGTGCACGTTAAAGAACACGCTGGATGGCCTTGACGGGAGGCTACCATCTGCTGTTCCAGTGGGTTCCCTACCCCAACCTTCTCTGAGCCTTCGAGGTCCATGTGACCTTGCCATTTAGCCCATGGTGTGCAAAAAAGTGCCGCTCAGAGGTAAAACAACCCAAAACCTCTATTGGTGGCTTTAAGCATTATACCATAGAATAAGTCATTGCATTCTGTTTGACTTTAATTAAAGACTCAGCTGAAGAAGGCACTTTCCAAGTTAGTGCACACGCCCGTCAAGAGTCATGGTACTTATTTTTAAAAGCCGACACGCTTTACCAAGCCTAAGGATGCTATATTGAATAATAGGCAATCACAAGTAAGCACTAGTACTTGGCTATATGTATCAAAAATGAGTAAAGAGGAAAAATTGTCATTTGCCGGGTGGAATCCGAACCCATGACCTTGTAACATGTCAGCTGCCAGGGCACCTGACATGTCATCAGGAGGTCGTGACTTCAAATCATAACCAGCTAATGACAATTCTTCCTCTATTCTCAATTATTGTTTGTATATAGCTTACAGGCTATGATTGGCTATGATTGCCTGTGATTGCCTATTATTCAGCAATTATAGCATGTTTGCTTCTACGCTCATTCTGGAAATAAGATTATTATAAAAAGGTGGGGAGAAAATTCCATTCATAATACCATTTTTTATAAACTCACATTTAAAGTCGTTTGCATAACTGTGTATTCATAATTGCTGATTGGCAGAAATGAACCAACACCTGCATATGAATATTCAGTTAAAGTTTTTAGTTGAAATTATCATCAGTTTATTATTATAATAATAATAAGGTTACAAACAGCATATATTTGTAATACTCTTATTAACCCAAGAGCATCTAAGCTCATGTAGGTTAACTTACAAATTATTTAAATGCATAATTTTGGAAACACTGACACTCAACTTTACATAAAGAGAAAAAAATATATACCAAAACAATACAGAATTTATAAAAACGAATCAAGTTTTTTTTTACTTTAACACCGAAAACAGGCTGTCAGCATTAGTAATGCTCATTAGATAATTAGAAGTGAGAGATCTGAAATGCATAAAATTAGTTTCATTCCTAATTATAATCGGTAAAGAATTAAAAATTTTGGGGGCCAAATAATCAAAATGTTTGTGCATAATTTCTTTTTGGTGCATTAAAATAATTATATTAATTTCGTGAAGGGGACTCCACTTCAAACATTTAGCGCACGAAGTACAAAATTCTTAAAATCGTTCTATAATAAATGGTAACATCAGTGATACTGTTTGCACTTATTCTTAATTTCTCTGCTGCTTAGGTGAGTGGGCGGGGGTGGCTCAGTCGATAGCGCGCCAGGCTCGTAATCTGGTAGTTCCCAGGTTCGAGTCCCTGCTGAGTCAGCGTTGAGATTTGTCTCCGCAAAACTCTCCGCCCTGCCCACGGTCAGTAGGGACAGCGATGGGCTTGGAAAGGCCGCTCTCTGTTGGATGGGATGTTAGCCATGGCACCGTGTGCGGGAGAACCACACCCTGCGCACATTAAACAACACGCTGGATGGCCTTGACGGGAGGCTACCATCTGTCTCCCAACAGCTGTTCCAGTGGGTCCCCTCCCCCAACCTTCTCTGAGCCTTCGGGATCCTTGTGAGTTGGCCATTTAGCCCATTGTGTGCAGAAACACCGCTCAGAGGTAAAACAACCCAACTTACGTGAGCTCAGAAACGCTTTTTACACAAAGTAATCAACTTCACCTAATAGGAATGGGGCGGGGGTGGCTCAGTCGGTAGCGCGCCAGGCTCGTAATCTGTAGTTCCCAGGTTCGAGTCCCAGCTGGGTCAGCGTTGAGATTTATCTCCGCAAAATTCCCCGCCCTGCCCACGGTCAGTAGGGGACATCGATGGACTTGGAAGGGCCGCCGTCCGTCGGATGGGACGTTAAGCCGTGGCCCCGTGTGCGGGAGAGCCCATACCCTGTGCACGTTAAAGAACACGCTGGATGGCCTTGACGGGGGGGCAACCATCTGTCTCCCAACAGCTGTTCAAGTGGGTCCCCTCCCCCAACCTTCTCTGAGCCTTCGGGGTCCATGTGACCTGGCCATTTAGCCCATAGTGTGCAAAAAAGTGCCGCTCAGAGGTAAAACAACCCAACCTAATAGGAAAGAAAATCTTTTAAACGCATATAAAAATCAATTTAAAGCATAAGCTGCGGACAAGTTCATGCTATTGTCATCAAACACCATTCATTTACAATGCCCCCTTCGCCAAAATCTTCGCCAAAAAGTTTCTGGACACCCCTGAAAGGTACCTTTTTCTGCACAACTAATGAGCTACACAGTAAAAAGCACCTGCTGGTATCCTTTACCTTTCGCCCTGTAACCAATGCGAAAAATTGACACCTAGGAAAGGATCTTGTCCAAATCCTGAACCAGCTATAGATGTAGTCTTTCTGCTGAAGTTTAGCCTGCCTCACAGCCTCTCTGTGGCGATTTTTACTGAAAGTTCCTCACATCTCAATGTCAAGTGGCTATTTGAAGTGTGATTTATTGCTTTATTAGACGACCACTTCAAGATACGAATATTTTTGCAATGACTTAAAAATTCGTTATTACAAGTAAATAAACTCGTTACGAAGTCCATATAAAAACCATTAAACTTTTCCTAAATAGAAGCAAATAAAATTGGTGTGAAAAGACGAAAACATCGTCACACACCGAACTGGTGCGTATATTAGGGTTCGTCCATAAAGCGTTATGTAACGTTATAGAAGGTAGTGGGTTAATGAATCCGTTAGTGGCCTTACATGAGTTTGGAGGTCGTACGTGGTGTTACATAACCTTAAATTGCTATACTTATTTTTGAAATTAGTTCCTTTTTCTTGTTCTGAAAACGAAATATAAGCTTTTTTTTAAAAAAAAAAAGGGTTTTCTCTTTATATATAACTATTATGATAATACCCACTAGCTATGCTGATTCCCGTGCGAAAAGTGAAGATCTTTGTAAAACATGAAGAGTTACATAAGAGTAGGTTGGGGGGAAGTGGGCATTCGGCCAAGCGTAACATGGCGTTGCATAGATGATAGAGGGAGATAAAATTTAGCTAAAAGAGCGCTACGTAATTTATGCCCGAAGTAGAATTTTTTACCTCTATATTTTTTTCTGTAAATAATATCTTCCACAAAATTAATTAGTAATTATTAAAGATATGACCTGAAGGTAACAGCATATCAGTACAATGATACCGAACAAAGGAAATTACTTTGAAATTTGAAACATTTTATAAAAGGTGATAATCAAATCTATTCAGCTTAAAAGAAAAAACATCAATATTCGGAGAAGTACTAATCTCGCTGGGAAAATCGTTGCATACTCTTCCAACACGACATACAAAGGAATGATACGTAACAGTTTTTTTTTTTTCTAGAAAAAGACGCATCAGTGTAAGATGGGTTGGGTTACCTCTGAGCGGCACTTTTTTGCACACTATGGGCTAAATGGCCAGGTCACGTGGACCCCGAAGGCTCAGAGAAGGTTGGGGGAGGGGACCCACTGGAACAGCTGTTGGGAGACAGATGGTAGCCTCCCGTCAAGGCCATACAACGTGTTCTTTAACGTGCACAGTGTATGACTCTCCCGCACACGGGGCCACGGCTTAACGTCCCATCCGACGGACGGCGGCCTTTCCAAGCCCATCGGTGTCCCCTACTGACCGTGGGCAGGGCGGGGAATTTTGCGGAGATAAATCTCAACGCTGACCCAGCTGGGACTCGAACCTGGGAACTACAGATTACGAGCCTGGCGCGCTACCGACTGAGCCACCCCCGCCCCAGTGTAAGATGACTTCTTGTCCTTCTGTTAACAGTATTGGAATCTCTGTGTGATAATGAATTATCCCATATATGTGTATAACAAGTTTTGGAAACGAATAATATATTTAACGAGCATTCTAAAAGGGCAGATCTAGCCGAGGATGAAACTCTAACCGTAATCACACCACCCTCTCAGACCTGAAGGCAAATCTTTTCATCAAGAACAACAATATAATATATGGAGGGAGCATCTATACAATGATACCTGCATAACGAAACCATGAATCTTCAGAATTCCAGAAGAGGTACTGAACATTTTCATGAGCTCTGACCTCACGAAATATATCTGAATTTAGCATTGCACTCTCACCTCTGCTCCGCCACTGATGGGTAATCGCTTTATACATATTTCTTATCTAACGTCCTCCTTCGCCACAGCATGGTAGATAAAGATCGGAGATCAATTTAATAAAAATTAAATATAAATTTAATAGATTCATTAATATTAGTATATAAACTTATTCTAAAATATTTTTGAAATCACGAAATTTAGACTCTTTGTAACTAGAAGCGAAAAAGCAAAAAATTTATAATTACAGGCTTCTAGCTGTAATTAGAATTGTTTGATTTATAAACATTTGGCAGTTTTATTTTCCCTCCGAATAAATTAGATTTTAGAACATTGCGAAAAGAATCAAATTAGTTTTTTTTTTGTGATCTGGTGTCTTTCGAACAAGTATACATTTTAAAAGAATTTCTGTATAATAATGGAAATAAATGTATCACCATTATTAAAAGAAATTGTCCTTTACAATGATTTAAATTTAAAAAATATTTTTATGCAATTTTTTTATAATTGAGTGTACGTTTCCTAATGGCTTACCTACCTCAATAAAAACGATTAATGTGAGGTTAATAGTTTTGCTATATTTATTTTATATTGCTAAACTCAAATTATTAATAGGAATGGTATTGTTTTCCTACTATGTGAAATATTTAAAAAAAATCGTCAGTTGTTAACGTTATGTCGCAACAAAAATTGACCTAAAATTGGAGAAACTTGGAAAATCCTGGATTATTAAACTATACTTCTCCATCTCAGTCAGATCATTAGTGATCTTTCAGCTGTTTGCATACGATATTTTTCCCCGCCCTGCCCACGGTCAGTAGGGGACACCGATGGTTTGGAAAGGCCGCCGTCCGTCGGATAGGACGTTAAGCCGTGGCCCCGTGTGCGGGAGAGCCATACCCTGTGCACGTTAAAGAACACGCTGGATGGCCTTGACGGGAGGCTACCATCTGTCTCCCAACAGCTGTTTCCAGTGGGTCCCCTCCCCCAACCTTCTCTGAGCCTTTGGGGTCCATGTGACCTGGCCATTTAGCCCATGGTGTGCAGAAAAGTGCCGCTCAGAGGTAAAACAACCCAACCCATACGATATTTCTTTAGTTTTCTTTCAGTTAGTGCATATGTATTTGAAAGAAAGGAAAGTGATGACATAATTGTTGAAACGTTGACGGGATCTATCAGAATCTTTTAACAGCCACATCTTTGAAGTTCTAAAATGTCTTATTTTAATACTCACATAAGTACTTTTAGAATTGCACTGTTATTTATTTGAGAACCACAAAAGTCAAAAGAATCATTCCTAAAATCTAAAATCTTACCGCTGCATCAGCGTCCCTGAAGAGAAGGATCAGGAGACAAGAGCAGAAGGCCACCCACTGCAGTCTTGGCATCATCACGTGCCGCGCGGGGCGGCCAACCCCGCACACACAACTCGCACTTTTCACGACAAACTTAAGTCCCACTTTTCAGCTCTCCAAGTCTCTAGCTGCCCAGCACCATCGGCACACAAGTTCGCGCTCTGCTGTCTCACTTGCGAGAGACTCAGCACGCCGGTTGTACCACTCCGCGCCGGATAAAGTAGGACGCAAGCACCAAAAAGCCGAGACCGTTTACTTGCTTACGTACTACTTGCCATTGCTCGCATTGTGTTCTGCTTAGCAGGAGAGGGATGCTTCAGCGGCACGAGAAAGAAACGCAGAAAAGTCAACACTGAAGGACACACCATTTGGATGCTACGATCCGCGTGCACGTGGTATGACTGACATGTTGGCTTTTCGTCGGTACCGCCCCATTGCCCTTGATAGCCACTGGCGGGTAATCGCTTTCGTTTGATATGCGCTCTTTCAGGTGTATCCAATATAATTTACTTCACAGGATAATAAAGAAATATTTCTTTCGAGATTAGAGGAAAAATGTGAATCAGAAAATCCTTTTTTCTCAATGAAGGTAGAAAGGTAGAATTTTTCCCATCGTATTTATGCACGCCACTTCCCGAGTTGGGTTGTTTTACCTCTGAGCGGCACTTTTTTGCACACCATGGGCTAAATGGCCAGGTCACATGGACCCCGAAGGCTCAGAGAATGTTGGGGGAGGGGACCCACTGGAACAGCTGTTGGGAGACAGATGGTAGCCTCCCGTCAAGGCCATCCAGCGTGTTCTTTAACGTGCACAGGGTATGGCTCTCCCGCACACGGGGCCACGGCTTTACGTCCCATCCGACGGACGGCGGCCTTTCCAAGCCCATCGGTGTCCCCTACTAACCGTGGGCAGGGCGGGGAATTTTGCGGAGATAAATCTCAACGCTGACCCAGCTGGGACTCGAACCTGGGAACTACAGATAACGAGCCTGGCGCGCTACCGACTGAGCCACCCCCGCCCCACCACTTCCCGAGCTTGACAAAAATTGACATTAATGAAAGTTAGGAAAAGCGATGGAAGGTAAATCTCGGTTTTGAACTATGAATATAATATTACCCTGTACTCTAAGGATGCGATTTCGTAACAGGCTATCATCAGAGCCGGTCTAGAAGAAATGGCATCCCAGACGAAAAGTATCTTCGGATTCAGGGTCGTTATATACGGGCCCCAATGGGCGCTTGCTCCTTTTCTGCCAAAATAAGCTGGTGCGGAGCGTTCCAAAGTAGAATATAATGATTATGTTGGTTGGTTGTTTTACCTCTGAGCTGCACTTGTTTGCACACCATGGGCTAAATGGCCAGGTCACAAGGACCCCGAAGGCTCAGGGAAGGAGGGGACCTACTGGAACAGCTATTGGGAGACAGATGGTAGCTTCCCGTCAAGGCCATCCAGCGTATTCTTTAACGTGCACAGGGTATGGCTCTCTCGCACACGGTGCCACGGCTTAACGTCCCATCCGACGGACGACGGTCTTTCCAAGACCATCGGTGTCCCCTACTGACCGTGGGCAGGGCACGGAGTTTGGCGGAGATAAATCTCGACGCTGACCCAGCTGAGACTCGAATCTGGGATATAATGATTATGAGTAAATTAAAAGATAACACGGCGATATGCGATTTAATGAAAGAATTTGTATGTAAAAAAAATTATAACTGCTTTATATTTAGCTCTCTTCTTCGTTAGGTTTCCGTAGGGTTGCCAAAAGATTTTTGCGCCCACGATGCCGGTGGATAGAAACGGGATCTGTTCGGATGTTTTCCTCCCTCATCCAATATTTGTTTTCCCTTTGAACACGTTATATGATATATGATTTGCATGATTGATTTATCCCCATTCCAAAATCTTATACATTTACGCCACCAAACCTTAACTGGCATAGTGGTTAGGCAGCTAGCGACTGTTCCAGCAAGGCAAACTTTGTGTGTTGTGTTAGCTCTAACTAAGGCAGTGGTCAGCAGTGATTTCGGTCTTAGTAGGGCATGTCCTTGTATGAGAAGGCCTGTAAAAGCTAGGAGTAGCTGCTAGGATTCTTCTCTCTCCTATATGTCGCAAATCAAAAAAAAAATTTTTGTACTCTAGATTTTGTGAATATGTATTCATTTATGTTAAATATCAGCAGTACCATTTCTAGCTCTTTTGGCGGCCCCTAGCCCCTTCGAATTTAATGAATGGGGTAAAAATTACACATACGCAAGTTTAAATTTAGTTCATTTTAACAAAATCGTATTCATTGTTGACAACATAAATATGATAATAAAATATGTTAATAAAAAACAATTCAGCCATAGATAATTAGAAAACAATATAATCATTTCAATTGAAAAAAGGATTAAAACGTAGTAATCAAGAGAATTTTGATTTTATATTTTAATGTATTTTACAGGTTTTAAGTACGAGTATTATAGAACTTGAATTATTATTGTAAAGTCAGAAAAATGGGCAGAACTGCAGTATAGGGTCCTCAGCCGCCATTTTGTTATATTTCGCCGCGGGAAAAAAAAAGTCCGAATGGTAAATGTAGTCCGTTCCACATCTACCTATAGATGCGTATTGAGGATATATATATAATTTAAAGGATATATATATATAAAAGAAATATGCAACGTTACACAGAAGAAAATCATGTTTCTGCACTTAAAAAAATTACTGAGAATAATCTCATCAAAACAAGATTTTATTAACAATGCTTAGTGGTTAGCACGCTTGGCTACTGATCTACGGGACCTGGGTTCGAGCCCCGGATAAGGCATGGCTGTTTGTGTCGTTTTTCTGCTGAGGTCCTGCCATCCTCTCAGACCTTCTACTCTGGCATATAAACTGGCAGGCTCCTGTCAGACCTCTGTGGCAAGCAGCTGCTTGAGGGAGTATTTATTTTTTTTCATTTTATCGCTACAAAATGAGCATTCGTTTCTCACTTAAAAAACCCAAGAAAATTAAACAGTTTCATCAAAATTAGATTTTATTAACAACTCTTATCGCTAAAGAATAAACCTTCGTTCTGCACTTAAAAAACCCAAGAAAATTAAACAGTTTCATCAAAATTAGATTTTATTAACAACTCTTATCGCTAAAGAATAAACCTTCGTTCTGCACTTAAAAAACCCAAGAAAATTAAACAGTTTCATCAAAATTAGATTTTATTAACAACTCTTATCGCTAAAGAATAAACCTTCGTTCTGCACTTAAAAAACCCAAGAAAATTAAACAGTTTCATCAAAATTAGATTTTATTAACAACTCTTATCGCTAAAGAATAAACCTTCGTTCTGCACTTAAAAAACCCAAGAAAATTAAACAGTTTCATCAAAATTAGATTTTATTAACAACTCTTATCGCTAAAGAATAAACCTTCGTTCTGCACTTAAAAAACCCAAGAAAATTAAACAGTTTCATCAAAATTAGATTTTATTAACAACTCTTATCGCTAAAGAATAAACCTTCGTTCTGCACTTAAAAAACCCAAGAAAATTAAACAGTTTCATCAAAATTAGATTTTATTAACAACTCTTATCGCTAAAGAATAAACCTTCGTTCTGCACTTAAAAAACCCAAGAAAATTAAACAGTTTCATCAAAATTAGATTTTATTAACAACTCTTATCGCTAAAGAATAAACCTTCGTTCTGCACTTAAAAAACCCAAGAAAATTAAACAGTTTCATCAAAATTAGATTTTATTAACAACTCTTATCGCTAAAGAATAAACCTTCGTTCTGCACTTAAAAAACCCCCAAAAAGTAATATTCTCATCAAGACTAGATTTCATTAACAGCTCTTATCGCTAAAAAATCACTCCTTGATCCTTACTGAAGTCAAGCCCCAAAAATAAATAATCTCATCAAAAGATTTCATTAACGACGCTTATCGCTAAACAATGAAACCTCGTTTCGCACTTGAAAAAAGCCCTAAAATAAATATCAAAAGTAATTTTCAAGAATAAACTTAAGAAAAGTCCCGAAAACAAATAATCTCATTAGAGATAATTATTCTAAATAGCATATATCGTCATAAATATTAGAACATGCAGATGGATATCGTATTGCAATTCAACGTTACAGATTTTCCTGGGGAAAAGTACATGCTGGCTGAGGACCCTATACTGCAGCGTAGCCGAAAAATGACCCCTCAAGCAGCTGCTTGCTAAGAGGTCTGACAGGAGCCTGCCAGTTTAATACGCCATAATAGAAGGTCTGTGAGTATGGCGGACCTTAGCAGGAAGACAATACAGTCTACTAAATGAAAAACAAAATATTACAGTGTTTATTATTTGATTAAGCTTGCCGCGGTGCCCCTTTGCCATTGGCGCCCGCCCTGTATGCGGGAGAGCCATACCCTGTACACGTTAAAGAACACACTGGATGGCCTTGACGGGAGGCTACCATCTGTCTCCCAACAGCTGTTCCAGTGGGTCCCCTCCCCCCAACCTTCTCTGAGCCTTCGGGGTCCTTGTGATCTGGCTGTTTAGCCCATGGTGTGCAAAATAGTGCCGCTCAGAGGTAAAACAACCCAACCCATTGCGCCCGCCCCATCCTCCCCTTCCTTGGCACGGCCTTGCGTGTCAGCTAACAAAACTCATCGCTTGTCACCTGAGTTTACTATCTGTAGCGACCACGGCCTTCGTCATAAGTATTGAGCGTTATGATTGCAGTGCTCTGTCTGATATTATTTACAAATTAACATATAGTAAATATATTGAATGGTTATAAATTTATTGTTTATGCACAGTTTTGACCTAGTGTGTGGGGCGGGGTTCGCTCAGCCGGTAGCGCACCAGGCTCGTGATCTGATGTTCTCAGGCTCGAGGTACCCCCTCTTTTAACTTCATTCAGCTAACACCCGCTCTGTCCACAGTGAGGAAAAGAGGCACCGATTAGCTTGGATAGGGCTGCTATCCGTAGAATGTAACGTTAAGCTATGGCCAACTGTCCAGGAGAGTGCGCCTTAAAGAACATGCTGGATATCCTCGACAAGATCCTTCCATTTGTCACCAAGCATTTTCCCAATGCATCTATTTCCTCTGAGCCTATTGGGTCATTGTGACCTAACGTCTCCTTAAATCTTTCTCTTAAATTTTTTCCTATATCCTTTACTTTGCATTCGTTTTACCAGTAGCGTACTTAAAAACTTCCTATGGGGATGACGGAGGTAAACGTCCTTGAGTTTCGGATTTTCGTGTACTGCCTTAGAAGATATATGATATTCAAGTTCTCAAGGAGGTGTTATAACCCCTCTCCCCTCTTGTGTAGGGGCGGGGGTGGCTCAGTCGGTAGCGCGCCAGGCTCGTAATCTATAGTTCCCAGGTTCGAGTCCCAGCTGGGTCAGCGTTGAGATTTATCTCCGCAAAATTTCCCCGCCCTGCCCACGGTCAGTAGGGGACACCGATGGGCTTGGAAAGGCCGCCGTCCGTCGGATGGGACGTTAAGCCGTGGCCCCGTGTGCGGGAGAGCCATACACTGTGCACGTTAAAGAACACGCTGGATGGCCTTGACGGGAGGCTACCATCTGTCTCCCAACAGTGTTCCAGTGGGTCCCCTCCCCCAACCTTCTCTGAGCCTTCGGGGTCAATGTGACCTGGCCATTTAGCCCATGGTGTGCAAAAAAGTGCCGCTCAGAGGTAAAACAATCCAATCCAATCCCTCTTGTGTACCCTCCCCCAACACACACACAGCTTCCCATATTCTTCTGAGGAGGTGTTTGGCTTACTCGGTAGCGCATCAGGCTTGTAATTTGCAGTTCCCAGGTTCGAGTCCCTACTGGGTTAGCACTGAGTTATATCTCCGCTGAACTCCTATCCTGCCCTCGATCAGAAAGGGGACAGGGATGGGCATGGAAATGCCGCCGTCCGTAGGATGATACGTTAAGCCATAGTCCTCGTGTGTAAGAGAGCAATACTTTGTACACGTTAAAAAACATGGTGGATGACTTTGACAGGACGTTTCTATCGTCTCCTCACTGCTGCCCATTGGGTCTCCCTTCACACAACCTTTTCTGAGCCCTATAGGCCTTTGTGGCCGTTCAGAGGTAAAACTACCAAATCCATTTTCTTCGTGGACCAAAAAAAAAGTTCTTTCACTTACTGAATGGGGTTAACTGGCCGCAAGGTTGAGTAGCTATGTTACAGACAATAAATCGACTAAAGTCTTTGAAACTATAGAATTCTAAACAATGAACTTGGTCTTTACTCTTGCCAAACCAGAGGAAAATCAGAAATGACAAAAGATATACCAGTATTTATGAGTATACGTAGTTCCAGAGATCAGTCATTTCTTTTCCATGAAGTCGCCCGCTTGAGTTTTGCCAGTGAAGGTGCCCAATCCAGGCCGAAAATACCGAAGGAATGGAATATTGCCCCAGAATAAAATTCTAATTAATTCTAAAGACGCTTGTTTCTAATTAAACTACTACTCAATTGTAAAGATGCCATTGCTAATTAAATAAAATACAAATTAATTGTAAAAGCGGTCTCATTTATTAAGTAAAATATTAATAAAAATAAATGAATAAATCATAATATAGATTTGAAATAATTCATTAATTCTGTAATGAAATTATGTATACAAGTCCTAAAAATGCAATAACATTTGTAACTAAGCATAATAAAAGCAGTAAGAATATTATAAAAGCATGCAATTTTGTTTAGTAAGTGAATTAATTTAAAACAATTGACAAGTCACTGGTGCTGGCAGAAGCATTTCTAGAGGAGAGATGGTTTTGTTTAATGTTTGTTCCGAGAAGGTTAAAATGGACATGTTTTATTGTTATTGCGAGCGAGTTTTCCAACAGGGGAAGGAGCAAATGCTGCACCTCTGCTGGTGGGGCGGGGGTGGCTCAGTCGGTAGCGCGCCAGGCTCGTAATCTGTAGTTCCCAGGTTCGAGTTCCAGCTGGGTCAGCGTTGAGATTTATCTCCGCAAAATTCCCCGCCCTGCCCACGGTCAGTAGGGGACACCAATGGGCTTGGAAAGGCCGCCGTCCGTCGGATGGGACGTTAAGCCGTGGCCCCGTGTGCGGGAGAGCCATACCCTGTGCACGTTAAAGAACACGCTGGATGGCCTTGACGGGAGGCTACCATCTGTCTCCCAACAGCTGTTCCAGTGGGTCCCCTCCCCCAACCTTCTCTGAGCCTTCGGGGTCCATGTGACCTGGCCATTTAGCCCATGGTGTGCAAAAAAGTGCCGCTCAGAGGTAAAACAACACAACAACCCAAACAACTGCACCTCTGCTTTTCTCTATCTTACCCATTCTCATGCATTTGGTAAAAGGAGATAATGATTACTGGGATGGCAGTGATGTAGTGCAGAGGGAAGGAAATGAAAATTCCATAACTTCTTTAGCATGAATACCCAGATAAAGAACTATTATACATGTTTGTTTGCCTTATTTCTGATATACTTATCGTTTTGGTTCATTTCTTATTATCTCTATGGCTAGGCAAACAGTTGTTAATAAAACCCACGACGAACCCTCAGTAGAAACCATCCAGGTCAGCAACCTGTTATCACTGCTTTTTATATTCACTGAACCAACGACTATCTGACACAGCATCACATGCAAAAGATCGCTCATCAGGAGTACAAGTGAAAATTCCTGGTCAGTTCTCCTGTATAAGAGAAAGATCTTCTGCAGAGCTGGTAAAATAGATTTAGGCTGGTTTACCTGTGGAATTACTGAAGTGTCAGAATAATTTCCTACTGATGAGTTATGGCTGTCACAGACAGACAGACAGACACCTTTTTTTATTATATAGATATCTCCCTCGTTATGAGCCAATAATTAACGTGTGGCCCGTTATGAAAAAAGACTGGACAATCCTGATCTAAATAGCCTCGCTTTGGCGATGGATAAGGGTAGTTGAAAGTTATTCGTTATACTACAGTCACATTCTATCAAACTTTTCCTAAATAAAAGTTGACTCTCATCGAAAAATAGCTATATAAGCTGTGCTATGTTGTTTATTGTTTATTTCGATTTAGTCTACTTAATTACTGCATTACTTTAAGACGAAGCGAAAATAAAAACGATTTCGGTAATATCACAAGAGTATTTCAGTAAGCGATATTTTTCTTTTTTTAACCACACAGCGGCATTAATTTATGCCCAGTATGCTTAATGTCTAGGTCGCATCAAAACCATTAACCTTGTTATCTCGTTTTCAAAAAACAACAAAATAAGATGATGTTTTTGCTTTGTCGCCTATCTGTCCGTCTGCAGACATCCAACTTTTTTTTGCTTATAGAGATAAATTAAAAATTCTTTGTGTTAGATATGTACTGATGAAATATTATTATCGCACTTTTTCGAATATCCCCAAAAAACTATAATTGCGCCCTCTAACGATGGAAAAATGTGAAAATTCCAAATTTTCAAATATTGGGAACGATGTATTTATGCTAGAAATTTGAAATTTTTGGTGATGGAATGTGAAAGTCACAAAGTTTTAATTGGGAGAAGTGAGTTGATCCCTTAATCCCGGCGGGGGAATACGCAACTCTTGTTTTAAGAGATAATTGCTACTTTTTAGAAATAAATGAAAAATCCTCTTTGGGTTGGATAAGTATTGATGAAATATTACAATTAGCACTTTCCAATCTCACAAAAGCTATAACTGTGCCCTCTAACGATGGAAATTTAAAAATTGCGAACTTTTAAACGAATATTGCATGTGATGTATTTATGCTAGATGTTGATGGTAGAATATAAAGGTCATGAGGTTTGCTTTTGCAACAATAAGTATATATATAGGGTAGGGGAACTCCTTTACTAAGTGCGTTTAACTTAGTTAAGGCGTTCTTGTCTTAAATTTCTGTTGTTTTATCCAGAAATATTGGGGCGGGGGTAGCTCAGTCGGTAGCGCGCCAGGCTCGTAATCTGTAGTTCCCAGGTTCGAGTCCCAGCTGGGTCAGCGTTCAGATTTATCTCCGCAAAATTCCCCGCCCTGCCCACGGTCAGTAGGGGACATCGATGGGCTTGGAAAGGCCGCCGTCCGTCGGATGGGACGTTAAGTCGTGGCCCCGTGTGCGGAGAGCCATACCCTGTGCACGTTACAGAACACGCTGGATGGCCTTGACGGGAGGCTACCATCTGTCTCCCAACAGCTGTTCCAGTGGGTCCCCTCCCCCAACCTTCTCTGAGCCTTCGGGGTCCATGTGACCTGGCCATTTAGCCCATGGTGTGCAAAAAAGTGCCGCTCAGAGGTAAACCAACCAATCCAGAAATATTTAACCGAAAATTTTGGACACCTCCTATATGTGCCTTTAAAGTATGACAGTAAAGTCGGCAGTGGCGACTCGTGACTAAAAATTTTTTGGTGGGGCACTTTACTACAGGTAGGGGCTAAATGAAGGAAAAAAAATCGGAAGGTACCTGTTAGTCAACTGAAAGGAATAAAAAAAAATAAATACCCACTCAAGCAGCTGCTTTCCATAGAGGTCTGACAGAAGCCTGTCAGTTTATATGCCACAGTAGAAGGTCTGTGAGGATGGCAGGACCTCAGCAGAAAAACGACACACACATCCATGCCTTAACCCGGGCCTCGAACCCAGGTCCCTTAGATCAATAGCCAAGCGCGCTAACCACTCGGCCATGAACAGAACTGAAAAGACGATCGTAATGCACATATTTGTTTTTTCAGCTCTTCTCAAAATGCATTATTTAGCAAAAAATTTCGAAAACAGGAAAAACAAACTAGAAAAGGTGCTCTTGTTATTTTTATTTCAATTCAGTATTTTGCCATTTCACTGTATTAATTACCTATATGTATGTATTTTTCCTAGATGTAGGTTTTTTATTTTATTTTTTACTTCGTTCTGTTTATAAATTTATATTTATTATTTTAAACTGAATTACTTGTTGCAAAGTATCACTTTGAAAAGTTGTCGGTTATATTTAATTTACAATATTAATTTATTATATATATATTTTTTTATTACATTTATTAAATTATTTTATAACGAATTAGAAAAACGTGTTGTGTTAATAAATAGCTGAGTCGGCTAAATACCTAGCCGACTCAGCTACGTTTTGCTGTAGCGATGTTATGTTAAAATGTAATATTAGCATTTTCTTGTAGCCCATGTTCAATACATTTTATATTTTCATACCTAGTGTTGTCTTAAATACTTCAACATAACTCTCCTTTCTTGACAAAATAAGAACTTGGTAACCCCGTTGAAACACATTTTAGCAATAGATAATTCTAAGATTTCGGACGGTAGCCGTAATGTTAGAATTCTTATTGACAATACGAAGGTAGATGACATAACCCCTGATCCTCAAGGTAAATGCTGTGATTGTCTACGTAGCATGGTAAATATTGTATCATGTCAATTTAGATGTGAAAAATGAGTATTAAATTTGAAACTCATATTTGTGATTATTTTTGATGGGGTACTACCCCAGGTGGCCTAATGGACGAGCCGTCCCTGAAAGCCGGATAGTTTCTTAACGGATTCTGCCCTATTCGGGAATAACATCTTCCCGTATGGGGGGGCGGTGGGGGGCTCAGTCGGTAGCGCGCCAGGCTAGTAATCTGTAGTTCCCAGGTTCGAGTCCCAGCTGCGTCAGCGTTGAGATTTATCTCCGCAAAATTCCCCGCCCTGCCCATGGTCAGTAGGGGACACCGATGGGCTTGGAAAGGCCGTCGTCCGTCGGATGGGACGTTAAGCCGTGGCCCCGTGCACGGGAGAGCCATACCCTGTGCACGTTACAGAACACGCTGGATGGCCTTGACGGGAGGCTGCCATCTGTCTCCCAACAACTGTTCCAGTGGGTCCCCTCCCCCAACCTTCTCTGAGCCTTCGGGGTCCATGTGACCTGGCCATTTAGCCCATGGTGTGCAAAAAAGTGCCGCTCAGAGGTAAAACAACCCAACCCAACTCTTCCCGTATGGAGTTTGTACGGACGCGGGACAGATAGATAACATCGCTAATATAGCACGGTTGATAATCCGCTGATATGGGACAGTTGACAATTCTACCTGTAACCTACCTAATGATGTCAGATTTTCGCAGAGTACAGAACTGCTGATCGATCGCTGAGCATTCGTCGATTTTTACGTAACACAAGTCCTGGATGTGTGGTGAATTCATGTCCACGTCTTGCTCATTTTGCGACATGTAAAATTGAATTCGAAATGTTGTTGCGACAGGTAAAATATACTTTCAACAGTCAGCGCGAAATGACGATGTTACTCTGCCACAGATTTTGTACGAGAGTGTATAAAAGATTATAGTTTTACTCAGGGAAAAATGAAAACATTTCTTAAGCAAAGATCTTCGGTAATCACTGGTTGTATCTGGACTTTTCTCATGCCAGCAAACGCAAGCTTTGTTCGGATAATTAAGGGTCATTATTGACCAAAAATTAGGGGCGCATTTACTGAAGAACAAAGGGGCGCTGCCAGCCAGAGACCTGAACCTTAAGGGGTCAAATGTACCTCTGCAATATATCTTCATTACATGTATATTGATTTCACAATAAGATTTTACATTTGCGTATTTGAAATACTGTAGAAGTGCTCGTTCTATAGCCGAGTGGTTGGCGTGCTTGGCTACTGACGAAAGGAATCTGGGTTCGAGTCCCTGGTAAGGCATGGATGTTTGTGTTCTTTTTACTGCTGAGGTATCGCCTTGTCTTTAAGGAGGTGCTTAAGGTGTAAATCCTCATGCGCCCCTAGAAGATGGGGATAGGGGTAAAGATTATCTAGCAAATAGTATGTAATACATATATATCGACAGAACATGAAAAAATCAGAATTCTTAATGATTTTTTTTTTATTTTTAATATATTTTTACTATACATATAAAAATGATGAAATTCTGATGATGAGAGCCTGGGGGCAGATAGCAGAAGTTCTATCCCCACTCGCATCCACAAAACTAGATCAATATTCGCGTATATTGGCTACTTAATAACCAACGAAATTTGTCAAATGCTTGAGGTCTGATGTATGTTTGCAAATACAAGAAATGAGTCTAATGGTTTATTAATGACGAATTATTAAACGAAAAAATATAATATGATAAAAAAACACTCTTTAGTTCTTAAAAATGCACTTTATCAAATATTAGAAAAAAAAATTGATTTAAATCTAATTTTACAAAATCTGAGTTAATTTTGCTTTTTTAAATGCAGTTATCGCCAATTACGGGAAGACATCCCTTTTTATTTCCCAGCA
This sequence comes from Ryuthela nishihirai, assembly GCA_038380435.1. NCBI lineage: Eukaryota > Metazoa > Arthropoda > Arachnida > Araneae > Heptathelidae > Ryuthela > Ryuthela nishihirai. Next base: position 34,094,393 of record JAWZYU010000026.1, read on the forward strand.
ATTCCCTTCTACACATCATTATGCAAACTTCGTAATCTCCACGATGGGGTATTTACATATTTAATTACAGTTTTCCATGGCCGAGTGGCTAGCGCGCTTGGCAACTGATCTAAGGGACCTGGGTTCGAGCCCCGGGTAAGGCATGGCTGTATGTGACGTTTTTCTGCTGAGGTCCTGCCATCCTCTCAGATCTTCTACTATGGCATATAAACTGACAGGCTCCTGTCAGACCTCTGTGGCAAGCAGCTGCTTGAGGGGGTATTTATTTCAGCCGTCCCGTGGCCGAGTGGTTAGCGCGCTTGGCTACTGATCTAAGGGACCTGGGTTCGAGCCCCGGGTAAGGCATGGCTGTATGTGACGTTTTTCTGCCGAGGTCCTGCCATCCTCTCAGATCTTCTACTATGGCATATAAACTGACAGGCTCCTGTCAGACCTCTGTGGCAAGCAGCTGCTTGAGGGGGTATTTATTTCAGCCGTCCCGTGGCCGAGTGGTTAGCGCGCTTGGCTACTGATCTAAGGGACCTGGGTTCGAGCCCCGGATAAGGCATGGATGTATGTGTTGTTTTTCTGCTGAGGTCCTGCCATCCTCTCAGATCTTCTACTGTGGCATATAAACTGACAGGCTCCTGTCAGACCTCTGTGGCATATAAACTGACAGGCTCCTGTCAGACCTCTGTGGCAAGCAGCTGCTTGAGCGGGCATTTATTTATTTATTTATTTCTACGTATCATTCTTGTAATTTCTACCTGTTGCTTTTGGCTTTGACATTTGTCGGTTTGTGGATTTGTCAAAATAGTTGTTCCATCATATCTTTCGAACGCGATGGAGAAACTTAATGATTTATGTGTCAAATGAAAGCGTGTAACGCGGGAAGTGTCATAGGCTATAAAATATTGGCCGCTCATGCTTTCTTCTCCCCTAAAAAAAGGGAAATATCAAAACTATTGTTCCTCTGTATCTCCAGAACGCGAGTGCTGAAAGTAACAAGCTATACGTCAAATAAAAGTTTGTGATGGGGGGAGGGGGGAGGGTCATAAGCTATAAAAAAAAAATTGAACCCCATGATTTCTCTCCTCTAAAAAAGGGGAAATTTAAAACCATTGTTCCGCTATATCTTCGGAACGCGAATGCTGAAAGTAACAAATTGTATATCAAATGAAAGGGATGATGGGATGATGAAAATGAAAGGGATGATGGGATGATGGGGGGGGGGAGTATTGTGAATAGCAAAAATATAATCTCGTTGCTTTTTACCTCTGAGCGGCACTTTTTTGCACACCATAGGCTAAATGGCCAGGTCACATGGACCCCGAAGGCTCAGAGAAGGTTGGGGGAGGGGACCCACTGGAACAGCTGTTGGGAGACAGATGGTAGCCTCCCATCAAGGCCATCCAGCGTGTTCTGTAACGTGCACAGGGTATGGCTCTCCTGCACACGGGGCCACGGCTTAACGTCCCATCCGACGGACGGCGGCCTTTCCAAGCCCATCGGTGTCCCCTACTGACCGTGGGCAGGGCGGGGAATTTTGCGGAGATAAATCTCAACGCTGACCCAGCTGGGACTCGAACCTGGGAACTACAGATTACGAGCCTGGCGCGCTACCGACTGAGCCACCCCCGCCCCGGAAAAAGTGAAAGTCGTCTTCTGTGATGTCTTCCGAACGATTACAGTTACGAGTTAAGTGTCAAATGAAAGCTCATATGAGGACCGTCGTAAACTATTTCGAATCCCTTCTCCGATAAAAGGGGGGATTTTCGTTGGAATCGACCTTAACGAGTTATATCTCAAAGCTCGTGACAGTGGTAGCCCATGATAATGTCTGGGTCCTGTTTGTAAAAATATAATATGATAATAAGTTGAGGTAGCCTATGACAATGGAGACATTGTCATGAGCTACCTCAAACAGGATTCCAAAAGAAATATAAATTAAAAAATTTAAGAAATATCTATTTTCCCACACAGCCCTAAAAAGTAGAAAATAAACCTAAAGCATATCAATGGTGCAATCCGTCACTGAGTTCGTATTCACTTCAAAGGAAGATAGGGCGCCGGTAATCTTGTCGAGTAGGTAAATCGGGGCTCTATCTTCCTTTGAAGCGAATACGAACTCAGTGACGGATTGCGTCATCGATATGCTTTAGGTTTATTTTCTACTTTTTAGGACCATATAGGAAGATTGTATTTTTAAAATTTTTTAATTTATATTTTTTTGTTGTCACTAAAAACAGAAACTTTGATATATGACTCATAAACATCGAGCATATTTACTACCCTTTTGGATTCAAGTTTCAAATAAAATCCCCCGAAAATCCGCCCCACATTTTATTAGGGGGGCAAAATTCGAAATAATTTACGACCGTCATTATACGAGCTTTCATTTGTCACCTAACTCATAACCGTAGACCCTCGAGAAGAACGACTTTCACATTTCCCGTTTTTAGGAGGGAAGAAAGCATGGGGGGTCAATTTTGTTATAGCCTAAACTATACTCCGTGCATCACAAACTTTCATTCGACATATAACTCGTTAATTTCGGCAGTCATGTTCAGGAGCTATAGGGGAACAATCATTTTTATATTTCTCCCTCTTTTAGGGGAAGAAAACACGGGGGAGTCAATTTTTCATAGCCTAGCCGTCCCGTGACCGAGTGGTTAGCGCGCTTAGCTACTGATCTAAGGGACCTGGGTTCGAGCCCCGGGTAAGGCATGATGTCTGTGTCGTTTTTCTGCTGAGGTCCTGCCATCCTCTCAGACCTTCTACTATGGCATATAAACTGACAGGCTCCTGTCAGACCTCTGTGGCAAGCAGCTGCTTGAGGGGGTATTTATTATTTATTTTTACGACATTTTCCGCGTCAGAAGTTTTCATATGACGTATAGTTTGTTACTTTCGATCTTCGCCTTCCGGTGATATAACTTAAGAATAGTTTTCATATTTCCCCTTTTTTAGGGGAAAAGCAAGCAGTGGGGGTAAATTTTTTATAGCCTATGACACTCCCCGCGTCACAAGCTTTCATTTGGCACATAAATCATTAAGTTTCTCCGTCGCGTTCGAAAGATTGGTGGAACAACATTTTGTCAAATCCATTTATTTATTTTTATTACAAACCGACCAACCGACAAATGTCAAAGCCAAAAGCAATAAAATACCCTCTCAAGCAGCTACTTGCCACAGAGGTCTGACAGGAGCCTGTCCGTTTATATGCCATAGTAGAAGGTCTGTGAGGATCGCAGGACCTCAACAGAAAAACACCACAAACATTCACGCCTTACACGGGGCTCGAACCCAAGTTCCGTAGATCAGCAGCCAATCGCGCTAACCACTCGGCCATAGGAAATAGGTAAAAAGAGTGGAAATATATGGGCGATGTTTATGAGTCATATATCAAATGAAATTTTCTGAAGGTAGGTTTTTTAGTGACAATGAAATAATATAAATATATATTTTTTTCTTTCTATATGCGCCCTAAAAAGTAGAAAATAAAACTAAAGTGTATCGATGGTTAAATCAGTCATTGAATTTCGAGGCCCTAGGCAAGCGCCTCGTGCGCCTGTGCTAATCCACCAATAATTTTAGGCTTACGGGTTGGGTTGTTTTACCTCTGAGCGGCACTTTTTTGCACACCATGGGCTAAATGGCCAGGTCACATGGACCCCGAAGGCTCAGAGAAGGTTGGGGGAGGGGACCCACTGGAACAGCTGTTGGGAGACAGATGGTAACCTCCCGTCAAGGCCATCCAGCGTGTTCTTTAACGTGCACAGGGTATGGCTCTCCCGCACACGGGGCCACGGCTTAACGTCCCATCCGACGGACGGCGGCCTTTTCAAGCCCATCGGTGTCCCCTACTGACCGTGGGCAGGGCGGGGAAATTTTGCGGAGATGACCCAGCTGGGACCATCGGTGTGAAGTGAATACGAACTCAGTGACTGATTGCACCATCGATATGCTTTAGGTTTTTTTTCTGCTTTTTAGGACGCATGTAGGAAGATAGGTATTTTTTAATTTATTTATATATTTTTTTCTTTGTCACTATTTGAATTTATATTATTCTTTGCCATTAAAAAGATCGATTCTTTCACATAGGATAGTATTTTTTTGTAATGTGTGGGTTTATTTATCCCAATGCATTATTTTTTCTTTTTAAAGTGAATACATCGAATTTTGAAATTAGATTTCTTTTTCCTTTATCTCAAGTATATTTTTTATTCATTTATGTAAGACATCAATAATGCAGTAATGTTCCTACATATCAAATCCGACATTTTATTTGCTATCCTCATTAACATCAATTTTTTTTATCGCGGTTTTATCCGCTATCGTCATTAACATTACTCTTTTAGCCGCCAAAAGCTTTTTAATGCTGATATCCACGGTTTTATCCGCGCATGACTCTAAATATTTTCAATGTTACATTTTGAAAATTCAAACATTCGATATTCTGACCTCGAAAGTATAATACAGTGGACCCCCGATATAACGCGCATGTCGGGCGGGAAACAACACCCGCGTTATAAGGTGAACCGCGTTATACCGGCGACACAATAAATTTCACACTGTAAGCTTTTCTTTTACTCATCATGCATACAATAATTAAACACTATTCAAAATACATGCAGGAACTCAATACATACACAATTACTCAATACGCAGTAACAATAAAATGCGATACTCACTAACGCCGCACGGACCTGTATAAACAGGTTTGAACTTATCGCGAACATCGCCCGCGCTATAACCGAGTGCGCGGTATAGCGAGCAGCGCTATAACGAAGGTCCTCTGTACGTATATATTGAATCTGAATGAAAAAAATTAATGGTGACTGACATTTTGAGAAAATTTATATTTTAAAAAGCAGTTTTAAGCGTACTATTGATATTGGTAGGAAAACTTTAAAAGAAAAATAGATTTTTTTTAAAATTCAGGATAAAATATTTCGAAATATATGTTATTATTTCTTTTATAACATTAAGTGTACCGGGTTCTAATTCTTCTGTAGAGCGTATGTTTTCGGGTATGAGATTAAAATGGAGCGACGTTAATCATCTGTTGAACTAAAGTCAAATAAATTATTTCGCCAAATTCCTTATTTACTTTCTCAGAATTTTTTTAATTGTAACAGAATAATAATAAGCATTAGCTGCCGCTAAAATCAGAGGAAAAAAATATTGTTGGAGACAATTAATCACATTTTTTATTTTAATTGTGTATTAGTATTAGCAACAATTATTGTGATTTAAAAATTTATTTATGAATATTTTGCTTTTCTTAATTGGATGTAATGTGTTTTATAATTTTTCAATACTAATATATTTTCCAATTCAATTTTTTTTTATTCCCCTCACTTTCGAGGGGGAAGGGTTTCATTGTATTTCATTGTGAAAAATTTGCCAACCTTAGATGCAGTTGTTATGCTTTTTTACTTGGGGTTAGGCTGGAGAGGCATCTAGCCTGGACTGTGAATCTTCTACTACTAGAATAATATACTGAAATTATATACTTCTAGAATAACTAATTGTGACCGATATTATCTATAAATAAATTCTGAGGTTTTTTAGAAAATAAATTACTCCTCAAGTTTATTCTTTCCACATAGGTGTGACAGAAGCCTGGAATTTTTTTTACACATTTATTATTAATTTGACTACCTGAAAAAAATGCTGTGAGACCATTAAAATGGGGGGGGGGGAGGTATGCGAGTTATTAGGATGCGGGCGCGGATAGGACTCCGTGCCCGCATGGGATATCCGTGAAGGGCTGTGCCTGAAAATAACGCCATGGAGAAAATTTCCGAGGATGGTGAGATCTCAGCAGAAAAACAGCACCAAAAATCTACTTCTTATTCAGAGCTCGAACCTAATCCCTTTAAATTGACACCAAGCACTCTAACCACTCGGCTACCTATTTAAGCAATACGTATATTATGTTTCTAATATTGGACACATATCTATCACGCTCACAAACCTGAGGAAAAAACTCTGTTATTTAGATTTCAGAAAACATCAAAATGTACTTTTTAGTTTTTTGTGCATTAAAAAAAAATAAATACCCTCTCAAGCAGCTGCTTGCCACAGAGGTCTGACAGTTTATATGCCATAGTAGAAGTCTGTGAAGATGGCAGGACCTCAGCAGAAAAGCGACACACACATCCATGCCTTATCCGGGACTCGAACCCAGGTCCCTTACATCACTTGCCAAGCGTGCTAACCACTCGGCCATGAAATATTAAGGTAGAAAGGTGTAATTAAATGACAGAGTATAGTGACTCCCTTAATAAGAGAAGTGTAACACAAATGTTGACGGTTATTGATATGGGAGGGTTAAAAATGTCGAAAAATCCACTGAAGTAATATTTGAATGCTCCCTCACTTATTACATGATTTTCTTTATTATAATTATTTTTATTGAATGGCATTTCCTTTATGCCGCAAAAAACAACCATAAAAAGTTCTCCGCAGATCCCTCGGATGACAAGACGGGAAAGAACTGCCTTAACGTTTAACAGCTGTATTCATGACTTCATGAGGCAGGCAGGCAGGCGAACACGTGACCCAGAAGCCCCGCCCCAGCGTACCGCGAAGGCGCGAGTTATTGAGCCGCGGCCGGCCGTGTCGGGAAGCGGAGATCGTGGTGGAGTGTGTGGCTATCGGACACTGGATCCAAGTTGTGAATGCTTGCTGCTGGACACTGACCTAAAGCAGCTCTTGCCCGAAGACTTAAGGTTTCCGTTTTGACCAATGGTGGAGTTGCCTCACCTATGACAGTGGTGTGAACGAGATTCAGGAGAGAGATGGTGGCAAACGTGGGCATCGCCCGCGGGCCGCAGGCATCGGCAGGAGTTGTTCGCATGGCGCGTTGGATCTGTTGGACCCAGATATTACACAGATGGTGAGTACGTTGTTTTCTAATTATAACAGTTAGTTTAAACAGTTTCTTGTTGTTTCTTTTTTCTTTCATCGACAGCGATCCCAGATTTCGATTTGTTACTTGGTTGCTCAAGATGCTATCATCACTTTGATGACGACAGATTTTGACAGTCTTTTTTTTTTCACAAGCTCAAAAGTGTTTTTTTTTGTATAGGTCAGAAAACTTTTAGAATACAAGTCAATTATTTTCTCTGAAATGATCTTCACGCGAAGTGCGTGATAAATGAGATCTGTTGAGTGAGACTTTTACTCCGGAAATGAAATTGCCATCCTGCTTTCAACGCAGATGAGCCTAAAAATAGAGATCGAGAAAAATATTGCTCACGGGACTGTTAGCTAAAACATTTGATACTGATATTTTAAAACTAAGCAGCACTTATATTTCAACTTTTTAGTGTTCACTTTCCGGTTGTACTTTAAGAGATACCAATTATGTATAACTTTTTAGTGTGAATAAAAGACAAAGTAATACGGTACGAGGATTATGTGATTCATAATTAAAATGCACATACTAAAGAGAAGTCGTTTGTCAATCTGTTACCGTGATGTTTTAATGTACTTTTCTTAAATGAACGGAGATAACCTGTAAGATTTTGGCTTGCGTTGGTTTCTCGTACACCATACAAACCCACAAGGAATACAATATATAAACACTCACACAATGACATACCCGCTGTTGGGTTGTTTTACCTCTGAGCGGCACTTTTTTGCACACCATGAGGGTAAATGGCCAGGTCACATGGACCCCGAACGCTCAGAGAAGGTTGGGGGAGGGGACCCACTGGAACAGCTGTTGGGAGACAGATGGTAGCCTCCCGTCAAGGCCATCCAGCGTGTTCTTTAACGTGCAGAGGGTATGTCTCTCCCGCACACGGGGCGACGGCTTAACGTCCCATCCGACGGACGGCAGCCTTTCCAAGCCCATCGGTGTCCCCTACTGACCGTGGGCAGGGCGGGGAATTTTGCGGAGATAAATCTCAACGCTGACCCAGCTGGGACTCGAACCTGGGAACTACAGATTACGAGCCTGGCGCTCTACTGACTGAGCCACCCCCGCCCCATACCCGCTGTAATAGCAGCAGTCAGTTACGCTAACCATCAGCCAGGTAAGGGCTGAAATACCTTAGCCATTTAAAAGTCCTTTGGCAAGATCATAGGTTAATCGGAAAGTGTGAAGCCATGGCAGAGAATTTCGTGAATACTGTTGTATGAAATATAGCCTCAGTCGAAATTTTTAATTAATGATTTCCATTAATTTTAGTGCTGTACAAAGACCTCAATCCGTAAGCCTAATTATGCCGTGGCCCCGTGTGCGGGAGAGCCATACCCTGTGCACGTTAAAGAACACGCTGGATGGCCTTGACGGGAGGCTACCATCTGTCTCCCAACAGCTGTTCCAGTGGGTCCCCTCCCCCAACCTTCTCTGAGCCTTCGGGGTCCATGTGACCTGGCCATTTAGCCCATGGTGTGCAAAAAAGTGCCGCTCAGAGGTAAAACAACCCAACCCGTAAGCCTAAAATTATTGGTGGATTAGCACAGGCGCACGAGGCGCTTGCCTAGGGCCTCGAAATTCATTGGAGCCTCAAAGCAGTCAAAATTGGATTTTTTCAAAATTTTATTTAGTAAAATAATTCGTAATCAATGTCAACTAATACATCTCGTGTTTTTACAGAGGTTGATGTGAAATGTAATGTGAGTTTTGTTAAATGCACTGGAAAAAAAAGACATTTTAAATTTTTTTTATTTTTCAGCATGCCGAAGTTTACATATTAAATTTTCTACTTATGCATTTCTGCAATTCAAATTATTTACCTGCTGCATATATTTTTCCCATTCGTAAATTGTAAAACATTTTATAGAGTAAGAGTCTTTCCGCTGAGGCTCTCTATGGCTAATAAAAATATATCTAATAATAATCTAAATAGACAAACTTCTGCCAGACCTCTGTGGCAACAGCTTGAGAGGATTTTTTTTTTAATTTTACTTTTCAGTATGTGCAAGTTTATCATCATTATCATTAGTTTATTATAATAATGTTATATACAGCATATATATTTTAAATTTTAAATTTAATCATTTCTGCAATTCCCTTTATTTAACATGCTACGTATATTTTTTCATTCGTAAATTGTAAACATTTTTGTAGATTTTGTAGACACCCAGCCCCCTAGATTGTTAGGGGCATCTCTGAACCATTTGCGGCTTTCAGATACCGTAATCAGCCTCTGGTTTTAATTTTAATGTTATATACTTGTAAATCAACAAGCTAAAGTTTAAACTTTTGGTTTGTAAATCGCAGTGAGAGCTAAAATTTCACAACTTTGCTAAAACCTGAGCCGACCACTCAAGATTGATCTGCTTCTCATCATTCAAATTAATTCTAGCTGATACAGCGCTAACGTCATCCTCTTGAACCTTCTCGAGATTTTCTTGCTGACGCTTTGCATTCATATGACGTTTTAGTGTGACTCACATTGTCTAAATTATTGATTGAGCTGTTTAAACCTTTGCTTTCTAATGGGTCAAATGGTTGGGTTGTTTTACCTCTGAGCGGTACTTTTTTTGCACACCATGGGCTAAATGGGCAGGTCACATGGACCCGGAAGGCTCAGAGTAGGTGGGGGGAGGGGACCCACTGGAATAGCTGTTGGGAGACAGATGGTAGCCTCCCGTCAAGGCCATCCAGCGTGTCCTTTAACGTGCACAGGGTATGGCTCTCTCGCACACGGGGCCACGGCTTAACGTCCCATCCGACGGAAGGCGGCCTTTCCAAGCCCATCGGTGTCCCCTACTTACCGTGGGCAGGGCGGGGAATCTTGCGGAGATAAATCTCAACGCTGACCCAGCTGGGACTCGAACCTGGGAACTACAGATTACGAGCAGATTGGCGCGCTACCGACTAAGCCACCCCCGCCACGGGTCAAAATGGTCGATGGGAGTTTATTTCCACAGATTTATATACGTAGATTCACATCACAGATGTCAGAGGGGCATGTCGTCAAAGTCAACGAGCATCTTTTGAATGGTGACATACTCTAAGATGCGAATGATTGTAGATAAGGTGCTGAGACTGATGAGATCTATTGACAGAAGACACATAGAAGTTTATTACTTCAATCAAATAAAAATTCAAGCCGTAAGCATGTTTAGGCTTTCACATTTTAATCCTATCAGAAAAAAGTGAAGTGTTCAACTTTCTTTCTGTTAGATTCATTTTGGGATACGCTACATTCCAATGTCACCTCTACCATACATATTCAGCCCTGTAGAAAATGTTTCATTCTCACCGTGTTTAAAGGCTGTGGCCTTCCACTGTAGGAACCATGGTTTAACATGCATCGATAGTTCAGTGGTTTCCAAACTTTTTTCAGGTCGCGTCTCATTTCAGTGTTCCCCATCCTCTGAGTTTTCAAATATTCATGTAATCCCTCAATCCCTGAGTAGTAAATTCTAAAAGCCTAAAAGTAAATTTCCAAACTTAAAACAATTTTACCAGTTTCTTTCGAAACGAATGCATAAATATGCCTGCTATGTTTAAAAAAATGTCTCAAACTGCGTTAGCAAAGAACCTGGATCCAAACCAAAGAGTTATAACTTTTAAGGCTAATAGAGGCGCAAGAGCCACATCCAGCCCAAGCAAAAATCATAAATGCTGACAGAGAATGCGGGAAAAATACAACCATATAAAAACCCTGCTTATTTTCGAAAAATAATAGATATAATAACTAAAACTAACGAACAGGAGAAAAATACAAAACATCTATATAAGTGTAACAAGCGAGTACCTGCCTGCCTCTCGGTAGTGGGTCTAAGTAATACTAGAATAATCTATTATAATTGAGTTGGGTTGTTTTACCTCTGAACGGCACTTTTTTGCACACCATGGGCTAAATGGCCAGGTCACAAGGACCCCAAAGGCTCAGAGAAGGTTGGGGGAGGGGACCCTCTGGAACAGCTGTTGGGAGACAGATGGTAGCCTCCCGTCAAGGCCATCCAGCTTGTTCTTTAACGTGCACAGGGTATGGCTCTTTCGTACACGTGGCCACGGCTTAACGTCCCATCCGACGGACGGGGGCCTTTCCAAGCACATCGGTGTCCCCTACTGACCGTGGGCAGGGCGGGGAGTTTTGCGGAGATAAAGCTCAACGCTGACCCAGCTGGGACTCGAACCTGGGAACTACAGATTACGAGCCTGACGCGCTACCGACTGAGCCACCCCCGCTCCATTATAATTGAGTATCTCTGGTATAACTTAGAGTGGAAAGTGAAGCATAAGGACAGAATTATATATTATAGCAGTGTCCTTGTGGACACTACCTGAGCAGCTGTTATATAGGGGAACTTTTGGCAGCAGTGCGTGAAATTCAGCTGTAGTTCCCAGGTTCGAGTCCCAGCTGGCCCAGCGTTGAGATTTATCTCTGCAAAATTCCCCGCCCTGCCCACGGTCAGTAGGGGACATCGATGTGCTTGGAAAGACCGCCGTCCGTCAGATGGGGGGCGTTAAGCCGTGGTCCCGTGTGTGGCGAGCCGTACCCTCTGTGCGTTAAAGAACACACTAGATGGCCTTGACGGGAGGCTACCATCTGTCTCCTAACAACTGTCCAGTGGATCCCCTCCCCCATCATTATCTGAGCCCTCAGGGGCCTTGTGGCCTGGCCATTTAGCCCATTGTGTGCAAAATAAGTGCCGCTCAGAGGTAAAACAACCCAAAGCATGAAATTCATCAGTATTCCAAGGGATATGTCCATCGAAAGCAAGCGAAACTTCGACTTTTTTTTAAATAGATTGTGACCCATCCTCACATAATTCCTCAAATGCTTGACCACTCAGTACCAAATTTCCTTATCTGTTTTCGCAATACCACCTCAGGTTTCTTTTAAAAATCGAGTTTCTATCTCTGATAGAACCTGATTTCGATTTAAATTTTTTTATTTTTTGTGCTTGAAGAATCAGTTGAATTTAACTAAAAATTGAATTAACGTTTTCTTCCACGACATGCTGACAACTCTTGGTAGTTCCCTAAAATGCCGTTTTCACTTTTCAGAAGCCAAATTATTACTCTAATTGCTGAGGTCAGTGGAATTTCAACCCTTATAATTCACCAAATACTTGACTGCCTGGTCCCAAATATCGTACACAACTTTCCCCAGTGCTATCTCGTGTTGCATTAAAAAAAAAATAATCGAGTGTCTGTCTCTGAGAGAAAGGAGTTTAAAACCACTTTTATTTATGCATTTCGGGGCGGGGGTGGCTCAGTCGGTAGCGCGCCAGGCTCGTAATCTGTAGTTCCCAGGTTCGAGTCCCAGCTGGGTCAGCGTTGAGATTTATCTCCGCAAAATTCCCCGCCCTGCCCACGGTCAGTAGGGGACACCGATGGGCTTGGAAAGGCCGCCGTCCGTCGGATGGGACGTTAAGCCGTGGCCCCGTGTGCGGGAGAGCCATACCCTGTGCACGTTAAAGAACACGCTGAATGTCCTTGACGGGAGGCTACCATCTGTCTCCCAACAGCTGTTCCAGTGGGTCCCCTTCCCCAACCTTCTCTGAGCCTTCGGGGTCCATGTGACCTGGCCATTTAGCCCATGGTGTGCAAACAAAATGCCGCTTAGAAGTAAAACAAACCAAATTTATGCATTTTAAGAAACCGCTGAATTTCAATCAGAAAGATGTTAGTGTATATCAGGGGTCAGAAATCGGAAACCATTGACTCCAGTGTCTTAATAATTTCCATTAAAACAATCATCAAAGCAAATTGACAGATCATTGTTTGAAAGCACTGATGCAATTCTCAAATGCTTTAAATACACTACTTTTTGAAGAACTTATTCAAATTTGAATAAGTTCATATAGAAGACTCGCTCTCAAAAGTCACACTGATGAGTGTCATATTTTTTATAACAATTCCTTTAAAAAGTTAATTGTGTACACTTGAATATACATATTTTAAAATTTTATGGTTTTATTTTTCTTATTGAAATAAATTAATCTGTGATTTTTTTCCTTCCAGTTTTTGCTCTTGGACCCAATAAAAATTATAATTTGCGGCTCTCAAAATTTGTTGTTTGCTTTTTTTTTGCCGTTTTTGCTCTTGACCCAAGAAAGATTGCAGACCACATTTCTGTATATAATAGCCACGTCTGTACTAGCTTACATCGGCGACAGTGCATGTGACTTGGCAGTCTTCCAAGGGATACGGGCATTAAAAGCGCTCAAAAGTTTGATGCTTTTAACAGATTTCAACTCTGTTATTCCCCAAATGCTTAACCACTTATTCTTCCCCCTCTGGAAAGTACGTTAAAATATTATCTATCTCTGATAGAACCGGGGCGGGGGTTGCTCAGTCGGTAGCGCGCCAGGCTCGTAATCTGTAGTTCCCAGGTTCGAGTCCCAGCTGGGTCAGCGTTGAGATTATCTCCGCAAAATTTCCTGCCCACGGTCAGTAGGGAACACCGATGGGCTTGGAAAGACCGCCGTCCGTCGGATGGGACGTTAAGCCGTGGCCCCGTTTGCGGGAGAGCCATACCCTGTGCACGTTAAAGAACATGCTGGATGGCCTTGACGGGAGGCTACCATCTGTCTCCCAACAGCTGTTCCAGTGGATCCCCTCCCCCAACCTTCTCTGAGCCTTCGGGGTCCATGTGACCTGGCCATTTAGCCCATGGTGTGCAGAAAAGTGCCGCTCAGTGGTAAAACAACCCAACCTGATATATTTGGAGGGGGATTATTCAACCATGTTCCCCCATTAACACTTTTTCCCTACTACAGTGGTTTCCAAACTTTTTGCCGAACACCCCTTTTATTTTCCTAACTGCAGGTAATCTGAAGTTCATGGAAGGTTATGCTAATCTATGAAGATGGGTTGTGTTGTTTTACCTCTGAGCGGCATTGTTTTGTACCCAGTGAGATAAATGGCCAGATCACAAGGACCTCGAGGGCTCAGAGAAGGTTGGGGGGGGGGGGGGACAGGAGACAGATGGTAGCTCCCGTCAAGGCCATCCAGCGTGTTTTTTAACGTGCACAGGGTATGGCTCTCCCGCACACAGCGCCACGGCTGAACGTCCCATTCAACGACGGCAGACTTTCCAAGCCCATCGGTGTCCCCTACTGACTGAGGGCAGGGCGGAGTGTTTTGCGGAGATAAATCTCAACGCTGGTCCAGCTAGGACTCGAACTTGGAAACTGCAGATAACGAGTCTGGCACGCTACCAACTGAGCCACCTCCGTCCCTGATCTATAAAATATTTGATATTTTATTTAATCTATTTCTACAGAAAAACTTAAGAAAACACCATCACAAATTTTTAAAATGTGTTTGTTGGGAACTTTTGCAGCTTTACCCTTTTTTTTTTTCGGAACTCTGATAGAACTAAGATTTGTCATTAAAACCACTTTTATTTTCGGGCTCAAAGCATTGTTGAATTTCAAAGGGAAATTGCTGAAAAAATAGTAAAATATATTTATTATTAATCAATGTCGCCTCGCCTTAACAGTTGGCTGCACCTCCTTAGAATAGGGGACACCAAAGAATTTGAAAGCCACTAAGCAGACAAAGGAACTGCAATAAGCTTAGTTTTCGCATCAAGACAACCCCTGAGCAGTGTATACGATCTTTTCATGGACAAAGTTTGTCCATGAAATATTTGCTCTCACAGTGGCAGAATGTTCACATGTGGAGTAGTGTGGTTTTGGAAGTTGGGAAAACAAAGTATAGCCGAACTTTTATCAGACAATATGAAAATTGTTTGATATCTGCAATGGGAACTCTATTCCTTATCTGTCATAAGTTTCTGTTACGGGATTACGAAAGAAGTCTCAGATCAGACCCCCTCCCCTGAGTCACTCTTGCTCCGTCGAAGGCAGCGGATTAAACGCGTTCCGCTGATAGCGGATAAAACTGCAGGAAAAAAAATCGATGTAACGCCTATAGCGGATAAAATCTGTAGGAACACGGGTTGGGTTGTTTTACCTCTGAGCGGCACTTTTTTGCACACCATGGGCTAAATGGCCAGGTCACATGGACCCCGAAGGCTCAGAGAAGGTTGGGGGAGGGGACCCACTGGAACAGCTGTTGGGAGATAGATGGTAGCCTCCCGTCAAGGCCATCCAGCGTGTTCTTTAACGTGCACAGGGTATGTCTCTCCCGCACACGTGGCCACGGCTTAACGTCCCATCCGACGGACGGCGGCCTTTCCAAGCCCATCGGTGTCCCCTACTGACCGTGGGCGGGGAATTTTGCGGAGATAAATCTCAACGCTGACCCAGCTGGGACTCGAACCTGGGAACTACAGATTACGAGCCTGGCGCGCTACCGACTGAGCCATCCCCGCCTCTCTAGGAACACGGGAGACATTACTGGATTATTGATGGCTGTCATGTGGGGAGGGGGGAAAGTAG
Source organism: Ryuthela nishihirai (assembly GCA_038380435.1). Taxonomy (NCBI): domain Eukaryota; kingdom Metazoa; phylum Arthropoda; class Arachnida; order Araneae; family Heptathelidae; genus Ryuthela; species Ryuthela nishihirai. The sequence continues at coordinate 34,109,708 of JAWZYU010000026.1, forward strand.
ATAATGAAGAACAAACTGATATTTATGAGTTTCTGATGTTTATGAGTCATATCAAAGTTTTTGAAGGTAGCATTTTTTAGTGACAAAAAAAATATAAATTAAAAATTTAAAAAATACTTATCTTCCTATAGGGCCTAAAAAGTAGAAAATAAACCTAAAGCATATCGATGATGCAATCAGTCACTGAGCTACTACGAACTCAGTTCCCTTTGGAGTCATGTTTGAGGTAGCCCATGACATTGGACACGTCACAAACTTTAAATTCAGATGCGACGCGTTAAAATCCGCCCCCTCATTTTATCAGGGGGGAATGGTGGGGGAAAAATTCGAAATAGTTTACGACCGTCATTATATGAGCTTTCATTTGACACCTAACTGATAACTGTGGGCCCTAGTGTACGGAAGATATAATAGAACGACTTTCACATTTCACGTTTTTAGGGGGGGAGAGAAAGCAATGGGGGGCAATTTTTTATAACCTAAGACACTCCCCGCGTCAAAGATTTCATTCGACATATAGCTCGTTACTTTCGGTACTTGAGTTTAGGAGATATAAGGGAACAATCATTTTCATATTTCTCTCCTTTTTAGGTGGAAGAAAACACGGGGGGGGGTCAATATTTCATAGCCTATTACATTTTCCGCGTCAGAAGCTTTCATTTGACTTAAAGCTTGCTGCTTTCGGCCTTCGCGTTCTGGAGATACAGCTTAAGAATAGTTTTCACATTTCCCCTTTTTTAGGGAGAAAGAAAGCATGGGGGAGGTGGTCAATTTTTTATAGCTTATGACACTCCCCGCGTCACAAGCTTTAATTTGGCACATAAATCATTAAGTTTCTCCATCGCGTTTGACAGACATGGGGGAACAACGTTTTGGCAAATCCACCAACCGACAAATGTTAAAGCCAAAAGCAATAGGCAATAAAAACAATTATCGGTAATATATGGCTGTAATATAAATTATAAATATCTTTATTACGTCTCTTCCTATTACTTTTCGCTCGTCATTTGACGGTTTGTCAAAATTTGTCCACCATATCCTTCAAACACGAGTGACGACCGAAATAATTTGTGTCAAATGAAAGCTTATGACGCAGAAGTATCAATAGACTGAAAAAATTGACCCCATATGCTTTCTTCCCCCTAAAAAAAAGGGAAATATGAAAACGATTATTCCTCTGTGTTTCCAGAGCGCGATTGCCGAAAGAACCGGCAGATGACAGCTTGTGACGAGGGGAGTAACATAGACTATACAAAATTGAGCCCTCCCCTCCCATGGGGAAATATGAAAACGATTGTTCCGCTATTTCTCCAAAATACGGGTGCCAAAAGTAAGAAGCTATGCATCAAATGAAAGCTTATGAAGCAGGGAGTGTCACAGATTTCAAAAGTGAACCACCCATTCTTCCTTCCCCCTAAAAGAGTGACAATATGCAAACGATTGTTCCGCTATATCATCGGAACGCGATGGCCGAAAGTAACAATCTATGCGTCAAATCGAAGCTTGTGACATGGAGAACGGTACAGATTAAAAAAAAAAACTCACTCGCAGTTTCTCATCCCAGAAAAAAGGGGAAAATGATTATTCTACTATATCTTTCGAACGCGAGTACCTACAATTCCGGATTTGGTGCCAAATGAAAGCTCATATAAATAAAACCGGCGTAGACTGTTTAGAATTCCCCCCCCCACACCATCTCCCTCCCCCCAAAAGGGATTTTCGCGAGGGTGGACCTTAACGAGTTATATCTCAAAATAAAGCTTCTGACACCTCCAATGTCATGGGTATCTCAATAAATTAAAAAAATACCATCTTGCTATATGGGCCCTGAAAAATATAAAATAAACCTAAAGCATATCGATGGTGCAATCAGCAATTGAGTTCATATTCATTTCAAAGGAAGATGGGGCGCCGATTTACCTGCTCAACAAGATTGTTGTGCCCTATCTTCCTTTGAATAAATGCGAATTCAGTGACCTATGGTATACCATCGATATGCTTTAGTTTTATTTTCTGCTTTTTAGGCTCATTTGGGAAAAGAATTTTTTTTTTAATTCATTTATATTTTTTGTCTTTGTAATTTCTTTTCATTTGATTTAGCGTTTTCTAAGAGTTCTTCAATGGTAAGTTCATAAGGACCCCAAAGGGAAGGTTTTGGAAGGGGATCAATTGGACAACAGTTAGTAGACAAGTAGAAGTCTCCCGTCAAGACTACCCAGAGTGTCCTTTAACCTGACAGGGTATGGCTTTCCTGCACACGAGGGGCTGGGGTGGCTCAGTTGGTGTCGCGCCAGGCTCGTAATCTGTAGTTCCCAGGTTCGAGTCCAAGCTGGGTTAGCGTTGAGATTTATCTCCGCAAAATTCCCCGCCCTGCCCACGGTCAGTAGGGGACACCGATGGGCTTGGAAAGGCCGCCGTCCGTCGGATGGGACGTTAAGCCGTGGCCCCGTGTGCGGGAGAGCCATACCCTGTGCACGTTAAATAACACGCTGGGTGGCCTTTACGGGAGGTTACCATCTGTCTCCCAACAGCTGTTCCAGTGGGTCCCCTCCCCCAACCTTCTCTGAGCCTTCGGGGTCCATGTGACCTGGCCATTTAGCCCATGGTATGCAAAAAAGTGCAGCTCAGAGGTAAAACAACCCAACCCAATCCTGCACTCGAGTCATGGTTTAACACCCTATCTGACGGACGGTGACCTTTTATCAGTGTCATCTTTATCGAGGTTAGAGAAGAAAATACTTTGCAATGGTGGAACATTCCCGTTATACAGCGAACAGTAGTGCATCCGGGGACACTCTTTTCACCTAACAATCGAAACGTATTTTAGTTCCATATTTTGCCAACATAAAATAAAAATAAATAAATACCACCTCAAGCAGCTGCTTGCCACAGAGGTCTGACAGGAGCCTGTCAGTTTATATGCCATAGTAGAAGGTCTGAGAGGATAGCCAACATACTGTCTATTAATTATCTCATTGTACATCAGGACTGGTGAAACCGTCGCTCACGAGCCACATGCGACTTTCACGGAAGTCATTTGCAGCTCTCTAAAGGTATTTACTATGAAGAAAATAGCAAATTTTTTAGGAATAATTTTCATTTTGAATCTTGGTAATCTCTTTTCACTTGATCGCTTTTCAATCTCGAACTCTTTTAAATTGGGTTTTTATCGTTATGTTTTATATTAATTTTCGTTAAGTAGAGGCAATTTTTACTCTAAGGTTCAGATAAAATTGAAATTTCAAATCGCAATAAAAATGAAAAGCTTTTAAAAAGCTGATGATTTAATGTACACTGCTGGCCATTAAAAGTGCAACACCAGGAAGAACTCATCAGATTGTCCCGAAATATGCAAGATGGGTAGCAGAAATACGCAAGATGGGTGTGAGAACATGTAAATGATTCTAAGCGCAACACATATGCACATCACGTGTGACAGTAACGCCCTCTGAGAATGGTATAAGAGGAGATTACAGAGAGCTGGTGTAAAGCACTGGAATTGTGTTTGCTCGCAGTGCTTGTGCACTAAAGGATCAAGTTGGTTGGTTGTTTTACCTCTGAGCGACACTTCTTTGCACAGAATGGGCTAAATGGCAGGTCACATGGACCCCGAAGGCTCAAAGAAGGTTGGGAGAGGGGGCCCAATGGAACAGCTGTTGGGAGACATATGGTAGCCTCCCATCAAGGCCATCCGGCATGTTCTTTAACGTGCACAGAGTATGACTCTCCCACACACGGGGGCCATGGTTTAAGGTCTCATCTGATGGACGGCGGCCTTTCCAAGCCTATCGGTGTCCCCTACTGACCATGGGCAGGGTGGGGAGTTTTGCGGATATAAATGGTTTGTAAATTGTAGCTAGGTAGTCACTGGAAGGAGAGCTATGCATCAATTCCCTGTGATGATGCATAGAACCAGCCAGGCCTGGCACCTAATGTCAGACCCCGCCTTCTCGTGGTGCAGACTGTTAGTACCTTTCAAAAGAGATACTCTCTTGTGGAAGTGAACGAAAGGGGAGGGCTGCCAGATTAGTGTAGCCTATTGATCTGGACAACTATGGCTACTTTTCTTTTTTTTTCTACCCTACTGAGGAGTGGTCAACCACACAGGGTCCTGGTGCTGACCATATAAACCCACTGGACTAGACAGATATATGGCTCTGAGCTTGATTATGGATCTTGATTTTGCTGCACTGGTGGGCTTCTGTGGAGGGAAAATCTTCCGCTGTGTTTTCTGTTTCTTTGTGGGTTGACAGCCCCAAGTGAATAGATTCACAGGATATGTTTATCAGCTGGTGGATAATCCTGAGCAGAGGTCATCGCAGGCACCTGAACTCTTTGCTTCTATTGGCATCGTCAAATTCTACATTGGAGGAAGTCTTCCAGTGTAGATGGCTTCAGCCTTTAGTGGTGGGGGAACGGGTCTTTGCCCCATGTCTGCGATTAGGGGGCTGTTGATATTGTTGGCATTCCCTCTCTCAATAAACATAGTTTCTTTAAACATCCCACTAACCATTTTCTCTCCATAGGTAGTTGGAATGTGAGGACACTGCACAGATCTTTTTCTCTTGATGTCCTCACACAAGAATTCCACCATTATAATTTAGATATTCTCGGCTTGCAAGAGACCAGATGGACAGATAAAGGTCAGATTCTTGAAAATAATCTTAAATTTCTCTTTTCAGGGAAGAACAATAACAAACATCACCAAGGTGTGGGTCTGCTTCTCAGCAGAGACGCTAGTGGTGTTCTTCTAGGATATGAGTGCATTAATGAAAGGTTTCGTACAGCAAAATTTCAGACAAGCGTTAAAGACTTGAAAGTAATCTGCTGTTATGCCCCCACTGAGGATACCGAAGAGGATGAGAAGGATAGGTTTTATGGACAACTTCAGGATATTTTGAATTCTGTCAAGAAAGGAGATATTACCCTTGTTCTTGGTGACTTCAATGCCAAAGTTGGTACTGACTCTGACCTTTGGGGAGGGGTGATAGGCCCTTTTGGTATTGGTAGCTGCAATGGCAATGGGCAACGTCTCCTACAGGTAAGTAAACTCAATAATTTCAGAATAACTAACACTTATTACAAACACCACGACATACATAAGTACACATGGGTTTCACCTGATGGGCTGCATAAGAATATGATTGATTATATATTAATTAACAGCAAATGGGCTAGTTCTGTTAGAAATACCAGGGCATATAGGGGAGCTGAAATTGGAACCGACGATTATCTTGTTAAAAGTGTCTTGCAACCTTAAACTTATAAAGTGTTGTGCTAGGTTTAAAAATTTTACCTTTAATACTGAAGCTCTGAAAGACCCAGTTATAGCTAAAGCTTACCATGATAGGTTACTTAGTCATTATGACAGTCATGATATGCTTACTACTGAAGTTAGGGAAGAACGGGATCATTTTAAACAGGCTTTTTTGGAGACTAACAGTACTCTTTTAGGAAAAAAGGAGCAGAGGAGACAGAATTATTTAAGTGATAAGGAAGGCACTTGAGCTTATTTCAGAAAGAAGGAACTGCAGGAATGTCCTTAATCAGTACCCTACTAGTCCTAATAGAAAGGATTAGAGAGAGCTTAATAAACGTGTAAAGGATCAGTTAGCTACTGATAAGAATCTTTGGCTTGATGGTTTGGCTGACAAAGCCGAGGAAGCAGTTAGACAGCACAACAGCAGAGAGCTGTACCAGATAGTTAATGTTTTTTGTGGTAGAAAACGGACAGGCATACAGGGATTAAAGGATAAACAAGGTAAGGTTATAGAAGGTGAGGATTCTGTCATGGCTAGGTGGGCTGAGCATTTCAGTGATGTTCTAAACAATGTGGTTAGTTCTACTCCCATTGTTTGCAATGATGATAGATGCATTGGTGGCTTTAATGTTGGCCCTATAACACAATCTGAAGTTGTTTTGGCTATTTCTAAACTTAAACTTCATAAATCCCCAGGGGTAGATGAAATTACTACGGAAATGCTTAGAACTTGGAATGTTTCGGTTACCACTTGGATGACTGAAATTCTGAATATCTTTTATGATAAAGGCATGGTTCCTAAGGATTTTACCAGAGCTATTATTATCCCTATTTTCAAAAAAGGTGATCGCAGTTCTTGTGATAACTATAGGGGTATCAGCCTACTCTCTGTTCCAGGTAAAGTTCTTTCCATGATTGTGCTTAATAGAATTAAGAATCTGGTTGACAGTCAATTGCGTGATGAGCAATGTGGATTCAGAAGTGGTAGGGGATGTCTGGATCAGATATTTTCACTTAGGCAGATTCTTGAGAAATGTTTAGAGTTTCAGAAACCTTTGGTTGCTAGTTTTGTTGATTTCAAAAAGGCTTTCGACTCTGTTGGTCGTCATAATTTGTGGTTGATTGTGAGATCATATGGTATACCTGACAAGTTAGTTTACATAATGAAAGCTCTCTATAATAACACTGAGTCGTGTGTGAGAATTGGTAAGGCTTGTAGCAATTGGTTTAGCATTACTTCTGGTGTTCGACAAGGGTGCATTTTGTCTCCTTTTCTCTTTAGTTTGGTTATTGATTATGTTATGTGAAATTCACTTCAAGGGAAAGATTTTGCCTTAAATTGGCTGGAGATACGAAAATTTCTGATTTAGATTATGCTGATGATTTAGCCCTTTTGGCAAATGATGTTGATGAGATGAACTCTTTCATTCGAGCTGTTGATGAAACTGGTAGTAGGGTAGGTTTGGTTATAAACAGAGAGAAAACTAAAGTGATGAAAATTGGTCAGGCAGGCTGTGATTTAGTTAATCTGAATGGTTGCAGTCTTGAGCAGGTGTCACAGTTTAATTATCTTGGGAGCTATGTAACAGATACTGGTGATGTGCGGCATGAGATTAACAGACGGATAGGGATTGCTGGCAGGACTTTTAAGAATCTATGGAGAGTGTGGAGAAATAGGCGTATACACCTAAAAACTGAAATTAGACTGTATAATAGTTTGGTTCTTTCTAGGGTTAGTTATGGTAGTGAAACCTGGACACTTTGTAAACAAGATAACAGGAAACTAGATGCTTTTGATTCCAGATGCTTACGCAGTATCTTGGGCATTAGGTGGTTCAACTTTGTAACTAATGATGAGGTTAGGCAAAGGAGTTTGCAACCTCCTATAAGCAGCACATTGTGCAGAGAGAGACTCCGTTGGTTTGGCCATGTTGCCTGTATGAATAATTATAGATTGGCGAATAGGATTATGAACAGTGTGCCTGAATGCCTCAGAAAGAAGGGGAGACCTGGAATGCAGTGGACAGACAATGTCAAACAGGACCTTGTTAGAATTGGTGTGCAGTGGCCAAATGCAGTTGATGTAGCTCAGGATAGACTTGCTTGGAGAACTAAATTGCATGGTCTGGTTGGACCTCCGTAGCCCATGGCTGCTTGAGGATGATGATGATGATGAAATCTCAATGCTGACCCAGCTGGGACTCGAACCTGGGAAGTGCATATTACAAGCCTGGCGTGCTACCGACATCCATCCCTGCCCCTAAAGGATCAAGTGTGCCCTGTCAAAAAACACAGCATCCATATCACCAGGCTTCCGACTTTTATTGAGGGAGAATTGTGGAATTACAGGAAGGCGGATTATCGTACCAAGACGTCGATGCTCGTGTTGGACGGAATGCTGCCAGAATGATGAGAATATGTCATCAGTGGCTACAGGAGGAACGAACTCAGCAATGTGAGGGATCTCAACAGCCTTGCCACACAAACGAACGAAAGGACAGACATTTCATGCGCATTGCTTTGAATGATCGTACAGCCATATCAAATGCCTTAGCTGAACAGTTAGGGTGTATTGCACATTAACCAGTGTCCATTCGTGTAGTCTGACATCATATGCAGCATCGGGGCATCTTTAGTAGGCAGCCATTGCTTCAGCTACCATTGACTCTATAACACAGGCATATGCAACTGCAATGGTGCCAAGAACATCATGCACGGATGTGCGTATGGCATCGCATCATCTTTTCAGATGGATCCCACTTCAGTATGCAGCACCATGATGGACGAATCCATATCTGACAGTACTGTGGCGACAGGCTCAGTGAGACATGCATGATGCAACATCATACAGGTCCTGTCCCACAGAGGGCGCCCTGTGTCAGCTTGAAAGGCAGCAAGGAGAAACGTCGATCATACACTTAGAATGCATGTTTCTTTACGTTCAAAACTTTTTTCCCCACGTGCAAAGTACAGTAGTAACAATAGTTTAACCACAAGTATTCATTTTTTTAAGTCTTAGGGTGTTAATGTCACAATTTCTTACAACAACGTTCATTTCTAGTGAGATGCAAGTCCGCAACGTTATTTTTCCTGCAAACAGTCACTTTTTGTGCAAGCATGTGAATATTACATGTAACTTTTCAGTTGTATGTGAATCAAATATTCACTTTTCTGAACTAGTGCAAAATCGCTCCAATGGAGTGAACTACAGTGAAATCGATTACTCACACATGACACGTATCAGTATTACGCTCCTGCTCCTTTTGAAGAATACTGGAAAATCAACCTTGGGACATTTAACTCGCGCCATCTAGTGGGAAATATAGTATGTTGACTGCATTCACTTTAAGTCTGATTCGAGTAAACGGAAGACAATCTGAATAGCTGTTATCAAGCAGAATAAAAATCCTGTTTAATTTTACATAGTCATAAACCTATGTAAAGGTTATGTATGCATGTACGAGAATGTGAGAGTTTCTCTGATCTTAAGCAAAGTACGGATATATGCATGTTTATATCTGTGGTTAAGAGATGCATGGTATTATACATATTCAATGGATGTCTTTCTAAGTGTGTGTCTCTATGCATACATGAATGCGATTGACTAAGTTTTTGTCTCCCTACCTATATATCTATTTTGTCACATACTTCCATATACATGTTTCATGTTTGTCTCTATACATGTGTTAATTGTATGTTTGTTGTGTGCATGCGTGTATGTGTTAGCGCGTGTACGTGTGTATGTGTTTGAACTTGTGTGTGTGTACGTGCGTGCGTGTACAAGTGTGCGTGCGTATGTTTGTGCATGCGTGCGCTTGTGTATGTGTGTGTGCGAGCGTGTGTGTATATGTGTGCGTGTGTGTGCGAGCGTGTGTGTATATGTGTGCGTGTGTGTGCGAGCGTGTGTGTATATGTGTGCGTGTGTGTGGTATGTATGTGTTAGCGCGTGTACGTGTGTATGTGTTTGAACTTGTGTGTGTACGTGCGTGCGTGTGCAAGTGTGCGTGCGTATGTTTGTGCATGCGTGCGCTTGTGTATGTGTGTGTGCGAGCGTGTGTGTATATGTGTGCGTGTGTGTGCGAGCGTGTGTGTGTGTGTACGTGTGCGTGCGTATTTTTGTATGTACGAGTATATGTTTTCATGTTTGTTTCTGTGAATCGGATGCGTTTGTGTTTGTTTCTGTGAATCGGATGTGTGTGTTCATTTTGTTCCTATGAATCGTGTGTTCACACGCAAGAATAAACATATTATCTATCTGTCAGTTGCTCGTTACAAAAGAAGCTAACACTTTACATCCTACAAACCTCAACAGATTGACAGTATAGCTCAATTAAAAATTTCCAAAATATATTTTTTATCTCATCGAAAGAGAAAAGTCACTAAACAGATACTTGTGAAAAGTTTACTAAAAAAATATCTTTTCCCACTCCAATATTGTATATAGTTTTCAGATAGTCTTTTGTTAACTCATTATTTTACCTTTCTCGATTCAGTTAAGTAGAACGAGTAGTCAATAAAATAGCTTTGCAGGAAGAACATGAAACATGTATATGGAAGTATGTGACACTGTCTTCAGGAAGGTTACAATTATCGACTACTTAATAAAGAATTTATTTTTTCGAAGCAGAGTTTGCAGGTTTCAAGATCGAATAAAAGTTACAAGACCACGAACACATCATTTTTTTCTACATAAGCCGACTCGCTCTCATAATAAAGATTCTGAGAACTCATCACTTTATTCTACAAGAGACGAATCATTCACATAATTCTACAATGCTGGTAGATGATTTTGTAATGCTTTCAGATAGAATTTGTTACACTCTGTGGAATTCAAAATAGATCTAAGTTTCTCATCTAACCAATCAGGAGATGTTATAGTTTCACCATTGCACGGAGTTTCTGTATGCTTTTTAATCCTAGGAACAACACCTTGCATATCCTTGCCACAGTTCTTACACACTGAACGGAATCCTTTCCCCCTTTGGTGTTTTCTGAATCCTTTCCAGACTTGATCACTCTTTCTACCATTCATATTAGTCACTAGAGTAAAAAGCCACAGTTCCAGTTAACAACCTACACGGCTATACCTGTCAACAACGTTCTACTTAACTGAATCGAGAAAGGTAAATAATGAGTTAACAATAAAAGACTATCTGAAAACTGTATACAATATTGGATGGGAAAATACATCTTTTTCTTTAGTAAACTTTTCACAAGTATCTGTTTAGTGACTTTTCTGTTTCGATGAGATAAAAAATATATTTTGAAAATTTTTAATTGAGCTATAATGCCAATATGTTGAGGTTTTTAGGGGTGTAAAGTGTTAGCTACTTTCGTAACGAGCAACTGACAGATAGATAATACGTTTATTCTTGTGTGTGAACACACGATTCATGGAAACAAAATGAACACATACATCCGATTCACAGAGACAAACATGAAAACATCTACACGTACACACAAACATATGTGCGTGCACACACACACACGCACGCACGCACACATACACAAACACACGCACACATGCGCTCACACACGCACGCACACACAAATATACAATTAACACATGTACAGAGGCAAACATGTATATGGAAGTATGTGACAAAATAGATATATATATGAAGAGAGACCAAAACTTAGTCAATCGCATTCATGTATGCATAGAGACACACACTTAGAAAGACATCCATTGAATATGTATAATACCATGCATCTCTTAACCACAGATATAAACATGCATATATCCGTACTTTGCTTAAGATCAGAGAATCTCTCACATTCTCGTACATACATACATAACCTTTACATAGGTTTATGACTATGTAAAATTAAACAGGATTTTTATTCTACTTGATAACAGCTATTCAGATTGTCTTCCGTTTACTCGAATCAGACTTAAAGTGAATGCAGTCAACATACTATATTTCCCACTAGATGGCGCGAGTTAAATGTCCTAAGGTTGATTTTCGAGTATTCTTCAAAGGGAGCAGGAGCGTAATACTGATACGTGTCATGTGTGAGTAATCGATTTCACTGTAGTTCACTCCATTGAAGCGATTTTGCACTAGTTCAGAAAAGTGAATATTTGATTCACATACAACTGAAAAGTTACATGTAATATTCACATGCTTGCACAAAAAGTGACTGTTTGCAGGAAAAATAACGTTGCTGACTTGCATCTCACTAGAAATGAACGTTGTTGTAAGAAATTGTGACATTAACACCCTAATACTTAAAAAATGAATACTTGTGGTTAAACTATTGTTACTACTGTACTTTGCACGTGCACATACTTGTAATAAACAGGGAAAAAAGTTTTGAACGTAAAGAAACATGCATTCTAAATGTATGATCGACTTTCTCCTTGCTGCCTTTCAAGCTGACACAGGGCGCCCTCTGTGGGGCTGACCCGGATTGTGTATATTAGCCGTTTTGAGGCGAATGTTTCTCCAACGAATGCTTACTTTTACGTTACGTTTTTGATATTTTTTCTTTTAATGTGAGAATGTGGGTAGAGTTCGTTTCTTTCGCTTTCCTATCGCTTCTCTTTTCTTTTTGTATCTTCCTTACTTCTGTAATGTGGCGATTGATTGTCTGTGAAATAACCGTTGAAGTGTGAAATAACCGTTGAAAGACTTAGCGCTTTATGCGTTAGGTCCGTAAAATGGTTGAAGTTACGAGAATGCAAAGTATTATGTAGTCGATCGATTCTGGGAGACCCTCTCCTTCAGAATCGAGAAGCATTTAGTACATACTAATGGAATTTACTGGAGTAATGCTACTTTCTATAGGTAGTGTTATTTCAGATTTTAAATTTCCAAACAAGTGAAACACATATGGGAATACATAACATTATCAAAAAACTTGTGGGGGCGGGGGTGGCTCAGTCGGTAGCGCGCCAGGCTCGTAATCTGTAGTTCCCAGGTTCGAGTCCCAGCTGGGTCAGCGTTGAGATTTATCTCCGCAAAATTCCCCGCCCTGCCCACGGTCAGTAGGGGACACCGATGGGCTTGGAAAGACCGCCGTCCGTCAGATGGGACGTTAAGCCGTGGCCCCGTGTGCGGGAGAGTCATACCCTGTGCACGTTAAAGAACACGCTGGATGGCCTTGACGGGAGGCTACCATCTGTCTCCCAACAGCTGTTCCAGTGGGTCCCCTCCCCCAACCTTCTCTGAGCCTTCGGGGTCCATGTGACCTGGCCATTTAGCCCATGGTGTGCAAAAAAGCGCCGCTCAGAGGTAAAACAACCCAACCCAACCCAAAAAACTTGTCCTTGCCGGAAAAACAACCACTTTCACACTTATAAAACATAGTGCTACTTGTTCTAAGAATTCCACACCGGTGTGGGAAAAACAAAATATGTCTTGAAACTTGTGAGCCAGTCGCGTAACGAATATACGGGAATTAAAAAAGTTTGTTTTATTGGTTCAATGCATTTTAGTCAGAAGGGCTGTCAATTAGTGACATCTCTGGACTTAGAAAAATTTCGAGAAGTTTCTGAAAACTACGATCAAGCATGTGAGTGGATATATTTAAGAGGAAATAAAAATTCGCGACAGGAGTTTTTTAATAAGGTGGCGGAACTTTTGATAACGGATTAATTAACGAGGGTGTGGCAGTTTTGATAGGGTTTTTAATAAATGGGATGGATTTTTGATAAGGGGGGAGTCAAAAATTGGGACTTTGTAATTATTTTTGAGGATTGCATCAGCCATTCTGAGAGGGAATCTGAACGTTGCCACCGGAAGTTCAGTTGGACTTGGTAAATTTCGGATGAGGGTAGAAACCAAGGGACTTATTTGGGGTTTGTGATCGGTGAGGGGAAGTTTAATAGAGGGGGGGGGGGGGGGGGCAGAACTCTTGATAAGGGGGTGCGTATTAATAAAGGGGGCGGAACTTTTGATAAGGGTTTTTTTAATGAGGGGAAGTCAAAAAAGTGGATTAAAATAGAGTGGTTACTAAAGTATAGTAGTCATGATATACACTAGATGACTTTGGATTGGATTGTTTTACCTCTGAGCGGCACTTTTTTGCACACCATGGTCTAAATGGCCAGGCCACAAGGACCCCGAAGGCTCAGAGAAGGTTGCGGGAGGGGACCCACTGGAACAGTTGTTGGGAGACAGATGGTAGCCTCCCGTCAAGGCCATCCAGCGTGTTCTTTAACGTGCACAGGGTACGGCTCTCCCGCATACAGGGCCATGGCTTAATGTCCCATCCGATGGATGGCGGCCTTTTCAAGCCCATCGGTGTCCCCTACTGAGCAGGGGCAGGGCGGGGAAATTTTGCGGAGACACTAGATGACTCCAAGGGTTTTTAATAAAGAGGGCGGAACTTTTGATAAGGGGGAGCAAAAAAAATTGGGACTTGCGGTTAAAATCTTGCTAAAGTATACACTAGATGGCGCCACCAAAAATTGAAGACTTTTTCGGGTGACTTTTCAGAGGGGCTTAAAAAGTACAGGTGGGTCAACCAGGGGGTCTTCAAAGAGGGGGCTTAAAAAATACAGGTGGGTCAACCAGGGGGCAGTTTTGATAGGTTTTTAATAAAGAGGAGGGATTTTTGATAAGGGTTTTTTTTTGTAATGAAGAGGAGTCAAAAATTAGAAAAATTTCGGTTAAAATAGAGGGCTTTTATAAAGTATAATACTTATGATATACACTAGATGGAGCCACGGGTTTTTAATAAAGGGGTCGGAACGTTTGATAAAGTTTTTTTTTTAATGAGGGGGTCAACCAGGGGTCTATTAATTACGAATCATGAGTTATTAATTATTAGTTATTAATTATGAATATTAATAAGGGGTGGTCGATGACGTAAGTGGGCGTGGCCGGTGACATCATAGGAGAGCACTTTGCAAAGGGGGATTTGTATACTGCGACTTCACTACTCTGGTGCTGCACTTTTAATGGCCAGCAGTGTAAAAGAAAAAAACTTGATTTACGGTCACGAATAATCATGTTAAAAGGATCATTCGCAAGACTTGTAACGCGCTCTACAACAGCCTCGAGTATTATATATGGCTCACTCATACTTCAAAAATCCTGTATGAGGCTCTGTGTTAGGATGTTTGTTATATACTATTGAACCACCCTTGTTATATACTATTGAAGTATTTTTTGATTGTGAGAACGTCTATGGATGACATAAATTGAAATAAGTAGAATAGCATCAGTATAATGAATTATAAAATTCTGCAGTTATTAAAAACAGCCATCCGTGGTCTAGTAGTTAGGATTGAGTTGGGTTGTTTTACCTCCGAGCAGCACTTTTTTGCACACCATGGCTAAATGGCCAGGTCACAAGGACCCCAAAGACTCGGAGATGGTTGGGGGAGGGAACCCACTGGAACAGCTGTTGGGAGACAGATGGTAGCCTCCCGTCAAATCCATCCAGCGTGTTCTTTAATATGCACAGAGTATGGCTCTCCCGTACATGGAGCCACGACTTAACGTCCATCCGATGGATGCCGGCCTTTCCAAGCCCATCGGTTTCCCCTACTGACCATGGGCAGGGCAGAGTAGTTAGGGTACTTGAGGAATTACATGAATGAGATGGGTGATGAGACAATATAATGTGGCTTGAGTCAGTAGGTCATATGACTACTAAACCAGCGGACATGTGTTTCTGTGTTGTATGAGAAACCATTACAAGCGTAATAGATCTAAGTTAACTCCGACCTTTGTGTAGAGAAGTACCTTCTTCTCTTTTCCAAAATTTAAATTTATTATAAAATATCAGTTTTTGTAGTTTTTGCAATACGCTGAAATCCCACTCCCGCAGTCTTGTTAAACTAGTTTACTCCATTGCAAACCTAATTTATTGAGGTAGCCCATCTTCGAAAATTCTTCAATTCCCGGACTTGTTACTACAAAGAGAATTAGTGGAAATAACTGATCAACTATACTGCTCGACATAGAAAATGCCATACCATGAAGGAATACACGAAACAAGACGAAACTTACCACACAAGTACACTTTACCACACAAGTAGGTGGGAAAGAAGATATATAATTTCTTAGGAATTACATGAATGAGATGAGTGAGGAGACAGTATAATGTGGCCTGAGTCAGTAGGTCGTATGACAGCCATGCTGGTCTATACATTCAGCAATATGGTGTGGCATCGAATGGAAAAGTCCCTGGATGGTGTGCTGAGGTATTGTGGATCATGGATCATTGGCCTGTGTCCATAATTCATCGACATTGCAAGGGGGTTGTGGAGAGCCGTGAATCGTCTACTAATGACGCCCCACACGTTCTATATTGGAGAGAAGTCTAGGGATTGAGCTGGTCAAGCCAGCACCTGGACACCTTGTAGGCACCACTGTCTGCTGAAGTTGGCAGGTGCGTGCATTATCGAAATTTGGCATCATATATACCATGGAAATACGGCAACAAAATGGGCTGTAGCACCTCATTGATGTATTGTCGTGCTGTCATTGTACCCACTATGCATACGAATGGTGAAAGGCTATTGAAATTGATAGTGCTCCAAACCATGACAACAGGCTAAGAAGCTGTATGATGCTCATTGACGGCAGCAAGATCAGCCCAGTGACCATGTCATCTCCAGACTTGCAATCGGCGATCGCTGCCGCTGAGACAGAAGCGAAACTCGTCGCTGAATAGACATGGTTCCATTAATCCCACCATGCATGTCTGATATGGCACCACTGCAACCTTGTGCGATGATGTGTTGCGGTGAGTGTCAGTCGTTACAATGGCTGGCTAGAGTGCAAACCTGCCTCAGTCAATCTGCAATTCACAGTCCACATCAACACGGGGATGTCCATAGCAGCCTGTATTCCATGTCGAATGCCCCTGCTTTGGATTGTGGGACTGCTATGGCTTGTCGTCGAATGCGGCTATCGAGGTATTCAGACGTGCACCAGTCCCACTACGGGGATCCACATTACCTTCCTCCAACCACTGTCGTCAAATTTGGGCAACAGTTGTTTCACCCCAATGCATTTCTGCCACGACACGACGCAGGGATGAACCAGCCATATGTAGCCCTATTATGAAGCCTCTGGTAAAGGTGTCTGTGTGATGGAAGGATTCTCGATGTCGCCCTGGCATTCTCACTCCTTATACGTGCTTTCGCCACCGAGATCACTCCGATGCAGTGGTCCACATGCTCAGGTGAGGATGACCAAACTTAACTACGCCGAGCTGTTTTGCCCTGTTATTACCCTCACCTATCACGTGATTGTTTCGTAACTGCTCTCATTTCCATAATCTGACTGTCGACACATACCCACCTATTTGTATGGCGCTCTGACAAATACTTCCTGGTGTAGTATTTTCTGTAGAGCAGTGTAATTCGAAGGATAGCCTAAGTTGACAAAACGGTCAGATATCAAAGGACCTTTAATGTATTTTCCCCTATTATTAAGCATCATTGACTCCGAATGTTAGAGGTTGAATAGAACTTTGGCTGCCCCTTCCGCTTAACAAAATTCCAAAACCATCCATGGTGTAGAGACAAACGACAACATCAGCTTGAGAGGTGTTCGGCAATGAATCCCTATGCTGCGTACAGTACCATGATGAATGTTGCAGCTGCGCTTCTGCTGTTTCCCACACGAAAAACCACATCCAGTCTGTGTTGCAGAAGACCCATAAAGACCCCCCTTGGCGTGTTATGGCTCGGGGAGCCATCGTAATGGCAGATCGTCTGTAATTCGTATTCAAAGCACTCTGACATCGCGTAGATTCACTGATATCTCCCCTGATGTCTTTCAAAGATGCCAGAGGAGACATGAAGATCCATTTTTCAGAAAGCTAATGCCCGTCCATGTATTGCACACATCATGCGATAGTTTCTGCCTGAAACTTTGCTACTCTTCCTGCTTGTTGTTGTTATTCTTTTTCAGCCTCAAGTTTCCAGATTTGTCAGCAATCGAACATATCTGAACATAGAAACCAGTTTGGGTGTGTTTCTTAGCTCTTCTCTAAAATGGACGAATTATATAATCAGACGATCTTATCAGATAATCACATCGAATTTTAATGATGTTGTCTTCATTATATCCCCCATCCTTTGGTTACGTGTGGCACTACTAGAGACAGAAATACTCCTTATGATATATATGCGAATATTCAGTTAAGTCCAACTTCCTCCTCCTACAAAGGGGGAATTTTTGTTATAATTTATGCACGAGTGGTTTGCACGCTTGGCTGCTGATCAAAAGGACCCGGGCAAGGTATGGATGTTTATATTCTGTATATCTTTCAGTTGAGTTCTCATCTTTCTCCCAACTCTTCTCTGTGGCATATTAGACTGGCATGCTTCTGTGATACTTGCTGTGGCAAGCAGCTGATTGAGGGGTAATTTATTTTATATGAAATGTATTTTTATGATTGAATATCATCGTTTTTTTTTCAGACATTTTTCGATAAAAAAACACTAGTAGTGAACAGAAAATGATGTTTTTTTCATTTTCAGGTTAGCGTTACTCTTCCTGATAACAACCTTCATTTCGTCAACCCAAGCTGTAAGTATATGAAATTTTCTCTGTTAATTTAATATAATCGGGAAGCATACCTCCGAATATCAAGTACCACTTATATTTAATGCTATTCCAAAAGAATTACTAAATATAGATTCTTTCAGAAGACTTAAATTGGAATTAAAAAATTATTTGGTATTTTCTAGTTAGCTGATTTTTATGTGTTGTGTTTTGTGGATTTATTTGATGTACACCATTATAATTTATTCATTTTCCTGCAGATAAGCTATTTAGCTTTGCGGGTCAAAGTGTAAATGTATTTGTATTCTTTACTCTTATGAATAAAAATTATATTCTTAAAAAAAAATAATATTGATACCGATAATTACACTTTATACGCCCTTATATAAATTTTTACAGTATTGGTCGTAAATTCGCCAAGTGTTTTTTTTTAATTTTTCCATGGAGTGTTCGGGTATATCCACAAAATAGACCATTCTACTGCATTTGGGATTTTTAAAACTACCTCTTCAGGAAGAACGGTATAAGGAAATGCGAACAGTATGATAAGGTTGTTTCAAATGCAATTTTTCTTCTTCTTTATATTGGATTATTCGAATAGATTACAAGGACCCAAAGTTCAGAGGGGCGGGGGTGGCTCATTCGGTAGCGCGCCAGGCTCGTAATCTGTAGTTCCCAGGTTTGAGTCCCAGCTGGGTCAGCGTTGAGATTTATCTCCGCAAAATTCCCCGCCCTGCCCACGGTCAGTAGGGGACACCGATGGGCTTGGAAAGGCCGCCGTCCATCGGATGGGACGTTAAGCCGTGGCCCCGTGTGCGGGAGAGCCATACCCTGTGCACGTTAAAGAACACGCTGGATGGCCTTGACGGGAGGCTACCATCTGTCTCCCAACAGCTGTTCCAGTGGGTCCCCTCCCCCAACCTTCTCTGAGCCTTCGGGGTCCATGTGACCTGGCCATTTAGCCCATGGTGTGCAAAAAAGTGCCGCTCAGAGGTAAAACAACCCAACCCAACAACCCAAAGTTCAGAACAGGGTTGAGGTTGATATAGACAACTGTTAGAGTCGGTTCTTACAACCTTTCGTCGCAACAGCGATTCAATATAATTTGCAAATTTAAAATAGGTTTCCCTATTTATAGTCTAATATTAAGAATGAACAATTATTACCCTTTTGATCATTCACTTTTACTAAACGTAATGTTGACTCCACCGAGGCAAGGATCCAATAAAAAATTAGAGAGGAGTACCAAGTGACTGAATTCAGCCGAACGAGCTGTAAAGCCATTCTGGTAAAAAATTTTCCCCTTCGTTACTAGCCTTTTAAAACCATATTCTTGTGAAATATAATGCAGGGCATTTAGATATGAACTTTAAAGCTTCAAACATATATAACTACTTTGTTTTTTACATGAAAGGTAAAAAAAAATACAATGACGAAATGGAATCAGTCTCGATGCGCTGAGTTTTTGCGTATCGGATTGGAAACCGTTTCCATCTTTCAATCAGCAGGATTCCTATTTTTCATAAGCAGGATGTTTGCTGCTTACTGTATGGCAATAACAATGCAAACAAAAATATATATTTCGATATGTGCCCTAAAAAGTAAGACGTAAAATACTGTATATTGCTAATAATGAAATATGTAATTTATTCAATTCAGATTATTTTCAAAGAAAGAGAGGTCGCAAAAACTACTTTCTTTTACCTGTCGAAAAAGTTTTGGTACTCTATCTTTTTTGGAAATTAATATTATACGAGTAAGCTTATCATTTGCAATAAGTATTACTTTTATTTTTTTGCTTTTTAGAACATACACCGAAGAGCCAAAATATTATGACCAGCACATCTTTATGCAAATCAAAGCAACTGAAGGTAAACGACGACGCGTGTGAAGGTCAGGAAATGGTATAAATAGCACCTGATACTGAGCTCTGTTAATCAGTGTTATTCTTGTTCTTCGGGGCGGGGGTGGCTCAGTCGGTAGCGCGCCAGGCTCGTAATCTGTAGTTCCCAGGTTCGAGTCCCAGCTGGGTCAGCGTTGAGATTTATCTCCGCAAAATTCCCCGCCCTGCCCACGGTCAGTAGGGGACACCGATGGGCTTGGAAAGGACGCATCCGTCGGATGGGACGTTAAGATGTGGCCCCGTGTGCGGGAGAGCCATAGCCTGTGCACGTTAAAGAACACACTGGATGGCCTTGACGGGAGGCTACCATCTGTCTCCCAACAGCTGTTCCAGTGGGTCCCCTCCCCCAACCTTCTCTGAGCCTTCGGGGTCCATGTGACCTGGCCATTTGGCCCATGGTGTGCAAAAAAGTGCTGCTCAGAGGTGAAACAACCCAACCTACAACTATTCTTGTTCTTCAGATGTGAAAGTCAGCGGGCCTAAGTGAGTTTGACAAAGGTGAAATTGTAATGGCCAGACGATTGGGTCAGAGCATTTATGAGACGGCAAGGCTTGTGAGCTGTTCATGGTCAGCCATGGTTAGTACCTTCAAAAAGTGGTCCGAGGAGGGAAAAACCATGACTGCTGGTAAGGTGTGGGCCGACCACAGCTCATTGATACTAGAGGTGTGCGAAGGCTATCCCGTATGGTATGAGCCAACAGAAGGGATACTGTGGCGCAACTCACTCATAATTTGAATGCTGGTGATGGGAGTAATGTGTCACAACACACAGTGCATCGAACCTGCTGAAAATGGGGCTGCATAGTTGCAGGCTAATCTGAGGCCCATTCTAACCTCAGTTCACCGTCTTAAGCACCTACAATGGGCACACGAGCATCAAAAGTGGACCTTGAGTGATTGGAAGAAGGTCGTCTGATCCGATTAACCTCTTTCCTGTTCCAGCATGTGGATGGCCGGATACATATGCGTCGTTTACCTGGGAAAGTGTTGGCACCAGGATGCATCGTTGGACGAAAACAAGCCTGTGCAGGAAGTGTAATGCTTTGGGCAATGTTCTGCTGGGAAACCCTGGGTCCAGTCATTCATGTGCAGGAAACTATGATGTTTACCACCTACCTAAACATCATTGCAGACCAGGTACATCCTTTCATGGCAACGGCATAACCCTCTAATAGTGCCTTCTTTCAGCAGGATAATGTGCCATGCCACACTGCCTGGATTTTTGAGAATGGTTCGTGGATCATGAGGAAGACTTCCAGGTTTTGCTCTGGCCTCTAAATTCCCCAAACATCAATCCAATCGAGCATCTGGGGTTTGTGTTGTAACAGCATATCCGATCTACTGCGGTTCAACCACATAACTTACAAAAGTTAAAGTATCTGCTGGTAAATTGTTGGTACCAGATACCACAATAGACCTTTAGAAATCTTGTAGCGTCCATGGCTCGCCGGGTAAGTGCTGTTTTGGCGGCACGTGGAGGACCAACATCATATTAGGTAGGTGGTCATAATGTTTTGGCTCTTCGATGTGTATAGAATGTTAGGTATGATTTTAATTTATACGAGGTCTGATCAGAAAGTTCCAGGACTACATTTATTCTGACGAAATAAAAGGAAACTAATGTTAATCAAATTTATCACTTTCAAAGTAGTTTTTTTTTTCTTAATTAAGCACATCGATTCTAAAGTTCTTGCCATTTATTAAAACATCTCTGGTACTTTTCTTGGAGATATCTTTTTTAGTTCTTGTGTCACATTTCGGATAATGAT
This sequence comes from Ryuthela nishihirai, assembly GCA_038380435.1. Lineage (NCBI taxonomy): Eukaryota > Metazoa > Arthropoda > Arachnida > Araneae > Heptathelidae > Ryuthela > Ryuthela nishihirai. The sequence goes on from JAWZYU010000026.1 coordinate 34,131,117, forward strand.
TCGCACATTCTGAAATTTCTGTTTAGGGTGCGTTTCAGTCCGGGGAACAAATAAAAATTGTATGATGCTACATCTAGTGAAGCACCAGTGAAATGTTATGCGAGGCAGAAATTCTTATGTGGAGAGTTATTTCTGATGGTGTATTGTGATGAAAAGCGCTCATAAGGTCATAAGACACGCCCATCAGAAGTAACGTCATTAAATAGCCCCCGAAAATGACGAAACCGACGGTAGAAATGTCATAATAAAGGCAGAAGGAATTAAAACTTATTAAAGGAACTTTCTTAAAGATCCTGGAAAGAGGAAGGAAATGATGAATCGTTTTGCGAGACTTTCTAGAAAGTTTTATTACGTCATTTCCTTTTGGAGGGGACGAAAAGGGGTGGAAATCGAAGAGGGTAAGTGCCTTTTTAATACTCATATCCGGTAAAGGGGATTTCAGGGGGACTTTCAAAAGGTTCTATAGAGTTCACTTCAACTCACATGATTCCTGATTACACCTTTTTCTGAGACTTTCTAGATGTAGGAAGGAAACGAGGGGGTGGTATCGTGTTACTTGTCAACTTCTGGTAAATGGAGGTTTCGTGAAGGCTTTCTGGAAGAGATCTTTTGGGACCTCCCGATGACGTTACTTCAGATGGGTTTGGCCTATATCGTGACTTCCGGGGATTTCATGACCTTTAAAAAAACCTTAGGCAGCTTAGATGAAAACTAGTTGTATCAAGGAATCAGGTTCTAGACCATTAAGTACAAGTTAATGGATTGAGACTGATTCTGGTTCCATTAAAATATAAAATTCCCCTTACGAAACAAATTTATTTGTTTCGTAAGGGGAATTTTATATTTTAATGGAACCAAAATCAGTCTCAAAGAAGTTTCGACTCTTTTTCTAAGTAGTGAATGAGTAAATGTTATTGATCATTTCTATTCCAGTCAAGACCTCATATAAATTAAAATCATACCTAGCATTCTATACACATCGAAGAGCCAAAATATTATTCCTTACAAATTCATTAGAAAATAAACTTTTTAACTAAAATTCTGATTATTTACTGATGATGGTTGCAACTTTATGTTCGGTCTAAGCGTATCATCCTCAAGCAGCCATGGGCTACGGAGGTCCAACCAGACCATGCAATTTAGTTCTCCAATCAAGTCTATCCTGAGCTACATCTACTGCATCTGACCACTGCACACCAATTCTAACAAGGTCCTGTTTGACATTGTCTGCCCACAGCATCCTAGGTCTCCCCTTCTTTCTGAGGCCTTTAGGCACACTGTTCATAACCCTATTCGCCAATCTGTAATTATTCATACGGGCAACATGGCCAAACCAACGGAGTCTCTCTCTGCACAATATGCTGCTTAAAGGAGGTTGCAAACTCCTTTGCCTAATCTCATCATTAGTTACAAAGTTGAACCACCTAACGCCCAAGATACTGCGTAAGCATCTGGAATCGAAAGCATCTAGTTTCCTGTTATCATGTTTACAAAGTGTCCAAGTTTCACTACCATAACTAACCCTAGAAAGAACCAAACTATTATACAGTCTAATTTTAGTCTTTACGTGTGTACGCCTATTTCTCCCACACTCTCCATAGATTCTTAAAAGTCCCGGCAGCAATCCCTATTCGTCTGTTAATCTCATGCCGCACATCACCATTATCTGTTACACAGCTCCCAAGATAATTAAACTGTGACACCTGCTCAAGACTGCAACCATTCAGATGAACTTAATCACAGCCTGCCTGACCAATTTTCATCACTTTGGTTTTCTCTCTGTTTATAACCAAACCTACTCTACTACCAGTCTCATCAACAGCTCGAATGAAAGAGTTCATCTCATCAACATCATTTGCCAAAAGGGCTAAATCATCAGCATAATCTAAATCAGAAATTTTTCTATCTCCAGTACATTTAAAGCCAAAATCTTTCCCTTGAAGTGAATTTCGCATAACATAATCAATAACCAAGCTAAAGAGAAAAGGACACAAAATGCACCCTTGTCGAACACCAGAAGTAATGCTAAACCAATTGCTACAAGCCTTACCAACTCTCACACACGACTCAGTGTTATTATAGAGAGCTTTCATTATGTTAACTAACTTGTCAGGTATATCATATGATTTCACAATCAACCACAAATTATGACGATCAATAGAGTCGAAAGCCTTTTTGAAATCAACAAAGCTAGCAACCAAAGGTTTCTGAAACTCTAAACATTTCTCAAGAATCTGCCTAAGTGAAAATATCTGATCCACACATCCCCTACCACTTCTGAATCCACATTGCTCATCACGCAATTGACTGTCAACCAGATTCTTAATTCTATTAAGCACAATCATGCAAAGAATTTTCCCTGGAACAGAGAGTAGGCTAATACCCCTATAGTTATCACAAGAATTGCGATCACCTTTTTTGAAAATAGGAATAAGAATAGCTCTGGTAAAATCCTTAGTAACCATGCCTTTATCATAAAAGATATTCAGAATTTCAGTCATCCAAGTGGTAACCGAAACCCAGCTGTAAGCATTTCTGTAGTAATTTCATCTACCCCTGGGGATTTACGTAGTTTAAGTTTAGAAACAGCCAAAATAACTAAAAAGAACTTTACGTTCGGTCTAAGCGTAAAAAAGAACTTTACGTTCGGTCTAAGCGTAAAAAAGAACTTTTCGTTCTAAAGCGACTTTGCAACTTTCTTTAGCAACTTTACGTAATAAGGCGGTAAAAAATTTATTTCTGAAACCATATTATTAAATATATGAATATGAAATAATCAGTCCATAGTAAATGCGCAGAGTTACCTGTTGACGGCAGAAGTGAATAAATCAATAAACAGTTTTGTCGAAAAAAAAAATGAGCTTTGTCTATGCGCCGGACTCGAACTCACTTTCTCCATATTTATGCCACAGTGATCTACCCACTAAACTAGCACCGGCTCCATTATGGAAACTTTGTATTGAACAGTCAAATTATATAATGGACCACTATTGGGATGAAATGTTGCTGGGAAGAAAACTTGTAGGAACGGACTATCAGGTGATGAAACATGATCCTAATAGGGTCGTTTGTGAGTCTCTCAACCAAACTACCGAAAGTTTTCTTTTGTATAGTTTATGAATTTCCTATACGCGGATGACGTTTAATACATAAAACATCATCCTAATATGGAATCAGATATAAGCAAAACGGATACTGAGAAGCAAGTTGAATATAAAACTGGTACCTTTTCCACTGAGATTATTTAAAGGTGAAGCCAAATTACTTAATATGGACACCAGTTCTGATAGATAAGAAAAGTCAACTCAAAGAAACAATTATTAATGTTTGCGGAAAAAAAAGGAGTTTTCTTCGACGAAAAAGTTTTCTTCCCTTCAAAGTCCGAATTGAGCTGCCTACTATTATTATGCTGCCTATAATTATGCAAAATTTCATTAATTACATTAGTAATTAATGCAATTTTGCATAAATTACTCCCTCACTTTCAGCTAGTGTGTGCTCGATGCTGCTGAAATATCTTCATTTCCCTAGTTGAAAAGTATGAGAAAGATATTCTTCATACTCATTAGGAAGTTAATTCACGTCCCGTGGCCGAGTGGTTAACGCGCTTGACTACTGATCGACGGAACCTGGGTTCGAGTCGCTGGTAAAGCATGGATGTTTGTGTTGCCTTTCTGCTGAGGTCCTGCTATCCTCACAGACCTTCTACACTGGCGTATTAAACACAAGCTCTTGTTAGACCTCTGTGGCAAGCAGATGCTTGAGGGGATTATTTTTTTACAGCACCCTGAAAATAAGGTTGTCACACCCTATTTTCTAAAAATTTTATTCATTATTTAAAATCTTTGCATTTCTTTGGTTTTTAGATTGATTAGAATCAGGCCTATAGATAGAGGAAATACTTCAGGTGGAACCAAGTGATTGAATCAAACAGGCAGAACGCTGTTCCAGTATTTTTTTTCCCCCAAACACTATTATATATTTACTCTAGTGTTTTTTTTTAAACATTTTAAAAATATGTGTAATATATTCACATTTTTTTGCCTCTTTTTCGGCTGTTAAAATTTTTCGGGGGGGGGATGCACCCCCCCCCCTCTCTATTTACATGCTCGCCTATCCTTAGTTCCGGCCCTGCTTGGAAATTGGAATAAAGTATCAAATTATTCAGCGAACCACACTTAAGTTTCTGCTATCCCTTTGAAACTGTCAGTCATCGAGTTAAAATTCACATTCACCGAAGACATTGAACACGCCTAAACTTCTTGCGAGCTCATTCAGTCGCACATTTAAACGATTTGTCACGAAACCCCGTCGAAGTCGAACTCCCTGGGCACGACAGAGGAAGTGACAGAAAAACGTTTTACTTTGAAGGGAGCGTAGTAAGACTTGTTGCCGAAGTCATCCTGCTCGAGATTAATGTGTGATCATGCACGGTTGTCACGTGATGTCCCCCAGGAAGACGCATCCTTGTATGGCCCACGGACACTCAGATCCGTGGGAAGGTGGCGCTGTGTGTGTGGGGGGGCCTGTCTGGTATAAGGAAAGGTGGGATTCAGGTGTTGAGACGGCGCCCTTTTATGGCCACCGCCTTTCACTGTCTGCTGTGTCCGTATTGAGGTCGGCGTAAACAAAGGTGTTGTGTTTGTATACATGAGTCGAACGCGTCACGTGTGACCAATACTTCTTATAAATGCAGTTGCGCGTCTTTCACCAAGAAAAAATCTGTTATTTGGTAACACGCTTCAAAAGTGATTTCTTTGCTTTGTGAACCTTTATTAGGACTTTTAAAACTGAACTTTTTAAACTTTTTAAACTGAAATAGTTACAGCGATTTATTTTCTGATATAGACTGAAAAGGGGATTAGGACTGGATTAAACAAGTTGTTTGTGTTATGTTTTTTAGGATGCGTATTAAAATTTTATATTATCCTATAAAAGAGGTGAATTTTGTTCTACTCTATGTCCTTTTCGACACATTTCAAACCACCAATTAAATCTCAAGTATTACTTGTTTATAATTTGCAAATGATTAAAAGCTACATTGAGTATTGTTATTAAAAATATGTTCCACGTGTTGTCGTACTGTTTCTTGTTATGCATTATGCTATCGTTTTTTACAGCTGGAACGGAGGAAAATTATATTCACCAAAACAAGAAACATTCAGAGCTTGGCATATACATTTCAAATTTTAATTTAGTGCTAATTACAGGGATGAATTCAAATCTTTCTCATTGACTCCAAAGCAGTACGTGTCGAGAAGCGAAGAATATCTAATATATATAGATGATTTGAGGTAGTGATTGACAGATTGGCTGACTCATTGATAGGGGATCACTCTAATTATAACTATGATGCAGAAATGATAGAGCTCTGAAAATTTGTACCTAGATATAATCCGGCTCGTAGATCTCGGTGGGAAAATCCGAAATTTGACCTTCGACATGTCCTTCAAGGTCAAATAGGGGTTACGTAGAAGTCAATCCCTGATCTAGATCTACCTGTGCTAGAAACGTAAAAATTGGTGCCGGAAACTTTGCGAAATTTCGGATTCAGAGGATCCTCGAGATCAAATTTAGATCCATTAGTACTAGAGAGCTCGGAATTGGTCCTGGGTGTATTTTGGGTCGTAGAGCTCAGAAACGTGAAATTTTGGATGTGATGTCTATCGAGATCAAAGGTAAAATAGAAATCTAGCGCTTTTAGAGAGTAAAAAATTAGTGCCTGAGGGCATTTTAAGTGGTAGATCTCAGAAATTATGTTAAATTTTGGATGCGACGGGTCCTTCAAGGTCAAATTTCGATATACCTAGATATAATCCGAGATGCTGGAGAGCTGAAAACTGATGAATAGGACTATTTAAGGCAATAGAACTCAGAAATAAGAGGAATTTTCAGATCCGACATCGCAATCAAGGTCAAATAGGGGTCGGAGTGACCGTCTAGAAATCAAGAGTTTCTGAAGCTACCGACTGATTTCTAGTATACTATATTACTAGAAGTCTTCGGACATCATCATTATCATCCTCAAGCAGCCATGGGCTACAGAGGTCCAACCAGACCACACAGTTTAATTCTCCAAGCATATCTGTCCTGAGCTACATCTGCTGCATCCGGCCACTGTAAATCAATTCTAACATGGTCCTGTTTGACATTGTCTGCCCACCGCATCCTAGGTCTCCCCCTCCTTCTGAGGCCTCTAGGCACACTGTTTATAACCCTATTCGCCAATGTATAATTATTCATACGGCCAACATGGCCAAACCAGCGGAGTCTCTCTCTGCACAATATGCTGCTTAAAGGAGGTTGCAGACTCCTTTGCCTAACCTCATCATTAGTTACAAAGTTAAACCACCTAATACCCAAGATACTACGTAAGCATCTAGAATCAAAAGCATCTAGTTTCCTGTTATCTTGTTTACACAGCGTCCAAGTTTCACTACCATAACTAACCCTAGAAAGAATCAAACTATTATACAGTCTAATTTTAGTCTTTAGGTGTAAACGCCTATTTCTCCACAATCTCCATAGATTCTTAAAAGTCCCGGCAGCAATCCCTAATCATCTGTTAATCTCAAGCCGCACATCACCAGTATCTGTTACATAGCTCCCAAGATAATTAAACTGTGACACCTGCTCAAGACTGCAACCATTCAGATGAACTGAATCACAACCTGCATGACCAATTTTCATCACTTTAGTTTTCTTTCTGTTTAGAACCAAACCTACTCTACTACCAGTCTCATCAACAGCTCGAATGAAAGAGTTCATCTCATCAACATCATTTGCCAAAAGGGGTTAAATCATCAGCATAATCTAAATCAGAAATTTTCGAATCTCCAGCCCATTTAAGGCCAAAATCTTTCCCCTGAAGTGAATTTCGCATAACATAATCAATAACCAAACTAAAGAGAAAAGGAGACAAAATGCACCCTTGTCGAACACCAGAAGTAATGCTAAACAAATTGCTACAAGCCTTACCAAATCTCACACACGACTCAGTGTTATTATAGAGAGCTTTCATTATGTTAACTAACTTGTCAGGTATACCATATGATTTCACAATCAACCCCAAATTATGACGATCAACAGAGTCGAAAGCCTTTTTGAAATCAACAAAGCTAGCAACCAAAGGTTTCTGAAACTCTAAACATTTCTCAAGAATCTGCCTAAGTAAAAATAATGATCGACACATCTCCTACCACTTCTGAATCCACATTGCTCATCACGCAATTGACTGTCAACCAGATTCTTAATTCTATTAAGCACAATCATGGAAAGAACTTTACCTGGAACAGAGAGTAGGCTGATACCCCTATAATTATCACAAGAACTGCAATCAGCTTTTTTGAAAATATTAGCTCTGGTAAAATCTTTAGGAACCATGTCTTTATCATAAAAGTTATTCAAAATTTCAGTTATCCAAGTGGTAACCGAAAGATTCCCAGCTCTGAGCATTTCTGTAGTAATTTCATCTACCCCTGAGGATTTATGAAGTTTAAGTTTAGAAATAGCCAAAATAACTTCAGATTGTGTTATAGGGCGAACATTAAAGCCGCTAATGCACCTATCATCATTACAAACAATGGGAGTAGAACTAACCACATTGTTTAGAACATCACTGAAATGCTCAGCCCACCTAGCAATGATAGAATCCTCCCCTTCTATAACCTTACCTTGTTTATGGTGAAATCCTTGTATGCCTGTCCGTTTTCTACCATACAAAACATTAACTATCTGGTACAGCTCTCTGCTGTTGTGCTGCCTAACTGCTTCCTTAGCTTTGTCTTCCAAGCCATCAAGCCTAAGATTCTTATCAGTAGCTAACTGATTCTTTACACGTTTATTAAGCTCTCTGTAATCCTTTCTATTAGGACTAGTAGGGTACTGACTGATTAAGGGCATTCCTGCAGTTCTTTCTTTCTTAAATGAGCTCAAGTGCCTTATCACTCAAATAATTTTGCCTCCTCTGCTCCTTTTTTCCTAAAAGAGTACTGTTAGTTTCCAAAAAAGCCTGTTTAAATTGGCCCCATTCTTCCTCAACTTCAGTATTAAGCAAACCATGACTGTCATAATGACTAAGTAACCTATCATGGTAAGCTTTAGCTATAACTGGGTCTTTCAGAGCTTCAGTATTAAAGGTAAATTTTTGAAATTTAACACAACACTTTTAAAGTTTAAGTTGCAAGACACTTTTAACAAGGTTAAAATCCCGTGGCCGAGTGGTTAGCACGCTTGGCTACTGATCTAAGGGACCTGGGTTCGAGCCCCGGATTAGGCATGGATGTGTGTGTCATTTTTCTGCTGAGGTCCTGCCATCCTCTCAGATCTCCTACTGTGGCATATAAACTGACAGGCTCCTGTCAGACCTCTGTGGCAAGCAGCTGCTTGAGGGGGTATTTATTTATTTTATTTTTTTAACAAGGTAATGGTCAGATCCAATTTCAGCTCCCCTATATGCCCTGGTATTTCTAACAGAACTAGCCCATTTGCTGTTAATATATAATCAATCGTATTCCTATGCAGCCCATCAGGTGAAACCCATGTGTATTTATGTATGTCGCGGTGTTTGTAATAAGTGTTAGTTATTCTGAAACCATTAAGTTTACTTACCTGTAGGAGACGTTGCCCATTCCATTGCAGCTACCAAAAGGGCCTATCACCCCTCCCCAAAGGTCAGAGTCAGTACCAACTTTGGCATTGAAGTCACCTAGAACAAAGGTAATATCTCCTTGACAGAATTCAAAATATCCTGAAGTTGCCCGTAAAACCTATCCTGATCCTCATCAGCATCCTCAGTGGGGGCATAACAGCAGATATCATTCAAGTCTTTAATGCTTGTCTGAAATTTTGCTGTAAGAAACCTTTCATTAATGCCCTCATATCCTAGAAGAGCATCACTAGCATGTCTGCTGAGCAGCAGACTCACGCCTTGGTGATGCTTTCCATCCTCCCTCCCGTAAAGAAAAATTTAAAGTTATTTTTAAGTATCTCACCTTTTCCTGTCTATCTGGTCTCTTGCAAGCGTAGAATATCTAGGTTATAGCGCTGGAATTCCTGCATGAGGACATCAAGAGAATAATCTCTATATAATGTCCTCACGTTCCACGTTCCTGCAGAGAGAAAATGATTAGTAGGATTTTTAAAGAAATTAGGTTTATTGAGATTGGTAGGGCCAACAATATCAAACACCCCCTGATCGCAGGCATGGGGCAAAGACCTGTTCCTCCTCTGCTAAAGGCCTAAGTCACCGATGCTGGTAGGAACTTCAGGCACCACCTTTTCAAGTGGACTTTTTCAAGAGCCATATGGCCTGTGTGAGACATTACTCCAGTTTAGGCTTGACGATGCCCAACTAACTAAGTAAGGTTCAGGTACCTGCAATGGCCTCTGATTAGGATTATCCACCAGCTGATATAAGGTATCCCATGCCTCTGTTCACTTAGAGCTGCCAACCCAGAAGCAAACAGAAAACACAGCAGCAGATTCTCCCTCAACAGAGGCCCACCAGTGCAGCAAGTCCAGGATCCATAATCAAACTCAAATCCATAACCAAGTCCAGTGAATGAAAAGTCATGTTAAAAGCTCCTTAAATTTGAAAATAAACGTTTTATGGAAAAACGTCACTGAACATAAATTGAAGATGTTATTCGAATCTCTCTAAATCTCAATTTTCAAAAATATCTGTTTAATATTTAAAAGATATCGAATTTATTTACATTTCACTGTAGATTAAACTTCAGGCGATGAGTTAATTATTTGCTATTAGAAACTCGTAATATTTCGATCCCTCTTTGATCTAAGGGACTTGGGTACGAACCCTGGGAAAGGCATGGATTATGTGTCGTTTTTCTGCTGAGGTCCAGCCATCCTCTCAGACCTTCTACTATGGCAATATAAACTGATAGGCTCTTGTCAGACCTCTGTGGCAAGCAGCTGCTTGAGGGGGTATTTATTTTTTTTATTCTAGGATTATTTTCAAAGACTGCAATCCTGTTGGAACGTTCCACTGCAGTGTTTGAAAATGATCCCAAAGAGGGTTGGGTTGGGTTGTTTTACCTCTGAGCGGCACTTTTTTGCACACCATGGGCTAAATGGCCAGGTCACATGGACCCCGAAGGCTCAGAGAAGGTTGGGGGAGGGGACCCACTGGAACAGCTGTTGGGAGACAGATGGTAGCCTCCCAAAGAGGAATCGAAACATTAGAAATATCTAATCACAATAAATGACCCTTTACCTTCAGTTTACTCTACAGTGAAATGTAAACAAATATCTACTCTAAGACAGCCAATGATTCAATTATTACTAGAGTTATTGAAGTTGAAGTTCAAACATTTAACAGCAGCGTTACTGGTAATAAGAATTTACCTCAAAAGTTTACTAAAGTATAAATAATAATTATTACAACAAATCGACAACCGAAATAAATGTAATTTTAGAACTTAGTGTAATGATTTAATTTTCGCTAATTTTTTTATAAATAAAATAGTAGAATAGCAGCATTTTCCTGTTATATATTTTAATATCAATAACTCTTTAAATATTAAAAGAAAATCGTTGGAAAATCGCGATTTAAAGATATCCGACGAGATCTTCAATTTACCTTTGGTATCATTTTTTCGCTAAAAGCCAATTTCTAAAGTTAGAGAAATCCTCTTGAGATTTGGAATGACAATGCATTGTTATACAGTAAACAGTGAGGTATAGAGCAAACCAATTGCAAGATTTCCTTGAGTTATGCAAATGAATGCAGGAGTCCAGATATGCAATGAACCTGTTTCAGCAAAATGGAGAGGGTATATGGAATATGATAACTCTGAACAGGGGGGGGGTCATCATATTCCATATTAACAAGCATCACAATGACTTCTGATACGTTTACTAGGGTGGTCATGAGGTGTGGTGGCAATACATCCCACTCTTCCTGGAGAATAGATTAAGAGCTCATGAAGGCTTCTTGAAAGGGATCAACGACCACCAATCCCCGGCACATCCCACACGTACTCAGAATCTGGTATGGGTTCAGGTCTTGAGAGTAGGCTGGCCACTCCATCTGCTGAATATCCTCACTTTCACAGAATTCATAGACTGTCTGAGTCCTATGGGCCAACAGCATCTCTGAAAGACTTCAAATGGGGCTAAAGGATATTTTATATTGCTGAAGGCCTCTTTATACCTCCAACCAATCAGAGTGCCTCTGGAAATCTCATGGAACGTGTGCATCCAATTGAGATAATGCCAGCCCAGACCATCCAACCCCCAGATGTCATTTTCTGATGTTAAAAGATTGGTAACGAGTTCTTTGTTCTCTCGAGATCAAAACATTTGAAATGAATCTCAAGATTGAATCGCGATTTGTTGGTGAAGAGCACATGTACTCATTGGTCTGGGGTCCATTGAAGATGTCTGCATCGTGTTTGTCGGGCTCTCCTGTGGGAGGGTTTTGGGGGAAAAACAAACCATCTCTTATCTAACATAGAGCACTCTCTGGTGAAGCCTTCTGTAAACAGTTTGCCTTGAAACTGCTCTCTCCTAATGGTTGTAGATAGCTCCAGAGAAAGTTGTCTGGCTGACATTGCCCTATCACGTTTGTCTATTAATGCAGAATAGCGATCATTCTGCTCTGTTTTTACTCTTAGACAATCTTGCACTTGTCTATAGCTAACATCTCCTGACTGTTGGAACCATCTCTAAAGTCATGAAAGCACTAATTGGGGACTTTACAGTCCTAGCCACATCATCTTAGGATTGATCTGACTCTAATATGATTCTAATACAGTAATACCCCGACTTACGCGAATTCGGAGTTACGCGGTTCTTGATTTTTTCGTTTGGCAACACTGCCGCCCGCTATCTTCAGTGTTTCTCATGCTGTGATACGCATTGGACGCGTACTCTACGTGCACGATTACGCTTCTACTATCGACGAAAGTTAAGATTGTTTTGTTATACGTTTTCTAAAACCTTAAAAAAACTATGTCGTCCAAATGAAGTAAATCTGATTCTCCTGCACCTAGTAAGAAAAGGAAAATGATATCTTTGGAATGTAAACTTAGCATTATCAAGGATTTTGATAGCAGAATGAAAATTTGTGAATTGGCAAAGAAGTTTGAGCTACCGGAATCCACAGTAAGAACAATCATAAAAGAAAAAGAATTCTCGATGCGGTGAAAAATGCTCAATCCTTGAACTCGAGCATAATTTGTAAACGTCATGGTATTATTGCTGAGATGGAAACAATGCTGAAATTATGGTGTGATAATCAAGTAAAAGTGAAGAATTGTCCAGTCGATCAGAACACTGTGTGCTATCAAGCTAAGCTGATTTTTGAGAGGTTGAAAGAAGAAGCTGGGGAGGCGGGCGAAGATGAAAACTTTGTAGCTGAAAATTTTGTAGTAACGGTTGGTTCAACCGATTTAAAACTCGCTGTAATTGGCAGAACATCGCGGAGAGTAGAGAGGCGGCAAGTGCCGATAAAGAAGCCGCGTCTTCTTTTCCTGAGACATTCAAGGCATAGAAGACATTCAAGACATTCAAGACATAGAAGAAGGTGACTATAGCAGTGAAACCGCATTTAACGTGGATGAGACTGGCCTGTTCTGGAAGATGATGCCTAGGGTTGGGTTGTTTTACCTCTGAGCGGCACTTTTTTGCACACCATGGGCTAAATGACCAGGTCACATGGACCCCGAAGGCTCAGAGAAAGTTGGGGGAGGGGACCCACTGGAACAGCTGTTGGGAGACAGATGGTAGCCTCCCGTCAAGGCCATCCAGCGTGTTCTTTAACGTGCACAGGGTATGGCTCTCCCACACACAGGGCCACGGCTTAACGTCCCATCCGATGGACGGCGGTCTTTCCAATCCCATCGGTGTCCCCTACTGACCGTGGGCAGGGCGGGGAATTTTGCGGAGATAAATCTCAACGCTGACCCAGCTGGGACTCGAACCTGGGAACTACAGATTACGAGCCTGGCGCGCTACCGACTGAGCCACCCCCGCCCCGAAGATGATGCCTAAAAGAACTTTAATCGCAGGTGAAGAAAAAAACTTTCCAGGTTTTAAGGTTTCTAAAGACCGATTGACAGTGATGGTTGGCGGGAATGCAGCTGGTGACTGCAAGTTAAAACCTCTTTTAATTTATCGCTCCGAAAACCCAAGAGCCTTAAAAAATATATCTAAAATTAGCTTACCAGTGATTTGGAAGTCAAATGATAAAGCTTGGGTGACAGCTTCCGTTTTTGAGGACTGGTTTGATCACCACTTCATACCCGAAGTCGAATGTTATTGCAAGTCTAAACAGATTCCATTTAAAGTGATGCTTCTTATTGACAGTGCACCCGGTCACCCTCCTGCCACCCTAATTGATTTCGACCCACGTGTGAAAGTTGTGTTTTTGCCTCCAAACACAACCAGCTTGCTTCAACCGATGGTTGGGTTGTTTTACCTCAGAGCGGCACTTTTTTGCACACCATGGGCTAAATGGCCAGGTCACATGGACCCCGAAGGCTCAGAGAAGGTTGGGGGAGGGGACCCACTGGAACAGCTGTTGGGAGACAGATGGTAGCCTCCCGTCAAGGCCATCCAGCGTGTTCTTTAACGTGCACAAGGTATGGCTCTCCCACACACGGGGCCACGGCTTAACGTCCCATCCGACGGACGGCGGCCTTTCCAAACCCATTGGTGTCCCCTACTGACCGTGGGCAGGGCGGGGAATTTTGCGGAGATAAATCTCAACGCTGACCCAGCTGGGACTCGAACCTGGGAACTACAGATTACGAGCCTGGCGCGCTACCGACTGAGCCACCCCCGCCCCTCAACCGATGGACCAGGGAGTCATCACAACATTCAAGGCTTACTACACGAGGCGTTCGTTTGCACATCTGAATGAAGCTATGAGGCAAAACAGTGAGATATCTTTTAAAGACTTTTGGAAACAATTCAATGTTTTAGATGCCGTAAGAATCATTGGAAAATCTTGGGATGAAATTTTCCAAAAAAACATTGAATGGTGTCTGGAAGAAACTTTGTCCATTTTGTTTTCAAAAACGAGACGGAAACAACGCCAGAAACTGATCATGTCGCTCATGTGATAGAAGAAGTTGTCAATCTTTCGAGACAATTAGATTTGGAAGTCAATGGTGATGATGTCAACGAGCTGTTGGATTCACATAGTCAGAAGCTGACAATCGACGAGTTCATAGAGATGCGTGAGCAAAACGTTACTGAATTATCCGACACTTCAGACCCAGTTCCACCAGAAAAGCACATGACAATTGCAAGCTTGACAGTAGGTCTCAGCTCAGTTGAAAAGGGCTTAAAAATTTGAGAAAACATAGACTCTAACGAAGAACGCGTTATAGCTACAAAGCAAGGAATAAAAAAAATATTGGCTTGCTACGAAGAAATTCTGCGTGAAAAAAGAAGGCATTGTGTTGTCAGACGAATTTGTTAGATTTCATGAAGCTATCGACATCGAAATAACTTTTTTACGTAACTCATTTATTTTTTTAATATTTTGTATTAATATGTATAAAGAACTGCAATTTTATTAAATATTTTTCTTCTAAACTAGTGTTTTTGTTAGTCCTTGGTCCCATTTAAACAAAATTTACATGTATTTATATGCAAAGTTGTACCTCGACTTAGGCGAATTCGACTTAAGCGATTTTCGTCGGACCCACCTATCGCTTAACTTCGGGGTTTTACTGTATACGCATTGCTTTACTATATACAGGGTGATTCAGAATTCATCATCAATATTTAGTGGGGAGGAAGGGAATAAGAAAAGAAAGAGATTTCACATAGGAAAGTATGGGGGCAGACGAACGCATGGTGGTGTAGAGGGCGCTGTGTGTACACACCTCTCATACAGAAGCACAGCTGTTTGACGCGTGCAGTCAGTTGTCATTCGACAAGGTGAATTTGCAGAAGTAACATGAACCGGTATACATGGAATGAATGTGCAGATATGCATGTAACTTACGGTGCGGCAGAAGAAAGATGTCTTCGAGCCAGGCAATTGTATGCAGCGCGCTTCCCAAACCGCCGTGTGCCACAGCATCAAATGTTTTCACGTATTCATCGCCAACTGCGTGAAACAGGATCGTTTGCTGCTAGTAAAGCATGTTACATGTAAGATAATAAATGTTTTTTCCTTACCACTTCCTTCTTATGTGTTCTTTCCATCATTGAACTGGGGTCATTTTGCCCTACTACATGACATATGCGCCCATGCTTTCCTATGTGAAATCTCCTTCGTTTCTTATTACCTACCTCCCCACCAAATATTGATGATGAATTCTGAATCACCCTGTATAAAAGTCTCTGTCCCATACTGTTGTAAACGAAACGCTCTACCAACATGAACACAACGCTTGCTCAACAGGAAATGAGTGGTGAAGAATCAGAAACAGCTTTTTTAGCACTATGGATTTTTAGGAAATTTTGTATGGTAAGGGAGCCCCGGGTAAGGCATGGATGTTCGTGTTGTTTTCTGCTGAGGTCCTGCCATCCTCTCAGATCTTCTACTGTGGCATATAAGCTGACAGGCTCCTGTCAGACCTCTGTGGCAAGCAGCTGCTTGAGGGGGTATTTATTTTATTTTTATTTTAAGTTAATATTTTGGATGGCTTACTACCTTGGACATATTCTATTTCATTGACACACAAAATGTAATCGTTAATAATCTCAGTCGTTTTTGAGATATTGAACAGTTTAGTAATTATGCTTAGATTTTACACACAAATGTTTATATGTAATGGTTGCAAGGTTTACAAGTTACTATGTACGATGATAAAACATGCTACATGGTTGTAAGGTTTACAAGTTACTATGTACGATGATAAAACATGCTACATGGTTGTTTTTTTTGCAAAAGCATGTTGGTAGATTGTCGAGCAAAAACTTGTAGAATTTCGTATAGCGCAAAAAGCTTTTTTAAACATGTGTTTTCGAATAAAAATGGGTTTGGTTACATAAATATTTTTCACTGAACAAGCACACTAACTTACAGTGAGATAAAATTTATATATTCTTTTCACAACAAACTAGTAAAACTATTTAAAAAAATAATAGATGACTATGTCGTATCAGAATAATATGACCACCTACCATAGTATATGTATGGTAGGTGGTAATATTATTCTGATAGGACTGTGTAGGTATCCCCCTTTTTAGCTGTTTTCCGCCAACATTTCTAACAGGTTAGGTAAGGTGGTCAAACGTTTGGAGGCCTTCCACGAAGTTTTTCAAGCTCGGAATAAGGTTCTCGTTCGCATGGTGCAAAGGCTTAACGTCCCATCACGAAAAATGACGACCTTTCTCATCGAGGATAGGACTGGCGAGAGCAGAAAATCTCAACGGTAACACAATTGGGATTAGAACCTGTGAACATCAGATTGCGAGACCTAGTATACCACTGGGCACTAAAGTTGGTTGCTTTATCTCTGAGCGGTGCTTTTTTCACACAATGGGCTAAATAGCCAGATCACAAGGACCCCGAGGGCTCAGAAAGAGTTAGAGGAGAGAACCCACTGAACAGCGATGGACACTGTCCAAGCCCATCGGTGTCTCCTACTGATCGAGGGCAGGTTAGGGAATTTTGCGGAGATAAATATCAACGCTGGTCTAGGCGGAATTCGAACGTAGGAACTGCAGATTTCGAGTCAGGCGCACTACCGACTGAGCCACCTCCGCCCCCATGTACGCTACTGAAATACCAGATTACGCTGCAGAGATTTCAGATTTGTCTATATAAAAATTTATTGGTTTCGTGAGTTTTGCATTTCCCCGCCCTGCCCACGGTCAGTAGGGGACACCGATGGGTTTGGAAAGGCCGCCGTCCGTCGGATGGGACGTTAAGCCGTGGCCCCGTGTGCGGGAGAGCCATACCCTGTGCACGTTAAAGAACACGCTGGATGACCATGACGGGAGGCTACCATCTGTCTCCCAACAGCTATTCCAGTGGGTCCCCTCCCCCAACCTTCTCTGAGCCTTCGGGGTCCATGTGACCTGGCCATTTAGCCCATGGTGTGCAAAAAAGTGCCGCTCAGAGGTAAAACAATCCAATCCAAATCCAATCGTGAGTTTTGTAATTTTTTTCTGTGGATTTAGGGTGGTTTTATTTTTGTGTCTCGTGCAGTAGCGTATTTTGAAAATATATTTGGAGAGATCTGATTTTTCAAAATATTAAAACATAGGTAATCAACAGGTATATATTGAAAACCAGCGTACATTTTGCATCTATGCTTAATAGTTACTAAATACACTGGTGCGAAAAATTTAAGTTACAACCTATGTTATGCGAATGAAAAGCTAACGTAGGAGATCTGTAACTTCTAAAATAGATTTGTTTTTTGTATTTTTAAAAATGTGATAGCAGATAAAGATCTCAATCAAACAATATTGGTCAGTATTTAATGAAATGAGTTATGGAAGTTTGAATATTTAACAATAGCAATGTGTCACAATAGCAATTTATCTCTGACCTAAGACTTAATAAGTATTATTTGAAACGATTTATAAACTGAAAATAGAGCTATATGCAAATCCCCAGTGATGGTGCATAGAACCGACCAGTTCTAGCACCTAATGTCCGACTTCTCGTGGTGCAGGCCGTTAGTGACTTTCAAAATAGAATATTATCTTTTGGAAGGGAACGGAAGAAGAGGGCTACCAATTCAGTATGCCTACTGATCTGGTCATCTATGGCCACTTTTTCTTTTTTTCAACCCTGCTGACGAATGGTCAACTTCACAGGGTCCTGGTGCTGACCATTTTATCTACTAGACTGAACTGGTTTATGGCTTTGAGCTTGATTATGGATCCTGAACTTGCTGCACTGGTGGTCCTCTTTTCAGCGAGAATCTGCCGCTGTGTTTTCTGTTTGCTTGTGAGCTTCCAGCCCTAAATGAACAGAGGCACGGGATACCTTATATCAGCTGGTGGATAATCCTGATCAGAGGCCATTGCAGGTTCCTGAATCTCACTTAGCTAGTTGGCATCGTCAATCCTAAATTGGAGTAATGTGTCTCAGGCTGGTCTATGGCTCTTGAAAAGGTTCACTTGAAAAAGTAGTGCCTGAAGTTCCTACCAGCATGGGTGGCTTCAGTCTTTAGCAGTGGGAGAACCTCAACCCTCACTTAGCAAGTTGTGCTTCGCCAATCATAAACTGGAGTAATGTATCTCAGGCAAGTCATATGGCTCTTGAAAAGGTCCACTTCAAAAGGTGGTGACTGAAATTCCTACCAGCATCGGTGACTTCCGCCTTTAGCGGAGGAGGAACAGGTCTTTCCCCCATGCCTACGATCAGGAGGCTGTTTGATATTGTTTGCCCTACCTTTCTCAATAAACCTAGTTTCTTTAAAAATCCTACTAGTCATTTTCTCTCTGCAGGAACGTGAGGACGTTACATAGAGATTATTCTCTTGATGTCTCAGGCATGATTTCAAGCGTTATAACCTAGATATTCTAGGCTTGCAAGAGACCAGATGGACAGGTAAAGGTTATATATTTAAAAATAACTTTAAATTTCTCTTTTAAGGGAAGGACGATGGAAAGCTTCTCCAAGGTGTAGGTTTGCTTCTCACCAGACACGCCAGTGATGCTCTTCTAGGATATGACTGCATTAATGAAAAATTTCTTACAGCAAAATTTAAAACAAAAATTTAAGACTTGAATGCCATCTGTTGTTATATCCCCACAGAGGACTCTGATGAAAACGAGAAGGATACGTTTTACAGCCAGCTTCAGGATATATTGAATTCTGTGAAGAGAAGAGATATTTCTCTTGTTCTAGGTGACTTCAATGCTAAAGTTGGTGCTGTCTCTGACCTTTGGGCAGGAGTTTTAGGTCTCTTTGGCATTGGTAGTTCCAATAGCAATTGAGAACGTCTACAGGTAAGTAAACTTAATGGTTTACGAATAACTAATACAATACTACAAACACCGGAACATTTATAAATATAAGTGGGTTTCACCTGATGGGTTGCACAGGAATATGATAGATTATATTTTAATTAACGGCAAATAGGCTAGTTCAGTCAGGAATACCAGATCATACAGGGGAGCTGAATTGAAAGTTAAGAATATCAGAACACGGGAGCTTTTGACATTAGCTGATCAAAAGTGTCTTGCAGATGAAGCTTAAGAAATGTTGTGTTAAAGTTAATAAAATTACCTTTAACACTGAAGGTCTGAAAGATCCTGATATAGCCAAAGCATAACATGATAGGCTACTTAGTCATTATGACAATCGTGGTTTGCTTACTGCTGAAGTTGAGAAAGAATGGGATCAGTTTAAACAAACTTGAAACCAACAGTACTCTCTTGTGTAAACGGGAAGAATGGAAACAAAATTATTTGAGTGATAAGTCTATGAAACTTATTTCTGAAAGAAGGAAGTGCAGGATTAATATGAATCAAGACCCTACTAGTCTTCTTTATCTTGATATTTATTTCCTATCACATTTTTCAAATGCAAAAAAAAAACATTTTAGAAGTTTTTAGAGCTTTGACATTTAGCTTTCATTTATACAATATATTAGGGTTGTAACTTTTGTGCATCAATTTATTTCAAAAGCGTAAAAAAAAATTGAAACGTATACCCCTTTCTCTGAACCTTTGTGATTTGACCATTTATCCCCTATACATAAAATAAGAGACGCTCAGAGGTGAAATACCATCTCAAAACTATATTAATGTTATTTGAGCAAATGCATCGATTGTGTAAATTTCGGTGTTTTTTCATCTTGACTTAACGGCAGCCTTGAGTGCAGCAAAAACTGAGTTTGTTTTGAACCCCCAAACCTCGTGGTTTGTGCAACTAGTGTATTATTTTTTTAACTACTCACTGTATTCGAAAATGTTAATTCATCTCAGATTTGTTTTGGTATATAATATGCTTGAACAGCTGTGGGCTCGTGTAGAATAGTATGTAAGAAAACAACCTGACCTCGAAATACCGTCCACCCTTATTGCCTGAGAAAGTGCGTTCCTCTTTTTTTCTTTCCGGAACTGGTATCCTCAGCGTGGGTTGAAGTCTGAGTTGTATTTCCTGTGGATAAGACAAATACATTTTTGCTGAACTCAAGGTTGCCGTTAAGTCAAGAAGAAAAAAAATTAAATTTTCGCAATCGATGCATTTGCTTAAATGACATTAATATAGTGACGGTTTTGGGTTGGGATTTCACCTCTGAGCGTCTCTATTTTGTGTATACGGGGATAAATGGTCAAATCACAAAGGTTCAGAGAAAGGGATTCACTAGGTAGCTATTACGAGACAGATGGATAACTTTTGTAAAGATCATTCGATGCTGTAAAAATCAATCGGATTTCAGTTTTTAATACGCACAGGGTAGGGCCGTGACCACGGTAGGGCTCTCCTGCGTTGTTTGGGTTGGATTGTTTTACCTCTGAGCGGCACTTTTTTGCACACCATGGGCTAAATGGCCAGGTCACATGGACCCCGAAGGCTCAGAGAAGGTTGGGAGAGAGGGGACCCACTGGAACAGCTGTTGGGAGACAGATGGTAGCCTCCCGTCAAGGCCATCCAGCGTGTTCTTTAACGTGCACAGGGTATGGCTCTCCCGCACACGGGGCCACGGCTTAACGTCCCATCCGACGGACGGCGGCCTTTCCAAGCCCATCGGTGTCCCCTACTGACCGTGGGCAGGGCGGGGAATTTTGCGGAGATAAATCTCAACACTGACCCAGCTGGGACTCGAACCTGAAAACTACAGATTACGAGCCTGGCGCGCTACCGACTGAGCCACCCCCGCCCCAGGCTCTCCTGCACATGGGTCCACTGCTTATCGTCACTTTCGATGAACGGCGAATTTTTCAAGTCTATTGGTTTCCCCTTTCGTACCGAAGGCAAAATCGAGAGTTAGCGGAGAAAATTCTTAGCATTGGAACAGCTGGAAATAGAATCTGGGAATATCAGATTACGAACTTGATGCGCTACCGACTAAATAACCCCGCCCTTCTCTTGCGACGGAGCAACGTGAATTGTTAAGATTTCGTACGTAGTGAAAAAATAACAAGTCAAGCAGTAGTTACACATCTAAAATGTTAAAAACTGAAATAACTTCTCTTCATGATTTGTTTTAGGGGCGGGGGTGGCTCAGTCGGTAGCGCGCCAGGCTCGTAATCTGTAGTTCCCAGGTTCGAGTCCCAGCTGGGTCAGCGTTGAGATTTATCTCCGCAAAATTCCCCGCCCTGCCCACGGTCAGTAGAGGACACCGATGGGCTTGGAAAGGCCGCCGTCCGTCGGATGGGACGTTAAGCCGTGGCCCCGTGTGCGGGAGAGCCATACCCTGTGCACGTTAAAGAACACGCTGGATGGCCTTGACGGGAGGCTACCATCTGTCTCCCAACAGCTGTTCCAGTGGGTCCCCTCCCCCAACCTTATCTGAGCCTTCGGGGTCCATGTGACCTGGCCATTTAGCCCATGATGTGCAAAAAAGTGCCGCTCAGAGGTAAAACAACCCAAACAACTGAAATAACAGCTACCATTCCCAAGGTTTCTGAAAAAGGAAATTTGGATTATCTATTTTAGTGGATATTTTAGCGAAACTTTCGTCATCACAGATGTTGCATGTAAAGAAATAAATTCTGCTTCCAAGTATCTTCAAGCAAGTATTTGATCTGTAAAGATCAGAAAGAAATCTTTGTGCATGATAATTTGTCTTTGGTATTTAGATCCTATCAACATACGAGTAATGCCATATATGCATTTTATTCGGAAGTGTAATCGTTGTATTCTGAATTCATAATCACTCGCTGGTAGTTAGAATTTTTTAACCAAGCCACAAAATAATTCAAAATAATCCCAATATTATTTTGACCAAATTTTACAGGTAGTTCTCGATTTGTGCGTAAATGCATTCCTAAAACCTCCCACATAAATCAAATTCGCGTCAAATGAGATCAATTTTCCGATATAAAATAATTGAAACGTCCAGGTTAGAGAGATTATTATAATCCTGTATAAGCCGACCCAACATTACCGAACTGTCAAATTGTGATATAGAATACAATATGATAGTTGTAATAGATAAATTTAAAAATAAAAGAAACTTAAATCTGAGACAAATAAATATATAGTAAGAAGAAAGCACATTAACTGTTAGGCCGGACAAGATTACTGGAGCTGGTGGAAAGGGGGAGGTGGAAGAGTTTTTGGGGGATTCGTGATTTTACTATGCAAAACGGACCTTGGACCGATCCTAATGAGAAGGGAAACGAGATGCCCGCACTTTTATACATCTGGGTTGGGTTGTTTTACCTCTGAGCGGCACTTTTTTGCACACCATGGGCTAAATGGCTAGGTCACATGGACCCCGAAAGCTCAGAGAAGGTTGGGGGAGGGAACCCACTGGAACAGCTGTTGGGAGACAGATGGTAGCCTCCCGTCAAGGCCATCCAGCGTGTTCTTTAACGTGCACAGGGTATGGCTCTCCCGCACACGGGACCACGGCTTAACGTCCCATCCGACGGACGGTGGCCTTTTCAAGCCCATCGGTGTCCCCTACTGACCGTGGGCAGGGCGGGGAATTTTTGCGGAGATAAATCTCAACGCTGACCCAGCTGGGACTCGAACCTGGGAACTACAGATTACGAGCCTGGCGCGCTACCGACTGAGCCACCCCCGCCCCTTACACATCTGGCAACGAGTTCCGAGCTTCTGCTACTTTTTCGATAAAGGGGGTGTTTTTATGAATTAAGTTGCGGGATTTCCCACTTCGAGCTTTAAGGGTTCGTTTTAAATCGTCATAACAAAAATTTTTGGAACGCCCGAATCGAGAACGTTAATTAATAAATTTTTGATATCGTTAATTAATAAATTTTGGAACGCGCGAATCGAGAACTTAAATTAATAAACTGCGTAAATCCAAATTCGTGTAAATCTAAACCGTCCAATCGAAAACTACCTGTAATTCGCTGAATGAGAGAAACACATTTCTATGTTTGTTTTATTTGTCTGCAAACTTAAATCACCAATAAAAGTAAAACGACGGTACTTCTCTACCCATACTTCCATTCTTGAAAACCGTGGTCCAGGATTATATACAGGTTTACCTTGTCGCAATGGATGAGTACTTACGATGCAGGTTTATTTGTCTTGCGCATTCATTTCGGTGGACGAATGATATAAGATACTCTTCCATCGAGATATGTCCGACACATGCGTGATAACTGCTCATCCCCACCCCGCATTTGCCGCGAGTGAGGAGCCGTAGGTAGGACAAAGGTCAGGGTGAAATATGTGCAGAGGTTTTAAATCACTCCCTTGCCCTAATCTTTGAAAAGATCATCACGTTCCGTGGAACGTCTCTAGAACCTATTCGTTATCTGAGAAGCAATGCTAGGAGAAGCACCATCCTTCAGATATTATTGCTTCGATTGCTATATTTAACAGTTCAATTTAATTAACAGTTGCCTTTAAAAAGGACACTGCAGTGTAAAGAGATAAGAAATTATGGGAATATTTTCTGTGCAGAGGCTAGAATCTCGTTTTATATCGGGGCGGGGGTGGCTCAGTCGGTAGCGCGCCGGCTCGTAATCTGTAGTTCCCAGTTTCGAGTCCCAGCTAGGTCAGCGTTGACATTTATCTCCACAAAAATTCCCCGCCCTGCCCACGGTCAGTAGGGGACACCGATGGGCTTGGAAAGGCCGCCGTCCGTCGGATGGGACGTTAAGCCGTGGCCCCTTGTGCGGGAGAGCCGTACCCTGTGCACGTTAAAGAACACGCTGAATGGCCTTGACGGGAGGCTACCATCTATCTCCCAACAGCTGTTCCAGTGGGTCCCCTCCCCCAACCTTCTCTGAGCCTTTCGGGTCCATGCGACCTGGCCATTTAGCCCATGGTGTGCAAAAAAGTGCCGCTCAGAGGTAAAACAACCCAACCCAACGTTTTGTTTTATAATTCTAAACAGAAAAACAGCTACGAAACAGAAAGAAAATAAAAGAATTGTGTTTAATAAAATTGATAGATGTGAAAGAAATCAGATCGCTTTTGCAAGAAAATATGACTAACATATGAATTTTTTTTTTTTGCTTTTAATTCGTAAGAATATAATATTAAATTTTAAAAACAAAATTTGAATAATTTTCTGCTGATCATTACACGTAAATTTGAGAATATATGCCTTCTGCGGATCGTATGCAAATTTCAGATTATACTCTATTTCTACTTCTGGTATAGATTATGGTAAAGAAAAGTGTCATCGTCTTACATTCATTGGGATAAATTTCTTCTACTACTCAGTCATTGTATCATAGGTTTCCAATTGTTATTATAGGTATCCCAGACTGTTACCAAGGGGGCGGGGGTGGCTCAGTAGGTAGCGCGCCAGGCTCGTAATCTGTAGTTCCCAGGCTCGAGTCCCAGCTGGGTCAGCGTTGAGATTTATCTCCGCAAAATTCCCCACCCTGCCCACGGTCAGTAGGGGGACACCGATGGGCTTGGAAAGGCCGCCGTCCGTCGGATGGGACGTTAAGCCGTGGCCCCGTGTACGGGAGAGCCATACCCTGTGCACGTTAAAGAACACGCTGGATGGCCTTGACGGGAGGCTACCATCTGTCTCCCAACAGCTGTTCCAGTGGGTCCCCTCCCCCAACCTTCCCTGAGCCTTCGGGGTCCATGTAACCTGGCCATTTAGCCCATGGTGTGCAAAAAGTGCCGCTCAGAGGTAAAACAACCCAACCCAACTGTTACCAAGTGGTTTGGCTACTGATCGAAGAGATCTGAGTTCGAGCCCCAGGTAAAGCATGGATGTTTATGTTGTTTTTCTGCTGAGGTTTCGCCTTTCTCACAGATTTCCTCTATGGCGTATCCAACTGATAGTCTCCTGTCAGACTTCTCTGAAAAGCAGCTGTTGAGGGTTAATTTTTTTTAAGTTTAAAAAGCGGTTAGCGAAATTTATTCTACCCAAAGATTCGTGGAATAGCGTTTTACCTTCAGAGATCACAGTTTAAGGTGTAGCTAATCGCAAAGTCTGTTGCACCCTAGTAATTTACTTTAGTGAATTTACTTTAGTGAGAGAGGAAATACCGTTGGGCTTGAAAATTAGGTTCACAGTTTGGTGGGATACTATTTATTCGTGGTTCTTTATGAAGGAGAGCATTATTATGTGGATTTAATTCAGAAGATATTTTTAATGATATGCTCCCATTTTCCCAATAGTAGCTGTCATTTGGCCACTTTTCAAATTTCTGAACTTTTTAGGATCCTTGCGAATCCTAAATTTTAGGATTCTTTTAATCTGGTCATCAATTACAATCAAATCCATCAGCATTTTACCGCCAGCTTTTGGACATAGCAGCCCACATCTTGATTAAAAAATGGGGCGGGGGTGGCTCAGTCGGTAGCGCGCCAGGCTCGTAATCTGTAGTTCCCAGGTTCGAGTCCCAGCTGGGTCAGCGTTGAGATTTATCTCCGCAAAATTCTCCGTCCTGCCCACGGTCAGTAGGGGACACCGATGGGCTTGGAAAGGCCGCCGTCCGTCGGATGGGACGTTAAGCCGTGGCCCCGTGTGCGGGAGAGCCATACCCTGTGCACGTTAAAGAACACACTGGATGGCCTTGACGGGAGGCTACCATCTGTCTCCCAACAGCTGTTCCAGTGGGTCCCCTCTCCCAACCTTCTCTGAGCCTTCGGGGTCCATGTGACCTGGCCATTTAGCCCATGGTGTGCAAAAAAGTGCCGTTCAGAGGTAAAACAACCCAACCCTTGATTAAAAAGATTACTAATGAACTGTTTCGATTCAACATGTTATCAAACCATGGTGGTCTTTTCGCAAAGATTTATTTTTTCTGAAACGAAAGAAATTTTTTCAAGATATTTGATAACCCACATACATTATTTTACTAAGTTATGGCAGACGATATACACCAAAGAGCCAAAACATTATGACCAGCGCGTCTTTATGAAAATCGAAGCAACTGCAGGTAAACGACGGCGCGTGTGAAGGTCATGAAACGGTATAAATAACACCTGATACTGAGCTCTGTTAATCAGTGTTATTTTTGTTCTTCAGATGGTAAAGGCAGCGGACCTAAGTGAGTTTGACAAAGGCCAAATTGTAATGGCCTGACGACTGAGTCAGAGTATTTCCGAGACAGCAAGGCTTGTAGGGTGCTCACGGTCAACCGTGGTTAGTACCTTCAAAAAGTGGTCCGAGGAGGGAAAAACCACGAACCGCTGGTGAGGTGTGGGCCGACCACGACTCGTCGATGCTAGAGGTGAGCGTAGGCTATCCCGTATGGTACGAGCCAACAGAAGGGATACTAGGGCGCAACTCGCCCGTAATTTGAATGCTGATGACAGGAGTAATATGTCACAACACACAGTACATCGAACCCTGCCTGAAAATGGGGCTGCCTAGCCACAGGTCGCTCCCAGTGCCCTGCTAACCTCGGTTCATCGTCGAAAGTGCTTGAAATGGGCACGCGAGCATCAAAATTGAACCTTGAATGATTGGAAGAAGGTCGTCTGGTGGATGAATCTCGTTTCCTGTTGCGCCATGTGACGGCCAGGTACGTGTGCGTTGTTTACCTGGGGAAGTGTTGGCACGAGGATGCACCGTGGGATGAAAACAAGCCGGTGGAGGAAGTGTAATGCTTTGGGCAATGTTCTGCTGGGAAACCCTTAAAGTCATTCATGTTCAGAAAACTATGACGTCTACCACCTACCTAAACATCATTGCAGACCAGGTACATCCTTTCATGGCAACCGTTTAACCCTCTAGTAGTGCCTTCTTTCAGCAGGATAATGCCCCTGGGGCGGGGGTGGCTCAGTCGGTAGCGTGCCAGACTTGTAATCTGTAGTTCCCAGGTTCGAGTCCCAGATGAGTCAGCGTTGAGATTAATCTCCGAAAAATTCCTCGCCCTGCCCATGGTCAGTAGGGGACACCGATGGGCGTGGAAAGACCGCCGTCCATCGGATGGGACGTAAAGCCACTGCTCTGTGTGCGGGAGAGCCATACCCTGTGCACGTTAAAGAACACACTGGATGGCCTTGACGAGAGGCTACCATCTGTCTCCCAACTGCTGTTTCAGTCACTGCAACCTTCTCTGAGCCATCAGGGTCCACGTAACCTGGCCATTTAGCCCATTGTGTGCAAAAAAGTGCCTCTCAGAGGTAAAATAACTCAACCCAGATAATGCGCCATGCCACACTGCCCGGATTGTTCGGGGAATGATTTGTGGAACATGAGGAAGATTTCCAGGTATTGCCCTGGCCTCCAAATTCCCCAGACATCAATCCAATTGAGCATCTGTGGTTTGTGTTGGAACAGCTTATCCGATCTGCTGCGGCTCAACCAAGTAACTTACAAGAGTTGAAGGATATGTTGGTAACGTGTTGGTACCAGATACCACAAGACACCTTTAGAAATCTTCTAGTTTCAATGCCTCGCTGGGAAAGAGCTGTGTTGGCGGCATATGGAGGACCAACATCATATTAGGAATGTGGTCGTAATGTTTGGCTCTTCGGTGTACGTATTTCTCCTACCAGAAGCGGGATTTGCATCCGCAATATACGAGGATTTGCTGCTTGCAACATGCTCCACCTCTCCGATACCTTAGAACAATACAGCTCAACTCATTGAGTAAGCCAGATGTCATACATTGACCAGGGGTGTAGAAAAATAAAATACACCAAATTGCCAAAATTAATTATTATTACAAAGTTTATAAATTTCGCATTTTTCACTCGATTTTCATATTTCTTTTGCGTAAACACGTTAGTTTTTTTTTGTTTCGTTTTAACTTGTATTTTTTACATATTCTATACTGGGAATTTTTTTTGCTGGTTGCCATTCGAGTTGATCTGTCTTAAAAATTCTATTACTCAGTCACTGTGTAATAAGTTTCCACTCTCCAATGACATCATCTTCAGCCCAAATTTATTCTTAAATAATTTCATGCTGGATTTTTTAAATATATCATAATACTCACCGTAATCTGAGAGTAGGGGACACCGATGGGCTTGGAAAGGCCGCCGATCGTCGGATGGGACGTTAACCCGTGGCTCCGTGTGCGGGAGAGCCATACCCTGTGCACGTTAAAGAACACGCTGGATGGCCTTGACGGGAGACTACCATCTGTCTCCCAACAGCTGTTCCAGTGGGTCTCCTCCCCCAACCTTCTCTGAGTCTTCGGGGTCCATGTGACCTGGCCATTTAGCCCATGGTGTGCAAAAAAGTGCCGCTCAGAGGTAAAACAACCCCAACCCAACCCGTAATCTGAGCGAATCAGAAACTATCACATTTTTTCCCCTTAAAGGAACAGAAACTTAATCGTATTTATTTATGGATTAAAGCACAAACCGAAAGAAAAAAAAATTCTTTGTCGATTTAAAGCAAACCATCGAACCGATCTTTGCAGTCTCACGAAACTTCTTTTCAACTAAAAATAACTGCGAATAAGGACTTGGAAGGTATACCAAATGAGCGAAGCAGGCCAGCTGTCTGACATCCATAAACACTCGAAAAAACACGTGCAATGAGACTTAATGAGTATGAACGGCAAATCAACTAAAGCCTGGCCAAATTTAATTGTGTGAATGTTGTAGGCTGGAAAGAATATTGTGAGGGAGAAGGCTGAAGCTGGAAATTAGAAACCAAAGATGAGCAATATCGTCATTAGAAGCGACTGGATAAGACAGCGGAGAAGACTGACCTGCCGCTGACTGCAGGGAAGCAGACGCCGCAGGGCGTGTGGGCCTCGGATCCAGACGGGAAGTGTTCGGGCAGCGGAGGTCATGTTGATGTAAATGCTTGCCCAGCTGTAGAACTCCCACACACCGGAAGGCCGTGCCGCCGTCATCCGATCGTTCTGCTGGTACTATCAGACACATCTGTATCGGAAAGGCAACCGACTCCTTTCGTAACTTTGCTTTGGAACTAGAGAGATTAAAAACACGGTATTACTCATCGTTTATAATATATAGACCATTGATAAATTACGAATTTTTTTTTTAACTCGGAAATGAAAAAACAAACTTGCATTTTCGATGAGCTCATTAGTTATAGACAAGTGCCATTTTCATAAGCATATCATTTCCGATAAATTTATTACATAACTGCAATGTTTAAACATCTAACAGTTCGATGATTAACTTGTTGGACCGTGCGATAAAGAGGATTGATTTGAGTTCCGGATAAAAATATCGTATACAAAACACAGCACCTTTGGGCAATTCTCAGCAGAGATAATTTTTTACATTGTGTCTATTGTTGCGATGTCCAGTTTTGTTCCATGGCTAATTTAACGTTTTTAATTACCTTGGATTCAATAGGAGTAACTCATAGGTAAATGTCCTGCATCTGTGTAAAAAATAAAAATGATAGCTGAAAAATACGAGTTTTAGAGGGCGGGGGTGGCTCAATCGGTAGCGCGCCAGGCTCGTAATCTGTAGTTCCCAGGTTCGAGTCCCAGCTGAGTCAGCGTTGAGATTTATCTCCGCAAAATTCTCCGCCCTTCCCATGGTCAGTAGGGGACACCGATGGGCTTGGAAATACTGCCGTCCGTCGGATGGGACGTTAAGCCGTTGCCCGTGTGTGGGAGAGCCATACCCTTTGCGCGTTAAAGAACACGCTGGATGGCCTTGACGGGAGGCTACCATCTGTCTTCCAATAGCTGTTCCAGTGGGTCCCCTCCCCAACCTTCTCTGAGCCTTCGGGGTCCATGTGACCTGGCCATTTAGCCCATTGTGTGCAAAAAAGTGCTGCTCAGAGGTAAAACAACCCAATCCGTGAGTTTCGGCGAAAGCGCAAACCCTTTACAGCTCAAGAAAGGGTTCCGCGTATGTTCCGGTCGTTGATTTCTACATGGACATGAACGCAGAAAAAAGGAGTCTTAAGGGCATCCGCACTGATCAAACACCGAGAGCACATTCAGCGGTGCTCATTGCTCTTCGCAGACTTCATCCCAACTGAACGGGCAAACGAGTATTCGCTCATATTTTGATGTTCGCAATTAGTGGAAGTGCAACCTCAAATTCGAACGATAACATTTTAATTGCAAGTCTTATAATTATTAGCCGTCCCGTGGCCGAGTGGTTAACGCGCTTGGCTACTGATCTACGGGACCTGGGTTCGAGCCCCGGGTAAGGCATGGCTGTTTGTGTCGTTTTTCTGCTGAGGTCCTGCCATCCTCTCAGACCTTCTACTGTGGCATATAAACTGACAGGCTCCTTTCAGACCTCTGTGGCAAGCAGCTGCTTGAGGGGGTATTTATTTTTTTTTATTTATTTTTATTTATTTTTATAATTATTAAAAATTCTTTTTGAATACAAAGTGCTTCGAAAAAGAAGCAAACAAAATAACGATCAATATCATGCAAACACTAAATAAATTAATTAAACAATTGCAAACCCGAGAGTGAGCGAGTAAGCAAGGAACAATACAAGGTCTCAATAGAACGGGCGAATGCACACTTTGATGTACAGCTTTCCGCCGGAACAAATCCGAATACGAGCGTGCAGTTGATTGCTTGCTCCCTCACAAAAACCTATCCCCATCGTAAAAGCATTCATCGATCGTTCGCTTGCCCGGTTGGGCGCACTTTTAGTGTATGATTATTCTGAAATTCGCACATAAAAATCGCCCCTCCTCCCCGAGGTCCAACCAGAATCTTGAGCAATAGACCACTACAAACCAATTCCCAACAAGATCCACATTAGGATCAGCAATGTCCAAAAAGCAAGGATTGAAGTATCTGTGATGGACTCAGATCAGTATCAACCACCATCTGGAATTAGATAACACGTGCTTCTGTTCACCTACAAACCCATAAATAAAAATCGCAAATGATTTTATCTCAACAGAGGACCACCAGTGCAGGAAGTCATTGAGCAAGGCCAGACAGAAGCCGAAGTCGTTTTCAAAGGCAGTAGACAAGCAAAGTAAGTTGAAATTGAACAACAGCAAGACTCTGTGTTAACTACATTCCCATACAGTATGGAAAAAGTAATAAAAAGTGACCAAAGATAACCAGCTTATTATGAGTAGATCGAATTGATCTGACAGCCCTTCCTTTTCATTCCCTTTCAGGGGAGAGAATATCTCTTTTGAAAAATACTAACGATCTGCACCACGAGAAGACGAAGTCTTATATTAATAGCTATGCCAAGTCAGTTCTGTGAATATCACAGGAAATCGATGCGCCGCTCTCCATACAGTGTATACAGGGTGTCCCTGAATTCATGGCCCAAACGTGAGGGTTGTTGTGTTGTTTTACCTCTGAGCGGCACTTTTTGCACACCATGGGCTAAATGGCCAGGTCCACATGGACCCCGAAGGCTCAGAGAAGGTTGGGGGAGGGGACCCACTGGAACAGCTGTTGGGAGACAGATGGTAGCCTCCCGTCAAGGCCATCCAGCGTGTTCTTTAACATGCACAGGGTATGGCTTCCCGCACACGGGGCCACGGCTTAACGTCCCATCCGACGGACGGCGGCCTTTCCAAGCCCATCGGTGCCCCTACTGACTGTGGGCAGAGCGGGGAATTTTGCGGAGATAAATCTCAACGCTGACCCAGCTGGGACTCGAACCTGGGAACTACAGATTACGAGCCTGGCACGCTACCGACTGAGCCACCCCCGCCCCCCAAACGTGAGGGGATGGTAGTACACACCGAACCCACCAATATTCGTCATAGAATATGCGGCGCAAACGCAGTAAGGAGTCGGAAATGAAGGACAGACACAGAGGTTTCCAGAGTGACATTTATTGGAGATCATTACAACAAATGTTCAAACGTCCGCCCACCAATCTTGATACAGGCGGCACAACGGCGGAATAGTGATCGGCGTACCTGCTCGTAAACACCGGGCTTGTCGCACACATCGGCGGCTGTGACGGAAAGTCGGGTTACCAGATCCTCCGCGGACTGTACGGGCGTCTCGTACATGACACTTTTCAAATGTCCCCACAGAAAGAAATCGATACAAGAAAGATAGGGCGATCTGGGGGGCCATGGGATGGGACCACCGCGCCCAATCCATTGGTTCCCAAATGTGGTATTATTGGTTATTATTGGTGGCCGTGCCGCCTCATCTGCGCCCCCTGCCGGCACCGGGCTGCGTTTGCGGCCTCATATTCTATGACGAATATTGGTGGGTTCGGTGTGTACTACCATCTCCTCACGTTTGGACCATGAATTCAAGGACACCCTGTATATAGTTACTATTTATAGACTACAGAGTCGTACTGTATTGAAAATACAATAATTATCGTGGCCGAGTGGTTAGCGCACTTGGCTAATGATCTACGGGACCTGGGTTCGAGCCCCGGGTGAAGGCATGGATGTTCGTGCTGTTTTTCTGCTGAGGTCCTGCCGTCCTCTCAGACCTTCTACTATGGCATATAAACTGATAGGCTCCTATCAGACCTCTGTCTGTGGCAAGCAGCTGCTTGAGGGGGTATTTATTTTTATTTATCTCTCATTCTTAGCCTTAACTTCGGAGCCTGGCAAGAGCTTTCCAGTTTAATACGCCATAGAAAACATCTGTGAGGAAGATTAGATTTCAGTAGAAAGACTTTTAGCGGTGCCACTTTATTGAAGGAAAGAAATATCATGCCTTATCCAGGGATTGAACTCAGCGCCCTATTGTCCCAAACAGCCAAGCACCCTTACTCGACCATCGGTATTGCAAATGACATAAATTTGAGTTCTGAAGCTAGTAAATTCATAATCTTAAATTTTTGTGTTGCATTTCTGCTGAGGATCACAGATCTTCTCTATGGTCCTTTAAACTGATAGGCTGCTGTACGACCTTTGTGACAAGCAACTGCTTGAGAGAGAATTTATTTTTATTTTTAAATCAAGGAGATCGGTTGCGAATAACATAGTAGTACACCCAGTTGCCGATTAACACGATAGAAATTCACGTAAAGTGAAATCGATTAGTTGCACACGAATTTCTAAAGAAATAAGTAAATAGGGTGGATGCATTCCGGAATCCTAACCTAATTTATATTTTTTAATTTAATTCTTTTATTATGTTTATACTTCGGCTTTGTGTTTTTTATTTGTTTATGTATATGTCATACATGTAACTAATTTTTAAAGAAAAGAAGCAATGATAAAGTTAAAACAAAAAACGGCTAAATGCAGTTTTATTTTAATACGAGGTATGCATAGATGATTATCGAGTGATGAAGATTGAAAAATGAGAAATTGATTTTTGAAAAATTGTCGAGTACTGAAGATCGTAGCCGTCCCGTAGTCGAGTGGATAGCACGCTTGGCTACTGATCTAAGGGACCTGGGTTCGAGCCCCGGGTAAGGCATGGATGTATGTCGTTTTTCTGCTGAGGTCGTGCCATCCTCTCAGACCTTCTACTCTGGCATATAAACTGACAGGCTCCTGTCAGACCTCTGTGGCAAGCAGCTGCTTGAGGGGGTATTTATTTTAGCCGTCCCATGGCGGGGTGGTTAGCGCGCTTGGCTACTGATCTAAGGGACCTGGGTTCGAGCCCCGGGTAAGGCATGGCTGTTTGTGTCGTTTTTCTGCTGAGGTCCTGCCATCCTCTCAGACCTTCTACTGTGGCATATTATAAACTGACAGGCTCCTGCCAGACCTCTGTGGCAAGCAGCTGCTTGAGGGGGTATTTATTATTTATTTTATACTGAAGATGATTAACTCTACGTTTAAGGGCGTTTCTGCTCTACACATAGGAAATAATAATCTTTAACAAATCAGGATGAATTTTATATGTGCATACATTGTCATTGGTAAGTGACAATTAAAATGGTCTTTACTATTTACAAATATTATTATTTGTTATAGCTGTTAAAACACCCTAATTTGCGTAGGCAAATGTAAAAAATATGTAACAATAAAATTATGACCAATGTTAGGTCAGGTGAGATAAGGAAAGCATCCAAGATGTCATCTTTTATGATAAATACAGTAATATAAACAATTTTAAATAAAGAAATTGTGATAAATCAAGCGACTAGTCGTAAGCCAGCCCTACTTTAGAAATCGTGTTGGTAGAATTTCTATTATTCGGGGACTGGGTGTAGTACATAACCGGCCACTGAATTAGAAACCTTTATGCAGATGTATGTAAACGTCACTTGTGCAGCGTATGTGCAAAATATATGGTCACGTGCATCACCACGTGATCTAGTCAACTATTAAAGACTGCTGCTCGTCAGTGTTGATCACAATGGGAAAAAAGATCTTTCGGGGTTCGATAAAGGGATTATTGTGGGTGCCCGTCTGGCTGGAGCGATGATTTTAAAAACAGCAGAGCTGACTGGTGTCTCAAAAGGTGAGATATCTCGGGTTTTTAATCTGTGGAAAAATAACCCACATTGCTCGTCTAAGCGTCGGAAGTGTGGCGCTACGACAATCTATTAGAAACGAGATCATCGTCGACTGAGAAGGCTTGTACGGAGTAACAGGACTTCCTATGTGCAGCAATTGACCGCAGCATTCAATGAAGGCTCTTCCCGATCCATATCTCAGCGTACTATGCGCAGGGAATTGAAAGGATCAATATTAGTAGCCTATACGGAAACCACTGATTTCTGCGAAGAACCGAAAAGTCTACAGTGGTGTCAGGAACACCTGACTGGACAATGGAAAACTGGAAAAAAAGTCACGTGGTTCGACGAGTTGAGGTACACCTTGTTCTGTACTGACGGTAGGCAGAGAGTTTGCGGAAGCCCATGAAGCAACGGACCCAGTTTTCTTTGTAAACAACTCAAAGTTTTGGAGGCGGCGTCATGGTGTGGGGTACGTTCTGTTGGTGCGGAACGGTTCCCCTGATATTACTGGAAGGACACCCTATCAAGTCAATCCTGCAATGTTGACTTTTTATCCAGCAGGTGACGACTGTTTCATGGACAACAATGCTTCTGTCCATCGCGCAAGATGTGCTCATCAGTGGTTCAGCGAGCATGACAGCGACTTCCACCATCTTCCCTGGCCACCACAAAGCCTGGATCTGAACACCATTGACAATTGGATTGTTTTCGATTGTTTTACCTCTGAGCGGCACTTTTTTGCACACCGTGGGCTAAATGGCCAGGTCACATGGACCCCGAAGGCTCAGAGAAGGTTGGGGGAGGGGACCCACTGGAACAGCTGTTGGGAGACAGATGGTAGCCTCCCGTCAAGGCCATCCAGCGTGTTCTTTAACGTGCACAGGGTATGGCTCTCCCGCACACGGGGCCACGGCTTAACGTCCCATCCGACGGACGGCGGCCTTTCCAAGCCCATCGGTGTCCCCTACTGATCGTGGGCAGGGCGGAGAAGTTTTGCGGAGATAAATCTCAACGCTGACCCAGCTGGGACTCGAACCTGGGAACTACAGATTACGAGCCTGGCGCGCTACCGACTGAGCCACCCCCGCCCCCACCATTGACAACGTATGGGATATATTAGAAAAACAGATCCGGTAGCAAAGTCCTCTTCCGTCAAATCTGAGCCATTTAAAGGACTGTCTGGTAAACGCCTGGTATTCTGGAGATGTAAAGGCACTCCAACACCTTGTGGAATCTATGCCAAACCGCATACGTGCTGTAATTCGGACTAAAGGAGGTATTGAATAAAAGTTTCTAATTCAGTGGTTGGCGTTGTACTAGAGCATTTGATCTGTCACCAGGAGACTGTAGGTCAGTATTCTACTTATTCCACGGGGCGGGGGTGGCTCAGTCGGTAGCGCGCCAGGCTCGTAATCTGTAGTTCCCAGGTTCGAGTCCCAGCTGGGTCAGCGTTGAGATTTATCTCCGTAAAATTCCCCGCCTTGCCCACGGTCAGTAAGGGACACCGATGGGCTTGGAAAGGCCGCCGTCCGTCGGATGGGACGTTAAGCCGTGGCCCCGTGTGCGGGAGAGCCATACCCTGTGCACGTTAAAGAACACGCTGGATGGCCTTGACGGGAGACTACCATCTGTCTCCCAACAGCTGTTCCAGTGGGTCCCCTCCACCAACCTTCTCTGAGCCTTCGGGGTCCATATGACCTGGCCATTTAGCCCATGGTGTGCAAAAAAGTGCCGCTCAGAGGTAAAACAACCCAACAACAACCTACTCATTCCACATACCTTTTTACCACTAAATCTAATTAATAACTATGTATATGAGTAACTGTTTGAAGTTTTAATATTTTAAAACGATTTCCAAGGAACTATATCCTATTGAATCTTTTGAATAAAAAATAAAAGCCCTGCTCTCATTAAATAATGTGCGCATCAAGATTATAGCTCAGCCTTCACGATAGCATATATTAGATCAAGGACTCTCAGAAATTCAGAGAGGCACGTGACCCTTCGAACTTTTTAGTGCTCTAATTAAAAAATTAAATACCCCGTCAAGCAGCTGCTTGCCACAGAGGTCTGACAGGAGCCTGTCAGTTTATATGCCATAGTAGAAGATCTGAGAGGATGGCAGGACCTCAGCAGAAAAACAACACGAACATCCATACCTTACCCGGGGCTCGAACCCGGTCCCATTATATCAATAGCCAAGCGTGTTAACCACTCGGCCACGGGACGGCTTTAGTCCTCTAGCCATTATAAAAATTATTTATTAACGTTTTGATTTTGATTTTACAAATTGTAAATAAATATTATTTTCGTAAAGCAGCTGCTTACCAGAGAGGTCCGATAAGAATTTCATAGTATAATGCACCATAGAGAAGGTCTGTAAAACAAGACCTCAGCACTCCTGATCTTCCCTTACACCTCTGAAAGGCCTTTCATTCGATATACATCGATTCGTGTCTTATCTCTCAGTAATACAGCAAACATCGCCAATGAAATAATTTAATCAACTAGCAGTTAGAAGGTAGGGGCGTGTGCCCCTGGTGCAAATCACACTTAGAGCCCAATTTCAATTTTTGCATAATGAATATTATTACTATGCACAAAAACTACCTATGCAATAGGGCGTAAAGTAACTCTTGCCCTGGATAGAACTTCGCTTGCTCGGGTGTGAAATTGACTTAGCACGGCAACTGATCGTAACTGACGATAATCTGAAGTCCGAAATCGTGATTTTAATGAATCTTACATAATTACCTACTGTTTTAGCATTTTATTTTTCTAAAATAAGTTCATAAATTCTTTGAATAAAAAGCAATAAGTGTTTTCTAATATACAAGTTTTTGTATTCTGAGAAATTTCATCATAAAAAGTGTAATTAATTACCTCTTATTATTAGCGTTAAAGAGACTGTGTAAATATTTAGTACAAGCTTATTGTTTTATTATTAGCTATTTATTGATTGACAATTGATAGAAAGGCCGACAGCCATAGATATACAATGGGGCGGTGATGGCTCAGTCGGTAGCGCGCCAGGCTCGTAATCTGTAGTTCCCAGGTTCGAGTCCCAGCTGGGTCAGCGTTGAGATTTATCTCCGTAAAATTCCCCGCCTTGCCCACGGTCAGTAGGGGACACCGATGGGCTTGGAAAGGCCGCCGTCCGTCGGATGGGACGTTAAGCCGTGGCCCCGTGTACGGGAGAGCCATACCCTGTGCACGTTAAAGAACACGCTGGATGGCCTTGACGGGAGGCTACCATCTGTCTCCCAACAGCTGTTCTAGTGGGTCCCCTCCCCCAACCTTCTCTGAGCCTTCGGGGTTCATGTGACCTGGCCATTTAGCCCATGGTGTGCAAAAAAGTGCCGCTCAGAGGTAAAACAACCCAACAACAACTTTCACTTTCATTGCAATGGATAGTTTGGGTCAAAGAGAAGAGCAGAATGTCACATGCTGATGATCTGCGTAGAATACTCGCTTTGCCTCTGGCCATTCAACTTCAGGGCAATTTGGCTGCGACATAATCCTTATTTCCCTGAGGCTTCGTGAAAATTGAAGGGGGAGGGAGAGTAGAGAGAAGAGGAAGGAAGGCGAAAAAGGGAGGGTGAGGATGACGGATTTAGGCACGGCGCTATTGAAGATAGCGTTTAATGACCACGACACAGAGAGCAACGATAAAAAGAACACGAGATTGAAAGACATTGCGCATCCCGAGGCACCCGCTGCTGTAGCCTCCTAATCCACATTTCGTTCCACTTTGGTTCTCAACACCAGCTCTGTGGTTCTGACGTTATTACAGCGTAGTGAGTAGGAGAGGGGCGGGAGCATTTTCAGTCCCGATGCTTCCTCATCTTGCGTAATTATTTGGTAATCAGTGGGAATGCCTTAGGCTGATATTTCGGAGCAGTTGTGGTACCACATAACGCGCTTGAAAACTGTGCCTCACTATTAACAGTGACGGAAAATTTAGCGAGATTTAGATTTGGGTTGTTTTACCTCTGAGCGGCACTTTTTTGCACACCATGGGCTAAATGGCCAGGTCACATGGACCCCGAAGGTTCAGAGAAGGTTGGGGGAGGGGACCCACTGGAACAGCTGTTGGGAGACAGATGGTATCCTCCCGTCAAGGCCATCCAACGTGTTCTTTAACGTGCACAGGGTATGGCTCTCCCGCACACGGGGCCACGGCTTAACGTCCCATCCGACGGACGGCGGCCTTTCCAAGCCCATCGGTGACCCCTACTGACCGTGGGCAGGGCGGGGAAGTTTGCGGAGATAAATCTCAACGCTGACCCAGCTGGGACTCGAACCTGGGAAGTACAGATTACGAGCCTGGCGCGCTACCGACTG
Organism: Ryuthela nishihirai; assembly: GCA_038380435.1. Taxonomy (NCBI): domain Eukaryota; kingdom Metazoa; phylum Arthropoda; class Arachnida; order Araneae; family Heptathelidae; genus Ryuthela; species Ryuthela nishihirai. The sequence goes on from JAWZYU010000026.1 coordinate 34,169,743, forward strand.
AGCCACCCCCGCTCCTAGCGAGATTTAGAAATATGCTGGAAAGTGGCAGTTTTTATTTATCTCGCGTACGATCAACTTAGTGTGAGTTTTGTGATACCATTTATCCATTAGACATAATTGTTTTTTTTTCGGCTTTTCTGATCATATTTTATTTTTCAGCTCTGTTCATCTACTGAGACATTGGGCATTCTTTATCCCATCAGTTTCTTTTACGCGTGGTGCAATGGTAGCGCGCTCTGGCATGAATCTGGAGAGATGCGGGTTCGATTCCCGCCGTGGCGTCGATGAATTAGCCGTCCCGTGGCCGAGTGGTTAGCGCGCTTGGCTATTGATCTACGGGACCTGGGTTCGAGCCCCGAGTAAGGCATGGATGTTCGTGTTGTTTTTCTGCTGAGGTCCTGCCATCCTCTCAGACCTTCTACTCTGGCATATAAACTGACAGGCTCCTGTCAGACCTCTGTGGCAAGCAGCTGCTTGAGGGGGTATTTATTATTTTTTTATTTAAAATAACCAGTCACGCTTAACATGCACTGTAAAAAGTTTGTATGTTACACAAGTTTATGGCGTGACCTTACACCACAAAATGGTGTAAGATCAGGACGTTATACTATTTTCATATTCAACACCATGTTATGGTGTAATATAACACCAACCTTGAAGAAAAAATCCCATTCTTCAATTTGGCAATTAATTTTATTTAACTGCTTTGAAAAAATTTTAAAAAAAATTTAAAAAGTAAGAATAATCGGATTCTTTCCGTTTTTTTCAAATGCTACAATAAAGTTTCTTATTTTTACTTCTTTATTTCGCAATAATTCATACCTATCAGCCTTAACATTAGCAGGATTATATAAAATAAAAATCCCTCGTTCCAAGCGTTTGGAAAAGTAATAATGTAAAATCATGACCACGACGGAGAGCCTCAATAAAATAAGACACAAGAAAAGATTGAAGACATTATACAACGCGAGGCACTAGGTGCATCTCACCACGCTCAAATGCATCTAGCTGCTAATATGGTTAGTTGACCAAAATGGATGGCGTGGCATCTGCTACACTTCGGCCTCAATATCTGCTATCAACACTCTTTTGTAGCTTTTGCGGACAACTATAAAGCCTGAAGAATTTGGCATAACCGCTTAGTGTTCGTCCTGTGATCTCCCGCAAATATAGCGTATTTTTCGTGGAAACGTAATCACATTTGCATATATCAGTACCTTGCATTCACATGTTGATTTGCAAGCAAATCCGATCAGGCTTGTTATGTGTAGTTCCCAGGATCGAGTCCCACTTGGGCAAGCGTTGATATTTATCTCTACTAAACCCTCACACTGCCCTCGGTCACAAAGGGGAAATCAATGACTTAGTAAGGCTATTGGGACATAAAGTCGTGGTGCATGTTCAGGAGAGCCATACCCTGTGCACGTTAAAGAAGACGCTGGATGACCTTGACAGGAGGCTATCATTAATCTCCTAGTAACAGCTGTCTAGTGGCTGCTCCCCCAATTTTCTCTGAACCCTCGGGTTCCTTTTAACTGGCCATTTAGCCCTTTGTGTGCAAAAAAGTGCTGCTTAGAGGTAGAACAACCCAACCCTTCTGGGCGGGTCAGTTTCATTGACAAGCAATGTATATGAATACCTAATCTTCAAGCAGCCATGGACTGCAGAGGATCAACCAGACCGTGCTATATATACTGAGATGCCAATTTATTATTTACACCACCCCTTGTCACATAAATGGTTCATTCCAACAGGTAATACGTTACATGATTGCGGTGTGCGGTATAAATCAGGCAGACCAGCTCTTCAAGCATCAGTTAGAGTTGGATTGAGCGTCAGAATGGGCAAAACGAGCAAGTGGTCCTGAGCTACTTTGAACGTGGCATGATAGTTGGTGCTGGGCGTGTCGGTTCTAGCATATCCCAAACGGCCATCCTCCTGGGCTTTTCATGCACGACCGTTTCATAGGTTTATGACAATGGGCGAAAAGCAAAAAACTACCAGTGATCAGCGATCCTGTGGACAAAAACAACTTGTGGATCAGAAGGGTTGGGTTGTTTTACCTTTGAGCGGCACTTTTTTGCACACCATGGGCTAAATGGCCAGGTCACATGGACCCCGAAGGCTCAGAGAAGGTTGGGGGAGGGGACCCACTGGAACAGCTGTTGGGAGACAGATGGTAGCCTCCCGTCAAGGCCATCCAGCATGTTCTTTAACGTGCACAGGGTATGGCTCTCCCGCACACGGGGCCATGGCTTAACGTCCCATCCGACGGACGGCGGACTTTCCAAGCCCATCGGTGTCCCTTACTGACCGTGGGCAAGGCGGGGAATTTTGCGGAGATAAATCTCAATGCTGACCCAGCTGGGACTCGAACCTGGGAACTACAGATTACGAGCCTGGCACGCTACCGACTGAGCCACCCCCCGCCCCAAATCAGAGGGGTCAAAGGAGACTGGCGAGAATTGGGCAAACGAACAGACGACTCACAACTAGGCAAATAATAGCAGAATTATAAACGTAACGTTGTATGCAGAAGGTCATCTCTGAATGCACCACATATCAGCATTTGTCGCGAATGTGCTACAACAGCTGTCGATGTTGTCAGTGAAGAACACAAAAGAGTGTCTCCAGTGGGAGCAGGAGCATTGACTCTGGACCAGAGTGGAAAAAGGTAGCCTGGTAGGATGAATCAAGGTTCCTTTTGCATCATGCTGATGATCAGAATTTGGTGCAAACAACATGAGGCCATGGAGCCATCTTGTCTGGTGTCAAACAGTACAGGCCGGTGTTGTGATGGTGTTGGAAACGTTTTCCTGGCACAAATTAAGCCCCCCTGATACCCATCGAAGGACATCTGAAAGCCACGGTCTATTTGAACATCGTTGTTGACCAAGTTCATCTCTTCATGGCTACAGTTTATCCTCACTCGGATGGTGCCCATCCTTCAGCACGATAATGCACCTGCTCACAAGACACGTATCGTCACCGAATGTTCCAGGAACATTGCCGACGAATTTTCCTTGCTTCATTGGCTTGCACAGTCCTCAAATCTAAACCGTATCGAATACCTTTGAGATGAGGTGGTAAGGGCTGTTCACAGCGATACTGGGGAGGGGGTGGCTCAGTCGGTAGCGCGCCAGGCTCGTAATCTTACTTCCCAGGTTCGAGTCCCAGCTGGGTCAGCGTTGAGATTTATCTCCGCAAAATATCCCCCGCCCTGTCCACGGTCAGTAGGGGACACCGATGGGCTTGGAAAGGCCGCCGTCCGTCGGATGGGACGTTAAGCCGTTGCCCCGTGTGTGGGAGAGCCATACCCTGTGCACGTTAAAGAACACGCTGGATGGCCTTAACGGGAGGCTACCATCTGTCTCCCAACAGCTGTTCCAGTGGGTCCCCTCCTCCAACCTTCTCTGAGCCTTCGGGGTCCATGTGACCTGGCCATTTAGCCCATGGTGTGCAAAAAAGTGCCGCTCAGAGGTAAAATAACCCAACCCAACAATCATTTCCACATGGTACAACATTCCTGCACAATGCATCCAGCATTTTGTAAGTTCCATGTCCTGACGAATTCAGGTAGTTCGAAAGGCCAAAGGAGGTGCAACGTGATACTAGGCAGGTGTACCTAATAAACTGGCATCTCAGTGTAGTTCTCCATACATTATCCGGAGATACTACTATTGCATTTGTCCACTGCGGCCCATTTCTAAAAACGTACTATTTGACATTTATCCGTCCACTGCATTATTCTTCTGAGGTCTTTAGCGTACTCTTCGTAACTCTATTCACTAATTTGTAACAATATTATTTTTTTCTCTTTTAATTTCATATGCATATCAATATTTAAATATTATTATTGCAACCATAATTTACTAAAAGATGCTTTTAATTGACAAAAAAATGATTGAACATACCAAATTATAGTAACAAACGACTAATATTATTTATCGTACCACGATCCTTTAGACCAGTGGTTCCCAAAGTGTTCCATATGCCCCCCCCCCCCCCACAAGGGTCCACGCCATACTTCAAGGAGTCACGTGGAAAAAACGGAACCTTAGGGGTCCGCACAATGCATACCCCTAAGGTTCCGTTTTTCACAATATTAAAGGTATGCACACAATGCATACCCTTAATATTGTGAAGAGAGGTGATCGTTTATCACTAACAACGCTGCAGATATTGAAAAACTTGCAAGTTTATATCGCGACAAGGATTGCAGTGATATGCCAATAATCAGAATAATTTTTGTTAGCAGATCTTATGCTGCTTCTATACATTTTATGTCATTAAGAATTTTCTTTGCGACTTAGAAATAAAATACCGATTATTAGAATATGTATGTCATATATGTAAAGAAGAATGTTCGTTTTTGTATTTGTCACCTTATGCACTCAGTCCCCAGAAGAGCTAGAGCCACGAGACTTTGCATGAACGTTCCCTTCACCCAGAGGAAGAGTATAGGCTATGTGCCAACCGCTGGAGTCAACTAAATCAGAGATGAAGGAAGCTGGATTTCTCAAATTCCCATAGACTTTACATTAAGCGGTTAAAATTCGATGTCTCTCATAGATTTAGCATTAATGGCGAATGCCATCTACTACAACTTTAGAGAGTTTCAGACTTCCCCTAAAGAGGAGGAGAAAAATTATACCCGGGGGGGATCTGCGTGAGGGCCATCTGCTATATACTTTAGAGTTTCAGACCTCTCATAAGAGATGGGATAAAATTTTAACCAAAGGAGAGGACGAGGTAAAGCGATCGTAATTGGTTTTATGCCATATGAAAGTTTGCGACATGGGGAGTGCTACCTACTATATACATTAGAGAGTATATATGGCTTTTATTTTTATAAATAAAAATAAATACCCCCTCAAGCAGCTGCTTGCCACAGAGGTCTGACAGGAGCCTGTCAGTTTATATGCCATAGTAGAAGGTCTGAGAGGATGGCAGGACCTCAGCAGAAAAACGACACAAACAGCCATGCCTTACCCGGTGCTCGAACCCAGGTCCCTTAGATCAGTAGCCAAGCGCGCTAACCACTCGGCCATGGGACGGCTTATATGGCCCAAAAAAAAAGTGGAGTTTAAAATTTTAACCGTGGGGGGATAGCAGGGGTACGAAACGATTACTATGAGTTTTAGGCCATTGAAAACTTCCAGAGTGGGGAGTGCCATCTAGTATATACTTTAGAGAGTTTCAGACCTCCCCTAAAAGAGGGGAGGGGGTAAATTTTTAGTAAGCGGGAAGGGGTAGTGGAGGGGCGAAACGACCGTAATGTATTTTATGCCAAATGAAAGCTTTTGAGTGCCATCTAGTATATACTTTGAGAATTACAGACCTCTCCTGAAAAGAAGTGGATATAATTTTTACCATGGGTCAGGGGAGCAGAGAGGACGAATAGATCGTGATATATTTTATACCAATGAAAGCTTTCAATGTGAAGGTTGCCATCTACTACAACTTTAGAGAATTTCGGACTTCCCTAAAGAGAAGGAGAAAAATTATACCCAGGGAGGGAGGGCGAATCGATTTTAACGAGTGTTTTCCCAAATGAAAGCTCCGAAATGGGTCCGCAAAACTCCCCGCCCTGCCCGTGGTCAGTAGAGGACACCGATGGACTTGGAAAGGCCGCCGTCCGTCTGATCGGACGTTAAGCCTCGGCCCCGTGTACTGGAGAACCATACCTTGTGAACATTAAAAAACACGCTGGATGGCCTTGACCGGAGGCTACCATCTGTCTCCCAACAGCTGTTCCAGTGGGTCCCTCCCCCAACGTTCTCTGAGCCTTTGGGGTCCTTGTGACCTGGCCATGTAGCCCATTGTGTGCAAAAAAGTGCCGCTCAGAGGTAAAACAACCCAACCAAATTCCGAAATAGGTAGTGCCATCTGCTATATATTTGAGAGAGGTTCAGACCTCTTCTAGAAGAGGGGGATGAAATTTTTACCATGGGGAGGTAGCGGGGAGGAGAAATCGATCGTAATGAGTGTTATGCCAAAGAAAGCTTGCGACGTGGTGAGTGCTACTACTGTATACTGAAGAGAGTTTAAGACCCGAGCAACGTCGGTAAATCTGCTAGTATGGTATAAATAAAGAGTGCAGATGGTAAAGTATATTTCTTCCAACTAACAGCGGCTATGAGAGGCCATAGAGGTAAATGAAATTCAGAAGGCGACCATGAGATAAAAAAGATTGATACTGCGTTAGACCAACAACGACGTTTTACCTCACTGCAATACCAACGAACAAGTTTACCTCATTGCCATAGTGAAATGCGTTGCTCGAATATCAATATCTTTTTGTCTTTGTAACAGATGTATTCATGGCCATCGAGACCAAGGGTCTCAAACTCAAATCAGAAAGCGGCAATTACTTCTCAATACGTGGCTGGCAACATTTTATTATAACAGTCATTGGCGGACAGTATTTTATTTTAAGCAATAATGAGTAAAACATAATTACTTACACTCCCTGACCAAATTATTATGAGCACCATCCTTTGTTGTATCATTGTACAGTTTCCAGATTTCAGACTATTCTCTGCGTTTAGTTCTCTTTGAAATGGGTTTTGAAGTACTGCTAGCTTTCATCTTTCTCAACTGATGAACTGTAGTTTGCGGTACAGTTCATGCCAACAAACGTCTGTCCCTCTCTATTAGAATCTTTTTCGTCCAGCATATGCCACCTTGCTGTCCCGTGACCGAGTGGTTAGCACGCTTGGCTACTGATCTAAGGGACCTGGGTTCGAGCCCGGATTAGGCATGGATGTGTGTGTCGTTTTTCTGCTGAGGTCCTGCCATCCTCTCAGATCTCCTACTGTGGCATATAAACTGACAGGCTCCTGTCAGACCTCTGTGGCAAGCAGCTGCTTGAGGGGGTATTTATTTTATTTATTTATATGCCACCTTTGGCTTACGTTTCTTGAGACAGCTGGCATTCTCCATACACTTGGGATATTTTGCCCCGTGATTTTCCACTGAGTTCCATCACCTGCGTTACGGATGCTCCTTCCTTACCCATCACGCTCCAATTATGAGGGGGGCGGGGGGGGGCTCAGTCGGTAGCGCGCCAGGCTCGTAATCTGTAGTTCCCTGGTTCGAGTCCCAGCTGGGTCAGCGTTGAGATTTATCTCCGCAAAATTCCCCGCCCCGCCCACGGTCAGTAGGAGACACCGATGGGCTTGGAAAGACCGCCGTCCGTCGGATGGGACGTTAAGCCTGGCCCCGTGTGTGGGAGAGCTATGCCCTGTGCACGTTAAAGAACATGCTGGATGGCCTTGACGGGAGGCTACCATCTGTCTCCCAACAGCTGTTCCAGTGGGTCCCCTCCCCCAACCTTCTCTGAGCCTTCGGGGTCCATGTGACCTGGCCGTTTAGCCCATGGTGTGCAAAAAAGTGCCGCTCAGAGGTAAAACAACCCAACACAACCCATCCAATTATGAGTCCCTGTCCGAAGTCAGTCAGATTAGTGGAAGATCCAGGGGGTGGGGGGGAGGATTGCCCCCACCTCATAGAATGAGGAAAAAATTAATTCTCGGAACCTATCTGCAGTGTAAGGAACCGAAGAAGAACGAGGAAAAAAATGATTCACATTTGCGGATCTATTGAATGTGTTATGTATACGTTCATGGGTACACAAAACTTCGGTCAGACAGATTAAAATGCCTCAGGATTGTTATGAAACGATCAAGAGGCATGATGAGTTTGGTCATTTGATTTCCTAAAATGGTTCGCCGCAGAACAATGATCTTTTAAGCGGGGAAGCATTAAAATTCTCGTAATTAAAGAATGGTGAAGAATTCCCATATTTTATTAATATTATCAATAGGGTCCCAATTTAGATTCGCATTTATTTTGTTTCCCTCTAGACAAGGACCGTCCAACCCAAACTTATTGAAGAGGTACTAAAGAAAAAAAAAAACTATATTCTGAATGAGCAGCAGTGGAAAATTTTCACCTTAAAAATGAAAACATACATTTCAGAGGAATTTGAAAACAAAAAACTACTTTTAAGGAATCAATGAAATATCTTGATTAGAAAGAAAAATATACATTTTTAATTAGTATTAGGAATAGTTAAAATCATTTAGTTATGCACCTTAATATGTTTGGTCGAATAATTGAAAGAAATGACCAGCTATAGTATTTTTGAGTGTGTGGCAAGCAGCTGCTTGAGGGGGTATTTATTTATTTTATTTTTTTATTTTTATGAACCGCAGATTGAGTGGGCCTGCTTTAAGATGGTTAACATACCGGTTCGTATTGTTCATAATTCCTGCATATTGTCACTCAGCAGTAATTTTAAAATTGCAAAGGGTTCCGATCCTACCGAATTTGATTGAACCACGAAATGTCTCTAAATTCACGTCCTCTATCATCATTTTGTAGGGTTGAGAAATCCTTCCTGCTCGCCAGCTGAATATTCAGTAATAAAGTATTACAGGAAAACGTCCTGTAGAGAAGAAACACCTAAAATTATTAGTTGAAAAAAATTGGTTATCCTGGCAGGGAATTCTGGTTGCCTGGCTTGAATATTCTTGGTCGATTGCAATCGAAACCTCATTCTCTTCTTCAGATAATCTAAATTCGTTGGCTTCATTCTCTGAGCTATCAATGGCAAATAAAATGCTCATAACCTCTTTTGCTTCAAAATTTTCTTTTACGGAAATCTATCTTAAACAACAATATAAAATAGAACAAATATAAAAATTTAACTCAACTTCAAATTTATATCAGGAAATTTTAATAGCTGTAGAAGAACATTTTTTTGAATGTTTATTACGTAACAAGGATATTTTTTTTTTCAGAACCAATCCCCATTTCTTTCCATAAGTTATTGGTCTCGATTTATAAGGTGATATCCCGGAACCTACCTACCGTGTAAATCGCGGGAAGGGTATAATTTATTAAATTGCTTTTGTGTCCAACTGAAGAAGAATTTAGAAAAAGAATTGGCTGTTTTTTCGGCCAAAAGTCTTGTAAAATTGCGAAATCCATATTTTTCGCCAGGGGACTTCTTAATTCGAAAAGGAGCCCTACCTCGTATACTGAAACCCCGGTCAGATCAGTCTTTTTATCCTATGCACTTTGGCTTCCGCCATGCCTTTACGGCTGTTATAAGATTTCGTAGTCATGTAAAACTTAAATCAGTAAGAGTTGGGTTGTTTTACCTCTGAGCGGCACTTTTTTGCACACAATGGGCTAAATGGCCAGGTCACATGGACCCCGAAGGCTCAGAGAAGGTTGGGGGAGAGGACCCACTGTAATAGCTGTTGGGAGACAGATGGTAGCCTCCCGTCAAGGCCATCCAGCGTGTTCTTTAACGTGCACAGGGTATGGCTCTCCCGCACACGGGGCCACGGCTTAACGTCCCATCCGACGGACGGCGGCATTTCCAAGCCCATCGGTGTCCCCTACTGACCGTGGACAGGGCGGGGAATTTTGCGGGGATAAATCTCAACGCTGACCCAGCTGGGACTCGAACCTGGGAACTACAGATTACGAGCCTGGCGCGCTACCGACTGAGCCACCCCCGCCCCTAAATCAGTAAGAAATTTTGAATACATTGGCATGTTTCATGGTACTTCGCGCACATTTGGCAGTGTATATTGTTGTTTTAGTATTTAAATACCTTTAATACAAAAATAGCCGTCCCATGGCCGAGTGGTTAGAGCGCTTGGCTACTGATCTACGGGACCTGGGTTCGAGCCCCGGGTAAGGCATGGTTGTGAGTGTTGTTTTTCTGTTGAGGTCCTGCCATCCTCTCAGATCTCCTGCTGTGGCATATAAACTGACAGGCTCCTGTCTGACCTCTGTGGCAAGCAGCTGCTTGAGGGGGGTATTTATTTTATTTTATTTATTTATACAAAAATATAAAATCTGAATTTTATTTTTGTGTTTTCATTTTCGGCTGAAAGTGACCACATTCTCCATACGTCAGTGAGAGCATCTCAGTTGAGCCATGCTAGTAAGTAGCTCTCAAAAGTAGCTCTCAAGTGATACCATGATTCTGATAAAAGAGTATTGCTTGGGAGCCGCATAAATAGACTTCGAGGGTCACGTGTTCGAGATCCTGGAGCTGAACGGAGCCCACATGTGAAGATGTAGAAAAATCCATTTGTAGCCATCAAAACTGAATATGAGGTGGCCAAAAAACGAACAGCAACTAAACCAATGATAATTTTTATATTAATAAAAAATTTGTGTGAGTTTCAGATACCTCGACTATTTTCTATATACTTTATTTTATGTAGGGGGAATCAGAATTTCTGTCAAAGGTAGAGGAGGGATGGGAGATGAAAACAGCGATGTTTAACTTAGGAAAAAATCTGAAGTTATTGCAATAAAAAGAAAGGTGCAAATAGTATATAGCATTAGAACATATATTTAGTTAGAGCTTTATTTAGAGTACTAGAAATTTGATTAAATCAATAAAAATTTTTTAAACATTTCAGTGACCGAAATTACATGTAGCCAAAGATCCGATGCATTTAGGGAGATGTTTCGAATTATATGATTAACGATACATGACAGAGTGGCCACTGAGTGTACATACTAGCTAATTCCCTGTTGATGTTCAATCTGTGGCAGCAAAATAAAAGTGATTTTAAATTCGAATTCGTGTTTTAGCTTAACAGGGACTTGAATTTTGTAGCAAGAACGCGACTGCTCACTGAGCGCGATTTAGAACATAGAATTGCTTCACCCCATTTTTATACACTGGTGGGGGAAAGTTAGGTTACAACCCAGGTTTAATCAACAGGAATGTAAATCTGAAGCTCTGTAAGTTCTAAAATAACCCTTTAATGAAAGAATCATATCAAAATGTTAAAAAACTTAACGAAAGATGTCTAAATCGTGATTTTTATGAATATTCACTCAGCAATAAACTAATCATGGAAACTTGAACATTTGACAAAAGTACTATTCCAGTCGGAAATTTTTCTCAACTTTGGTCAATTTTGTAAAATATTGTTTAGGGCAACTGCAGTAGCAGCGTCTGGTTTGTTGGGTTGTTTTACCTCTGAGCGGCACTTTTTTGCACACCATGGGCTAAATGACCAGGTCACATGGACCCCGAAGGCTCAGAGAAGGTTGGGGGAGGGGACCCACTGGAACAGCTGTTGGGAGACAGATGGTAGCCTCCCGTCAAGGCCATCCAGCGTGTTCTTTAACGTGCACAGGGTCTGGCTCTCCCGCACACGGGGCCACGGCTTAACGTCCCATCCGACGGACGGCGGCCTTTCCAAACCTATCGGTGTCCCCTACTGACCGTGGGCAGGGCGGGGAATTTTGCGGAGATAAATCTCAACGCTGACCCAGCTGGGACTCGAACCTGGGAACTACAGAGCAGCGTCTGGTGTTCAATATTCCAACTTCTGTAACCTTTTAATACTGAACCAATATTGCTGAAAAAATCAAGATTTAGAATAGATTTCATTAAGATCTTTAACCCTTTTAACAGATATTTCACTAAAATTTATTTTCAATGAAGCTTCAAAGGTTCGAATTTAACTTCCTATTTACTTAACATGGATTGTAACCTAACTTTCGTCCACTAGCGTAATTTAACAAATAAAGTATTATAATTAACCATTTTTGATCCCCTCCTCCGTAACTACCGAAATATTTAATCGCCTGCTCCCAAATTTCTCCTACGAAAATATAAATAGCAGCTGAGATGCATAGAGAGTCATTAACTTACTACTGAAATTTTTGATTCAAACTCCCCTCTGGAATAGAGTTAAAATATATATAAATTAATGAAAAAATATGATGCAGAATCATAAATATTTTTTAAAAAAAATAAAAAAGGGTTAAAAATATAATAAAATATAAACTAAAAAAAGATTATTAATTATTAAAAAAACAACAGGAAATGTATGTTATGAAATATATGAAAAAAAAGAAAAAAAAATGAAAAACAGAAGAAAAGAGAAAAAAATAAGTATAATTGTAATAATTTGTAACATAAAAATTAGGAAAATTAATCTATCATAATTTTAACTCAATTTCCCAAAAACATTTCTTGAGTAAGCCTGTACAAGGAATTCTCATTAACCTGTAATGTAGAATGAATGAATGAGTTCAGTAACTTCTTAAAGGAGCTTTTCATGTAGAAATGTTATTGATAATAACCCAAAGATCTCGTTCAAATCAATCTAAATCTCGATTTTCAACATTATTTGCTCCGCACTAAAAGAGCTGTAGAAGGTTTAAAGCAAAAAAGTGAGCGACGCTCACTTTTTCCGGTCTTGGAGAAAACCTGTCTTCTCTTATAGAGGAAGCTTGTTACCACAATAAAATTAAAACACAATGCTGATTTTGAGCAATGCATGATGTTTTTTTTATCCTTTTTTTTCTACTATGGCCGAGTGGTTAGCGCGCTTGGCTACTGATCTAAGGGACCTGGATTCGAACCCCGGGTAAGGCATGGCTGTTTGTGTCGTTTTTCTGCTGAGGTCCTGCCATCCTCTCAGACCTTCTACTATGGCATATAAACTGACAGGCTTCTGTGAGACCTCTGTGGCAAGCAGCTGCTTGAAGGGGTATTTTTTTTTATTATGGCATAAATTCGCTTAGTGTTTGTTTTTCGAAAAACTTTCCTTCATCATATAGCTCATTTTAGTCATCAGCAGCATTTCTCCTTCAACAGAACCTCTGATTTGTCCTTGTTGTATTTTTCCTTTTCTTAAAATTGTTATGTCCTTCTAAAGCTTTCTCCAAGCGTAATTTTTCTCACTTTAAATCTTCCTGGCTGAGTCAACTTATTCTTTGTTCTTTTAACATCCACACTCAACTGAGCTTTTGCTCTTTTGTTATATTTCGCCACTGAAGGACGTTGGACGAGACCTGTTTAGTCCCACGCATATTCGTCGGTACACATAGTTTTTAAGCGTACTTTGATGCTATTTCAACGTTCACAGTAATACACAGAAACAGGTGATATATATCGTATATCAAGTTGTGCATGCTTTCTTGAGATGTAAATTTTAGGACATCGTGTGACCAGAAGGAGTTTAACAGATACGCGATTCATCATAAAATCCGAGAATGTTATGTCTAGTGATGCGAGTTTACAGACATGCTTCCCACGTCCGTCTGGCTGTGGGTTGAAAGTTCCTAGTAAACAGACTGGTGTTTCCTATTTCCTTCTTTACAGTGTTAGAGGTTTTAAAGTTGCGACGCTCACTTTTAGTAGAATTTCTCTTAATGGAAAAGTTAACGAATGAATAGTAAAGAAAAAAAATATTCGTCCTTCGTATGTGTCGTGGCATTAATCAAAGGAAGAGTGTGTTTTTTTGGTGGGGTGGGGCGGGGGTGGCTCAGTCGGTAGCGCGCCAGGCTCGTAATCTGCAGTTCCCAGGTTCGAGTCCCCAGCTGGGTCAGCATTGAGATTTATCTCCGCAAAATTCCCCGCCCTGCCCACGTCAGTAGGGGACACCGATGGGCTTGGAATGGCCGCCGTCCGTCGGATGGGACGTTAAGCCGTGGCCCCGTGTGCGGGAGAGCCATATCCTTGCACGTTAAAGAACACGCTGGATGGCCTTGATGGGAGGCTACCATCTGTCTCCCAACAGCTGTTCCAGTGGGTCCCCTTCCCCAACCTTCTCTGAGCCTTCGGGGTCCATGGGACCTGGCCATTTAGCCCATGGTGTGCAAAAAAGTGCCGCTCAGAGGTAAAACAACCCAACCTATTTCCTTCTTTACAATGTTAGAGGTTTTAAAGTTGCGACGCTCACTTTTAGTAGAATTTCTCTTAATAGAAAAGTTAACGAATAAATAGTAAAGAAAAAAAATATTCGTCCTTCGTATGTGTCGTGGCATTAATCAAAGGAAGAGTGTGTTTTGACACTTCGATAAATTTCCATGAAAAGTTTTTTGAAGTATTTCAACAGAAGAAACTTAAGGAATCTTATTATCTCTTTTAAAAGATCTCATTCAAATCTGTCTAAATTTCGATTTTTAACAATATTCCAGTTGTTAAATGTTTCAGACTCCTTCTTTTAAGTACTGAACGAATATTGTTGAAAATTGAGATTTAAATAGATTTTCTTTTATCGAAATAATATAAAACTTTTTTTTAAATATTATTATTATTTTAAAATCTTTAAGAAATATATTTTGCTTAAATATATTTTTATTGAAATAAAAGCAACACTTGATAACATCACAATGTACGAAAAACTGCCCTGGGGATATGTTTTTTATTAATGTAATATTAAGACTACTAAACGTTTGGAAAAAAAACATTTATTTTAATGCCTAATATTTTTATTTCTGCTCTCTTTCCGTTTTCCAAATTACATTGACAGTAAACTGGCAAATGATGAAAAGTATTTAATAAAACTCGATGTAAAATTTAACATAAAAAAAAAAGTACGATGAAGAAAAACGCACGTGTTGGAAGGAAAATTTGTAAAATAAAATCCAGCAATGCAACTTTTCAATTATTTAATATTTTCGCTTTGTTTTACTCTCATTAGAATAAATATATATATATAATTTCGGTATTTTTATTTACGGGGAACTTTTTTTTCTAACTACTCATTATATCTTCTATCAGTATATCACTTAGAGATGCAACATTTGCAATAAGGATATATTGATATTAGAAGGCAACAGGTGCCTTCGTCACCTCTTGATTTCTAGCCAGTCATTCGACCCCTATTTGACCATGAACGCGACACCAGATCAGAAAGTCATTCTTAGTTCTCCTGTCCGAAATAGCCCTGTTGACCAATGTTTAGCTCTCCAGCACCAGTATGTCAAATTTGATCTCGAAGGATCAATCGCATCAAAAATTTGGCATAATTTCTGTAACTTAAATTACCCCAAGGCACCAATTTTTAGCCCTCTAACACAGGTAGATTTATATTTGACCTTTGACCTCGAAGGACGACCCATCGCATCCAAAATTTCGCAGCACATTTCTGAGATCTTTGACTCAAAATATCCCCAGGAATCAATTTTTAGCACTGATAGATCTAAATCTGACCTTTGGCCAAGAAGGACCGTCCGGATATTTAATTTCGTAACATTTCTGACATCTACAACCCGAAACATCATGGGGCGGGGGTGGCTCAGTCGGTAGCGCGCCAGGCTCGTAATCTGTAGTTCCCAGGTTCGAGTCCTAGCTGGGTTAGCGTTGAGATTTATCTCCGCAAAATTCCCCGCCCTGCCCACGGTCAGTAGGGGACACCGATGGGCTTGGAAAGGCCGCCGTCCATCGGATGGGATGTTAAGCCGTGGCTCCGTGTGCGGGAGAGCCATACCCTGTGCACGTTAAAGAACACGCTGGTTGGCCTTGATGGGAGGCTACCATCTGTCTCCCAACAGCTGTTCCAGTGGGTCCCCTCCCCCAACCTTCTCTGAGCCTTCGGGGTTCATGTGACCTGGCCATATAGCCCATGGTGTGCAAAAAAGTGCCGCTCAGAGGTAAAACAACCCACAAACAACCCGAAACATCAAGACCCCAGTTTTCACGTTTCTGTGCTCTTAGATCATGGTTTGACCTCTATTTGAGCTTGAAGAACACTTCGGAGGTCAAATTTCGGTTTTTTCCCCACCTACGACTCTGATTACTCCTAAGTGCCAATTTTCAGAGCTATACCATTTCTGCATCATAGTTAGAATTATCGTGATCCCCTGTCAGTCATTCACAATTGTCTCTATATAAAAGTAGAGCCGCCCTAGACCAAGTGGCACCCCGGACCAGAAGCACTTTCTAGCCTATTATTCTTTTATCTTTTTTATTCCTTTTGTAATGAAATTATCTTGCTAAAAGCTGGCACATAAAAAGATTCCCCCGAATGGATCCACACTATTGCAGGAAGAGTACTAAACAAGAGTATTTACGATCAGATTTGAACTTTGGAAAATGTACGACATATTTGTCGAAGAAAATTATTATAACAGCGATATTACAGCACGTTACCAAACGTATAAAAATGTTTTTTATAGTTTGAAATTATCATTTCACCATCCCAAAAAAGATCAGGTTGGACTATGTTCAACATACTGGCAAGGTGATGCAGAAAAGAAGAAAGCTTGAAGAACACTATCAAAAACATATGTGGGGCGGGGGTGGCCCAGTCGGTAGCGCGCCAGGCTCGTAATCTGTAGTTCCCAGGTTCGAGTCCCAGCTGGGTCAGCGTTGAGATTTATCTCCGCAAAAAATCCCCGCCCTGCCCACGGTCAGTAGGGGACACCGATGGGCTTGGAAAGGCCGCCGTCCGTCGGATGGGACATTAAGCCGTGGCCCCGTGTGCGGGAGAGCCATACCCTGTGCACGTTAAAGAACACGCTGGATGGCCTTGACGGGAGGCTACCATCCGTCTCGCAACAGCTGTTCCAGTGGGTCCCCTCCCCAACCTTCTCTGAGCCTTCGGGGTTCATGCGACCTGGCCATTTAGCCCATGGTGTGCAAAAAAGTGCCGCTCAGAGGTAAAACAACCCAACCCAAAAACATATGCCGAAAAAAGAGCAGTCCACAAGAGGAAACATGACGCAAAGTTTGATGAAAATAACAAGAAAGTGTATTCTGATTTTGATTTGCAACAAGTCACGTACACTGGCGGAAATTGAAAAAGAGCACATTAACAATTGAAGCATAATCTATGAGATTTACTTAGTAGAAACAACTTGTTGAGAAAGGTGATCACACGTTTGCAGTGATTCAATGTTTATTTTACCTTTGGATGAGTATTACATTTTACAGAAGGCGCATTTTAATAAGGTGTTGAACCTCCTCGAGCAGCAATACAAGCTTACAATCTGTCATGCAATCGGTCGTACAAATGCTGGATATCACTTTGGGGATACCATTCCATGTGCTTTCAACTTGGACGCGTAATTCAGCGATGGTCGTTGCCTACCGCGGTCCGCCGAAGAGTCTTTGTCCGATCCAGTCCCAGACATGCTCGATTGGAGATAAGTCCAGAGAGCGTGCTGGCCAAGGGAGTTGGTGCACTGCCTGAAGAGCATGTTGAGTTGCCCAGGCGGAGTGTGGGAGGGCATTATCCTGCTGGAATATCGCATTTGAGATTACACTCAAATATGGCAGGACGACCGGCTGTATAATGTCGCTGACGTACATATTGCTATTCAGTGTACCTTGTACAAACACCAGACACGTACGAGAGTAATAACTAATCGCTCCCCATACCATGATGCCAGGCATGGGCCCTGTGTGTCGCTGTACGATGGAAGAAGCCGCTTAGTTTGTCACCTTTGGACGCGTAAACGACAATCAGACACTAAACAGAATCGGCTTTCATCACTGAAGACCACAGACTGCCATTCTTCCCTCCAATGAACTCGTTCTTGACACCACTGTAAACATGCTCAACAGTGATGAGGTGATAGTGGTAACCATGCCAGCGGCACGAGTGCCCGTAGTCCTGCTTCCAAAAGATGATTGCGTATTGTTCTTGTAGACACCCTTGGTACGACAGAGGATCGAATGCCATCACCACTCTCCTGATACACCGATCCTCTCATGCGTCCATAATTCTGTGCTGCCCGTAACCACGTCTGCAAGTGTGAATGCTCTTCTGACCATCGATGCCACCATCTTACCACTGCCGATACCTCTCGTCCAATGCGGTGTGCAATTTGACAAATAGACCAATCTACTTCCTGAAGACCCACTATACGACCTCGCTCAAACTCCGCTAACTGAACAAATGTTGTCCGCATCCATCGTCCAGGCATGGTAGCTTCTTCAAAGAGCACCGAACAACACGACACAAGACAAATAACTTCTTTCTTCACGCCCTAGTCCTTAAATATGCACTGCGTACATTTTCATGTTGTCGTCCTCCGTGACGTCATTATTTCATACAATGACTTTCAATCTTGAATTCCTAAAGGAATTCCTTCTAGGTGTTCTTTTTTCAATTTCCATCAGTGTATTTTTGGCAATAAGTAACGAAAGCCAACTTTTTTATCGTCGTCGATTAGCCCAATTACAATCTTATGATTTACAACATCAAATCAAAACAATGTGATTATTTTACATGATACAAAGGCATTAGCAAACGAAAAGCATGTGAGGTTGCAACAAGTCTGAGCTGTTACCTTCAAAAACTCAATGGTGAAGGGATTGAGGAGATATCATTATTTGCTGATGGTTGCAGTGGTCAAAATAAGAATTCGATGGTTGCTGCTCTGTTGCTTCATTCTGTGTGTACTAAAGAGCATACAACGTAATAATGCGTGACAATCCCGGTGCACCGCAGTACGGAGACTGCATATCACCTTGGGGGAGTTGCCACTGAAACCTCTATCCACTAACCAGGGTACTCCTATCTGAATCTTGCCATCTTGGATCTGCCTTGCTGCGGTTGGGTTGTTTTACCTCTGAGCGGCACTTTTTTGCACACCATGGGCTAAATGGCCAGGCCGAAGGCTCAGAGAAGGTTGGGGGAGGGGACCCACTGGAGCAGCTGTTGGGAGACAGATGGAAGCCTCCCATCAAGGCCATCCAGCGTGTTCTTTAACGTGCACAGGGTATGGCTCTCCCGAACACGGGGCCACGGCTTAACGTCCCATCCGACGGACGGCGGCCTTTCCAAGCCTATCGGTGTCCCTTACTGACCGTGGGCAGGGCGGGGAATTTTTGCGGAGATAAATCTCAACGCTGACCCAGCTGGGACTCGAACCTGGGAACTACAGATTACGAGCCTGGCGCGCTACCGACTGAGCCACCCCCGCCCCCACCTTCCTGCGGGAGAAGACCTGTAGAAGAGAGAAACACTGCTTATCATAGTAAGCCTGTCTGTTGAAATAATCATTGAGGTGCAGTGAGTTGGATCTTTTAGAATTTTGAGTTGCTTGCCTAGGAATTGCCAAAACACTCACTGATTTTTGTCCGAAAAGCTGCGAAATATAATTCAGATGGTATCTTTTGAATTTTGATGCCACACTTATGAAGAAGTCCTATCTTTTTGAGTCATCCGCAGCAGAGACTCTTAGGCACTTCCATCGATAAGCCACACCTAATCGGGTCCCCAGTCCTTTCAGCATAATCTTCAACTTCGTCCTCTCCATCGAACCGGGCAACCACAGCCCACTCGCCGTCTCGGCCTTAACCGTGCCGAGGCTGCATCGGAGCACACTTGACCGGCGACCTCCCGAAACCAGTCAGCGGCCCTCCAACAAAGCCGTTAGCCTACCTGGGCTTACATGACTGCAGCACCCGGACCCACTTCTCAGAGGAACCCAAGTTTCTCCACTACGAGAGCTATCTGTTGAGACAAAACAGATTCATGTGGAACCCTTAGTTTGGCTGTTTCATTGATAAGCCCGTCAACCAGGTTAGCCACACCCGATCGCGAGCCTTCAACTTCTACCTCTCCATTGTGAGCGGGCCGAAGCCCCCCCTCCCCCTCCCAGTGAACAATCTTCCGACCCACGATATCATTGAGACCGCATCGATGAGCCCACTGGACCGGGTGCTACGGGTCCGGTCCGCAGACCCCCAAGTACGGCCCCTCAACCGGGGCTGCAACCCCCAGCTTTGCTGGAGACAAGTCTTAGACCACTGGACCGGCCCTCCCCAGAAGCAGTCCGCAGTCCTTCAACAGGCCCTCTCCACCGGGGGCCACAAGATATCATGAACTCCAGAGTGCCAGCGATCCGAACCCAACGTTTTCAAAGGCACCCCCCCCCCTCGTCAAGGAGGTCCCACTCCGGGGGGGGGGGGGGGGAGGGTAAAGAACATACAATCCATTTCGTTGTGGTTTTTTTTTTTTGAATCATACCATGGGCAGAATGAGGGAAATTCTGCTCATAGTGCCATCAATAAGGCTATTGCCAAAGCGATTTATTCTTGCCATCCCAGCTTATTCCAATTTTTAGACTAGCAAGAAAAAAGAACCCTTACATTGTACATTCGCATAAATCTGGAGATTTCTTGAATTTCAGAGTTCTGGCGAAAGACCTTCGCATTTTATCAGTAAACCTCACTTTACAAACACCCACAAGCGCAACAGCATAAAAGGAAAAAAAAAAGAAATTCTTGGACAGTTTCCTTCGCTATTTACAGTTGTTTTCCTAATCGGCCCAGTCGGTAGCTCGACAGGCTCGTATTCTGCTGTTTCCAGGTTCGATTTCCAACTGGGTCAGCGTTGAGCTCCGCAAAACTCCCCGCCCTGTCTACTATCAGTAGGGGACACCGATGATCAGTAAAGACCACCGTCCGTCGGATGGGACGTTAAGCCGTTCCCCCTTGTGCGAGAGAGCCATACCCTGTGCACGTTAAAGAACACGCTGGATGGCCTTGACGGGAAGCTACCATCTGTCTCCCGACAGCTGTTCCAGTGGGTCCCCTCCCCCAACCTTCTCTGAGCCTTCGGGGTCCATGTGACCTGGCCATTTAGCCCATTGTGTGCAAAAAAGTGCCGCTCAGAGGTAAAACAACCCAACGTTAAAGAACACGCTGGATGGCCTTGACGGGAAGCTACCACCTGTCTCCCAACAGCTGTTCCAGTGGGCCCCCTCCCCCAACCTTCTCTGAGCCTTCGGGTCCATGTGACTTGGCCATTTAGCCCATGGTGTGCAAAAAAAGTGCGCTCAGAGGTAAAACAACCCAACGTTAAAAAACACACTGGATGGCCTTGACGGGAGTCTACCATCTGTCTCCCAACAGCTGTTCCAGTGAGTCCCCTCTCCCCAACCTTCTCTGAGCCTTCGGGGTCCATGTGACCTGGCCATTTAGCCCATGGTGTGCAAAAAAAGTGCCGCTCATAGGTAAAACAACCCAAATATCTCATATCGTATTCCTTGCGATCAGAAAACAGTTTTTTTCCCTTACGAAAAGCCTTGCAACTGGCCTTCATTTAGGCTTCGGATGAATAAAGCCGTGGCACCGTGTTCAGGATGGCCCATGTCCTGCACACGTTGAAGAATACGCTGAAAGGCCTCGAGGGAAGACTTCCCTCTCTCTCCTAAGAGCTTGTCGTGGACGTGGAGGATGAAAGAAGCAAACTCTTCCAATGCACTTTTTCAGAGGACTATTAATCAGTCAAATGAGTTACTCTTCACCCTCTTTCCCAGGTGAAACAGGGGCGGGGGTGGCTCAGTCGGTAGCGCGCCAGGCTCGTAATCTGTAGTTCCCAGGTTCGAGTCCCAGCTGGGTCAGCGTCGAGATTTTTCTCCGCAAAATTCCCCGCCCTGCCCACGGTCAGTAGGGGACACCGATGGGCTTGGAAAGGCGGCCGTCCGTCGGATGGGACGTTAAGCCGTGGCCCCGTGTGCGGGAGAGCCATACCCTGTGCACGTTAAAGAACACGCTGGATGGCCTTGACGGGAGGCTACCATCTGTCTCCCAACAGCTGTTCCAGTGGGACCCCTCCCCCAACCTTCTCTGAGCCTTCGGGGTCCATGTGACCTGGCCATTTAGCCCATGGTGTGCAAAAAAGTGCCGCTCAGAGGTAAAACAACCCAACAACCCAGGTGAAACCACAGATTCGCAGGTTTTAAAACCTGTGCTTAGGTGTGCCCTTCAGACGTGCTATGCCAAATGTCGTGTAGGAAGAAGAAATAAAAGAATGCACCATAATAGAGGACGACATTGTTTATTTACATTCACACATATACTATGGGGCGGGGATGGCTCAGTCGGTAGCGCGCCAGGCTCGTAATCTGTAGTTCCCAGGTTCGAGTCCCAGCTGGGTCAGCGTTGAGTTTTATCTCCACAAAACTCCCCGCCCTGCCCACGGTCAGTAGGGGACACTGATGGGCTTGGAAAGCCCGCCGTCCTTCGGATGGGACGTTAAGCCGTGGCTCCGTGTGCGGAAGAGCCATACCCTGTGCACGCTAAAGAACATGCTGGATGGCCTTGATGGGAGGCTACCATCTGTCTCCCAACAGCTGTTCCAGTGGGCCCCTTTCCCCAACCTTCTCTGAGCCTTTGAGGTCCATTTGACCTGGCCATTTAGCCCATGGTGTGCAAAAAAATGTCGCTCAGAGGTAAAACAACCCAACCCAAATCCACAATATCTTAGCATCACTCTAAAACAGCAGTCAGTCTCTCCAGAAATTCTACCATCTAGATTAAACCATCAACCCCCCAAAATATATCTTGATAAGTGCAATGACCTCATGGCGCTATGTCAAGTAGCACCAGCGATACGGTTACCTGAATATTTAACTTTTATAAGAACTTACCTCATTAACTTTTAATATTATTATGTTTAGCTTTTGTAATATTTAACAATACCCAAGGTTATTTACGGTAAGTTGCAATTTTTTTCAATGAATATTTTATTGTATTGCCCTGTAATATTATTTATTGACTTTTTCTTTCATCCAGATGTCTAACCAATCTGCAAATATTACAATTACAACTTTATTTCCCTTAAAGTGCGGGGCGGGGGTGGCTCAGTCGGTAGCGCGCCAGCCTCGTAATCTGTAGTTCCCAGGTTCGAGTCCCAGCTGGGTCAGCGTTGAGATTTATCTCTTCAAAACTTCCCCGCCCTGCCCACGGTCAGTAGGGGACACCGATGGGCTTGAAAAGGCCGCCGTTCCGTCGGATGGGACGTTAAGCCGTGGTCCCGTGTGCGGGAGAGCCATACCCTGTGCACGTTAAAGAACACGCTGGATGGCCTTGACGGGAGTCTACCATCTGTCTCCCAACAGCTGTTCCAGTGGGTCCCCTCCCCCAACCTTCTCTGAGCCTTCGGGGTCCATGTGACCTGGCCATTTAGCCCATGGTGTGCAAAAAAGTGCCACTCAGAGGTAAAACAACCCAACCTATATCACCCGAACGCGAGGGGCTACAGTTATGAGTTTAGGTGTCAAATGAAAGCTCGTATAATGACGGTCGTAATGTATTTCGAATTTCGTAACCACTATTCCCCCCCCCCCCCTGATAAAATGTGAGGATTTTCGTGGGGGTCGACTCTAACGAGTCGTATCTCAAATTAAAGCTTGTTATGTCTCGAATGTTGTGGTCTACCTCACACGTGACTGCAAAACGGGGATAAATATGCTCGATGTTTTATGAGTTGTATGTGAAAGCTTAGGTAGGTGTTTTTAGTGACAACAAAAAAATATAAATTTAAAAAATACCTATCTTCCTATAGGGCCTAAAAAGTAAAAAATAAACCTAAAGCATAGCGATGGTGCAATCGGTCAGTGAGTTCGTATTCATTTCGAAGGAAGATAGGGCGCCGATTTTACCTACTCGACAAGATTGCCGGCGCCCTATCTTCCTTTGAAACGAATACGAACCCAGTGACCGATTGCACTATCGATATGCTTTAGATCATTTGTTTAGGTTCATTTTCTACTTTTTCGGGCCATATAGGAAGATAGGTATTTTCTAACGTTTCTAATTTATATTTTTTATACTTTTTTTTTATTGCCGATTTAACTAGTGTTTCTCGGGTCTCTAAATCTGTTAGATTTGACTGATTAAATTATATGTAGATGGCATAATTTTTCATTGACATAACATTTTCAATGTCTCAAAGTTTCAATTGACATACGACTTGTTAAGATCAACTGTCATGAAATTTCCATTCCACTTTTTTGGGGGTAAGTAAGAAAAGAGGTAACATAATTTGAAGTGGGCCACGAGACTTCCCACGTCAAAAGCGTTCACTTCAGATATAACTCATTACTCAGCAATCATTTGCATATTGTCTTTGTATTTCAGAGAGAGACTTTTTTTAGGGGGAGAGGGAATTGGATTGGATTGTTTTACCTCTGAGCGGCACTTTTTTGCACACCATGGGCTAAATGGCCAAGTCACATGGACCCCGAAGGCTCAGAGAAGGTTGGGGGAGGGGACCCACTGGAACAGCTGTTGGGAGACAGATGGTAGCTCCCGTCAAGGCCATCCAGCGTGTTCTTTAACGTGCACAGGGTATGGCTCTCCCGCACACGGGGCCACGGCTTAACGTCCCATCCGACGGACGGCGGCCTTTTCAAGCCCATCGGTGTCCCCTACTGACCGTGGGCAGGGCGGGGGAAATTTTGCGGAGATAAATCTCAACGCTGACCCAGCTGGGACTCGAACCTGGGAACTACAGATTACGAGCCTGGCGCGCTACCGATTGAGCCACCCCCACCCCGTATTTCAGAGAGAGACTTTTTTTAGGGGGAGAGGGAAAGAAGAAAGCCAAGCCCTTACTTTGATTTAAATTATTAACAGAAGAAACTCTATATCGAATTTTGTGATCTTAGCTCTTAACTTTAAGGAAGAAAAGTTTTTAGGGTGAAAACTTTCATTGTTGTAAGTTACAATAAGAGTAAGCTGTGTATTGAAGTTGGTGGTCCTAGCGCTTATTTTGCAAAATTTGGTTATGCTGTCTTAAGAGGTCTCCAGATACATAGTGAGCAAACAATCAATTTTCTAAAGTATATTTAAGATAGTTTTAAATTTTAATACTCTTTGCTCCCTTCTCAGGCGGAGGTTGGCTCAGTCAGGGTCATTGAGTTGACCACCTGGCTCGTAATTTGTAGTTCCCAGATTCGACTCCATTTGTGCCAACGTGAGATTTATTTCCTCTAAACCCCCACCCTGCCCTTGGCCAGAAAGGGGACAACAGTGTACTTGAAAAGACCACCATCCGTCGGAGGAGACATTAAGCCGCGGCTCCGTGTGCAGGAGAGCCATATGCTGTGCATGTTAAAAAACACTCTGGATAGACCTTGATGTAAAGCTTCCATTTGTTTCTTAAGAGCTGTCTATTGCATCCCCTTCTCCAATCTTTTCTAAACCATTGGGATCCTTGTGACCTCGCGATTTAGTCCATTGTGTGCAAAACAAGTGCCGCTCAGAGGTAAAACAACCGAGCCGCCTTCTCCGTTGGTAACCTCCTAAATACTTACCCACTCACTCCAGATATCTTTTTTACGGATATCTTTCTTGTTGCTTTCAAGTCTACGTATGATAAAGTTCGAGTTTAAAACCATAATTACTTTTTTCACCATCAGTTGCGTTTCACCGGGAAATTTTGGGGCGGGGGTGGCTCAGTCGGTAGCGCGCCAGGCTCGTAATCTGTAGTTCCCAGGTTCGAGTCCCAGCTGGGTCAGCGTTGAGATTTATCTCCGCAAAATTCCCCCGCCCTGCCCACGGTCAGTAGGGGACACCGATGGGCTTGGAAAGGCCGCCGTCCGTCGGATGGGACGTTAAGCCGTGGCCCCGTGTGCGGGAGAGCCATACCTTGTGCACGTTAAAGAATACGCTGGATGGCCTTGACGGGAGGCTACCATCTGTCTCCCAACAGCTGTTCCAGTGGGTCCCCTCCCCCAACATTCTCTGAGCCTTCGGGGTCCTTGTGACCTGGCCATTTAGCCCATGGTGTGCAAAAAAGTGCCGCTCAGAGGTAAAACAACCCAACCCGGGAAATTTTCTAGTATTAAATTATATTGTTTCTCTTTCCTCTAGTGTTTGAAATTTAAGACGAAATTTTATTCTTGGATATTTTTCACCCAGTTTTTTAAAGTTCGGAACAAGAAATGGCCCTCTAAGACTGACAGCCGATGAAATCAGAGCTCCTTAACTATGCTCTTGGTCAATAATCATCAGAAAATCCTATGTAGCACGTACAAACGATAACATTATACTCCCACTGTCGGATTTACATTACAAAATTATTAATGGCTCACTAATTTCATTGTATACGGGACAATGACTAAGGTATCATTATCATAATGCATTGGAAGAACGAATAAACATAAAGCTGCGTAAGCATTATAATTATTCAAAGCCATGTGGAAGCAGTTCTCAAACATATTTTGTTGAAAACGTGGTTGTTAAACATAATGAGTGTATTTGCGGAGCTCATAAGAAGACAAAATAACTAGAGCTTTGTAAAATTGCTAAACAAATTTTGCTTATATCTAGGGATTCTGTGAAAATTAAAAGTTGGGTGTAAAATGTATTGAAATAAAGGGAATATTATTTACTTGCGGAAGGATTTTTTTCTTGCTCAATTTGTTTCGATTATAGGAACAATGTAGGTTTTTGAAATCTTATTTTGCAAAATTTTGAAGAATGCTATCATTTTGTGTTTTTGCGAATTTTTCATTGTTAATTGCTTTTAAAACTGGGAAGTTTCATCATAAATTATATATCTTAGATTAAAAGTATTTAAATTTATTTTAGATTAACCCTAAGATGCACGAATTATTAAATTCTGATAGAAGTTCGTTTTATTGCAGAAAGGGTTCTGTCACTTCCATGTTATTTGAATGGAAGGCCACATTCAAAGCTTCCTAAATTTGAAAATAAGCTGTCTAGGGAAAAATGTTCTGGAGATAAATTAAAAATCTCACTCAAATCTGTCTAAAATTTCATCTTCAACCATATTCTTTTGATATCTATAAAATTATGGAGGCTGCATTATCGCTGATTATAACAATTTGCTTCGAAAGTTAAAAATAAATTACGTATAGTTGTGGCCCCGTGTGCGGGAGAACCATACCCTGTGCACGTTAAATAACTGACTGGATGGCTTTGACTGGAAACTCTCATTTGCTTCTAACCGTTGTCCAGTGGATCACCTCCCCTCAACCTTGTCTGAGACTCTGGGTCCTGTGGCCTGTCCATTTAGTCCATTATGTGGGGCGGGGGTGGCTCAGTCGGTAGCGCGCCAGGCTCGTAATCTGTAGTTCCCAGGTTCGAGCCCCAGCTGGGTCAGCGTTGAGATTAATCTCCGCAAAATTTCCCCGCCCTCGGTCAGTAGGGGACACGGATGGGCTTGGAAAGGCCGCCGTCCGTCGGATGGGATGTTAAGCTGCGCCCCGTGTGCGGGAAAGCCATACCCTGTGCACGTTAAAGAACACGCTGGATGGCCTTGACGGGAGGTTACCATCTGTCTCCCAACAGCTGTTCCAGTGGGTCCCCTCCCCCAACATTCTCTGAGCCTTTGGGGTCCCTGTGACCTGGCCATTTAGCCCATAGTGTGCAAAAAAGTGCCGCTCAGAGGTAAAACAACCCAATTAGTCCATTATGTGCAAAACAGTGCTGCTCAGAGTTAAAACAGCCAACCCCGCACATTCCTCGTTTTACTACTCAATGTTAAGACAGGGTTGACACCTAAGAATTAAAAAAGGGACATTTTTGAAATAACCTTTTTATGGCCTCAAAAAATTCGAAAAATTTATCGAATAACCTTTTTTCAGTCGGTTTGTATGATGTACCACATATTTTGGACGATACTATGTGAAGTTTCATAGTAGTGATTAGTGCATTGGTAATTTTGGTTAAGCTCCATCCACTGTAAAATAATTTTCCCAGAATATAAACATCTACTAGCCAAGTGGTTAGCGTGCTTGGCTGCTGATCAAAGGGACTCAAGTTCGTGCCCTTGTTAAGGCATGGATATTTGAATTGTTTTTTTGCTGAGGTCTCACCATCCTCACAGACCTTTTACTATGACGTATAAAATGACAGGTTCCTTTCAGACTTCTGCGGGAAGTAGATGCTTCAGGAGATATTTATTTTTTTATTACATGTGTATGACTGTATTTTACATTCGGATATGTTCTGTTGTGTAGGATTGCAACCAGAAATACGCCGACTACCACAAATAATAAAATCTGGTATTTCTTGACGCAGTTTTCGTATGCAAATGATTTCGTGTCTTCATTAAGGTGACCAGATTTTAAATGATTTCTCGAAGCATCTCCGCAGAGCATGCAAATCAACAATTGAACGTGGGGCGGGGGTGGCTCAGTCGGTAGCGCGCCAGGCTCGTAATCTGTAGTTCCCAGGTTCGAGTCCCAGCTGGGTCAGCGTTGAGATTTATCTCCGCAAAAATTCCGCGCCTTGCCCACGGTCAGTAGGGGACACCGATGGGCTTGGAAAGGCCGCCGTCCGTCGGATGGGACGTTAAGCCGTGGCCCCGTGTGCGGGAGAGCCATACCCTGTGCACGTTAAAGAACACGCTGGATGGCCTTGACGGGAGGCTACCATCTGTCTCCCAACAGCTGTTCCAGTGGGTCCCCTCCCCCAACCTTCCCTGAGCCTTCGGGGTCCATGTGACCTGGCCATTTAGCCCATGGTGTGCAAAAAAGTGCCGCTCAGAGGTAAAACAACCCAACCCAAAAGTATTTCCAAATTTCTGTTTATAAAAAAAACATTGAAAATACAAAATTCAGAACATTTTGCTCCCCAAATGTTGCCTCGCTGGATGCACGGATTGACTCAGTCGGCTTTAATCACTCCTTGCAATAACTAACCGAATATTTTTTTTCAGTGGATGTTACAAACAATTATCAAATATAGTGCCACTGAATTAGAAATTGCGTACTTCCTTTTTACGAAACTTTGCGAAACCAACTAATCATTATTGAATTTTTTTGCATCAAGCTCATACAATGAACTCTGGATCTGTATGTAATGAAGTTAAGGATACTGATGTATGGCCATCTTTCTAGTTTGAAAGACCGTTGCTTCGTTATCAGTACGTCATTAATTGCTTCGAGAGACAACTTCGGCATTTACTTTATTTTCGAAGCGTGTCCTGAATTATACACTACAAATTTCTAGTTTTTCTTCATTGCAAGACGGATGTTCTTAGAAGTTTTATTTATGCTTATTGTTTAGGGTCTCTGACCGCTTAAATGCTCTGTGAAATTTTACACCCGAAACTATTCTAATTTATTTTTATGGTGTGGATTATCGTATTTCTTAATTGAAACTGAAAGAAGAACACGAGAACCTTCAGCAAGCTTATCTGAATTATGTCGAAATGCTGCGATTTATTTATTTAATCATCGTCCGTCGTCAGTGGCGGACTGGCCAGGGTGTCAGCTTGCCCGATGGCAATTGGGCTCTGTGTTCCCCTGATGAAATGGGCCCCCTTAAACATTATACAATGTTAAAAATGATAGCCTTATAGTTGTGGGTGGGCCCCCTTTGTCTCCTGGCAACCAATATTTTTAGACCCAGTCCGCCACTGTCCGTCGTAACGGCTTTCCGTCACAGGATAGGATTTAGGAATTTTTAGAAGAATCTGATTATCATTTGTTTTGCGCAGCTCGGTTTTTGAATTGAAGTTTGGCAATTGAGGCTCGTTAACGCCATTTCATTTAATGCTAGGATATCAGGAACGCAGCCTGAGCTCTAAACGAGGTATACCTGTATTTGAAACACAAGTTAAACTACGGTTGCATTTTCATTGCTTCTTCCATTTCATCATTTGAATTTTCAGTATCGTCAGACCTATTGGTATTTGGTTCTTGACATTTTATTGATTGTTTGCTCTTCATCATTTACATGAATTTACTCAGTTTTGGTAATAAATAGCAATTGGCAAAATTCCCGATAAGATTCTTCGCCATTAATGTTAGTCAGTTTGGCCATTTTAATTGAAGCATCATCTTGCTTTGTTCAGTTTTAATGTTTTCAAAATTCTTGTGATCCATCGAAGCAATTTCTTTTATCAGTTCTTTATTAGAGCTGAAGTGAATATTTATTATTTTTTGTAGTGCAGTGTCAGTAATAACGTTAAAAACTTTGTTTTCCAAGTTTTTCAACTTTCAAAATTTTTCAACTTGTCTATCTTCATAAGTAACTAATTCACCTGATTTTTTTTTTTGCTACTGAAATTCGTTTTATAATAATATCTTGTTTAATACAAAGAAATTTTGAAATCGGTAGTGATGACTATTAATTGGTGGCCTCAATTTGCTAATTGGTCCCAGCGCCGATTCTCCGATTCATCAACATCAACATAAGAGGTATTCATCAACATTTCATCAACATCAGAGGTATTGAATACCTCTGATGTTGATGTTTGGTACACGTTGAAGAAAGCGTATTAAAATACCAATTTTGCGAGTTGGGTTGTTTTACCTCTGAGCGGCACTTTTTTGCACACCATGGACTAAATGGCCAGGCCACAAGGACCCCGAAGGCTCAGAGAAGGTTGGGGGAGAGGACCCACTGGAACAGCTGTACTCACTGGAACCCTGGATGGCCTTGACGGGAGACAGATGGTAGCCTCCCGTCTAGGTCATTCAGCGTGTTCTTTAACGTGCACAGGGTATGGCTCTCCGCACACGGGGCCACGGCTTAACGTCCCATCCGACAGGGGCGGGGCGGGGAATTTTGCGGTTTCGTGGGCAGGGCGGGGAATTTTGCGGAGAACCACTTTTGCGAAGCGTAGAAGAAAGCTTTGAAACAGAGAAGAGCATTGACTATATTTATCCTCGTTTAATATATTTTTACTCCTAAGCAACAGGATTATTCTGTCGAAAGTTAAATTTTTTTGTGCTAGATGAAATTTAAATATAATGCGATGTAACTACTGTCTGAAGAAATATTTCATTTTTTTTTACTTCGCGCCTAAAAGCTAAAATGTGTGGAGTTTTTTTTTTAACATTTTTTGAGGAATTTGATTCTTTATAAAAGAATGAAATTTTAATCATATATAAATAAATCTTTATAGAATAAGAAATAGAAATAATTAAGATTCGGGAGAAAAATATCTTTGGTTCCAATTGAATCCCTGTGAAACGTGAAAGATTTGAGAAAAAATTAAATGGGCAAGCAAATATTATCTCTTTCTATCAGAAATGTAACTGATTAACTTCCAAATTAATTGAACTTAAATATTCAATTCAGCTTTCCTAATAAAGCATCAAGTAAATATAAAGTTTTTTTTAATTACTGAATGAAAACGCTGTTTTATGGTGACTTTATTGCAATTTCACAATCGAAAATGTTTTTAAAGCAGTGTTCATGCAACTGAAAGGTTTCAAAGCGTTTTCTCGGAAAATTTCATAGTACAGTGTACATTATGCTTTAGGCAACTATTACTTCCCTACAGGATCAATGTGTGTTTTATATATATACGCTGATAAGGGCAGGATTTGATGTCATACAGGTCATTTCGTTTCTCCTTCTGAGAATATGTGTTAGCAATTACAGAAGAGAAGACTAGATCAGAGTCCACTTGCAAACTGCCACTCAATGGTAACCAGACTGATATAACTTCGAAGTTATCTCTCAGCGTTGAAAGATGAAACAGAAAAGCTAGAAACGTATATATGTATATTGAAAATTCAACTCCTACTAAAAAATGATAACGAAGGTGTTGATTTTTATGTCAATATTTTGGTTCAACTCTAACCTCTTCCTTGAGACATCTATATAATTAGTTTTTTGTCAGTTTTTTTCTCCTCGACATTAAAGCTGTAACTGTCTCTCTAAAAAACAAGCAAAATATATAATGTGCAAAAGATAAAAATTTTTTTTCGATATTTTAGATAACAAGGAAAATGCGTATTTATTCATGTTTTTTTTTTCAGCACTATAGTCATCAGATATCGGGTTCAAAATTTCAAGAACAGTCTCGAATGGGTGCCAATGTCCTTTTCCTCCGCACTCTACTCAACACTGCCACCTAGTAGCTGTAAATGAACTAGCTCTTAGGAAGAGGTGGGCAAGGGACCTCCACAGTTGCTAGGTGCCTGCGCATTTGGACTTGCTAGTTTAGATAGAGAAATTATTTTTTAACAATGCTGTTGTCAGTAGACTCTCTAAGAAGGGGGCTCTAGAAGAGGTGTCGAGGGATCTTGGGTGCCAATGAGAATTGAAAGGGCTCACTGTTGCACGTAAAGACAACATTGAGTGTGCAAAGTTTTTTCAATATATCCATGAAATATTTGTACATAAATGTTTGTGAACTTAGCTTTGTAAACACCATTTACTCACTATAGCTGTGACATTGTTATACCTGCGATCATTTTGTATGAGTTTGACAACTCTATTTTTCTAATATTTTTCTAGGTATTATACTTTGAGAAATGTCCAGGCCAACTGAACTAAAAAACAAGTCAAGTTTAGAATTTTCTTAACAAGTAGCCGATCTACAGAAATAGGTCATGTTATATACCAAATTAAAATAATTCAATTCTGAATTTTATGAATATCAAAAATTTGAACAAATTCACAAACATGTACTAATGAAAACCAGAACACGGAGAAGGAATATCATAAAGTCTGTGACTTGTATGGGGCATGTTTAGCCACATACATGTCAATACTTACTGAGCCCATATTAGAAATAAAGAAATTTCTGGCACAATCATAAAACATAGTTAGAGAAAGAAGTACCGCTAAATTTATTTTCAAATTTTTAAATTACAGACTATTAGAAACTACAAACCAATTATTTGAAGGCAAAATTAAAATTTCGGTGTTATTTGAACTAAAAATACATAATAGAAATAATTCGTAGAAACTGATACCTATTCGGTAAAATCGTTCGTAACAATAAGAGAACCTGAGAAACCTGAAAAATATAATCAAAAACTGAATATGTTTATTATTTTTTAATTATTATAAACGTTTATTTAAAAGTTGAAATCAAAAATCAGAAAAACTGCTTCACTTTTTTGCTTTTTGGTTTTTCCACAGTTATAAACAAAATTTTAAATTTCAATTATGATCTTACATCTTTAGTATTTAGTAGAGGTCCTGTATAGATAGAGGCTGATTATCTCGATGATTCACTGTTATTGGTTGATTGAATCACGTGGTTTATGGGCGCCATATTTTGTACCGTGAGACGAAAGTTTATGACTTAGTGCGTATTAATAAGTTAAAACATCTCAGTTGTTATAGTTTTATATCTTTCTACCACTTTTTTGGTCTATAAAAGCTGTCATATTTTATGAATGCTTCACTGCACTGCATTTGGGTGTAAACATTTCACTCAAAGTAATCAAGTAATGGATATTTTTTTCCGAGAAACTCCACCAGAAGACGGCAATCGGCTGCAAAAGTGAAATGAGCTAATTTGAAAACCAACAAAATATTTCTTTTAAGGTTCGTTTGAAAAACGAGCTAATGTTTCCACTTTGTCTGTTTATGCCAATATTTGTTCGTTTGCCTTTCCACCTGTCTGTCCGTCTATAGACAATCAACTCTTTTACTTTTAGAGCTAAATGAAAAATTCTTTTTGGATAGATGGATGGATAGATGTCAAACAAATATTGTGATTCGCAATTTTGAAAAATTTTAATAGCGCCCTCTAGTGGTGGAAAAAGAAAGCAAATGCTAAAATTTCAAACTAATATTGCAAACAAACTATTTACACTAGAAAACTGAAATTTTGGTAGTAAAGTGTTATTGTCAGAAGGTTTACAATGGCAACAAGGCTTTGTCATCTTAGCCAAAAGGGGAGTGTGCGAAAATGAAAATTTTTTAAGAGATAAACGAAACAATCTTTTTTTTTTAATTTTTGTTTTACAGGTACTAACAAAATATTAATATTTACATTTTTCGAATCCCCATCAGTTGGAATTTCCACTGTTAGAGAGTGCTAAAGGTGGTAAATAAACCTTGAAGGCGGCCTTAAGCGGCGGAAAGAAACTGGAAAATGTCAAATTTTTAAATGAATATTTTATATTTTTTTTCTATTTTTGCTAGAAACTTATACTTTTGATGGGGCGGGGGTGGCTCAGTCGGTAGCGCGCCAGGCTCGTAATCTGTAGTTCCCAGGTTCGAGTCCCAGCTGGGTCAGCGTTGAGATTTATCTCCGCAAAATTCCCCCGCCCTGCCCACGGTCAGTAGGGGACACCGATGGGCTTGGAATGGCCGCCGTCCGTCGGATGGGACGTTAAGCCGTGGCCCCGTGTGCGGGAGAGTCATACCCTGTGCACGTTAAAGAACACGCTGGATGGCCTTGACGGGAGGCTACCATCTGTCTCCCAACAGCTGTTCCAGTGGGTCCCCTCCCCCAACCTTCTCTGAGCCTTCGGGGTCCATGTGACCTGGCCATTTAGCCCATGGTGTGCAAAAAAGTGCCGCTCAGAGGTAAAACAACCCAACCCAACTGAAAATAGTGGGCAAACCATTGCTGTCAGTGGAATTTCTACCTACTATAACAGAATTCTACAGCCGAAATTTCTACCACAAACAGATCACTTGAAACATTCGTTAAAAGTTTTGCTGCTCGGATATTTAGTGATCTCTAATGATATAAATTAAAACTGCCTTTGAAAATGCGAATTGTATTTTATTAGTACCAACTAAAAAAGAGATTTCCAATTATCTCTTAAAACCGTTCTGTTTCCTACCTATCTTGGACGTATGGGTCAACGCATTGTTGTCAATGGAATCTTCAAGACTGTCACATTCCACGACCAAAATTTCAAATTTCTAACATAACAATAACATCCCTTAACAAATCTACAGTGTACATCGTTTGCAATATTCGTTTTAAATTTCGGGATTTTTTTATTTTTTTTCCACCATTAGAGGGCGCAGTTATAGCTATTGGGAGATTCATAAAATACAAATTGTAATATTTCATCAATATCTATCCAACACAAAATGAATTTTTAATTTATCTCTAAAAACGTACAATTTTCTGTTAAACAAAAAAGTTTTATTCTCTCCCCTCCCTGGGTTGAGTTGTTTTACCTCTGAGCGGCACTTTTTTGCACACCATGGGCTAAATGACCAGGTCACATGGACCCCGAAGGCTCAGAGAAGGTTGGGGAAGGGGACCCACTGGAACAGCTGTTGGGAGACAGATGGTAGTCTCCCGTCAAGGCCATCCAGCGTGTTCTTTAACGTGCACATGGTATGGCTCTCCCGCACACGGGGCCACGGCTTAACGTCCCATCCGACGGACGGCGGCCTTTCCAAGCCCATCGGTGTCCCCTACTGACCGTGGGCAGGGCGAGGAATTTTTCGGAGATAAATCTCAACGCTGACCCAGCTGGGACTCGAACCTGGGAACTACAGATTACGAGCCTGACGCGCTACCGACTGAGCCACCTCCGCCCCCCCCCCTCCCTGGGTCTAAAGGGTCAAATGATTGTTGCCAATGGTAACTTCGTAACCTTTACATTTCAACACCAAAATTTCAAATTTCTAACATAAATACATCATTTGAAATATTTGTTTCATATTTTGGAATTTTCTACTTTTTCCACCGTTAGAGGGCGCATTTATAACTTTTAAGAGATTCGAAATATAAATTTTAGGAGATTCCATAAGTATCTGCAATACCATTCAGCTTTGCACGCCAAACAATCCTAGCGACGATAAAACATGGCATCCAGTTTTGAAATGGCAAACCTCTACCTATATAGGGCCACGAAGGTTAATGCTCACAGCACATTGGATCGTGTGAGCTCACAAAGACCTAGATCGTGTGGGTTCACTCACGGAAATATTGAGCGTATGCAGTTACCGTTCACAGCAAACTGGAGCGTGTGCAGTAACTGCACACGCTCCAGTTTGCTGTGAACGGTAACTGGAACGTGTACAGTTGCTGTACACGCTCCAGATATTTTTTCTGAATTCTGTAATCACGTGACACGAAGGTTGCTAGATCACTAATCTCTAAAAAAATCGTTGCCAGATATTTTTCTGAATTCTGTAATCAACCGTAGTGTTCGGATACTTTTTTGAGCGACTGTACTATCCAGGTATTACAGGGCCACTAGTATTTAGTTCTTCGCTTTCCATTGGTTTCGGCTGCGGTTACTAGGCCACTACGAAAGGTGTATTATTTTATATTCGATATGCGCCAGCCACAGTTAATTTGAAATGAATAAATGCGAATCCTTGGATCACAAAACTTTGAATCCGTGCTAATGTTGTGTAGAAAACAGTAAATTCGTGAAAAAAGGAAAAATCCATGTATATGGTTCCCCAATTTCTGTTTCATGAAAATTTGTATTTTTTATTTCTATGCAAAAAGACAAACTTAAAATGAAAACGTTCCCTATTGTAAATAATATGCCGGGACTTCCATTATGAAGGTAGTATTTCAGGGTTGGGTTGGGTTGTTTACCTCTGAGCGGCACTTTTTTGCACACCATGGGCTAAATGGCCAGGTCACATGGACCCCGAAGGCTCAGAGAAGGTTGGGGGAGGGGACCCACTGGAACAGCTGTTGGGAGACAGATGGTAGCCTCCCGTCAAGGCCATCCAGCGTGTTCTTTAACGTGCACAGGGTATGGCTCTCCCGCACACGGGGCCACGTATTAACGTCCCATCCGACGGACGGCGGCCTTTCCAAACCCATCGGTGTCCCCTACTGACCGTGGGCAGGGCGGGGAATTTTGCGGAGATAAATCTCAAAGCTGACCCAGCTGGGTAGTATTTCAGAGTTAAGCGTTTATAGAGTGCCACTGAGCTTAGGACCGAATTTTAAATTTCAAAATTCTCTTTAAGGAATGCATAACATATTTTTTTTTGCCTTAGTAAAGTTATTTCCGTAAGAAAATTATTGTAACCTAAAGTAAATACGGTGGCAACATTGATAAAAGGTATAACTAAATACACTGGTGTTCAAAAGTTATGCCGATTTTTATATTTGTTGCTTATCTTGTGCGATAATTGGCAATAAGTAATAAAAATAAGATTTTTTCCATAAAAGACGCTTTCAGATCTGCACACGAAATTGTATCAAATATAGTCGCGCATGCGAAACAGGTCAGTATAAAAGCACCTCATTTGTTCGTGCGCGTCAGTTCGTGT
The DNA here is from genome assembly GCA_038380435.1 of Ryuthela nishihirai. Classification (NCBI taxonomy): domain Eukaryota; kingdom Metazoa; phylum Arthropoda; class Arachnida; order Araneae; family Heptathelidae; genus Ryuthela; species Ryuthela nishihirai. The sequence continues at coordinate 34,206,212 of JAWZYU010000026.1, forward strand.
TAATCTTAACATACAACTTCCTAGATAGCCAACAGTTTGGCCGGAAGAAATTTTTTGAGTGAAGAAATGAGGGATTCGAGTCAGACAACGTGTCTGAGGTATCTAGTAGCTAAATGTGAATCGTAGCGTTGCAAACAGCCTTTGGAATCGATTTCAAACAAACAAAACCACCGCTAGAAGACCTGTTCCTGAACGTTCGAGGGTTACATCGATTAGGGACGACCGTTACATGTTCCTAAATGCAAGGCGCCATAGAACCCATCAGCATGCCAGCTCGCTTTTGACTTTTCTACATCTATGGAATGGCCTATATCCTGGCAAACTCTGTCCAGAAGGCTTCATGCATCTTGATGCAAGACGACCAGTTAGTTATATGTATCCTTTTGACATCCAGACAGTACAGAACATCGTCAACATCGCAACTGGCCTCAACAGGACAATGTTCTGTTCACCGATGAATCCCGATTTAGTTAGCAAACCGATTCTCGATGACTATTGGTCTGGAGACAACCTGGAAACAGATATCATCACATTAACATCCGGGGAAGAGACGGTTTTGGAGCTGGTGGTGTAGGCATCACTCTCAATCGCCAGACAGACCTTCATGTCTTTCCAGGAGGGAGTGTAACAGCTGTAAGGTATCACAATGATGTCCTCGAACCTTATGTTCGTCCATTTCTCGCAGCATTGGGTCCTGATTCCTTTTCCATGGTAATGGACGATAATACTCGCCCTAACAGAGCTCGCTTGGTGGACCAATTCCTTGATAGTGAAACCATAAGCCTTATGGATTGGCCTTCCCGATCACCTGATCTAAATCCAATGGAATGCTCTAGGACGACGCATCTCTGGTAGCAAATCCACCTCCCACGACCTTCCATCTGCATTCGTGCATAAATAGTGATTACTCCCTTAAATCTCATTGACATCATGATTTGCAGCATGACGAGTTAGATGATGATGACACTCTAGAGCTTTGACCCTAAATGATGATTTAGAATTGAACGAGGTGAACATACACAATAGGAAAGGTATATATTATCATTAATCTTTTACATGGCATCTTGAAGTAATGATTTTCTAATTTGAATATCTCATAATGATTTCTCAATTTATCATTCTCATTATTCACGGGAATCTTTTGTTTTTCAGCTATTAGTGGGATATGATCATGGACTTCACCTCTACGTTTCATTGCAATCCAACGAAGGACTTGTTTGTAATTCGTGTTTCTGTGTTTGTTGCTTAACTTTTGAGCACCATGTATTTATTTATACTTTTTTGCTGTTAGCGAAAACACTCATTTGCGGATGTTCAGTAGATCAAATGGTGTTGTTATTTTTTTACTTAAACACCTGCAAAATATTTTATAACGGTGATATAAGACTCTGATTTAAGATGATTGGATTTTTGAGAGATTTTGGGGATTCAACACAGTAAACTGAGATGCTAAACAACTTCCACTTCGTTTCCAGCATCCAAATCATACTGCAGAAGTTGTTTACTTCCTTCTTCTAGCACACAGGACGTTGCCATCACTACTTTTCACTTCCTGGAATAACCCCTTTGAGCCACTGGCCCTGGTACATTATCCCCGTGGCATCTTCTCTGCAAGACCTTGCCCGAAATATCACGCTCTAGAGCTTAGACCCTGACAGACACGAGGTCGTAGGCTTGCACTGTGAGTCACTGCTCGAAGTAGAGAAGGCTGTTTGCTGTGCTTGCTGCTTTAGAGTCGGTGAGCGATTCATCTTGCGCTTCCTCCTTCGAGAAAAGATTTCACAGGTGGAAAGGCCATATGGAATGCATGCTGAGGAATACTTTTGCTCTATTTCATTAATGCATCTTTACCCAGAGCAATCGAATAAATTATATTAATATCAGTTAGCTTAATAGAAGCCGTCTCCAAGCAGAGCAACTTGTAAGAACATTATTTTGAAATAACGAACTTGACGGTATTAAATGAGTTAATTGTTACTGGAATAAGTAATTTTCTGCTTTCACGTTAAATGGAAAAAGAATTACTCCCCAAGCTGCTGCTTGCCACGGGTTGGGTTGGGTTGTTTTACCTCTGAGCGGCACTTTTTTGCACACCTTGGGCTAAATTGCCAGGCCACAAGGACCCCGAAGGCTCAGAGAAGGTTGGTGGAGGAGACCCACTGGAACAACTGTTGGGAGACAGATGGTAAGCCTCCCGTCAAGGCCATCCAGCGTGTTCTTTAACGTGCACAGGGTATGGCTCTCCCACACACGGGGCCACGGCTTAACGTCCACACACGGGGCCACGGCTTTTCTTTTTCAAGCCCATCGGTGTCCCCTACTGACCGTGGGCAGGGCGGGGAATTTTGCGGAGATAAATCTCAAAGCTGACCCAGCTGGGACTCGAACCTGGGAACTGCAGATTACGAGCATGGCGCGCTACCGACTGAGCCACCCCCGCCCCGCTTGCCACGGAGGTCTGATAAGAACCTTTCATCATAATACGCCATAGAAACGATCTGTAAGGAAGGTGAGACTACATCAAAAAGACAACACAAGAAAGAAAGCATCCATGCTTTATGCTGGGTTAGAAATACAGGTCCCGTTGATCAGTAGAGCCAAGCGTGCTAACCACTCACCCCAGGGACGATAGGACACCAATTTCTGAGTTCCGTAGCTATTATAACAATGCTTTTAACAGAAAATAAATTAGACTGAGCAGAGTTAAAGATTTAAATGCATTATATTCTAATTTAGGTTTTTAATTTCATTCAATAATCAGAGAGTTATGAAACTTGGATCAGCATTTGGCGGCATATTGAATTTTTGGATGCCATTTCTGTAAAATGAAAATACACCGTTTTGCAAAAAAGTAAAATTTTAATAAAATTTGCACTTGTAAGGTCACCATTGTGGTAGTTCGTCCTGAATTTGAAAAATGAAAATTCTTTCCTACCGAATATTTATATTTTTGCATTTGATTTGCCATTTTTCAGCAGTTGAAAACCCTACATTATATTACTAAGAAGAATTTACAGTGAAGAATTAATTTCACGTGTAAAGATATTGAAAGTTTAGAGCAACTTTCACTGAAGAGCATGGATTAGCTCGTCTGATGATGTCATTCTTCCCATATTTGTATACATAGAAATTTTCAGTAATTTTTCCCAGAAAATTCTGCAATGCAACGTTTTTTGACACTTTATTTAAATAGATCAAAATTAGATTGTAAATAGCTCTGGCTGCATCAGTAAGACGTATAAACCATTTTATATACAGCAATGATCGCTTTTGCATAGGGATAGTTCCTTAATCCCAGTAAAATGTACCTGCACAAAGCAAACCGCAGTATGTATGAAAAAAGAGGGTTAGGTTACCAGGTTGCAATATATAAATATATGAATTTAGAACATGTTTAAAAAAAAATGAGGTTTTTTTCCCAAATAGGAAAAACATGACAATAAAAAAAGTTAAGGATATTATAAAATAAGCTAAAATCGTAAACGAACCGGCACAATAATTTTATTCGTTTTGAACCAAATACTTTTCTACCTTTATTACAGTGTCGACGGAATCGGGAAAAAATAAACGGGATTGCGGAAATTGACTGGATCGCAATTCCAGTATAAAATTTTTCTCTTCATTTTAGTGGTTTAAAAACAATTGAAATTTAATATTTTTTCTCCTCCATTCCAGTTACTGGCATTCTCAAGGGGGAGGAGATAACATGCCCTCCCATATCCGGGCCTGAATTACAGTAAATTTTTAATCGCATTTATAAAATTTGAAAACAAAACTCATGAAGCTTAGAATCTATAAATATATGTAAAGTTTCAAAAAAAAAAGTCTTATGGCTGCATAAGCACATGAAAGGTAAAATTTCTGCGTAATTTACTTTATGGAATTAAGTTTAGATTACATAATAGTCAACTCTAACTCAAAGCTCAAAGGGGCGGGGGTGGCTCAGTCGGTAGCGCGCCAGGCTCGTAATCTGTAGTTCCCAGGTTCGAGTCCCAGCTGGGTCAGCGTTGAGATTTATCTCCGCAAAATTCCCCGCCCTGCCCACGGTCAGTAGGGGACACCGATGGGATTGGAAAGGCCGTCGTCCGTCAGATGGGACGTTAAGCCGTGGCCCCGTGTGCTGGAGAGCCATACCCTGTGCACGTTAAAGAACACGCTGGATGGCCTTGACGGGAGGCTACCATCTGTCTCCCAACAGCTGTTCCAGTGGGTCCCCTCCCCAACCTTCTCTGAGCCTTCGGGGTCCATGTGACCTGGCCATTTAGCCCATGGTGTGCAAAAAAGTGCCGCTCAGAGGTAAAACAACCCAACTCAAAGCTCAAAGGAAACGAAAAAATTTAGAGTTATCGATTCTGTGGTAAAAATACACCTAAGCAGTTTAAAAACTAGTTTCCGAACCCGCAATAGATTCCCACATACTGGAATGTTTTTGTTCCTGCACTTAAGTCCTGCACTGAATTCCGAATTCTTCTGTAATGTATTTTTTTCTACTTACTTTACTTTCAACAGCTGTGATCACTTTTGTTTACCACTTACTGACAATGCATTCAACTTACGCTTTGCTGCTATTGTAATACTCTGCACCAAGAGGAACGAGTTCTAAACTGAAACTAGTACTTTTGAACGGGAGGAATGTTTTGTTATCTGTCAATCATGAGGGGAGAGCGAAGCAGTGCATAGCCAAAAAAGAATTACCTCTGCATACGTGGTGATAGTGCGTAGCCACTTTGCCTACCTGGCAAGAATTGCAACAACTTTCCATTGCCAGGAACAAAACAAAATTTCATGGGATTCGGTTGGGAATTTAAAAAACCGAGTTAACGAGAAATTCGAGTAAAAGGTTAGAGTTAACGAGAATTGACTTTATATTAAGAAGTATCCAATGCATATTATTATTTACTACCATTGAAATTACCTTGGAAAAGAAAAATAAGTCCCAGCGAGCAGCCTTTGCTATATTTACGTCTTTACATTTACATTTTAGAAAAAAAATTACTACCTCTTAAAATTATAAAACACAGTATTAGGCACTTAATACCATTGCTCTCAATTTAGATTGCAACTACACTTCTTACTGTTTTAAGTATTCATAGTTAGTTAAATTTTTTAGTTCCTTCTACGGTTCTATTTTTAGATACATAACTAACCTTTGCACCAAAGGGTAATGGGGAGTTGTTGACCTCACAGCAGTTTTTGCTTCCAATTATTCAAAATTTCACAAAAAAATTGGATAATGCTTAAAATAGAGTGTAATTTATCTTACAGTTAATAATTTAGCGTCATAATTTTTTTAGGAATGTGACACCGATGTCAAGTGACCATTGTCAGTATATTCGTTTTTTATTTGCTTAATTTATCGTAAATAATTACTAACTGCAGAACCAGAGGTGATAGTTCTACATTCGAAGGGGGCGGGAGTGGCTCAGTTGGTAGCGCGCCAGGCTCGTAATCTGTAGTTCCCAGGTTCGAGTCCCAGCTGGGTCAGCGTTGAGATTTATCTCCGCAAAAATCCCTGCCCACGGTCAGTAGGGTACACCGATGGGCTTGGAAAGGCCGCCGTCCGTCGGATGGAACGTTAAGCCATGGCCCCGTGTGCGGGAGAGCCATACCCTGTGCACGTTAAAGAACACGCTGGATGGCCTTGACGGGAGGCTACCATCTGTCTCCCAACAGCTGTTCCAGTGAGTCCCCTCCCCCAACCTTCTCTGAGCCTTCGGGGTCCATGTGACCTGGCCATTTAGCCTATGGTGTGCAAAAAAGTGCCGCTCAGAGGTAAAACAACCCAAATCTACATTCGAACTCTTGTTTAACCCTTTCCAAAGACAAAGCACCTGAGTGGAAGGTCAGTGTGTACTACACGAGGAACCATGTCGGCAGCAGTTGTGACGACATCAACAACTAAATGTACGCATTACCGAGAAACTCGGTGAATGACGGCCATAATTGACCTTTCCCATCTCTGATGCTGCTCCCTCATGTCACCGGACTGCCTAGTCAAAGTTAGGAGTGCCACTTCTTCACCCGCTGGTATCATGTAACAGAGGTTACGACCCTCCTCCTACGCGCACTCATATCGCGCTTTCTACTCATAATGGTTCCGCTCGTCTGTCAAAACTTCGCGCCGGTTTCACAGCAGTTGACAGTCGGCAGTGCTCACTGTATCTTCGTTGTCTATTCACGCAAACACATGCGTCTTTAGACACACTACAAGGAAGTGTTGTGAGTGTTGCCTAGATTTTTCCTTTCCTCTCCTACACACAACGCTGTGAATCACATGCGCACTGAGAGTGGTTTGTATTGCCTCCGCTGTAGCTCTCTGTCTTGGAAGAGCTCATGGTCCAATGAAATATATTCTAGCAATCTCTGTTCCAGCCTTTGCTCAGCAAATGAACTTTCTTCAAAGAATGAGAATTTAAAAAATAAAAGATCCTTACAGGAGACTCGTAATAGGAATGGGACGCGGCGGCTCGGTCAATGGTGGAGCTGGCCTCTCTTCCTGAGGTTGCAGGTGAATGAAAATTTCTTCGTTTTGTCGAATTCTACTTTGGTAAGAGAGGAGGCGCTGGTATGAGCTTTTAATAGTTGTTCCATGTATAAGAGAAGTCTTATCCCTTACACGTAAAAAACACGCTCAGTAATTTAGACGAGATGTTCCCCATCTACTCCTAACAACTATCTAGTGCAGGGCCGAATCTAGGGGGGGAAGGGAGACATTACCTGCTTAGGTGACGCCTCCCTCTAGGGGGGGGGGGGAGACATTACCTGCTTAGGTGACGCCTCCCTTCCCCCCCCCCTAGATTCGGTGCCCCCCCCCTAGATCCGACCTTGAGAAAGCTAGTAAGGATAATGGAAATGGATAATTTTAAACTTGTTCATATTTCATGCATTTTTCATGATTTTTTAAAAAAAAAACTCTAAAACTAAGGGAGAAATGCTGTATTACAATGGAAAGCTGGTCTCTTGGCCCTCCACCCGTTATGTTTTTTTCTAGATCTGGGCCTGATCCAGTGCATCCTTTTAAATTCATCGCGAACTTTGGTATCCTTGCAACCTAACCATGAAGGCCATTCATGGTTAAAATTCATGGCAAATTCTTTAAAAAATTGCTTTTCTCATATAAACTACCAAAATCGAATACGAAAAGTTGATATACTCTGTTGAATAAAATTAATCAGTTCTTAAAATAGTTCGTAGTCATTGTTTTAGAACAATTTTAATTTGCTGGGAAAGGGCTTTCTCTTTATAATTCTTGAACTACCGTTAGCGTCTAGTTGGATGATTTATTAGATTTGAGATGGCTAAATCATAAATTGACTAACGGGGAACAATAAATTTCAGTTCTTTAAGCCTTTATTATCTTCTTTTTTTGTATGTCTTTACTCTTGCATAAATTAGTTCTGACTTCTATAAATTCGGAAAATCCAAAAAAAAACTGAAAAACTTCCAACATCATCAGCTGCGAAGGATGTAGGGATGTAGAAAAGTTTCAGACTCGAACGAGCTTGTTATTAAATTTAATAATTAATTTTAACCCTGTTATTAATGTCAATAGAAGTAATTTGATTTAACTGAAATTATTCACTATATCAATTAAAATGTGGGGCGGGGGTGGCTCAGTCGGTAGCGCGCCAGGCTCGTAATCTGTAGTTCCCAGGTTTGTGTCCCAGCTGTGTCAGCGTTGAGATTTCTCTCCGCAAAATTCCCCGCCCTGCCCACGGTCAGTAGGGGACACCAATGGGCTTGGAAAGGCCACCGTCCGTCGGATGGGACGTTAAGCCGTGGTCCCGTGTGCGGGAGAGCCATACCCTGTGCACGTTAAAGAACACGCTGGATGGCCTTGACGGGAGGCTACCATCTGTCTCCCAACAGCTGTTCCAGTGGGTCCCCTCCCCCAACATTCTCTGAGCCCACGGTGTCCATGTGACCTGGCCATTTAGCCCATGGTGTGCAAAAAAGTGCCGCTCAGAGATAAAACAACCCAACCCAATTAAAATGTTCGGATAATATTGTTCAGTGAAAATTTATACAAAAATGTAAACGAACTTTCATTTGTCCAATAATAACCTACTTCATAAATTCATTTTTACCACTAGCAATTCCTTTCTGATCCATATACAATATAGCGACCGTGTTGTTAATTATTTAGCAGCACAGCTGTGAAAGATGGGAATTCTTCATTCTGAAAATTAGCTGTGTCTCCTATGTGTGATATGTATACTTTTTAACTGCCGCTATATTCTGCTTTTCACTCCCAACTACAATATAATGATAGCCTGCCATGATCAAGGATTAATATTACAGATATGGGCTCACACGTACCTTCCAAAACAAAGATTCTTCTCACACTGCCAACTGCAAATAGCATTAAAATATGCCAATTAACATGGCATCTTCACCTGAAAGCAGGTAAAGGAAATAGTACATTACACTCCTCTGGAAATCTACCTGCCTGCACAGCTGATGCTTATATACCAACTGCATCTTCTAAGGTATAACTAAAATTTAGGGAACGAAATGTTTTACCAAAATTCACTTTATATTCTTCACCCCTTTTATCAACTCTTTGGCGTTTATATACAGCAATGCCATGAAAAAATTATGATTTGACTTATGAGAAATATCTGATCATCAGAAGTGCCATCAGGTACAATCATCAGAAGTACTGGATAGTACTTCTGATGCCATCCAGTGTGTTCATCAGAAGTACTGGATAGTACTTCTGATGAACACACTGGATGGCCTTGGATGATAAAAGAACACACTAGATGGCCTTGATGGGAGGCTACCATCTGTTTCCTAACGGTTGTCCAGTGAGTGTAAGTACTGGATAGTACTTCTGATGAACACACTGGATGGCCTTGGTAATAGAACTTGGTAATAGATGATAAAAGAACACACTGGATGGCCTTGTTAGGAGGCTACCATCTGTTTCCTAACGGTTGTCCAGTGAGTGTAAGTACTGGATAGTACTTCTGATGAACACACTGGATGGCCTTGGATGATAAAAGAACACACTGAATGGCCTTGATGGGAGGCTACCATCTGTTTCCTAACGGTTGTCCAGTGAGTGTAACGCTCATCCTAAACGTTGCTAGCTCATCCTAAACACTGTTTCAAAGTTGATGGAAACGGAAAAGAACATTACTCACTAAATAATTTTTGTGGAAAAAAAGGAATTTGTCGATTCGCGGAATATGAACTCGCATCTCTCCAGATTTATACCAGAGTGTTTTAACTACTGAACTAGAATAGACTCCATTATACTTCCATTAATGTTACTGTAGATCTCCCTGAACGTGTCGCTCTTGGCGCCATCTATTATCGGGAAGGCAACCTCGAATGTTGCTCTGAATAAGATGTAAAGGTGGCAATCACGCTCACAGCGAAATGAAATAATCAGTCAATAGTAAATACATAGAAGTCATTTAATTAATAAATAATTATAGCTGAGTGGTTAGCACGCTTGGCTACTGATCTAAGGGACCTGGGTTCGAGCCCTGGGTAAGGCATGGTTGTGTGGGTTGTTTTTCTGCTGAGGTCCTGCCATCCTCTCAGATCTCCTACTATGGCATATAAACTGACAGGCTCCTGTCAGACCTCTGTGGCAAGCAGCTGCTTGAGGGGGTATTTATTTTTTTTTAGAGGAAAAAAAAATTTTTTTGTCGTTTCGCGGGATACGCGACAAACTTATTTTTCGACAAAAATTGTTTAGTGATTTAATGATTTCTGTGCCTACAGGTGATCTGCATATTTACTATAGATTGAACATTAATCAAACTCTAAAATCACATTTATTTCAGTAAATGATATATAGTTTTTTCAGGTAGATTCAGACGATTATCAATACCGCTGTTAAATGTTTCACCTACTAGAACTCTTTAAATAGTAAGTAAATATTGCTCAAAATTCTTTTGGGTGGAAAATTTTTTAAGATACATTTCCTGTAATATTTTGCTACAAAAGTAACCTTGAATACACTGAATACTTTGATACACCTGAATACTTTGATACAATCACAAAATGTGGAAGTGTTACAAGACTTTGATAATTTAGAGTAATTTGTTCTTTATCAGAGCAAAATTAGGGAAGACAAAAAAAATTCATTTGAAAGCAAATAATTTAATTTTAAAATATTGAATATTTTAAATAATAAACGAACGTTAGTTGATTTTTTTTGTTTTGTGGAGGAAATGCTAATTTTTTTTCTATAGAAAATTGTGAAATCGATTGCCCATAAGTGTGCAATACGTCTTCTTGTACAGTCGCTCAAAAAAGTATCGGAACACTACGGTTGATTACAGAATTAAAAAAAATATATCTGGCAACTTTTTTTTAGAAAATAGTGATCTGGCAACCTTCGTGTCACGTGACACGAAGGTTGCCAGATCACTATTTTCTAAAAAAAAGTTGCCAGATATTTTTTTTTTAATTCTGTAATCAACCGTAGTGTTCCGATACTTTTTTGAGCGACTGTACCTTGGGGCGCGTGAGTTTTAAATCCGGGCCTGGCAGTGAGGCTTCCTCTTTATAATGGATATTTTCAGCAATAGACTTCCGAATAAATGATGTTTAAGGATATGTATGATAAAAGAATGTATTGGATCATCTTCTCTCTTGTATTTCCATTTTCATCGTAATCCATCCTATCCGTCTCAAATCTAGGGGTCAAATCAAGACTATGTGCCTTTCCTTTTCAAAATTAATACATGCAAAAATAAAGAAAAAAATATTGATGGCCGAGTGGTTAGCGCGCTTGGCTACTGATCCAAGGGACCTAGGTTCGAGCCCGGGTTAAGGCATGGATGTGTGTGTCGTTTTTCTGCTGAGGTCCTGCCATCCTCTCAGACCTTCTACTATGGCATATAAACTGACAGGCTCCTGTCAGACCTCTGTGGCAAGCAGCTGCTTGAGGGGGTATTTATTTTTTATTTAGAGGTCCTGCCATCCTCTCAGACCTTCTACTATGGCATATAAACTGACAGGTTCCTGTCAGACCTCTGTAGCAAGTAGCTGCTTGAGGGGGTATTTATTTTTTATTTAGAGGTCCTGCCATCCTCTCAGACCTTCTACTATGGCATATAAATTGACAGGCTCCTGTCAGACCTCTGTGGCAAGCAGTTGCTTGAGGGGGTATTTATTTTTTATTTATTTATTGATTAAAATAATGAACTTTAACTAGTTTCTAAATGTTTTCACGTTATTTTTATATTTATTGTTATTTTAACTCTAGCTTAAAAATAGAGATTGAAAAGGAGGAGTTTGTTAATAAATATCAATAATCCTCCCTCTCTTATATTTTTCCCTAAATCCGACCCTGTGCGTGACGTAAGGTCTTTATAATTCATTAATCATTAAAAAGTGCCGTTCAGGAGTAAAATAATCTCCATAAAGGTTTTAAATCCTTTTAATGCACGTAGAGTTTGCTCCTGATCGCTTATATTCGTGGCAATCAAATTAGGAGCTTGATTCATTTTGGAAATGCACATTTCGACATTTTTAACCTGAATGATATAAATTTATTAACTCAAACGAGGCACAATAGAGGCAATGTCTAACATAAGGGTAGGTGGTGCTTTTCATAGCTTTGACAAACTAATTTTTTTGGATAATAGCGTGCAACTGTACAATACTGTTTGCAGCGATGGAAATTGGTGGGGGGGGGGGATCGCGTGGACGCCATTCCCCTAGGTCCAGAATTTTTTTTTTTTTCTGTTATTATTTATTTTTTTTATCCGCTATGTATATCCACTACTTTATAATAAGTTTTATCATAATTTCTGGGCTTTCAAACATTTTTTTTTGTGAATTGCTTAATGTCGTTGTGTCAACTACGGGGTCTTTTTCCAGCTGATTCAGGAGCTTCACGTAGTTCTTCACCCCTGATTATTTATACAGAATTATGTAATGTGCCTTTATTCGTCATCCGTTATATGTGCCAATCGAAAAACCTAGTGCTACTCGGTTCCAATACGAATAATTTCAATTACGTAGCTTTTTTTGTTTCTTAAAATGACAGCCGTCCCATGTCCGAGTGGTTAGCACACTTGGCTACTGATCTAAGAGACCTGGGTTCGAGCCACGGGTTAAGGCATGGATGTGTGTGTTGTTTTTCTGCTGAGGTCCTGCCATCCTCACAGACCTTCTATTGAGGCATATAAACTGACAGGCTCCTGTCAGACCTCTGTGGCAAGCAGCTGCTTGAGGGGTTATTTATTTTATTTTTATTTCTTAAAATGACACCGCATTTCAGTTATGCTCAAAAAACCTTATAAAGCGCGCACAAAAATCACATTTTTAAATGAATTTGTAAATTTTCCTCGGCTCCTAAATGAATAAATAGTTTAATTTTTATTCCATTTCTTGACTATGTTGCTCCCTAATGGTTTAGCATTATTTTTTTCAGTCGGCTTATCTCCTCCAAAACATCCCTGTATAAAGAGTCTTTGTATACTGAAATAAAATTTCCCTCGATCGTGAACAGGAGATACAGTGTCTGCAGGATATATATGTGTGATTTTTCTCAACGTTAGAGAAGTGTAATTAGTGCATTTGGAGAAGCGCCCGCAGTTTCTTTCTCATTCTGCCACTGATAGCATGCAATGTTACCAGAAATAAAAATAACATCATCAAGATAGTTTCCCCCATAAATTACATGTGGAAAGACCAAGGACAGTTGTTCTGTTTTTCCGTGACCTATCGTATTTTTGTTTTTTATTACCCCCCATTTGCCACGGAGGTCTGATAGGAGCCTATCAGTATAATATGCCATGTAGAAGATGTGTGAGGAAGGCGAGACCTCAACAGAAAGACAAAACAGAAAAACAATATCCTCCCCCCACTCCGCACCACTTCCTCCCGAAAATCCGATCGTCTTATAAAAAAATAAAAAATAAATACCCCTCAAGCAGCTGCTTGTCACAGAGGTCTGACAGGAGCCTGTCAGTTTATATGCCACAGTAGAAGATCTGAGAGGATGGCAGGACCTCAGCAGAAAACAACACGAACATCCATGCCTTACCCGGGGCTCGAACCCAGGTTATACGAAAGTTCAACCTGCTTTGAAATCCGAAACAGTTGTTTTTGCATAATTTTATTTTAGCTCCATAGTATATATCCGATGTTAAAAATAGTTTTAAAAACGACTATAAAATTTATTCCATATAGAATATCATTTTAACCTTTCCTATCCGGGGAAATATTTTAGTAATTGGGAAACCCTACTCAAGTCTTATTCTGAGACCGTCCCTCTCCCTGAAACTAAATCCTGAAATCCACACACCCCCCCCCCCCACCATCATAATGGTTGGTCTCACAGAGCGTCACACCTTTTGAGAGAGGCATTCTGTTCAGCCATACAGAGATTCTTTCTACATACGTTAGGCTTTTCAGAGATGCTGTCAGCCTTGGTTTTATCTTTATGGATGATAATACCTGTCCCCATAGAACTCGTATGGTTGTGATTTTCGTTGAAGCAAAGATATTCACGGGATGGCGTTGGATAGCCAGATTCCCGGATCTGAATCGAATGAATACACAGGAACACTTGGGGAGACGAACTGAATGAGCTTAGTTCTGTTCTTGTGGAGAAGTGAGCTTTAGTACCCAAAATCTCATTAATAGTAAGGAAACACGTTGCTTAAGTTCTATGGCTTTGCAGGGTGATCATATGCCTTATTAAAATGCTCTGTCCCTCTAATTCCAACACCTTTATTATGGGAACTCATGCCTATTTAACAATTTCGTCATTTTATCACTTGCTGCTACTTAGTCATATCAATTTTTCTTTCCCCAGTCATTTAATTGTATTTTCTGAAAATCATTTTGAGTTATGCACCTTTTGCCCTTTATCCTTTAATTTTGAGCATCAGTGCAATTCCGTATTATCGTCTACAGCCCGTCAGTCTTTGGTTGGTTGGAGGGGCGGGGGTGGCTCAGTCGGTAGCGCGCCAGGCTCGTAATCTGTAGTTCCCAGGTTCGAGTCCCAGCTGGGTCAGCGTTGAGATTTATCTCCGCAAAATTTCCCCGCCCTGCCCACGGTCAGTAAGGGGACACCGATGGGCTTGGAAAGGCCGCCGTCCGTCGGATGGGACATTAAGCCGTGGCCCCGTGTGCGGGAGAGACATACCCTGTGCACGTTAAAGAACACGCTGGATGGCCTTGACGGAAGGCTACCATCTGTCTCCCAACAGCTATTCCAGTGGGTCCCCTCCCCCAACCTTCTCTGAGCCTTCGGGGTCCATGTGACCTGGCCATTTAGCCCATGGTGTGCAAAAAAGTGCCGCTCAGAGGTAAAACAACCCAAACAACCCAAGTCTTTGGTTGGTCGACTCAAGAAGTTTTCATCAACGTACGTCGAAACAACTGACGTGCGAGGCATCCGCAACTAATGGCAAAAACTGATATATCAGTTACAAACTTTCGAAGTAAAGATTAAAGAATCAACGAATGATGAATAAAGAATCAACGGGATGACTACAAACTGCTTGAAGGGCTGGAACAATTCCATGGGTCTAAGATTTCGCCCCTCTGATCTAGTATATCAAAGGCTTTATTAAGTCCATAAATCAGATATACAACTAATTTTATCGTCATTTAATTAGAACAGGTATCAGAGCAGGGACATACCAAGGGAGGCAGGACTCCCTCCCCCCATAAAATCCGGTCATCATATAAGAAATCTCAAACTTGTATACCTTCTTTTAAATGCAAATCAGTGTCTCTGTAATGATTTTGTTTTAGCCCCATAGTGTATGTTCGACACTAAAAATAGATTATAAAATCTTATTCCATATAGAATATTATTTTAACCTTTCCTGTTCGGTGGAAAATTTTAGTAATTGGAAAACCCTACTCAAGTCATTTTCAGAACTCTCTCCCCGCCGAAACTGAATCCTGGGTTCGTCCCTGTATCGGAGTTACGGCTTCAATGTTGTGGACCAGCTGGATGCAGTTTGGCTGGACAACTTTTCATAAATTACTAACTTAGCTTTATCTCTAAAAGAACATATCAATGATACCGTTTTTAATATTCACGATACAAAGAAATATTTGATGGCTATAACTCAAAAGTAATATTCATGATAGCTAAAGGATGTTTGATTCTCATGGAATAAATATAACTAATGCTTTGATAGTATGTTCTGTATCTCATACATTAACTGGACTTTGTAAATCTCTTATTCCGATTCTTCTGATTATTTCGAGTACTCATACGTTTAATGTCACTTTTAAAGTGTGAGACTCCTTTACCTCTTGAAAGCCTAATCAGAAGTTCACTGGTGTATCAAAAGAACTTAATCATTATCTGAAGCTCGAGTGAAAAGGTGAAAAGATCAAAGGTAAGCCTCATCTACGGAGCACTGACACTTAGCACTGGCTGATAATTTTCGTCGCATCAGTTGAATATCATTAAAATAACTTCCTGTTCAGTAGTCTTCAGTGGGGCGGGGGTGGCTCAGTCGGTAGCGCGCCGGGCTCGTAATTTGTAGTTCCCAGGTTCGAGTCCCAGCTGGGTCAGCGTTGAGATTTATCTCCGCAAAATTCCTCGCCCTGCCCACGGTCAGTAGGGGACACCGATGGGCTTGGAAAGGCCGCCGTCCGTCGGATGGGACGTTAAGCCGTGGCCCCGTGTGCGGGAGAGCTATACCCTGTGCACGTTAAAGAACACGCTGGATGGCCTTGACGGGAGGCTACCATCTGTCTCCCAACAGCTGTTCTAGTGGGTCCCCTCCCCCAACCTTCTCTGAGCCTTCGGGGTCCATGTGACCTGGCCATTTAGCCCATGGTGTGCAAAAAAGTGCCGCTCAGAGGTAAAACAACCCAAGTAGTCTTCAGTATTATAAAACTCTAGTACTTTATAATATACCTGAAATATCTTTCTGAGTTCAATGACCACTTCCATTTGTCTTCACGTTGCTTGCATTTTGCACATTTAAAATAACGGAACTGCAATATTTGCCTTTCGTACTTATTTATCTTTATGTTTATTTCAGATGTTTAGTGTACAATAATTCGCTATGATAATTTCCCCTGGTACTCGAAAATCACAGTTATATTCGTGAAAAGGAGAAGCTACTTCTTCTTACCGGGAGAGAGGAGTGATGCTGTGCTTGTGTCAGCAGTTTGCCAAGTCAAACAGTCATAAACTATGAGGCTCTCTCTCTCCCTTATACAGATGCAACTGCCGACTTGCGCATACGCCCTTACAACGACCACACGCCACATCCGGTCACCAGACTGCTTTTCCTTTGCCACAGAGCTGCACGTGGGAGGCAAAAGAGGGTGGTTGTTGTCGTCTCTTTTAGGCTGTCTGAGCGACCGTAACGTCACTTCTGAATTTAACACTGAAGATAGCTGTCGGCGAGTAAGTCTGACTGCTCGGTGTTCTGGTACAATGTTATTTTCCAAAAGTAGCTTTGAAGTTAACTGTTTCGCCTAGAAGGCAACAATCATCGTTTTTATATTTAAAGAACATATATGTGTATAAGAAGAGCCTCGGTGTAATTTATGGCTTAGCATCCTCGTGGATCTGTGTTATTTTGGGGTACATGTCATCTGTTCTGGTTCACCTCCTATCATATAGATTAGGGGTTCTCAACGTGGGGTACGAGGTAAAAAATTTTGGGGTACGCCGTGATAGCTCAAAAGTCGCTAGATGTAAGTTAAGTACAAAATTTAATGTGTGTAAATATATGTTTTATTTTATTCCCATTGTTATACTATAACTATAGTTTTAGCCATCTATACAAGGGGTACGCCAGTTACATACACATTTCCAGGGGGTACGTGAAGCATAAAAGGTTGAGAACCACTGATATATATGTTTTATTTTATTCCCATTGTTATACTATAACTATAGTTTTATCTATCTATACAAGGGGTACGCCAGTTACATACACATTTCCAGGGGGTACGTGAAGCATAAAAGGTTGAGAACCACTGATATATATGTTTTATTTTATTCCCATTGTTATACTATAACTATAGTTTTATCTATCTATACAAGGGGTACGCCAGTTACATACACATTTCCAGGGGGTACGTGAAGCATAAAAGGTTGAGAACCACTGATATATATGTTTTATTTTATTCCCATTGTTATACTATAACTATAGTTTTATCTATCTATACAAGGGGTACGCCAGTTACATACACATTTCCAGGGGGTACGTGAAGCATAAAAGGTTGAGAACCACTGATATATATGTTTTATTTTATTCCCATTGTTATACTATAACTATAGTTTTATCTATCTATACAAGGGGTACGCCAGTTCCATACACATTTCCAGGGGGTACGTGAAGCATAAAAGATTGAGAACCACTGATGTAGATGAAACTGGTAAAGTGGAATGCTGGAATAGTGAGGAATAGTTAGTTCCACAGAATTATGCTGAGTAGATCATGGGGAGATCAAGAGAGACAGGCTAGTCTTCTCAAACAAGTCAACAAATTCAAAATTATGTACAGCAAATGGTTTTCCCGGAGATCTTTTGAAAAGTGTACAGCATTTCAATATTGTTATTGTAACATTGTTGCTACAATGTATTTCCTTTTATGTGGATTCAGATGGCAGAAGCCGTGCAGGTTCCCTCCGAAAGCTAAAAATTCAGCTTTGAGGAAAGCGTTGGTCAGGGATAGCCATGCATTTTTTTCCCTACACAGATCGGCCACTGAATTAGAAACCTTTATGCAGATGTACGTAAACGTCACTTGCGCAGCGTATATGTAAAATACCTGGTCACGTGCATCTCCACGTCTTGATCTAGGCAACTATTTAGGACTGTTGTTCGTCAGTAGTGTTGATCACAATGGGAAACACAACAGATCTTTCGGGGTTTGACAAAGGTCTTATTGTGGGTACCCGTCTGTCTGGAGCGACGATTTTAAAAACAGCAAAGCTGACTGATTTCTCAAAAGGTGATATATCTCGGGTTTTTAATCTGTGGAAAAATAACCCACATTGCTCGTCTAAGCGTCGGAAGTGTGGCGCTACGACAATCTATTAGAAACGAGATCATCGTCGACTGAGAAGGCTTGTACGGAGTAACAGGACTTCCTGTGTGCAGCAATTGACTGAAGCATTCAATGAAGGCTGTTCCCGACCCGTATCTCAGCGAACTATGCGCAGGGAATTGAAGAGGATCGGTATTAGCAGTCTCATGCCCATACGGAAACAACTGATTTCTGCGAAGAACCAGAAAGTTCGTTTACAGTGGTGTCAGGAACACCGTGACGGGACACTGGAAGACTAGGAAAAAGTCATGTGGTCCGACGAGTCGCGGTACACCTTGTTCTGTATCGATGGTAAGCAGAGAGTTTGGCGGGAGCCCCATGAAGCAATGGATCCAGTTTGCCTTGTAAACACAACTCAAGGTCTAGAGGCGGTGTCATGGTGTGGGGCACGTTCTGTTGGTACGGAACGCGTATTGCTGGAAGGTCGGGTGTCCTCCAAGGATTATCTGAACATTGTTGCCGATTAAGTCCATCTTGCAAGGTCGACTTTTGATCCAACAGGTGACTGCTGTTTCATGGACAACAATGCTACTGTCGAAAGAGCAAAATGTGTTCAGCGACTTCCATCATCTTCCCTCGCCAACACAAAGCCCGGATCTGAATCGCATTGAGAATGTGTGGGACATTTTAGAAAAACAGATCCGGGAGCAAAGTCCTCTTCCATCAAATCTGAGCCTGGTATGCTGGAGAGGTAAAGGCACTCCAACACCTTATGCATATATGCTAAACCGCATATGTGCTGTAATATTCGGGCTAAAGGAGGTCCAACTCGGTATTGAATAAAGGTTTCTGATTCAGTGGGCGGTGTGTGTATCTTCTGACTCCTTAATCACAAGAAAGCAACTACTTTAGATAACCTATGCGTTTAATTACGTCATATCCTCTTGGCCACCAAAGGATCGGTTGATGTAAGCTCTATGGTCAGCGGAACGTCCTAGAGATTTCCGGGTTTTGGATTGGATTGTTTTACCTCTGAGCTGCACTTTTTTGCACACAATGGGCTAAATGGCCAGGCTACAAGGACCCCGAAGGCTCAGAGAAAGTTGGGGGAGGGGACCCACTGGAACAGCTGTTGGGAGACAGATGGTAGCCTCCCGTCAAGGCCATCCAGCGTGTTCTTTAACGTGCACAGGGTATGTTTCTCCCGCACACGGGGCCACGGCTTAACGTCCCATCCGACGGACGGCGGCCTTTCCAAGCCCATCGGTGTCCCCTACTGACCGTGGGCAGGGCGAGGAAATTTTGCGGAGATAAATCTCAACGCTGACCCAACTGGGACTCGAACCTGGGAACTACAGATTACGAGCCTGGCGCGCTACCGACTGAGCACCCCTGCCCAGAGATTTCCGGGTGTCTATACTTTCATTACCACCAATAACGCTATAGCAATGAGCAGATCTTCGAATTTGTCATTGCCTTGGCATACTTCTTCCGATCGGCTTGGCGTCGATCAGACTTTTGACATTTTCCTTTGCACAATGACCTCTGTGTACTGGAGCCCTAAGCTGCCAGGATTCTTCAGAAGTGTATATACACTTTGAGCATTGTCAATAATCCAAGAACCAAGTAGTGGTCAATTTATGTATGTATATAAAGTAATCTTGTAATATTAAAAATTGTATATCAGATTGATTGCCAAAGGTGAATCATTAAACTTTCCCCGATTGCTAATCGCTTTTTTAATAAATACGTTTATTGGATACTTGAAAATGTATCTAATTTTTTCTGATATACTACTTACATTTGCATTTTATAAATGAAGTTGTGCGTTACCAGTTTTCTGGTGAATGGCCTGTGTTGAATACTTTATATTGAATTTATGATATAATAAACATATATTTACCATTATTTTTGTTACTCGCGATTTACATACAGGGTGATTCAGTTAAGCGTGTACAGACTTCTGGGAGGGGTAGGTTGCACAAAGACGAATCGGAATCATATAGCAATGCAGGGTCGGTAACCTCATCAACCTGTGCTAGTATACAGAGAGGACGTGAATGAAAAAGCAGCACATAAGTGAACAAAATGCTTTTTATTAATCACAATAGGTACATTTGCGAAATGCATAGAGGTCACAGAAGGTGTTCGAAGTTGCGACCACGAGCTGTAACACATGCCTGACATCGTCAACGCATGGAATCACGTACATTCTGGAAGATTCCTGGCGTGTCTCGGACTTCCGAGGCAGCTACAGCGATGCGTGCGACAAGGTTCTCAGCACTTTCAACGGGGGTGTCGAACACCAGTCCTTTGATGTAACCCCAGAAGAAGTAATCAAGGCATTATAGGTCCGGCGATCTTGCAGGCCAATGAACGGGACCACCACGCCCGATCCACTGTTGTCCAATTGTCACGTTTAAGTGTTGACGAACTTCATGGCTGAAATGTGCGGGGGCCCCATCGTGCTGGAACCACATTGCATGGCATAGCGACTGAGGGACCTGTTGTTCATCCAAAAGTTATGGCAAAACGTCCTCCAGAAATATCCGGTAACTCCTTCCGTCCAGACGAACAGGCATGAGGTATGGTCCTATTAAGTGGTCCCCGACAATGCCGACCAAACATTTACAGCAAAACGGTTTTGTGCTGCACGTGTTCATGTAGCATGGGGGTTCTCCACCGCCCATGCATGCGTGTTATGTGCATTAAAGCTACCTTCCCGTGTAAAGCATGCCTCGTCTGTGAACAGCACAGAAACAGGAAATTGGTGTTCTGTCGCACTCTTCTGCTGGTACCATTGTGCAAATGCAATGCACTGTGGGTAATCCTCAGGCTTCAGTGTCTGGACGCGCTGCACATGATATGGATGCAATTGGTTATCGTCATAATCCTCCATATGGTGGATTGGGAAAGACCGACCTGGTGGGTGATTGCTCGAGTACTGGCACTTGGAGTGTCTTCTGTATGACTAACACATTCTCCTCCATATCAGGGGTCCGTGCCCATCGTTCCTGACTCCTGACAGGTCTCTGGAAGGAACCAGTATCACATGGTGGTGCATCATGGTTTACACACCTCTGATGCAGCCATGCAAACATCTGGTGGTTGGGAGTACGCCTCATCGGGTACCGTTCCTGGTACATGCGCACAGCGGCTTGCCCGTTGCAGTCCGCAGCCCCTTATGCGAGATGCATATCGGCCAACTCCGCGTTTGTGTAATCGGCCATCCTACTACCTCTGTGGGCAGTTCGCGAATGACGGTTACCTGCGAAGACATTGTGCAGTCCCGCGGCCGTACAATGCCATCTACCGCGTCGAACAACGCCATCTACCACGTGAAGATGCCATTACCGACCCTGCATTGCTATATGATTCCGATTCGTCTTTTTGCAACCTATCCCTCCCAGAAGTTTGTACACACTTAACTGAATCACCCTGTATATATTTGTTAATATTCTTAGAGAAAGTGGCCCTCGGGGCTACTAAATTTAACAGATTCAAAACATATATAGTCCAAGGTAACCCAATCCATTCGAAGGACAACTAAATACTATTACTATTCGTAATATAGATGTAAGAAGAAACTGGCGGCAAAACAGTAACAAGAATGTGCTGAGTTACGCAAAGGAGATACAAACTCTGGAACAGTTGAAAACAAAGAAACCTCACGATGCTGTATTTGGAGTGCTTTTCAAAATTCCATGCAAATAAAATTCTATAAAAAATCATATTGATTCATAGGTTGGGTTGTTTTACCTCTGAGCGGCACTTTTTTGCACACCATGTGCTAAATGGCCAGGTGACATGGACCCCGAAGGCTCAGAGAAGGTTGGGGGAGGGGACCCACTGGAACAGCTGTTGGGAGACAGATGGTAGACTCCCATCAAGGCCATCCAGCGTGTCTCGGATCATGTTTTGTGTGATCGGATGTGTTGGGAGACAGATGGTAGACTCCCATCAAGGCCATCCAGCGTGTGGGTGATCCATCAAGGCCATCCAGCGTGTGGTTTTGTGTGATCAAATTTGAAAAGCACTCACGACAAAACCAGTTTTTTTATCTTATTATTTCATTAGTTCCATGTCTACTAGACACATTCTGTGATTCTTTACTATTGAAAAATTGATTATTATTTTCACAGCTTTTATTTTTCATAAATTTCCACTCAGGGCCAAAGGGGCTGGGGTGGCTCAGTCGGTAGCGCGCCAGGCTCGTAATCTGTAGTTCCCAGGTTCGAGTCCCAGCTGGGCCAGCGTTGAGATTTATCTCTGCAAAATTCCCCGCCCTGCCCACGGTCAGTAGGGGACACCGATGGGCTTGGAAAGGCCGCCGTCCATCGGATGGGACGTTAAGCCGTTGCGCCGTGTGCGGGAGAGCCATACCCTGTGCACGTTAAAGAACACGCTGGATGGCCTTGACAGGAGGCTACCATCTGTCTCCCAACAGCTGTTCCAGTGGGTCCCCTCCCCCAACCTTCTCTGAGCCTTCGGGGTCCATGTGACCTGGCTATTTAGCCCATGGTGTGCAAAAAAGTGCCGCTCAGAGGTAAAACAACCCGACCCAGAACACCAAAATGTTTACAAGGGATTATGCTTTTAGAATTGTAAATCCAATTTCGGCTGTAATGCCCAATTTCGGCTGACATAAATGGAAAGTATGGATATCACCCGTCTAAATGTTGTACCCCTATAAGTAACTACGTCACCCGTAAACGGATGATGTGGTGGTCAGTGTCTTAAATTGTCCTCCAGTGTTGAAACAGTTTTTCAAATTACCAATGTTATCTGAATTGCCTACTCAGAATAAGCATTCTACAATAGATAAACTACCTGCAGTTAATTTTCCAACCTAGCTATCATTCCATTAATTATCCCATAGTGATGACGGATGCACTTATAACTGATCGTCGCAAAATATATTTTACTTTAAAAGCTTAATATAAGAGCTCTATACCAAAGGTCTTGAAAGTTAAAAACCATCATGAAATGCATAAGATTAAAAAAACCTATAAACTTGCGATACATTATTAATTAAAGTCTGTTGGCTACACTAAACGCGCTTGTGTTTTTCTGCAGGAGTTATTCATAAATAGTCAGACCTAAGTAAGCAGCACCTTTGCAATCATGCATCAAGATAGAAATGCCATCTGTAATTCGATTTCTGAATGCCGAAGAAATGAAATTAGTTGAAATTTATTAGTTATTATTGTTTATTATCATATTTATTTTATATTAATATTTAAATTATTTATTTACATTATTATTATAAAGAATGTTGGCTCAGTATGATGGACGATGCATGAATCAGTGGCTAGTCTACGAATGGGTAGATAAATTCCAGATGGTATCGAATGGGTGGGGCGGGGGTGGCTCAGTCAGTAGCGCGCCAGGCTCGTAATCTGTAGTTCCCAGGTTCGAGTCCCAGCTGGGTCAGCGTTGAGATTTATCTCCCCAAAATTCCCCGCCCTGCCCACGATCAGTAGGGGACACCGATGGGCTTGGAAAGGCGCCGTCCGTCGGATGGGACGTTAAGTCATTGCTCCGTGTGCGTGAGAGCCATACCCTGTGCACGTTAAAGAACACGCTGGATGGCCTTGACGGGAGGCTACCATTTGTCTCCCAACAGCTGTTCCAGTGGATCCCCTCCCCCAACCTTCTCTGAGCCTTCGGGGTCCATGTGACCTGGCCGTTTAGCCCATGGTGTGCAAAAAAGTGCCGCTTAGAGGTAAAACTACACAACCCAATCGAATGGGTTGAAGATGCCTGTCATCCTGGCAAGCTTATCGTGTCCCGACACCACCGCAAAGAACAACGGCAGTGGAGCAGCTCTTGCGAGAAAATCGTCGCATTTGAAGAAATTGCCGCTGCTCTCAATATTAGTGTTGTTCAGGGTATAACATCGTTAGCGAAGAGGTGAAGCCTCACCAAGTGTGTACTCTTTGGATTCGTCGCCGTTTAACACACGAACTGAAGGAATGACTATTTCATTATTGTTCAGCGTTTCTTGGATGGTATGAGCAAAAAGGAAATGCCATCTGAGAACATATATTGATTGGTGATGGATCTTGGGTACACTATTTCTTTCAGAGTGACGCCAGACAAACTTACCTCGGCCGAAAACAAATTCGCATTCAAACATCAGCAGAAAAACTGTTACGCACTGTATTATGGGATTTTAAAGGATTAATTTTGGATTACTACCTGGAAAGATGAGAGAAACTGCTACAAGTGAAAAGTAATGTAACTGCGTTAAATGCGCTTCCGAATCATATAATGCTACGTCGCGGTTTGTATCTCAGGTTATATAAATAAACGTCGCGGTTTGTTATCCTCAGGTTATGGCTGAAGCATGACAACACCCGAACTGACACCGCACGTTTCACACTCTAATAGATACAAGAGATGCTGTTTGAGGTGTTACCTCACCCTCCGTATTTTACGAGTGATTGCCACCTTTTTTTGGCCAGTGAAAGACGTGCTATCGCTTTTTGTCAGATGAAGTCCAAACTTTTGCTGTTTTCATTTGAATGATCCAGAAAATTCGCCATGTGATAATGCTACCGATAAACCACTCCACTTTTCTCCCCTATTGTATAATGCAGTGTTAATGAGTAGAATAGCATTACATACTTGGCAATCATAGTTTGAGTAGATTTATTAGAAGTTTTTGTTTTGCTATCTGAGCATTATACCCCGTATGTATGGGGGCGGGGGTGGCTCAGTCGGTAGCGCGCCAGGCTTGTAATCTGCAGTTTCCAGGTTCGAGTCCCAGCTGGGTCAGCGTTGAGATTTATCTCCGCAAAATTCCCCGCCCTGCCCACGGTCAGTAGGGGACACCGATGGGCTTGGAAAGGCCGCCGTCCGTCGGATGGGACGTTAAGTCGTGGCCCCGTGTGCGGGAGAGCCATACCCTGTGCACGTTAAAGAACACGCTGGATGGCCTTGACGGGAGGCTACCATCTGTCTCCCAACAGCTGTTCCAGTGGGTCCCCTCCCCCAATCTTCTCTGAGCCTTCGGGGTCCATGTGACCTGGCCATTTAGCCCATGGTGTGCAAAAAAGTGCCGCTCAAAGGTAAAACAACCCAACCCCGTATGTATCGGTAGATAGTTCTTGTGTCTATCATATTGCACTTTATTCTATATTCCACTTTGTTCAGTTAAAACATGAATCGTTACGTTCTAAAGATATAATGAAACAATCACTTACACTTTCCCCGTTTTCGAGTGAGGAAGAAAACTCGAAGGTTAAATTTTTTATAGCCTGTGACACTGCCTACGTCACAACTTTTCATTTGGTATATAATTACATTGCGTCCATAACATTACAATTGGCCCCTGGAGTGGGAAGATGTAATGGAATAGCTTTTGACAAACACAGTTCAGGCCTTGCCGAGTACAAATGTCAATGAAAAGTAATAGGGAGATAAGTAAGCATTTTGATCGTAACGTTATGAAGAAGGAGCTATTGTTGAAGGTTGTGGGTTGTTTTACCTCTGAGCGGCACTTTTTTGCACACCATATGCTAAATGGCCAGGTCACATGGACCCCGAAGGCTCAGAGAAGGTTGGGGGAGGAGACCCACTGGAACAGCTGTTGGGAGACAGATGGTAGCCTCCCGTCAAGGCCATCCAGCGTGTTCTTTAACGTGCACAGGGTATGGCTCTCCCGCACACGGGGCCACGGCTTAACGTCCCATCCGACGGACGGCGGCCTTTCCAAGCCCATCGGTATCCCTTACTGACGTGGGCAGGGCGGGGAATTTTGCGGAGATAAATCTCAACGCTGACCCAGCTGGGACTCGAACCTGGGAACTACAGATTACGAGCCTGGCGCGATACCGACTGAGCCACCCCAGCTATTGTTGAAGATCATGCGCTTTGTCATCATTTTGTCTGGTGCTTACACACCTGCAGAAGATTTGCACAAGCGAATTGATTTTCATAATTCCGATTTCTGATTGGTAAATTCGCTCTTTGCAGTTACTTTTACGCACAAAAACGATTAGAAAAAATAATCCCATTATCATCATCGATGTCAAGGAAGAATGTTTATTGCTTATAGGGATCTTATGAATAAATTTTCATCTTCCCAGGAACCCATAAATGTGGTGAAATTAATGCGTTTTAAATATTCTCTAATTGTAAAATGGAACTCGAAAGTTTAAAAACAATAAAAGCAAAGTGAATAGAACTTTTAAATTTTCCAGTTTTTGTTAATTTGCAAAAATACTATATTTCTTTTTTACTTTTCCACAAATTAAATATTCTAAAGTATTGTTATATATAAATAAAATTTTAATATAATTTGTGAAATATAACCAATTCAATTTTAATTAATCTGTAAAGCGTTTAATGTCCAACAGTTGATCGATAAATTATTTTCCGAAATTTCAGCGTGAAATTGATATCTTCTCCGAATGAAGTTTTGATTCATGAAATTTAGTTAATGCACTTGAAAACAATGAAATGACGTTAAAAAAAACCGCAAAACTGCCCGCCTTGCGTTCGATCAGTAGGAGACACAGATGGGCTTGGAAAGGTCATCGTCCGTCGGATGGGACGTTAAACCGTGACACCGTGTGCAGGAAAGAGCCATGCTCTATGCATGTTAAAGAAACGCTAGATAGCTTGATGGGAAGCTACCATCTGTCTCTTAACAGCTGTCCAGTGGGTTCCCTTCCCCCAACCTCTGAGCATTCGGGGTTAATATGACTTGGCCATTTACCAATGTGTGCAAAAAAGTGCCGCTCACAGGATTGGGTTGGGTTGTTTTACCTCTGAGCGGCACTTTTTTGCACACCATGGGTTAAATGGCCAGGTCACATGGACCCCAAAGGCTCAGAGAAGGTTGGGGGAGGGGACCCACTAGAACAGCTGTTGGGAGACAGATGGTAGCCTCCCGTCAAGGCCATCCAGCGTGTTCTTTAACGTGCACAGGGTATGGCTCTCCCGCACATGGGGCCACGGCTTAACGTCCCATCCGACGGACGGCGGCCTTTCCAAGCCCATCGGTGTCCCCTACTGACCGTGGGCAGGGCGGGGAATTTTGCGGAGATAAATCTCAACGCTGACCCAGCTGGGACTCGAACCTGGGAACTACAGATTACGAGCCTGGCGCGTTACCGACTGAGCCACCCCCGCCCCTCCGCTCACAGGTGAAACAACCTAACAACGTTACTAGAATTTTTCCTGCCGAACTAAATTGTTATACAGTAAATACACATATAAAGGGGTATCTGAGAGGTTCTTATTATCATTCGTTTCTGCATTGGTGGCATTGTTATCGGTTTTCATTGGAAATAATTCTTATAACTTCTTCTGTAGAAAATTTTACTTTTAACTAAAATTAAATTTATGAAATAGTAACATAAAGATCTTAAGTTGCCAGATATTGTATTGAAGATTTGTGATCTATGCTACTCGTTGATAAAGTGCACCTGATCTTCAGGGTTATGGAAAATGTTTGAAACTTCATTGCCTGATTACTATTTGCATTTTATGTATTTTTAATAAGGTCAGGTTTGCCAACCTCTGAAAATTATTTTCACGGAAAAGTTAAAAAAAACTACGAATAAAAGAACACCCCCCCCACCACCACCACCCAACCTTTTATGGACCTTTTCTAGTAACAGCAAGATGGCGAAAAGGGATATTAAGTGAACATCATTCATTTACAACAGCAGTGTTACTAAGGATAGTTTAATGCATTTAGACTGCTTGGGGTAACCACAGGTACTGTTAATTCTGGATTCTAACATGACTATAAAACTGGTTCGTAATAATAAACACCCCAATTAAGTATTTTGATTAAATGTCTTTTTTGCTGTAATGCCATTGTATGGGTTTATTTTTAGATCGTATCTAAGGGACCTGGTTTCGAGCCCGGGTAAGGCATGGATGTATGTGTCGTTTTTCTGCCGAGGTCCTGCCATCCTCTCAGACCTTCTACTCTGGCATATAAACTGACAGGCTCCTGTCAGACTTCTGTGGCAATCAAGTAAATATTTCCAACAGATCAGAAGGTCAAACAGATCACAAGGAATTGCCATATGGGTTAACATCGAATATTCCACATATTTATAATCTGTAGTTCCCAGATTCGAGTCCCAGCTGGGTCAGCGTTGAGATTTATCTCCGCAAAATTCCCCGCCCTGCCCACGGTCAGTAGGGGACACCGATGGGCTTGGAAAGTCCGCCGTCCGTCGGATGGGACGTTAAGCCATGGCTCCGTGTGTGGGAGAGC
Source organism: Ryuthela nishihirai (assembly GCA_038380435.1). NCBI lineage: Eukaryota > Metazoa > Arthropoda > Arachnida > Araneae > Heptathelidae > Ryuthela > Ryuthela nishihirai. The sequence goes on from JAWZYU010000026.1 coordinate 34,234,409, forward strand.
CATACCCTGTGCACGTTAAAGAACACACTGGATGGCCTTGACGGGAGGCTACCATCTGTCTCCCAACAGCTGTTCCAGTGGGTCCCCTCCCCCAACCTTTTCTGAGCCTTCGGGGTCTATGTGACCTGGCTATTTAGCCCATGGTGTGCAAAAAAGTGCCGCACAGAGGTAAAACAACCCACTCCAACCAATGATGTCCTCGAACCATTTCTTCCATTTCTCGCAGCAATGGATCCTGATTCCTTTTCCATATTAATGGACGATAATACTCGCCCTAACAGAGTTAACTTGGAGGACCAATTATTATATAATATCTCCCCCAAACTATGGCTAGTTTTAACCCACCACAAAGTGATGCCCATCGCAATATGTGGGTTAATGCCTTATATTGCCTGAAAGCGAAAGGTTCTTGTAAAATGGAACTCCTTTCATCCGGATCTCTTTACTCCAGATTTCAGCTCTTTGCAGAGAGAAAATCAGAATAATTGCATTCATTTTAAATAATTAGATTGTAGATCGTTTCTGATGGACTTTTGTTTTTACTTTTTGCATAGAATTTAAATGAGTTGTATACCTCTTTTGTTAGTATAAACATCAGTGGATTTGCCAAAAAAGGCCTGTGGTAGGTAATGAAAAACTTATGGTTAGCCGCCGATGTTCACCTACAAAATGCCTCACTTGCCATCTCAGTGCACAGTTTGATGACAAATAAGTTTCTATCATTCCTATTTTTGAAAGAAAAAGTAAAAAAAAAGATACTGATGGAAAAAACATAATGTTAATAGAATTTACTATTAAAACACAATATAACGTTTATATAATAATAATAATAAATACCCCCTCAAGCAGCTGCTTGCCACAGAGGTCTGACAGGAGCCTGTCAGTTTATATGCCATAGTAGAAGGTCTGAGAGGTTGGCAGGACCTCAGCAGAAAAACGACACAAGACATGCTTTATAAGTATTATACAGTACTTATTTATAATCATTATTTTATTAACTTCGGTGTAGGTTTTTCAAGGATTATTTCCTCTAACCGAAAATTTTTCGTATTCTCTAACCCTCGCCAAATCTTCATCAATAGTCAGTAAAATCAGGAGCGTAGCACCTAACATCTCGCAGTTGGCGAGAAATTAAATAAAAAAAAAAATACCCCCTCAAGCAGCTGCTTGCCACAGAGGTCTGACAGGAGCCTGTCAATTTATATGCCATAGTAGAAGATCTGAGAGGGTGGCAGGACCTCAGCAGAAAAACGACACATCCACCCATGCCTTACCCGGGACTCGAACCCAGGTCCCTTAGATCAGTAGCCAAGGGCGCTAACCACTCAGCCATAGGACGGCAACATTCAGGCCTTACCCGGGTTCGAACCCAGATCCCGTAGATCAGTAGCCTAGCGCGCTAACCAGTCGGCCACGGGACGGCTGGCGAGAAATTACCGTATACTTATCGCCTTGTATCGCTGTCATTGTTTTAGTTGTAGGAACGAAAAGGCATGTTGGGGGCGCCGCTTTAAGCACTCGCCGACTACTATCTCACTTGTTACTATGTAACAGATAAGCTGGTCAGGCAACGGTCTTATGGGGTGAACAAACTCACTCTGTTGACAGCAACAGATAAGATCTCTGTGGAGCCAGCCATCCGACGCCTCGGGCTGATAAGCGACCATTCATTTCTTAAGGGTTTTACTTTCGCATCTCAAGGATCCCATCCTCCCTATAAGGATACGGACAGCATGCACGGCGAAATTCATTAACGTCACTGCACTGCTAAGCACTGCAGAGAACAATCTTCTGTGCTGAATAAGAAGAGTGTACGATGCTATGTCACATTTAACAATAAAGTAAAGATAGTAGGGACCACCCAGTTTGGTTGATTTTTTTTTTTACTGAAAATCTTATCGGTCGTGACCAAGGTCACTTCAAAAATTCTGAGGATTGTTATAGATATACCAAGGTTGGGTTGTTTTACCTCTGAGCGGCACTTTTTTGCACACCATGGGCTAAATGGCCAGGTGACATGGACTCCGAAGGCTCAGAGAAGGTTGGGGGAGGGGACCCACTGGAACAGCTGTTGGGAGACAGATGGTAGCCTCCCGTCAAGGCCATCCAGCGTGTTCTTTAACGTGCACAGGGTATGGCTCTCCCGCACACGGTGCAACGGCTTAACGTCCCATCCGACGGACGGCGGCCTTTCCAAGCCCATCGGTGTCCCCTACTGACCGTGGGCAGGGCGGGGAATTTTTGCGGAGATAAATCTCAACGCTGACCCAGCTGGGACTCGAACCTGGAAACTACAGATTACGAGCCTGGCGCGCTACCGACTGAGCCACCCCCGCCCCACACACACAGTTTGATGACAAATACATTTATGTTTCATTCCCATTTTTGAAAGCAATTTTTTTTTATATTATGAGGTATCCAGATGTCTTTGTGACCTGATCAATTTTCTCATTATGTGCACAAAAGTGCCGCTCAGAGGGAAAACAGTCCAAAGTTATTACGTGATCTCTTCCATCTATATACTCCACTCACGCATTATTCACTATTTTTCCATCAAATGTGTCTGGTGTCACATTAATTGACAGACAGTGTGTCACCTGTCCAGATGTTTTTTATTGTGTTGTTTACCTGAACTTTCTACATCAGTGGTTCTCAAGCTTTCTAATAATTCGGATATAGCGGAATATGAACACCACCCGACCAGCGGTTGAGAAACACCGCTCTAGACAATGGGTAGCGAAATTTCTTTGATCACAGCCGCATGAGATGGTTTCTTTAAGGTCGTCGGTCGCAAGAGCACTTGTGGCGATGGTTCTGCACAAGCGTCACTATAATCCTCTTCGTCAGCCTGCAAGTGCTCTCTGTCACAACCTCTGGTGAAAGAGCAGAGGAAGGAAGCAGAGTAAAAACAAAGAGCACTTGTGGCGATGGTTCTGCACAAGTGTCACTATAATCCTCTTCGTCAGCCTGCAAGTGCTCTCTGTCACAACCTCTGGTGAAAGAGCAGAGGAAGGAAGCAGAGTAAAAACAAAGAACTGACACATGTGAGCCTGTAAGTGATGGAAGGATACTGCCAAGGTTAAATGACAAGGATAAATCTACTTTTATCCATTGTAACGTTCATTTACTTATTACTTGTGTAAATAATAAAAACAATGTTCCCTCAAGCAGCTGCTTGCCACAGAGGTCTGACAGGAGCCTTATACGGCATAGAGAAGACCTGTGAAGATGGCGGGACCTCAACAGAAAGACAACACAAGCATCATACCATACCCTAGGCTTCAGGTATGATGGTCCCCTAGGCTTCAGGTCCGTTTGATCAGTAGCCAAGCTCATTGCCCATGCGCCACAGGACAATTCATAACATTGCACGAACATAATTTTTAGATTGCGCATATTAATTTTATTTTATGGTTTGCTAGTTTTAAACCCAAGGGTTGTATAACTCGTAGAACTTACTATATGCCACACAGTGCGAAGGATTTAGATCTCGTATTTGACTACTCCTGATGAAGACAAATGCACTTCTGATGAAGACAAATGCAAACGACAGTAATGACCATCATCTTGTTTTTTTTTTTTGTCTAAATGGGAAATGGCGAACTGATTTCTAGGGTTTGCTAGGGGTTGTACGGGAAATGCACTTTATATTTACCTTTCAACAGTTCTGCATTTTTATCTCAATTATTTATATTTTTTTATTATTTACATTAGGATATTTATGTAAACACATATTTATCTTCAAGTAATTTTTTGATACATGATTGCAATATTATCTGTTCTATGATGATTGGTGCAAAATATCAACACTTTTGCATCATATATTTGGCAATAAATTGCGCATTTTTGTATGTTTCTGTTTTTTGTTCCCCATATTTACAGATTTCTTTTTGTTAACAAATAATAAATACAGTAGCGTAGATAGGTTTTTTCTGAGGAAGGGGATTGTGAAATTTTTTGTAACTTTTTTTAATGTATTGATGAAATAATGATTTATTACGAATAAATTTTTCCCGAGGGAGGGTTAAACTCAATCAGCATTGGCTCTGAAAATATATGCATTTTTTCCTCCATATTTTTGAATATATTAATAAATTTTGTTAAAATGGACAAACAATATGATCATTTCATGCCATAGACAGCATTTCACTTCCTCTCATCATTCTTTCCTTCTCACTAGTTTATGGGGCGGGGGTGGCTCAGTCGGTAGCGCGCCAGGCTCGTAATCTGTAGTTCACAGGTTCGAGTCCCAGCTGGGTCAGCGTTGAGATTTATCTCCGCAAAATTCCTCGCCCTGCCCACGGTCAGTAGGGGATACTGATGGGCTTGGAAAGGCCGCCGTCCATCGGATGGGACGTTAAACCGTTGCCCCGTGTGTGGGAGAGACATACGCTGTGCACGTTAAAGAACATGCTGGATGGCCTTGACGGGAGGCTACCATCTGTGTCTCCCAACAGCTATTCCAGTGGGTCCCCTCCCCCAACCTTCTCTGAGCCTTCGGGGTCTATGTGACCTGGCCATTTAGCCCATGGTGTGCAAAAAAGTGCCGCTCAGAGGTAAAACAACCCAACCCGGTAGCGCGCCAGGCTCGTAATCTGTAGTTCCCAGGTTCGAGTCCCAGCTGGGTCAGCGTTGAGATTTATCTCCCCAAAATTCCCCGCCCTGCCCACGATCAGTAGGGGACACCGATGGGCTTGGAAAGGCGCCGTCCGTCGGATGGGACGTTAAGCCATTGCTCCGTGTGCGTGAGAGCCATACCCTGTGCACGTTAAAGAACACGCTGGATGGCCTAGACGGGAGGCTACCATCTGTCTCCCAACAGCTGTTCCAGTGGGTCCCCTCCCCCAACCTTCTCTGAGCCTTCGGGGTCTATGTGACCTGGCCATTTAGCCCATGGTGTGAAAAATAGTGCCGCTCGGAGGTAAAACAACCCAACCCACTAGTTTCTTGATCTGCTATCAACAAGAGCGTAAGCATATGTTTTAGAACTGAGAAGTATTGAGCACTCGGATATCCATAGAACGCCCGATGCCATTAACGGGCAATGATTTTAGAACGGAACTCCTGTCTCTGTTTCTTGTTAGACGAGTGACATATGGATGATTTTAAGATCCCATCTATATGTATTTCATATATCTTTATATCTTTCTTGTTAAATGAATGACATATGAATGGGACTTTAAAGGAAGCAATGCTTACCTTAAAATTCTAATACAGATTTAAAAAAAGAAATATGAAATGGTTTTGACACAAGAGTAAAATATTTTCGGCATTGTTCGAATTTTCATGGCCATCCTCTCAGACCTTCTACTATGGCATATAAACTGACAGGCTCCTGTCAGACCTCTGTGACAAGCAGCTGCTTGAGGGGGTATTACATTGTATAATAAACAAAAGCACCAATTTGCTGAGCCAGTCGAGATAGGAGTGTGTGAAAAACCTCAGATCATTTGTTTTGCATTGGTAATCATATCGCATAGCGGAAGTCGCACACCAATCAGCTCTAACCCTTTTTTGCTGTTCTGTCAGTTTGTGGGGTACCCATTCGGCACAAATATTTCAGTACTTTAAATGTTGATGAATAATTGTTTCCACACTATCAATCGATACACTGAAATCTAAACTTGTTACTTGGCCGGACTTTGACCTTCTGAGACCCTTAGCTATGACAAGTTTCAGAGGCCCTAAACTGCAATAAGTTTAAGGGGCCCCAAAATTTCGAAAGTCGAACTAAGTTTATATTTATTATTCTGATTGAAGGGGACATTAAAAAATAAATGTGAAATTGATGTGGTGAAAACATACTAGCATTGGTATACAATAAATACTGTGTAAAGCTGAGATCAACAGTGTTTGCACAATAGACAGATTAATTTGAATATAAAAAATGTTTTGCGACATAGTAAACTTCAAACTTTAAATTTTTGATTCCCCTCATTTCGTGAGGACCCAAACTATAGCTTAGTTAGCTTATGCATTAGTCCGTCTCTGTATGCGAGGTTTCCTTAACGAGTTCACAAACAGCAGCGATGGTTCTCTCGTTCACTGCCTCCTTCAATCTTCTTGTGCAAGGGAGATCTTTGAAGCTCTGACGCCCTTCTCTGAATTTGTGCATCTGTTACCGCTAAAGCTCGAAAGCCGTTAATGTGCACATTACCTAGCTAATTTGCAGATTAACTGATTTGCTCCGTTAACGTGCGGAATCAAGAGTTTTCCGCATTTGACCTAGGTAATGTGCACATTAACGGCTTCCGTATCGTTAAAGTTCAAAAGTTTATTTCTCTCATAGTGGTAAATCTCTTGAATATGAATCTTCGTGTCACGTGATTCACTCGTCCGCATTATAAAAAACGCCTCGGATGAGCGGAGGCCAAGTGAGAACGAATCGGTAAAGTGATTCATTCTTGATAATGAATCACTAAAATGATTCGTTCTCACTTGGCCTGCTCATTTTGGGGGCGTTTTTTATAATTCGGACGACTGATTAATGTTAACAGAGGGATGACCCTGGTTTCAACTCTACTCTCGGACACTAGATAAATAACATTATGTTAATTTAAGCGTACAGAAACGTTCCTGTTGTTCCAGCAAAGATCTTATTTTCACTTTAACGAGTGCCTAGTAGGTAATGTGCAGATTATCCAGGTAATTTGCAGATTACCTAGGTAATTTGGGAAATGAAACAATTTTCGCACCTTAACGGATCACCGTAGTTAATCTGCACAATACCTAGATAATCTGTAGAATAACTGATTTCTGCACTTTAGCGGTAACACATCTACCCCGTAACATTGCCATATGATCAGGCATGATCCCCATATACTTGATAAACCAGCATGAATATTTTTTCACGTCGCCCCCAAGCTGCATCCGTGTGAAAAGGTAAAATGTTTCCCCGCCTTTAGTAGGCTCCATAGCAATAACGCACAAATTTGGCAGACCGAACTTTATGTGCCGCCAGCGAAGAGAGAAAGGATGATATGGCCTTTATTTTTAGACAAGCTTTCAAAAAGACGTAGCTTTTTAACTTCGAAGAAAAAAAAATACCCCCTCAAGCAGCTGCTTGCCACAGAGGTCTGACAGGAGCCTGAAGGTCTGAGAGGATGGCAAGACCTCAGCAGAAAAACGACACACACATCTATGCCTTACCCGGGGCTCGAACCCAGATCCCTTAGATCAGTAGCCAAGCGCGCTAACCATTCGGCCACGGGCGGCTTTGAATAAATACCCCCTCAAGCAGCTGCTTGCCACAGAGGTCTGACAGGAGCCTGTCAGTTTATATGCCACAGTAGGAGATCTGAGAGGATGGCAGGACCTCAGCAGAAAAACGACACACACATCCATGCCTAATTCCGGGGCTCGAACCCAGGTCCCTTAGATCAGTAGCCAAGCGTGCTAACCACTCGGCCACGGGACGGCGAAGAAACGAGTGCAAATCTACACACACGAGTCAAAGCTTTTTGAACGCTCTGCGAATATGAACATCACTCTGATTATTAACATCATTTGTATTCCGTCACGGCGAATAGGTTTCATATTTCATCTAGAACAGTAAAGAACATATCAAGTGTGTACTGATTGCAAACACAAAATCTTCGTTATCAACTGAACATAGTATTTGTTGGGTTGTTTTGGCACTTTTTTGCACACCATGGGCTAAATGGCCAGGTCACATGGACCCCGAAGGCTCAGAGAAGGTTGGGGGTTGGGTTGTTTTACCTCTGAGCGGCACTTTTTTGCACACCATGGGCTAAATGGCCAGGTCACATGGACCCCGAACGCTCAGAGAAGGTTGGGTTGTTTTACCTCTGAGCGGCACTTTTTTGCACACCATGGGCTAAATGGCCAGGTCACATGGACCCCGAAGGCTCAGAGAAGGTTGGGGGTTGGGTTGTTTTACCTCTGAGCGGCACTTTTTTGCACACCATGGGCTAAATGGCCAGGTCACATGGACCCCGAAGGCTCAGAGAAGGTTGGGGGAGGAGACCCACTGGAACAGCTGTTGGGAGACAGATGGTAGCCTCCCGTCAAGGCCATCCAGCGTGTTCTTTAACGTGCACAGGGTATGGCTCTCCCGCACACGGGGCCACGGCTTAACGTCCCATCCGACGGAAGGCGGCCTTTCCAAGCCCATCGGTGTCCCTTACTGACCGTGGGCAGGGAATTTTTGCGGAGATAAATCTCAACGCTGACCCAGCTGGGACTCGAACCTGGGAACTACAGATTACGAGCCTGGCGCGCTACCGACTAAGCCACCCCCGCCCCATATTATTTGTGATTTAACTTATATAAATCAGTGTTCATATAGTAAATGAATTCTACAATTAGTCTTAACTGAAGAACTAACAACTATTTTTAATTATACGTGGAACATTTATATAATAGTGTTATATAATTCTTTATTTGCAGCAAAATTACTATCCTAGAAGACAATACAATCAAACTCTTGAAATTAGGAACCCGGTGCTATGTCAAGGATGCGATGAAAGAGGATGCAAGTGCATTGGAGATAAAGGATCAAGGGTGAGTAATGATGATAAAGCTTAAGTCATGTTTAATTTTTTATTGCGTAAAGTTTAATGATTGGTTATTGGGTGTTCTTAAAATTTATCTTTCAATGTTAACTTTTGAAGCAGTGACATAACTAAGGAATTCATTTTTAATAATAATAAACGATCCTAGTTTATACCCGTAGTAATTACATTAAATTCAGTGTATTTTGAGTCTTAATTAACTTTAGTCGATATTGTGTTTTTGAGATGGACCATGAAATCAGACAGATATATAACCAAAATTTAGACAAACGGAAGAAATTAAAATGGAAAAGATGAGAGTCGCAGCTGGAAAGAGAAAAATGGTCTAGAGGAAAAAGATTAGGTAGGAACGAATAGATACGCATCACTAGAATGTTAGAAGAAAATAACAAAGGAAAAATGTAAGCTAAATATGACTAAAGTGTTGCCCTGGTTCTTGAGCAAATAATTAACATTAAAAAAAATGCTAATTAAGTTTTGATTCATTCATATTATTAAGGAATAGAAGTTTAACCAAACTAATAAAAACAGACGTTGTTTTCTGTTAAAGCTTTTTACACCAATCACATTGGAAAAGGAATATCGGAATAATATCTAACAATGACTACCCAATGATAACTTTCATTTCCAACATAAATCATGTAGTGGGGTGAAGGTAACCCGTTCGTTAATATAAGAAAGTAAAAGTAAAAAAAGTAAATAAATAAATAGAAAATATAAATTCATTAAAAAAAATCGCGACTAAAGGAAACATAGCCGAACAATGCGGGTTCTTTACAAATCACTAATGGGGGGAATGACATGACGTTCCCCATTTATTCCGAATTAATGAGGTTTAATTTTGTGTGAAAGATTGGGTGCATGTCTTTATTTTGGGCAGGAGTAAGTTTTGCACAGTGGTGAAAGTAGATTTCACCTCTTTCCGGTAACAAGTATAACGATACAAAGTATAGTTATGTGTGGAAAATCACACGCAGACGAGAACTCCAGTGAAGCCACAGTACAGGGGTAATAATGACTGTTGGGTTGTTTTACCTCTGAGCGGCGCTTTTTTGCACACCATGGGCTAAATGGCCAGGTCACATGGACCCCGAAGGCTCAGAGAAGGTTGGGGGAGGGGACCCACTGGAACAGCTGTTGGGAGACAGATGGTAGCCTCCCGTCAAGGCCATCCAGCGTGTTCTTTAACGTGCACAGGGTATGGCTCTCCCGCACACGGGGCCACGGCTTAACGTCCCATCCGACGGACGGCGGCCTTTCCAAGCCCATCGGTGTCCCCTACTGACCGTGGGCAGGGCGGGGAATTTTTGCGGAGATAAATCTCAACGCTGACCCAGCTGGGACTCGAACCGGGAACTGCAGATTACGAGCCTGGCGCGCTACCGACTGAGCCACCCCCACCCCCATAAACATCCATGCCTTACCCGGGGCTCGAACCCAGGTCCCTGAGATCAGTATCCAAGCGCACTAACCACTCGGCCACGGGTTGGCCAAAAGAAACTGAAGACATGTATAACTCAAGAGCTTTTTATGTCATAATAATGACTGTGTGGCATCGAAAGTACAGTATCCCTGTATTTTGTTTTTCATTCTATGTTTTCCGCAAATAGCGAATAATTTGTGCAATTTTAATGTGAAAAAATATTAATATACCTAAATACTTGCAATTGCGTTCTATTCTTGTATTTCAGCCTTATTGAAAAAATGTAATTTGTAGATGTTTTTAAAATTATTTTAGAACTTAATGCAATTTTTCAGAATGTAAAATGAACTTTTGACTGATATTGTAATTTTGATCACTCAACTTGCATAATCTAAACCCAAATAAGCATTTTTTTTAGAATAACATTTATTGAAGATCAAGAGTAATCTTTAAAAGTCATAAAGTTTAGTCAATGATTATAAGAAGTAAGGAAATTTCGCTTCTGTGATATCCCGACATATATGCAAAACTGCAGGGTTCGCGAATCAAAAATGCGGTAAGAAAAGCGTGACTTTTGCCAAAAAAAGATGCGAGACGATTTTGCTAAGCACTCTTGAGTGCCAAGTGAATGTTGTTTTTCTACTGAGGTCCCCCCTCCCATACTCACAAATATTCTCTATTGTGATCCAGGTTCGAATCCTGTACTGGCGTGGTTGTTTGTTCTGTGCTGTTCTTGTACAAGAAGGCCTGTATAATCTAGAAGTAGCTTCAACTGCCCTTCTCTGTTCTCTATGAAACTTGTCAAGAAAAAAGAAAGCTATAAATACTTCGCTTACAGTTAGGGATGCCACCTTTCCGGTTTTCATCCGGAGACTCCACGTTTTGAAATCTATCTTAAGACTCCGGTTTTTGAAAGCAAATTTCTGTTTTCTGCAATTTCGGTTTTGAAATGATCAAAGAATTGCCGCCATTTGTACTATCACGGCCTACGCGGTTAGGAAATGTGCAAAACCGTAGATTGTACACACGAATACCGGGTTCATCCACGCTCAACTCGCTAAAATGACTAGAGAACCCAGCTCCAAAAATTAGCACTTCGCTTAAAAACCAATGCTAAACACATTTTATAAAAAAATCTATGATGAAAACCAAAACGAAAAGAGGCCCAATTCCTCTTTTTTTTCTTGTGAGTATTAGGGGGAAGGAACTCAGTAGAAAAACAATACAAATATCCATCCATTATCATGGGCTCGAACCTATGGATTGGGCCGAAACGAAAAAAGCCCTGTATTTCAATTTAAAAAAAAAAAACGAACAAGATTCGAGTGAAAGCAGAATTATGCACGAAAACTGATTGTAATGTGAATTGTGCAAAATGTTAGAATATATTCAGAAGCCGGAACGAAAAGTTTCTAAAAAGATTTGTAAAGATAATTGAATGCATGAATCTAAATTTAAAAAAAATATATATTTTTTTTTAATAATTAATAAAATTTTGAAACAACAAAAATGATTGCGTTGATTATTTTAAATAAATATATCGTTATTATTAGTTTTTTTTGGGGGGGGGAGCGGAATTTACTTAAAGCCAACTTTATGATCTCTGGATATTTAAATCTCCAAAGGTGGCATTATTAAAATCTCCAAAGCTCTATTTATAGTGCTAATCTTAAATTATATTTAAGAAAAATAATGGCCAACTTTTATGGGACCGTCTCCCAAACTTCAAACTCATTAGTTAAATTTGGGGAAGTATGTGCCCCCGAGCCGTCCCGTGGCCGATTGGTTAGCGCGCTTGGCTACTGATCTACGGGACCTGGGTTCGAGCCCCGGGTAAGGCATGGATGTTCGTGTTGTTTTCTGCTGAGGTCCTGCCATCCTCTCAGATCTTCTACTGTGGCATATAAACTGACAGGCTCCTGTCAGACCTCTGTGGCAAGCAGCTGCTTGAGAGGGTATTTATTTATTTTTTTTTTATGTGCCCCATGACCCCATTAAATTGCCTTCCGTTATGCTCAGAAATGTTAGGATTTTCAATTCAGCAATGTATAAATTATTTACGAAAATATATTTTACCGGAAGTCGCTGCTTGCCACAGAGGTCTAACTGCAACCTGTTAGTTTATATGCCATAGTAGAAGGTTTATGAGGATGGCGGGACCTCAACAGAAAAAAAAAACATCCATGTCTTACCCGGGGCTCGAACTCAGGTCCCTTAGATTAAAAAGACGAAAATTAGAAAACCGGAAATATTATCTTGCAAAGGATTATACAGTGTGGGGCGCAAAAACTTCCTTTTTTTGAAGGCGAATGAAAGAGAAATTATTGCTGATAAACAAAATTTATTTTTCGATAATGAAAGATCATAATTTCAAATTTCAAATCATGCTGTTTTAAACAAAATATCTTGAAGGTGGTGGCCACCGTTCTCTATGCACTGATACAACCGATTTCTGACGTTTCCCTCTACACGTTCCAACATGTCCAGCGGAATTCGGGCTATTTCCTGCTGAAGCAGGTTTGTGGGGCGATGTTTAAAAACCTCTGCCTTGAGGTATCCCATAAAAAAAAAAATCACAGGACGTTAGATCGGGCGAAGACGTTAGATCACCTCGAATCGTGATGAGCCGTCCGGGGAACATTGCGCTGAAAACCGTCATCGAAGCTCGGGCTGTGTGGGCCGTGGCACCATCCTGTTGGAACCAGATATTTTCTAGGTTCATTTCTGCAAGAGCTGGTTCGAAAAAGTTTTGAATCATGTCCACATACCGCTGTGAATTGACAGTAACTGCTCGATTGTCCTCCTCAAAAAAATAAGGACCAATAATTCCAACTCTCGACAACGCACACCATACTGTCACTTTATCATTGTGAAGTGGCCTCTCATGGAGCTCTCTGGGGTTGTTACCACTCCAATAGCGCATATTTCTCTTTACATGACACATCCGGATGGGTGAAAATGTGCCTCATCACTAAAGAAAACAATTGCGTCAAGGAGAACAGTTTCCAATAAAGTTTCGCACGCCGTTAATCGGTTCTAGAAATGACGTGGTGCCAATTCTTGCGCAATACACATCTTGTAGGGATGGAAATGAAGATGTTCATGAAGAATTCGACGCATTGATCGATTGGATATTCCTAGGGCGAAATCGACTGTCGAACTGGCTCCACATTTTCTGGCGTCGTAACGGTCCGTCGTCGTCCTGGGCTTTTTTTTCACCACACTCCCGGTTGTCTTACCGGAGAAAACAATCCAGTAGGATTGTCCGGTTTCCGATTACCGGAGAAAACAATCCGGTTGTCCTCTACCCACAAAATAATCGATTTCCGGTCAGGAACCGGACCTCTGGGCTGAATTCCGAAGTGAGTACGAAACGCACACTGCACCGCCACATAGGAACAGTTCGAAAAATAGGCTTCGACCGCAAAGGCACGCTGCTCCTTCGTCCACCTCATGTTTTCTGCTGAGGGGTACTAGACAACAACTTCCGTGACTGCTGCCTCCTTACTGTCACCTTACCTCCCTTCACAATGTGACGTCAAGAAAAGGAAGTTTCTGTGCCCCACCCTGTATTTCAACGTCTAGGTCATATCATTTCTTGGATTTGCCATCCCGTTTTCCCATTTCTGCTTCTGGTAGGGATTAAGACCGAACTCAGACAGCTACGGCGGATGCGCATTGTCCGTGGAAACTTAACGACTCCCCGAGGGACGGCTTTGGTTGGAATCACCTTTATCTGGCTAGTTCTATTCTCTTTCCTTAGTCTGCTTTTACTAATTGCTCAAAAGAGAGAAACCACTACTTCAGATATTTGGATTAGCACTCCCTGTCGGCAGAAATGGAACCTCAAGCGCCTCAAGTGTGCGGTTTTCAAGCAACAGGTATCTAAAAGGTTAAACTATAGCAGTATAATTAAAAAATCGAGGAATTTTTCATAAAAGGAACGATTCGCTCTTTAAAAAATTAAATGCTCAGTTGAAACTGCATTAATATGTAAAGAAAATAAAAGACACTGAAACATGTTTTACCGGTACGCCGTACCGGCCTACTTTCACCATTGGTTTTGCATAAGTCATTTCGAATCAGAATATCGTAATATCACCTTGAACGCTACCGTGGTTTCTCATTAATTAATTGACAAGACATATGAAACGAATGTATGGGTAAATACTACATTTGTCTCTTGGATTGAAGAATAAGTGAAGAATAAGAGCTGCAAGAGAGATGGGTCAGTAGATAATATGCTAGGCTCGTGACCTGATGTTCCCAAGGTCAACTCCCCACCAAGAACGTATAAATTTTGAAGAGAACACAGCTCCGCAGAACGTTGGTTTACGTGGTAGTTAGTATCTTTGCATTATTGCTTGAACCCTGAAGTGAAAATGGGAAAAAGAAGGCACTCTTTGCACTTTTGAAGGCTTCTTTCCTACCCTTTAGCTGGAAAAGTTTTGAGAATTAAACGATCTTTAAGTATGTTATAAAGCTTACATGGGAAAGAATATACTGCTAGTGATTTTCTATCTAAAATGTAGCTCTTTGAATATTTTATATCTAAAGGGACAAATATTAGTAGCAGTACTTCTAAGATAATAATTATATTACATTTGTAAGCGTGTAGGGGGCTTAATAGAAATTAATATTTCTAGATTTAACAACCAGTAACATACAAGCAGCTGCTTGAACCCCTTCAAGCAGCTGCTTGTATGTTACTGGTTTTTTTATATTTATTTATTTACTGGTTATTTTTTACTGGTTATTTTTTATTTATTTATAACATTCAACTAAATAAAACAAGTTTTAATACAATTTGTGGTGATTTATTTTGAACTTAAAAATACTTAACCCATTTCTTCCCAAGTGTTGCGTACACACAACACTTCGTATTGCGTGTACGCAACACTGGGAAGAAATGGGTTAATGTTATGTGCAAAGCCCTTGAAAGTCGGCTTTTCTGCATTACTTTTGAACCCACTTTGCTCACTGGCCTTTCTTGCCACTAATAATTTCTTTGTTCCCAGGTCCACAAACTGAATTGAGATTTTCTCTACTAACTCCCACTCTGCCATTAGTGATAAAAAAAAAAGACATAGATTAGCTTGGAAAGGTAGCTGCCCGCCACATAAGTTGTTAAGTCATTGTCTCGTATTGAAGAGCCATCATACCCTGTACACATTAAAAAATAATCTAAATGGTCGTGACGCGAGGCTTCCATCTGTCTCTTAATAGCTGCCCAGCACCTTCCCTTATGTGCTCTGAGCTTTATGATCGTTGTTATCTGGCCATTTAGTCCATTATGTGCACAAAGGTTGTCGTAAATCATCTGATTTACAAAAATCAGATTTCAGCATGTTTGGTACTTACTACAAGCCGTGAATTTAGTGTCTAATTTTATCTAATTCTAGGCTTCTTCGTCTTCTGAGCTTTCAGTGTACAGTTGTTTCATTTTTATCGATCTTTTTGGAATTCAAAAAGATTTTTTCCTCAGCGCTGTTATAGGGAAGTGACATTTTGATCTGATCATGTGGACAACGATGTTGTGTTATTTTGAACCTTTTCATCATATCTAACTCGGCTCTTATACGACTGATTTTAATTAAAGTTTGCTACTTTAGATTTTAAGCAAGAAACAATGCGCATAATTTCGTCATTCTGTACCTTACCATTTGAGTGTACATTTTGAGACAGACAAACATTAACAAAACACGATTCGAATTTGGCAACCGCTTACAGAGCCATCTATTGAGAGATTCTTTCACTCTGGCTTTGGCACAGACCTATACAAAACTGTTATTTTAGAATAACTTATCTCCTAATTGATTTTAATAAAATATTCGAGACAGATTTTAACCAAGAAACTATATGCAAAGTTTTATCACTCTACACTTTGCTGTTTGGGTGTACATCTTTAGACAGGCAGAGTAACAAATATTGTGAAGTATATTATAAATAAAATGAGAAGTGAAAGAAAAAGCATTATGAAGGCAAAGGAAACTCTATAATATAGTCTTATTTTCAAGTAAAATATTGAAGTATATTTTACGTAAAAATGAAGAGGAACATTTAAAAAAAAAAAAATTAATACTGATTTTGACAAGACTAATTTAGGAACAGTTCTTTTAAAGTAATTTGCGTTATTCTATCTTTTGTTTAATACACAACATTTTTCTTTAACATTTGTATAACCAAGTAAGCTTTGTTCACAATTTCTTTAAAAAAAAAAAAAGCGTTACCTCTATGTTGTGTTCAACATACAGAATGTTTCCAAAAGGTCTAGTAGAACATAATTAATTCTACTGCACTAGTCATTAAAAATAAGTAGTTAAAAATAAGTAATAAAACTACTGCACTAAATCATTCCTTCATGGTCCTCACTTTGTGGATGGGTACATTGTCATGTTGATACAGGAAAGAGTCTTGTCTTCACTGAACTGTTGCCATAAAGTTGGGAGCACAGAATTGTCAAGAATGTCATTATAGGCCGCGACGTTCAGAGTCTCATTCACTGGAACTAGGGGGTCCAGCCTGAATCATGAAAAAGAGCCTCGGAGCATTATGCCTCCTCCACCAAACTTCAGAGTTGACACAACACAGTCAGGCAGGTAGCGCTCACCTGGCATCCTCCACACCCAGACTAGTCTTCGGACTGCCAGATGGTGAAGCATGATATCACTACTTTGAAGCAAAGGAAAAATAGCTTTGGTGCCGGTGGCCTGGTAAAAATTGCTTTATGTTAAATAGTATTAGGTGTGCAAAAATTCCTGTTTTTTTTTTCTTTAAAGAAATGTAAATCTTAGTGTTTTTAGTCTTCGGACTGCCAGATGGTGAAGCATGATATCACTACTTTGAAGCAAAGGAAAAATAGCTTTGGTGCCGGTGGTGGTGGCCTGGTAAAAATTGCTTTATGTTAAATAGTATTAGGTGTGCAAAAATTCCTGTTTTTTTTTTTCTTTAAAGAAATGTAAATCTTAGTGTTTTTTTCTTTACGTTATCTGAAGCATTTTATTTTAATTCATTATTATTAATAAACGTTTACTTGTATCTTCAATAATAAGTTCCCGGAGTTTTTTTTCTCGTTTCGTTTTTGGATATTCTTGGTTCTATTATGGTATGACGTATGTATGATTCCTTATTTACAGTTGCACTCATTAATGAACTGCTCAAAATAAATATTCTATTTGGAAACATGGATTTGATCTTTCGCTCCCTCCCTCCCCTTGCAGAAAATATTTTGCCCCCCCCCCCCCCCCTAAAACATTCCCACTTCCCTCGGAGAAACTTTTACCGGCACCTATTAAAAATAGGTGTTTTTAGCAGTGTTGGCAAACGAAATGAAAAACGTTTCGTTACATTTTTCGTCACAGCCAAAAACTTTGGTATCGGTTTTTGTTACGTTTTTTCGTTATAGCAAAATATAAATTTCGTTATAACGTTACGTTAACGTTATTTCGAAATATTTTTAGTACAAATGCAAAATAATGAAATATATGTTATTGCATGCATGTATAATAAATCTGATAGCGTCGTCCAGCAGTTTGCATCATTTCAATTAATCCACTTGTTAAAAAACAAATAAAAATTGTAAAAAGAAAACTTATCAATATTAATAACAATTATTAATAATGAAATAAATGCATATGTGTGAACAGAATTGTTGCGGTTACTTTTTTTATTGATTCTTAAAAATTGTGGTTTAAGAATAATAATGAAATAAAAATTGCAAATAGGATGACACCACTGTAATATATAATTGAATTTCAGTCAATGCTATTCTACTATTTATTCATCATTATGAGCAAAATGTCTTCTACTAATTTTGAATCTAAATTAATTCTTTTGTCAGAGAGAATCCATTTAAAAATAAAATAAATACCCCCTCAAGCAGCTGCTTGCCACAGAGGTCTGACAGGAGCCTGTCAGTTTATATGCCACAGTAGGAGATCTGAGAGGATGGCAGGACCTCAGCAGAAAAACGACACACACATCCATGCCTAATTCCGGGGCTCGAACCCAGGTCCCTTAGATCAGTAGCCAAGAGTGCTAACCACTCGGCCACGGGACGGCAAATCCATTTAAGCATAGAAAAAATTCTCCCTGTAGATACCTGAGTACTACTAGAATAATTCTTTGCAATGCTTTTTCTTGATCTTTCCAGTAGTGGAAAATATTTTCCTTTATAGAAATTCTGTTTGCTTTCTCAAATTTCTTTTATGAAATTGAAATTTTATTTTCTTTCGCCTCCAGTTTTTCGGTTTCATCAAAATAGATTTACAGCAAATCATTTGTTGAGTCGTTTGATGATTTTTATCAATGCTTTCCTGTAGAAGAGCTCATGCAAAATAATTAAAGCGTTTTCTCTGAAATGGACTTCGCATAGAATAAAAAATAATCTAATGAATAAATATATGTAAGGTTAGCACGCTTGGCTAGTAATCTAAGGGACCTGGGTTCGAGCCCCGGGTAAGGCATGGATGTGTGTGTCGTTTTTCTGCTGAGGTCCTGCCATCCTCTCAGACCTTCTACTATGGCATATAAACTGACAGACTCCTGTCAGACCTCTGTGGCAAGCAGCTGCTTGAGGGGGTATTTATTTTTATTTTTTAAAGAAATTGAAACCATTATTTATTTAACTTTATGCAATCTCTTCTTAAAGCAGCTGCAGAGAAGTACAAGATACGCGTCCTCACCGAGTTATTGAAACATGAGAATTACCTCCTTTATTTTTTCAACAAGATGAGATTTATTGTTAACGGATTTGCAAATATAAAAAAAAATAATAAATACCCCCTCAAGCAGCTGCTTGCCACAGAGGTCTGACAGGAGCCTGTCAGTTTATATGCCACAGTAGGAGATCTGAGAGGATGGCAGGACCTCAGCAGAAAAACGACACACACTCATCCATGCCTAATCCGGGACTCGAACCCAGGTCTCTTAGATCAGTAGCCAAGCGTGCTAACCACTCGGCCACGGACAATGAAAATATTTCGAGGGAGAAGGGGAAGTCAAAGGTTTGGTGGGAAGATCAAAATCGAAAATTTCGACTATTGTCAATAAATTAATGGTCTCTTCCTCCAATCCTATATCCAAATTATCCCACCTACATAGTTCATTTTCTAAATGTCTGAGCCAATCACAGGGAATTGTAATATATCCAGCATTTTCACCCTATTATAATTACTCTATTTTCCTTCTGCACGAATGGAGACTCCCTTTCTTTTCCACTGCAGCTCTTATCTGGTTATCACAAAGCGCTTTCTCTGAGCTCCGGTTGCGACGAAGTTGACTAAGACAGGTGCTTCCCAAGTTCTTTTGGAATGTGCCAATGAAGGGCTTAGTTCGTTGATCTTAAAAGTAAAGTGTACAT
The DNA here is from genome assembly GCA_038380435.1 of Ryuthela nishihirai. Taxonomy (NCBI): domain Eukaryota; kingdom Metazoa; phylum Arthropoda; class Arachnida; order Araneae; family Heptathelidae; genus Ryuthela; species Ryuthela nishihirai. Next base: position 34,253,727 of record JAWZYU010000026.1, read on the forward strand.
CTGTCTGTTTCACACAAGTTTCTAAGTATATCTTATAAAGGAAAAATCTGAAACGTATCAAAACACAGAAACTGTGAAAATAACGAAATCATTTTTTCCGTTATTTGTTACAATTTATCGTTATAAATATTTCGAAATTCCGTTAACGTTTTTCATAACGTTATTCCAAAATCATTTCGTTGCGTTACAATAACGTTTTCCAACACTGGTTTTTAGTGAAAAGTTCCCTGCGAAGTTAACTACTAAAAAGCAAAAAATATTACGTAATATTTTAAAATTATTAATTCCATCTCCCTCGTGACTCCTAAAATGTTGTAACATATCAATGATGTAATCACTCAATTCGTATTAACTTCAACGAAAGATAGGGTGCCAAAAGTGTTTTTTTTTTTGCCAACTGAAGAAATGCGCCATCTTCCTTCGAAGTTAATACAAATTCAGTAAGTGATTTCATCATTGGCATGCTTCACTTTCATTATTTACTTTAAAAATAAAATAAATAAATACCCCCTCAAGCAGCTGCTTGCCACAGAGGTCTGACAGGAGCCTGTCAGTTTATATGCCAGAGTAGAAGGTCTGAGAGGATGGCAGGACCTCAGCAGAAAAACGATACAAACAGCCATGCCTTACCCGGGGCTCGAACCCAGGTCCCTTAGATCAGTAGCCAAGCGCGCTAACCACTCGGCCATGGGACGGCATTTACTTTACAGGAAACTATTTAAGATTTTCAGGAAATAATTTAATTTTCAGGTTGTTTTGTAGTTTTTAGTTCGTTTTCGGAAAAAATAGCTAATGTTTTCACTTTGTCGTCTGTAAGGTTTAAGGTATGGTAAGATCATTGTCAAATTAGACTCTAATAAGGGGCTCCCCATTGAACTTTATTTTTGTTTATACAGATAAATAAAAAATTATTTTTGTGTTTGATAAGAATTGATGAAATATTACGAATCGCACTTTCTGGCCTTCCTATAGCTGTAATTGCGCCCTCTAATGGTGGAAAAAGTGAAAATTGCAAAATTTTAAACTAATATTGCAACCGATGTAATTACATTAGAAATTTTGGTTGTGAAAATCAATGTCATGAAGTTTGAATTTGCAAAGTGATTTTTACCTTTACCCCTAGAGGGACTGGAAAAATGGAATTTTCTTGTTTTAAGAGACAAATTTAAAATTCTCTTTGGGTTGGATGGGTATTTTGAATCTCCTAAAAGTTATAATTGTGCCCTCTGACGGTGGAAATTTTTTAAAATTTCAATCGAATATTGCAAACGATCTTTTTAAAATCGAAATTTGATATTTTTTTGGTGGAGTGTTATGATCAAGGGATTTTACATTGGGCGACAATTTGTCTCTTCAGCCCGAAGGTGAAAACGCAATTTTTTGTTTTCAGAGATTAATGAAAAATTATTTTTTGAGTTTAATAGGTACCAATGAAATATCATGATTCATAATTTTCAAACATCCAAATAGCTTTAATTTACTATCGCTAGAGGGAGCTAAATGTAGAACTTGATGTAATATTGCTAATGATATGTTTCTGCTAGAAATTAGAAATTCTGCTGATAAAAAATGTATTGATGAAGAGCAGAATAACTAATAGTCATATGTGTTTAAATTGCAATTAGTTATAAGAGAAGCAAGCTGTCGAATTTTTAGTTATTAATGAAAAATTATTTTTTGAGTTTAATAGGTACTGAACGAAATATGATGATTCATAATTTTCAAATCATCCAAATAGCCTTAATTTACTATCGTTAGAGGTAGCTAAATTTTTAGAAATTTAGTACTCAATATAACATTTTTTAAATAATATTTCAGCTTAATAATAATAAATATTTTTTTTTATTTTACATACACTGATTGATTTGATCTTTAACTCTAGGTTATAAGAAAATTCAACTTTTTCATTTTAAGGAATAAATGAGATATGCTTTCTGCATTTTATAGGGTTAATAATATATTATTATTTACATTTTCCAATCATCCATTAGTGCGAATTTCTGCTGTTAAAGAGTGTCAAATTTGGAAAATGAAAAAACCATTTTCTTTTTAAATGAGCATCTCATATTTGTGAGGAGCGATATGTTACACTGGGCAACAAATTTTCATAAAAGTCATTCCTCTGAGATAAAAGTAGCCATTTCTTAAATATTTCAAGGTGATAAACATGAATATGACATAAAAAAGGCAAAATTGGCTTCGATTTCTGAGAAATCCGCAATGATTTCTTATATAATAGAATAATACGTACATGACATGTATCAGTAAAACTTCACTTCTACTTCCGATGTCGCTTTGCCCGTCGCTTGTACAGTTGCTCAGGATCATCTCTGGCAAGCGTCCAACAGTAGTCAGCCAACATTGAAGTGGACCAGTTTCCCTGGTATCGTTACTCCATTGTTGCAATGTCCTGGTGAAAACGTTCACCATGCTCATCACTAACCATGCCGCAGTTATCAGGGAAGAAATCTAAGTGGGAGTGGAGAAAGTGGATCTTTAAGGACATATTGCAACCAAATTTGTGATACGAGACATGTCCTTAACCACTAAAAAGTGTTTTCTGCCCTGACATTCTTGGGGAATTTAGTTGACACCAGACGAAACGCGTCCCAAGCCTTTTCCTTGTCACCCTGAAGCAGGTTGTTGAACATCTGGTCTTTGAACTGCTTGCGGATCTGAGGACCCACAAAAATTCCCTCTTTAATTTTCACTTCTCTGAGTCGAGGGATTGTCACCCAAGTACTTGAAAGCTGATGCAGTCTGGTCCATGGCTTTTATGAAGTTTTTCATCACACCGTGTTTGATGTGTAAGGTTGTTTGTATAGTTGATGTAGCGAGTGTTGATGTGTATTTTGTACATTTCTGTCAATGCCGGGTGTTCCACATTCTTCTCTCCAACCTTCAGAGATTTCCTCTGAGACCAGTTTCTCTTCACATAGTACAAAGTCTTTGCTTGGCTGCCATATTCACATAAGAAATAGCAGTACTTCGTATATCCCAGCTGGAGACCCATCAATAGAGCCACTATCTTCAAGTCACAACAGAGATGCCAGCCATACTTGCTGTATTGAAGACAGTTCAACAGCTGCTTTAGGTTGTCGTAGGTTTCTTTCATGTAAACAGCGTGTCTGACTGGAATGGATGGAAGCCGATTTCCATTATGCAGCAACACCGCCTCGAGACTCAATTTCTAGGAGTCTGTGAATAGTCACCATTCTTGAGGGTCATGTTTGATTTCGAGGGCATTCATTAGGCCATCTACATTGGAGCAGAACACAAGGTCGTCTTCCTTTCTGAAGTAAGGTGCAAACTGCTCATGACGAGTTTGAAACAAAGTCACTCGGATATTCCCTTGAGAAAATTGCATTGTTTAAGTCAGTGTCTCACAAACTTTTTTACTCTGCAGCACACTGAATCTTATTTTTTTTTCCGCAGCACACTGAATCTCATTTTTTTTCCCGCGGCACACCTAAAAAAGAATTTTTTATGGTTACGTAAAAAGAGGAAAATTGAAGTTTCGTTAAATGCATTTTATTTAAAATAAATATAATAATAAATATAATTAATCATAACTCTGTGTTTGTTTTAAATATTTGTCCATTCTATGGCTTGAAATAATCAAAAATTAATACCAAAATTTGGAAAAAGCTTGATAAATACTTAAAAGATCCCAGTTGATAAAATCTGAAAGATTTTTATTAAAGCACGTCGATAGCATGTCGATATTAAAGCACGTCAATAACACAAGTCAAGTCAAAAAGAAATCTTTGGAATATCTAGTGTCAATTTGAAAATCTCTCGCGGCACACTACTGTGCCGCGGCACACAGTTTGCGAGACACTGATTTAAGTCTTGACCCAAGTAACTTTGCTTTGGCTTTGGACAGCTCCAGATCATGAAAAATACTCATTCTTCTTCGGTGAGAATGTTTGGCGCAGACGACGCACCGTGGCAGAAGTATGGATCATCATTAGACACCGATGGCTGCAGAGAACTTGACATCAGTTCGGCTCCCTCCTCATCATCTGAATCGATGGAAATTCTTTTGGAGGTTCGGGAAAGGGAAGACCTTTGCTGTGTGGAACTGGCCGGAGAGCAGAGTGTATATTCGGGTACGCTATTGTCCACTTCTTTTTCCTTGTGATGCCTCCAGAAACAGGTGGAACCATGCAGAAGTAGCAATCATTTGTGTGATTGCATGGCTCTCTCCAAACCATAGGAACAGCAAATGGCATCACCACTTTTTCGCCTTTCAGCCACTTTGGAAGATTTCTTGCACACGTACTGCAGCATATGTGTGGGGCCCAGGCCTTGTCCTGTCCCCTGATTTTGCACCCAAAATAAAACTCATACGCTGCTTTCACTATTTGAGAGATGACCCTTTTCCGGCTTGCAAACGCCACTTCCCCACAAATGTAACACAATGTATCTGCACTGTTAACACAGTTATGAGGCATCACTACTGCTGGATTAAAACTGCAAGAATTACTTGTGTTGTGCTTATGACTCGGGGGTAAATGGGAGTCGCTCAAAAGACTTGCTCACCCTACAAGACGTCGCTTACAACTAACGATTGCATCATCTTTTGTCCGCGATCGTAAAGCCGCGATGTCAACTATATTGCATCAGACAATGATGCAATACCCCCAGGAGTTGTGTGTATGGCGGGCTGATGCAATATGTTGTAATCTGGAGTTTAAAATACAGCGTTGGGAAATGGTTACCTATGTACTCAATGCGGACTCGAGTCGTTTATACAAGACCATCTCTGTCTCTCCTAAACAAGAACCAATCGACAAATTTTACTGTCATTTTCGTATTCAGCACCTCGAAATTAGTAAAGATTGGCTATTTTCATTTCAAAGCCTTTTTGTGTGTTGCCCAGTGTTATCCTTCTAGTTTAATTTAGACATTTTTTTTTTCTCTGCTTGGAAGAATGAATCGCTAGAAACAGTGAAGCATGATTTTTGAAAAGGAAGGTGATTTTGAAAAATTGGATGCACGAATCACAAACGATAGTGCAGCCATGGTTTTTGTAAAGGAGGGTGGTTTTGAAAAATTTCCATGACACTTTTATAAATATAATTTGATGAAATAATAATTCATTAAGAAAACATTTTCTAAAACTAAATTGAAGTCTTTAATTCTCTGTGACACTGTTAAATGTTTTTAAGCACTTCAACAAAAGTTCTGTGCTATCAAGTATCATTGTTATTAAGGAGAGATTTACGTACCCGTTCCCCTGCAGAGGATGGGTAGTAACAGGAACTTCCGGGATGCTTTCGAGTGACAAATTTAATAATCTTCGACTTTCTTGCCGGCAATTGACCTCAGTAGAGTTTGAACATTTTCTAAAGGGAATGTTTAAATACCACAATTTCTTCCCACCCTCTGGCTACACCACTAGATTTTATGCTCAATAAAATGATCTATAAAATTATGCATATTAGTAAATGCTATTGATTTATAAATGCTCTCAAGGGGAAAAAAAATAGCAGCTACTCTAATTTTGTGAGTGATACGAAAAAGAAAAAGCAATATGAAATAAAAAGTAAGTTGACAAAAAGAACTACTATTTGAAAGGAAAAAGAATCAAAAACTTAAAAAAGGCACTATTGAATATGAGTCCAAAACATCTGAATATGAAGCAAATGAAAAGGATGTAATAACATTTTTATTTTTTTTTTCAACATATGAATAAAAATAAACTTAATCCCCTTCAGTGGTAATATATTTCTGAGGGCTAGGGAGGGTTTATAATCCACCCATTCTTAGAGATTATGCCTAAAAAATCAATCCATAGTGAATGCACAGTATTCCCTATTAAGAAAGACATTCAACATTAGTTAATAGATTCTGAAAAAAATTCATCGCCGACAGTGTCGGCGATGAATTTTTTTTAGAATCTATTAATTAATGTTTGAGATTATGGCACTATGTAATAACGTAATCTTTAGTACTAACATTTGTTCATGATACAGGGACTGTCCCAGGAACATTTTTTTGGGGGGGAGGGGGGCAGTGAGCAACTCTCTAAAACAAAATTTAGTGGAATTATGCAATGGTTTTCTTTGGCTTTATCTCTTAGCCTGGGAGTGGGGGGGGGGGGGGCATTGCACTCCTCTTGACCATCCCTGTCTAGATAGGAAAAATAATGTTTCATCAGTCATAATTGTCCTCAGTGCTGGATCTAGGGGACCACATCCTACATTTTGAAATATTGATAACTATAACAGAACAGAGGTGGCAAAATATTAAACATACACAGTCGTATTGTATCAGAATAATATGACCACCTACCATAGTATATGTATGGTAGGTGGTCATATTATTCTGATATGACTGTGTACATATTCAGTGGCCACTTTATTAGGTACAGATTCATGTTATGTTATTTACTCAGATAAAGAAAATAGTTGCTTCTTAAATAAGCTTTTTATGAAAAATGTGACTGAAAATAGCTTAAAAAGAACTAAATCAGATCTCTTTCAGACTTGATTTTCAACAATATTTATTTGGCATTTGGAAAGTTATAAAAATTAGAATATTTAATAGTAAAATTGGCAGTTTAAATAATTATTCTTTAATAAATAATTTTAATAATTGCTCAAAGTAGTGAAAGCAAGTTAAAATGAAAACAATAACCATTCTATAAATTTGAACTTTGTATAAATTTACTAACAATGGTAAGAGTATTTTTTAGCAATTTGTGTAATAATTATGTTAATTTTCCCAATTTTGAATGATTATTTTTTACAGAATGCGATAACTTACTTAAACATTTCAGCTTCTCTAATGTTTTAAATGCTGAATGCATATTGTTGGAAATTGAGATTGAAATAGATTTAATTAAGATCTTTAAAATACCTTTAATTGTTTTTTTTTTTCTTTCATAAAAAGTTTATTTAAGAAGTTACTGAGTTCTGTATTTGAATTACTATTGACATAACATGGAACTATATGGTGAAATATTCTGCAAAATATTACACATATTTTTGCAGAAAGTATTACATAACAGAACAGCATTCTTGTTCATTTTGACATGATCCAGTTACTTACATCCTTCCCCTTTATTTTTTCTAGAATTGGTCCTGGTTGTTCTGAATTTACTTTTTCAATAAGCCATTCTAGAGAAAGACCTCTCAGCTTTGGAATTAGTTATTGGTAAGGTTAGGTAAATTTTGAAGCGTAATGGGAAAACTATGAAATCTACTATTATGTTTCTGTTATAAATTTTATTCAGCATATCAACACATCCTAATTTTTTCTTCTATTAGTTTGCTAGTAGAGATGGATTCACACAAGAGTTATGAGATCTTCTGCTCTGAGGCCCTCCAAAATTTGTGAGGCCCTTGGACTGAAACCCTAATAGCCCATTCTCCTCTGGTTTTGTGTGTTAGAGTGAATTTGTTTAAGTCATAGAAAAGACAAGCAACTCATTTGTAAAGATGTCAGACATTTGCAAGTAACTGTAAGTGAAACAACATTGTTTGCCATTATAGAAACTATCTATTTTGTATTATAAAATCATTATAATATTAGAGATGCTTGCAAAAATAGTGTTTCTTTAAACCAGTGCATTTCATCTCTGAGTTCCTTGACTCTTGCTTCCTCATTATGTTTGCATTATAATATTTTCACTACATCTTAAATTATAATGTTTTTATGATATTTCAGGGTCCTCCTGGTGTAATAGGTCCACAAGGTTTATCAGGATTACCAGGATTTCCTGGTCCAGAAGGTATGCCAGGTGAAAAAGGGGAAAAAGGAAACATAGGAGTGTCTGGATCAAGGGGATCTAAAGGAGACAGGGTACATTAGTTTTCTTATTTAACTGTACATTACTTTCCTTATTGAATATCTTCATTTGCATTATTTTTTTAATATATATTGATTTACTATTGATATTATATCAGTAGAGAAGCTGGAAATCACTTGGGGCACTGAAAGCATCTTGTGAATAGATTTTAAGTATAAGCAATAGGAATTTCATATATGTAACATAATTTCTAGTCTACTACAACTTTATTTTTGTGCTAAATGTTTTGCTAAAATATTTTTTCATCAGCTGTTAAAATTGATGTTTACAATATACAGCACACACCACTTAATGTGATCACCAGTTATTAGTCAAGATTCATCCCTTACTATTGTGTTCTAAAGGGGAGATTAAGTCATTAGTTTAATGGAAATGTAAGGAAACAAGTTATCTTCACTCAGGACCAGTGCAACAGCACAAGAGTTCCACACCATCACTTGGGGCAGCACATTTTTTAAGGATGCTTACTTTTACTTTAGCTCAGTACAAAAAAGTCATGGTTGCAAAGTGCTAAACTCTCTATGTGATTTTGATAGTATAGTAAGTTTGAAATAGTATTAATTACTTACAATTTCTTATTTCAAGAGTGGAGACCGAAAAATATACTCACTTAGGATCACAAAAATGCCAAGATCATTTGGAATGGCAAAATTTGTAAGGTCGCTTGAGGAAGTGAAAAATTAAATCAGTTGGGGTAGCAAAAATTAGTAAATTCACTTTAGGTTGCAAAAAAGCATTTTGTGCGAGGTAAAGAAAATGTTTTCTTAGGTGGACAAAAGTAGATTTTCTTGGGGTGGCAAATGTATTTGGGGATGCGAAGAGTAATTTTACTTGAAGTAGAAAAATAAATTTATTTCATCATCATCATCCTCATCCTCAAGCAACCATGGGCTATGGAGGTCCAACCAGACAGTGAAATTTTGTTCTCCAAGCAAGTCTGTCCTGAGCAACATCAACTGTATCTGGCCACTGCACACCAATTCTAATAAGGTCCTGTTTGACATTGTCTGCCCACCACATCCTAGGTTTCCCCCTCTTTCTGAGACCTTTAGGCACATTGTTCATAACCTATTCGCCAATCTATAATTATCCATACAGGCAACATGGTCAAACCAACGGAGTCTCTCTCTGCCCAATATGCTGCTTAAAGGAGGTTTCCGACTCGTTTGCCTAACCTCATCATTAGTTATGAAGTTGAACCACCTAATGCCCAAGATACTGCGTAAGCACCTAGTTTCCTGTTATTTTGTTTACAAAGTGTCCAAATTTCACTACCATAACTAACCCTAGAAAGAATCAAACTATTATACAGTCTAATTTTAGTCTTTAGGTGTATACGCCTATTTCTCCACACTCTCCATAGATTCTTAAAAGTCCCGGCAGCAATCCCTATCCGTCTGTTAATCACATGCCGCATATCACCAGTATCTGTTACATAGCTCCCAAGATAATTAAACTGTGACATCTGCTCAAAACTGCAACCATTCAGATTAACTGAATCACAGCCTGCCTGACCAATTTTTATTACTTTAGTTTTCTCTCTGTTTATAACCAAACCTACTCTACTACCAGTTTCATCAACAGCTTGAATGAAAGAGTTCATCTCATCAACATCATATGCCAAAAGGGCTAAATCATCAGCATAATCTAAATCAGAAATTTTCGTATCTCCAGTCCATTTAAGGCCAAAATCTTTCCCTTGAAGTGAATTTTGCATAACGTAATCAATAACCAAACTAAAGAGAAAAGGGGACAAAAAGAATCTTTGTCGAACACCAGAAGTAATGCTAAACCAATTGCTACAAGCCTTACCAACTCTCACACACGACTCAGTGTTATTATAGAGAGCTTTCATTATGTTAACTAACTTGTCTGGTATACCATATGATCTCAGAATCAACCACAAATTATGACGATCAACAGAGTCTAAAGCTTTTTGAAATCAACAAAGCTAGCAACCAAAGGTTTCTGAAACTCTAAACATTTCTCAAGAATCTGCCTAAGTGAAAATATCTGATCCACACATCCCCTACCACTTCTGAATCCACATTGCTCATCACGCAATTGACTGTCAACCAGATTCTTAATTCTATTAAGCACAATCATGGAAAGAGCTTTACCTGGAACAGAGAGTAGGCTGATACCCATATAGTTATTGCAAGAACTGCGATCACCTTTTTTGAAAATAGGGATAACAATAGCTCTGGTAAAATCCTTAGGAACCATGCCTTTATCATGAAAGATATTCAAAATTTCAGTCATCCAAGTGGTAACCGAAACATTTCCAGCTCTAAGCATTTCAGCAGTAATTTCATCTACCACTGGGGATTTATGAAGTTTAAATTTAGAAACAGCCAAAATAACTTCAGATTGTGTTATAGGGCCAACATTAAAGCCACCAATGCATCTATCATCATTGCAAACAATGGGAGTAGAACTAACTACATTGTTTAGAACATCTCTGAAATGCTCAGCCCACCTAGCCATGACAGAATCCTCCCCTTCTATAACCTTACCTTGTTTATCCTGCAATCCTTGTATTCCTGTCCGTTTTCTACCACATAAAACATTAACTATCTGGTACAGTTCTCTGCTGTTGTGCTGCCTAACTGCTTCCTCAGCTTTGTCAGCCAAACCATCAAGCCAAAGATTTTTATCAGTAGCTAACTGATCCTTTGCACGTTTATTAAGCTCTCTGTAATCCTTCCTATTAGGACTAGTAGGGTACTGACTGATTAAGGGCATTCCTGAAGTTCTTTCTTTCTTAAATGAGCTCAAGTGCCTTATCACTCAAATAATTTTGCCTCCTCTGCTCCTTTTTTCCTAAAAGAGTACTGTTAGTTTCCAAAGAAGCCTGTTTAAATTGGCCCCATTCTTCCTCAACTTCAGTATTAAGCAAACCATGACTGTCATAATGACTAAGTAACCTATCATGGTAAGTTTTGGCTATAAATGCATCTTTCAGAACTTCAGTATTAAAGGTAAATTTTTTAAATTTAGCACAACACTTTTTAAGTTGAAGTTGCAAGACACTTTTAACAAGGTAATGGTCAGATCCGCCGTCCCGTGGCCGAGTGGTTAGCGCGCTTGGCTGCAAATCTAGGGGACCTGGGTTCGAGCCCTGGGTAAGGCATGGATGTATGTGTCGTTTTTCTGCTGAGGTCCTGCCATCCACTCAGACCTTATACTGTGGCATATAAACTGACAGGCTCCTGTCAGACCTCTGTGGCAAGCAGCTGCTTGAGGGGGTATATTTTTTTATGGTCAGATCCAATTTTAGCTCCCCTATATGCCCTGATATTTCTAACAGAACTAGCCCATTTGCTGTTAATTAATATATAATCAATCATATTCCTATGCAGCCCATCAGGTGAAACCCATGTGTATTTATGTATGTCGCGGTGTTTGTAATATGTGTTAGTTATTCTGAAACCATTGAGTTTACTTACCTGTAGGAGACGTTGCCCATTGCCATTGCAGCTACCAATACCAAAAGGGCCTATTACTCCTCCCCAAAGGTCAGAGTCAGTACCAACTTTGGCATTGAAGTCACCTAGAACAAGGGTAATATCCCCTTTCTTGACAGAATGCAAAATATCCTGAAGTTGTCCGTAAAACCTATCCTTCTCATCCTCATCGGCATCCTCAGTGGGGGCATAACAGCAGATAACATTCAAGTCTTTAACGCTTGTCTAAAATTTTGCTGTAAGAAACCTTTCATTAATGCACGCATATCCTAGAAGAGAATCACTAGCATGTCTGCTGAGAAGCAGACCCACACCTTGGTGATACTTATTGTCGTCCCTCCCTGAAAAGAGAAATTTAAGATTATTTTTAAGAATCTGACCTTTATCTGTCTATCTGGTCTCTTGCAAGCCGAGAATATATAAATTAAAAATAATAAAAAATAAATACCCCCTCAAGCAGCTGCTTGCCACAGAGGTCTGACAGGAGCCTGTCAGTTTATATGCCATACTAGAAGGTCTGAGAGGATGGCAGGACCTCAACAGAAAAACAACACAAACGTCCATGCCTTATCCGGGGCTCGAACCCAGGTCCCGTAGATCAGTAGCCAAGCGTGTAAACCACTCGGCCACAGGACGGTTATATAAATTATAATGGTGGAATTCTTGTGTGAGGACATCAAGAGAAAAAGCTCTGTGCAGAGTCCTCACATTCCAACTACCTATGGAGAGAAAATGGTTAGTTGGATGTTTAAAGAAACTATGTTTATTGAGAGAGGGAATGCTGACAATATCAAACAGCCCCCTAATCGCAGACATGGGGCAAAGACCCATTACCCCACCACTAAAGGCTGAAGCCATCTACAGTGGAAGACTTCCTCCAATGTAAAATTTTATGATGCCAATAGAAGGAAAGAGTTCAGGTGCCTGTGATGACCTCTGCTCAGGATTGTCCACCAGCTGATAAACATATCCTGTGAATCTATTCACTTGGGGCTGTCAACCCACAAACAAAGAGAAAACACAGCGGAAGATTTTCCCTCACAGAAGCCCACCAGTACAGCAAAATCAGTATCCATAATCAAGCTCAGAGCCATAATTTCATTCAGGTTGGTATATATGGTCAGCACCAGGACCCTGTGTTGTTGACCACTCCTCAGCAGGGTAGAAAAAAAAGAAAAGTAGCCATAGATATCCAGATCAGTAGGCCACTAATCTGGCAGCCCTCCCCTTCCGTTCACTTCCACAAGAGAGTATCTCTTTTGAAAGGTACTAACGGTCTGCACCACGAGAAGGTGGGGTCAGACATTAGATGCTAGGCCTGGCCGGTTCTATTCATCATCAGAGGAGATTGATGCATAGCTCTCCTTGGGGTAGATAAAAAAAAGTTTCTTTGAGCATCAAGCAGAAAGTTTACTTGAGAGCAGCAAAAAGTAAATTTGCTTATGGCAGCAAAATATCTTGGGCAATGCCAAGGCAGGAGCAGATAGGGCAGTTGCCTAGGGCATCAATGGCAAAGAGGTGCTGCAACAGATTAATCAAAAATAAACACTAATATTTTGTTTTTCATTTACTAGACATTAGAATAATAATTCAAGTTGTATAGTTTAGTGATAAAGTATCACAGGAAATTGTCCTGTAGACAAGAAAAACTTGAAATTATTAGCTGAAAAAGAAATTTTTGGTTTTGCCCTGAGTGGGAGTTAAACCCATCTCCAAGAAACATGTGAGGTATGATAACCACCACACCATCAGCTGCTAACCTTTTTTTTTTCAGCAATGTAACATATAAACATTCCCATATATTTTAGTTGATTTACTCCTGATGAGTGATCCTATATCAGGAATTAGGCAACCAAGCTCCTCCTGTGATGGAAATAATATTTGTCACCCATGCTCACAGCATCATATAAATAATTCAGTAATAAAATATCATAGGAAAATATCCTATAGACAACACTTGAAATAATTAACTGAAAAAATTTGGTTTGCCCTGAGTGGGATTCAAACCCACGTCTCCCAGTTTCTGGGAGGTAAGTGAGTAATTCTCTTGATTACTCTGTCTGTAACTTAGTCCTTTTTTCAGTTTAAATTGAATTAATTGATTTTCATAAAATTCTTATTTGTCTTCTAATTATAGATGACAATATATTTATTACCATATTTTATGGTGATATTAATTTTGGCCTCAATGAATATGATTTTGTTAAAATGAACTAAATTTAAACTTGCACATGTGTATTTTTTCCTATTAATTAAATTTGAGGGGGCCTCAATAATTTTCTTGCCCAGGGCACCAAAAGAGGCACTAGCCAGCCCTGCCTGCACCCTCAACATTAAACCAATTGGATATGTGCACATCAGTGGTTGAACCACTAATGCCTAAAGCATGTAATAGATATTGCTATATGCTACTCAGTAATTTTGGAAATGGTCAGATAGAAGGCCTCTGAAAGGTTGGTTGATCTATCTGCCAAATAGTGGCCCATAATGGTTGAGATGATCACCATTGGTAGCTATATCAAGACTAAATTAGGAATAGTGGTATCAGAACTAAAGCCTTTCAGCCTCTGCAAACCATCTCTCTCACCCTTTATAAGCAAATAGTTATAGAAAGCATTTCTAGAGATTGACAATTGTCATGTATCACGAATACGAAAATAGAGCGTTTCAATTTTTTTAACCAGTGTGAATTTTTGAACAGAAGTTGCTAAATAAACTGAATATATGTGGGAAGAATTACATTGCAGATACCCATTGCTTTAGGAACATTCAATGAACATCTTGCAATAGTTTTATGCTAGGTTACTCTTTATTCAACTGAAAGGTACATAAGCAGTGGCACACCCAGAAGGAGGCCAAGGGGCCCTGGCACCTCCCAAAGAAAAAGGAAAAAAAAAAACACTAGAAAATTTCCAAAAATCTTTTCCTAATTAAAATTCATTTTTTATATTTATGTTGTATCTTCTATTTCTATACTACTTATGAATTAGTGGTCACATAAGGTGGGAATACCCTTTAGCTCTTGGGAATCGCAGCTGCTGTGAACACAAGGTGAACAAATCAGGCGAACCGAGTGCTACTTCGTTTGCCCAAGCCAGGCCAGAGGGCCCCCCCCCCACCCCCACCCCCCCGCCACCAAGATTAACTCCTGAGTGTGCCACTCTACATAAGTTTATTAAATTTTGATAGTTTTAGTTAGTGGAATCCTTTGCATTTACATAAGTCTGTGTGGTTTTCAACATGCAAAATGTGTACAGTGACACATCACTGTGTTGAATTTGCATACCTCTGAACATAGTAGTAAGGGAAAGTATAAAGTCCACTGCATTAGTCCATAACTATTACAAGTATCAGAGTCTTGGTTTCCATCTTAGAAACGTTGTGCAATGAATGAGTTAAGTATTGAAATTTGTGCAATTTTGTCAGTCATTACTGGTAAAAAGGATTAAAATTAAGTTATTCTTTTATTCCTGCCCTCCCCCAAAATTGTCCATTGCAGCCTAGAAACAGTCAGCATTACTTAGCAACCTATAACACTTGTTACTTTTGCAGAAAATAAGTTTGTGTGTGGCACATAAGTTGTCCCATTTTGAAAATAGAAGATTAAGTAACCCTTTTGAAAATAAATTTGAAGTTCAGTGACCCAAAAGATTAAATGTATTTCACAAATGAACTCATCCAGTGCTGAAGCAGTTGGGAGACAAGAAAACAGTTTATGTATCTAGAAGCACTTATACACTTTCAGAATATTATTGTTTGATATTGATTGAATTCTTTATTATACAAAAAGCCTATTATGGGTTCTGTATTATTTTATACAATTTTAAGCATATTTTTTATTATCTTATTACTGTTATTAATGATTATTATCATTGTATTTACAGGGCAAGATGGGTATGCCAGGGTTTCCTGGAATTAATGGAATTCCTGTAAGTACTTGTTTCTTTCTTTACTTTCATATGTTTTTCGTAAATGCAAACAAAGAGAAATACCAAAAAAAAAGTAGAGCTTTCACACTGCAGAAATTAAAATTAAATTAATATCTTTATTAATCTATGACAAAGTTAAATGTTTTAAAGAATTAGCAATGCCTAAAGAAGCTCACTTGTACCTAATGATACTCCCACAGTAAGAGCGTGAAATGCACATCATGGATTTTAACATTTATAAGCACCCTATTCTACCATAAGTATCATTAGTTATTGTATTCATTATTATTATATTCATATATTATCATTTATTATTCATTGACACTCTGCAGTCACAAAACTGCAATCAGCAGAAGAAATTTTCACTCTAAGCAACCAATTCATCAGCTTACTGCATCACCTTCTCCACTTTAAACCTGTTGTTCCCCAATATCTTTTGAAGGCGATGAGGATTTATGTATAAAATGAAAGCTTGTGATGCAAGGAGTATCATAGGTCCAAAAAAATTGATCTCTCATGCTTTCTCCCACCCCCAAGAAAGGGAAAATATGAAAGCGATTGTTTCTTTTTATCTACACAGCGCGAGTGCCCAAATGTAACAAGTTGTATGCAAAATGAAAGCTTACTCTAGTACACAATTAAAAGGACCTTCTTACTCAAAAATTAATTAAAAATAACTTAAAATTCTCTGTCATTGAACAATAAAATTTTAAAGTTTATCCTTCAAGCTATTTGCATGTTAAAAGATTTTAGGAGAAAAACTTGGAAGCTTTTTGGAGCAAGGACAGCGCTCCATCTTCAGTGAAGTGACACTATGTAGTGACATTAGGGCTGTTCAGAGCTTCTTTCCATATATCATGAAGGGCGATTCCAGTGTCTCAGTTGCAGGTGGGGACAGTAGAGGTCATTATTTCAATTATGAGTTAGCCTACATTGCCTACAATTATAAGTTAGGTGTCAAATGAAAGCTCATACGATGTAGTAGACTATTTCGAATTTTATCCTTCAACATTCTCTCCTCCCCCCTTACAGGGAGGATTTTAACACACTTTTTTCACTGGTATTTTCACACCTTAATAAGATATATCTCAAAATAAAGCATGTCTTGTCTCCAATGTCAACGGCTACATTAAACACAACCACAAAAACAGGGGGAGGGAAAATGTGGTCGATGTTCTTGTATAAAATGAACATTTCAGAAGGTAGGTGCTTTTAGTGACAAAGAAAAAGTATAAATACACTAGTTTCCATAAATTATGGAAAACTCAGAAAAATTAAGATAAACAAAAAACTATATGAATGATTTTAATGAAATTTGATGAAAACATGAATTACAATGCTAGTTTCATAATGGCATAAAATATTTTATACTAAAAATACTCATAACTAAAAAATTTATACTAAAAATATTTTTCGTCAAAAAATAACACTTACAGGAACTTGTCCAAAAATGAGGTGTCAGAATGCAGTGGGCAAGGTTTTTTAATAAGGAGTGTGGTCCCCGCATACAGCAATATAGGCACAACAGTGATGTTCCATGCTGTTTAGCTGTTTATGATGTGAATCAACTCAGTAGAGAATAATGCATACAGCAATATAGGCACAACAGTGATGTTCCATGCTGTTTAGCTGTTTATGATGTGAATCAACTCAGTAGGGAATAATGACCATTGTTCCTTTAAAGAAGTAATAAGCACCCCCTTTGTTTCAGGTGGTGGGTTGAGGGCAGCAACATATCCCTTGAGCATCCCATACATGCTCAATCGGATTAGGTTGGGACATTGAACTGGACATTCTATGCACATAATGGTCTCCTCTTGAAGGCATTTTTCGACTAGTCGAGCTCTGTGTGGACAAGCATTATTGTCTTGTAAGATGAATGTTTCATCTATTGCACCAGCATAAGGACATACATAAGGGTTCAGGATGTCATCTCTATACCTTTGAGCATTGAGGTTCCCACTCATCAACACATAGAGGTCTGTGTGTCCACCTAAGAAAATGCTACCCCATAAACACATGCTACCTCCACCGTAACTATCTCTTTGATGGATGTTACTGGGATGATAGTAATACCTTGTTCTCTCCATATCAAACAATGTCTGGGATCACTCTGCAAGCAATATCTGAACTCTTCTGTGAAGAGTACAGACCTCCATTGCTCTCCTGTTCAGTTAACATGCGTGCATATTCAATTCAACCACTCTCTCCTGACGTGACATGAGGATATACAAATTACTGATCTTCTAGCATACAGACATACCTCATGAAGCTTTCTACACACAGTAGAAGCTGATATAACCCTCCCAGTGGCTGCTGCAAGAGGATTGTAGTCGAGAGGGAGTAGACATCCTGCTGTTAATCACAGATATTGGTCCTGTATAGCAGTTGTAACTCTAGCCCTTCCTCGGCTAAACCTCCGAGACATGGAATCCATGCTAAGAAATTGATTCTACTGTCTATGGACCACAGAAGGACTCACATTCAGCCATTGTGCCATGTCTGACTGACTTTGGCTTACTACAAGCCAGTCAATAGCTCTCCACCACAGTTCATTTGGCAAATGATGTCTCGAGGTCATTCCTACAAAATGGCTATTTCGAATTTCTTTACTCACATTTACAACACAAAATAACGATCCACTCCAAAACACCCGTTTTTATGCCATTATCCGTTTGTGCAAATTATTATTATTTTTTGAATAAGTAAATGATGTCCCTATCGATGTGGCCCCTAGTTATTGCCTAGTATTATAAATCTGGTCCTGCTGACCCATCTTTCCAGAATTTTTAAGCAATGGATTGAACAATTTTCATGGATGATTCACACATATGATACTCTCTGATACTTTGTATGAAAATTTTTATGATACTTTATATTTTTAGATATGTATTGGTATTTACCATGCCTGGATATAGAAAAAAATGAAGGGGTTGGGGTGCCAAGTGATTCAATCGAGCTAGAGAAAAAAAAAGGCGGGGGGGGGGGAGGACAAAGAGACTAGAATTTCATCAAGTATAACATTTTTCTCTCAGTTTTAGAGATGTTTAAAACTTTCTTGAAAAAATGCATGAAATACACATATCTAATACTTTTGGCTGTTCTTACTAGCATTCTCAGTGTGTGTGTGTGTTAGGGGAAGAGTCATTTTCTTATATCCAGCCCTAGTACAAACATGCTGAATTTTCCAAGTAGTTATTTTATTTATATTCATTTCCAGGGATTACCAGGAATACAAGGACCTAGAGGACCTCCTGGACTTGATGGATGCAATGGAACTGATGTGAGTTCATTACTTAAATTGTTTAGATTTTAATAATTTTGTGAAATAAAATTATCCACCCTTTGGCATCATGTGACCAACTGAGGAACAATTTGAACACAGAAATTTTAAAGGGCATTACTGACACACCTACGCATTCACAGAAAAAAACTTTCAAAACTAGGGATAAAACTAATAGATTTAACTATTTGTTTTGTCTCTAGACAAACTAATAGTTATTAAATCTATTCCTGTTATTTAAAACAGCTACATTTCAATTTTTACCCTTATTTACATTTTCAACACTTTTCATTTAGTACTGAAATTAAAACAATTTATATTTAAAAATTCAGATATTAATACAGTGACATTCTGCTGGAATTGTATAGGCTATCTTTTATATACATTAATAACCTTCATCAGCAGACTGACTAGTATAAAAATAAACCACAATAAATTATGGTACTTTCAGTCCTAATAAAGCATATATATATGGGCAAAAATAGTTGTCTTAACAAGCCTATTGGTATTAGTCGTGCTTTTTTTAGAGTAAATATTTATGCAAACAATAAACTGGAAATAATTTTAGAATATGAACTATATTGAAGAATTGCTTATGCAATAAAACTTAGTGCTGTAAAGTTTAACTAAACATAGAGATTAAGGAAATGAGTAAACAACATTTTGCTTCATATTCTTCTGCAGATTAAATATAGAATATAAAATATATCCCAAAGTATCAAGCTTCTGACAGATATATGTATAAAAAAAACTTTCTTATGCCTTATTTTCTAAACTTTATAGCCTTTATATAACAGAAATTATTTAGCTAAAAATTAATTGCTACTTGCAGGGTGCACCAGGCCAGCCAGGACGGCCTGGAGATCCTGGCCCACAAGGATATTCAGGAACTCCAGGCATAAAAGGTGATAAAGGAGATTCAGCTATTGGGCCCACAGGAGGAAAAGGCCAAAAGGTAAAGCAGTGTTTTGCATTAAGATGATGGCAAAGAAACTTATTAAAATTTAGATTAGATGGCAAAGAAGCTTATTAAAAAAATATTTGCATATACGCATAGTATAATCATCACTTGCTCTTTTTAATTTTTGCTTATTTATCAACCAACAGGGTGAATCTGGAAGGGATGGACAACCTGGTTTTCCAGTGAGTATAAGGTTTAGTATAAAATTATTGTAATGATTTAAAATATACAATATTTTAACAGTAAGCTTTCTTATATATCACATATTTTCAAAACTCTACAAGCTCGGTGAGAAAGGGGGTACACTGACCTTGAGCCTATTGTGTAAAAGGGGTCCATGTCTAAGTTTTTTATTTATACCTACATTGATATTATTTATCAATAATATAAAAGTCATCATTTTAGAAATATAAATTTCTCTATGAAGTCATCATATTTAGATCTCTAACTTTCTATATAAATTCTATTTCTCACATGATTGGGCTATTAGTAAATGTTTTTTGCCGTAGCTGATAAGAATATAAGAAATGTGTGCTTCTTTTACTCTCTGTGTTTTTATATCTACATCAATGAATTATTTTTAAAATTAGTTGTATATATTCTGTGGATATGATAAATGTGGAGAAGACCGGTACTGTAAATCTGACAAATACTGTCAGAGAAATGAATGCACCAGAGGTGCATTCATTTCTCTGACAGTATTTGTGTGCTTTTTTTTACACAAAGAATATATTGTGATTAAGCTTACTAGCAAGTTAATAGCTGATTAGATTTTTTAATAATTAGCTAGTTTGGAAGTACTGACAGTGAAGGCACCTTTAGCTAGAAAAAATAGATTTGACAGTGTGAAAGAACTGCTTGCTAGTTGTAAAGCTCATAAAGTACTTCCCAACAACCACAAGCTCCACAAAATATCCATAAGATATAAAAGATGAGCAATGGATATCCATTTGTCATCTTAGATATCACATGGATATATTCTAGACTTTGTGGTTGTCTGGGTTTTAAAGTCTAGTTCCTTGTAGATAAATTGTTTAATTGTATTATTTGCATATGTTCAGAAAAACGAATTTAGAGTACTAAACTGTATTTTTTAATTTGAATTATTCTTAACCCCAGTAACACCTTCATTAAATATTTTAACTTTGTATGAAAAAGAAGTTAATTTTATTTTTGTGTTGTATATGCAGATTGTGTGCATTAATAAACCATTATTTTTCATAACTTATTATTATCTTTACTGTGATTATACTAATAATTACCTACTATGATACTGTTCTTTGAATATATTAAAACATTTATTAAAGTTGGGGGAGGGACTGGCTCTTCACACTTTAAAGCCATAATGTGGCATTCTGGTACCCTAGAAAAATTGCCCATTAAGAGGAAACATGAACCCACTGCATCAGCAAATGTGTGATCCTGATACCTTCCAGTAGTCAGAGGTCCTCTGTTAAACACATGGAGCCTAGTGCAGCCACTGATAATAATGCCTATCCACCATCAAACACCATCTTCATATTAGTCCCTTTCTTTGATATTAGAGGGATGATATCATGCCCCATGTTCTCCCCATATGCATGTTCATCTATAAGATAAATCTCAACTCATCTATGAAGAGAACAGTTACCCACTGTTCTTGGGCATCATATACATGTTGTTGAGATTAATTTAGATGGGTACTTCTATGGAAGGGTTACAGAGATGCATACTTCTGATCATCTTGCATAGAACCCCTCTCCTGAAGTCTGAAAACCATTCATCTTGCGTTCTCCTTCCTGTGGACAAAACAAATTTTGAAGCAAGTTAGGGAGCTGCCAGTGCTCTATGATGCCTGGCAGTTACTGTTGTGTATTTTAATGCATATAAAAAGTTGGTCAATCACTTTTAAAATCTGTTTTATCTTTAAACTTAAATTGCAACTTTGTGTGTAACCATCTTTATATGCCATCTTACCTCAACGTGTTAAAAAACATTTCCCAAAGAACTGTCAGCAACAACAACAACATTATGTCGCCTTAGATGTCTCAGGAATTGAAAGTAGCAATCGACAGCAATAACTCAATGCCATCTATGAGTTCCTGATTCACAGTAATTGCTATGCTAAGAAACATTAACTTACACATATGCTCAATAGAATAAAGTACATCATTGGGTACTTGAAAAATGTTGCAAGTCTAAGTTTATGTTGCATTGATAAATGCATTCATTAATGTTAATGTGGAACTTTCTTCAAAATGGACATTCCAGATTGATAGTGATCTCTCAATAGCTAGAACAATAATGGCAATTATTGTTGTTCGGTAATGACCAATTGTTTTGTATTTTAGGTGTTTTGTTAACAAGTAAATTTTAGTTTTGTACTTTATGTAGAGTATTTAGCCTTCTAGACATTACAGTGTTTTGCACTTGAATTTTAATACTTAAAGAAAGAAATACACGAATGTAAAAAAAAAAGTCCAAAATTATTCAGGCTAAACAACATTAACCTTTATTTCGAATTTATTACCACAGTTATAATATTTATTACTAATACATTATTCCCTTTGTATTTATATATGAAATATTATCAGAATTTAAATATAGTATGTAATGGTTTGCAATAAAATGGAGACAGCATACAGGCCTAAATCTAGAAAAAGAATAAAGGGGGTGGGGATTTCAACAATGCAATCAAGCTGAAAAAAGGTAAAAGGGAGGCCAAGAGACTGAATTTCCATTGCAGTATAACATCTTTTCCTCCATTTTAGAAGTTTTTAAAAAAAATTATGAAAAATGCTTGAAATATGCCCAAGCTTTTTTTCTTGGCTTCCATTACCCTTACTAGCATTCTCAAAGAGCTTGTAGGGGGAAGGGGGAGGGCATGGTCCCCTGGGCTGGACAGCATATGCTAGTATTTGTATATTTACCACATTCTTATGTTTCCACTGTAATATTAAAGTTTTTTTTTAACTCTTGATCACATGAGAAGCAATGATAAATAATTCAAGAATAGGTATTGGCAGGATTTTTTTGGAGGGAGGGCTGCAGACTGCAGTGGGGAAAAATCAATGTTTCAAGATAGATCATTAATGATCACAGTTGCAAATGCAACAATCATGCATTTATCATATCATAAAAATGCCTCAAAGCAAAATGAAGAAAATGGAACTTACTATTGAAAATACACGAGGTGACCAAAATGTTCAGGGACTGACTCTGTACCTTGAAAATGTGATGTTATAGTGAGTTACAACTTGTCACAACATGTTCAGTGATTTATTTAGAGATTGTAACTCATGAATCACCCATTTATCTTCAGTCAGTCTGAATTAGTGCATTTTAAATAGAAGGTGTTTTATGTGTTAACTGGCATACAACTATTAAATTAATATTAACATTTTTAAAGTTAAATAAGTAATTTTATTGAAGAGCAAATTTGCATAATTTTTTTTTTTCAAATTACAGAAAATTGCAACAGAAACCCATGAAATGTTAAAATGTTAAAAATAGCTTTCGAAGATGATGTTATGTGTCATATGAAAATTTTTCAATAGTTCACGAAGTTTAAAGAGCCCTTCACATCCATCAAAAATTATCCTCGCTCTAGCCATTCTTTCAACTTCAAAAACCATCAATTCAATTGCTGGTGTTCATAATTTGATCAGGAGAGACTGATGTTTAACTATTTGTGAAGTTTATAGTGAAATTGGTATTTGTTATTGGACATATCAATCAATTTTAATACAAGATTTGGGAATAATATGCATTTCAACAAAGTTTGTGCCTCACATCCTCACTGATGATCAGAGACAGTGGATGAGTTGTCGCTTGCATTATGACAATACTCTTGCACACTCAGCACTTTTCATATTCACCAGATTTAGCTCTCTGTGATTTTTGTTTGTTTGTTTCTGAAACTTAAAGTCCCCTTGAAAGTCCATTATTCAGAATGCAACACAGGAATTATTAACAATTTAAAAAAAAGCCTATCGAGAATGCTTCCAGAAGCTGTAGAAGTATTGAAATCAGTGTATACAGTATCAAGGAGGCTACTTTGAAGGAGAGCCATCTGAATTGCTGGCAAGCTTCATCATTTCCCAAATATTAGTTCAATCTCAAACTTTTTTTATCTTATCTCATACATGTAAAAAAATATTATTTTCATATTAATAAATTAAAAAAAATATGTTTGCAAAAACAATAGAAAACAAAAAAAATCAAGATTACATTTCGTTAAGGAGAAAAATGACATTAATTTTTAGGATACCTGATATTCAACTTAAATAAACTCTTCAATGAACTTTTTCAGGGGATGGGAGCAACTGCCCCACTTGCAAACCCCCTCCCTCCCTGCTGATGTCCATGAATGCAAGTACCTTTTATTTTATTATTGTGTTATGTAGCATGCTATGGGACAGCCAAGCATCTTAAAACTGCAATTATTAAAAAACCTTTTGATCTTGAAAACAAATTTTGTGATTTTCTTAGAAGAGAATGTAAAAAAAAAACAATTGAAAAAGCAGGAAACTACTCACTTCTATGTGAGATTTACTGGTTTACAAGCAACTTTAAGAGGATGTGATCATGCTTACCCATCTGATATGTTTCTCAGTAACAAAAATCAGCACATTAAATGCACAGAAATGGATGACTACCACTGGTTGACTGTTATCTTAAGTCACCCGTTTTTAGGAACAGCTAAATTTAACAGAATTCAGTTAGATTTTGATTGCTTTTTCGATCATTAATAATAGTATTTTTTTTAAATTATTGTTGTTTTTACTACTGTGGAATTTTGTAATAAAAGTAACTTTAAAATAAGCACTAATTGTTCGAGTAAAAATAATTTTGCTTTCTTAACAGGGACCACCTGGACAAGATGGACGACCAGGACAAAAAGGCGAACCTGGCCCATATGGACCTATTGTATGTTGTTTTGATTTATCTTTTAATGCATTATAAGTAGATTAATAAACTAAAACTGAAAGAACGAAATAAATTGTTCCTCAATCAGCTCACTTGCTACAGAGTTCTGAAAGGAGAGTGTCAGTATATGTCATAGAAATAAACCTATGAGAGAGATGAGACAGCAAAAATTATTCATCCAAGCAGCTGCTTGGAATAGGAAAAATTTTAGTGTGTATCATTCTTGTTTTTTTTTTTTCCCTTCATTATTCTACTTGCTGAAAGCAACAATAAATAAAATAAATGCTAAAATGTCTTTATTAAAAATCATATAAAGATGTTGTTTTGTGTGTGATGCTAATTTCCATTATGCTGGAGCACTAATCTACAATATTAGCAGATGGAAGATTTATCTCTTGGGTCAAGGGATTTTTTTAAAGTCTAAATATCACCAGGATATATATATATAGGAAGTAAGAATTTTTTAGTTTCAATTGCAAAAGTATAAAGAAATTAAATGGCTCAAATCTTTCATATCTGGCAAAAAACAAAATTGGCTGTAATGAGTTGAAAATTTTTACTCATTGATACCAGTTCTGATTTTTTTTACTCTATATATGCACATTCTCAATGCCTGACATTAAAATATACACATTTACCATAACATATGTACAATGAAAATGTAAATTATTGTAGAGTGGGAAGGGGTATCTTTACTACTGTAATTTTTCAGTGTTGTCCCTCACAATGATAAAATAGTACAGTATGTCACATAATAATGTAATCCTATGATACACCCAACTCTGGATGGCCTTGATGGGAAGCTACCATCTGTCTCCCAATAGCTGTTCCAGTGGGTCCCTCCCCCAACCTTCTCTGAGCCTTTGGAGCCCTTGTGACATGGCCATTTAGCCCATTGTGTGCAAAAAAGTGCCACTCAGAGGTAAAACAATCCAACCCAACTCTGGAGGGGTGGGGATGACTCAGTCAGTAGCACACCAGGCTCATAATCTGCAGTTTCGAGGTTCAAGTCCCACTTTGGCCAACATTGAGATTTATCTTCACAAAACTCCCCACCCACAATCAGTAGGGGACACCAGTGGGCTTGGAAAGGTTGCTATCTGTCAGATGGGACGTTAAGCTGTGGCCATGTGTGGAAGAGCCATACCCTTTTAAACAACATTTTGGATGGTCTTGACAGGAGGCTACCATCTGTCTCCCAACAGCTGTCCATTGTGTTAAAAAAAGTGCCACTTAGAGGTAAAACAACCCAACCCTGGAAAAAATCTAATTCTTATTCTTGGTGGTTCTGTTTTTAACAGTCTTTTTCACATCAGTTGGCATGTGAGAAGATTTGCTTGTTATATAAATCAATAAATACTTAGAAATGTAAAATTATGTAGGCCAGAATTAATTGAAAAAGAAAATATAAATTGTATTGTTTACTGATTTACATTATTAAATATATCCTTTAAATTTCAATTACTGAACCATTATAAATAATTATATTCTCTTTTTTTTCATAATTCTTTAAACTTAGGGCCCTAAGGGTGAACGTGGCTTTCTTGGTCCAAAAGGCAACATGGGAATTGGATTTCAAGGCCTAAAAGGTGAACGTGTAAGTAAATAAAAATTTGTATAAAGTATATTATATACAGAGCTATCTCATAGATAGGGGAACTAGATAGTGCATTCACAATAAAATTGTGATCCCAGCCTCCCTTGCTAAAAGACCACCATTTTTGGTGATAAAAAGCTTGCTACTGCAGGTAATTCTCATTGTATTGAACTAGTTTAAAAATTGTGTTTTCATTGTATTAAACTTGTTAAAAAATTATAAAATTGCACTTAGGATATCCTATGCTGCATTGTTGGGATAAATCTAAAACATATATCTTTTTTTTACCTTTTTAATTGCATTATATTTCAACTTTGGCAGCAATAGGCAGAATTTGTCATATCAGCTGTTTCATGTTTCTCACAAAAGCACACTTTTGATTCATTAACAACATATCCTCAAAGTTAGCAGCCTACAATGTTAACAAGTTGTTCATCTACTAAAAGCTAGACAAAGAATACAATGGCAGACCTGCAGTTTTGATCGTTCAGCCACCATCAAGGTTCAAGATGTTGTAAGTTCATGGTGAAAGGTTTATGGGTTGGTGCAAGGTACATTGCGTTAAGTATCCTAAGCAGTGCCATCTGTTGGCTGAGGACCATGAACAGCCAAATGACGAAATTTCTTTTTCCAAAAGAATTGTTTATTCACTGTATTTCCCTAAAAAAAAGCACTAAGTACGTGATTTGAAGTGATGGAAAAAAATTGAATTATCACAATAAAAAGAATATTGCATTCCAAAAAACATTACATCATTGCCTAAAAAATTGCATTACTAGCAGTGAAGACATTGCAGAATGAGAACATGTCAAATAAAACATTTAATTGTAAACATTTATTTCTAAATGTAAAATTTTGATTCCACACATAAAACCAGCCAAAATAATAGCACCTAAGACAATAATCTTTTCAGGTACAATTATTTTACAAAGCACATAATGCTAAACAATGAACTGTTATCCCACAATTTAAAAAACAAGCTATAAAATAATTTTATCAGAATCAGCCATATTAATCCGAGCATACCATTAAACAACAAACTGTACTTTCCGATCATTGACATCAAAATAGAGAACCCAGAAGTTAACCCCATCAGAGATAACTAAAAAAAAAATCAGAAAATCGCAAAAATTTAAATAATTCCACCAGAGTCAACAAGCCTAAAAAACACAAATATCGTATTCACCACCCATTTGCATTATGAAAAAAAAGTCCCCAGAACTAAATAATCCCATGAGGGACAACAAACGTAATAAACAAGAAAATCATAAACAATTTACTACTGATTCGCATTATAAAAAGCCCCCAGAACAGACATGCAAATTATAAAGCTCATCATCCCACATTTCCCACTTAATATAAACATATTTACACCAGGGGCTTTTTCACGGTTCTTAGCCAAGGGATTGCACTGACATACTACTCTTTTTCAATTATGTTACTTTACAAATATTACGTTCTGTGATGCCACGATTATACTGATCTATGGTTTGGATAAAGACGTTCAAAAATTATGATATATCATATCTAATTGATATTAATATGGATAAGTAAGAAATGGGTGAAAGGTTAAACATAAATATTTATTTTTATGGAATATGAGAAATTGGATTCTACATGATGATTACAATACTTTTTCAGTAGATCAGTTGTGCTGCTTTTATCTGTATTTTACATTTTACAATATCATAGAAAACCATATTAAAATACATTGCAGCAATAAACTGTATTTTATTTTATCATGCATTGAAACCTAATATTTCCTTTAATTGTTTATTCATTCTGTAATGGATCAATCTGATAAAAATGTTTTGACTATTGTGAAAGATTGACTGCAAAAACAGAATTTCCTTTCAGTTTTTTATTTTTAATTTTGAAATTTTAACAAATCTTATTTTGTTAGGGAGAAAAAGGAACCCTTGGACCTCCAGGACCACCTGGGACCTGTGATGAACTTGTAACTAAGGAAGGAACAACAATTGGTCCACCAGGACCACCGGGTATGAAAGGACAAAAGGCTAGTACATAAAAATCAATATTATGTGTTAATTGCTTTGTTTTACACTCTTCAGCCATTACTAATCTGTTTAGAAAACCTGAGACACTAATTCATCAAGATAATTCAAGTTTAATTGTCATGATTTCTAGCTGTTATCACACTTTAAAAAACTAAATTAGAGAGTGGTTACCAACTTCAACCATTGTTCATAGAAGAGTGGTTACCAACTTCAATGATTGTTTCCTGTGAAATATCCCTGATTATCACTTTATGCCTCTTTTATACTTTAAATCTACTTTACAAAGGTGATGAAGTAATAAGTAGATTTAAAGTAGAAAAGAGGTGTAAAGTGATAATCGGGTATATTGCACAGGAGGCAATATACCTCTGATAAGGAAGCAACTGTTGACATTGGCGACCAATCTAGGAATATTTTAGTTTTTTAAAGTGTAATAACAGCTAGAAATTGTGACAATTACACTTGATAAAGTGCAGCTGTATTTGTAATTTATTTATCTATACCACGATAATTAAAATTTATTTGAAAATTTATACATATAATTAATAAATACCCCCCTCAAGCAGCTGGTTAGTCATGGAGTCTGACAGGAGCTTGTCAGTTTATATGCCATAGTAGAAGACTTGTGAGGATTGGGGGACCTTAGCAGATAAACATCAGATTTTACAATGTTTCGACAAACATCCATGCCTTACCCAGGGCTCAAACCCAGTCCTCTTTGATCTGTTGCTAAGTGCACTAACCACTCAGCCAAGAGACAGCTTTATAATTAATTCATTTGTGTATTTACAAGGGAAGGAAGGGCAAATGGAGTTCATTCACTTGGAATCATTAAATAGAATTATTGGTCTATATAGGTTGCAAACACTTGTAGCACACAGTTGTTTATACAAATAGAAATATTTTGCAAGAATGGAAATACCATAAGGCACTTATGTTTCCAATTAATAAGGAGCAAAATATGTAATGAAGAATTTTGGTATAAATTATTTTTATATTCTGGTCATTTGTGACCATGTATTGTTTTTCAGGAAAACTGTTAATTAAAAACTTTTTTTTTCAACTCTATTAATATTATTTTGCAAAAGTCAAACATACAGGAGATAATAATAGTCTTCTGCAAAAGATTAAAGTTTATCAGTCAAATAAAAATTGTAAGGAATTACACAGTCATATCAGAATAATATGACCACCTACCATCGTATACTATGGTAGGTGGTCATATTATTCTGATACGACTCTATATGATACTAGTGGCCAGGCCTGGATCTGAAAAACATAAAGAGGGGAGACCAAGTGATGCATTCTTGCTGTAAAAAGGTAAGGGTGGGGGTAGTAAAAAGACTGGATTTCTATTGCATTGTAACAATTTTTCCTTCGTATTACAGGTTTTTAAAAAAATTCATGCAGAATGCACAAAATATGCACAATTGCAAAAATACAAATGTAACAATATTTGGCTTCTATTACCCTCACTAGCATTCTCAAGGGAAGAAGAGGGCATCCCCAGCTCTGCTAGTTCCAGAACATCTTGTAATTGTATCCCTCGATCCACAGATGTTCTTCACCATTACTGAAAATTTGGTGGTACCTTTGATCATAGTGCTAAGTATTAGTGCTAGAATGCTCCATCCACATAAAAATAAAACCACCAAATCCTCTGGTAATGACAAAGTTAGTATAATAATATATAAGCAGTAAATATGCAAAAAACTCATTAGTAATAAGATTTCTGAACTTTTCATTATTCCATCTGCATCCAGGTTTGTCATGCAACATTACTATTAATTTTTCATTAGTTTATGGCCGAGTGGTTAGCGCGCTTGACTACTGATCTAAGGGACCTGGGTTTGAGCCTCGGGTAAGGTCATGGCTGTTTGTATCGGTTTTCTGCTGAGGTCCTGCCATCCTCTCAGACCTTCTACTTTGGCATATAAAATGGCAGGCTCCTGTCAGACATCTGTGGCAAGCAGCTGCTTGAGGGGGTATTTATTTATTTTTTTATTTAACATCATGCGCAGAATCAGAAATTTCTAAAGTCAGGTAGTATGTGTGGGAGGGAATTGACATGTTTGAGTCTCCAATTTTTTTTGCATACTGCTTAGGTGTAATACTTTCAAAATTGCTGCTAAAGAATAAAAAATATTTTTCAACTAAATAACTAAAACTTTTCCCACCAAATAATAATTGTTCAAATAAGATCAGAATGTAAAAATAAATCATTCTAAGCATAATTTAAAAATTATAAAGAGTTACAAATTATATGGAAATTTTCCAAACAATTTAAATTGATGGAAATTATGATGATATAAAGCTATCTAACATACCAAACATAATGTATCATATCATACCACACACATGTATATCTGAATACTGATAAGCTATTCACTAGCACAATTTCTGCTTGAAATTAAAGAAGAAAAAGCTTTGTGAAAGGTTTTGTGGCAATTACGAAAATATTGCCACTGCTAAAGGTCAATGAATAGTTAGGGCCGGCATGAAGGAAATGTGAGTGGAATTTCAGCAAGCCATATAGTTAGAGAGGCAATGTGCTTCAAGGGAACTGATATCAAACTAACCATTCTTTGTTTAACAGCATCATCATCCTCAAGCAGCCATGAGCTATGGAGGTCCAACCAGACCGTGAAATTTTGTTTTCCAAGCATGTCTGTCCTGAGCTACATCTGCTGCATCCGGCCACTGCACATCAATTCTAACAAGGTCCTGTTTGACATTGTCTGCCCACTGCATCCTAGGTTTCCCCCTCTTTTTGAGGCCTTTAGGCACATTGTTCATAACCCTATTCGCCAATATATAATTATCCATATGGGCAACATGGCCAAACCAACGGAGTCTCTCTCTGCACAATATGCTGCTTAAAGGAGGTTTCCGACTCCTTTGCCTAACCTCATCATTAGTTACGAAGTTGAACCACCTAATGCCCAAGATACAACGTAAGCACCTAGTTTCCTGTTATGTTTACAAAGTGTCCAAGTTTCACTACTATAACTAACCCTAGAAAGAATCAAACTATTATGCAGTCTAATTTTAGTCTTTAGGTGTATACGCCTATTTCTCCACACTCTCCATAGATTCTTAAAAGTTCCGGCAGCAATCCCTATCCGTCTGTTAATCTCATGCCGCACATCACCAGTATCTGTTACATAGCTCCCAAGATAATTAAACTGTGACACCTGCTCAAAACTGCAACCATTCAGATTAACTGAATCACAGCCTGCCTGACCAATTTTCATCACTTTAGTTTTCTCTCTGTTTATAACCAAACCTACTCTACTACCAGTCTCATCAACAGCTCAAATGAAAGAGTTCATCTCATCAACATCATTTGCCAAAGGGCTATATCATCAGCATAATCTAAATCAGAAATTTTCGTATCTCCAGTCCATTTAAGGCCAAAATCTTTCCCTTGAAGTGAATTTCGCATTACATAATCAATAACCAAGCTAAAGAGAAAAGGAGACAAAATGCACCCTTGTCGAACACCAGAAGTAATGCTAAACCAATTGTTACAAGCCTTACCAACTCTCACACACGACTCAGTGTTATTATAGAGAGCTTTCATTATGTTAACTAACTTGTCTGGTATACCATATGATCTCACAATCAACCACAAATTATGACGATCAACAGAGTTGAAAGCCTTTTTGAAATCAACAAAGCTAGCAACCAAAGGTTTCTGAAACTCTAAACATTTCTCAAGAATCTGCCTAAGTGAAAATATCTGATCCACACATCCCCTACCACTTCTGAATCCACATTGCTCATCACACAATTGACTGTCAACCAGATTCTTAATTCTATTAAGCACAATCATGGAAAAAACTTTACCTGGAACAGAGAGTAGGCTGATACCCATATAGTTATTGCAAGAACTGCGATCACCGTTTTTGAAAATAGGGATAACAATAGCCCTGGTAAAATCCTTAGGAACCATGCCTTTATCATGAAAGATATTCAAAATTTCAGTCATCCAAGTGGTAACCGAAACATTTCCAGCTCTAGCATTTCAGTAGTAATTTCATCTACCCCTGGGGATTTATGAAGTTTAAGTTTAGAAATAGCCAAAATAACTTCAGATGTGTTATAAGGCCAACATTAAAGCCACCAATGCATCTATCATCATTACAAACAATAGGAGTAGAACTAACCACATTGTTTAGAACGTAACTGAAATGCTCAGCCCACCTAGCCATGACAGAATCCTTACCTTCTACCTTACCTTGTTTATCCTTCAATCCCTGTATACCTGTCCATTTTCTACCACACAAAACATTAACTATCTGGTACAGCTCTCTGCTGTTGTGCTGTCTAACTTCTTCCTTGGCTTTGTCAGCCAAGCCATCAAGCCAAAGATTTTTATCAGCAGCTAACTGATCCTTTACACGTTTATTAAGCTCTCTATAATGCTTTCTATTAGGACTAGTAGGTTATTGATTAAGGACATTCTTGCAGTTCTTTATTTCTAAAATAAGCTCAAGTGCCTTATCACTCAAATAATTCTGCCTCCTCTGCTCCTTTTTTCCTAAAAGAGTACTGTTAGTGTCCAAAAAAGCCTGTTTAAAATGATCCCATTCTTCCTCAACTTCAGTAGTAAGTATACCATGACTGTCATAATGACTAAGTAACCTATCATGGTAAGCTATAACTGGGTCTTTCAGGGCATCATTATTAAAAGTAAATTTTTCAACCCTAGCACAACACTTTGTAAGTTTAAGTTGCAAGACACTTTTAACAAGGTAATGGTCAGGTCCAATTTCAGCTCCCCTATATGACCTTGTATTCCTAACAGAACTAGCCCATTTGCTGTTAATTAATATATAATCAATCATATTCTTATGCAGCCCATTGGGTGAAACCCATGTGTACTTATGTATGTCACGGTGTTTGTAATAAGTGTTAGTTATTCTGAATCCATTGAGTTTACTTACATGTAGGAGACATTGCCCATTGCTATTGCAGCTACCAATACTAAAAGGGCCTATTACTCCTCCCCAAAGGTCAGAGTCAGTACCAACTTTGGCATTGAAGTCACCTAGAACAAGGGTAATATATCCTTTCTTGACAGAATTCAAAATATCCTGAAGTTGTGTGTAAAACCTATCCTTCCCATCCTCATCAGCATCCTCAGTGGGGGCATAACAGCGGATAACATTCAAGTCTTTAATGCTTGTCTGAAATTTTGCTGTAAGAAACCTTTCATTAATGCACTCATATCTTATAAGAGCATCACTAGCGTGTCTGCTGAGAAGCTGACCCATACCTTGGTGATGTTTATTGTCTTCCCTCCCTGAAAAGAGAAATTTAAGATTATTTTTAAGAATCTTTATCTGTCCATCTGGTCTCTTGCAGGCCGAAAATATCTAAATTATAATGGTGGAATTCTTGTATGAGGACATCATCAATTGGAAGTTGAAAAGAGTTTCTTCAACAGTGTTCAACCAAACAATACTTTAAAAAGAATTTGTATAGGACAACAGCAAAATAAGAAACATTTGGGTATCTCATTTAAAGTTTTAAAATTTATAATACTGTCTTGAAACATGAGATGATTGGTCTCCTTATCTCTTGGCAATGATTCCAACCTTTTTTTTAGTTTCCATTGTAAAAAGACAAGAAAAGAAGAAAAAAGATGCTTTGAATGCCAAAATAAGGCACTCAAGACATAAACTTAAACGACATTTGTGTGTCTCATTAAAGTTCCCAATTTTGGGACAACATCTTGAAATATGGATATTGCTCACTTTAACTATTTAGGTAAACAATGGAAACCCTTTTTAAAACCTCCATGGGGAAGAGAATGTTTTGAGTGTTAAGGCACTTTAAACATCGATGCAGTTTAAAAAGACTCTATGGAAAATAATTTAACTACTTTGCAAAATAATTGGCACATCTTTGTTCGGGGAATTTTTTGTTGCTGCATTAAGGAAAACATCCTTGTTTTGTACTTCTGTTAAACACACTCATTCAATAATTTTTATCTGCAATATTTAGTTGGAAACTATTGCTTACAACTTATTAGATACAATTACAGATATTCTCAGAATTGAAACTGACAAAACAATAATCTTCCAAATTGCACTGAAACTGTACTACTGGTTGGCAAATTTAAGAATAAATGAAAGAAAATACATCCAATTTTGTTTTTACACAGATTTTTTTTACCCAGTTTTGATTTAACACAGTTTAGAAAAAAAATCTGGCTTTTTACACGATTTATTTTGATCTAACATGGTTCAAACAGCACCTTTTTAAATATCTCCATTTGAATATAATTCTGAAAAAATATTCCTATTCAAGAAAAAATTTCTAGAATTCACATTTATAACAAAGATGCCACTTTTATGGTCACATTTTTTTAAGTAGTTTTAACTTTGAAAATGTACTATAGATATGCATTTTGTGCACTAAAACCCCCAAAATAAAAACTACACTAACATAACTACATATTTGGGGTGTGCAGGATGTACCCCCCAAATACGACTGAATATCCTAATATCATCACTTTAGCACATGCAGTTGGTGGAGAAGGATTCGATGATTTATCATTTGTAGATATTGATGAATTGCTGGTTGACAAAGCTCTTAGCAAAGATGAAATAATAGAAGTTGTCCTTGAGACTCCCGTGAAAAAGAAAAAAATAGGATGGTGATGAAGAAGTTCCACTCACTGCAGGTTTAATTAAAGAAGCACTTCAAATGGCTAGTAAATTAGAAAGTCATTTTCTTACACATGATCCCATTGTCAAATGAGCTGAGCAGTTTAAATGCGAACTGAAGTCATGTATGGTGCATTATCAAGAATTATACAAAGATCTAGTCAAAGCAGGATCTCAACGATTGATTACAGAGTTCATTGTCAAAACTAACAAACTTCAGAATCACTCTAAACAAGTAATAATTTAGTTCCCCATGCCACAGAGAGCATTTCACCATTGGAGTATTGAACACGATCGGCAAAATGTTTCAAGCAATGAAAGTGATTTAATTCCAGTCTTACGCAAATGAATGCATCTATTGTCAGAAAGTGACAACAAATAAAATCTAGTTAATAAGCATGTGTAAGTCATAGTTTTTTTGCCCTTTTGTATTCTTGAATTAGCAACATATTATTTTCTTTATGAAGGATAATTTGCTTTATATATGTACATATAATTATCTTTATAAGTTTATAAAATAAAAAATGTGTTTAAATTAATAAAAATCAAATAAAGATTTAAATAAAGATTTTGATATGATTTGTTTGAAAACAACTTATTATTTGTACTGGGTTTTCACATCTGGAACCAATCTTCTATTTTTTTTCATATGCACTGCGGTGTTTTTTAATATTTTTTTGCATGTTTTTTTTTTTTCAGAAACATATCTACCGTGTAAAAACAGAATTGGGTGTAGTTGGTGGAAGGCTAACTGGGATGACCTAATTTTCAACAAGATATTCTTCAATTACTTTTAAAAATGACATTAACTTTAGCCATATTAATCATTAATAGCTAAGATCAGACCTGGAGAAAGTAGAGGTAGATGTAAAGTTTGTTCCAGGTGACAAAATATCTAGCACCAGTCCTGTACATGACATGGTTTTCTACTACAAAAATAACATCTTCTGTAGAATCTAAAAAAACATGCTACAATAAAAAAAAAGTATCATTCTTCTTCCAAAACTACAGCACAGCTACAGCACACACACAGAAAAACATATTCATCATAAAAAATATGAAATTATACATGTTTAGAGTAAGTATGGCTGCATATTTTAAAGTTTTATTACATGATTAAAATCCATGTTATAAGGAAGGGAAAAAAAGTTGAATCAATATAGTTTCTTGTGAAATATTATTTTATCAATTGTTATTTTATTAATGATGTGATATGTAACAAAATAATAAAAACTGAACATAAATTTTTATGCTTTATATTCTTCACTGAAATTATTTTTTAATTCTCCAGGGAGAAGCAGGAGAAAGAGGTGATCGGGGTTTTGATGGCATTCCAGGTTTAACAGTAAGTTATTTTTACTTTACATATATTTTCTATTTTATTCTTTTTTTAATCTATCTGCATAGTATTTTTGTAATTTTAGCTTGCATATTGTTAATTCTGTTGTTTCATATAATTGCAGCTGTAATGATTTTAAAGAATAGTCATGAATCAACAGAATCAGAATGCTGTAATATCAAACTTTTATTTTGTAACTAGTACAAAAAATAATATTTAAGAATTTTTTTTAATTTTAACACAGGGTATTCCTGGAGATATTGGAATGATTGGAGAAAAAGGGCTGCCTGGTTTGCCAGGTCCTAGAGTAAGTATGTATTTATGTTGCTCATTGATTTCTATGCAAATGTTTAAAACAGTGTGTGTACCAGAGTGAAAAACAAAATGAGAATATTTTGCTCAAGGACTGTCCCACATAAGCAAGCAAGTCAGGACTACCTTAAATTGGCATTTCTCAAGGAGTAACAAATAAAAACATTCTCAAGGGGTAATACAAAATATTTTTTAAAATCAAATATGCAAAAGAATGACACTGAATGACATACAAATAAATTAACTATTTAATGTAAAATAACCTTGGCATTGCATCAGCTGAAATCATCTTGTATTTTATAATATAGATTTTCTTTGTTTTCAGCAAATGAAGCCAAATAAATTTATAGTTCTCTAGTCTCAGTCTGTAAATGGTAGCTAGGCATACACTGGAAGGAGAGCTGTGTACTAATCTCTGTTGATGATGCACATAACTGGCCAGGCCTTGCACCTAATTGTCAGACAGTTAGTACCTTTCAAAAGAGATTTCTTTTGAAAAGAGCAGAAGGGGAGAGCAGCCAGATCAGTGTGTCCTACTGGTCTGGTCATCTATGGCAACTTTTTCTTTTTTTTTTCTGCCCTGCTTAGGATTGGTCTGCTTCATGGGATATTGGTGCTGATCATTTATATCCACTGATCATTATAACACAGGGCAGCTTATGATTTGATTACAGATCCTGGTATTGCTGCACTGGTGGGGCATCTGTTGAGGGAAAATCTGCTGCTGTGTTTTCTGTTTGCCTATGGGTTGTCCACCCTAAGTGAATAGAGGCACAGGATACCTCACATCAGCTTGTGAATAATCCTGATCAGAGGCCATCACAGGTACCTGAATCTTACTTTAACTAGTTGGGCACTGCCAATCCTATCCTAGAGTAATGTGTCTCAGGCTGGTCAGTTTCTATCTAGATTCTGGTTCTTGAGAAGGCTTACTTGTAAAGGTGGTGCCTGAAGTTCCTACCAGCATGGGTGTGATTCGGTTTAGTGGTGGGGGTATGGGTCTTTGCCCCATGCCTATGATTAGGGCTGTTTGATATTGTTGGCTCTACCTCTCTCCGTAAATCTAGTTTCAAATCCTACTGATCATTTTCTCTCCATAGGTATGTGGAATGCAAGATTATTCTCTTGATGTTCTCACACAGGAATTCCAACTTTATAATCTAGATATTCTGGGCTTGCAATAGACCAGATGGATAAAGGTCAGATATTTAAAAACAATTTTAAATTTCTCTTTTCAGGGATAGAGGATGGAAAGCATCTCCAAGGTGTAGGGTTGCTTCTCAGCAGACATTCCAGTGATGCTCTTCTAGGATATGCTGCATTAATGAAAAATTTCTTAACAGCTAAATTTGAAACTAAGATTAAAGCTTGAATGTCATCTGTTGTTACACCCCCACAGAGGACTCTGATGAGAACAAGAAGGATAGGTTTTACAACGTAATAATGCGTGACAATCCCGGTGCACTGCAGTACAGAGACTGCAATCACCATAAGGGAGTTGTCACTGAAACCACTATTGACTATCCAGGATCCTTCTGGTCTAGACTGCCTTACATTGATCTGCCTTACTGCGGGAGAAGACCTCGTGAAGAGAGAAACTCTCAGACAACTTCAGGCTATTTTGAATTCTGTCATTTCTCTTGTGCTGGGCAACTTTAATGCTAAAGTTGGTACTTTAGCATTGAAGTTGCCCAGCACAAGGTAGCTCCTGTACAAAGGTCAGAGTACACAACTAAAGTTGGTACTCTGACCTTTGTACAGGAGTGTTAGGTCCCTTTGGTATTGGTAGTTCCAATAGCCATGGGGATCATCTCCTACAGGTAAGGTAAACTAATGGTTTGAGAATAACTAACATATACTACAAACACTGGGACATTTATAAATACTTATGGGTTTCACCTGATGGATTGTATAGGAATATGATTGATTATATAATAATGCTTAATTAACAGCATATGGGATAGTTTGGTTAGGAATACCAAATCATATAGGGGAGCTGCAATTGGGTCTGACCATTACTTGGTCAAAAGTGTCTTAGAACTGAAGCTTAAGGCATGTTGTGCTAAGTTTCAGAGAATTACTTTTAACACTGAAGCTCTGAAAGATCCAGATAGCCGAAGCATACTATAATAGGCTATTTAGTCATTATGACAATCGTGGTTTGCTTACTACCAAAGTTGAGAAAAATGGGATCTGCTTTAACAGGCTTTTCTTGGAAATAATAGTACTGGTTTGGGTAAAAAATAACATAGGAGACAAAGTTGTTTGAGTAATAAGGCTCTGGCTTATTCTTCAGTCTCAATTCTTGCAACTTCTTACAGGGATATCTCAAAGATTTAGATTTTACCAGGGCAACTCAAAGACTTTGGAGGAGCTCAAATTATTCATTGAGGATGAAAGCTTCCCAATTCTAAGTGATATCCTCCAAAGTGTGGTGTCAAACTTCGTGATGAGATTGTGAAAGATTGTGTAAATTGAGGGCAAACACATTGGATACATCATAATTGGCTTCAGATGCTGATTTGAATGAGATTATTATACCTGATGGTTCAGGTGAAATAAAACATTAAATTTGGTAGGTACATTTTTGGCCATCAATGTACACAGTCATATCAGAATAATATGAACACCCACGGAATCACAGTGTACCCACCCAGGCATGTTACAAAGTACACATGACGAGGTCGGCCACGCAGAGATATAAACAGCCAGCCAGGACAGATGAGCCAAGTGTGAGGCGAGCACATTGGGCAGAGGTATTGATTTGATGGACATTCAAAAAGGAATGATCATCGGCTACTGTGCCAAGGGTGGAAGCATCTCAGAAACAGCAGATTTCGTGGGCTGTTCGCAAGGTGCTGTAGTAAGGGTGTATCAAGAATGGACCACTGGCACACCAAGTACCTCCAGACGTCATAACTGTGGAGCCCCAAAGGCCATTGACCCCAGAGGAGAACGTCACCTCCATCGACTGGTAAAGGGCAATTGACACGCAACAGTGCAGCAATTGACCACTCAAATGAACGGTGAGGCACCCAGGTAAGTGTCCCTGATAACAGTAGAGCAAACCCTATTATGCACGAGTCTCTGGAGTCGATGCTGTGTAAAGGCGCCCATGTTAACAAAGGTCCATCGGCAACGACGCCTGCAGTTCACACGAGACTACCATCATTGGACAGTGAAAGAGTGGAAAAAGGTTGACTTCTCTGATGAATCGAGGTTTCTACTCCACAGAAATGATGAGTGGTGGTGGATATGGCATCAGACACATGAGAGCCAACACCTGGACACGCTTGTCGGTCAAGTACAGGCTGGCAGTGTGCCTGTCTGTGGGATGTTTTCCTGGTATGACCTGGGTCCACTAGTACCACTGGATGGGTTCCTAAATGCCAATGGCTACCTGTCCATCTTTGCTGACCACATACATCCCTTCATGTTGAACCATGATAGTGATGGTGTCCACCAACAGGACAATGCATCCTGCCATGTCGCTAAGGTGGTGCTTGACTGGTTCCAGAAACACAACAGTGATGTCACCATTCTCCCTTGGCTGGCGAAATTGCCCAACCTCAATCCCATAGAGCACTTGTGGTACCATTTGGATCAACAGGTTAGGCATGCAGACCCACAACCACGTCATCTCTAGAACCTCCATGCTCTGCTGGAGTCCGAATGGGCACATTTGCCTCTGGCAACCTTCCAGGGCCTCATTGCATCCATGCCATGCTGTCTCGCTGCTG
This sequence comes from Ryuthela nishihirai, assembly GCA_038380435.1. Classification (NCBI taxonomy): domain Eukaryota; kingdom Metazoa; phylum Arthropoda; class Arachnida; order Araneae; family Heptathelidae; genus Ryuthela; species Ryuthela nishihirai. The sequence goes on from JAWZYU010000026.1 coordinate 34,293,777, forward strand.
TCATCTGGGCCAAGGGTGGTTATTCCCATTATTAGGTAGGTGGTCATATTATTCTGATATGACTGTGTATATTTGGGGTATGTAACAGATAAAATATGAAAAAACAGATTTTTCACCTTGAAACTACATTTTTTTTGGAAAGCACTGCAAAAATAAATTTCAACAAAATAGCAGCTGAAATGGAAAGCAATGAATGTCAGATATAGGCATACCTGAATCTATAAAATAATAGGGGTGGGAGGCAAGTAGTCCAAGTAAAAAGGGAAGGACAAAGATAAAATTGAAATGAATGGAACATCATTCCAGTATACATTTTTACCCTTATGTTTTAGTAGTCTTTAACAAATTTCTTGAAAATGTAGTAATATATATATATAGGGTTGATGCAAAAGTAATGGGGAAACACAAGACATGAAAGAATAAACTTTCCCATGATTAACCAATGTGTTATATAATCAAGAATGTAATTACCACTAATAGATATGACTATGTTCCAACAATCTATAAATTTGTAGATGCCATTCCTGTAGAAACTCTTGTCCTTCATGGCATTGCACTCTTTCACTTTGTCTTCATTCCCAAACTTCCTATCGGAAGTGAAATATTCAGGGATTGGAACAGATGGAAATCTTAGGGAGCCAGGCCCTGAGAATATGGGGGATGCATCATTATTTCCCAGCCCAATTGCTGCAGCTTCTGCTGTGTCCTTAATGCAACATGGGGCCTTGCATTGTCCTGGTGGAACATGATCCTTTTCTGTTTACCAATTCTGGGCATTTGGCCAGAATTGGTAAACATTGTGTAAACATTGCTGCATTTAAGCAGTGCAACTGCTCACAGAAGACATCTATAGGGACTGGTTTAAAAGCTCATAGTTGATGATACCTCTGCAACCCACCAAACAAGAGAGCATCACCTTACGAGAATTCCGTAGTCTGGAACTGTTCTCCTGCTTGACATCATGATCTTTTATGGACATCATTATAAATGATCCACTTTTCATCTCCTGTAATCATTCTGTTAAGAAAATCATTTCCCTTTTGCCAAGTAAGCAATGAAGCACTACAGTATAGCAAGCCACCATGTTCCACCATGACAACTAATGTGGGATCCTGGTATCCACTTTTGACACATAACCCAGCTTTTGCAGATGTCAAATGACAGAGGACTGGTTCAGTAGCTGTGCCAATTCCCTGGATATCCAATGTGGATTTTCCTTCAGCGGTGCCTTTAAATGGTCATCACTCAACTCCACTGGCCAGCAGCTTCATTTCTCAGCTGAAAGTCACCTGATTGAAACTTGTCACACCACTGGTATAGGTGCTTTTAGAGATGACTGTCCCCATAAGATTTGTAAAGTTTGTGCAAACACTCTTTGATACCAACACCATTTCTGAATTCATACAGCATGATGAAACTGTCCAAACCAATACCTGTTTTAAAAGAGAAAAAGAATACATACATCTTGCATTGCCATTGTGAAATGCCTGTTGTCACTTGTACAGACTAAATATAGGTACAGAATTCGTTAGATACCAGAGCTATATTGTTTACAGGACACTGCACTTTTCCTGATAATGGCAAATGTGTGGGTTCACAGTTTTTCTCATTACTTTTACATCAACCCAATATATTTTTAATATTGTTTTTCACATACATTCCAGTTATTAGTATTCTCAAGGAAGTGGAGGGGGACCAAATCTGGTCCTATATACAGGTTAGTTAAAATGGAGTTTATCATTGGTTTGAGAAATAAGCATAGTCTAAACATACTTGATGGAAAAACGAGTATATGATCCTTACATTCCCTCTCCATTGAGAGACAAAAATGACTTTGTTTTACATTAATTTGGAAAAGTGGGTGAGGGAATCCGAGATAGTATGGCAATGAAGTAATACTAAACATAAATACACGATATATAATATTAGTTTTCAAATTCAAGTGGTACTAAATAATGCTATCTACAGTTCTATACTGTTGGAAGTACCTTGACTCCTGATTTGGACAGTATAAAAATTAACAAACTTTATCCTGCACCATAAATCATGAAAAATAAACTAGAAATTGTGTAAACTCATCAGCTGAACTAACAGGGATGAAAGAATTTCAATTGGAAATTGACCAAAATTTGCATATTCTAATAGCTGCAAAGTGGGTTAATCATCTCTAACCATCTAAAGCATTGTTAACGTAATAACTAACACATGGGAATTGGCCGTCTATCATCCTCTTTTTTTACATGCATAAAAGCCTAACTTCGCTTGAAAGTAGAAGAGTAAATTATTCTGGCTGCAATAGCTTTCTTTTGTTTGAAGTAAAAATATTTACTCAGAAATAATGAGTTAGCAAATCACTTTTAAATATTAACAGTCAGGCAAAACTGTTTGGAAACTACTAATTATTTCATCTATTCTAATAAAAATATTCACTTCTGTTACAGGGTAAAGATGGGTTTCCTGGACCTCCAGGACCTTTAGGATTCAAGGTATATATTGACTCTTTTCTTTCCATTATTTCATAATGTGTTTTAGTTAAATGAAAAATATTATTTAGGTTAAAGTGTTAGTTACTTTTATACATTATATTTACAGGTATATATCATACAATTTCCCTAAAAATTCTATTTAAAGATTAATTACATGTTACATTTCTGTTATGCATGAGAAAATTGCAATTATTAATTTGGCAGTAAAATACTGCTGTAGCAATAGCAATGCTTCCCTTATAATTAAAATGTGCAACATGAGAAAAATATGCTTTATAAATAGCCCACTTGCCATGGAGTTTCAGACAAAATACTCACACCACAGAGATGATATTACACTGGATAATTTGGATGATGTGTTGGAACAAGAACCCCAAATATAAATGTATGAAATGTCAACATATTTTCATAATATCATAAAAGGAATGAATCCTTTCAGTATGAAGTGCATAACTGCTACAGAAAAATTTAATTTTAAAATCGCCACAAAAATTTTAGTTAAAAAATGAAATTTCTTAATGTTAAGTAGTTGGTTAAAATATAATTAAAAGTATTGCTAAAATAAGTTTTATCTTTTAAAATTGTGAACTTAATAACTAACACATGGGAATTGGCCATCTATCATCCTCCTTTTTTTATATGCGAATTTTTTACAAGTATACAATCCTCACACATCTTTTTACATGAAAAAAGAAATTGTGCTGTGAAGCTAATTGCTTAAATCCTAGAATGCTTCCAGTATGTGCCATTACAGATTACCAGCAGTTTCGTTTGCAATCATTTCAAATAAATTATTCTTTATAATCGTAGTATATAATGGAGAAACAATAAAAATAAATCTAGCAGCACCAGAGTAAAAATAAACTGTCTTTAAAATCAAATATCTCTTACAATATTGACCGAAAGCAGTGTGCATAGCTCCTGGACGATGCATCTTCCAGTAGTAATAAAATTAGCATCTTACACTAAAAGTTTAGAAAGAATCACGACTCCACTAGAGTGGAAAGTAGGTCAAAATACCAGAAATTAAAACTGATTGATAATCTATGTAGGGTACAGAGAAGAAAGGCATAAACTAAATTATCACTACTCTATGCTATTTATGGTGCCCCAACATGTACATACAGTCACTGTAGGCTCAAATAGATTTATTTTTGAACTTTATTCAATTTAATTAAAAAAATTCAAATTAAATTTTCAAGCAGAATCAACAGGCAAAAAATATATATCATAGAATTTAATGAAATGTTATTTTCAACATTTGATTAGAAACAGTTAAAAAAAGCCAATTTCTGTTTGAACAAAATTAAAAGTTTCTCATCTTACACTATGAAACAGTTAACACTCCATGCACTACCAAAATCGGAAAAGTGAAAATGGTAAACCCAGCTTGGACATGCATGGAATTAAATAATCGATCTCTGACATTTTTTAAATTATATTTCTATTCAATTCTATTTTTTAATCTCAATTCAATTTTACCATAAAACTTTCCTACACCCCTCCCTAACCAACCAGTCATGTCCTTCCAAGGGGTCATGCCCCAGGCTTTAAAAATTACTGCTTTATATAACTAGCAAAAGAATTATTTGAGCAAATTTCAAGGCAGATTGCTTAGATCAAATGCAGTCAACAACAGAGCCAGCTCGTATTTTTGCAGGGTTGGGTGCTTTTTACCATTGCCAAACCTCCTTGTCACCCAATGAAACATAAAGTTAAAAATTGAACATTTGCTAATATCGTATCATTAGTGACATCATTGTCCATTGCTTTGCTGCTGGGCAAGCAAAATATCTGGTATGCCTGTTAAAGTTACTGTGTGAAGTACCTTAAAAAACTACTGTCTCATATATGGGAAAATGTTCAGTATAGTTGATGTTTTAGTAGTAATCACTATTTTAGAAAAAAAAATGAAATTATTTATAGCGATTATAGTTATAGATTATTATCATGTTGATTTGTTTAAACCTATGGCCTAATGAGGGATTTTTTTTATTCCAAAATACTGTAATTTTGAATGGTGCACTAATTTAAAAATTAGTGTGCCATTCAAAAGTGTAATTAAAGGTTTATACTGTGTAATTAAAGGTTATTTGAACATAATTAATATCACAATGTTTATGTAAAGTGTAATTAAAGGTTATTTGAACATAATTAATATCACAATGTTTTTAATATTATGACACTAATTAAACATTAACTTGGGGTGGGGGTGGCTCAGTTGGTAGCGCGCCAGGCTCGTAATATGTAGTTCCCAGGTTCGAGTCCCAGCTGGGTCAGTGTTGAGATTTATCTCTGCAAAATTCCCTGCCCTGCCCACAGTCAGTAGGGGACACCGATGGGCTTGGAAAGGCCGCCGTCCGTCGGATGGGACGTTAAGCCATGGCCCCATGTGCGGGAGAGCCATACCCTGTGTACGTTAAAGAACACGCTGGATGGCCTTGACGGGAGGCTATCATCTGTCTCCCAACAGCTGTTCCAGTGGGTCCCCTCCCCAAACCTTCTCTGAGCCTTCGGGGTCCATGTGACCTGGCCATTTAGCCCATGGTGTGCAAAAAAGTGCCGCTCAGAGGTAAAACAACCCAACCTAAACATTAACTTTGTATATTAAATTCAAAATGCTATATACGAATAGTTCCCAATTGTTTTCTCTTGCTACTCCTTTCATTAAAATGCTGAATATGCTTCCAGGGCCAGATGTAAGCAGGGTGTAGAGTAAGTGGGTCATGCCTCCCCCTCCTTTGGATAATTTTAATGGTCAGAATGGAGGGAAAAGAAAATAGTAAACATGTATATTGCAACTATATATAAAATATATAAATAAATTAAAGAATTTAAAAAATACTTCCTATATGGGTCTTAAAAAAAAGTAGAAAATAAACCTAAAGCATTTCGATGGTGCAATCAGTCACTGAGTTTGTATTCACATTGAAAGAAGATAGGGCTAAAATTGAATTAAAATAATTCTCTATGACTCTGTTAAATGTTTTTAAGTACTTCAACAAATGTTCTATCTATCAAGTATCAAAAGTTATTAGGGAGATTTTACATATTGCACCATAGAGGTTGGGTATTAAGAGGAGCTTCTGGGATGCTAGCGAGTGACAAGTTTATATATCGATGTTCTTGCCAGTAAGAGATGACTTAGTAGAATTTCAGAAGGTGATGCTGATAATTTATTTGATTGAGGTTTAGTAACTGAAGTAGTGTTGGAAGTAACTAATAATACTTTTGGTAACATAGAGTGCTTAAAAACTTTGAGGTCCATGACCCTCATTTCGTGCCCTTACTTTGGGCACATCATCAGGTGGCAAGTGAGCAACTTTAGGCATTGTGTGAGAGACAGTTGATTGTTGAGTGCAGTGGAGGGGTGGTTTTGTTTTATTTACGTTATATTTATCATTTTGGGGATTTTTTTTTTTGGACTTTGCAATTCTTGTTTCTGAGCCATAGGAGTTGCACATGTGAACGCCAACCTTTTGATTGTCAGCTGCTAATGTGCGTGTGTAGGACATGACCCCTCTTGCATCATAGTTAGTGCAAACGTCAGATTATTCAAATGTTTTCCCGGTGTGCAATAGACACGTGCCGGATTTGTATGCAGCATGTTATAATTAAGTGATGTTAGGTCACAGATCTTTTTGGGAAAAGTGTAGTCAGAATGAGTATTGTCAGTGGAGATGTAGTATTGTAGTGGAGAGAGATGTAGTAGAGATTTAGATAGATGTGAGTTGTTAGTTCTCCAACTTTTGTATTCTTCCATTGAATTTGGTGAGTCTTTGAATTTTTTGCAAATAACTGTTTCAGAAACTTGGCAAAATTGAATTTTTGCTATTTTTCTCTTGTGCAATGCTAATTGATTTTTGAATATATTTAAACTTTAATTAAACTTGACAATCCTTTTTGAATTCTTATTCGATAAGTAACACTATAGAAATACCTATTTCTACTTTATTTGGCAAGTTATTATTGTCTGGCACCCGACAAAGCTATCCGGAATTTTGAATAAATTTGGATCAGACAAAAGGTCCAACTTGAAAAGTTAATAATCTTTGGAGTATTACAGCATATGTGTGGGGTGACTGTAATGTGATCTGCATGTGAAAGAGGTTGGCAAGAGGTTGTAGTGTTATGGGAGCTCTTCAAGATTAGTGAGTTTTGAGAAAAGCTTCCTTTTGTAAATAGCCTATAAACTTGCTAATATTAGAGATCTCCTACAACATTACACCCACTTACCAACCTCCTTCACATGTAGATTGCATTAGTCACTCCGCACATATGCCAGCCACTGACAATGCAATTTATGGCACCCTACCCATCCCCTGCGCTCAACAACCAACTGCCTCTCACACAATGCATAAAGCTGCTCACTTGCCACCTGACAATGTACCCAAAGTAAGGGTGCGAAATGTGCATCATGGACCCCAAAGATTTTAAGTACTGTATGGTGCCAAAATTATTATTAGTTACTTCTGACACTACTGCAGTCAATAAATCTCGATCAAATAAATTATCAGCATCCCACATCACCTTTCGAAATTCTACTAAATCATCACTTGCCAGCAAGAATGTTGATAAATAAACTTGTCACTCACTAGTATCCTGGAAACTCCTCTCACTAGCCAACCTCTGTTGTCTGGTACATAAAATCTCCTTAATAACTTTTGATAGCATAGAACATTTGTTGAAGTGCTTAAAAACATTTTACAGTGTGATAGAGAAATAAAGGTTTTAATTTAATTTTAATTACTACACTGTGAACCTCTACTGTAATTTTTAGAAGATGGGGTGCCGATTTACCTACATAACAAGATTACTGGCACCTTCTCTTCCTTTGAAGTGAATACGAACTCAATGACTGATTGCACCATCAATATGCTTTAGGTATATTTTCAACTTTTTAAGGCCCATATAGGAAGATATGTATTTTTAAAAATTTTTAATTTATTAATTTTTTTTCGTCAATAAAAACACCTGCCTTCAAAACTTTTATTTGATATATGACTCGTAAACATCAACTACATTTTTCTCCCTTTTGGAGTCATGTTTGATGTAGCCCATGACATTGGAGATGTCACAAGCTTTAATTTCATATATGACTTCTTAAAGTCTAATTCCATGAAAATCTCCTCCCCCTTTCCTTTTATCATGGGAGGAGAATAGTGGGGCAAAATTCGAAATAATATATGATGATCAGTATATGAGCTTTCATTTAACACCTGACTCTTAACTCTAGTTTTTGTAACACCTAACTCTTAACAATAGTAATTGTAACACCTAACTTGTAACCGTTTAGAAGATATAGTAGAACGATTTTCCATTTCCTGTTTATAAGGGAGAAGAAAGCATGGAGGGCCATATTTTAATAACCTACGACACCCCCTGCATCAGAAGCTTTCATTTAACAGCTTGTTACTTTCTGCCATTGTTTACAGTAGATATAGGGGAATAATTGTTTTCATGTTTCCCCTTTTTATGGGGGATGGGGGAAGAAAATATGGAGGGTCAATTTTTTTATAGCTTATTACACTCCTTACACCAGAAGCTTTCATTTTTCATTTTTCATTTTCAATGCATAGCTTGTTACTTTCACATTCAGGAGATATAGGGGAACAATCGTTTTCATTTTCTCCCTTTTTCCATTTTTTCAGAAGGCGGAGGGAAGACATGACGGGTCAATTTTTTATAGCCTATGATACTCCTCACATTACAAGTTTTCATTTTAATGACATTTTCATCCCTGCCCCAGGAAGATAGGTAAAAATGCAGTGTGATATAGAACTGAAGATGAAGGTTTGAATAGAGAAAATTTTATCTCCCTGTTCACTACTTTTAATGCTCAAGAAGATATCCCTGAAAAACATTTATCTCAGAGGTAGGTGGTGGAGAAGTTCTAACGAAAAAATAAATTTTTAAAATTTTCTCTATTCAAACCTTCATCTTCAGTTCTATATATAGGGCTAGATTTACCCCCCCCCCCCCCACACACACACAATGCTAGGTACCCTTATGATTGGTAGTTATTTTTTTTTTCACTTATGCAACCAAAAAGAAAGGAAATAATGTAACACTGGACAACACACAAAAGGGCTTTGATATGAAAATAGTCAATATTTCTAATTTCGAGGTCCTGAACATGAAAATGACAATAAAATTTGTCGATTGGCTCTTGTTTAGGAGAGACAGAGATGGCCATGTATAAACGACTCAGTCTGGATTGAGTACACAGGTAACCATTTTGCAACACTGTATTTTAAACTTAGGGCTCTAGTCACTTTCAGCATTTGCATTCTGGACATAGAGCAGAAGAATATTTTTCATATTTTCCCATTTTTAGGAGTGAAAAGAGCATGGGAGGGGGGGGGTCAATTTTTTATAGCTTATGACACTTCTTCCATTACAAGCTTTCATTTAATGCATAGCTTGTTACTTTCTGTGCACATTTTGCAACACCGTAATGTGATCTGCATGTGAAAGAGGTTGGGTAGAGTGTTATGGGAGCTCTTCAAGATTAGTGAGTTTCAAGGAAAGCTACCTTTTGTAAAAGAGAAAAGATTCGAGGCAAAAGCGGTTGGCAAGAGAGTGTAGTGTTATGGAAACTCTTCAAGATTAGTGAGTTTCAAGGAAAGCTTCCTTTTGTAAAAGAGAAAAGATTCGAGGCAATTTTTTATAGTTTATGACACTTCTTCCATTACAAGCTTTCATTTAATGCATAGCTTGTTACTTTCTGTGCACATTTTGCAACACCATAATGATAACATCATTTAAATTCAGGAGATATAGGGGAACGAACCTTTTCATATTTCCCCCCTATTTAGGGGGGAAGAAAGCATAGCGGTCAATTTATTTAGCCTATGACACTCAACACATCAGAAGATTTCATGCATAGCTTGTTACTTAGGGCACTTGCATTTTGGAGATGTAGAGGGAGCATAATTTTCATATTTCCTCCTTTTTAGGGGGGTCAATTTTTTATAGCCTATGACACTTCCCACATCACAAGCTTTCATTTGACAAATCCACAAACTAACAAACCGACAAATGTCAAGCAAAAAAACAGTAGGAAGATAGGTTGGGTTGGATTGTTTTACCTCTGAGTGGCACTTTTTTTCACACCATGGGCTAAATGGCCAGGTAATAAGGACCCTGAATGCTCAGAGAAGGTTGGGGGAGGGGACCCACTGGAACAGCTGTTGGGAGACAGATGGTAGTCTCCCGTCAAGGCCATCCAGCATGTTCTTTAACATGCACAGGGTATGGCTCTCCCATGCACGGGGCCACGGCTTAACATCCCATCCGACGGACGGCAGCCTTTCCAAGCCCATTGGTGTCCCCTACTGACTGTGGGCAGGACAGGGAATTTTCCTGAGATAAATCTCAATGCTGACTCAGCTGGGACTCAAGCCATTATGCAGCAACACCGCCTCGAACTGGGAACTACATATGAGCCACCCCTGCCCCAGAAAGATAGGTAAAAATGCAGAGTGATCCCTTGCAACCTTTATTTTTTCATTAGAACTCCTCCATCACCTGCCTCTGAGATAAATGTTTTTCAGGGATATCTTCTTGAGCATTAAAAGTAGTGAACAGGGAGATAAAATTTTCTTTATTCAAACCTTCATCTTCAGTTCTATATATAGGGCTAGATTTACCCCCCCCCCCCACACACACACAAACACAATGCTAGGTACCCTTATGATTGGTAGTGATTTTTTTTTCACTTATGCAACCAAAAAGAAAGTAAATAATGTAACACTGGGCAACACACAAAAGGGCTTTGATATGAAAATAGTCAATATTTCTAATTTCAAGGTCCTGAACATGAAAATGACAATGATATTTGTCGATTGGCTCTTGTTTAAGAGAGACAGAGATGGCCATGTATAAACGACTCAGTCTGGATTGAGTACATAGGTAACAATTTTCCAACACTGTATTTTAAACTCCAGATTGCAACATATTGCATTGTAATGCATCAGCCTGCTATACACACAACTTCTGGAGGTATTTCATCATTGTCTGATGCAATGTAGTTGAGTCATGACATTGTGGCTATACAATCATTGACAAAAGATGATGCCATCGTTAGTTGTAAGCAACATCTCATAGGATGAGGAAGTCTTTTGAGTGATTCCCATTTACCCCTGAGTCATAAGTACAACATATGTGATCCTTGCAGTTTTATTCCAGCAGTAGTGATGCCTCGTAACTGTGTTAATAGTGCAGATACATTTTTTTACATTTGCAAGGAAGTGACTTTTGCAAGCCAGAAAAAGGCCATCACCCAACAGTGAAAGCGGTGTATGAGTTTTATTTTGGATGCAAGATCGAGGACCAGGACAAAGCCTGGGGCCCACACAAATGCCACAGTATGTTTGCAAGAAATCTTCTGAAGTGACTGAAAAGTGAAAAAGTGGCGATGCCGTTTGCTGTTCCTATGGTTTGGAGAGAGCCAAAAGCAATCATGCAAATGACTGCTACTTCTGCATGGTTCCACCTGTTTCTGGAGGCATCACAAGGAAAAAGAAGTGGACAATAGCATACCTGAATATACAATCTGCACTTTGACCAGTTCCATATGGTGAAGGCCTTCCCATTCCCAAATCTCCAAAAGAATTTTCCATCGATTCAGACAATGAGGAGGGAGGCAAATCAACATCGAGTTCTCCGCAGCCTATGGTGTCTAATGATAAATCCATACATCTGCCATGGTTCATCATCTGTGCCACACATTCTCACTGAAGAAGAAATGGACATCTTTTTTGCGATGTGGAACTGTCCAAGGCCAAAGCAGAGTTACTTGAATCAAGACTTAAATAATGGAATCTTCTCAAGGAAAATGTTCGAGTGACTTCGTTTTGAACTCATCATGAACAGTCTGCGCTTTACTTCAGAAAGGAAGATGACCTTGTGTTCTGCTCTGATGTAGATGGCATAATGAATGCCCTCAAAATCAAACATGACCCTCAAGAATGATGACTATTCATAGACTCCTCGAAATTGAGTCTCGAGGCAGTGTTGCTGCATAATAGAAATTGGCTTCCATCCATTTTGGTTGGACATGCTGTCTACATGAAAGAAACCTATGACAACCTAAAACAGCTGTTGAACTGTCTTCAATACAGCAAGTATGGCTGGCATCTCTGTTGTGACTTGAAGGTAGTGGCTTTGTTGATGTGTCTGCAGCTGGGATATGCGAAGTATTACTGTTTCTTATGTGAATGGGACAGCCGAGCAAAGACTTTGCACTACATGAAGAGAAACTGGTCTCAGAGGAAATCTCTGAAGGTCAGAGAGAAGAATGGAACACCCAGCACTGGCAGAAATGCACAAAATCCTGCTACCGTCCATATATATCAAACTTGATGTGATGAAAAACTTTGTAAAAGCCATAGTTTTTTTGTAAAGCCTGCATCAGCTTCTCAAGTACTTCGCTAACAAATTCCCTCGACTCAGCGAAGCGAAAATTAAAGAGGGAATTTTTGTGGGTCCTCAGATTCGCGAGCTTTTCAGAGACCATATGTTTGACAACCTGTTCAGGGTGACGAGAAAAAGCATTGGGACAATTGTTTCGTCTGGTGTTAACTAAATTCCTCGGGAATGTCAGGGCAGAAAACTACAAGAAACTGGTTAAGGACATGTCTCTGTATCACAAACTTGGCTGCTATATGTCCTTAAAGATTCACTTTCTCCATTCCCACTTAGATTTCTTCCCCCAACAACTGTGATATGGTTAGTGATGAGCACGGTGACCGTTTTCACCAGGACATTGCAACGATGGACAAACGATACCAGGGAAAGTGTTGCACTTCAATGTTGGCTGACTACTGTTGGATGCTCACCAGAGATGATCCTGAGCAACTGCACAAGTGGAGTTTTACCAATACATGTCATATATGTGTATTACTCTATTATATAAGAAACTATTGCGTATTTCTCAGAAATTGTAGCCAATTTTGCATTTTCATTGTCATATTCATGTTCAACATCTTGAAATCTTTAAGAAATGGCTACTTTTATCTCAGAGGCATGACTTTTATGAAAATTTGTTGCCCAGTGTAATAGAAATAGATGTGGAAATTTTAATGATGAGTACCATAAAATCTTGATTATAATACGCATAATTTCTACTCATTTTAGCCTGCTAAAATGGGGGTGCGTATTATACTCACATACAAAAAAATGTCATTTTCAATATTGAACAGTTGCATGTACGTTGTTGCAAGACATATTTCGCACTCTTGGCAACAGCACTCCATGACTGTGTCCTCTCCTCTTGTCATTTTGAGTAGTGGGAAGCCCTAAAAATGAATTCGAGGAAATGTTATACTGCAGCAGAAAAGCTGTTAATAGTAAAATATGCAAAATCTGACGGCAATCAGACAGCAAGTTGTCATTTTTCCATTAACGAGTCAAACATTCAATTATGACGAAAAAACAAAGAGGCACAGCAAGTGTTGCCTAGTAAGAAAAAAGTGAAGTGTGGGTCAACACCAAGTTTTACAAACCTAGAAAAAACATTAATGGAGTGGGTAGTAGATAGGAGGCAACAGGGCATCGGTGTTTCATGCATTGAAATCAGACTTAAAGCTCTGGAACTTCAAAAATCTCATGGGCTCAACAGAATTTAAAGTGTCATATGGATGGGCACTTCGTTTTATGAAACAACATGTTTTTTAGTAGCATTTGAAACCAAATGATAGGGGAAATGGGAAAATGTTCAGTGTAGTTGAAATTTTAGTAGTATATCATCAAATTTAAATGTTTTTTGCAAAAACGTTTAAAAATAATAAAAGAGTATTAGGAAACAAAGTTAAGGAAAAATAATATGGAATGAAGTGGCATTAACCCAGGTATCAACTGTATACGTATTTCAAGATCAAGGATAATTATTATTTTTAATGTATTAGTATAAAAACTTATTTTCTCTCATTCTGTAGGGTGATCGAGGTGATGAAGGACTTCCAGGTCTTGATGGACTCCAAGGAATGAAAGGTGAGCCAGGGATTCCAGGTTCTATTGGTCCAAGAGGATTTCAAGGGCCTCCAGGTCCCCCAGGTGTAAGTTATTATTTTGTATTGCTTTCAAATCAATTTTGAAACTGATCCATTTTCTAACAAACACTCAAAAACCATGATACAAAAAGCAATTTTGCTCTTCAGCAATTTTAAGCTAATGAGTCTGAAAAACCGATTAAGAAACCATTTCTTGAATGATCCCCTTATAAACACCATTAACCCTTAAAGTGTCAGGTTTCTGAAACTGGTCTCACTCTGGTGGTCAAGTTTAATTTTTAAGTGTTTTCAGAAAATAAAATATACACCTTTAGAATCTTATCCTGAAGTAACTAATGAAGGGAAAACTTAATGTTATATACCAAAAAAAGAGCATTTAATTGTAATTAATAAAATGGCAAAAATTTGGAAAAAAGAAAACAAGGTAAGTTAAATTTTTTAAGCATTATTTTTTAAATATTGGAAAAATTTACTATATTTTTTTAACTTCAGTAAAATTTAAATAAACTACTTTTCGGTTTTTTCTAAATTATTACTTTAATATAAATAATCGATATTATTTCTATTAATACTTAAACCTTTCATTATTTAGTTTTTTCAAAATGTTTTAATAATTTATCCAAATAATGCATATGCTTAGATTTTTGTCAATCAGCATGCTTTAAGCATAAAAAAGTAATGTCATAAAAAACTTCATTTGGCTTTAAAAACAAGCTAATTTAAATTAAAAAATCGAAACATACATCTAAATATGGATAAAATGTAAAAAAATTAATAAATTTTTAAAACGTATCAAGTTTAACTGAAACATTGAAATTGAGAATGAATTGTTTTAGTATGAAGTGGCATAACAGGTGCAGAAAAGTTTAATTAAAAATTTTGGTTTAAAATCACAATTTCCAAATGTTAATTAGTTATTTGTTTACAATGTAATTAAAAGTATTGCTAAAATATGTCCTACCTTTTAAAAATCTCTCTTTTAGACTAATTGTTATTCTATGATTCTTTTGATATCCACTATTTAAGATCGCTAATGGTTTTGTTTTCATTTGTTTCAAATTAATTGTTCTTATAAATGCAGTAAATATTTAAGACACTGCCTACAAGAAACCAGAGTTGTGTATTGCAGGTAAGAAAGTTCATAACATCAGTTAGAGGAGATCTTGATCACCTGCAGCAGCCCAGTGGTCAGAGCACCTAAGTTGTTATCAGGAGGTCATGGGTTTGTATCCCATCCAGTTCAAGGCAATTTTTCCTTTATATATGATAATGTTAAATTAAGAGAGTTTACTTCGCTGATTTTTCAATAGCCTTAAAAAAACTTCATATGCCACATATAATGTGCATGGCCAACACATTTGTATTGGGTGGATGGTTTGCCTTTTTACTGTATATATAGTTGTATACAAAGTAGTTTATGTAACAACTTTTCTTTAAACTACAAAAAGTAGTTTTACCTTAATGCATACTTAAGCATATGCATTATGCATTATTTGCATAAATGACTAAAAAATTTAGAAAACTAAGTAAACAAAATATTTAACATTCATAGAAATATTATGAACTATTTATATTAGAATAATAAAATAATTTTAGAAAAATGGAATAAATCTTTTTTTTTAATTACTGAAGTTAAAAATGGAAAAAAATACGGTAAAATTTTGAATATTTCAAAATAATGTTTAAAAATTTTAACCACCTTTTTTTCCTCCAAATTTTTGCCATTTTATTAATCACAATTAAATGTTCTTTCTGTTGTTATATAATGTGACATACAAACACTGGCCACTGAATTAGAAACCTTTATGCAGATGTACATAAACATCACTTGTGCAGCGTGTGTGCAAAATATGTGGTCACGTGCATCACTAGGTGATCTACGCAACTATATAAGACTATTGCTCGTCAATAATCATCAGTAGTATTGATTACAATGGGAAAAACAAAGGATCTTCGAGATTTGATGAAAGGCCTATTATGGGTGCCCGTCTGGCTGGAACAACGATTTTAAAAACAGCACAGCTGACTGGTTTCTCAAAAGATGAGATATCTTGGGTTTTTAATCAGTGGAAAAATAACTCCACTTGCTTGTCTAAGAGGTATAAGTGTGGCATGATGACAATCTGTCAGGAACGAGATCGCCGTCGTCTGAGAAGGCTTGTATGGAGAAACAGGACTTCCTGTGTGCAGCAATTGACCAAAATATTCAATGAAGACTGTTCCATCTCTCAGCGAACAATGCACAGGGAATTGAAGAGGATTGGTATTAGCAGTCACATGCCTATATGGAAACTACTGATTTCTGCGAAAAACCGGAAAGTTCATTTACACTGGTGTTAGGAACACTGGAAGACTGGAAAAAAGTCATGTGGTCCAACGAGGCGTGGTACAACTTGTTCTGTACCGATGGTAGGCAGAGAGTTTGGCAGGAGTCCCATGAATCAATGGGCCCAGCTTACCTTGTAAACACAACTCAAAGTTCTGGAGGTGGTGTCATGGTGTGGGGCACGTTTTGTTGGTATGGAACAGGTCCCCTGATATTGCTGGAAGGTCGGGTGTCCTCCAAGGATTATCTGAACGTTGTTTCTAATCAAGTCCATCCTGTAACGTTGACATTTTATCCAGCAGGTGACAGCTATTTCATGGATGACATTGCTACTGTCCCTCACACAAGATGTGTTCAGCAGTATTCAGTGAGCATGACAGTGACTTCCACCATCTCCCTGGCCACAACAAAGCCCAGATTTTAACCCCATTGAGAATGTATGGGGCATGTTAGAAAAACAGATCCGGGACAAAGCTCTCTTACATCAAATCTGAGCCAGTTAAAGGACTGTCTGGTGAATGCCTGGTATGTTGGAGATGTAAAGGCACTCCACACCTTGTGGAATATAGGCCAAACTGCATATGTGCTGTAATTCAAGCTAAAGGAGGTCTAACTCGGTATTGAATAAAGATTTCTAATTCAGTGGCCAGTGAGTGTAGTTCCATTCAATGGTTACTTCAGGATAAGGATGTAAAGTTGTTTATTTTATTTTCTGAAAACACTTTAAAATAAATCCAGTCACCATAGTGAGTTCAGTTTTGAAAACAAGGCACTTAGAGCTAATAGTGATCATTTTCAACTTTGAGCTTTCAAAGATTTAACTGGAGAAATTTAAGTGAAGAAAATGCAAATTACTATTTGCATTTTTTAAATCATCCATTGTAATTTCTAATGTTATAGAAGGTGCTAAAGTTGTAAATTGATGAATTTCATTTTCTTTGGAAAAGCATTCCATATTTGACAATGGTGATGTGTTATTCTTCTAGTTCATTACTGTAATATATTTTAAGTAATAGTAATAATTTTATTTTTAACATATAATAAACTGTAGCTTAATTTAACAGGGTTCTGAAGGACGAGCTGGTTCACCTGGGCCTACAGGCCCAAAAGGCTCTCCTGGTCCAAGTGGCTATTCAGGAAGTGATGGATTAACAGGTACAAGTGATAGATTAACAACAATAGTAATGTAATCTTTAAAATTACTCCAATAACTTTGCTTCCCAAAATTTATTTTAAAAAGGTTGAAATGCACACTGAGCCTAAATTTTTGTGTCAGCAGATGCACTTGTTCATAAAGAAGCTATAATTTAACAAATAAACTATGTTTATTATAGACAACCCACATTAAAGCATTGCAGTGATGTTTTGCATTAACTGAAAACAAGAAGAAAAACATGAATAAGTAATTTTATTTAATAAATAGGCTCTAAATAGTAAGTTTTCTCTTTAGTCATTCTACAATCAGATTTTTAATTGATAATTTGTAAACAAAATTTTTTTCATCAAATGATAGTAAACAGCCTGTCAGTTTTGTATTTTAAGGTATCAGTGTGTTGAAATAATAGGATCTCACATCTAACAATATGTTAGATAAATATAGGGAAAGAAAAGTAATGTTAAAGCCACTAATGAAGGATGGTTGTTTGGCACCCAGTAGCTCAGTGGTCAGGGCACCTGACATGTTATCAGGTGATTGTGGGTTCAGATTCCACCCTGCTAAATAATCAATTTTTCTTCTATATTTATCTAACAAATCAATGCATGTTTTTAATTTTTTGTTCAGATTTCCTTTATTTGGTGCAAACTACAAATTATTGCTAAGAAGGAAGTATAAAGACTTCTTACTGCATATTGAAAAAATGCTTTCAAACTTTTTTAAATTTGGTATTAAATGCTTTCCAAGTCCATGTCAATTATACTCATTGACAGAATTCGTAATGATAGGCTGAAGATAGCTATATCCGTTTTTAGTACAACACACGAAATTTAAATTTTTTGAAAATAGGAATTTTCACATATATCATTTAAAAATACATAATTCAAACTTAAAAAATAATACTTTTTCCATTTGATGAATATTTTAATGTAAAAAAAAGTTTGGCCTCTGAATGTAAATCAGTTTTTCAGGCTGTATCCTGGAAGGATTAAGAAAGTTTGATTTAATAGTTTTTGAAAGAATATATTTGTGTTACCTGTATATATTAAAGAATCTAAACTGCAATCAGAGATATAGAGATATAGATTTCATTTTCTTTGGAAAAGCATTCCATATTTGACAATGGTGATGTGTTTTCTTTTAGTTCATTACTGTAATATATTTTAAGTAATAGTAATAATTTTATTTTTAACATATATAATAAACTGTAGCTTAATTTAACAGGGTTCTGAGGACGAGCTGTTCCACCTGGGCCTACAGGCCCAAATTATACTTATAAGGCACATTACTAAACCACATATTATAGCTTTTTTTTACATCAGTAAATGTTTATATTTTCAGGAAAAGTCAACTTTTTCTGAAAAAACTTTTTCAAATATCACATCAGTAAAGATTTTCCCTCCCTAAATCTTAATTTTTTTAGAAAAAAATTTAAATTCAAAAACCATAAGACATTAAAATAAGGTTAATATATTAAATTTGATAACCATTATTTTCTATTTATCATTCAAATTTTTTAGGTGAAATAGGCCCAAGAGGCCCACCAGGCATCCCAGGAGGTATTGGAGTTCCAGGCCTTCCAGGCAGAGAAGGTCCACCTGGGGCAAAAGGAGATAAAGGTGAGCCTGGGCTCTCAGGTCTCACTGGAACTCCAGGAATCCCTGGCTTACCTGGAGCACCGGGAACAAAAGGTGAACCTGGTCATAAAGGAGTTCCTGGATTTTCTATCACAGGGCCAAAAGGATTTGATGGAAGTCCAGGATTAAATGGATTGCCTGGTGCTAAGGGTGATCGAGGACCAAAAGGAGAAAGAGGTAAAAATGGTTTCTATAAGTTTATTTCTTTAATGAAAGCATATAAACCTTTTGAATAAAATCTAATTGCATTATAATTAAGATGATCAAATCTTGAACCTCATGTAATAGACAATAAACCCATTTTTGCCCTTTTTTTTATTAACGGGCAATCCTGTAGCATAACTGAATTGTTATTTAGTGTTTCTTAATGTTCAAATGCTGCTTTTACTTGTTTGTGTTAAATATCACATTTATTTATGTTGAGAACATTGCTGGGAAATGTTATTTTGTTACAGGAGCTCCAGGAGATACCATCGAAGGCATTCCAGGGCCTACAGGCCCACCAGGACCAAAGGGAGATAAAGGATATGATGGTTTATCTGGACGGCCAGGCTACTCTGGAGAGAGAGGATTGAAAGGTAAATGTGTGTGTGTATGTGTGGATTCAAGTGGTCCCTGAATAACATTGATAGTTGTGTTCTTGAAAAAGATCAAGTAAGGAATTTTTTTCTAGTTTGTAAGGTAAATAAAACGTTTTATTTTCATATAAAGAAATTTTTTCTGCATATAATTAAATAAAATACAACTTTAAAAAATTAAACTTAACACAAATATATTTTCATGTAACTTCCCATTGCTGAATAGACTTGGGAAATGGCATCATTCACACACAACCAGTTGCTACATATTTTCTTAATTGTACTCAAGTCTTGTGAAATTTATAAATGCAGTTTTACCAATTAGATTTCTTTATATCATATTCTATCATAATTTTTCTATTAACCTTTTTTTTTGCACCTGCTGCTATATGATTAGTATAATATTTTTATTAATGTATTATGTTTGTGCACTCTTTAATATGTACATATTATAGGTTAAAGTCATTTACTGAAAAGGGGAACAAATTCAAAAGGGAATTGAAGTCATTACCATAAAAGAATATGTGTTGAGTAGTAAGAGAAATGGAAGAGAACTGAAAAATGCCAACTCATTTTATGTACTTACAAGACAGAAAGACAGAGTTGCAAAGCTAGGATACTAATTAGTAGGAAACAGTAAAGAAACCACACAATCTGCCTCCTAGACTCGAACTCTGAACTTCTTGGTTACACATGAGTTGCTCTACCAGTTAAGCTAAGGCAGTGACATTTTCACATTTGTCTAAATAATGTTAAGAAGAAGAAATATGGTACCTTTTTTTTCAAGGTACTACCATTCAATTTTTAAACTGATGAGAAACTTGGAAATTTTTATGGAACATGCATATATACTTACCAGATGCTACTTTTAAACCAGACATTTGACCATATTACTATTTCTATTGGCTGTTTTCCCTTGAGTGGCACTTTTTTTGCACACAATGGTCTAAATGGCCAAGTCACAAGGACCCCAAAGGCTCAGAGAAGATTGGGGAGGGGATTCATTGGACAGCTGTTGTGAGACAGATGGTAGCCTCCCATCAAGGTCATCCAGCATATTCTTTAGCGTGCATAAGGTATGGCTCTCCTGTACATGGGGTCATAGCTGAACATCCCATCTGACAGATGACATGTCCCCTACTGACCTTTGACCAGATTATGACCTGGTGCATTACCAATTGAGTCAACCCCAACCTTCAGCAGATGCCATATATCACAGACAGGAAACTACATTTATGAAGCCAGGATATTACTAATAGCCTACCAAGGTAGTCAAGCCTAAAAAATCCACCTCTGGGACTCATTCATGACCTCCTGGTTACTCAACAGTTGTTCTACCAGTTACCTAAAATGGTGACACTTTCATAACCTTACTTAAGCAAATGTGAAAATGTCACTACATTAATTGGTAGCGACTAGCATATATAAACAGGAGCTCCTAATTTTGAATCTTAGATGTGGATGGTGTGATTTTTTTCGTTCTTATCTATCTCAGATTAGATCCTGGCTTCGCAACTCTGAGTTTTTCTGTGAAATATACATATAGTGTCTGCTGCACTCTAATACAATGTGTTCATTTTGTATCTGCTCTGATACTTTATTGCTATTATCGTACTGTCCTGTTTCTGCCATGTTTTACTTATATACAGTGTTATCGAGTTTTTATTATTCCCAGTGTTGCAAAGGTAATTGCTGACTCAGCCCATGCTCTCATATGCCATGGCTTCATCGAAAACTATCAAGATTTTTATCTCGGCAGTTTTTGGTATCCCAACATACTTGACTGAAAAGTCCAAAATTTCGTAGGCATGTTCCCCCTTCCTGATCCCATGTTGGATTAAAATAAACAGGTCCTAGCTGCAGTGGAATTCTTAAAATAATAATACTTTTGGAAATGTGGGGAATCTGACAATAGCAGCAGATTTAAATGTTATTTTGACTCCAATATTTTTTATAACATAAAATAATTTTACACTATTTCACCACTAGATTTTGGAAACCTCAATATATTATGTTCACAGTTAGGGAGCAGTAAATGGCAACAATATGACAGTATTTATCATTTCCCATAGGAATAGCATGGTAAATATTTTTGCTTCTAGCAAAAACTTGAAATTTGGCACTGTAACCAAAACTACAACTAAAAACATTTTACGAAAATTTGAAGTATCTACCATGATTTTCCAAAGTTATGGCAGCCACACACACACAGACACCTTTTATTATTCAGATTTGTGTTTTGACTTCACTTTTCTGTCTACACTAGGCAGGTGTGAAAATGTCACTGCCTTGGCATTGACGTTTCCACACCTGTATGAAGGAAGCGGTAATAAGCTTTCACTTCTAGGTAGTTCATAAGCTCAGAGCACTACCATGTGCTTTTATAACCAATGGGGAACATGGAAATTTTACAATATGCATATATACTTAACAGATATTACTCATATCCATTTTATCAGATGGGCCATACTTACACATAAGATAACTAAGCTATAGCTTGGGGCCTCATGTTATGAGAGGGTTTCAAAAAATGAATTTAAAGTTTTACTATGCCATGTAAAAAGTATTTCAATATTTAAATTAATGTATTGTTCAAATCATGTTTATCTTATCTATAGATATATTTGTATAATGTTTTTACCCCACCCATTTTCTGTTTTTTTTTAATCTTCCCATCAGTCAGAATAGTAAATATATACAGTACATATTTCGACTTTTGAATTTTTGGAGCCTCTTAAACCTGCCGTAGCTTAGTGCCTCTTCAATTTGCATAGCTTAGGGCCTCAGAACATCAAAGTCCAGCCCTGGATCAGAACAATGTATATGCTCTGATAGAATATGAATAACTTTTATGAGCAACTTTTATGCAACTCTTATGAACAACTTTTATAAGAAAATTAAAAGAAGATATTGCAATGCAATAATATTGATGAATTGTTTAAACAGGTGGTGTCAAATTGCTTTTCTTGTTTAATATTCTTCCTATTTACCTTTGTTCGACTTATTTAATTTACTTTTTATGCAATTTGTATGTGAACCTTTCATATGAAGGTTAGATATTATGTAAATTATTAAAAGTAACAGTATTTTTTTTAACTTAAAATAATTTTGCATACTATTTCACCACTAGATTTTGGAAACCTCACTATATATTATATGTGAAGGCTTACCTTTATGTGATGCTATTGAGGATGCATTATACCTATGAGTTCCATGTTCATCAATCCTCCTACAATGTTGGTGGGTTCAAGTCATTATTGAGTTGACTTGAAATTTTACTTCTGTTGCCAGTAAGAAATATTAATTAACACATGCAATAAATAATAAACTCGACATATTTGGTATTAACCTATAAATTATCAATTTGAAGTCGATTTAAATTTTAGAGGAAAAATTGTCTTGAGCCAGGTGGGATATGACCCACTCTATATGGCGTGTGTCTGCCGCATGTGGCAAAAATTGCCTGAACACTCCCTACATAGGAAGTAGGTTAAAATGGTTCATATCATCAATTAGAGGAGATCTTGATCGGCAGCTGGTAGCTCAGTGGTCCAGAGAGCACCTGACATGTTATCAGGAGGTCATGGGTTCCTATACCACCTGGCTCAAGACAAGTTTTTCCTCTAAAATTTAAATTGACTTGAAAGTGGTAATTTATAGGTTAATAACATGTACAGTTTGAGGAAATCTAATTCCACACTTGAGTTTTTACACTTGTGGTTTTTTTTCTTTATGTTTGAATTTTATGTTACCAGAATTTAATAAATTTGATTGATTAATGGAAATTGATTGATGAGTTTACCTATTTAGTTTATTGCTCTCTAGACTTCCTTTATCATTTAAGTTTTTTATTTGTGAATATTTGGTTCACTGCATAACCTTCTGCCTAGGAGAACCAGTAGACTACTTTTTGTCTAACCTATTCCTTAATCTGTTTGTCTGGTCCAACCAGAAGTATAAACTCCCTCCAGCATAGTTCTCTGGGGCATTGAAGTATAAAAGCTCCACCACCACATCAAAATAATAGTCTTAAGTGGAATACCTTAACATAAAAAAAAATTGTAACAGTATCAAAAAAGAAAATGTATTAAAAGTAAACTTATGTTTATGTTGAGAAAGTTATAATTTCTAAATCGATTGAAAAAATTATAATTTCTGATTGCAGGTGAGCCTGGTGGAAGTTGTTTTCAATGCATCCCAGGAGACAAAGGAGAAAAAGGGGAACGTGGCTTGGATGGATCTCCTGGTCCTCAAGGCACACGTGGAGAGCCAGGTCCTCTTGGTCGTTATGGGGATAAAGGAGATGATGGATTGCCTGGATTTACAGGGCCAAGTGGTAGAGAAGTGAGTCTTAAAAATATACGGATTCTGAAACAGAATGTAAACATCAAACATATTACTTATTTTGGGCTAGGATGACAGAGATAGAGATTTACAATTTTGATAGAGTTATCAAAAATGAGGAAATATGGTTTTTGAATATTCACAAGACACATTGGTTCTTTCTCTTTTTACCTGATACTATTTAATACTCTTTATTGCTATAATTATCATCATAATGATTTTAAACATCACTATTTTTATATATTCTGTCACTCTCTTTGTGCTCAAATACACCAGCATGATAATGCATACATGAAACAATATTGCTATTTATAAATAACTGATTTATTTCACAGTTATCACTATTAGGAGATTTATGTCTCCTGTATTGTGGCTAGAGATGCTAAAATGATTAGATGGTTATAGTTCGTTTTAGGTTTTGTGCAGTTAAAAGTTGAAGAATATTTACTACTACGGGAGGCAAATCCTTGGCTGGTACACTCGCCATAGTTGCTGTGGAGGCTTATGCTCAGTTGCTGTGGTGCTCTAGTTGTCAGTGCGCCAGTCCTATAGCATTGCTGGATGGTCATTGGCACTATCAATGGTACATTGGCACTGATATGCACAGAATGTTCATCTGTTTAGCACATGGCAGTGTTGTTTTTCTAAGCCTGCTGCAGAATGACGTGCTATGAGGCACGGTCACAGTGGAGCTGTTCTTCCAGTTTTAACTGTGATGTATGGTAGAGACTCATCTTCTGCTGCTTTACATATTTGAAATATATTCATGAGCATAATGTATTTCGTTGGTCTGCATTTACGACATCTTCAGATGCTGTCACTCCTTGGCAGATGGGGTTGATATAATATGGTCCCTCTAGCCAGTGCTCCTATAATTTATACCAGCAATTGTGTAATAGCAAGTTCCAGGTGGGTGGAAGGGGGTCAGATCTATGTTGCATAATTCTTTTTTAAGGTTTATAATTAAATTTTCCATAAAGTAGTTTAGTTGAAATTTTATGGTATGTATCTATTATTTTATGATTAAATTTAGTTGCTGTTAGGTTGTTTTCAATTATTGTTTGTGTTAGTGCTGTATGGCTTTAGATGATGCATAGCGATGTGCTCTATAAAAGTATGTATTGAAAGCTGCTGCTTTATACAAAGTGGGGTGGTTAGATTTAGCTGATATTAGATTTAGTACAAAGGTGGGTTTTTTATACACTATTGTATTGCATTTTAGATTATTATGCATTATCATTATGTCTAGATACGGTAATTGCTAGTTGGTCTTATTGGCACATGTAAACTTTATGGTGGGTAAGATGTTATTGAAGATATCTAACAGATTATATAATTCCTCTTGGCCGTGGTCCCAGAATATTAAAATATCATCTATATACTGTAGGTATGGTGTCAATTTAAGTTTACTTTTAGCTAGGGCTGTTTCTTCTATATGCCTCATTACTGCATCAGCCATTAGTCCGGAAAGAGCGGAGCCCATAGGTACATCCTCCGTCTGAACCCAAGTTTCTCATTTACTACAAACCAGTTGGAGGAGGTGGCTAGGTTAAGGACTTCATGTATGCTGAAGTACTGTTGTGTTGTTGGTTGGGTGTTTTGTGGTCATGTTGTTTTCAGTCGCATTGCTGCATCTAGAACCGGTGTGTTAGGGTAGAGTGAGACAACACCAAATGAATGCATTGTTGTGCTTGAGGTGATAGGGGTGTTTTGAGTGGTTCTGACGATGACGTGCTGTGCTGGCAGTGTGTTGTGTAGGTGGAAAGAAAGGTTAAAAAAGTGGTAGAGTGCTTGTTCGAGGTTATATGTTGGTGATTTCCTTTTTTAGAATAGGGGTCTGAAGGGATCATAGGGTTTATGCAGTTTAATTTTGGTAAACATCTGGGGTGTATCCAGGTACATGGTAGGTGTACAGGTCTTAGAGATTTTGGTAAGTAGAAATGGATCACTTCTTAATTTTGTTAATTTCTGTAGTGTATTAGGTATGGGGTTGTTAGTGATTTTATGACAATTTAATTCCTTTAAAATATTATTTATTTTGGTTTTATAGTCCTCTTTATTGATTAGCACTATTTGATTGGTTTTGTCTGCTAGTATAATTTTAATGTCTATGTTGTTTTTTAAAATCTTTTAATGCCTTTTCCGTTGTCTTTGGTTTTAGTTGTGGGGTCATGTTGTTTTATTGTTCTATATAATTGAAAGCGGATTTTGTCTTTCTATATTGCGGAGTTTTATTAATGATCTGTGGCAACAGCAGTACCAAGCTGAAAACACCAGTTCTCGTCCGATCACCGAAGTTAAGCAGCTTTGGGCGTGGTCAGTACCTGGGAGGTGATGGTACCTGAAGTGTGATCAGCACCTGAGAGGACATACATACGTATGTATATATATATACATAATATACATCTGCACGCACTCATGGGCTACAGAGGTCCAACCAGATTGTATAATGTTCCTCTCCAGATGTGTCTCTTCTGAGCTACAGCTGCTGTATTTGGCCACTCCAGGTTAATTCTAGCAAGGTCGTGCTGACACTGTCTGTCCATCGCATACTAGGTTTCCCCTGTTTTCTGAAACCTTTAGGCACACTGTTCATAATTGTGTTTGCCAATCTGCAGCTATGCATATGGGCAACATGGCCAAACCAATACAGTCTCTCTTTACACAATATGCTGCTCAAAAGAGGTTGTTGACTCCTTCTTCTAACCTCATCTTTACTGCAAAGTCAAACCACCTAATGCCCAAGATACTGCGTAAACATCTAGAATCAAAGGCATCAAGTTTATTGTTATCCTGCTTACAAAGGGTCCATGTTTTGCTACAATAACTAACCTTAGAAAGAAACAAACTACTATACAGCCTAATTTTAGTCTTTAGGTGTACATGCCAATTTTTCCACACTCTCCATAGATTCTTCAAAGTCCCAATGGCAATCTCTATTCTTCTATTTACTCATACTACAAATCACCAATATCTGTTACATAGCTCCCAAGATAATTAAACTGAGACACTTGATCAAGAGTACAACCATTCAAAGCAACTGAAACACCACCTACCTGACCAATTTTCATCACTTTAGTTTTTCTGTGTTTATCATGAAACCTATTCTATTACCAGTTTCATCAACATCATTAGCCAAATCATCTGCATAATCTAAATCAGAAAATTTGAAAACTCTAGACAATTTAAGGCCAAAATCTTTCCATTGCAAAGAATTTCTATAACATAATCAATAACCAAATAAAAGAGAAAAGGAGACGCAATGCTAAACCAATCACTGCAAGAGGTACCAACTCTCACACATGACTCAGTGTTATTATAGAGAGCTTTCATTACTCAAACTAATTTATCAAGTATTCTATATGATCTAATAATCAACCACAAATTATGTTGATCAACAGAATCAAAAGCCTTTTTGAAATCTATAAAAATAATAACTGCAGGTTTCTGAAACTCTAAACATTTCTCAAGAATCTGCCTATGTGGAAATATTTGATCAATGCATTCCCTACCAATTCTGAATCCACACTGTTCATCACGCAGTGGTCCATCAACTAAAAATTTTCATTCTATTAAGTATAATCATACAAAAAACTTTACCTGGAACAGAAAGTAAACTAATTCCTCTATAATTATCACAAGAACTGCGATCAACTTTTTTTTAAATTGGCACAATGAGTAAAATCCTTAAGAACAACACCTTTATCATAAAAAAAATATTCAAAATTTCAGTCAGCCAGGTGACAACCCAAATGTTCCCAGCTCTAAGCATTTCAGTGATGATTTCATCCACCCCTGGGGATTTATGCAGTTTTAATTTGGAGATAGCCAATGCAACTTCAGAATGTGATATAGGGCCACCATTAAAGCCAGTAATGCATCTATCCTCATTACAAACAATGGGAGTAGAAATAATCACATTATTTAGAACATCTCTGAAAACCTCAGTCCACCTAGCCATCACAGAATCCTCACCTTCAACCAGCTTGCCATGTTATCCCTCAATCCCTGTATGCCTGTCTGTTTCTTCCCACATAAAACGTTAACAATCTGGTACAAATCCCTGCTGTTGTGCTGTCTAACTGCTTCCTCTGCTTTGTCAGCCAAGCTATCAAACCAAAGATTCTTATCAGCTATTAAATGATCCTTTACACATTTTATTAAGCTTGTTGTAATGCCTTCTGTTAGGACTAGTTAGTTTTGCTGTTGTTAAATGTTCAAACTTCCACAACTCTTTAAATGCTAAAGGAATATTGTTATAAAAATCGAGGCTTAGGTAGAATTGATTGAGATCTTTAATTTAGTTCTAGTCACATCTTCCCATAAAACTTATTTTAAAAGTTATATAACTTCAAAGCTAGCATCCCATTGACTTAACATGGGGTGGTCCTAATTCATTAATCACTCAGTGTAATTTGTTTAAATCAGTAATACTTAAACTTATCCCTATCATAATCGCTAACTTATAATGCTTATTTTTTTAACAGAAATAGAATAATTTATGATTTTAAAAAGTATTTGGTGTATGAGAAAAAAAATTAACAATGTTTTTCATGAGCCTGACTAAATCACTACAGCATTTCCCTACATAGAGGGTGCTCTACTGCCTAACACTTCAGTTTGGCATACCACTATGCCCCATCACCTTTATTTTTTACTAAAAATGCCAACATTTTAGTTAGCTCTGTATATTGTTTCTAAAATCAGTTTCAACTAAAACGCTATATCATATTAAAACCATTTGTTTAATTTTATTTTTATGATAATGAAAATAATTGCAAAAAATTATATAATAGGGAACTATCAATTTACACAGTTTCAAGTATCCAGTACTATCTTTGAACGAGAGTATGGATGTATATTTAATAGATATCCAAGAGCTAAAAAATTAAAGTTTTTAGAAAATGTATTTTACTTTTTAGTGGCTATAACTTTTAGTAATTGCTTACTCTTGAATGTATTAGGGAATACCCGGAATTCCTGGAGTAGATGGACAGAAAGGAGAGAAAGGAGAACCAGCTTTTGTACGTCCTGACCTAGTCATTGGACGACCAGGTAGTTATGTATTACAGCTAGAATTTGAAAATCATAAGCTAGTGTTATCTTTTCAGCATATTATTAACAAAAACTATCGTTATTTACTTATGTGCTTAGTACATTAAAATACTTAATCTTGAATAGTACAAATCTCACAGTGAATCTTACAGGAAAACATCCTTATTTATGTGTCAGAAGATGTCACGTTCTGTCAACTGTATTGCAGCCATAAATTGAAAGAAAAGCTGCAATTTTTTTTCTGAGATGCTGCATGGACTGGCCAGGTGTAGCACTAAATGTTTGATCATTACCTTCAAATGGTGCAGATCATCAGTACCCTCCAGAGAATAGATTATTTCTTCTTGAAGGTAACAAAACAGAAAGGTTCACAGATCAGTTTGACTATTTTATTATAACTTTTAATATTTCACCCTGCTGAACAAGGTTAACTTCAAAAGATTTTGTGCTGACCATTTACACCAGTGCTCTAACTACACCAATGCCATGATGTGTAACCCTCATCTAAGCCTTGAACTTTAAATAAATTTTTTCAGTTTAATAATATTTTTGTAAAATAATTTAAGTTTATATTCAGATGCAAAATTTAATGCAACAGTTGTTGCATTAAATTTTTATTTATAAAAATACAAATTTGAACATTTGTATTTAAGTTACATCTAAATAAACTTTACTTGCTATAAGAGTTATGAAGATGCAGGCAGTGGCAGAATGATTGCCATGATTCTTTGGAAACAATCAGTTGCTTTTTCAATGCTTAACTACATGCTAACTGCTAAATATATTTTTCTGCCCTACATATGTTAGATGGTAAAACTTTTAATAATTAACACTATATATTTATTATATGCAGGAGAAAAGGGTGATAGAGGCTTGCCAGGTTTACCTGGTTTACCAGGAAAAGATGGATTTCCAGGACCTCCAGGACTTCCTGGGCCATCTGGAGCAGTTGGACTATTTGGAGATAAAGTAAGCTATTCAGATGTGTATTTATTATTTAAATATTCAGCATTTAAAAGTAATTGAACTCTAGAGTGCATAGCCCCGCAACCCCCACAGTGGGTGGAATGCATCATTAGAGGGACCCCTGCAAAAGATTCTTTACAAAATTTATGGTTGAACTAGATATACAACTATTTAAAGGAATAGTCCAGATGGTTTGTTTTTTTGGTAGCTTTGAATTAATAATAACGAATTGTGAACAACCATTGAATTTAGAAAGGATTATGAACAATCAGCCTTATTTTCCCTAGTAGAAATTCCTCTCTTTGCTATCTTTTGGCCAGAACTCATTGTTTGAAAGCCTGAATTTGACCATTATGAAGGTCACGGCTTGACACCCCCACCCTGTGGTCAACAAGAGGGATTAATGTTACCTCATGCCACCTGCAGAGCTTAAACAACAGAATAACTGGCATGAAAGAAAATGGTCATGCATCTCTTCTGTAAATAGTCTTTGGATGATCAGAGTATGTCTGCCACAGATTAAGCATTTCATACAGATAGTTGATTTCCATAGACAGCATGGTGCCAGTGAAGGATCTGGGTGTTGTACAACACAGAGGGGTGTATAATCAGTCATTTTCAATCAGTTATGTTGTCTGCAAGGGTCACAATTATATGTAGGACCCAGAGTTTCTGCTTGGATATATGCTGTCCTGCTCCCAGGTAAAGGTTAGTTGGCCAATGAAATTCTTTGTTTTACTTGTCCACTTATTGTCTTTTGATTGACAACAGTTTCGAAGATTCAACACCTTCCACAATTTGGTTAGTGATTTTGAGAGAGCTTGTGATATTTTTATTTATTTTTTTTGTAGCTTGTGATATTTTTATTTATTTATTAATGTTAACATAGAAATTACTACTCTTAATCAGAATGCCAAACACAAGAAAAAGAACTTACTTTAGCTGTGCCGAAAAGAGGGGAAAAAAGAAAGGAATAGAAGAAATTACCAAACATTTATTTACACTCTCTTCCTATTTTGTGGTACTATTTTCAGATGATCAAAGTGCCACAAAAATCAAGTAGACAGACCAGGAAACCATCCAAAAATATTCTGCTGATAATATCATCTACATTATATTCAAATTCATTTTCATGGTTTACATTAACAAAACTGAGTATACTTTGAAATATGCAAAAGTCAACAATATTGAGGCTGAAATTCCAATTTCTCCATATCTTAGTGATCAAGCTAATGTTATATTTGATCAATACTATTCTACTGATACTATTGGTCAACTAGGGACTAATCCTACTGACCATGGACATTTTTGTCCCTATTGATAATAGTGACACGAATCTGGTAAGTTATTAGGTATTACTGGTTAGTTATGGACCTGGTAAACCTAAAGGTCTTTTTCCTTGTGATGAGAAAAAGAGATGCTTTTCTGCTGATTATTGTTTTAAACAATCACATGACAAAAAATTTCTCTGCTATGGTTATGATGTTTTGAGAAATTTGACATTGCTTATTGCGAGCCTTGTGTCTTTTTGCAGATAGAGACTGGAATTATTACAACTCAGCATGGGCTAGAGGTGAATGTGACATATGCTTTATGGAAAAAACACTCAACTATCAACATGATGTTAGGTATTGATTTTAAGAAATTAATTTTTGGAAAGAAATATTAAAAAGAATTGTTGATGTTACTCTTACTTTGGTCTTATCTGATCTAGTTTTCAGAGGACACCACGGACAACTTGATGAGCTGCATAATGGGTATTTCCTAGCTATTATTGAACTATTGGTAAAACACAACATAGCATTATCAAAACTATTTCATGAAATAGTTTTCAAAAAGTAGTCAATAAAAAGAAGATTACGAATTTGAGCCCTAGAGTACAGAATAAATTACTCAATATGTTGGCATCAAAAACTAAAATTTACTTATTTCAGAAATTAAAGATTCATTTTATTCCATTATATTTGACACAACTCAAGATGTTTCAAAGCAAGATCAACTCAATCAGATATTTTGCTAAGTTACCATTAATTCCAATGCAAATGGATCAGCAATAGAACTAAAAATAAAAGAAAGTTTTCTTGGATTTATTCAGGTTTCTGAACAAAGTGTCAAAGGTTTGACGACTGAAAAAATAGAAACTATTGAAAGTTGGGGCATTTCTATAAACAAATGTTGTAGTCAAGGATATGATGGATCATCCGTAATGAGTGATGTTTTATTTGTGATTCAGGTGTCCAAGAAAGAATTAAAAAATTTGAAAAGAATGCAACTCTTTTATTCAAACAATTTACTGTGCAGCTCATAATTTAATTTAGTGCTGAATGATGCTGCTAAAATACCTGTAGTTCATTTTATGATCACATTCAGAGGTTATGGTTTTTTCAGTCAGAGCATTAAAAGATGGGAACTTTTACAAAAGAGTGGAAAAAATGTATTAAGAATTTCAAATTTAAAAAGATTGTGCCCAACTTGATGGTCATCAAGGCATGATAAACTTTTTTGTTGTTTGTTTCAATACATGAATATTGAGTTAGCTCTGAGTTATTGAATAATAGCATCTAAAAGATCAGAAGAAAGCCAGTGCCTTAAAAATATATGGAAACATATGAATTTATCTTACATACTGTAATTTAATCGAAAATAATAGAGACAACTAGTGTTAGATATTCTTCAATCCTCTGATGAAAACCTAGCTAAAGCAACCAAAATGTTGGGTGAAGCTGCAGAAATATTACAAAATTATAGTGCAGAATTTTCTGAAGTGACTAAAGCTATGGCTAATGCATGGGGAACTGAATGCCAGTTTGCAAAAGAAAAAAAAACTAAATATTCGCACTAAAAATACCTTAATGATCATGAGCAATTTTTTAAAGTTAACGTATTTTATGCAAATATTTGATATCATCATAACTCAGTTAAAAAAACTGTTTCACTAGCATGAATGATATTGTGAACAAATTTGAATTCTTACATCCTTCAAATCTTGTTGAGAAAAGTGATGATCAACTCCACACTTCTGCTAATTACTTCACTGAACAATATTCGGAAGATATTTCTTCTGAATTTCTCCAGCAGTTACTCTTAGTGTGGATGGTTCTCCAAAAAGATATATTGAAAATAAAAGATAGATCAATTAAAGCTATGGCTGAACTTCTGATGATTAAGAATCATATCCTACTGCCTAGTGTTCCAGATGTTTCAGTTGCATTAAACTTTTTTTAACCCTTCCACTAAACAGTTGTGAGTAAAGAAAGGTCTTTCTCATATTTAAAATTAATTAAAAATTATTTGTGAAGTTTAGTGGCATAGGAATGGTTATTGGCACTGAGCATAATAAGCATTGAAGTAGATTGAGCTCAGAAGTTAGACATCGATTCTTTGATAAAGGACTGCTGATCAAAACATTAGAAGAAAAAGACACTTTCTTCAATAAAATATCCAAAGGTAAATAAATATACTTTTTTTTCTTACCATTCATTTTTGTGACTCATATTTTTTACTCATTAATGCACTATGTGAATACCATTTCTGAGAATAAACTCTCTCAGACTAAATATTCTTGTGGAAATAATTTTACTCATTTGCTTCAATTACTTTTAAGAATTCAATCATCTACCTCAATTTAGTGTGCATGATTTAATTGTATAGTTAGTTATTTTGATAGTGTAAATTATATCACCTTTATACCATTACTTATTTCGATTTCCCATCATTATTTCATTATAGATGAAAATAAATTTTCATGTTTTATTATTCATTTTAATGTGCACTTTTAGTGCACAGAATAATAACTTTTTTCAAATTTCTTTAAACATTGTTATCAATTTTTAAAATTTGCTTTATTAGAGTTTATACAATAAATACCCTCTCAAGCATAATAAATAACTACAGCCTGTCACAGAGGTCTGACAGGAGCTTGTCAGTTCAATACACCATAGAGAAGATCTGTGAGGAATCTCAGCAGAAAGACAACACAAAAATCCTGACTTACCCAGAGTTCAAATCCAGGTTCCTTTGTTCAATAGCCAAGCATGCTAAACCACTCAACCATGGCAAGCTTTGCTAATACTATAGCTAAAACTGATTAGGCTGAACCAATAGCATTCAGAAAATTTGGAGTGTTTTAGCATTTCCTCCATATTGATGTTTAGTAAATAACTAATGATATGCATAAACAAATTAGCCTGCTCAAGTTGTAGGAAAAAATTTTGTATTTATGTGGAAAATCTAAGGAAAATCGATCATGACCTTGAATAGTTATCAATCACTTTATATGTAATAAATGAATTAAACAGGAATATCTATATAGTTTTAATTTGCTGCATTTTAAACTTGGTTTCTAGTATTACAGATTATCCTTTCAGGTGAAAGAGATAATTTATTTGTGCCTTTTTTTATTTCACTTTGATGCTTCTCTTCAGCTGATATTTTTAAAGCCCTAATCACATTTTTTCGATAACTAAACTTTTTCCACTTTTAGCTTCAGTGTGAATAAAGTAGCATACAATAAATCTTCATCAATGGTAGTAACTACAGTTAATACAAATGTTTGTAACCTGCACAGTTGATTCTCAATGCAAGATCTGTCACTCAATTTTCAACTTTTACAAATAAAAGTAACAAGATGTTAAAAAACTAAATCCAATTCGTTTTTATCACAAAAATGAAAAAAATATAGATTTATTCCTGTGATACCCTCCACATGGCAAACTTTCTTATAATATATAACTCTTTCATCTCAGTTCTTGTGTTTGGAAGTTCTATGAAATAGTCATTTTCTAATTTCCTTTTCATATTTTGGAAGGGAGGAGGGAAAAAAGATGGCTAGAATCATTATAGCCTGTAATGCATTTGCAAGGTCTTTCACCCTTGAAAAAGGCTTCCCAGCAAGTTTCTTTTCCATTTTCGGTAACAACTAAAAATCACATGGTGCAAGATTGAGTGAATATGTGAGATAGCTATTTGATTTTTTCCTGCTCCAGAAAGGCTGTAACTTGTTTGGTTTTGTGATCACTGGCATTGTCATGAAGAAAGAGAACACTTGATATGCCTGTTGCTGGATGATGTTCCTTTATCTCCTTAACCATTTTGGGCAAAACAATGTTGGTGTAGTATTGATCATTTATAGTCATTTTTTTCAAGTAAGGTGTCCATGACTACCATTCCTTGGGAATTGAAAAAATTGTGAGTATCCTCTTCCTTGAGTGAAAGTCTTGTAGGAGGATTTGGGGATGTGATTCATCTTCCACAACCCAAATATAGTTGTTAATCTTTCTGGGAGTTGTATAGTAATAAAATCATGTTTCATCACCTGTGACAATGTCTGTTAACCATTTCGAGTACCCATTTGGCACAGATCTTTCAGAACTCTAAATGTTGATGAATAATTGTTTCCACACTATCAATCGATATACTGATATCTAAACTTATACCTGAATGGTGATATGTGGGTTTTCCTTAATGAAATCACAAACAGAATAATGTTCTCTTGTTCATGGCCGCATTCAGTCTTCCTGCACAGGGGAGATCTTTGAAGTTCTGTCATTCTTCTCTGAATTTGCACATCCATCCCATAACATTGTCTTATGAGCAGCCATAATCCCAATATATTTGTGATAAATTAGCATGAATTTTTTTTCTCATCATCCCTAAGCTGCATCCTTGTGAAAATGTAAAATCTTCCTCCATCTTTAGTAGGTTCCATAGCAACATACAGATTTCACAGACCGAAGTTTACATGTCACCAGTGAAGAGAGAAATGATGATACTGCCTTTGTTTCTAACAATGAATAGTGACAAGTTTATACAAGCTTTCAAACAAGTTATAACTTGTTAACTTCAGAGGAACAAGTGCAAATCTACAGACACATATCAGAACTTTTTGCACACCCTCTTCAATATGTGTTTCTACTTGTATCTCCACATATGCTTATAATTTTATAACATTTCCTAAGAATGGTTAAATTTAGTTTTATAATTGTTTGTAATGATAAATATTTTTAAATATATTTTCTTTTTATACCTTTATATTTTATTATTCCATATAATCCAAGTTGTATCTGGTCCCTTTAACTCAGGGTATAGAGACTACTGTAATCACTGTGATATTTGGAAGAGTGACATATTTCCATTACAGGGTTCACCTGGTTTATCTGGTCCAGCTGGACTTCCTGGTCGCAGTGGCATTCCTGGGGTTAAAGGTAATAAAGGTGAACCTGGTTTGGGTCGACCAGGTTTCAAAGGAGAAAGGGGTGAAGAAGGACTGCCAGGACAACCTGGACAACCAGGAGAAACAGGACAAAAAGGAGAACCAGGTAAACAGTACTTTGTACTAAAGTCATTGGTTATCTTGTAGCTTCGTGGGGTGAGACTAGTTGACAAATCTGTTTCGTTTTGTGTTGTTTTGTCATGTGATTAATGTTTCTACTATTATGAGAGTGGTCAGATATAGTTTGTTTAGGGAAAATGGTCCCCATTATTGCTTGTTTTCTCCATCATCAATTAAATTAGTATCATTTGACAATTTTGATTTTTGATTTTAATTAAGGAAGACTATTCTTCAATAATTAAATTTTTTTTACCACTGGAAAAGAGTTGGTGCAATTATTACTTACACTTCTGAGGTGATTGAAAACATTGCAATATTGAATTAACAATACACCTTTTGTGTGACATCAAATGACACAAGTGAGATAAGTCTAAAAGTTGCAGTGCAAACTCTGATGAATGTTGTGGCAAGATGATGGATATTATGAAAAACAACTATGGAATAGCATCAGAACAGCTGAAAAAGCTTACTTATTACCTTGTTCAAGTGAAAACATCTCTGACATCCATAAAAATTGCATTTATGAATATCTTAGAATAATAATGATTTGTTCAAATTTTACTATAGAGTATTTAAGAAATGAAAGATCACTTGTGATTCAAGAGTTCTCATAGTTGATCCCACCTGACATTGTCTTCAGAAATTGCATTGCAATTGGAACAATTCCAATTTATTGTTACAAGCACTGATAGATTCTCATTAAAGCCATCCTGTATATTCTTCAATGTATAAATTCAGTTTCTCCAGATGTCAAACAGTTTTCTCCTAGAAATACTACCAAACATTTTGCAATCAATAGATGCTGTCTCTAAATTTCTCTGCAATCACTAGATGTTGACCTTTTAAAATCCTTCCAATTGTTGCACACTGCATTATAAGGCTTATAGGAATTGAGGAACAATTTGAATAAATTTAATGAAAGTGCAGAAAAGATGACATTAATGTGGGATGCAGAACTAAGACTTCAAACTTCTGATGTGTCTAAAATCAAACCTATGGATGGTGAGTTATGTGAGTGCCAGAGGCTTAAGAATGAATGAAAGGGGCTTCAAAATTGAGGTATTCAACGTTACTTTTGACAGAGCAATTTATGGTACTAAAACCATATTTTAAGAGTATAAATGAAATCATTGACAACTTCGTCGCCCTACATCCAAAAACTTTTTAAGTAATAACTGATGGGGGGAGTAAACGAAGCTACAGAGTTTCCCAATGAGGAATATAAATCCGATTTAATGCCTTCATTTGGTGCTCCCACTTCTATCATTTAGGACTAGCTTGAAAACAGAAGGAGCAAACATTTCTACTATAAGGGAAGTAGCTAATTTATTGATTATT
The DNA here is from genome assembly GCA_038380435.1 of Ryuthela nishihirai. NCBI lineage: Eukaryota > Metazoa > Arthropoda > Arachnida > Araneae > Heptathelidae > Ryuthela > Ryuthela nishihirai. Next base: position 34,331,009 of record JAWZYU010000026.1, read on the forward strand.
CAAAAATTCTCTCTCTTTTTTTAACTTTTGAAGATGTGCACCCTTGTTCTTTTTAATGCCAACAGTAACTGTGGCAACATTGAAATGCTCATTTTCAAAATTAAAAATGAGAAAAAATATCACAGAAATAAAATGACATAAATGATCTAAAAATGAATGATCATAAAAATTAAATATTAAGAAGATTGTTAAAACATTTGCAGAAGTGAAAGTAAGGAATGTAAAAATCTAGACTGAGCTAATGAAATTAAAATTTTTGCATTTAAAATTATTTTAATTTGTGAGTATTTATGTAAATTGTCCAAAAGTTTTATTTAAAAAATTCTATAGGACTACAGGTTGTCTTCTGTGAAATGTATGGAGACTGTCATATAGAAAGAGATTCTGTGAAATTGCATATGGATAGTGACCTGTGTGAGGACCAGAGATTTTTAACTATAGTAAATTGCTTTGGATAAGAGGTACTTAGCATTTCCTTCTGGAGAGCTAGTATGAAATTCAAGACTTTTTGAACGCTTGAATGAGATTGCTGACATCCATTATGTGTTGTTTATGATATATTTGTTGTGAATATACTATTCTGATTTGTAATGCTGTAGAATATTTTTTTTTATGAGGAAACTAGCAGATGTTCATTCAGAGTAATTATTCTTTAATAAATTAATAAACATTTCCAAACAACTTTAATTTTTATTATGTACCTAAAATATTATTCTATGTATTATCGATATATATTTTTGAGAGTATCAGAATTATATCTGTACTTATTTAAAATATGGGAGCAAATACACTTTTAAGACAGATGTGAGTTATCAATGGTTAAATAAGCTAAATTCAATGGTTAATTAGGTCAAATAGGCTAAATTCTAGGAAAATTGTCCAATTATTCATTACAGATTCAAATGAGAATCTTTAAAAATGTAGCAAGGATTGATTAATTCACCAATGCACATTTTCCTAATTAACTTTTAAAAAGTGATTCCCATATTTTCATTCCATACTTTAAAATCCCATACTTTTAAAAAGTGGGGCCCATAAAGAAACGTTGCACCAGGGCCCAAGCTGATCATAATAGGCCTCTGCTTCTATTGCACTAGTTTAATTTATTGTCACTAGTTTAATTTTTTAACTTGGTCACAGATTGGGAGTTCAGAATCTCATCTCTGTATCTCTGAGTCATCATCATATCAGTAGGAATGACGTAGAGACCTCTTAGACCACAGTAAAAAACTTGCCCAGATTATGTACTGTTCCCCCCTTCCCTCCTAAGTGCCTCTCTGCTGGGCTGATATGGACTCATCAATAAAGAATTAAACTATTAATGATGCAGTTCATTAATAATAAATTATCTGTTAATATAAAAAAGATAAAAAATATATTTTAATATGCAAAGAGAAATTAATATTGATATTGGAGATCTCTATTCACAATATCTAGAGAATATCCAAAAAGTACCTAAGACAATGGATATCTATGTCATCCTCGATATCTTCTGGATATTGTGGTTGTGTGGGTATTACCATGAGGTAAGTTATTTGCTTTCATCTAATGATAATAATTGAAATTTTCAATGTGATTGTCAAAAAATAAATGTTACAGGTAAAATGAAATATCTCGTGTTATTTTTGATAAACATATGGACTTGAAATAATTATGTACAAAATCTAGTCATAACAGTATTATATTTATTGTTTAAAAAATTATACTGCAAATGATAATAAATTAGTATCATTTGACAACTGATATTTTGATTTTTAATTTGATTTTAGAGAAAGAAGCATTGAATATTGAGGGAAATGCTAGATATATGTACATTGGATAGAGTTTATTATGCTTTCATTTATTCCACATTATAATATACAATAATTATCTGGAAAGAGATATATGAGATTTGTTTAAAGATAATAAGACAAATACATATATGTTAAAAGTAATGGCATTAAAAAATATACTATTCTTTCTGTGCAAGTTTTCTGGATTTAAATTTATTAAATGTTGACCAGATATATAAATTAAAACTTCTATTCTTTATGCATAAAAATATCTACATTATTTACTAGAGTTGAAAATTTGTATAATACTAGAACCATGGAAATCAAAAATTGATTATCCCAAGATCAAAATAAGGTCTATCAGATATTTTTTTGCCCCGAAATTTATAATAATTTATAACACTGAAATTAAGAAAATATAACATGTTCAAGAATATATTAAGATGGAAATTTTATGGTTTTGGAAACTATTTATGTATGAAGTAGTAAAACACATTAGAAACAAAATTAGAATAATAACTTAATCAGAGTACCAGTGAGGGTTGGGTTGGGTTGTTTTACCTCTGAGCGGCACTTTTTTGCACACCATGGGCTAAATGGCCAGGTCACATGGACCCCGAAGGCTCAGAGAAGGTTGGGGGAGGGGACCCACTGGAACAGCTGTTGGGAGACAGATGGTAGCCTTCCGTCAAGGCCATCCAGTGTGTTCTTTAACATGCACAGGGTATGACTCTCCCACACACGGGGCCACGGCTTAACGTCCCATCCGACGGATGGCGGCCTTTCCAAGCCCATCGGTGTCCCCTACTGACCGTGGGCTGGGCGGGGAATTTTGCGAAGATAAATCTCAACGCTGACCCAGCTGGGACTCGAACCTGAGAACTACAGATTACGAGCCTGGCGCACTACCGACTGAGCCACCCCCACTCCATTACTAATGAGGAATACCTATCTTCACATAATTGCAATTGGTAAATATCAGAAATTCATAAAAATATTACTACTAAACTTTACATTTGTTTGCCAATTATTCAATGCTTTGCAAAATGAAATTAAAATTGTAAACGAGGTAAATTTATGGTTTTTAACTTTTGATAATACCGAATTCTTTGCTATTGGCCCAAAATGAAAATTAAATTTTAAATGTATTAACTCTTTTTGCTCTTATACATTGAAAACCTTGAAGGTAAAGTGAAGTTTCAAATTTCTGATTACATTCTTTATTTCTTGTGAATAGCGAACCAAGGAAATTTTATTGTTTTTCAATAACATACTGTATACATGTAATAATTAGTAGCATTGATTTGATTATCTGAAATAGAAGTTTACTTCATAATTGTTCATGGAATAAATGTAATAGGTAGCAGGTACTTAATATTATGTTACTATATAGAAAATTTCACTTGTTCTAATAATAATTAAAATATAAACAATGTAAATATGCAATAAAATTCACTCCCTCCTTCTTTATCTACTGTCAGAAGGATTAGTGACACTTTCTCCCTTTGTCCCATTTCCTTTAATTTCAACTTCTCTTACACATTGTTTACTCCTTATACGTAGAGCTAACAGCCATGCTATGATCACTATCATGGACAAGGGTATATGATCTCCTGCATACCACATGAATAATTCCCACGCAGGAACTAACCGTATGCACATTGATTCCAAAATTCTATCCAGATATAATGATTTAGAATTTACCCTACATTTACTTGTGAAAAAATAATCAAAAACACAAATTTCATTAAAAAATCTTATTTAAAATCTATTCAATCTTATCCTTTGATCAACCTCCAGCATTTTAGCATCCTTTAAAACATTCAACATAGCTAAATAATGTTCCATCCCCCCCTCCAAAAAAAAATTATATATATATATAAAACACACTAAGAGTTATACTTACAAACTTTAAAAATCCATCAATAACACTCATAATACAACCCCCCCCCCAAAAAAAAAAAAAAAATTAAAAAACTTCATCCCAATGCAACCTCATGCAATAACTTTCAGCTATCTTCCTAATTGAAAGACACATGTTTTCATTTTCACCCAACATATTAAATCCAAATAATAACAAACTCACACATCTCTGCATCTTCTTCGGTCTCAGGAGAAATTTTAATTGGCATGCCACAATCAATCTTTTAAATCTATCATTCACCTCATTTTTAACTTCAACAATAGGACTAACATTACAAACGACATTTAATTCATTTTCTTCAGTGTTACTTAATTTACTAAACACATAGGATATTTTAACTTTTTCTCCTATTACTATACCTACACTGTTCATTACTTCAGCACAGTTCCCATTAATTTTGTCATAGACAATCGCAGCCACTTTGCTTGCCTCATCACCAGATATATCTGGCTCACTGGATAAATCTGGCAGTAGCTTTGGCATTGACACACATTTCATCAATTGGTTGGTTGTTGGTTGTTTTACCTCTGAGCGGCACTTTTTTGCACACCATGGGCTAAATGGCCAGGTCACATGGACCCCGAAGGCTCAGAGAAGGTTGGGGGAGGGGACCCACTGGAACAGCTGTTGGGAGACAGATGGTAGCCTCCCGTCAAGGCCATCCAGCGTGTTCTTTAAGGTGCACAGGGTATGGCTCTCCCGCACACGGGGCCACGGCTTAACGTCCCATCCGATGGACGGCAGCCTTTCCAAGCCCATCGGTGTCCCCTACTGACTGTGGGCAGGGCAGGGAATCACATTTCATCAATACTCTCTGTGTTGACATCAAAATCAAATGTATTTCTCTCATTGCAATCAATAACTTTATTCATTAAATCAATAGAATTATCATTTACTTGTCCTCATAGACATTCTTAGCCATTATACCTGTTCTGACACCAGATTAAACTTACCTATACCATCACGAATAACATTCATATTCAAAGGCTGCAAATAATACTTTCCTTTAATCTTAACTTCGATCTTCCTATCATATTCCTATCATTTGATTCACTAGCAGTAGCTCTAGTATTGACAGATATTTGATCTATACAGTCTGTGTTAATATTGCAATCAAATACATTTTTATCATTACACTTATATTATTATGCAAATTACTATCAATATTTACTACTTTGCACACTGCGATACCCACACTGGATGAATCACCAACAGCCTTTGCTTCTATGGCATAAAAGACCTTTTACTATTACTAATTTCGTTAGCAAACCTTTGGTCTAGCCATTTAATTTCACAGTTAATTTCTTTGAGCTCAGTATCGATTTTTCTCAATCTCCATACAGTGCTCCCTATCTCTCTGAATACATCCTGATTTGTATAATTCCTGTTGCGCTTCGTACTGTTTCTCATACAGCTGTGCAACCTTCTCAAATTCTAATTTATTAGCATTTTTGACATCAGCCACAGACCACCACACCTTTGCAGCCATAAACAATTCTTTCTTTTTACCAGCATCCAAGCCTCTACTCCTCACCTGCCGACACTCAACTGAGATTCGGTGTTCCTCCTCCAAATCCATCTCTAAGCTCCATTTCACAGCTACAGCATGCTTGTTCCAGTCAACAAAAGCCTTAAGGGTTTTACTCCTTGAATCCTTCAGCACAATTTCGGTCTTATCCCACGGCCTATCCATGGTGATCGTTTCTCTGCATACTTGCAAAGCGAAAGACAAATCACACAGCTCACTATGATCGAAAAATAGTTGATTATACCCTAAAATGGCAATTCCCTCTAACCTCAATGAAATGTTTGTACACAGCGTTGTGTATTCATGATGTGAACTTCTGCAATATGCCTTCCCATACTTGTAACTGACATGGCACAGACAAACACTTAACTACAAATCAAGCAGAATGAAACATTAGGCCTTAGCATTACCGACGGGTAGCTTTCAGTCGTCCAGGGCACTTGATTCATCCTCAAAGTCATCCTTTCAGCCGGCCATTGAGATCCTCATTGCCTCCTACTCAGACATATTCTTGATGCCACCTGCTTCCAGCATTTTTCACACTTTCTCGGAAAAAGCTTTCTCATCCAGTAAAAGGCACAATACAGTAGATTTTATGTAGTGTCACAGAGACAATTATTTTCCTCTCAGCACTTCACGATCATTTAAATGCCTTTTAATGGGACTTGATCACTCATACCCAAGCTCTTTTCACACACACTCTGCTTCTGACGCCAGTGTAGGTTTCATTCTTTCTTTCTCCCTGTGTGTGTGTGTAAGCTTTTACCTCTGGATACATTCACTAATAATGTATGATGTCAGAATGGCACTACTTGGTTACTACAATTCCTGGATTCAACAATATGTATACTATATACATATATACAACTTTATTTCACACTTCTAACAATACAATGCACAATCACATAAAGGAACAGTGACTGCCACTTGGCCAGTCGCTAAATATAGCAGAATTATTAATCCAACAAGTCTTTCACCAAGCCTTCAAGTGTTCCAACACCTATGAAACAACCAAAAATGGTTGATGCAAAACAGGGTAACTCTTCATGACTGTTCCCTATGAGAGTCCAAAGCGCAACTGTTTTTTTAAAAGTTCGTTTTCTTTATTTAAAATACCACCAATGTGATCACGTGATATATTTTGGGGGTTGTAAGACTCACTCAATCCAATCTGGTACACTAACATTCCAAGCTAGTGGGGCTTTCCAGCTCTGAGCACTTTCTCACCTAGCCAGGCAAGGCTCAGCAGGAAAATAGCACTCCTGCCTTGCCCTAGCCGATCGAGTCCTTACAAGTTCTTAAAATTAAATACCTGGAAAATAACACATAGAAAAGAACTGATAAAACTTGTGGGAAGTTGCTTTTAACATGAATGTAGTAAGGGGCAGTAAAACATTCTTGCATCCAAGCAGCACAAATCCCAGGTTTGCTAGAGCAATCCATATATTATAAATTTTCTGTTCAAAAATTGTTTCATTTATTATTTAAAAGTTTACAGGATTTTTATTCATTCATAACTAACTGAATAATAAATTTAATTACTATTATTTTTAAGACTAATAATTTAAAAAAAATTATCCAAATTTGGTGGAATATATGTTGTGTTGGTTGTGTGAAAAGTAGTTCGTAAAATATTTTGAATATGAAAAATATTTTTAACCGATTTTCACTCAGTGGCCAATTTATTAGGGGGAATAGCTATTTGGAACCTTTTATGTCATTGTAGAGTTAAATTGGAAGCTTCATATCTTCTTAAATAACCTTTTTTTTATGAAAAAAGGTAACTGAAGGTAATTGAAATATCTCAATCAAATTAATATAAATATTGTTTTTTTTTCAACAATATTTGTGTGGTATTTGAAGAATTATTAGTTATGAACAGTTATTTTGTTGCACCATCATTTTTAATTGGTACTATGAGTAAAGTGGTCCATAAGGTGATAATATGGGCTCTAAAATTAAAATATGCAGTCTATTGGCCCATCCATCATTTATAGAAAAAAAATTTTTGTTGAAGAATTGTCCAACCATAGTGATAATGTTTTTAACAAGTTTTTTATAAGATGTTTACAGAAATATGTATGAAATCTCAATGACTAATGCAAAAATATTTAAATGTTACAAAATTTAATGGAGATTTAAATTAAATTATTTGTAGATTGCATACTCGTAAGACATGCATTCCATCTAAGAAAAAGCATTAAATAGCCACTTGAGGCAGAATTGCCTGAACACTCCCTACATATTAGGAAAGTAGGTTGAGAATGTTCATAACATCAGTTAGAGGAGATCTTGATTGGCAGCCTGTAGCTCAGTGGTCCAGAGCACCTGACATGTTATCAGGAGGTCATGGGTTCATATCCCACCAGGCTCAAGAAATTTTTTTCTCTAAATATTTGAATCAATTTACAGAGTGGAAATTATTAGTGAAAATTCTGTATAAAAGAAATAGGAGGACACATTTTCTTCAGTCTCCATGCCTCTGATCATGACTTTTACATTTTATTTCAGGTGTTCTTGTCGTGAAAGCTACTGGGTCACTCTAGATCATACGAGTTAAAACTCGTATTTCTTTTAATTCATTGTTAGTTTCATGTTCTACAGTACATTTTTCTGTTATTATAATTAAATTCATATTTATTTAAATAGGTAAACTACCAAAACCAGAAGATATAATCTTACCACCTGGACCACCTGGTCCTCGTGGACCTCCAGGGCCATCTGGTTTATCTGGCTTGGATGGATTACCAGGCTTACCAGGAAGATCAGGTGTTGATGGACTACCTGGACAGAAAGGTGATCGTGGAATTGATGGACTACCTGGAACAGTTGGCCCTAGAGGTAAAAATTATATTTTTCACATTTTTAGGAAATAATAAGTTTAAAAAACTGAATTATTAATTAAAATTATTTTAAAAAAATGAAGTGTACAGCATTTTAACTTTTTAGGTAATCTGTAGAGTTTAAAAGTATTAACTTTTTTGTATTAAAATTAAAATATCTATGATAAAAAGTTGTAATTTGTATTGTTTTTATATATTGTGATATGCAGGTAATGGACAGAAAAATGGAAACACCAAGATTTGCGGAAAGTCTGCAGATTATGTTAAACAGAGGCATCTAAATGCGACTGATGAAGGCATGAAACATACAAATGACATCCCAGCATGCTTAGCATCATGTCTATAAAGGCAAACACAGCATAACTGAATGCAATTATTGCAACCATGTCATCAAGAGAAAACCTTAGTGATTTTGAAAGTGGCATGATTGTTGGAGTGTGTTTGGAAGAAGCTTCAGTTGCTAATACAGCTGAACTTGCTAATGTTTCACAAGGAGCAGTTGCCAAGGTTATGTCTGCATGGGAATCTAAAGGGGAGAATCGTTTGCAAAAAGCAACAGCAGGTTAAAGTGCATACTCCAGAATCAGGATATTTGAGCATTAGTGCATGTGCAAAGTAAAACCTGTGAGCTACAGTTGATCAGTTGTGCATGGATTTCAATATAGGATATGAGAGGCCAGTTTTGACAAAAACAGTATGTCAGGAACAGGAATGTCAAGAAATCAATAGAGCTGAATATCACAGACGAGTTGCACTTCACAAGCCATTCATCACACCTGTCAACTCATGCCGTTGTGTCCAATTGTGCAAAGAGCACAAACAGCAGAGACTTGAGCAGTGGAAGAATGTGATATGGTCTGATGAATCATCCTACACTTTATTTTTGACAAAAAGAAAGTACATATGTGGTACCAACTGAAGGAAGGGTACAACTCTATTGTTTGTTTCCTACTGATAAGGGTTCTGGCAGTTCTGTAATGATGCAGAGTGCTTTCTCGTGGCATGATTTTGGTGCACTCATTCTGTTAGAAGGCAAGATTAATGACAATCACTATTTGACTGTCCTGAGTGATCATCTTCATCCAGTGGTACAGCATTTATTTCAGGAAGAGAGAGCTGTCTTTCAAGATGGCAATGCTCCCATCCACAGAGCACATTGTGGTCACTGAGTGGTTTGAGGGGCATGAGACAGAACTTTTTGACATACCATGACCACCACCATCACAAGATATCAACCTGCTGGAAAATCTATGGGAACTTCTAGAATATATGATATAATCAATTAAAATCTATGGGAACTTGTGGAATATATGTATGCAATAATAACATTTCAAACAGTGTTTTCCAACTAAAAAGGACTTGAATAAACACTCATGTTAAAAAAATTATTGCTGATAGAGCAGGAATCAAACTCACGACTCTTCAGATGCATGCCACAGCATTCTACCATTAAACCACACATTGGATGATAATTTGCTTCCATGATGTGACCTATAAATCTTTCACTGAATGTCACAAAGCTTGTTCCATCTATAGTCAGGAGAGGCAACTTATTTTCAAATTGTTGCTGATTCAGATATTAATGAGGAAGTTGCTCACTTTTAAGCATTATTTATGAAAAATTCATTCCATAGTAACTACACAGATTACCTGTAGATATAGAATTCAGTAAATGCTCATGTGAAAAAAATTATTGCCGATAGGGTGCAAATTGAACCTGCAATTCTCCAGATACATTCCAAAGAGCTCTACTTTAAACCACCATCAGATGATAATTTGCTTCCATGATGTGACTTATAAATCTTTCACTGAATGTGGCAAACCTTGTGCCATCTATAATCAGGAGAGGCAACTTATTTTTCAAACGTTGCTAGGAAAAATTTGAGCTTCACAGCTGTTAAAAAGAGGAAGCATACTTCTGAACAGTTAATAAAGCAGTGTTCACACACTATTGGGTGTGGAAGGAAACTGGTCAGACTTTTTTCTGCTCACTCAGAATGAATCGCAATTATTTATATTAGGTTGGGTTGTTTTACTTCTGAGCGGCATTTTCTTTTGTACAAACTGGGCCAAATGGCCAGGTCACAAAGACCCCAATGGTTCAGAGAACGTTGGAGGAATGCAGACCCACTGGACAGCTATTGGGAAGCATGGTAGCCTACCATCAAGACCATCCAGCATATTCTTTAACAGTGCACAGGGTATGGTTTTCCTGCACATGGGGCCATGGCTTAATGTCCCATATGACAAACAGTGTACCCAAGTAACCTCAGTCAGTAAGGGACACCAATGGTCTTTCCAAGCCCATCAGTGTCCCCTATTGATTGAGGGCAGGGTGGGAAATTTGCATGAGATAAATCTCAATACTGGCCCAGTCATGCCAAGTTAGGAAGCATGACTTTTCTTATGGAGAAAGCAATTGCTAAAAGACAGATGTCAGTATGACTCAAAGGATTGGGTTGTTTTACCTCTGAGTGGCACTGTTTTGCACACAATGGGCTAAATGGCCAGGTCACAAGAATCCCCAAAGACTCAGAGAAAGTTGAGGGGCTCAGAGATTGCTAAAAGACAAATGGCAGCATTACTCTAATAACATGAATATGATTTAAAGAATGTTTTAGGTAATACAGTTTAACTCAAACTGTTTTAAATAATAATTTAATTAACACCACTTTATAACCTAAAATAAAAGCTTCAAACCTACAAATTCCAACTAAATTTCTTAGAGAATTTAATAATATATATAATATATAATACCCCCTCAAGCAGCTGCTTGCCACAGAGGTCTGACAGGATATAATTAATTTAAATCAGGAAATTTCTTGAGTAACCCTTCTGAACATCAATTTAATCTGATGATGGATTAAATACAGGGTGATTCAAAAAGAACTGAACATTTTCAAAAATTTATTACTCAGTAACTGGATTATATATGAACATGTAATCAAAACCAATTTGTCTGAAAGAAAATTGAAAAATTCAACACAATTTGATTAGTAACACAATGTAACACAAATGTCCACAATTTGGTGTCTACTATATGTCCATATATAACCTAGTTACTGAGTAATAAATTTTTGAAAGTGTTCATTCTTTTTGAATTACCCCATATATTCGAAATCATGATAATTGGTCAACTATTATGAATATTTGCAGTAAGATATGTTCTGATTAGTTTGTGCCATCCTTTTGTACATTCAGGAAGTGGTGTTTTCTTTTGTAACCTTTGTAACATCATGGAATACACTGCACAACATTGAAATTGCCCCACCAAAAAGAAGTGAGGGGATAGGGGTGAAATGTAGCACACACATAGCAATGCATATTGGCTTACCATGATTTAATTTGCAGCCACTTACAGCAGTTAGAAGATGAGATAGATTGGATTGTTTTACCTCTGAGCAGCACTTTTTTGCACACCATGGGCTAAATGGCCAGGCCACAAGGACCCCGAAGGCTCAGAGAAGGTTGGGGGAGGGGACCCACTGGAACAGCTGTTGAGAGACAGATGGTAGCCTCCCGTCAAGGCCATCCAGCATGTTCTTTAACGTGCACAGGGTATGGCTCTCCCGCACACGGGGCCATGACTTAACGTCCCATCCGACGGACGGTGGCCTTAGCAAGCCCATCGGTGTCCCCTACTGACCGTGGGCAGGGCGGGGAAATTTTGCGGAGATAAATCTCAATGCTGACCCAGCTGGGACTGGAACCTGGGAACTACAGATTAGGAGCCTGGCACGCTACCGACTGAGCCACCCCCACCCCAAGAAGGTGAGATAATGCAGCACAATGGGACTGCCTCAGTAGGTAGTTGCACCACCATGAATGGCAATACAGGCAGCAATACGGCATGGCACGGAGTCATACAGTCGACAGATATGGTCCTAAGGAATTGCACACCAAGTAGCATTGACTTGCTTCCATAATTCATCGAGATTCCATGCTGGCCAGTGAGAGGATTGCACACATCGTCCAATCTGGTCCCACAGATTTTCTATTGGGGATAAATCTGGAGATCGTGCTGACCATGGCAGTACTTGAACATGTTGCAAACATTGTCTGGAGACCCTAGCAGTGTGTACATGGGCGTTGTCATGCTGGAAAATGGGCAGTTGTATGCCTCCCAGGAACAGTAACAAAACAGACTTGCAGAACCACACTAACATATCGTGCAGCTGTCAATGTTCCCGTGATGCAGAGAAGAGGTGGCCTTCTGTCATATCTAATAGCACCCCATACCATTATGCCTGGCTGACAGGTGGTATGCTGGTCATGAACAAAAGCTGGATCCATCCTCTCACCAAGTTGTCACCATGCACGGACCTGTTGATTGTCAGCACCTAGACAGAAATGAGATTCAATCACTAAACACAACAGTGTTCCATTCATGACCACACTTCACATGACTTCAGCACCAAGCCACACGAGCGCTGTAATGGTTTGCAGTCAATGGCAATCAACGTAATGGCTACCTTTGGTTGGTTTACAGTTTGGGTTGTTATGGGGACATCCATGGCTGCTGATGCAGTCTGTTGAATATCACCTGCAGTGCTCTGTGGTGACAAACGAGCATGTCGAACAATGCCCCTATCAAGCCATGCTGACATCTGTTGAACGGCATGACTCCTCTGCTGTTGCAGACTAGAACCTTTATTTCACCACTGTTGTCAACAGCGTCCAATAGTTCATGCATCCCAATGAATATGGGCAGCAACATGACGTGCAGTCCATCCAGCTTCATATAGGTCTATAATTCTTCCTCTCTCAAAAGCATCCAAATGGCGATAAACCTGCCGACGGCATGTACCAGGCATTTTTGGCCTTGGCTGAACAATTTCCAAATGGAACCACCTAATCTGAACTGTTTGCATGACTTCCACCTGCATAAACACAATATCATTCCTGTTCCTTCTTGCACCTTTTATCTTTTGAGCCACACACATCATTGGCTCCAGATTATCATCATTTGCATATCTCAACTGCACTTACCCATCCCTCTATTTGCATGTTTGTACAACATGACCTTCTGGGTGGGGCACTTTCAATGTCAAGAAGTGTAAATTCATCTTCTTATGACATTTTGACTTTCACAATGTATTAGGTTTATCTTAAGAACAATGCTTCCATATAAGCATTTAACAACTTCTGTGATGGTATCAGTGAAAAAGTGTATATATATATATTTAATTTAAATCAAAATAAATTATGTAATACAGAAATTCAATCTATCTCATATGTATGGGAAATTTTTAAATCACATGACTCCTGACTCACTGAATCAATGATAGGGAGCTCTCATCCTGTAAAATTCCAACTTATCATCTGATGTGTACTCTCCTTGAAGAAGTCCATAGATGAAACATACATTGCAGTGAATATGTTTATACCATCTGTAAATGTGGTTTTAATACATTTTGAATGTTTGAAATATTAAGTATTGAGGAAGGAAGTGTTTACTACCATAAATTAACCTTTAACCAATTACATCAACGAAATAGTATTAGGTTGTCATCTCAACTCATTATAGATTAGCAAAAAGAAGCAACTCCTACTAACATAAATCTTTATAATATTTTCCTATTGAGACCAGTGCTAGTGCAATATCTAGCAGCCAACTAGATATGCATAATAATGAGTGAGTCAGCCAATTCAAGTTAATGAACGAACCTCAAGAACTGGTAACAGTTTTTTTCCTATTATTATTTTATTAATTATTTATACAACTGTGACTTTAATACTTAAAGTTATCTACCTGCTAAGTAATCCTCAACATACAGGTCAAATGACCAATGTATTTGTCATCTTAATTATAAGTTAGTAAAATGATAATGTTTAAGTTGAATATTTAACTGATATAGCCTGATAATTATTTCAGTGCAAATTATGTAGTGATATTGTGAAATTAAATTTTAAATTATGGAAATTTTGTTTTAATGCACATTTTTAGCTTTCTTTTCTCAAATTAAAATTCTGTAATTCTAAAACAATCTAAAATGTCCAAAAGACACTTTAAGTAGAGTAATATAATCAAACAGAAAAACTTTCAAATTTTTATATTTAATCCATTTTACTGAGGTTGGAGTCTGAAGGTGTCTGTTTCATATTTTTTTACAACTTTGGACCAATGAACTTCTACTCAGAAAGAATTAAACCATTATATTTAAATGAAACAAGAACAGTGAGAGTATAAAGTTTTTAGAAAAATATAATTCTATTGGTTCAAGTGCTTTTAATAACAATATTAAAAGGTAAAAATGGGAACATGCATGTAGGCTGGAAATATTGATTGGGGGACAGGATAAACTAAGTGGTGGGCAATGTTTTTTATTTTATTCTGTTACACTTCATAATTATACATAACAGAAGGAGAAACAAGTTGAAAACAAATATACACAGAAATTAGTTAAACCTTAATTTTTCTCAAATTTTCTGCTGTCATGAAAATTTTTAGGAGTGAGGGGGGCCCCTGGAAGCCATAGGACATAGCTTGCTTCATTCTCCACTGGTTACATGCCTGAATGAGAAAAACGAGTTCATGAAGATGAATTTTGAGTTTACATATTTCATGATTTATGACTAATGGAGCAAACTTTTAAGTTTTTTTTTTGATATTTCAGATTGCTTTGAGCCTATATAGAACACAAATGGGTTTTCTCTAAAAAATGTTTATATATTTCTGATGTTCATTTACATAAGGCTGCTAGAGAAAGAAAAAAAAATTAAAAAACTTTCTCACTGATTTATAAAAAACTTGATGAAATATGATTAAATGACCAACATAGAAATGATACAATGTCTGATAGCTGTAGTTATTCATAACGAATTGTTGCTACTTGAACATTGTTACAAAAAAACATAATCCACAAATAAAGGATAAAAAACATTCCTTTAAGATACAATAGTATAAATTCAGATGACAATGTTTCATGATTAGTATCAGTTCTCAGTATTTGCTATGAAGACTGTAATGAAAAATAAATCTATATTAATATGAAAAAAAACTTTAAATAAAAATTTTATAAGCTTGAAAAAATGCTGTCTGAAGTGGGCATTGTCCTACATATGACTACAACTGGGATATTCCCTTTGTGCAGGTAGCTCTTTTACAACATCTATTTGCATAGTAATTAAGTGAAATATCTTTGTATGAATGTATATCCCTATCTCCCCTTGTAACAAAAGTTATTTGCCTTTGCTAAATAACCATCCATCAGAAACAGCTGCCCAGTATCCTAGAGTAATTTAAAAGCTTTTCTGGACCTTCTGAGTCCCAATAATGAGGTATCCAATAAATTAAAGATTTTTAGTATTAATTTGTTTTCCATTTCTGGTAAGGGAGGTGGCAAGAGGGACAGTTGCCTCCTCCCCCAGAAAAAATTATAAAATTATTTTGAATAATATCAGGTGTATGAAAAAATTAATGCTTTCCGTTTTTCCGCTAATGAAGAGTAATCTTGTTTTTTAATGTTTCCTTTATTTTTGGATGCATATTTTTCATTTATTAATATGTAAAGCATTTTTTACTTATATTTTCAATAATAAATTTTCCTTTTTTTTCACTTTGTTTATGGACATCCTTAGTTGTATTATGCTATGATGAAAGCATAATACAACTAAGAATTATTGACTCCTGATCATGCTGATTGCAAATACAGCATGATTGCTGTATTTGCAACTATACTTCTTAATTGATGACTCAACTCAAATATTTCTTTCTTGAAATATTGATTTGTTTCTTCCACACACACCCCTTCCCATGAAAGATTTTGCTCCATTTTTCATAATAGAGAAGAAATGTTTATTTGCATATTGTTTTCATTATAAACCTAATTATCATAATTAATATATTTGTTCTCATATACTAATACACAAGCCCAGATTTACAACAAAAAAAGGGGGGGGAGGGGTATAACCTTTGCAGTATAACATTTTCTCCTCAATTTAGGGGTCTTTAAAAATTTCTTGAAAATGCATGAAAAAATATGAATAAGTTTAATAATTATTTGCCTCCATTATTATTATTACTAGCATTCTCAAAGAGAGGGGAGAGCTTGTCCCCCTTGCCCCCACACACCTCTGGATCCAACCCTGCTCATGAATAGAAATCAGTAAAAGTAATATTTTCAGAAGTTTTACCACAGGCATTTGCCCTACTTTTAACCGAATTCATACTTTTACATTCGACCTTTTGATTACTTCTTCAGTTTTTCAATGATTATTTTTTCATACTGACATAGCCACTGTGTCTTTTCTGTTGCAAAAAATCATAACATTTTAAAAATAAAATTTTGCATTTTTCTATATAGGGCTTCCTGGTCCCAGAGGAGACAAGGGAGAATTAGGCCCACCAGGATTTCCAGGAGAACCAGGTATAAGAGGGCTGCAAGGAATTCCAGGGTTATCAGGACTGAAAGGTATAGAATTTTGAGAGTTAGTTTGTCTGTTATTAAAATGAGCTTTGGCATCATTATTCTTGACAAATTTATTTTGTTCTTAAAACTACTCAGCATTATCAAATAGGATATATATAATACGTGTTTATAAATTTTCACAGGCAACTGTTGTATAAATCATAAATGTTAAGAGTTAAGAGAAAAACTGAGTTTTAATCTGTCTGGGATACAAAATTTATATCTGATTTGTATTCCAGTCAGGTCAAATTCACACCATCATTCAAACAACTAGTGTCAGAGAGCTCTGACAAACAATTGGTATAAGAGTAGCAGAGCATTCTAACACTGGTTGATTCAAATTGAGTCCTACAATACTTCTGATAGTAGAAACACTCATTTTGCTTCATCACCTGTGGCAAGTTTTCTGATACATTGATCAGTTTTGCTTTAAGTATGGTAGGATGCTTCTGACTCCTACTCTGACATGAATAGGTACTTCTTTCTGCTACAGCATCCATAACAGATATTTAAACCTCCTGAATACTAATAATTTTTCTGCTCATGAACAATGTCATTATGCAAACAAAATAAATGTCTAGATAGACAAGTTCAACATCATAGTGGGACAACCATCTTGGTTTGGAAAAAAAAAGATGTTCATAAAAGATGCATTTACAAGTCAGGTGTAGTGAGACAGTAGTCAGCAGTGACTTCTGTCTTAGTAGGGTATGTTCTTGTATGAGAAGGCATGCGCAAACTAGGAGTCAGTTTCTAGGACCATTCTCCCTCCTATTATATGTGCAAATAAAAAAGGGTGCCTGAAAATATGATTCAGAAAAGGCACACACATATGAAGATATACAATGTAGCATCAAATAGGTAATCTCAGGTTGTGACAAAAAGTTGGCTTCATCACAATGATGACACATGCAGTGTTAAAGCATTAAAAACGCAAATATTCAAAGTTCCCATCATGTGAGTCACAGACAGTTGAACTTAAAACATATCAAAACATTATGGTATTGACATTTTGAGTACTGCATACAGTGTAGCAACTATATTCACCATACTGTTGGGAGGTGTGCAGTACTTCAGCTCCTTAAGATGGCCCCCACAGAAAAAAACCCCCAAGTGATTCAGGTTTATGACCTAGCAAGCCATTGTACATATCCACCATGCTCAATCCACTGACTAGAGAAGGTCTTATCCAGCTATCATTTGAGCTGAACACTAAAGTGCACAGGCACTCCATCATGTTATAACCAAAGCTGATAGTATAATCTCAATGGCACATCATTCAGAACGTCTAACAATGCTATGTTCTCAAATGGCACACAATGCATTACTCTGCCATTCTCCAAATAATGAGTATGTAAGGTATTAGAGGAGGGCATATTGAGGTGTGGATAGGAGTATCTATCAGGTACACAACAGGGGCGGGGGTGGCTCAGTCGGTAGCGCGCCAGGCTCGTAATCTGTAGTTCCCAGTTTCGAGTCCCAGCTGGGTCAGCATTGAGATTTATCTCCGCAAAATTTCCCCGCCCTGCCCACAGTCAGTAGGGGACACCGCTGGGCTTGGAAAGGCCGCCGTCCGTCGGATGGGATGTTAAGCCGTGGCCCCGTGTGCGGGAGAGCCATACCCTGTGCACGTTAAAGAACACGCTGGATGGCCTTGACGGGAGGCTACCATCTGTCTCCCAACAGCTGTTCCAGTGGGTCCCCTCCCCCAACCTTCTCTGAGCCTTCGGGGTCCATGTGATCTGGCCATTTAGCCCATGGTGTGCAAAAAAGTGCCGCTCAGAGGTAAAACAACCCAACCCAAGGTACACAACAGTCATAGGTAATGAAACTGGTAACTAAGAAATGAACACTGGGAAAGTGTCATTATTTGCATTCATCATTTATTCTTTTAAACAAATACATGCAATTTATATACACAACTCCTACTCTGGACCACATTTTGGTCACACACAAGCTAATGATATGTCAGCCACAAACTGTGGGGCTCCTGGACCTCCAGTCCAATGAAGGATGCCCCTTAACAAAGGAATCAGTGGTCACCTATTTGACTATCTTCACCGAGTTGCAGCATCTTGCAGATTGTTCTCAATTTCAAAACTCCCACACTCCTATGGTCAGTTCACACGACCTGGATGGGGAGGGGTATGGGAAACATGCATTAGTATGACCAATTACCTGGGTTCATTCACGGATCACTGGAACCAGACCCTCACATTGCTCTACAAGCCCACCTTTGGGAAGTCTTCTGGCTTCTATTGTTGGCTGCATTCCTGCAGAGGAGGGGGTTAGTCTATTGTTGGCTGCATTCCTGCAGAGGAGGGGGTTAGTCTATTGTTGGCTGCATTCCTGCAGCTAACAATAGACCCTCTTCTGCAAATGGACACCCCCTCCCCCTTCAAAAATGTCATTTGGAGGGGGGGGGGGTCCAAGAATTTAGCCTCTGAGAATAAGACTTAGGGTATGGTTTCCCAATTACTAAAATATTACACCATACAGGATAGATTAAAACGATATTCCATATGTAATAAAATTTTACAGTCAAAACTACAAATATATTTTTTAATTTATTTGTAGTGTTGGACATATATTATGAGGCTGAAATCAAATTATACAAATGCAACTGTTTTGGCTTTCAAAACTGGTAGACAAGTTTGAGATTTCATATGGGATAACTGAATTTTTTTTTTTTTGGGGGGGGGGGACCCATTGGTCCCCCCTCCTCCTAGGTACATCCCTGCCCTGTAGCATATTATATTTATGGCATTTATATTAGTTTCTTGTGAGATCTCTGTAGCAAGCAGTTGCTTGAGGGTTTTTTTTATCAGAGTACTCATGAACAGAGTACATGATCATATGATCAGAGTATATACAGTTTAAATTGCCCACCACTCATTTACATCTTTCCAACATACACAGTTGTGACTCTGGCTTTTATAAATGCAATCAAGTGCTCCATTATGTAAATAACTCCTTCCCTGTGCATAAGCATCAGCTGTGGAGTTATTTGCATTACTCCAGACCCTGTTGACGTTTTCTAGCATTGCTTTTATGATCAGGATGCCCTTATCTTTTGACTAACCTCACTGTTATTCATTAGCATACTTTATCGAATAATGTTTTTAGATCATGTTGAATCATATAGGATTTCATACTCCTATAAATCTTCAAAACCGTGGTTTATTGCAAGGTTGTGGGGTTTAACCATTTACTTCAGTTCCTTATTATCTTTGTATGCATCATAGCAAAATCAGCTTTTTGCCACACTCTGAGATTGCATGCTTGATGCTCCATTGCATTTCTTCATATGTTTGTCTTTTCTGAATCATATTTTCATGAACCTTGATTTACGTCTATCAGACTTAGCTTCATTATGTCTTGAATTGAATTTTCCACTGTACAGATCAATAAATACATATTTTCAAGAAATGGAAATGACATCAATCAAATTTGAACCTGTTTTACTCATTAATTATGGATTATATCAAAAAATGTGTGAAAGCATTTTCATCCTATTTTTGGCCAAAGAATTTTGCTATATGGTATTTATGCATCACTTATGTGACACTCTGTATAACCCAAATTAGGATTGCTAACCTGGAAAAGCAAGAAAAGTCTGAATTTAATTTTGATTTACAAATAAATAAAAGATTTTTAAAAATTTTAATGCAATTATATTACTAATGTAATTATTATGAAAAATGTCTATTTAATTCTTCAAAGATTATGAATATATAAATGACTCAGATAGTTCAAGTATATACCACTTGTCTGACAGCTGCTGCTAGCTGTTACAAACTCTAAATGTTTATGTTAGCTTTTGTGGTAGATGACTATTATAAATGTTTCGATTTTTCTCCAAGAGTTATAATTATTGTTAAGTCATGATGTAGTACAAATCATAGCCCATTTGAGTAAAAATCATTGTGAGAGGTGAAATTCTTGAATTTATAACAATTGAAGCTTCTAGGAATAGAAGTTAATATGATTCAAATGTTTTAGAATAATAACACCATTTTTTTTTAAGGATTTGTTAGTTTTTCAATAAATTGAATTAAAGGTATGATTTTTAGCTCATTTTCAAAAAAAAAATTAACATTTTTACTTTGTTGTCCATCTATCTATCTCTGTAGATATTCAACTTGGTTGTTTTTTGGGATAAATGAAAAAATTCTTTTTTGGGTTGAATAGATATTGATGCAGTGATTGATATCAGGATTCACATTATGATGGTTCACCATCCACTTTTTCATTTCCTTAACCAGTTTAATTTATTTATATGTTATAATTATTATTTTGGGCATTTCATTCCTTTGAACCATCACTTTTCTGCCACCCATAGTATTGCCAACTTCATAACTCCTTTTTTGATTGAGGACCACTAAACATGCTGAGCAAGGTCACGGCCTGCTTATGTCACCATCATTGCCCAATCACCATATACAAATGTGGTTTCAAGCACAATATCAGCATGTACCACATTTGCTTTAAGAAAATGTAGGAAGTAGTATAATTAGAATTGAAGTTAGTGTTGAAGTAGAGAAGGAGTGACTGTAGTAGTCACAGTGATGATATTTAAATTTTTTGTGCAACATGTTAGTGAAAGATTTGTCTTCTTCAGTTTGTGGACGTTTTGTTGGTGAGTCTAGAATCCTTTTTGTTAGTGAGTCTTAGAATAAACGTCTTAATTTTTATGAAATTGTATTTGATTTAATTTTTTTTTCTTCCTATTTGGGAACAATTATTAATTAATTTGGGACAATAATATTTAATTTCTTTCTGATCGTACACTCGTTTAAAAAGCACCCTTACATAATGTTTTGGCAAGATTAATTGCCTGATGCCCAAGTTCAGCTATCTGGCAAATAAATTAATAACATACTTTTGGAGCATTACAACATTTTCCAAAACAATCAATAGTTTCAATAGCAACCTCTAGTGGTGTGAAAAAGTTGAGAAATGACCAAACTATAAATGAGATATTAGTATTTTCATTTTTGCACTCATCAATTAATTAAATTCCCACAATTAGAGGTACAAAAATCAGAAAAATTAAAAGCTTCATTCATTTTGAAAGCAAGCATCCCATATTCACAAGAGGCAGTATATTTCTTGTTATCAGTAAATTCCTTCAAGACAACATTTTCTAACACTCATAGTTTTAAAAAAATTAGGTCCTCAAAGGTTTAATTCCCATTTTAAAATTATCGGCAAGATACAATTATTATGAATGAAAAGAAATTTTTCCTTCATGCAATCGTTTTTTGAAAGAGCATCAGTGGAATTCCTTCTAAATAATAATCCTAAACTTTGCTTATGCACAGGATGTTTTAAGAATTCTCTGAACCCTTAGTGTATTTGGAAAAGTGGCCCCTATTACTGCCCCCTTTTTTCTATTATTATAATATGCAGATCTATTGTCAAAATTATAATTTAATTACAAATAATATTACAATGTGTGATACATTTTGAAATACAAGAGGATTTATTAAAAAAATATGTATTATTTATATACACTGCTCACAAAAATTAGGGAATATTTCAAAATGAATATGAAGCGATAATATATCCCCTAATTTTTGTGAGCAGTATGTATTGCATAGGTGTTTTTTTAAATTTCGACGTAACAAAGTCACAAATGATTTCATTACAATCAATGTTTTCTAAAATGTCATTTTCAGTACTCATCAAGCTTAAATTATTTACATGTGGATGTTCCATGTGATTTCATAATTCATTTTTTTATGAATCTAAGTTTTTGAATGAGCATTAACAGCTCATATTTTTAAACACCACAGAAAGGAAAATTCACATTGCAATTTCAGCTTTTAGTAAAACTAAAAAAAGTTTTCATTGTTCATGAGTATATAATTGTGAATGCTGATGCATTCTTCTTCCACTGCATCTCCACCAACTTTTTTGATTACATCAACGATTTTATATCCAACTTGACATATGACTTGAAGGCATTTGAATGTTAGTTCCTTGCTGCCAATAACTTCTCTGAACTTCCATACTTGAGCCCATTTTCATTGAAGAAATAGCCAGTTTTTCATATTGTTTTATAACTTCATACTGATCCAAAACATGAAGGCTTTCCAAAAACGAAAGACATATATAGGCTTCTTTTTCATCTACAATTCCATCAATATCCTTTGCCTACATATTTGCTTTAGAATCATTGCTGGAAGAAAATGTCAAGGATGAATTCCATCATGAACTTCTCTCACTAATACTATAACCTAGTTAGTTATTTTCAGGAAAGAAAGAAAGTGAGCATCTAGTTCTCCTTTTCCAGCTGCAGATACTGTGCAATTTAAATAGTCCACGATTACTACAATTGTAATAATGTTACTCTTTTACATTATTGTTCTGCATTTTTCTTATTACTTCATAAAAAATATGTTCTGTCTAATCAAGATGTTCTTAATGTATAATTTTAATACCTTTTTATGTACTCATATATATTATTCTAGCCCTAAGTCAGGATCTGAATTTTATTTCCATTGCTTAAATATATTGTACTCACTGTATTTTAATATTAAGAAATTACTTCAAAATATAATATTCCTATGCTCTATATTGATATATGTACAGCCAAAAATTTCCCTTTTTAATGGTTTTTTCTGTTTATTAGCCATTTTTAGGTTTCCTATCGTGTAACTGCAAGAACTAGATGTAATTGAAAAATGCCAATGCATTTATATAATTACTACTACTCACCTAATTTGCATTTTAATCATATAAATAAATTACAGTAGTTTCCTTACAATGCAAATATTATAGCAGTAGTACAAACTATTGGGTCCACAACATCCTTCATCCATTAACTTCGAAAATTCATAACAGGAAAATATTATTGTCATGAAGCTGCCTTAGTTTTATATTCTTTCTTTATATTTATGAATCCCTTAATTGCCAATGAAATAAAAATCTTATATAGTTTCTGAACCCAGAAAATGTATAACAAAGCAAAAGCATTTTAATAGTCTTAAATCACTATTTTATTAATATCTTTATTTCAATAGAAAACTACACTTGATTTTTCACATACGTTTACTCAGCAAAAGCAGTGATTAGTGTAATCAGCTAATAAATTATGAGTACACTTGAGTCTCTTTTTGTGCGTATCTTTTTAATGCGGTTTTGAAGTTATGCGGTTCACATATTTCATGCATGTGTATTTTCCTCCCAATGCAACAAGCATTATTCAGCCATTAGATCAAGGCATAATTGCTACTTTTTAAAAATATTACGTTAAGCGCACTTATTAATTTATATTGGATAAACTAGAAAATGAGTCATTAGCAGTAACTGATGTTCGGAAAAAATTTTCAATTTTGGACTGTTTAAATCATGTTGCATCTGCTATCGCTGAAATAAGACCACAAACATTAAATGCCTGCTAGAAAACAACTTGGCCTGGATGTGTTGCAAACAATTAAACCAATCAAACATCGACATTATTAACTGAAATCATTACTTTGGCACATGAAATTGATGGCGAAGGTTTTGATACCTTTAGCAAGAGTGATATCGATGAATTGCTTGTGGATAATGCCTTAAGTGACGATATTATTGATATGACTCTAGATATTGTCGAAGAACCAGAAAACGACAGTGAAGTGGAAGAAGAACTTGTTCCCCTCACTGCAAATATAATTCGAGAAGGTCTTCAACTTTGTAATAAATTGGAAAATCATTTTCTTGTTAATGACACAAATTCTGAATGAGCCTTCAAATTCCAACGTGAGCTGAAGAATTGTATGTCTGGATATCGCGAACTGCATAAGAAATTAGTAGAATCATCAATGCAAAGTTTATTAACTGATTACATTATCACAGAACGAGCATGAACGAGCATCAATGCAAAGTTTAATCACTGATTACATCAACACAGAATGAGCATGAAGTGGACGTTAATTCTCTTTGTGAAGAACCATTGTCTTTACCATGCAGATCTGATGTGCTGACTCTCTCTTCTAGTTATGAAAGTGATTTTGCACCAGTTCTAAACGCTGCCGAGTATTGTCAGATAGTAACGATAATTCTGATGAAAAAATGTAAAAAGAATTATTATTTTTCAATAAAATTAAATGGATACAATTTTAAAACCAAGCTAAAGGAATGTTATTTTAAAACTAAACTGCTAAAACTAAAAACTAAAACTGCTATTTTAAGTTTTATATCAATTTCTTTCAGCTTTTCGAACCAATTTTCCTCAATTTTTTAGTCATTCTTACTTTCCTGAATTTTCATAAACTTTTTTATGCAATTTTCGATTTATTTTAACTCATTGCCTTGGTTTTATGCGGTTTTAGAAAATTATGGAACGTATCCCTAATTTTGCCATGTAAGCTATGTCTTTTTTTGTGTGACTTTTTTATATGCAGTTTTCTGTGGAACATATCTACCGCATAAAATGAGACTCGAGTGTATAGATCATTGATTGATAGGCTTTGGCGCTGCCCAAATCATGATCCAACCAGCAAACTATTTTAGTAGAAAAGCAGCAACAATAGGTGAATAACCTTATCCCACTCAAGGCAGAACTCTTTTTTTTTCCAGCAAAAATATTTTTTGACCTCAGCTCTGATTCAACATGACAAATGGTAAAGTTCAAGGCACATTCTGAGCAGATCCATTGAGAGGAATTCCTGATGGTAAACCACAGAAGTTTTGAGCATATTGCTTCACTGAATACATACTGAATAGAAATGTAATGAGAAAACTTCAGGGGACAAATAGTCATGTGAATTACAGTTTTTATTATTCATTTTAATTCAACATTTGAATTAATATTTTCATGTACATTGCAGAAATGTTAGTAGGGGGCTTACATAATTGTAGCCCATAATGACGAGCCACTCCTGGTTAGATCCCTGATGATGACCACAGTACAATGTATGCCGAGTGATTTAACAGCACATTGTATGAGCTATATGTGAGCAACTCATACAATGAGATGCTAAGTCACTTAGTCTTCTTATTTGTACCATGGGCCAGATGAAGATTGTACATGTTCCACTGTTAATGTCAACTATTCCTGATTACAGATTACATTCACCATCAACAATCAAATGTATGCAAACTTCATCATCGCCTACCCAAATAATCTGTGAGAGCCAAGCCGTCACTATTTTGAAGTCTTGATGCTGCAAAAATGTCAAGCCAAAGATGATAATCTGATAAAGTCAAGTAGAATTTAAGGATTTTGACAACACGTGAAAATGGTAGATTTAAAAAAAAAATTGGTATTGGTAAATATTGATTTTGTATAAGGTGCTAGCAAGGCATCCAGCGGCCACCAGTGTGCCATTACAGTAAGATGGCACTGTTTATGTGTGTCATCATTATCATCTGAAAAGAAAAATTTAAGATATTTTAAGAAGCAAGAAAAGAGAAATTTAAGATGATTAAGTCTTATTTTAATATTCATGTAATAAGTCTCTTACCAGTCCAGAGTATCCAGGTGTGCTGCTGAATTCTTGAGTGATAGAGTAATCTTGATTTTTGAGCAATCAGGTTTCAGATACCCATGAGAAAAAAAATGGTCAGTGTTTTTTAAAGAAATAGATTCTTAAAGGGGTAGAGATAATACTTAAACACCCCACTAATTTCATGAATAAAGAAAAGACTTGTTCATTATCTTCTAAGTGTAAGCCACTATGCTAATATGAATATCAAAAACTGAAATAGGAACTTTAGGACAGTGTTTCTCAATCAATGAGATGCATTCCACTGGTGGATGGGGTACAAAGGTTATTAGGTGTCATGAAAAGTCTTGGAAAAGAGTTATGTAGTATTCCAAGGAAGTGGCATTTCATTTCTTTAAATTGTAAATAAAATTATTTTTATATTTTACAGTTATGGATTTTCTCTACATTTACTCAATGTTTCTGCAAACAATGTTTTTACATAATTTGTTTCATAGTTATACCAGTATTTAATGTCCTCAAAATTTCCATTAGTGATTAATACTGTATATACTAAAATTTATGTAACATAAAAATACATTGTTTTGAAAAAAAAAAAGTGCGATATTTTTTATTGTGATGATAACAGGATTTATTGACAAAAAATACTGGAGAGTCTCCCTGCTATATGAGAACCCTGATTTATAATATTGAATCCAAGTGAACTTTTTAGAAATCAGAACCCATGTTGTACCTTTTGAGCACCAACCCAAGCCAAACCTGTCTGAGACACACTGCTTGTTAGTTATCAAGAGCAATTAATTTGTTAGATTTGGCACTGCTCTTAGAAGTAACAGTTCTGGTCTTGTAGTGGCCTCTGATCAGGATTGACCACCAGGTGATAAGTATCCTGTGTATTCTTTCAATTGGAGTTGACAGCTCACTATGAAATAGAAAAGAAGTCATAGATTCATTTCAACAGAGGCCTAATAGCATAGGATGTTTAGGATCCATCAATTAAATTAAAAATCAGTAGACAGTCCTGGTGGTTTAAACGATCAGTATCATATAAAATTGGCCGCTCCTCTTTAGGGTGGGATAAAAAGCAAAAAAATATCATAAGTAATCAGATTTATTGCCCAAACCAATATAGCAACCCTCCTCTTTTATTCCCCCTCGGAAGAGAGAATATCCTTTTAAATGTACTAATGCATTGAACCATGGCAATAGAATGAAAGCAAAGATTTGAAGGAAAATTTGGGTCTGTTGAGCCCTCTATTCCCATTCAATAGGGAAGAGAGAGAGTTAAAGGTGCAGTAAAAGCCAATGGGAACAAGGAAGAGTAAAAAAAAATTCGCCTCGAAATGGAATATAATGCAAACGTAATGCAGTGTGGGCACTGTACGATGCAATGCAAGTGACACAGCCCCAATCAAGGAGGCCACAATGAACCCTAAGATGATGTTAAATGAACCTTGAACCTAAGAAGAAGTGTTAATTCTTGGCTGGTTCTATACAGCTTCACAAGGAAATAGTACACTCTCTGCACAGTTGATAAGATGATGTAGACTTCCAAAATTATCAGTTATATGTTTCGCTTAAATTATTTTGTGTCTATTTAGGTGATAAAGGAGCAGTGGGTTTCCCTGGAGTAGGTAGACCTGGTTCACCTGGTTTGCCTGGCCTTCCTGGTGCTAAAGGTGATTCGGGTCTACCAGGATTACCAGGATTAACAGGTAAATTTTTTGCAACTCTAAAAAATAATAAAATTGTAAAAATAATATTTTTTGTTATTGTATTTTTTGGAAATGACACACAATTAAAATATTTTGGTAAATGTTAAATCCATTGACAGGATGATTTTTATTAGGTGTTCAAATTTTAAAATGTACATATTGTTTAAAAAGAAACTACTTTTATTCCCTCTTCTTAAAGTATAAAAAAAAAACCTTCAAGCAGCTGCTTGCCACAGAGGTCTGACAGGAGCCTGTCAGTTTATATGCCATAGTAGAAGGTCTGTGATGATGGCAGGACCTCAGCAGAAAAACATCACAAACATCCATGCTTTACCCAGGGCTGAAACCCAGGTCCCATAGATCAGCAGCCAAGCACGCTAACCACTTGGCCACAGGACGGCTATAGTTGTGCCAAAAATTCAAATATAATTATCCCTCCAAAAAAAACTCTCAAATAATTTATGTATTAGAATAACAATTTTCATAATGCTTTCGGCCCTCAGTCGGCTGGAAAAATGCAAAATACAGATAATGCAAATGATAAGATAATCACACTGTTTTTCACAAACTGCATTATTATATACTAAAGATAAAACTTTTTTAGTTGTGGATAAGGCCCTTTCAGGGAAACCATTTGCCCTTGGGTGTCAAACTGAAAGGGGGCCTCAAACTTATACACTGATTAATTATTATCTTGTTTTCTTCGAAAACAAGATAATAGTTTCACTTTGTCGTCTGTCCGTCCGTCTGTAGACATCGACCATTTGACCATCAAAGCACTCTAACTTTTTTGTTTACAGAGATAAATTAAAAATTCATTTTGTGTTAGATAGGTATTGATGAAATATTATGATATGCACTTTCCAAGTCTATCTAAAGCTATAATTACCCCTCTAGCAGTAGAAAAGTTGAAAATTACAAAATTTCAAACGAATATTGCAAATAATGTATTTATGCTAGAAAGTTGAAATTTTGGTGGTGGAA
Organism: Ryuthela nishihirai; assembly: GCA_038380435.1. NCBI lineage: Eukaryota > Metazoa > Arthropoda > Arachnida > Araneae > Heptathelidae > Ryuthela > Ryuthela nishihirai. The sequence continues at coordinate 34,359,623 of JAWZYU010000026.1, forward strand.
TGTGAAAGTCGTGAAATTTCCACTGACAACAATAAGTTGGTGGTTTAGACCCAGGGGGGTGGGAGAACACAACTTTTTTTGTTTTAGCAGATAATTGTATATTTTTAGAGATAAATGAAAAATTATTTTTCAGTTACATAGGAATTGACGAATAATTCTGATTTGCTGTTACGGAATCTTCCAAAAATTATAATTCTGCCCTCTAACAGTGAAAATTGCCGTCCCATGGCCGAGTGGTTAGCACGCTTGGCTACTGATCTAAGGGACCTGGGTTCGAGCCCCGGAATTAGGCATGGATGTGTGTGTCATTTTTCTGCTGAGGTCCTGCCATCCTCTCAGATCTCCTACTGTGGCATATAAACTGACAGGCTCCTGTCAGACCTCTGTGGCAAGCAGCTGCTTGAGGGGGTATTTATTTTTTTTATTTATAACAGTGAAAACGATTGAAAATTCCAAATTTTCAAAAGAATATTGCAACAATGTATTAACGATAAAAATTTGCAATTTTGGTGTTGGAATGTGAACATTGCGAAGTTTCCATTGGAAAGAATGAAAGCCATAATCAGAAAACTCTATTTTATGTGAATTGGTACTAATGAAACATTTTAATATGCATTTTTCAAATCAAAATAGTTTTAATATATACACTATGTTGAAAAAAAGTGTCGGACACTTTTTTCAACATAGCTACTATACAAACTTCAGATATTTATGTTAGTGAACAAATTGTTACAAGAGTTGTGTTTTATCTTTTGAAATATTTTTTCACAAGTGTCAAAAGTTGAAGATAAATGCTTCAGCTTCCATTCATTCTTTAAATATTAAACGAATATTACAGGAAATATATTTAGAGAAATTTGAGTGACATCTACAATTTATCACCAATAACAGTTTTTGCATAAAAGGTTTATTTTCAGTGTTAGGGAGCTTTGAAAGTGGCTTTCCATTCACATAACATGGAAGTGTCCGGACACTTTTTTCAGCATAATCTATATATCTTTACAGATCACTAAATATGGAAACAGCAGAGGTGTTATAAAATTTTTCAAATAATATCTATACAATAGAAATTTGAAATTTTAGTGGTAGCTTTTCAAAAGATCACTGACAGCAATAATCTACCCATTTTTCTAAGAGAGGTATTGAAAATGCAACTTTTTAAATTTAAGATTTAAAAGACAAATACCTCTATGTTGTATAATTACTAATAATATACTATATACATTTTTCTCATCATCTGTTGGCTCAAATTAAAACTGTTAAGGAGTGAAAGAGCAAAGTATATCATTCTCTCTTAAGGAGTAAAGGAAAAACTTCATTCTCTTTGAAAATGAGATTCTCCTATGCAACAGAGGCGATGTGCATTATTCTGGTTTATATTAAATTCAATAATAAAAGGTATGATTTAGTAGATTTAGTAAAATATTTAATTTTATTAACTGACAAGCCTAGCCACAATAAGGCATGGATGTTTCTTTCTGGTATTGACTTTCTGCTGAGGTCTTGCCTTTCTCATATCCTTCTCTATGGTGTATTACATAGATGATAATCACAGTGTTACCTGTTGCTCATTTGGCATTGATAAATCAATAAATATTCAGCGGACGTTTTTTTTGCCGACATACGGATTTGAGCCCACATCTGTCCAGAAACATGTCAGAGTTTTCTTCCAGTTGAACTAATGCCAGCTTGTCTTTTTTCCACTAATTTTAAGACTTGACTCTATCACAGAGTTTTTTGGGCCAACCATTGGCGCCACTATGATCTCTGGTGGCAATTATTACCTTAATATTGCACAGAGTGAGATGGAAATAAATAAGTCTCATCACGCTATTTAGCATTGTTAATGATTTAAACATAAATGATAATCACAGCGTTACCTGTTGCTCATTTGGTGTTGATAAATCAATAAATATTCAGCGGAAAAAATTTTCGCTGACATATGGGATTTGAACCGCATCTCTCCATAAACATGCCGAGTATTCTTCCAGTTGAACTAATGCCAGGTCGTCCTTTTTCCGCTAATTTTAAGACTTAACTCTATCACGAAGTTTTTCGGGCCAACCATTGGCGCCATCTATGATCTCCAGTGGCAATTATTACTTTAATATTGCACAGAGTGAGATGGAAAAAATTAGCGGGAAAAAGATGAGCTGACATTAGTTCAACTGGAAGAATACTCTAGCATGTTTCTGGAGAGATGCAGGTTCAAATCCCGTATGTCGGCAAAAACATTTTCCGCTGAATATTTATTGATTTATCAATGCCAAATGAGCAACAGGTAACACTGTGATTATCATCTATGTTTAAATCATTAATAACGCTAAATAGTGTGATGAGACTTATTTATTTCCATCTCACTCTGTGCAATATTAAGGTAATAATTGCCACCGGAGATCATAGATGGCGCCAATGGTTGGCCCGAAAAACACTGTGATAGAGTTAATCTTAAAATTAGCGGAAAAAAGATGAGCTTGCATTAATTCAACTGGAAGAATACTCTGGCATGTTTCTGGAAAGATGCGGGTTCAAATTCTGTATGTCGGCGAAAATTTTTTCCGCTGAATATTTATTGATTTATGGTGTTATTACATTAACAAGTTCATGTCAGAGCAATTTCTTGAGGAAGTACTTTTTTTTTATATAAGAATATAATAACTAAAAGTTTTCTGTCATTGAGCAATAAATTTTTTATGTTTATCCTTCAAACCATTTGCATAGTAAAAATTATCGGGAGCAAACTTTTCATCCCAAAGACAGCATTCTGTCTTCAGTGAAATGGCATTATTATGGTGATGGAAGGGCTGTTTAAAACTTCCTTCCATATGTCGTGAAGGATGATTCCAATGACTCAGTTGCAGGTGGGATGGACAAGATCATTATATCAACTGCCTTGTGGACAATAGTTCCATACTAAGTAGATGTACATGTGTAACGCTCCAAACAAATGCAAAATACTTGAAGTTTTATGCTCCGGATAGCTTAGACGGGCTCCAGGCAATAATTAACAAATTGCCAAAAGTGGAATAAGTTGATAATAAGTTGATTTAGGGTTCAAATACCAGCGAGCATTAATGAGTAAGAATCAAAATGATTGTCAAGTAAATTTAAATATAAAAAAATCCTTAATTCGCGTTGCTCAAGAGAAAAAAACTGTACAGACTCAAAAGGTTTTAAATATAACAAAACAGATTTATTTCCAAAATAATTCAACTCACCAAGACATCAATGAAGAAAACACAACTCCTACTCCTGTGCTACATGCACTGTGCTTGGTGCTACGCACCTTGTGCTCGTGCACTCACTTGTGCTTATGCTTAGTGCTTAATGACTCGCAGGTCACCGTTTTTTGACAATAGCCGGCGTATGCCGGGAAAGACATTAACATACTATGACGAACGACGCAAAAGCTATGACGCAAGAGGGAGCGTGTCCTTGGCATGCGCTTTAACGGTACAGTTGGAAGATCGGAGTTGCGCGTACGCAACTCACAACATTTTGGAAACGAGTACTGTGATGCCAAAAAGGAAATAAAAATCCCCAAAATGATAAATATAACGTAAATTAAACAAAACTGGTTAAGGTAAAGTAAAAGTGAACGATGGGGCATCACACATGCCACCAGTATAGCATGCTCCCAGTCTATGATAACTGCATGTTGAATTACCAGTTTGGCAGTGGCAATTTTTTTTAGGTTGTTTTGGCTAACATCTGTCTGATGATCTGTGAATCTTTCATGCAGCAAATATGCAGTTTTTCCTATGTAATAAATAATGGAATTATCTGGTAAATGTAGGAGAATCTGTACACACCCAATTTCTGAAGGAAGCTAAATTTGTCTCTGTTCCTTTTTTGTAATTTTCTTCAGATTTTCAGCTGGGTTGAAAATAATAATTGTGAAGCTCTGAGAAATTTGCAGGCAGAATCACACAGCACAGGAATGTAAGAAAGGATATGTCAAAGATTACCATCTGCATGTCAGTGATTGGAAGGAGAGCTGACTTTGTTCTGCTTTCATTTTAGCAATTAATTAGATTTTCTGTTGTTTTAGGGTGGAAATCATGGAATTCAGCAATGGAATGTATGGTTTGAATTTCTTCTTTGTGAAGAGACTCATTAGGCGATACAGTAAAGGTCCTGTAGATAAAAGTGTGGCAAGCTGCTATTTTGTATGCCCATGAGGTGCATGAGTCTGTGTATATGAAGGGGATACATAGGTTTTCTGTAGACTGATATCTCCAATGCTCCTGTGTCATCTTTTTGGATAAGAACATCCAAATAGGAGATGGCATTGATCTTTCCTCTTCCTTTGTGAAACATATTGTAGGATAGATACCGTTGGCCCTATTAATAAGACAATTTAATTGAGCTACCAGAAGCCCTAGGCCAGTGACATTTTGCTACCAGTGCCACACTACTATTTTATCTATGATTTTAGCTAAGACTATGGAGTGTGAAAGAGTTGTACAGAGAAGATGAATATAATTAACCAGAGAAATGCAACAAAGCAAAGAGCTAGACAAGATGAAGATGTGACTAATATACAAGCTTTAGATTTCTCAATATCGAAAGAATTGTTGTTAACGTGAGAGATAAGAAGAAAGGGCTTAGGAGAAAAAAAGTAGAAGTAAACAGATTTGGAAAAAGAGTTGCATATGGGGGTACAACACAGGTAAAAAAATATATCAACAGTAGAGAAAACTGCAGGTAATTTTCCTGTAAACATGGAACTCATGAAAGGTTGGCCAAAAAATTTTTTCACCTCAAGTGGGCTATGAGCCCTTACAAACTCCTGCTATTGCAGTAGTCAAAATCCATAACTTCCCTTATAGAGTATAAATTGTCACTCAGGGCCATGTTAAGACACAGGTGATCTGCCCTGAGCACATGCCAAACCTAGGAAACAATTTTACATTACATGAACAGTTTTTATTATTATGTGTAAAAACTAATTATTTGATAGATTGCAAAATAATCATACCCCAAGCATAAATATCTCCCCTCACTTGCCCAGGTTAAAAAATTAGTTAGGCACTGCCCTGCTATCACTATAAAATAATCAAATTATCCTGCAAACTTTTACATTCCTTTATGAGAACAATTCAACATTAGCTCCTCAGATGTGCTTTTTTAATGGGCTTCAACATATCAGTTGTATTTCTTCATTGCTGTAGATTTAAAGCCAGTAATGTTGTACACAAAATGTGGATCTCAGAAAGAATAGATATTTTAAAGCTTCAGTTAAAGCAATGCATACACACACTAAAACTAAATAACAAGTAACCATATTTTTTATAGAAAAACTTACATTATTTCATAAAAACAATTCACTTTTCTTGTGTAACTAGAGCTAGAATATTGTATAATGTATTAAAAGTAATCAATATATTTTCCTGATATTATTATTTAAATTGACAGTTTAAAGTTCAGATGAAATTTAGTTTCACCTGCTTCATCCGTTAAACCATCTCTGGTGTGTAAATATTACTAATATATATTTTAATTCTCCTTAGCTCCCTAAACTGCAGCCTCCCCACTCCCAATTTTTGCACTGTCTGAGACATTATAGTTATGTCACAGAGTAATTTCAGATTATTAACATTTCAAGTCAAGGTTTTTAATATATTTTGAAGATATTTTATTGCTGCTTTTCCTATGATCTAATGTAGAGTATCTTCATGAAGGGCAAGAGGAAAGTCACATCAGGGTTTTGCATTTCTTTTGAATAAGTTGAAATTTAAACTGAATAGAAAATTTGGAAAAGGATCATTCCACATCAACATCTTAGAATCACTCCATTTTTTTCCATGACATTCACTGTAAGTGAAAATTTGAGTAGGGGAGGAGGACTTCTGTTAGTAATTTATTTTGTATGACCTGAAACACCTTAAAAGTATTAGCTTGGAAAGTTGGAAATAGGTAAACTTAAAATAACATAATTTATCTAGATTAATGATGTAAAATGTGTATTAATCCTTGTTTAACACTTATAAAAAAATTATAAATCAAAATAATTGGTTACTATATAAAGTGGCTAAAATATGTGCCACAAACATATCACAGTTTTTGGACAATCATAACCACTCTCTGAATTGTAGAACAAGCATTTCCTTTTTTGTATATATATACCTTATCATAAGTACATCCACAAATAAATATATTCACATCAAATAAGTAAAAATAAGAAAGACAGGAATGTAAACTTGCAAAAATCTGAATTTTTTAAAATAAATTTCCACACTTGCCCTTTTTTTATTTGAAAACCGTTTTAGTATTACTTTTTCACTATGTGGGGGGTGTTAGAGAAATGAAATTTTCTAAGGAAGTATATGTGATTCAAGAAATAATATTGCAGAAAAAAATGATTCACCAATGAGTGGAATTCAAATCCCACCTCCAAGTTACATGCCAGGTGCTCTAACCATTACGCTATCATCAGCTGTGGCATTTATCCACTTAGTTGTAACTTTTAAAGAGCTGGTGACAGCTTAGTGGTTAGAGCACCTGGCATGTAACTGGGAGGCGTGGGTTCAAATCCTACTCATCAGCAAATCATTTTTCCACAAAATTATTTTTTGATTTATATGTCAACAGGTAATTTGGAAATTTATTATTGATAAGTATGTGGTTAGCATGCTAGGCTACTGATCTACGGGACCTGGGTTTGAGCCCTGGGTAAGCCATGGATATTGTGTTGTTTTTCTGCTGAGGTGCCACCATCCTCACAGACCTTCTACTATGGCATATAAACTTACAGGCTCCTGTCAGACCTCTGTGGCAAGCAACTGCTTGAGGAGGTATTTTTTTTTATATATGAATTGTTACTGTAAATATGGATATAGGTATCACTATTCTTATTAATTTTTATTATTCTAGGAGAAAGAGGACTTTCTGGTTTTCCTGGCCCTAAAGGAGATTCAGGCATTCCAGGTTTACCAGGTTTTCAAGGAGCAAAAGGAGAAAAAGGAGATTCAGCAAGAGAAGGTTTACCAGGACCATCTGGACCACCTGGTATTCCAGGAAGAGATGGCATTAAAGGTAATTTCATCTAAAATTTTTTGTCAAATTTAAATGTGTAATGTATTAATAAAAATAAATATTTTTAAATATCTTAATTTCTCCAAAAGTTTCACAGTTGACACCTATTAATATAAAGAGACACTAATTTACTGTGAATGTATAAATTATTAAATCTCTTCTAATCTTCTTGAAAAATCACTGTTAAAATGGAAATGTTGAATGGCATTAGTGGAATATTTTGAGAAAATAATGAAAATTTTACTCAATTTCATTGATATACTTAAGTCTGAGTTAAATTCATCAGTTTACATTAACAAGATTTTTTTCAGACACACACACTCTACATACACATTCCCTCTCCCAAAAATCTTAACTATGCCACTGTTCCAAGTATAAAATTTTACAGTATTGAATAGCCAATTTTATTGATGCACAATAATTATGTTGCCATACTTACTAATTAGGAACAGAATTTCCTCACTTTAAAATTAAAATTGCCATTAGGCATGATAATTACTTTAAATACTAAATACACAGACTAAAATAATAAAAAATAAATACCCCCTCAAGCAGCTGCTTGCCACAGAGGTCTGACAGGAGCCTGTCAGTTTATATGCCAAAGTAGTAGGTCTGTGAGGATGGCAGGACCTCAGCAAAAAGAATGCCAACTGCACGCGGTGTTCCCAGGTGGTCACCCTCCCAAGTACTGACCGCGCCCAAAGCTGCTTAACTTCGGGGATCGGACGAGAACCGGTGTTTTCAGCTTGGTAAGACTACCTGTTGACAAAGAATTCAAAAATTGTTTAACTGAAAATATGAATTTCACTAAAAAGCAAATGGTAAAAAAGTATAACAAAATTTCACTCATGGCAAAACACATTTTTTCAGCTAAATTATTACGTAAATATGCTATTTTCTCAAAAACTGAAAGAATAGCCAGATATCTTTGTAAAGCATGAATGAGAACTTTGCAATTTAAAAACTTATGCCAAAATTCCTTTTTTAAACATGTAAGTATTTTCATCATCTTAGGGCAGTTAAAATTATAAGCTTTCTTGCTTTTGAGATTATGTTTAATGCTAGTGGTTGAAACTGGTATTCTGAAAATATTTTTTAAGGAAATTTATAATACTTAAGCAATATTCTCATGTTTTCTCTGCTGGTATAATATCATTCTAGATTTCCTATTGATATGAATTAGCATTTCCTTTGCAATAGTTAATTACAATATCATGAATAATACGGTTTTGATTTATCTTCATTGAAAGAAAGGTATATATTTATTATGGCTCTACATAATGGAAGAAGCTTTTCTTTCTTTTTTCAGGATATCACTAATAGTTCTTTTTCAAATGTTTGGTTTTTGTGTAATATTTTTCCCCTCATTCAATTCGTAGATTTTATGTCTTAAAAGAATATCATATGAACCACCAGTAGAGGGGCGGGGGTGACTCAGTCGGTAGCGCGCCAGGCTCGTAATCTGTAGTTCCCAGGTTCGAGTCCCAGCTGGGTCAGCGTTGAGATTTATCTTCGCAAAAATTCCCCGCCCTGCCCACAGTCAGTAGGGGACACGATGGGCTTGGAAAGGCCGCCGTCCGTCAGATGGGATGTTAAGCCGTGGCCCCGTGTGCAGGAGAGCCATACCCTGTGCACGTTAAAGAACACGCTGGATGGCCTTGATGGGAGGCTACCATCTGTCTCCCAACAGCTGTTCCAGTGGGTCCCCTCCCCCAACCTTCTCTGAGCCTTCGGGGTCCATGTGACCTGGCCATTTATCCCATGGTGTGCAAAAAAGTGCCGCTCAGAGGTAAAACAACCCAACCCAACCACCAGTAGATTCTATTTTAACAAAACCATTTTTTAAATGATCACTGAGAGTATTATTGATAGAAATATAAACATTCTCAAATGATTTTAATTCTGCTTTTAAAATTTTAACAAGCCATGGCAGATTATATGTAACAGGAATAAAATTTGAATACATTTTCCTGAAGGTGTTAATTGCATGTTGTAAAATTTTTTAAAGTTTTTTTCATGGTTATTTGGGTTTTTCAAGTTTGATATTTCTTATTAAATTCATGAAGTTCAAGACTTTAGGATCCAATAAAAAGCACAACAAGAGAAATATGCTTTTATTGTATGATGAGATTCAAAAAGTATAGTGATAAGAATTGATATTGGTTTACTGTAAACTTCTATTGTTAAATGGTAATTTTTTTGTGACTAAAACATCGAAGAATGCAAGTTTTCTTTCTTTCTTGTGTTCATTGTAAATTTGATAATGGTTGGAAAAACCAAATCAAACTATGAACAAAATGTATTAAATTCCAAGTTGTTAATCAAATGATAAGTACATCATTAATATACCTAAAAAAGCAAACTGAATGGAATGAAGTTTGGCAACAACGTTCTTTTTAATGTATTTAATTTTGCATAAAATAGATGAAATTGCTGCTCCCATCAGGTTAACATAAGCTTGTTTCAAAAGTTGAGGACTCGAAAGAGATATTTTTAGTAGTGTAGTTTCATTGTCTCAGTATCTCTGGAAGTTATGATTTCATCGAGTCCACAAACATTCTTCAGTTGTTTTTCTTAAGTTGATAGTTTCGTTAAAAGGTGTGTTAGGATACATTGCTACAATAGCCAATGAGATTAATTATAATTAATTATAATTAGGCTGAATTGGTATTTTTATTTTCTTTAGGAAATCCATTGCAGATTGCACAATGTATCAAGTAAGTAAATAAAATGGTTTCAAGTATTTCGCTGTTTTTGGTGGATTCTTTGATATTTTTTTATTTTGTGTTTATTAAGGAGAAATGGTATTGGGTCCTTGCAACTTTTATTTCATTTACTTCACTCAGTGTTTTGTTAATTTTCTTTTTATATTATTGCTGATTAATAATAGCAAATTAACTGTTTAATAATTTCAGTTATGAGTTCTAGGTGCAAAATACACTGAAATGTATTTTATTTTTATATAAATTTAAAAATTGGGTTTGCAGGTTGTTCTATCAGTGTATGTAATGATGGAATATTAGTTGCTGAGGTGTATTAAGTTCTTCTAATCAAAAGTTGATTGTTCTGAATCATTTAGTTTGTATGTTGACATTTTAATATAAGCTACTGATTGAGTTTTTTTTTTAATTTATATACATAGTGTGTATCAAAAGTCTGGTTATGGTAACATTTTACATGATCAAATAAAAATTGGGAAGCATATGCAAAATAATATAACAAACTAAACACTAAATGGCAACTATTGTGGCAAATATATTGCTCAAGACTTACAAAACATAATGTTTAAAGTGGCCACCACTGTTTTCATAACATGCTTGTTACATGACTGTGCCAGGTACCATTGACTGCAACTAAAGTTTCTTTAGTGATATTGGCTATTTCTGTAGTAATGACATCATTTAATCTTTAAATCAGGTAAATATGATATGTCTGGCTACTGGCTAACACTTGCAGAGAAATGAGTGGCACCCCATCATGTTGAAAATAAGTTCTAGAGAGGAATGCTAAATGATTAAGATGAGAAAAAAGGACATTTTACAAAACATCCAGGGAGGTTCATGAATTGGCATTTTCATCAAAGAAGTAGAGCCAATGATTTGATCCTTGTGAAAACTACACCAACACCTCAAGTGATGGTTAACATGGCCAAACAGATGGAAAATCACCTCATCTTAGAAGATTATCCTTTCAACTACATTGTCTCTATGATGTAATACCCATTCACAGAACTCTATCCTGCAGTCATAATCATAAGGGTGGGGTTGTTCACAAATTGAATCTTATAAGGATGGAATTTATAAGTTTTAAGAATGTGATGCACAGATTTCTGGCTTATTTGATAATCTTGTACCAGTTTCCATGTTGACCTCTTGGTATTCATCATTGTAACAGCAGGACATGGCATGCTAGTAATCATTTACACTTCTTCAAAGTAGTTTACAATTGTTTTCACTGTTGCTGACATAATCTGTTAGACTCTTCAAAGTGAATATTTGCAGCATTTTGTGTAACAGCAAGGTTACGACCATTTGTAGCATATAGAAAAATTATCTGGACAAAAATATCTTTTGAATAGCAAGTCATTGTGCCGTTAATGAAGTGAATGCAATTATTGCAAGCACCAGGGTAGCCAAACAAGTTTCTTGAGGGGGGGCACAAGTCATTGACAAACAGTGTGACCTCGATTAACTGACCTTTGATAATCTGTTCATCATTTTAACCAGTCAGTCTGTTGAGCATTGAATTTTGTACAGGTACCACTTAGTGATAAAGTTACATTTCCTAGCACTCCCCCATCACCACCCACATACACTCCTTCAAAATGTGTTAAAATTTTCTTACAGAAAAAACAGTAGATTATAGTCACTAAGTGTTTCAATTTTTGGATTAAGTTTTTCAGTAAAATTTTAAATAACATATTTACTTTTGTAATGGTACCCAAAAATGTTTCTTAAAAGTTTTCATCAGGATGAAAAAATTTTTCAGAATATTTACAGCAGCTTTTTTACAGTATTAACATGATGTTAACTCTCTTTGACAGCTATTCATTGCGTGGATTAATCTCTCAATATAATTTTATATTTATCATTATGCCTTATTAACATGGTTTTTTGTTTCCATTTCCTTTATTGTTCATAATTAAGCTGTATTTCCATTTTCCCCAGCCTTTCCTAATTATTCAAATTTTCCCACAAATATCCAATATTTTGGCATATCTGAACCATATACAGGCAGATTAATCAAAGTTCTAAATCCTCAGTTTTGACTATTTTTAATCGAAAACTTTTTCTACTTCTCTTTAAATTAAAAGAATTAATACAGCAAATAACTTGTTTGGAAATGAAGCTACATATTCTGAATTATCATAAATATATGTCAGTATAATACGTCATAAGGAAGTTCTGTGAAGAAAGCAATACCTCAGCAGAAAGAGAACATATGAAAAGAAGCATTCATTATTTATTGGAGACTTGAATCCAAGTCCCTTTGATCCTCAACCAAGCATGTCACTCACTAATCCAGTGATTGATTTTTAAAACTGTGAACAAAAATATGTAAATAGGTAGTCATTGGAATAAACTGTGAAGCTGCAAAAATTTTAATTACCATTATATTATTTTTTTTGGATGGAGTGAGCCAAGTTATGGGGGGAGGGCAAAAATATTTGGTGCTCACCAAGTCCATCTTTGTTTATTTTGGCCTTCTCTATATTTCCTCCTAAGTTTGATATCAGTGTGAAATGTGACTACATTATTCACCAAAAAGCAGTTTAAGTCATACAATTTTTGTTTTGTCAGGAAAAAACTGAAACTCTTTAGTAACCATTGCAGGAAAGAGAATCTAATAAAAAGAGTTTTAAAGATTTGTCTGAAACCGCAAAATTAGATACTCCATTAGAAAAACAGGAAAGGTGACAGTTAATTGAAAAGCTATCCAACATCTAAAAAAGTAAATTTATATTATTAGAATTCAAAATCCAGATTTTTCATTGTTTAAAAAATTTAATCAAATATATTTACCTCAAATATGAATGCAATTTATTTCAAATAGCTTGCCAGGTCAATATAATATATTATAACAATATTACTTAAAGTGTAACTCAATCAATATGGCCTATGTAAAAAGTCATAATTAATTAAAGTCACCTTAAATTTTCATAATGATGCAAATTTTATTACTTAAATGTTTTAACACATTCTACACATACAATTTTGTGTCTGAGTGGGTTTATTGTGATGATTTGTAATAAATGCTGTTATTAATATTTTTAATTAATTTAAATATATACTACTTTACTTAATGAATCAAAGGAGTACAAGGGCCACCAGGAGCAGTAGGCTTACCAGGAAGTCCTGGAGTTCAGGGTCAAAAAGGAGCATTTGGGTCACCAGGCTTATCAGGACTTCCAGGATTTGATGGACCACCAGGGCAATCAGGAGCACCAGGAAGAGATGGATTTGATGGTTTACCAGGACTGCAAGGTAATCAATTTTATTTTTATTGGCTCCATCTTTCACCTGTCATCATTTAACAATATTTGACAGACTGCTGCTTAACAAAAATTAAAGAAAATAGTATATGGTGCTTTCTCAATCACTTAACTATCTTTATCCACAGTCAAGTGTATTCATTGTAGAGAAAATTTGTAGTCTATTTTAAAAACACATTTCCTAGAGTCTTACTTTTTTCTTCTATTTATTTATGGAAATAATCTTTTTCATTAAGGAACAATATTAACCTACTTTATATATAGTGATGAATTGGCAACAAATTTTAGAGATTTTAGGTTTTATTAATTTTAAATCATCAATATTTTCATATCGATTCTTTTTATTTATGTGCAGTGTACAAAACAGTTATATCTATAATATAGAGGTATGTGTCATATCAGCTTAAAATGTAATTTAAAGTCAAGATCCAAAGGCTATATATATATAAAACTTAAACATAAACCTACAAAGGAACTTTGTTTCTTAAAAGATAAATTGTACTTACATATTTATAAACTTGCAGATGAAGATAACTTGTAGTTTAAAAAACTGATTTTTCTCCCTTCTATATAGTAAATATTTTGATTAATTATTCAGTTTTTTTTTTAAATATTACAAACAACTGTGAAGTTACAGCACAAATCTATATTGTTGGGAAATACACCAAAGAGCCAAAGCATTATGACCACCTGCCTAATATGAGGTTGGTGTTCCATCTGCTGCCAAAACAGCTCTTACCCAGTGAGGCATGGACACTACAAGATTTCTAAAGATTTTTGTTGTATCTGGTACCAACATGTTACCAGCAGATCCTTTAACTCTTGTAAGTTATGTGGTTGAGCTGCCACAAATCGGATATGCTGTTCTAACACAGACCACATATGCTCAATTGGAATGATGTTTGGGAAATTTGGAGGCCAGGGCAATACCTGGAAGTCTTCCTCATGTTTTGCGAATCATTCTCGAACAATACGGGGCAGTGTGGCATGGCGCATTATCTTGCTGAAAGAAGGCACTACTAGAAGGACACGCCATTGCCATGAAAGGATGTACCTGGTCTGCAATGATGTTTAAGTAGGTGGTAGATATCATAGTTTCCTGCACATGAATGACTGGACCCAGGGTTTCCCAACAAAGCATTGCCCAAAACATTATACTTCCTTCACTGGCTTATTTTCGTCCCATGGTGCATCCTGATGCCAACACTTCTCCGGGTAAATGACACACACATACCTGGCCGTCCACATGGTGCAACAGGAAATGAGATTCATCACACCAGATGACCTTCTTCCAATCATTGAAGGTCCAGTTTTGATGCTTGTGTGCCCATTGTAGGTGCTTTTGATGGTGAACTGAGGTTAGAATCGGCCTCAGATTAGCCTGAAACTATGCAGCCCCATTTTCAGCAGGTTCGATGTACTGTGTGTTGTGACACATTACTCCCATCACCAGCATTTAAATTATGAGTGAGTTGCGCCACAATATCTCTTCTATTGGCTCGTACCATACAGTATAGCCTCCGCTCACTTCTAGCATCGATGAGCCGTGGTTGGCCCACACCTTGCTGACAGTTTGTGGTTTTTCCCTCCTCAGACCACTCTTTGATGGTACTAACCATAGCTGACTGTGAGCACCCCACAAGCCTTGCCACCTCAGAAATGCTCTGACCCAGTCATTTGGCCATTACAATTTGACCTTTGTCAAACTCACTTAAGTCTGCTGCCTTTCCCATCTGAAGAGCAAGAATAATACTGATTAACAGAGCTCAGTATCAGGTGTTATTTATACCTTTTCATGACCTTCACACATGCCGTCATTTACCTGCAGTTGCTTCAATTTGCATAAAGATGCACTGGTCATAATGTTTTGGTTCTTCAGTGTATATACCTTGGACACTCAACATAGTATGCCTTGGATGGGAGGTAACTTCTTGTGACATGCTATCCTGTACTATAAGGTAAATTCCTGTACTACAAGGTAAAACAAGGTAAATTTTTTGGGAATTGATGTCATATATTGATTATTTAACCATGGCCGAGTGGTTAGCATGCTTGGCTACTGATCTAAGGGACCTGGGTTCGAGCCCTGGATAAGGCATGGACGTTTGTGTTGTTTTTCTGCTGAGGTCCTGCCATCCTCTCAGACCTCTGTGGCAAGCAGCTGCTTGAGGGGGTATTTTTTTTAATGATATCTACATATTGATTATTTGATTATTGGCAACTAATGTTATTTTAATTAATATAAAATATGCTTGAGTGGACATCAATTGTTGCTGTCATAAGCAACCACTTACCATGCAACATGATGAGAGCAATCACTACTGGTAGTTAAAGCACTGCCTGAAAAAAGCCCAAGAAGAAGAGGCAGAATAGCAGTTCTTTCTGTATTACAATGTTGAATTATTCTTTATCCCTGATTACTTTAATTTGAAAATTAAGTCATCAGGGATCCAATTACAATTAATTGATGACTTGTGCTTATTAATTCATGATTAGTTATGATTTATTAGCAATTAAGTTTAATTTCAATTGCATCATAACATACATATGCCAGCAAACTTGAGTCATATGTTTGCTGATCCCTCACTGCCTTGCAAGTCTTGAACCATTATGAGTGAATCCAAAATCATTTTCTCCATTTCAATGCAAATGCTCAGTGATAAATGATGGATGGTTATTTTATGCCCCCCATTAATGAATTATTAAGAAAAAAAATTTCTAATAACAAGGAGCCTGAATATGTTTGTTTACATTTGTGCAGTAAATGACCAACTTCTTTTCAGCATAGTCTATCATTGTTCCCAGTGGCAAATTAAGAACTGTAGAAAAGTGATAGGTGTTACCTCATTTAAATTCTCTCTATTACACTTCCAAGAGCATAAATCAAATATGTTGTTCCAAGAGCATGAGCTGGGTTGTATTTATTTCATAGATATACATTATGTTTGAAATCACCAGCTGTTAGGAAATGAAATGAAAGCCTCACACAACGAAATTTATACACACTGACCCATTACTTAAAATCTCATCTGATGGGTGGTATGTTGTTGTGACTAAGTTTTGAAGAAGGAAAAAAAGCAACACCAAAATCTAATGCACATGAATAAAGGGGTGAGTTCAATATAGACATAACTTTTGGATATACCACTGGGCAGCATGACTAAATTAATCCAACTCCTTGAAAGTGAGCTTAAAAAGAATTTCCACTCTATGCTTTGAGATTAGTTTATGAAGCACATATGTCAGGGGCAATGGCTGAATAAGGGTGTTTTGCATCTCCTCTTCGCTCCTCTGACATGGCTTAGAGATGGATCATTCCCATTGCTGCCCCCTTTATCACCAAGGACAGAATGGGAGTTTACTGGAGAAAATCAGGAGTGAGGAGTGAGACATTTATTTGCTGCAAATGTATCCTCAATCAAACAAAATTAAGATGAACATAACACATCAGAGCATGTAAACAGAAACCAATCTAATATGTATAATCTATACAGAAACCAATCTATGTGTATGGTGATAACTATTAAAATACTTACAAATCATGCTACTCCTAATTCTAGGTGATATAATGATGCAATGACATATTTATAAAACAATAGACCAAAGTACATAATACATTTTGAGGAAAACTATATGCAGAATGGGGATCTTGAAGTATTAGACCTATTGTACTTCCAGGCCTATCATTTTTTTGTTTATGAAAATAGTAACTGCCATCATAAATGAGTGTGACAAACATGTCATTGTAAATGATGACTATCTTGAGCTTGGGATTGCTTATCATGCTTCTAGAAGTGTGGTTCAAATTATTTTATATATAATTTAGTAACTGAACCTCCTGTATGAAATTTTCATTTTTAATGATCCCATGATGTTGCCTTTTTCCTTCTTCAAAACTAAGTCATAACAACATTCATATCTTAACATTCATACCAGAAGTGACGTGGATTCTTCTGGTATGAATGTTAGGCCAAGAAATGATTTGCTCACAAACAAATATATCAACCAGCAGGCTCATGTAGCATGGCTGGTATTGTGCACATGCCTGGGAAGGCTCTGATGAATAGAGTTCCCAAATGCACTCAAAAGACCAGATGGTGCATAACATTGGCAGTAGAGGAGAGATTGATTAGTGGCTAGTAGCGCATTGGTCAGAGCACTTGACATGTCATCAGGAGGTCGTGGGTTCAGATCCCACCCAGCTCAAGACATTTTTCCTCTAGACCCATCTTCATCCTGTTATTTAAAACAGATTAATAGTGGTCAATAAATCAAGCAATGTGTTACTCTTTTATCACATTCGAACTTATCTGTTATTTAGATCAATAAATGGCTGCCAAATATAAGTGCACTAATGGGACACCGAAATGCAAGTACAGATGTAAAAGCAGTGCAAACATATCGATAAGTAGTTACCTGTCATCAGATTATGCAAATATGGTGACATGACATCATATTTGCAAATACCAAGGTGAAAAAGTTTCTTTTTAAAAAAAGGCAACAGCAAGTTTAATTGGAGGAGAATATATGGGGTGTTCAATATCACTTTTGGATATGACATGGGACACTGACTAAATTAATACAACTCCTTGAAAGTGAGCTTAAAATAGTTTTCATTGTATGCTTCAAGCTAGTTTACAAAGCACATACATAAAGGACAGTAACTGAATAACGATGTTTTGCATCATGGCAACATGGCTTAGAGATATATCATAAAAATAAAAATTATGGAGTTTACTACAGAAGGAGGTTATTAAACCATATATAAAATAATTTGAACCCTTTTAGAAGCACAATAAAAGGAATAAATTAAGAAATATCATTGATGAGAGCTTGTCTTCATCCTGAGCTCAACATAGCCTCTTGCTTAGAAAATGACATGTTTGTAAATCTTATTTATGATGGATTGATTCTTGCTTCTGGGAGTCTAACAGAAAGGAATTAAATGATGAGGTAATGCTTACCACTCTTCTGCAGTCCTTAATTCACCACTGGGTGCAATAATAAATCATGTTGATTAGAAATTGGTCATTTACTGCAAAATTGTAAATAAACAGATCCAATCTCCTTGCTATTAAATAAAAATTTAAGTATTTGTTAATGAAAAGTGTAAAATGGTCGTTCATCACTTTGATCATTTGCATGGGGATGGGGAAACCAGTTTTTGATCCGTCTGTAACAATTCAAGGCTTGTAAGGTGGTGAGGGACCTGGAAGGCATGTGACCTAAGTCTGATAGCATGCATATGTCATCAAAATTTAACTTAATCATAATAAATAAATACGTATAAAAAAAACAATCAATCATCAATTAATAATCCATTAATTGGTATAATGCATAAATCAACACTGCAATAGAG
Organism: Ryuthela nishihirai; assembly: GCA_038380435.1. Lineage (NCBI taxonomy): Eukaryota > Metazoa > Arthropoda > Arachnida > Araneae > Heptathelidae > Ryuthela > Ryuthela nishihirai. The sequence goes on from JAWZYU010000026.1 coordinate 34,378,012, forward strand.
AGAGAGCAGGAATAAATGGTATTCTTCCCCTTTCTCTTTATTCGAGAAACTTGCTTGGACTGTGGAAGTGGCAGTTCTCAGCATGACACATTGGAAATGGCGGTTTGTGTTTGGTACAGGACCTTGCTATTGTACCTCTTCTCTCCATGTTTTATGAGAAAAGCTTGAACCACTGGTAGTTGCAGTTTTTGTCATACCACATAGGAAGTGGTGGCTTGCAGCAACAATGATCCAAGTCTGAGTCATGCGTACTTTATGATATTGTTACGACAGAAGGAATCTGGCAACCGAAAGCAAAAAGTTTCAGCCAACGAATAAGAACGTTGGGAGAATTTGGAGAAGAGTGGAGCGTTAACGGTCGTTTTGTTGTAACGGTCGAAGAGTTCGAAAATGGACGGTGAGCTGTTCTGAGACAGTGCGCGTAAGTATCAAGAAGTAACTTGATGTGTTGTGTATACGCGGAAGGATAAAAGTGGGATCTTTTATCGTTAAGTATCAAGAAGTAACTTGATGTGTTGTGTATACGCGGAAGTATAAAAGTGGGAACTTTTATGGCTAACTTCGAATGTCTACACGGACTGTCTTTTTGTTCGGCTAGTGTGTGAAAAGTTATTAGCACAGGACGAGAATTGGTTTACGAGTGAAGATCTTCGGGTGACCTGGTAAATCAAGTAAAAGGTAGTATTTAGTAAAATACACAGAGCTGATATTGTGTGCTCTACGCAGGAAGATTGATGACTTGTGCATGTTAATAGTTGATTTGTTAATAAGATACTTCATCCATATTTCCTTTGTAACAATTTACCTTGTATTGAATTTGGTTTTGAAATATAGCTTTTAATACTTACGCTCAGTGGCTATCCATTTTTGTGATCCGCAACATTTGGTGTCAGAGGTGGGGTTAATTAATTGAATGCCGTTAACTAGAAGTATGGATGAATTAGTAAAGTTGATATATAGCTTCAAAGCCGATATGACTACGCTGATGACTGATATGAAAGCCGATATGACTACGCTGATGACTGATTTGAAAGCCGAAATGACCGCACGAAATAATGAGTTGAGGACTGAGATAGTTTCTCAAAAAGATGATTTGAAAGCCCAAATGGCCGCACAAAATAATGAGTTGAGAAATAAAAGAGGTGACCTGGCCGCACAAAATAGTGAGATGAGAGCTGAAGTGGCTTCTCAAGTTGGTAAGATTATTGATCAGTTCAAGGATAATAAAACCGAACTCAATAGACAATGCAATAGTTTAAATGTTGAATTTGTCAGTGAAAAAGATGATCTTAATAGTGTTAAGTTAGATTGTAAACATGGAAAAGAAAAAGAGAAAGTACGAGAGGACTGCGAGAGGAAGACTACAAAAGAATCGAATCTTCGCAAGAAAGGAGAATCTCAAAATGTGGATCTGCTACTGGAAATCAAGAATCGTAGAGATAGCGCAGATAATGCCTTTGACCACGCAACTACTGGTGATGCATGGCAGAGTGTCTATGTCGCTGGTGACATGTCTAGGAACTGTGAAGAACAATCACACAGATCAGAGAGCTGTGAGACTATACAGTACGCTTTGCACTTCAAAATACCTAGGTATACAAGTCTGGCACGATCTGAAGAGAGATCCACACGAAAGGTATTCTATTCCTCGCCGTCAGCAAAATGCGTCCTGGACAATTATCGCAAAGGCAGAGTAACGAGTGGTAATGAGGGGGAACGAAACAGAGTTTACGTTTCGCAGAGTGGTCCGAGTAAAGAAGAGGCGTCCATTCATCATGGATACAAAGTGCCATTCGACGTTACCCGGGAAGTCGGAGAGATTTTTCCAAAGCATATAGCCACACTCGAATCGTTTATAGAAAGTGGGGATTTAAGGAAGAGGAATTCCAAAGAATGGCTTAGAAGTGTAACAGGTGATGCTAGTAAAGGAGCTTCAGGCAGAGACAGTACTTCAAAGACTAACTTTCTGGATGAAACTAAGCCTCAGAGTTACGATCAGAGAGAAGTGAATCCCTCAGATAATTTCAACGTAGCCACGCTGAATTTCTTTTCTGAACAGTCAATGTGCAGATTTGGACATTATAACCATTTAGATTATAAGGATATAGAAAAGTTTTATCACGACTACAAGAGCTCTAAAGTGGACAATATCATGTTACAAAACTCGTCGCTGATCTCCAGAATGAACAATTTGGCAATCATGACTGATATTTCCCTGGTTAATTACAATGAGAGCTCCAAGAAGGTGAATTCGGAAGAAACAGCAACTATGACCTCTTCGGGTCATGTGTTTTGCTGGAGACCTGAGTGGCGCCATCGGATGGTGGATAAACACGGTACAGGAAGTGTCGGCGACAAAGTGAGTCTTGTCTTGGCTCCTGCACTTGCTGCTTTAGGTCTCAAGGTCCCTATGATCTCCGGTCGTGCTCTCCAATTGACGGGAGATACTCTGTACAAATTGGAATCCATCCCTGGCTTCACAGTCGACTGCACTAAGATAAAATCGAGCAGATGATGGAAGACGTCGGATGCTGCATCGTAGGACAGACAGAGGAGCTGGTGCCAACAGATAAGGAGATTTACCGCTGCAAGGATCTGACGGCTACCGTAGATAGCGTTCCTCTAATGAGATGCTCAATTGTGTCCAAAAAGCTGGCTGAAGGAGTGTGCGCTTTGGTTTATGATGTTGAATTCGGAAAAGGAGCTATTGATCTCATCAGTACAGAAGACGCTGTTGATTTAGTTAAGAAAATGGTTGCAGCATCACAAGCTCGTGGAATGAAGAGTTCAGCTGTTATCAGCAACATGGATTCACCTCTTGAAAACTCTGTTGACAACTCTCTGGAAGTGATGGAAGCTGTTCAGTGTTTCCTTGGTAACGGATCCTTGGAACTGCAAGAGCTCGTCGAAGAGTTAGGAGAACTTCTGCGTTTTGTGAACATTGTGGATAATAGGGTAGATGAAGCATCACGTGTCCGTAAGGTTCTGCATAACGGCAATGCTTTGAACAAGTTTCATAACATGTTAATAGAACAAGGAGTATCTGAAGATGTTGCAAGCTGGCTATGTGAAGGTAAAACAGAAAAAATATTGCTAGCAGCCCGACACATCACTTATTTCACTTATACAGGAGAAACAGGTAAGGTTGTCGGATTAGAAGCTGCAGTTCTAGCAAGAGTATGGAAGGAGGAGATGGACCGAAGAGCTAAAAAGAATTATGGAGCTGATATTATATTTTTGAAGCACCTTGGGGATCAAATGGAATCAGGTGAAATATGGCTGAAGGTTCATCACGACAGCTCTGAATTAAGTGAAAGTCAACTGACAAAAGGGTCAGATTGCAGGATGAAAATTCTCCCTAGATTTTATGTCACTAATGACTTTCATTCCTTGTTACTCTTGATAGAAGTAAAAATCCAAAGAAGAAAACTTTTTACAGGTTTTGCACGAAAACTCTTAGTCGATTCTTCTCCCTGCAGAGACATAAACGTGTTCACAAGGGCTATAGGCCTTACACGTATTATGTTTGTGGACGAGGCTTCAGTCAGAAAAGAAATCTACGTCATAATGAGATTCGCTTTCATTTTGACACAGACGTGGTATATCGCATTCGTCGACGTCCAGCTACAAAGTGCAAGGTGGTTCACGTGGATCATTTGGCCCCGTTTCATCGAAGAACTGAAGAAACTTTGGAATCCAGAATTGTTCGGGACGAACAAGACCTAGGAAGGGGGCAGTGTTACGACAGAAGGAATCTGGCAACCGAAAGCAAAAAGTTTCAGCCAACGAATAAGAACGTTGGGAGAATTTGGAGAAGAGTGGAGCGTTAACGGTCGTTTTGTTGTAACGGTCGAAGAGTTCGAAAATGGACGGTGAGCTGTTCTGAGACAGTGCGCGTAAGTATCAAGAAGTAACTTGATGTGTTGTGTATACGCGGAAGGATAAAAGTGGGATCTTTTATCGTTAAGTATCAAGAAGTAACTTGATGTGTTGTGTATACGCGGAAGTATAAAAGTGGGAACTTTTATGGCTAACTTCGAATGTCTACACGGACTGTCTTTTTGTTCGGCTAGTGTGTGAAAAGTTATTAGCACAGGACGAGAATTGGTTTACGAGTGAAGATCTTCGGGTGACCTGGTAAATCAAGTAAAAGGTAGTATTTAGTAAAATACACAGAGCTGATATTGTGTGCTCTACGCAGGAAGATTGATGACTTGTGCATGTTAATAGTTGATTTGTTAATAAGATACTTCATCCATATTTCCTTTGTAACAATTTACCTTGTATTGAATTTGGTTTTGAAATATAGCTTTTAATACTTACGCTCAGTGGCTATCCATTTTTGTGATCCGCAACAATATTTATTAAAATACAATAATTGCTAATAATTAATAGCTAATAATCGTTATGTTATGTTAGTGCACACCAAGGCATCAATTTCACCAGAATTTATATTGAATTATAGGAAAGCAGCTTCATTATACTTCACAGACATTGCCTTCTGTCTAAGGCATGCTTTGTTGAGCAACTGAAGTAATAGATTTGCACTGAAACCACTTTTAGCTTCAATAAATCAGAGTTCTCCTCTGCTGTCAAATTTGCATTCATTGCAGTTGTTCCAACAGCTGTTCCAGTGGGAGGGGACCCACTGGAACAGCTGTTGGGAAACAGATGGTAGCCTCCTGTCAAGGCCATCCAGCGTGTTCTTTAATGTGTGTAGGATATGGCTCTCCCACATATGGGGCCACTGCTTAACATCCCATCCGACGGACAGCGACCTTTCCAAGCCCATCGGGCATGGCCAAGAATTTTGCGGAGATAAATCTCAACGCTGACCCAGATGGGACTCGAACCTTTGAGCTACAGATTACGAGCCTGGCACGTTACCAACTGAGCCACCCCTGCCCGCTAGTATAAGTATAACTTTATATAGAAATAGAGGATGGAATTTTGTTGCATTCTTCTCACATGATGGCCAATTGACTTTCTGTAATGATATTGCCAGTTTGATGACAACTTTAGGCTTTATTCATGACCCATAAAATTGGAGGCTCTTTATAGATGCATCCAAAACTAGCTTGAAGGCAGTTTTACTACATAATGGTAATTTAATGCCTTCTGTTTCAGTTGCCTATGCTAGTATGGCAAAAGAATCATAAGATTCTAGATATAATGTTCAAATCAATTAAATATACGGATTTCAATTGAAAAATATATGGAGATTTAAAAATCATTGCCATGATATTGGGAATGCAACAAGGGAACACAAAATTTCCTCGTTTCCCTTTTGAATGGCACAGTTGTTACAGAGTATCCCATTACTTGAAGAAAACTTAGCCAATATGTAATTGGAAAGTGGGAGCAAAACATTTACAGAAGCAGAGACTTATATCTTATGAGGACGTGATCCTTCCTCCCCTTCATCAGAAGCAGAGACTTATATCTTATGAGGACGTGATCCTTCCTCCCCTTCATATAAAACTGGGACTTATGAAGCAATTTGTAAAGGCAGTGGATAAATATGGTAGAGGATTTGCCTACCTAACAACAAAATTCCCCCATCTTTCAGAAGCAAAGATAAAAGAGGGTGTGTTTGTTGGCCCTCAAATAAGACAGTTGAAGAACGATGTGAAATCTGATGAATCTCTAACATAGAAAGAGAAACTTGCTTAGACATGTTTTAAGAAAGTTACAGACAATTTTCTTGGAAAAAAAAATCTAAAGATTATAAAGAAATAGTAAACCAGATACTACATACATATTGGGATTTATGATGTAACATGTCTTTGAAAGTGCACTTCCTGCATTCACATCTGGACTACTTTCCAGAAAGCTGCAATGACATCTCCAGTGAACACAGTAAGAGGTTTCACAAAGATATTTCGACAATTGAAAAGCGATATGAAGAGAAGTGGATGCCTACAATGTTAGCTGATTTTTGTTGAAATCTAAAAAAAAGACAGCACAGATAAACATAAAAAATTATTTATGTTTGATATTTTTGTTATTTAATTATTCTGTGTTCAATTTATTTCTGTACAATATTCTGCAAAATTTTATGTATGAATATATAATCATTTTAATACTAAGGAAGCTAAGAATAATCTCTTTCTTTCCCTATTATTATTCATTGTAACTCTAGGAATAAAATGAAAAATTAAAAATCATCTAACTCGAAAACTATCCCTGATAGAAAACATCTAAACACAGATCTAAAGTCTGTACTAAAAAACCTTTAACGATCAAACAACTCTTATTTAGAAAAAAAGAATTTTATTTTGTAGAACAGTGTAATCTACAAAATTAAAATCAAAATAAATCTAAAGAAATGAAAAGGAAAGTTTAATTATAAAAGTATAAATAAAATACTAACTGGGTGCATGGTAATGATATCCAGTGTGTGGGAACAACGCTGTAAATAATACATGGTGTAGCCACTTGATTCGTATATATATCAGCGATTAACTAGGTCATGACACCTGCTTCTGCTGCGATGTAATTTACGCTGCAGGCAGTCTTCAACAACAAGCTTTGTCTAAGAAGACCTTTTATTTATAGTTTTGATTTGAATAGGGAGAACAATGCGTAGAATGCTGGAATAAATGATATAAATTATAAAAATAATTCTAGGAATATTGAAATAAATTTAAGGCAGAAAAAAGTGTAAAACGAAAAAAAAAAAACGATGAATTCATAATTCTTTATAATTCTGCCAAAATATTCTATTTTTAAAAATAGCTGTTTTTTTGCTTTTCCTGCGAATTTTGTAACTTTAAGGAAAAATTTGTTGATAATAGCTCGAATCAGGTAGTTGCTTCAGCATAGAGTACTGTAACAAAGAAATCAGCAGTACTATATGTGAGATCTAAGAAATGACAATCAGATGGCATTAACAAATTATTTATATCACAGTTTAATAAAATATTAATTAAATGAAAAAAGTATTATTTTTCAAGCATGAATAATGTATTTCATAATATATATGTAAGAAAATTTCCAAATGAATTTTTTTTAACTGAAGTTTTTTTGTGTTGTACTGAAAACTGATATTGGGGTGTGTCAGTGTCTCATTATGGATTCTGCCAACTTGTATACAAGACATGGGCCCTGGAAGGGTTAATTTCCTTTCTGAACTATAGAAATTTTGAATTTCAACTGTTTTTGCTCTTTTAATAAGATGTATGGCACTGAGCTTGATTATGGATCCTGATTTTGCTGCACTGGTGGGCTTCTGTGGAGGGAAAATCTTCCGCTGTGTTTTCTGTTTGTTTGTGGGTTGACAGCCCCAAGTGAATAGATTCACAGGATATGTTTATCAGCTGGTGGATAATCCTGAGCAGAGGTCATCGCAGGCACCTGAACTCTGCTTCTATTGGCATCGTCAAATTCTACATTGGAGGAAGTCTTCCAGTGTAGATGGCTTCAGCCTTTAGTAGTGGGGGAACGGGTCTTTGCCCCATGTATGCGATTAGGGGGCTGTTTGATATTGTCGGCATTCCCTCTCTCAATAAACATAGTTTCTTTAAACATCCCACTAACCATTTTCTCTCCATAGGTAGTTGGAATGTGAGGACTCTGCACAGAGCTTTTTCTTCTTGATGTCCTCACACAAGAATTCCACCATTATAATTTAGATATTCTCGGCTTGCAAGAGACCAGATGGACAGATAAAGGTCAGATTCTTAAAAATAATCTTAAATTTCTCTTTTCAGGGAGGGGCAACAATAAGCATCACCAAGGCGTGGGTCTGCTTCTCAGCAGACACGCTAGTGATGCTCTTCTAGGATATGAGTGTATTAATGAAAGGTTTCTTATAGCAAAATTTCAGACAAGCGTTAAAGACTTGAAAGTTATCTGCTGTTATGCCCCCACTGAGGATGCCGATGAGGATGAGAAAGATAGGTTTTATGGACAACTTCAGGATATTTTGCATTCTGTCAAGAAAGGGGATATTACCCTTGTTCTAGGTGACTTCAATGCCAAAGTTGGTACTGACTCTGACCTTTGGGGAGGAGTAATAGGCCCTTTTGGTATTGGTAGCTGCAATGGCAATGGGCAATGTCTCCTACATGTAAGTAAACTCAATGGATTCAGAATAACTAACACTTATTACAAACACCGTGACATACATAAGTACACATGGGTTTCACCCAATGGGCTGCATAAGAATATCATTGATTATATATTAATTAACAGCAAATGGGCTAGTTCTGTTAGGAATACAAGGTCATATAGGGGAGCTGAAATTGGATCTGATCATTACCTTGTTAAAAGTGTCTTGCAACTTAAACTTAAAAAGTGTTGTGCTAGGGTTAAAAAATTTACTTTTAATACTGAAGCTCTGAAAGACCCAGTTATAGCCAAAGCTTACCATGATAGGTTACTTAGTCATTATGACAGTCATGGTATGCTTACTACTGAAATTGAGGAAGAATGGGATCATTTTAAACAGGGTTTTTTGGACACTAACAGTACTCTTTTAGGAAAAAAGGAGCAGAAGAAGCAGAATTATCTGAGTCATAAGGCACTTGAGCTTATTTCGGAAAGAAAGAACTGCAGGAATGTCCTTAATCAACACCCTACTAGTCCTAATAGAAAGCATTACAGAGAACTTAATAAACGTGTTAAAGATCAGTTAGCTGCTGATAAGAATCTTTGGCTTGATGGTTTGGCTGACAAAGCCAAAGAAGCAGTTAGACAGCACAACAGCAGAGAGCTGTACCAGATAGTTAATGTTTTGTGTGGTAGAAAACGGACAGGTATACAGGGATTGAAGGACAAACAAGGTAAGGTTATAGAAGGGGAGGATTCTGTCATGGCTAGGTGGGCTGAGCATTTCAGTGATATTTTAAACAATGTGGTTAATTCTATTCCCATTGTTTGCAATGATGATAGATGCATTGATGGCTTTAATGTTGGCCCTATAACACAATCTAAAGTTATTTTGGCTGTTTCTAAACTTAAACATCATAAATCCCCAGGGGTAGATGAAATTACTACGGAAATGCTTAGAGCTGGGAATGTTTCTTTACCACTTGGATGACTGAAATTCTGAATACCTTTTATGATAAAGGCATGGTTCCTAAGGATTTTACCAGAGCTATTGTTATCCCTATTTTCAAAAAAGGTGATCGCAGTTCTTGTGTTAACTATAGGGGTATCAGCCTACTCTCTGTTCCAGGGAAAATTCTTTGCATGATTGTGCTTAATAGAATTAAGAATCTGGTTGACAGTCAATTGCGTGATGAGCAATGTGGATTCAGAAGTGGTATGGGATGTGTGGATCAGATATTTTCACTTAGGCAGATTCTTGAGAAATGTTTAGAGTTTCAGAAACCTTTGGTTGCTAGCTTTGTTGATTTCAAAAAGGCTTTCGACTCTGTTGATCGTCATAATTTGTGGTTGATTGTGAGATCATATGGTATACCAGACAAGTTAGTTAACATAATGAAAGCTCTCTATAATAACACTGAGTCATGTGTGAGAGTTGGTAAGGCTTATAGCAATTGGTTTAGCATTACTTCTGGTGTTCGACAAGGGTGCATTTTGTCTCCTTTTCTCTTTAGCTTGGTTATTGATTATATTATGTGAAATTCACTTTGCGGGAAAGATTTTGGCCTTAAATGGACTGGAGATACGAAAATTTCTGATTTAGATTATGCTGATGATTTAGCCCTTTTGGCAAATGATGTTGATGAGATGAACTCTTTCATTCGAGCTGTTGATGAAACTGGTAGTAGAGTAGGTTTGGTTACAAACAGAGAGAAAACTAAAATGATGAAAATTGGTCAGGCAGGCTGTGATTCAGTTAATCTGAATGGTTGCAGTCATGAGCAGATGTCACAGTTTAATTATCTTGGGAGCTATGTAACAGATAATGGTGATGTGCGGCATGAGATTAACAGATGAATAGGGATTGCTGTCGGGACTTTTAAGAATTTATGGAGAGTGTGGAGAAATAGGCGTATACACCTAAAGACTAAAATTAGACTGTATAATAGTTTGGTTCTTTCTAGGGTTAGTTATGGTAGTGACACTTCGTAAACATGATAACAGGAAACTAGATGCTTTTGATTCCAGATGACTTTGTAACTAATGATGAGGTTAGGCAAAGGATGATCCTATGACTTTGTAACTAATGATGAGGTTAGGCAAAGGAGTTTGCAACCTCCTTTAAGCAGCATATTGTGCAGAGCGAGACTCCATTGGTTTGGCCATGTTGCCCGTATGAATAATTATAGATTGGCGAATACGGTTATGAACAGTGTGCCTAAAGGCCTCAGAAAGAGGGGGAGACCTAGGATGCAATGGGCAGACAATGTCAAACAGGACCTTGTTAGAATTGGGGTGCAGTGGCCAGATGCAGTAGATGTAGCTCAGGACAGACTTGCTTGGAGAACTAAATTGCACAGTCTGGTTGGACCTCCGTAGCCCATGGCTGCTTGAGGATGATGAGGATGATGATGATGAACCTTCACCCTGCCATTGGCCAGTAGGGAACATCGATGAGCTCGGAAAGCTGCAGTCCATTGGATGGGAAGCAAAGCCATAATCCCAGGTGTGGGAGAGCCCATACCCTGTACATGTTAAAAAATATGCTGGATGGCCTTGATGGGAGTCTTCCATCTGTCTCCTAACAGCTGTCCAGTGGATTCCCTCACCCCAGTTTTCTCTGAATTCTTGGATCCTTGTGACCTGGCCATTTAGCCCATTGTTGCAAAAAAGTGCTACTCAGAGATAAAACAACTCAACCTAAGAAATTGTACCGTTTTAAGAAATTGGCCCCAAAAATCCATAAAGGCTTAGTTTACATAGAAGCAATCTAATGTGAACAAAATCAAAAGTTTTTTCGATATCCAAAATAAGGTTTAGCAACTTTCATGTTATCATTTAAGATCTTATGTATTTGCATTGTTATGTTCAGAAAATCATCATCTTCTAAACATAACAATTTCAGAGGAAGAATGTTAACAGATCATCATGTTCTGTTCCCATTCTTCCTCTAAAGCTAAATTGCTTATTCAAGAAGATCTTGTTTATGTTTTAAATGTCCAACAATATTTTCAAAGCTCTTAGAGAAGCAAGACAATATATGGAAATGGCAGAGGTGTTGTCAAATTTTTCAAATAATATATATATAATAGAAATTTGAAGTTTTGGTGGTAGCTTTTCAAGAGATCACTGACAGCAATAATCTACTCATTTTTCTGAGAGAGGTATGGAAAATGCAACTTTTTAAATTTTAGAGTTAAAAGAGAAGTACCTTTATGTTCTATAAAATAAATAAATAAATAAATAAATAAATAAATAAATAAATACCCCCTCAAGCAGCTGCTTGCCACAGAGGTCTGACAGGAGCCTGTCAGTTTATATGCCATAGTAGAATGTCTGTGAGGATGGCAGGACCTCAGCAGAAAAACAACACACACATCCATGCCTTACCCGGGGCTCGAACCCAGGTCCCTTAGATCAGTAGCCAAGCGTGCTAACCACTTGGCCATGGGACGGACTTATGTTCTATAAATAATAATATACTATATACGCTTTTCTCATCATCCGCTGGCTCAAATTAACTTTTAAGGAGTGAAAGAGGGAAGTACATCATTCTCTCTTAAAGAGTAAAGACTTCATTCTTTTAAAAAACAAGATTTTCATATGTGCCATAGGCGATATGCGTTCTTCTAGTTTTTAATAATGTGAATGGCAGTGCATTTACAATTCATGTTATTTAAGATTCCTATCTCTAATCAGTGTATTTAATTCCTGGACCTTTTTTTATACTGTGGATTGGCAGTGAGTTGTTCACAATAATTTGTGTGTTCTAGGCTTGTTGTCTCTGATGGCATTTTATTTAGTTCTGGGGGCTTTTTTATACTATGTATCAGCAGTAAATTGTTTATGCTGATTCATGTTTTTTAGGCTTGTTGTTCCTGATGGTATTAGTTTCGAGGGCTTTTTTATACTGGCAAATTGGCAGTGAATTGTTTATAAAAATTTCTTGATTTTTAGATTTGTTGTCTTTGATGGGATTTTTTTAGCCCAGGGGCTTTTTATACTGTGGATCAGTGATGCATTATTTACAACAATTCATGTGTTTCAGGCTTGTTTCTTTGATGGGATTATTTAGTTCCAGGTGCTTTTTTATATTGTGAATCAGTGGTGCATTGTATATGATAATTTACACACTTTTTAAGCTTGTTATCTCTAATGAGATTATTTCGTTCTGGGCACTTTGTTATAATGTGGATTGCCAGTGAATTGTTTTACAATTTTGTTTTTTAGGCTTGTTTTCTCTGATAAGATTGCTTTGTTCTGGCAGGGGGGGGGGGGGGGTTGCAGAACAGTGGGTTGTTTAGCAATACATTCAGGTTAAAATGGTTTCTTTGATAATTTTGTTTTGGGGTTTTCTTAAATTGCAGAATGACAGTTCATTGTTTAGCAGTGCACTTCTCAGAATAGCCATTTTTTATGAGATTATTGGTTTTTGCAAGTTTTTTTTTAATTACAGAATGAACATTCATTTGTTAGTGATAATAGGCTGTTGAAACAAGTAGCCTCAGATGGTATTGGCCAACATTCATTGTATAATGATATGCACAGTTAGGAAAATATGCCTTAGATACCTACACTTTTGATGGTTTTCTCTCTCATTTGCAGAAACAAAATTTTTTGCTTAGGAATAAATATTTGTCATTATATTCTTTACTCAGCATATTCTCATTGTATGGCCTCTTCACTGCTAATAATATAATAGTTTAGGTTATTATTTGTAGAACTTTCCAGGAAGTTGAACATTCTTTCTAATGTGATATTGAAACACATCTTTCATTAGTGGTTCTTTGTTACAAAAGTAATTTTAAGAAATTTGGTGTAATTCTGGAAAGTTTAAAATTTTTCATTGCCATCATTCGTTGCTAGGAGTCTGGAAGTCGAGCAATCTATCATGTGCCACCTGAGTGCAGCAAACTGCAGGTCTTCCCTCATTGGCCAATTGATAACTAATAAAGTTGAAGTTTTCAAATTCGTTTATATTATAGTTGTTTTCCTATTTGTTTTACATATAGATTATATATGCATTTATAGAGATTAAAAATATTTATACCTAAATTGTATTTTGCAGGAGAAAAGGGTGAAAGAGGCATAGTTGGCTTTCCTGGAACATCTGGTACTTCTGGGCGAGATGGATTTCCTGGTGCAAGAGGAGAAAAGGGAGATAGAGGTTTTTCTGGAATTTCTGGAGTAGATGGTCCAGTGGGATTCAATGGCATTAAAGGAGAGCCTGGGGTACCAGGATTTCCTGGAATAAAAGGTGAACCTGGATCAGTAGCAGCAATAGGAGATAAAGGTGAACCTGGTTTGCCAGGAATTAGGGGAGCACCTGGCCCACCTGGACCTGCAGGTAAGAGGAACAGATAAACTCTATTGCTATATATGAATGACAGTTGTTAAATCTGGCAAATAATAATTTTTATCTTGAATTATGTTATAAGGTGAGAAAATATTATAGACAGATTTCAAAAATGTTATAAAAAATTGTAAAGTGAACATGTTTACACTTTATTAAGCTGTATGAAGAAGTACAAACATGCACTTAATGAAGTGCATGTTTGTACTTCTTCATACAGCTCATTAAATCTGTGAAAAATAAGTGATCTCATTAAATTTATGTAATTAAAATATCTTTATTTGATATGGACATGAAAACTTAAAAACACAATTGCTGCAATGTAAAGAACTGAATGTATTGAGAAACTCTGCTTTAAGCAAACAACATATTTATCAAATAATTTAACTTCCAAGAGTCAGTGACAGCCTGTGAGTGTTGTCAGTGGAGATACAAACCAGACTGAAGAAGAGGGGGAAAAATTAAATATTGCTTCCAAGAAAAATACTAATTAATTGTAAAGGTTCCTTTACCAATTACTTAAAAGTGTTAATTCTGTAAAGGCACTATTGTTAATTACCTAAAATGCAAATTGATTGTAAAGGGTTGTTCATTTACTGAATAAATAATAATGAAGAGAGTAAAAAATAAAAAGATTATTATGTACTCCATATGAAAAACAGAAGCAAGGAAAGCAAAGATTATGAAAACAAATGAGGACCTTTCAATTACAAGTTAAAAATGAAACCACTGTGCCAGACATTGCTTATGTAATAAAGCATTAAAATAATTTATTATTATTTTAGCATAGGGCAAATATCTAATATTTTCCTATGGTACTTTCATATTAATTTTGTCTCATAATGTAGTAAGACTGATATTATGTAAAATAAAAAGGTTTGTAAATAACTATATTGATAGTAATTTCCATTTTCTTTTACTCATATTTTATTTGTTTACCACATCTTAATGCAGAGTAGCTTTTCTGTTTCTTGAAGAAATGAGAAAAGGGACACTGATGGGCTTGGAAAGGCCACTCTCTGTCAGATTGGACATTTAGCCATGGCCCAATAGGCAGAAGAGCCAGAGCCTGCGTGCATCACACTAAATGGCCTTGATGAGATGCTACCATCTGTCTCCTGCCAATTGGGTCCCCTTCCCCTACTTTCTCTGGTCCCTTGTGGTCCTTGTGACCTGGCAATTTAGCCCATTTTGTGTATAAGGTGCTGCTCAGAGGTAAAATAACCCAACTCAATATTGAAGATGTCACAGAAACTTTTGTTTCTTGAGTTTTATAACTTTTATACTTTTAAATCATTCAGTATTCAGTTAAATTTTATTAAAGTAGTTAATAATATGATGGAGGAAATTAGAAACTTGTATTATTAATCATAGATTTCATAGGCTGTGAATTAACACTCGATTTTTCCTACATATTGAATAGCTTTCAGAACAGGTTTTTGATCATGTCCTCAAGTTGATGCATCCAATCAACAATCACTTGATCTTCGCACATGCATATTTGAGATGTGGTACATAGTATAACTGGGCTCAAATTCTATGTTATATACCCATAGCAGCTTTCTCTATCATGTAATCTCGCATAAATAAACCATACTGAATTAGTGTTAGTGCACTAATAGTAGAAAGTTGGGATTTCTGTTTATATTGACTCTTCTCAACATGAAAGAAATATCCTTCATCTCTCTTGCATTGCATAAATAAACAAATAAATTTGTAATAAAAACATATACCAGGGGTGCATGTGTTCATATGCTTCTTAGGATGAGCCATCGCTGCTAAGAGTCAATATTAAATGCAAGTGGATAATGTAAACAATTTACAGTCAACTTCTGCACTGTTGAGATGTACACTGGTGCCCAAAAAGAATAATTCACAAGCTTAATTTAATTAAGAATAATTCAAGGCTGTTAAATATCTCGCAGATGACAGAAATTATAACAATTTTTTGTGTCAATGAAAAAGAATATAACAAGATTATATGCCTCCCAACAATCACCTGGCTGAACATAATTTGAATATGCAACTTGAAAAGTAAATCTGAGGTGTTATAAAAAGCTGGCTCTGATTTTGTGACACTCATTTCCTGTTGACCAAGCATTGTGTTCATGTTGGTAGAATGTTTTGTAACAACAACAACATGGCACAGAAATGTCATATGGATGCTTTTACATATGGTAATCAGTAGTTAGAGTCTGGCCAATACCAGACTGATGGGGCTAGGCAAGGCTACCTTGAGGTCTGGCATAACAATGATTTCAATGATGTTATGAACAGAGTTTTTTAATATATTTTAGTATAATATTACTGCAGGTTGTTTAGAATATATCTAACAAATGAATAAAACAATTAATACATAAATACAAAAATCCTTATGCAGCCATGGGGTATTGAGGTCCCATCGGACTGTAATTTTGTTTCCAGACATGTCTGTCATGAGCTACAGTTACTGCATTTGGCTACTATAGCCCAATTCTAACAACTGTTCCATTATTTCCACTGTAACCATTTCCAGCACTGTTCACTGTAGCAAGGTCCTGTTTGGCATTATCTGCCCATCACATCTAGGTCTCTCCCCTTTTCCTGTAGCGTTTAGGCACACTGTTCATAATCCTATCCAATCTGCAGCTATGCATATGGGCAACATGGCCAAACCAATGAAGTCTCTCTTTGCACAATATGCTGCTCAATGGAGGTTGCTGACTCCTTCAAATCTCATTATTACCTACAAAGTCAAACCATCTAATGCCCAAGATGCTGCATAAGCATCTAGAATCAAAGCCATCAAATTTCTATCCTGCTTACAAAGGGTTCATGTTTTGCTACCATAACTAACCTAAGAAAGTACCAAACTATTATACAGCCGAATTGTAGTCTTTAGGTGTATTTTTAGGCCTCAAAGTCCTTATATATGATCTGGTTTCACACTCTCCAAAGATTCTTAAAGGGAAGAATAGGGATTGCTTTTGGGACATTTATCTCATGCTGCACATCACCAATACCTGTTAAAGAGCTCCCAAGATAATTAAACTGAGACACTTTCTCAAAAGTGCAACCATTCAAAGCCTTACCAATTTCTATCACTTTATTTTCTCTCTGTTTATCATCAGATCTATTCTATTACCAGTTTCATCAACAGCCTTATTGAAAGAATTCATCTCATCAGCATCATTAGCCAACAGGGCAAATCATTCACATAAATCTAAATAAAAAATTTTGAAATCTGTAGATCATTTAAGGTCAAAATCTTTCCCTTGCAAAGAATTCCGCATAACATAATCAGTAACTAAAGAGAAAAGGAGATAAAATGTGCTGTTTTTTAACTCCACTAGTAATGCTAAACTAATCGCTACAATTTTTACCAACTCATAGCATTCCTAATGCCGTCGAATAGGATTAGTAGGGTGTTGATTCATATTATACTTGCACTTTCACCTTTCAGAAATAATCAACCTAGCCTTGTCACTCAAATAATTATGTTTCCTCTGCCCCTTTTTACCCAAAAGAGTACTGTTAGTTTCAAGAAAAGCTTATTTAAACTTATTCCATTCTTTCTCAACTTCAGCAGTTAAGCAAACCATTATTGTTATAATGACTAATTAGCCTATCGTGTTGTGCTTTGGCTATATCAGGATCTTTCAGAGCTTCAGTGTTAAAAGTAATTCTCTTAACCTTAGCATAACATTTCTTAAACTTCAGTTGCAAGACACTTTTGACCAGGTAATGATCACACCCAATTTTCGCTCCCTTATATGATCTGGTATTCCTAACTGAACTAGCCCATTTGCTGTTAATTAAAATATAATCTATCATATTCCTGTGCAGCCCATCAGGTGAAATCGACATGTATTTATAAATGTCCTGGTGTTTGTACTCTGTGTTAGTTTATTCGCAAACCATTAAGTTTATTTGCCTGTAGGAGACCATTTTCCAATGCCAAAAGGACCTACCACCCCTGCCCTCTAAGTCAGATTGTGCCTACGTAATGGAAATACCTGCTGATTCACATGAATCTTGGTGTTAACAAACACATATAGAAAGCTTCAGAACTTGTCATATGAGGGTAGCACTGTTCTTCAGTAAGCTAACCTACATTAACGGTAAATATATAGTGATCTGGTCGAAGTCATATGGTAAAATATCAGACAGATGGTTAATCAAATACAATAAACTAGAATCTTTGTTAGAGATACAATGGGAATAATGATTTAAACTCTCCATAATGAAAAATATGTTTAAAAATAATGTGTTACAATTGAAAATTATTATCCATTAAAATCCGAAATTTTCAAGTGTTTACTCATTAATATTATTTAATAAAAATTCTTTAAAGAACAAAATTTAATTTTTTTCCAAAGCAATTCTTTACTTATTTTAATAATTTTAATTGCTATTGCAATAGAGCTTATTGTTAAGGTAAATGCATAAGAAATATATTTAAGCAAGATTATTTTGATATTATCCCCCACTTTTTTATTAAGCATGATGTGGAAAATTTGCTAAAAATAATTAATGATTAAAAGTAATGGTTTTTAAATGCAATAGGCACAAAGTTTATGCTGCAGCACAGAATTGACTTTTCATATATTAGCCTTTTTATTTCAATTATTTCTCCTGACCTACAGGGCCCATCCTTTTTTTTTTCTTTGTTTTAAAGTAATGGTATTTTTTATCACATCAATTGATGATTTTATATAAAGTAGTTCTATTTCATTCTTTTTCTAATACCCTTAGGTACACTGTTCATGATCCTCTTTGCCAATCTGCAGCTATGCATACAGGCAACATGGCCAAACCAACGCAGTTTATGTCTCTGCACAATATGCTGTTCAAAGGAAGTTGATGACTCCTTCTTCTAATCTCATCATTATTTACAAAGTCGAACCACCTAATGCCTAAGATACTGTTTAAACATCTCGAATCAAAGGCATCAAGTTTCCTGCTATCCTGCTTACAAAGGGTTTATGTTTCACTACCATTACCTGATCTTAGAAAGAACCAAACTATTATACAGCCTAATTTTAGTCTTTAGATATATACACCTATTTTTCCACATTCTCCATAGATTCTTAAAAGTTCCAGCAGCAATCCCTATTCTTCTATTTTCTCATGCCACACATCAGTATCTGTTACATAGATCCCAAGATAATTAAACTGAGACCCTTGCTCAAGAGTGCAGCCATTCAAAGAAACTGAAGCACCATGTGCCTGACCAATTTTCATCACTTTAGTTTTTTCTCCATTTATCACTGAACCTACTCTGTTACCAGTCTCACCAACAGTCCTAATGAAAGAATTCATCAGGGCTGTTGATGTTCATCATCAACATCATTAGCCAACAGGGCCAAATCATCTGCATAATCTAAATCAGGAATTTTGAAATTTCTAGACCATTTAAGAACAAAATCTTTCCCTTACAAAGAATTTCGCATAATATAATCAATAATCAAACAAAACAGAAAAGAAGACAAATTGCATCCTTGTCTAACTCCACTAGCAATGCTAAACCAATCGCTGCAAGATGTACCAACACTTACACACGACTCAGTGTTATTAAAGAGAGCGTTCATTACATTAACTAACTTATCAGGTATTCCATATGATCTAACAATCAACCACAAATTATGTCAATCAACAGAGTCAAAAGCCTTTTTGAAATCTATAAATCTAGTAACCAAAGGTTTCTGAAACTCTAAACATTTCTCAAGAATCTGCCTGAGTGAAAAATATCCGATCTACACATCCCCTACCACTTCTGAATTCACATTGTTCATCATGCAATTAACTGTCAACCAGATTCTTAATTCTATTAAGCACAGTCATGCAAAGAACGTTACTTGGAACAGAAAGTAGGCTGATACGCCTATAGTTATCACAAGACTGTGATCACTTACAATAATAGCTCTAAGTACACAATTAAAAGGACCTTCTTGCTCAGATATTAATTAAAAATAACTTAAAATTCTCTGTCGTAAGTTATTTTTAAATAATAGCTCTAGTAAAATCTTTAGGAACAACACCTTTATCATAAAAAATATTCAAAATTTCAGTCAACCATGTGGCAACACAAATGTTCCCAGCTCTAAGCATTTCAGTAGCCCTTTCATGAACCCCTGGGGATTTATGCAGTTTTAATTTAGAGCTGGCCAAAGCAACTTCAGAATGTATATAGGGCCATCGTTAAAGCCAGTAATACATCTATCCTCATTACAAACAATGGGAGTAAAAATAATCATGTTATTTAGAACTTCTAAAATGTTCAGCCCACCTAGCCATCACTGAATTCAAATTGTTCATCACGCAATTGACTGTCAACCAGATTCTTAATTCTATTAAGCACAATCATGCAAAGAACTTTACTTGGAACAGAAAGTAGGCTGATATGCCTATAGTTATCACAAGACTGCAATCACTTACAATAATAGCTCTAAGTACACAATTAAAAGGACCTTCTTGCTCAGAAATGAATTAAAAATAACGTAAAATTCTCTGTCATAAGTTATTTGAAACCCTCCCTCAATCGATGTGTACCTCTCAGAAAAACGATGGGCAGACAATGTCAAACATGACCTTGCTAGAATTGGCCTAGAGTGTCTAAATGCAACAGCTATAGCTGAAAAGAGACACTCTGGAGAGGAAAATTACACAGTCTGGTTGGACCTCTATAGCCCATGACTGCATGAGGATTTTGTGTGTGTGTGTGTGCGTGTGCATACATACTTACAGCAGATGGAGTGTCTGTTCTCCAGACCTAAACCCCATAAAAATAATGGTTCTTAAACTTTTCCAGTTACAGTCTCCCTTATCATTGATAGAATGTTTTATGCCCCTACCACCCTCCCCACTGCCACCACTGATGGGATTTTTCATATTTTCCTAATGAAGGAATTTGTCACACACATACTTATTATTGATGAAAATTGTCCCACACATTCCTTTACCATTGATGAAAGTAGAAGACAGTTCAGCACATTATAGCACCTGAAAGTTATGGTAAACTAAGGAAAGTACAAGAAGGCTGGCAATGTTTGTAAAATATTCAGAGTGGTCCATACAGCTTGAGATGTTCAGGACAGTCAAGGACTAACCACGAAGTAGATGGTTATTTCATTCATGTGACAATATTTAATTATTTTAAATATAGCTTTATGACTCCTCATGACCCAGACTTTGCGAGAGCCTCTGTTTTGGCATTGAAGTCACTAGAACAAAGTATATCCTTTCTTATATATTTATATACAGAATCTCCTTTCTTGACCGAATTCAAAATATCCTGAAGTTCTACATAAAACCTATGATTCTCACCCTCATCAGCATCCTCATTGAGGGCATAACAGCAAATAACATTCAAGTCTTGCTTGACTGAAAGTTTGGAGTTTATTTAATGCATTTAGAAAATGTTTTTTATTACCTTAAATGTACACTGGATGGCATCCCTTGTGGAACTGCTTATACCCCTTGAACACTATTAACATCCAGATGATAATGAGTCATGTGGCAGTAACTATTAATTCATCACTTTTGGCAGGCTATAAATACATTCTTTGGTCATCCCTCATTACACAGTCTTCATACATCTGGTAACTATTTCAGAATGTACACATTTTATCATCTGTGACAAACTTTCTGCCAAAATATGATAGCATATAGTCATGCACAATAGATACAACAGATACTTGCCATCATCTAGCCTTCTGTCTATAAATTTTATCAGATTATAAACCTTATAAGGTTTATGATCACAGGTACATAAGTATAGGTGCTAAGACTATTTATTGTTTGTCACAACCTTTTTTTTTTAAAGAGAATATATTTTCTTTCTTTGTTTCAATCTTTCTTACTCTTTTTTTTGTAGAAGAAAAGTTCTCTTTTGTTCCCACCTTTTACTACAAACAAAAATATTTACTTCTAAAACTGTAACAGTACATAAAATATGTTAAGTGAACAAATTTAGGAAGAAATATGTTATAAATGAACATGTTATAAATTATGTTCATGCTATAAATGAAATAAATAATGTTAAGGTATATATATATATTCTTCATAATGTAAGGAAACATGCATTACTTTTAGGTGCTGATGGGCTCCCTGGCCAAAAAGGAGATGCTGGAATACCAGGTAGAGGTTTGCCTGGCCGTCCAGGGCTTATTGGAGAGAGAGGACGTGAAGGTTTACCTGGCTTGCCAGGGCTTCAAGGACCCAAAGGATCAGAAGGTCTTTCAGGTTTCCCTGGACAGAAAGGAGAAAGGGTAAAAAATAATTTGCTGCTTGTTTTTAAATTTGGATAGACAAGATTTGAATATTATTGTTTCATAAGTAAAAATACTTGGTTACATAAAATATGTTTTATATTCATCTGAGAAGTAATATGTTTACAGCATGTTGATATGTACAAATGATTGGGGTGGGGCTGGCTTAGTCGGTAGTGTGCCAGGCTTGTAATCTGTAGTTCCCAGGTTCGAGTCCCAGCTGGGTCAGCGTTGAGATTTATCTTGCAAAATTCCCCGCCCTGCCCATAGTCAGTAGGGGACACCGATGGGCTTGGAAAGGCCACCGTCCGTCGGATGGGACATTAAACCACGGCCGCGTGTACAGGAAAGCCATACCCTGTGCACGTTAAAGAACATGCTGGATGGCCTAGATAGGAGGCTACCATCTGTCTCTCAACAGCTGTTCCAGGGGGTCCCCTCCCCGAACCTTCTCTGAGCCTTTGGGGTCCATGTAACCTGGCCATTTAGCCCATGGTGTGCAAAAAAGTGCCGCTTAGAGGTAAAACAACCCAACCCAAATATATAAATGATCAATAAATAATAAATAAATACCCCCCTCAAGCAGCTGTTTGCCACAGAGGTCTGACAGGAGCCTGTCAGTTTATATGCCAAAGTAGAAGGTCTGAGAGGATGGCAGGCCCTCAGCAGAAAAACGACACACACATCCATGCCTTACCTGGGGCTCGAACCCAGGTCCCTTAGATCAGTAGCCAAGCGCGCTAACCACTTGGCCATGGGACGGCATAAATGATCAAACTACTGATAAAATTATTTCACACATGAGAAAAAAAAAGCAGTGTAGAAAGCAGTGAAGAAAACATTCATAAGTGTACTGAGTTGTGAGTGTACATAAGTGCTGAGTGATACATTCAGTAATAACTAGCAAATCAATAATAAAGCATGGGGAATATCTAGTTAAGATGCAAGAGAAAAATATCTGTAGTTGAATGAATTTAAGTAAGGTCAGATAACCTTACCTATTCTGTAAGATCAGTAACTGAACTTGTGACACTGTTCATAGTAAATACATAGATTACCTGTAGAAATAGACTTCAACAATTATTAAAAAGATTTGAAAAAATTATCGCTGAATAATCAACAGCATGTTGCTATGTAAGCAATAATTTTTTTAAGATTTTTTAATAATTGTGACACTGTTGTTCATATTGGCTATTGTATAACAGTTATTGTAGAAACACACCCAGAGTGATCAGACAAATTCTATATTGATCTTGATTCTTTGATTTTTTTTCTCTTGATTGGTTGGTTGTTTGGGATTTTATGGTACAAGAACAACAATATTGAAACATGAGGACTAGCATATCTAGTGACAGTCAGTAGCAAACCATTCTGTGACTCTTAAGCAAGGTTAATACCAGCAGTAATATAGCCAATATCAAAGAGAATTATTTCAAGACAATTTGTAGTCAGGGCTGGCTCTATGCATGTGTGACATGTGCCACCACACTCAATCAGAGAGGGGCGGGGGTGGCTCAGTCGGTAGTGTGCCAGGCTCGTAATCTGTAGTTCCCAGGTTCGAGTCCCAGCTGGGTCAGCGTTGAGATTTATCTCCACAAAATTCCCCGCCCTGCCCACGGTCAGTAAGGGACACCAATGGGCTTGGAAAGACCGCTGTTCGTCGGATGGGACGTTAAGCCGTGGTCCCGTGTGCGGGAGAGCCATACCCTGTGCACGTTAAAGAACACACTGGATGGCCTTGACGGGAGGCTACCATCTGTCTCCCAACAGCTGTTCCAGTGGGTCCCCTCCCCCAACCTTCTCTGAGCCTTCGGGGTCCATGTGACCTGGCCATTTAGCCCATGGTGTGCAAAAAAGTGCCGCTCAGAGGTAAAACAACCCAACTCAATCAGAGACTTCAGAGGAGACAGTCTTTGAACATTTTTATTTTAAAAATTTCAAACAAAATCTTTCTGAACTATGAAACTAATATACACTGAGATTCAGTTTATTAGGTACACTACCCCTCATCACTTAAATGGTTCGTTTTAACATGCAATATGTCATTTGACTACGATGTGCAGTATAAATTAAGCAGACCAGTTTTTCGAGCATCAGTTAGAGTTGAATTGAGTGTCATAATGGGCAAAACAAGCAACTTTCAATGCAGCATGATAGTTGGTGCTAGGCATGCCAGTTCTAGCATCTCCCAAACAGCCATCCTCCTAGGCTTTTCACACACAATCATTTCAAAGGTTTACTGAGAATAGTGCAAAAGCAAAAAACTACCAGTGATCGGCAATCCTGTGGACAAAAACAGCTTGTGGGTCAAAGGAGACTGACGAGAATCAAATAAATGAATGGACAAGCCACAACCGCATAAATCACAGCAGAATTAAATTATTATGTTCAGAAGATTATCTCTGAATGCATCACATATAGGATTGTCATGAAGGGTTATAACAGTCGCCAACCATGTCAAGTGCCAATGCTGTCAGTGAAGCATACAAAAGCATATCTCCAGTGGGCTCAGTAGCATCAACACTGGACCGTTGGGACTGGAAAAAGGTAACCTGGTTGGATGAATCAATATTCCTTTTGCATCATGCTGATGAATCAGAATTTGGTGTAAGCAACATGAGACCATGGGGCCAACAGAGCTGGTGTTAACAGTATAGGACAGTGGGGCAGTGTGGGAAATGTTTTCCTGGCACACATTAGGCTCTCTTGTACTCATCTGAGGACATCTGAACACAATGGCATATTTGAACATATTTGATGACCAAATTCATCTCTTCATGGCTACAGTTTATCCTCACACAGATGGACACCTTCAGCATGATAATGCACCTGTTCACAAGGCATGTATTGTCACTAAATGGTTCCAGAAACATGCTGACGAGTTTTCCTTCCTTCATTGGCCTGCACAGTCCCCAGATCTACCCCCCCCCCCCCCCCCCCCATTGAGCATCTTTGGGAATAGGTGGTAAAGGATATTCACATTGAGACTGTGTCACCATCCAATTTTCAGCAGCAGCACAACACTATCATTTCCACATGGCACAACATTTCTGGACAACACATCCAGCATCTTGTAAGTTTCATGCCCTGATAAATTCAGGCTGTTCTGAAGGCCAAAGTAGGCACAACATGCTAAAAGGTAGGTGTACCTAATAAACTGACATCTCAGTGTAATGCTCATATGCATTTTATCAATAATGTGGAGCAAAATGTTTTTGGTTTTCCTTTTATTAAATAAATAAATAAAATAAATACCCCCTCAAGCAGCTGCTTGTCATAGAGGTCTGACAGGAGCCTGTCAGTTTATATGCCATAGTAGAAGGTCTGTGAGAATGGCAGGACCTCAGCAGAAAAACACATACAACCATGCCTTACCTGGGGCTCGAGCTTGTTATTAATCTGGAATATTGCAAATGAGATGACTGTTCTGACCCCACACTTAGCAGGGTCCTGCAATTTGACATAATAGCTAGAGAAGTATATTTATTGTATGTTAAATTTCTAGGATATCCCATGAAGGGTGATTTGCTCCAGAACTCATGTACCAAAACATGGCTTTAAAAGAAAGTTTACCAGTCTAAACAATTTTTATGCAGTCCATTATTGAATAGTTTTAAATATTACAGTCCATTAACCCTTCCAGTGCCCAGCCAGTGTCACTTTTTTTTGCACACAATGGTTAAATGGCTAGGTCATAAGGACCCTGAAGGTTGGGGAAGGGTACCCATGGGATAGCTGTTGGGAGACGTTTTGTGTTTGATCATCAAATGTTTGACAAGTCTTTAATGCTTGTTCGAATTTTGCTGTAAGAAACCTTTTCATTAATGCACTCAATTCCTAGAAGAGCATCACTGGCATGTCTACTGAGAAGCAGACATATACCTTGGTGATGCTTATCATCTTCCCTCCCTGAAAAGATAAATTTAAGAATTTTTTTAAGGGTTGGGTTGGGTTGTTTTACCTCTGAGTGGCACTTTTTGCACACCATGGGCTAAATGGCCAGGTCACATGGACCCCGAAGGCTCAGAGAAGGTTGGGGGAGGGGATCCACTGGAACAGCTGTTGGGAGACAGATGGTAGCCTCCCGTCAAGGCCATCCAGTGTGTTCTTTAACGTGCACAGGGTATGGCTCTCCCGCACACAGGGGCCACGGCTTAACGTCCCATCCGACGGACGGCGGCCTTTCCAAGCCCATCGGTGTCCCTTACTGACCGTGGGCAGGGAATTTTTGCGGAGATAAATCTCAATGCTGACCCAGCTGGGACTCGAACCTGGGAACTACAGATTACGAGCCTGGCGCGCTACCGACTGAGCCACCCCCGCCCCCATTTTTTTTTTTTTATTAAGAATCTGATCTTTATTTGTCCATCTGGTTTCTTGCAAATATCTAAATTATAACGGTGAAATTCTTGTGTGAGGACATCAAGAGAAAAATCTCTGTGCAGAGTCCTCACATTCCAACTACCTATGGAGAGAAAATGATAGTGGAATGTTTAAAGAAACTATGTTTATTGAGAGAGGGAATGCCGACAATATCAAACAGCCCATTAATTGCAGGCATGGGGCAAAGACCTGTTCCCCCACCACTAAAGGCTGAAGCCATCTACACTGGAAGATTTCCTCCAATGTAAAATTTGACATTGCCCATAGAAGCAAGAGTTCAGGTGCCTGCAATTATCTCTGCTCAAGATTATTCACCAGCTCATAAAACATATCTTGTAAATTTATTCACTTGGGACTGTCAACCCACAAACACACAAAAAACACAGTGGCAGATTTTCCCTCCACAGAAGCCCACCAAGTGCAACAAAATCAGGATCCATAATCAAGCTCAGAGCCTTATTCGAGTCCAGTCCGGTAAGTTTATATGGCAACACCAGGACCCTGTGCTTGACTACTCCTCAGGAGGGTAGAAACAAAAGAAGTACCCATAGTCATCCATATCAGTTGGCCACACTAATCTGGCAGCACTTACTGATAATATACATATCTAAAGTACAGTACAATAGAATTTGATTAATTGATGTTTGCAGGGAGCAGTAGTCAGATAAGTCAAAAAGTTGGAGAATGTTTTAGAAATACAGTCTGATAACCAACAATAAGGGAAATGAATGAAAACAATAGGCATAATAAGTGCACTAGTACTATGCAGTGCTATGCTTATTAGGATCATTTAATAATAGTAAACTTGCTAATAAAGCATAACAATATTAAATTATACCCAGATAAATAATCTACAGTGAATAGACCAGGCATGGCCAACTGTTTTTGCCTGCGGGCCGGACGAAATATTAAAATTGAAAAATGTTAAACCAAACACTTATTTCTTTAAGTAAACAAAATTTTATTATGAAATTTGTTTATGAATAATTTTAAGTAAATCAATACAACAAATTAACATAATAACTAATGCGACGTGTTGAGGCGGTTTGCATCGCTTATTATTTTTTTAATATCTGGTTCTATACTTGTAGTAGCTATTCTTAACACAGCCTCCAAATGTAAATCATTCAATCTTGATAATAATTTTTGATAATAATAAGATTTTCTTTATAACGGAATGTTTTTTAAACAATATAGAAGTATCGAGAATTCATTCGATTAATTACTAGAAGCTAAATGCTAATATTGAAAAATTGTTCGCGGGCCACATAAATTCATTACGCGGGCCGTATGTTGGCCATGCCTGGAATAGACACTACAGTCAAAAAGAGTTAACATCAACTTAATACTATTGAGAAACTGCTATTGGTCAGTGTATATAGCACACTGTTATTTCAATCAAATGTTCACATTTCACAAACTCATAATTTCAAGCTGTAAAAATATCCACATACATTTTCTGTCCATGATACAAACTTTTAAAAAGTATTTTAGGGTCAATAATCAGAGATAAAGGGATTGGGGAAAATTACATAAATAAAAATGTTATGAAAAATTTTACTGACAACAAAATTAATGCCAAAAATAGGAAAATTTATTGATTTTCCTCTAAGAGGTTTGTAACTTTGCCTTTGTAGGATGCTAAGAAATGTGGCATAGCATTGCATAGTACCAATTATTATGTATGCCCAATTCAAAGGCCAGGCATCTTTGATCAGGAACTGACAGTTGATGGTTGGATAATAGTCAGTTAATCAAGTTTTACTATGTAATAAAAATCCTGAAGAAACTTTTTCTGGCTATGCACTGGTTCTGGTATACTACCCCTTCCCCTTCCCAAATAAAGCACTTGAAAAAGACATGAATATGATAATAAGAAAAATTATCTGTAACATCAGTTTTTGCAAGATGCTTTGTTACTCTAACTACTAAGGATTACAATCGATTAGTGTATCAATAACAGACTGATTAAGCATTCTGTAACTGATATAATCTGTCAACAGAAGAAATGGCTTTATGCATCCCCTTGTCTGGAAAAATATAAATATGGTGAGGTGAGGTTAAGTGACTAGATCAAGCCAGGACAGCTAGAATACCATTCAAGAGTAAAGTTTTTCTTTCCATTTTAGTGGTCTTTAAAAAATTTCTTCAAAAATATCTGTAATATATCTGTTTAATATATTTTTGCCTCTGTCCTGGCTAGTAACATTCTTGAAAGAGGATGCTCTACACATATTAGTATGTGTAGAGAATAAATGTATTGGAAAGAGATAGTCAAGGATGAGCCTGGATCTGAAATAATAGAGTGGTCTGAAGTGACTGGAATGAATGAAACAAACAGAATGCTAGTTTAGTATATTTTTTACAGAAATTATTCTTGCCAAATATATGAATTCTCCCTTCCATTTGGGGCGGGGGTGGCTCAGTCGGTAGCGCGCCAGGCTCGTAATCTGTAGTTCCCAGGTTCGAGTCCCAGCTGGGTCAGCATTGAGATTCATCTCCGCAAAAATTCCCCGCCGTGCCCTTGGTCAGTAGGGGACACCGATGGGCTTGGAAAGGCCGCCATCTATCGGATGGGACGTTAAGCCATGGTCCCCGTGTGCGGGAGAGCCATACCCTGTGCATGTTAAAGAACACGCTGGATGGCCTTGACGAGAGGCTACCATCTATCTCCCAACAGCTGTTCCAGTGAGTGCCACTCAGAGGTAAAACAACCCAACCCAAATTCCTTCCATTCTAGTAATGTTTAAAAAAATATTCACAAAATATACATAATCCATCTCATAACAGCCTTTCCAACCCATCAGTGTTTCGTTTCTCACTAAGGGCAGAGTGGGGGTTAATGAAGAAAAACTTAATGCAAGCACAGATGCTACTGGAACCAAAAAATATCAGATTGCAAGCCTGATGTAACACTAAGTCAACCTAGCCCTTGTGGTAAGGGTATCATGTAACTAATATATAACTCATTATATATCTATTTAGTTGGTTGGTTTTCCTTTCAACTCTTCAATAACTATTTTTGTTTATATGAAATTCTATATAATATTTACTATATTATTTATGCGCTGTCATTAATGGATTTGGCTGCAGTCACCACCAAAGAGTGCCTGTGAACAAATATATCAAATGTATAATTTTGATATTAGGGTGAGTCAGGAACCCCTGGGTTACCAGGCCCACGTGGTTTTGATGGACTTCCAGGATCTAAAGGTGAACAAGGTTTAGATGGAACTCCAGGTTTTCCTGGTGCTAAAGGAGAAATGGGAGAACCAGGTCTTCCAGGACTGCCTGGAACCAAAGGAGAGAGGGGTACTCCAGGAGCAACAGGTTTTCCAGGAATCAATGGTGCAAAAGGTGATAAAGGAAATGCAGGGTTTCCAGGTATACCAGGTATGTACTTATTTTATTTCCCATCTCTGAACTAATTATTTTGTATTATTAATATCATTTAGATATCGTTATAATTAATTTTTAACACTTATCATGTAGTGTTTTATAATTTTTTGTGCATTTTTGTCTAATTTCACAACAACTAGCAGCCAGACTATGCATATTAATCTTAGCATTATCAGGAGGAAAACTTGCTGAGTACAGAATTTAATTTTTTAAAATTTGGTGCAACATATTTTCAGAACTAGCCTAAACTGAAAATTTGTTCCTTAACTCTTAAGGGAATGGTAACTTATACTTCCTGGATGCAGTTCAGCATTCTCTCAGCATGGTATACCTGGGATTATTATACCTATTGCTTTGAGGTGAACTTTCTACAACATAGAATCTTCTCCAGGGTTTAGCATCAACTTTATTACTGGAATGCATTTGGCAATAAATCTCACTTACATCAAAAACTTTTACTCACTTGTATATTGTTACAAATTAAAACAGATGAGCACTGAGTGTGAGTTCAAGTAAAAATATATCAATGAAAATTATAATACAATGTAATTTATTACAAAAGTATAGATGGAATTATTTATAAACATACTAAGTCAACCAACACAAAACTCTATAATAATACAAAGATAAACTTTCAGAAGAATCCATTATCTCAGTTTTATTCACATCCAAATCACAAAACAAGGCTAAAATCATTCAATGAACAATAAAATTATGTTGATAAATAAATAAATATTCAATCTAACTGGAATATCCTTACAAATTCTTAAACAAACTAAATAACTATTTAGTCGTCAAGTACTCCAAAACTGCGACTAAGTATACTGGTTTCTCAGAACCAATTCTTTTCACACATTGATCACCATGCACAAGATGACAAATTCTTCTTTTCCTTTACCAGCTTACCAACACAATCCACACCAATAAACTATCAACCTCCCATGCACTCACCATATAAAATGCTTCTTCACTTTATACACCCATTGTGTACATACTGAAACTAAGTAAGCCTCCTTTTGGATATCCACAACTCCAACATAACAATTCTATCTTTCCTATTTTTTTAGATCAGTTCTGTATTCCAATTCGTTGGTTACATAATTCTCACACAGAAGCATATGCAAGTGTTCATCACACGTTTATCATAAATTCACTATAGTATGTTCATCTGTCTTAACAATATATTTAATCCACTGTCCATTCCATCTGTTAACATTTTGTTGAGGCATCACAAACATTTCTACAACATCAAACATTCCAGTTGACATCATGCTGACATCTGTAAAAGCTTTATGCAGAGCAATATGGTGGTTAATTCACTTCTAACAAATAATTTTTATCAATCAGTGCTTTAGTTTTTTAACAGTGATATTATGGATTAAATTTTTAAAAATTATATTGCACTGTGATTAAACATATTATTGACAATAAAATATTACTTCTGTTTAGGAGAACGAGGCCAACATGGCCAAAAAGGTGAACCTGGTCTACCAGGAGTTAGAGGACCTCCAGGTGAAAAAGGTGATAAAGGTCTAGACGGCATACCAGGATTACCAGGTACTTTTTTATCCATATAATCTAATGCATTGAATTTCTTGATACAGCAAATATTCATAGAACAAATGTTCTAATTTATAATTACTCAATCAACAATATGTAAGACAAAAACAGTAAAACAAGTCAGCACACTAAAACAAGAAATGCATTATAATTCAGTCTAAAATATAAATTCCTGATAAAAGCAAAATATTGTTTGAATGGTTTGTGCTAAATGACTAAAATGAATAAATGTGCTATGTATTTCAGGTTTTAAAGGCGAAAGGGGAAGCTCAGGTCTGGATGGCTTACCAGGAGTTGATGGAGAACGTGGTCTATCTGGTAGGTTTCGTTTTTACAAATATATCTTGTAATGATATAAATTTACAATTCTCAGTAATCAGCACTGAAGATAATATAAATTCTCAAATTAAATTATTAAGCTCTTTAAGTGCTGATATTAGGAAGTTTATTATTAATGGCACTTTTTCATTTGAAATATAATAAACTAAACTTTATAGTTAAAGACCGAAGTGCTTTCTTAGTTGGGGCGGGGGTGGCTCAGTCGGTAGCGCGCCAGGCTCGTAATCTGTAGATCCCAGTTTCGAACACCAGCTGGGTCAGTGTTGAGATTTATCTCCACAAAATTCCCCGCCATGCCCATGGTCAGTAGGGGATACCGATGGGCTTGGAAAGGCCACTGTCCATCAGCTGGGATGTTAATCTGTGGCCCTGTGTGCAGGAGAGCATTACCCTGTGCACATTAAAGAACATACTGGATGGCCTTGACAGGGGAGGCTACCATCTGTCTCCCAACAGCTGTTCCAGTGGGCCTCTCCCCCAACCTTCTCTGAGCCTTCGGGATCTATGTGATCTGGCCATTTAGCCCATGGTATGCAAAATAGTGCCACTCAGAGGTAAAATAGCCCAAGCTTTCTTAGTTGCTTCCAAGCTCACCATTAAAAATGCATTCTTCACAATGCAAAATTATTTGGAATTCTCTTTAACATATTTCTTAATGAAATTGTCTTTCACTTGTTAAAAGTAAAATTAAAAGACTAAAAGCTTGCCAAAAAATAAAATAATTTTAATATGAACAAGAAATTAAAATTCAGAAACATTCAACAACCTAAAAAACAGTGCTGGCACTGAGAGCTGTTATGAACACAAGTACTTGACGGCACTCAGTCAGGAGAGTTTCAGGCTCGTAATCTGCAATCCCAGGTTTGAGTCCCAGCTGGGTCAGCATTGAGATTTATCTCTGAAAAACTCCCTACATTGCCCACGGTCAGTAGGGGACACTGCTGGACTTGGAAAGGCCACCATCCATCGGATGGGATGTTAAGCCATGGCCCCATGTGCAGGAGAGCCATACCCTGCGCATCTTAAAGAACATACTGGATGGCCTTGACGGGAGGCTACCATCTATGTTGGGAGACAGACTTCTCTGAGCCTTCAGGGTTCTTGTGACCATGTGCCATTTAGCACATGGTGTGCAAAAAATTGCTGCTCAGAGACAAAACAACCCAAGAATTATGTTATTTATAATATGAATAAAATTATTTACCCAAGAATATAATTATTAAGTGCTTTCTTTGAGTTTTTAAGTCAGACACCTCTTGAAATTAATAGGTGTCTGACTTAAAAACTCAAAGAAAACACTTTGATCTGTAACCATAAAGGTTAGTTCTTTATATTTTAGGTAAAAAGGAAATAGATTTATTAATATTGTTTTAAACTGGGAGAATATGTATACAGAAGTGTTGAAAACTGTTACATCACTTCTTACAAAATGACAGTTTTACCCCTCGGTGCGAGCTCCTGTCTGTGATTAGGGGACCACCCTGTGAAGGTTCAACAACCTAAAAAACAGTGTTGGCACTGGTTACCTTTGCAGGGTCCTGAACACTCGCCCGCAATGTTTGCCATGCGTGGAGACCCATGTCCCTGAAAAGGAGGATTCTGGCAATTGCTTGGGGATCCCCGTCTTCTCTCCTCAGCTCATAACTGGGGGGGTTCCCTTTGGCTGTCTTGCCATTGGGGATCCTGTCTGTCACGGGGACAGGGCAGCAAATTCTGGGGCTGCTGCTATACACTACTTTGGCCTCTGCTTCAGGTAAACAGGAGGACCTGGGGTGGCCCCCTCAGGATCAATTGGTTGGTGGGCAGGTCCTGTTAGGGTCAACTATGCAGATTGATGAGTAACCTTGCCCACATCCAGGTAACGGTTTGAGAGTTTCCCCACACATTCACTAATTTTATAGTTTTCTTTCTTTGGTGAGGCCAGTTCTTTCCTCACACTTTATTAATTTTTTGTTTATTTTCATTTGTGGGAACTCAGATGAGTTTCTCATATTTCTTTTTTTCTTTTCCTTTTGTTTTATTGTGAAGTCTTGGCTCATTGGCTGTGAGGATATGTTGCCTGGGCAGCCCTGGAGCCCAATTGGGCATCCCCTTGTTGGACTGCTTGGTGGGTGGGGACAATGGGCACTGAATCCCAAAAAACAGACATGAGTTCTACAACTCAAAATTCACCAGCCAATGCCACCAAGAGGGCTTGCATGAACCCCCCCCCCCATCTTCTTTGTCTTCGCGATCGTCTTTGTGTGTGTCTCCATCTCCGAGGTTCCTAGTCATCCACTCTATTGGTGATCAGGTGCTTGGAGACTTCCCCCTTTTTTATAAACAAGTGTTTGAAAGGTCTTATGAGAGAACCGAAATCTGTCAAGCGACCAAGATCTGGCGACTTGCATGTGGAAATTGCCTGCTCCAAACATTCGGAGCTACTCTTAAATGTCACAGCGATTGGTGGAGTGGCAGTCGAAGTCACTCCACACAAGATGCTCAATTCCTCCCGAGGTATGATCTCCGAGTGAGGCCTCCAATCTTGGATCAAAAATACATGTTCTATCATCTACATGACCAGTTTTAAGTCATGTGGGATAAGGTCCGGAAGATGGGTGGGAAGTACACATCTCACTCATTATCGATCCTGGAACACAATGGACAGGCAATTGCTGATCCTCGAGCAATTGCCGACACTCTGGGGGTGTCATTCTCCTCCATCTCTTCTTTATCCTCCTACTCCCCCAAGTTTCTGGCCCAGAAGAGTAAGGCCAAACACTCTCCACTGTCTTTCCATTCGAATGGCCTGGAGTCTTATAACAGGCCATTCACAGCGGAGGAGCTTCACCTTGCTCTGCACATCTATTGTGCATCCACTGTCAGGTCAGACAATGTCCATTATGCAATGCTCCAACATCTCTCACCATCAAGTAATGATCGGCTGCTCTGACTCTTCAACCGCATTTTCATTGAGGAGCAGTTTCCAGACTCCTGGTGGGAAGTCATTGTCTTGACCTTCCCTAAGCCAGGCAAAGATTCCAAGATTCCTTCAAATTATTGTCCAATTGTGTTGATGAGCTGCATCTGCAAGGTGTTGGAAAGAAATGTAAATACCAGGCTGGCTTGGTATTTGCAACATCATGGCCTTCTTTCCAACACCCAGTGTGGCTTTCACAGGCACAGGTCTACTTTAGATTACCTGATCCACCTCGAATCAGTGATCAGGAATTCCTTTTTATGTTGAGAGCATCTGGTGTCCATTTTCTTCAACACTGAAAAAGCATACGACACAGCATGATAATTCGGCATTCTTCGTGACATCCATAGCTTCGGCTTGCGAGGTCACATGCCAATCTTCATCGCCAATTTTTTATCTTCTCGTAATTTTCGAGTTCATGTCAGCAACACTTTATCGCGGCCTTTCCCCCAAGAACAGGGGTGCCACAAGGCTGCATCCTGAGTGTTACATTTTTCACTGTCAATATAAATTCCATTACATGGCAACTTCCTCCAACTGTAAGCAAAGCCCTCTATGTTGACGACTTTAGCATCTTTTGCTCGTCGTCCAGCATGAGGGTCATTGAATAACAACTGCAAACTGCCCTGAGCAATCTCTTGGTTTGGGCGATGGCTAATGGGTTTCGGTTCACCCCACAGAAGACCACTTGCATGCACTTTTGCCGCAAATGTAATCTTCATCTGGACTCCAAGCTGTGGCTTGGAGGTAACGTCATTCCAATTGTGGCAGAGATCAAGTTTCTCAGTCTCATTTTCGACCAGAAATTGACCTTTTTACCTCATATTTGACATCTCAGGTCCAAGTGCATGCAGGCATTGAACATCCTCAAGGTCCTCTCCTCCCTTTCCTGGGGGGCGGACCGATGTTCTTTGCTCTGCCTCTACTGTGAACTTGTCCAGTTGAAACTGGACTACGGATCCCAGGTGTACAACTCTGTCCGGGATTCGTTGGTGAAGGTGCTTGATCCCCTCCATCATCAGGCCCTCCGTGTTTGCATGGGGGCCTTCTGCACTTCACCAGTCCAGAGTCTCTATGTAGAGACTGACAAACCATCTTTATCTATTTGCCATCAGCAGTTGTCCCTACAATATGCAGCAAAATTGTGATCCCTGCCAGGCCATCCCACTTGGGGCTGCATTTTCAGTTCCTGGTGGGAAATGTTATACCAGAATCGGCAGACTGCCATTTGTCCTTTTGTGTCTGAGGTTACCTGCAAGACATTTACACCAGTCTTGATAGCATCGCACAATAGAGCTACTTCCACCTTGGTTCACTGTTTCCCCTTTCTGTGATTTCTCTTTTTGCAGGACAGTGAAGGCCTTTACACCCGACTATGTGTATCAGCAACTCTTTGCCAGCGATTGTGCTGTGCACCTGGACTTCTTGCCTGTCTTCACAGATGGCTCGATGTCCGGTACATCTGTGGGATTAGCCATGGTCTGCTGTGATGTAATCATTGCAGACCAAATCCCATAGCAGTGTTCCATCTTCACTGCAGAGTTGCATGCTATCAGCATTGCCTTGGTCCACATAGCAGCTAAGCGTCATCGTCAGTGTGTGCTTTACACCGACTCGCTTAGCTCACTACAGGCTTTGATCTTGGTGAGGCATTGGCCTCACCCTGTTTTCTCCAAGATCCACCAGCAGCTCCATCGTCTGGCAACCACCACCACTGTTCTCTTCTGTTGGGTGCCCGGTCATGTCGGGATCAGGGGCAACGACTTGGCAGATGCTACTGCCAGGTCTGCTACGCCCCTATCTGACTCTCCACTGCTGGTTCTATACTTAAACTTCCGGCAGTGTTTTTCCATTGAGCTCCAGGCACAGTGGCAGAGATCTTGGTCTGAACAGGTTGGTAACAAGCTTTTGGAGATCAAGCCCATTATCAAACCATGGCAGTCTTGTTTTCACAGGAATCATAAGGTGGAAGTTGTACTTGCTCTGCTCTGCTTATGTCATTCATATATTACACATCCTTTTCTTCTTCAGGTGGATGATGAACCTAAGCTCGAGTTTTGTAACACCATTTTAACTATTAAACATATTTTAATCAATTGCCCACCTTTTATCATAGACAGAAGTTTATATTTTACCTTTTACATCTGAGCCCCTTACACTCAGACATCTTTTATCTGATGATTCGCTTTTAACTCCTCTTTTCGAATTTTATGTTTTACAGGTTATTTTATTCGTTTATGAATTTTTACAGTTTTTTCTTAGATTTTCTATCTGTTTTTGATTTTACATGGGGTCCTATACACCCACTGATATTGTTATTGGTTCTTATTCTTTCTATTCATATACCATTTTTATTGTACCCTTTTCTGTCTCCTTGTTTACCATTTTTGTGTTTATTTTAACTTTGGTTGTGGGTTGACAGTCTTTTA
Source organism: Ryuthela nishihirai (assembly GCA_038380435.1). NCBI lineage: Eukaryota > Metazoa > Arthropoda > Arachnida > Araneae > Heptathelidae > Ryuthela > Ryuthela nishihirai. The sequence goes on from JAWZYU010000026.1 coordinate 34,414,735, forward strand.
CCTCTTTATTTGTCTCTGTTTGGTGCATTATAGCTCTCATTGCTCTTGCACCAAAAAACCTCAAACAACCAAACCAGACAGTTTTACATTTAAGGTATTAATGTGCATAATTGAGATATTTTTTACATTAATACATAGATGTCATTTGTTGAACATTTTATGTTAATTTCCAGTATTCTAGCATAGTTAAAATAGCTATTTGTTCAAAAATCACAGCAGGGAAGCTAAGGAAATATATAACAATAAAATGCTTTCAATCTTTTATACCAGCAGTTCTCAACTTTTTTGAGCTGAACCTTTTTTCCCAAGTACCCCCCCCCCCCTTTCATGAAAATTAAATGATTTTTTTCCTTATGAAAGGTTTAAAAAAATATTTTATTTGTATAGGAATTTACAAAAATGTCCCCAGATGTTTATAAAATGCCTACTAGTGAGCTGTAGTGACCCCATTAGAACCAAAAAATTATAGCAATGTGCTAGTAATTCAAATTTATTTTGAAATGATGAAAACAGTAAAAAAAAAGTAGCATTATTAAAAAAAAAACTTGGCTGTCATGTTAATTTTTATATCCACTAATCTTTAGTTTTAATACTAAAGTGACATTTTTTTAGCATGAAGTTCACAAGTTGTCTTGGTAATTGTAACAAATCCCAGTGTTTGAATTGATATAATTTCAGTTCAGTGCTGTAAAATTACCAAAAGAAACTTTAAACTCCCCACAAAAATTATAAACATCAATTAATGTCCTAACTGGAACACATTGTAGGGTCCAGGAAAATAAACATTTATACTTTTCAATAATTCTAACACAAAACAAACTGAAACACTTTTAAGAAAATCCAAACATAACAAAAACATAATGTGCTATTCCATCAATCTGACTGCTCAAGTTAAGGCTAGAAATATTCAAAGACTTGCTGATCTTCAAATTGCAGGAATGCCAGAATGAATGCATCACATTAAAGAGCACAGAAAAAATTCCCATAAACTTTGGCATCTTGAGCAGATGAATAACATAATAACATGAACTAAACAATCTCTGCTAACTCTTCTTACCCAGTTCTTACATAGCTTTACTTGATATCCAGGGTCAGACTTTGACCTTCTGAGGCTCTAAACTACAATAAGTTTAAGAGGCCCCAAAATTTTGAAAGTCGAGATAAGTTATATAATTATTATTCTGATTGAAGGGAACATTACAAAATAAATATGAAACTGATATAGTGAAAACATACTAACACTGGCATACAATAATAACTGGAAAGTTGGGATAAACAGTGTTTCGCATAGATTAATTTGAATATAGAAAAATAGAGATACAATAAACTTCAAACTTTAATTTTTGAATCCCCTCATAATTGTGAGGCCCTAGGCTGTAGCTTAGTTAGCTTATGCATAAGTCCAGCCCTGTTGATATCGTACAATTTTATTTATGCGTAATATATCAGTCTCACTTTACATTGCGATTTATATATTTTCATGAAAGTTCAGGTACGATGCCATTCTCATGATGATGGAATTAACTCATCAAAGTAGACAGTTAATCTCAGCACATGAAAATGTACAGAGAAAAATTAATGGCAACTATAGCAGAAAGAGGTGAGGGTTGTATGTGTTAGTTACAAAATAAAAATAACTGAAGTAGTATAAGTAATTAGCTGAAAGTAAGGTAAAATATATCATATCTCAATCCTCACATCTAAGTTTACATTACATGGTTTCATGAAAGAATTATTTCTATGATATATATACATACAAAACACACCTAATCTTTAAGCACAATGTTCTGTTTGGTATTTCTGCTCACATCATCATAGGACTCCTTTTTCTAAGGCCTTTAGGAACTTGTTCATAACTCTATATGCTAATATGTAGTATTGCATACTGGCAATTTGGTCAAACCAATGTAGTCTCTTTCTACACACAATGATGCTCCAAGGTGATTGTTGACTCCTTCACCTAACTTCATCATTACTTACTTAATGAAACCACCTAACATCCAAGATCAGTTAAGTAATCAATCTAGTAATCTAAGTAAGCATCTAGAATCAAAGGCATAAAGTTTCCTGTTATCTTGCTTACAAAGGGTCCAAGTTTGACTACCATAACACTTTAGAAAGGACCAAACTCATATAGTCTTATTCTAGTCCTTAAGTGTACAAGATGTGATAAAAAATTAGGGGCTGAACTAATATTTGGGAAATGATGAAGCTTATCAACTATTTGGATAGATCTCCTAGAAAAAATTACCAAATGCCTATGTAGTATGTATGTACTATGTATCGGTAGCCCAGTCGGTAGCGGCCAGGCTCATAATCTGTAGTTCCCAGGTTCGAGTCCCAGCTGAGTCAGCGTTGAGATTTATCTCTGCAAAACTCCCTGCCTGAGTTCATCGGTGTCCCCTACTGACATCGATGGGCTTGGAAAGGCTGCCGTCTGTTGGGTGGATGTTAAGCCATGGCCCTGTGTGCAGGAGAGCCATACCCTGTGCTTGTTAAAGAACACACTGGATGGCCTTGACGGGAAGCTACCATCTGTCTCCCAACAGCTGTTCCAATGGGTCTCCTCTCCCAACCTTCTCTGAGCCTTTGGGGTCCTTGTGACCTGGCCATTTAGCCAATTGAGTGCAAAAAAGTGCTGCTCAGAGGTAAAACAACCCAACGCCAAGTAGGTTCCTTGGCATATTGTATACACCAATTCTAAACTTCTGCAACTTCTGGAAGCATTCTCGATAGGAATTTTTTTCGAATTGCTAATAGTTCTTGTGTTGCATTCCAAATAATGGCCTTTCTAGAGGGCTTTAAGTTTGAGAAATAAACAAACAAAAAATCACAGGGAGCTGAATCTGGTGAGTATGGTGGATGGAAAATGTATCCACCAGTGCTTGAATGGAAAGCATAGAGTTTTCAGGGACACTCATGATGCAAGTAAGAACTTACCACTCTCTCTGATCATCAGTTAGGATGTGAGGCACAAACTTGGCTGAAACACACTGCATTCCCAAATCTTTTGTTAAAATTGATTGACACATCCTATAAGAAATACCAATTTCATTAGAAACTTTGAATAGTTTATGTATAGGTTGAAATCTTGAAAATATGGATTCATAGTAAATGTTGACTTGTCATAACATATTCAGTGACTCATGACATTGTAAATCATGAATCACCTATTTATCTAGTCAGTCTGAATGAGTGCATGCTGAATAGAAGATGTTTTATGTATTTTGCCCCATTTTTAAATGAGTGATTTTACTAGTAGCAAATTTTGTTTCAAATTAAGTAAAAGTGAAACTGAAACCCCAAAATGTTAAAAACAGCTTCAGACAAAAAGACTTTTCGAACGTTGATCACTTCTGTTCAGATCATGAACACCAAAGATTAAATCACTGGATGGCCAGAGTGAGGTTCATCTTATGGACAATGCAGTCTTCTTTAACTTTGTAAACTACTGAAAAGTCTTCAAACAATATATAACATTTTCTCTGAAGCTGTTTTTAACATTTTGGGGTTTCAGTTTCACTTTTATTTAATTTGAAACAAAAATTGTTACTCAGTAAAATCACTCATTTAAAAATGGGGCAAAATACATAAAACATCTTCCATTCAGCATGAACTCATGCAGACTGCTAGATAAATAGGTGATTCATGATTTACAATGTCATGAGTCAGTGAACAAGCAATACTTATTATGAATCTACATTTTCAAGATGCAGAGTCAATCCCAGAAAATTTTAATCACACTAAGTATACAAAAGTATATTACTACACACTGTTTTTTAACTGTGTTGCTCACTATGTAACCCTCAGCTTGCTCTGTATTTTTTCCTTAGGATAACCTGTCACTATTATAAAAAAAAATGCATACAACCTATACAAACGATGCCTTGATATGGTCCTCTCTATTTCACTCTTGGTTGAGAACTACAGGATTCTCGCAATGATTGTTTTGTTCCTTGGCATCTGTTAGTTGTCCATCATTGCACCACCAGATAGTCTTACAGTCTTGTAGGTTTTCGTTTTCTTTTGGCACAGTTCCAAACATTTCTCCTGAGATAATATGTGGCTTCAGATCTCATAAGACCTTTTGGTAACACAATTAAACTATCAAGTTTTTCTGGGTAAGAGTAGGAAACAGATTGTCCATTTGGGTGTATAAAACTATCATTGCCATTTAAATCACACCCTACCTACTATCACTTGTTATATTCCCAGGTGACAAAGCCTCTTATCTGGCAGAATTCCAACTCATCACCCACAAGATGCAACAGTTTCTTTTTTTAACTTTTGGATGTTAAATACTGCTTTGATAATATTTTTCTTTTATTTAAAGATAAGAACATGAGAGGTTTTTCAAACCTGATATTGTGTGATTAAAAACAAATCTTGTATAAGGAAATTTTTCCTACTGCTTAAAGCTGTCTGATAATATGTACTAAAAAAATATTGACTTAATATTTTATGTATAATATGTATTTATTCACACAATAGGCACATTTGTAGTATTATGGTCACAGTCTAGATCATAATTCATCTTTCATAAATGAAATCAGAAAAGAGCTTACTATATTATATGTTTTGTTTACGAAAAGAAATGTTAAGAGCTACACAGTCCAGTGAAGCTTATTGGTAAAAACATTTTTTCGCAGTGTCCAGATATATTTGCAATTCTTTTTATGCACTCTTGGTGGTATAGATATATATATATACAAGATTGTTATTTAACATTTCCAGGCTTTTTAATGTATCTACTTAGAACTTACCTCACTTTATTAACTGTTTAATTTTGTATATAACATGACCTATTTCTACTGAATGAAATAAACTTAGAAAAGGCTAGTTACTTTATTTTTTTCTAAAGCAGTGTTTCCAGATCTTTTTACATAAGTGGGCCATATTAAAGTAGCAAATGGGTAAAGAAATCCTCATCTTTAGATGGAAAAAATCAATAAACCTAGATATTAACCTAATCAATAACTTTATGAAAATAAATATTATCAATATTACCTTTAAATGCAAAATCTAAATCATCTAAAACATGGGTCACTAAAATGTCACCTAGGAATAGGTGTATATATATATAACACCCTAAACAGAAGTCTCTAACCCATGGGAGCCAGATTCTCATAGCTTACGGACCTCTGTTCTAAGTTAACTATTCTTATATCTCTGATATATTAAATAGTCTTGGTTAAATGTCCAATTTCCACTATATAGTTTTGAATAATGGATGTATTTTTCATATAATGAATAGGCAGTAGGATGCTATGTTGCTGTTTTTTATTTATACTATATGTTTCCATTTAATAGATTTTGAACAAATGATGATGTACTATATAGTTAAATTATTTTATTAGTTATTTTAATTTTTAATCTTAATCTAACCTCTAGTTAAAGTTTTCTTTGATTTTAAGGTACAAATATCTTGTTAAATGTTAAAGTGGAATTAAACTGTATTCTAGAAATTTATTTCTGTATATAGTATGAATTGACATTTATGTTTTGTTTTTCAGGTGAACCTGGACTTCCTGGTCCACCAGGACTTTCAGGAAGGCCTGGGTTTGGAGAAAAAGGGAATGAAGGACTTCCAGGTCGTCCAGGAAATGACGGTTTTCCTGGACTTTCTGGTCAAAAAGGTTTGTACAACATAATCACCTTAACATTAGAACAATAAAGTTCAAAATATTAAAATATTTATTCGTTATATAATTTTAAATACCTAATAAATGATTCAACTAAACCATTTCCTTATTACTTTTATCATTAATTGTAACAGAAACTTAAATATCTGTTGCATACATATCATCAATTAAAATCTTTAATTCTCTATGACACTGTTAAATGATTTCAAGCACTTCAACTACTGTTCTATGCTATCAAATATCAAAAGTTATTAAGGAGAGATTTATGTATCGTACTGCAGAGGATGGGTAGTAAGAGGAACTTCCAGGATGTTTGTGAGTGACAAGTTTAATCTCCGATGTTCTTCCTGGCAAGTGATGTCTCAGTAGAGTTTGAGAGAATGATGAGGGATGCTGATAATTTATTTGCTTTAGTGAAGGAAATAACCAATGATACTTTTGGTAGCATAGAGTGCTTAAAAAACTTTGAATTCCACAACTTGTGTTTTGCATCCTTACTCTGGGTGCATCATCAGGTGGGAAGTGAGCTACTTAAGCTTATGTGTGAGAAGCAGTTGGTTGTTGAATGCAGGGGAGGGGTGGGGTGTCATAAATTGAATTGTCAGTGGCTCAGCTCCGAGGTTCAGGATGGTCGGCAGATGTGCGTGTGGCTGTAATGCAATCTGCATGTGACAGTGGTTGGAAAGAAGGTGTGCAATTATGGGAACTCTCCAAGATCAGTGAGTCTCAAAGGGAGCTTAATTTTGTGAATAGATTAAAAAAAATCTTTTCCTTTGGTTTCATGTGTGTTGTGTTGGGAGTATAATGAGTGGGATACTTTTATTCAGTTTATAAATTTGTAAACTAAATTTTGGGGTTAAAATAAATATGTTAATGAGGACCTGAATAATGTTTTCATATCGGTATGGATATTGGGAATTATGTGTGGGGAGGGGGGATATTTTAATCACCAGTTAAGATGCATTATGGAAGATTTCTAAGGGTTTGGGAGTATGTGCATTAATGCAGATTGGAAATGGGGATTAGTGATGAGTTTTTTTGTTTTTTTTTGGGGGGGGGAGGGTATTTCCGAGGTGTAAGTTATATCCCCTAAGGATTAGATGCCACGCTGGGGGACAATGTCTGTGTTGCAGAGTTCAGTTAATTTTACATTAATGAGGATATTTTCTGTGATGTCTAGTTGAAATTTGGTTAGTGGGGATATTATTAATTTTAGGGAGTGAAAATCAGTAGGTAGATTGTTTTCGGTGATTACTTGAGATAGTGCGGTTTTTTATAGTTTATTTAAGGTGTCGTATTTATGCTCTTAAGTTGGGTGTTAAATAGGCATGAGGTTTTCCGTATGTATTTGTCTTTGGGGAAGATTTTACTTGTGGGGTCTTTGAATTGGATGTAATAAACTTTCCAGAGCTGGGTATATGGTCACAATCATTTTGAATGAGTTGGGAATTCGGACTTCAATAAATAATTAGTACAAATGCTGTTACAAAATTTAAAAAATCTTAAGTCATGAGGAGTGCTACTCTATTATCAGGTGGAACACACATACAAAAATATCCTCTGGCTATAACTTATTGTAGTTCACACCTTTCCCTTTTGAATACCATATATATCTCTAACCCTTAAAATCATTCTTTGTAGATTAACACAAAGTTGATCTAGAGTAGGTAGTATTTTAAAGATATTTACCAGTTATAGGTTGGCTAGTACAGTGGCGATGGAGTTCGTTTCAGCACTGGCACTTTCTCCCAGCTGACTTCTGTTCTTGGGCTGTAGATGTTAAAGCCTTCATTGCTTACCAGTCCTTGTTTAAAGCACAGTTTGTGATGCTTCCATTAGCTTGAAAAACGCTATTATATAAGACATAAGATGGATGATTCTTCGCCATTGTGTTTTTCTTTAACATATGCATTCTTCTGTTCAGATGTTAGCTGACATAATTCATCTTCAGAGTATTTTGAAGAGTAAATAGCTTTTTGTGCTTAAAGTGGAATGGTATTAACATCTGTGCACTTCCCCCACGACACTTTAAAATAAAAAAAATACTCTTTGCACATTAATGTTGAAACATTAAAAACATTTTAAAAGGACTGTGCAGGCTCCAAAATGTCACGGAGCAAAGCATTTTGCCATTTTTCTTTGTCATGGCTTCCTCATGCTCACCCCCTTTGATGACAGCTGATTCCTCCACTTATATACCCGTCTCACCAGTTTTGTCATCAGCAATGTAATCTTGCATATTTGTGTGCATGCGTTGTTGCTGATGCAATAGAAGATTCCACACCAAAAAAAAAAGGGGGTGAAATGTCTGTATTACATACTTTGTTTACATTCATGTGTATTAATAATTTCTTGGCATAAAGAAGTTGAAATTTTGATTTTGGAGCTGTTAGGGTGTGAAATCAACTTTCTCTATTTTTAAATTATTATGTAATATGGTTTGCACAAATGCTGTATTCAAATTACCTTTTATTATATCTTTTTGATGTTCCTGCATTCTAATATTATATTCCCTGTAAGTTTGACCTATGTACTTATCTTTTCCTTGTAATATTTTTAAGGGGTCGGGGATGGTAATCTCATAAACTCCTGTAGGAATTTGTTTGTCTCTGTCATTTATTGTCAAATTTTTAATAGTACGTGTTATAGTGGTAGGTAGCTTAATGTTGTATTTTTTAAGGATATTTTCCGTGGTTTTTGTTATGTTCTTAGTATACTCTTAGTATACGGGAAGCTGTATGCATATTTTTCTTTCTTTTTTTTTTTATTTGGTGTTGGTTGTGAACATTTTTGTACCTTAAATTTTGCATTTCTTTCCCATCTATTTAAATTTTGTTGGGAATATCCCACTTCACCTGCTTTTCTTTTGATATATTCTAATTTTTTTTGTAATGATATTTTTTCAGAACAATATCTGTATGCTCAAATGAAATGAGGAAAAAATACTCACTTTTTTATATTTAATTGGATGTGCCAAGTCCGCATGTATATAATTAGGTATATATGCTGCTTTTCTATAGATCGCCATTTCACAGTAATTGTTTTTTCTTGTAATTATTATACCTAGATATGACAATTGTCGATTTTCTTCTGACTCGTGTAAACTTAATTGTTGGTAGTATACTTTCAATATGTTGATTAATTCCTTTAACTGTTCCATTGGGTAGGGCCAAAAAAATTAAAATATCATCGATATATCATAAATACAAGGATGATTTAAAAACAGCTTTTGATAGTGCTGTTTCTTCAATGTGTCACATAATGACATCAACCATGAGTCCAGACAGAGGTGATCTCATTGGGACTCCCTTAGTCTGGGCTACATTGTCCATGTCCAATTGCTAACAGTGAAAAAATTGGATGAGGTAGCCAGGTGCATGGCCCCATGTACACTAAAGTTCTGGGGCCAACGGTCTGGCAACCTGCAGCCACTCAGCTTTAAGTCGCATCACTGCATCCAGGCATGGGGTGCTGGGATACAGTGATACGACATCCAGTGAGTGCATGGTAGTTTGTTCATTAATAGGAGAATTTCTAATTATACTTAATGTTTCTTGACTTGATGTCAAGATATATTTAGTACGGGGAAAATAAGGTTTAAAAAATTTATGTAACATTACTTCTAGATTATATGTTGGTGATTTTTTCTTTTAGATACTAATGGTCTAAATAGTTTGTTTTCTTTATGAATCTTAATTTTAGCAAACAGTTGAGGTACATCTGGATACGTTGGGTGTATGCATTTTTTTGCACTATTTCCAGTAAAGTAGGATCATTTCTAAGCTCAGTTAATTTGTTTAATACACTTGGTATCAGATCATTTTTCATGTGTTCACATTTTAACTGTTTTAATGTTTCCTCTATTTTCTGCTCATAGTCCTCTTTATCCAATATTACTATTTGGTTTGTTTTATCAGCCAGAACTATTTTTAGTTTATTATTCTTTTTAAATCTTGTAAAACTCTTATGTCCCTTGCATTATTACTATTTTTATTATTTTGCATATATTTTATTGTTTTATATAATTTAAATCTTTCCATGTCTTTATATTTCTGTGTTCAATTTGGGGAATTATTTCCTTTATATTAATCATATCATTTTCATATGCAAAATCTGCTGTCAAGTGGGTGAGCCTGAGGAAGCCATGACAAGGAAAAATGCGAAATGTGTTGCTCTCTGACATCTTAGAGCCTGCACAGTCCTTTTAAAATGTTTTTAATGTTTTAACGCTAATGTGCAAAGTTTTTTGAATTTTAAAGTTTAAGTCATGGGGAAATACACAGAGATTAATACCATCTCAGTTTAAGCACAAAAAGCTATTTGCTCTTCAAAATACTCTGAAGACGAATAATGTCTGCTAACATCTGGACAGAAGAATGCATATGTTCAAGAAAAACATAATGGTGAAGGATCATCCATCTTGTGCCTTATATAATAGCATTTTGCAAGCTAACAGAAACATCACAGACTGTGCTTTTCAGCTGGGGGAAAGTGTCAGTGCTGAAACGAACTCCATCGCCACTGTACCAGCCAACCTATAACTCGTAAATATCTTTAAAATACTATCTACTCTAGATCAACTTTGTGTTAATCTACAAAGAATGATTTTTAAGGGTTAGAGATATATATGGTATTCAAAATCCCATGATGAGGAAGGGGGATGGCAGCTGCGAGACGAGGTCATCAAGATCATCCTGGAAAACGATACTTCTGGGTGGTAAATAGACTGAACAGACAGTCAACGAAAATTCCACAAAGAGGCAGATGGCAACACCTATAAGTTAGTAGTGAGGGGAACGACCTGGAATGGAGAATGTTTGCTCATGAGGATGGTGACACCCCTGCGAGCTGTACCATCTCCATCCCGGCCCCGGCGAATGAGAGAGAGTGACGAATAGTGGGATTGTTAGCTGTCTGCAAATATATCTCCTAAAGGCACACACATAGTGATTTGTGTGCCCTCAGGAGGACCTTGATGTTAATATTCCTCTGGAATCCACGACAGTTCCATTGTAGGAGTGTGGCCATCTCAGCACTTAGCAGAAGTGGCTGATGACTTGCAATTTATTTTAACCGTCACTGGCAACGGTTTCATAAAAATCTGGTGGTCCGTGTCCATGTCCTCAGAGTCATCTGAGTGTCACAGATCAGAGACCACCGAATGAGGAGGAGTTAAAATTTTCTTTTTGGGCCCCTTGGGCTTGGAGGGTTTTGTTGTCTGTGGGTGGGGTGGAGGGGGCCTTCCAGAGGTGGAAGTGGAAGGTACAGATGCAGGAATAGAAACTGGAGTCGATGTCGAGATTGACACTGACTTCGGGTTCGCCTGGGTCAAGAGGTACTTGGCAGCAGGCGAGAAAGATTCAGCAGGTAGGACACTGATATCAATCTGCACCGGCATGGAAGCCATCTTAAAGATGGGCTTTCTGACAACCACACCGGCATAGGAGACCTTCCCAAGTGGGGTATAGCGGGGCAGCCAACCTTCTCGCCTCTGCATAGATGTTGTTTAGGGTTTTTAGCCTCTGCATCTCTTTCTCCTACAACCACTTAAGACAGTCGCGGGAGTATGCCGGATGCTCGCCACTGCAGTTCACACAGCATGCCTTTTCTGTTGTGCAGTTAGGTTCAAGGTGATCCTGGCTGCCACAATGAGCACAGGTGGGTTTGCCCTGGCATGCTGTGCAGGTATGGCCAAACCTCTGACACTGAAAACAGCACAGGGGTTAGGAATGTACAGCTGTACCTTGCAGTGAAGGTAATCTGCCTTGATGGAAGCAGGGAGGCATGACATGTTGAATGTGATAATTAGTATCCTGGTGGGTACTAATTTCCCATCACGGCGTTGAGAGATCTGGTGGACTGCTATCACTCCCTGAGATGACAGCTCCAAGAGGATTTCCTCCTCAGAAATCTTGAGGAGGCCCCACTTGGAGACCACACCCCAGAAGGAATTAAGTGTCTTGTGCAGAGTGACTTTGACTGCCACTCCACCAATTGCTGTGACCACCAATCACTGTGATTCAAGAGGAGCTCAGAATGTTTTAAGCAAGCAGTTTCCACCTGCAAGTCACCAGATCTTAGGCACTTGACTGATAATGGTTCTCCTGCAAGACCTTTCAATCCCTTATTAATAAAAAAGGGGACACATCCCCAAGCACCTGATCACTCGTAGAGTGGATGACCAGGAACCTCGGGGACAAAGGAAGACATGAAGATGACAGCAACTCTAAAACCAAACATGAATCCTAAAAATGAAAATTTAGAGGCGAATGCAGCTAAAAGAACTTGGCATGAGCCCTCATCTTCAGTGTCTTCTTTGTCAATGAAGACGGGGGCTCATGCCGAGCTCTTTTAGCTGCCTTCGCTTCTAAATTTTCATTTTTAGGACTCATGTTTGGTTTTAGATTTCAGTGCCTGTTGTACCCACATATCACGGAGTCCAACAAGGGGATGCCCAATTGGACGCCAGGCTGCCCGGGCGCCATACCCATACAGCCAGTGAGCCAAACCCTCACAACTAAAGAAAAGGAAAAGGAAAAGAGAAATGTGAGAAACTCACTCGAGTCTTCACAAAATAAAATAAGCGAAAAAATAATAAAGTATGAGGAAAGAACTGGCCTCACTAAAGAAAGAAAACTAGAAAATTAGTAAATGTGTAAGAAAACTCATAAACCATTCTCCAGACATGGACAAGGTTACTCACCTTTCTGCACGATTGACCCTAGCAGGACTTGCCCACCAGCCGATTGACCCTGAGGGGGCTGCCCCAGGACCTCCCTTTACCTGAAGCAGAGGCCAAAACAGTGTATAGAAGCAGCCCCTGAACCTCCTGCCCAGCCCTGTGACAGACAGGCTCCCCAATGGCAAAATGGCCAAAGGGGACCCCACCAGTCATGAGCCAGGGAGAGAAGATGGGGACCCCTGAGCAACTGCCAGGATCCTCCTATCCAGGGACATGGGTCTTCATGCACAGCAAACATGCAGGTGAGCATTCAGGACCTTGTAAAGGTACCCGAACCAGCAGAACCTTTCCAGGGTGGTCCCCTCATTACGTATAGGAGTTTGCACTGAGGGGGTGGGCAGAGGTGCTAGTTATTATGTTAATTATGAATGTAGGTTTTCTGTATAAAGAGGTATATAGTTTAGTGGAGGTACAGTTTTAAGTTGATGTCTAAGAAAGGTAGGAGTCCATTTTGTTCTTCTTCGTGTGTAAATTTAAGGGTGGGGAGGACTTAATTAAATTCAGATAATTATTTCTTTAATTCTTCTTTGGAGTGTTGCCAGATAATTAAGATATCATCGACATAGCAGGCAAAAGTAGTCAGCAGATTCGACACACATGGAGAACTGTGGATTCTACATGACTTAGAATGGCTTTCGCCAACAATTCGGAGAGGGGGAGCCCATTGGGACACCTTGGTTTTGGACAAAGATTCTGCCATTGGTTTGAAATCAGTTGCTCTTAGTGGTCAGGTCGAGGGCCTCCTATGTGCTGAAATATTCAGGTGCCATGGGTCTAACCGCTTCAAGCATTTGGCTTTAAGTTGCATAGTTGCATCAAGTACCAGTGTGTTAAGGTAGAGTGCAAACATCTAATGAGTGTAGAGTGCAGTTGGGGGTAACAGTTATGGTTTTAAGTTTATTGATTAGGTTCATGCCTGACTGGATGGTACTGGGTGTGAGGGGAAAATATGGAGTAAAAAAGTGAAAGAGTGCTTTCTCTAGGTTATATGTGGGAGAATTTCGTTTGACACAAACCTTTGAAACCCTTTAGACCACTAGTTCCCAAATGAAATTCTCCCAACTGCAATCTTAATTCCTAAAGCAGAAAAATTAAGAGCAATAATAATTGGCAATAATAATACTTGCCCACACTACCACCAAATGTATTAATGTTTTCTTTGAGGTACCATGAAGCAATTGGCTATTCCATACTGACAATGCAGTATTCCAGTTTGAATTGATCAAGTGTCTCAAAAACATTCCTTTTGTAGGATATCTGTTTCACATATTTTGTGATCTTATGTGAGATTTATATGTCGATTTTTATAACTACACATTAGAATTCTTTCATTTACTTTTAATGATTTTTTTATTCAGATTTTAGTCATCTGTGCTTAACTTTTAATGAGCAGTGTAGTTTAACTAGTAAAGTCCTGGACTAATATACCATAGATACTTGAATGAAGTCAAGAAATTTTGGATATTTTCAAAATCAAAAAGTATGGTATGGCCTTATATACACAGTCATATCAGAATAATATGACCACTTACCATAGTATATGTATGGTAGGTGGTCATATTATTTTGATACAACTGTGTATATGGCTCATGTCAGGTTTCTACACATAGAGTAAAATTTATTTTAATAACTTACAAAATTTTTAATGCTACCAGTCAAGCAGTTGCTTAATCATTTAATATTAAAGTAAGTGATAAACAGTATCTTTTATTTTATAAAATACATTAAGATAAACAGTGGCGGCTCGTAGCTAAAATTAGTGGGGGTGCTGCTCCAGAAAATTTTTAGCCTTTGTTTTAAAATTGTGTAAAAGGAAACAAACATGTATAAAAAGAAAATTTATTCAGAAACTTGATAAATTAAAATACTTGATAACTTGATAATATTAAAGCTACGAATATATTTCTTGTTGTTGCTTATGCCTGGCTGAGATATTAGAATATCAGGTGTTGAATGACCTCTTTTCTTAACTGCAACTTTCTCATGGAGAGGCAGCTGTGAAAACTTAAGCCGTTGAAGTTCACTTACAATCACAGAACTTATTTCTTGGGGATGCAAAACCACGGTTAAAGTTTTCTGTTAAATAAAAGAACTGAAAAAAAAAAATGAATCAAATAGAATAACTGGAAGCAGGATAATAATCTAATTTTACACTTTATCACATTCAAGAATATGGTACACGGTTTTTAAGCACAACACACGCGGAGTGAAATAAACTACCTTCAACCAGCACGCCAGGGTCGGCACTGCGGGAATGACAGTGCTCTCTCTCCCTTGCAGCCTCGCGTGTAGCTTCCTATGTGCACATGCACACAACAGTCAAACACCTCGCCACTAGTACTGTGAAGTGCACAGTTCCATACAAAGATTTTTGTATCTTTTTCATAAACTGGGGGATGGCTACTGACATTAAGCTTAAGGATTATATATTGTACAAGGAGAAAGAAAGAATTAAAGGGAAAAGGACTCATTATATTAAATGTTATCGATAATATCAAGTTGAAATTGGGGGTGCTGCAATTCCACAGTGCCTATACGTTAACCGCCACTGAAGATAAATATTCCATTCATTTATTGTCAAAAAAGTTTTGGATCAAATAGTTTTGCACAGTTTACCCATTTTTTTATGCCAAAATATACAAAATGGAAATGTGAGCTATGTCTCGTGTTGGCCTGGTCACCTTACAAGTGCCAAATTGTTACAGTGAATCCAAATTTGGCATCCCCACACCCATGCAAATAATCAGAATTTAGCGCACATCAAGAGGACTTGGATGGTTAGATTAATCTCTCATTTTTATAGTATTTTGTTGGTAATAAATAAAGTAATATATTGTTATTTATGTATTGTTTCAACACTAATACAGTGGTGAGGGAGTGCAACATACGAACACTATTATATTGTCTGAATTGATCCTAATCAGTAATAATTAAAAACTGATAATCAGTAGGAATCATTCAGCAATCAATAATCAACTATTTGGTATATTATAAAAAAAAAAAAGCCACCTGGCCTTTCCTCCCTTGGTTTTTTAGAAAGTGCTTGGACTGTGGCAGTAGCAGCTCTCAGCATGCCAGACAGGAAGCAATGACTTGCAGTAAGCACACACAATTGTAGCAGGAATTGTGTATATTTGATCAAAATTAAACTGAATCTCTATTAATTAATAAGTAATAATCAATTGTCAAGCACCAGTCATTGAATACTATGGGAATGCATCATATGCTCTCGAATACTATTTCATAATTCAACACCACATTACAGAGCTGTAGAAAGAAAAGCCTTTTTGAGAAAGTTCTTGGGCCACCAGTGCCTATCATTATGCCACAAGGGATGTAGTGGCTTGCAGCTGTACAACCGAAGTCCAAGTTTCAAAATTTAAGATATTAATGAAATTGAACAGTATTGCTAATAATTAATAGGTAGTAACAGATGAGTAGATATTGTTAATTGATTAATCTATATTTAGTATTAATTACACTGAAATACAGAGGGAATAGTCGCAAGTTACTCCTGATCATTGATAATTGCATTGCACCTTTGCTACGCTGGGAAGCCCATGAACTGTTTAAGTACACCTCTTTTACCAGAACCTTTTAACACAGGAATTAATTAATTGCAATTATACCAATCAGCGGTGAATTTAAACTTAATATAAATATGTTAAAGGCAGCAAAAAAAGTGTGACTCAGCTGGTCACGAAGAAATCTTAATTGCTATGAAAATAGGAGAGTTATTTCACTAATCATCAAATTGAATATTTATGAATAGAAATATTTAAATGTCCCCAAAAAAATTGATTGATATTTTCATCACAATAATTAACAATACTGTAGTAAATTGCCCACATTTGTTAATTAAAATAGTACTAAGTGTAATAAATACTATTTGCATTGACGAAAAATGTTATTTAAAAATATTATCGTAAACAAAGGGTTTTTAAAACATCTTATAAAACCTAATGACACTAAAATAATAAGATTGAATGTGAGGAAAAAGTTGAACCAAAAAGAAGTCAGTTTTTTATCTAATTAAGAGGAAAATAAAGACCAAATATAATGCGCTCTCATTATATAAAACAGATTAAGTTGAAAAGAAATATTGTTCTGTGCTGAAGCAATAGAAACCAGTATTCATTATTAAATGATATACAAATTACGAGTGTGCCAAATTTCAAAATGGCTCCTTGTGCATGTTAAAGAATACTGGATGGCTTTGAATGGGAGAGCTTCATACGTTTTCTAATAGTTGTCCAATGTATCCCCTTCCCCAACTTTCTCTGAGCTTTTATGGTCCTTGTGACCTGACCATTTGGCCCTTTGTATGCAAAAAAGTGCCACTCAGAAATAAAACGATCCAAATTTGTAAAATACGAAAATGACTAAAGCACTCACATGGTTATTGATAAAGTTATGGTTTAAAACCACTATTACTTCTCTGATTACTATGTAAGTTCTTTACTTATGTAAGCTATTAGATTCACATTGCACACCACTTCACATGCCACTTTAATGTGGAGTGATAGTGATCAAAATTGAATATTTTCTTTTTAAGAAAAAACAGAAGTATACGTTTTAAATTTCAGTAAAAGTATAAAGAACAAACATTAAGAGATTCACACTAAATACTTTTGTGGATGAGTGGGATCATTTTTTCCACAAAAGTCTTTCTTGAATTATATATCTACAGGTAATTTATGTATTTATTATTGATAGATTTACGTTACTTTTTCTTTTTTCTTTTTAAATTTTATTTACAAAATTATAATTATATTATATATACTCTGTAACATTGAAATTGCACCACCCAGAAGTGGTTGGAATCGGATGAAAATCACAGACAAGTTAGGTTGGCAGATGAGTAAAACATGATTACTTATTTCACACATAGTTGGATTACATGGTGGTAGTCAACACCTTGTAAATTCCCTAAGATTCTTGATATATGTAGTTACATGCACAGCATGGAATTCTACAGGTATCAGATAGCATCCTGAGGCGCAGCCCACCATGTCTGTTACTGCTGGTTTTGCAGGGCAGCTATATAGTTTGCACCATTTGTAGTGAGTCCACAGATGACCACAGATGACACCCTACCAAATCCCAAACATGTTCAATGGGTGATTAATCCAGGGATATGGCTGACCATGGAAGAGTGTTGGCAAGTTGTATTCCCAGAGATGTTAGTGGTATGTGGCTTGGCATTATTTGCTGAAACAGGGTGCCAGTCACTCCTGTGATGAAGAGAAGAGTTCCAGCATATCATTAATGTAGCAACCATGCAAAGTACCTGAGAAACACACAAGAAAGCTATAGTGGCATCACACAATTGACCACAACACCTGCTGCTCAGGCAGTGTCCCTCATTCAACAGTGGTAGCTGCATTGAAGTATTGAACATGTCATCACACAGGTGTACAGCAATCATCAGCTCCTAGACAGAATCGAGATTCATCACTATAGCCTTTCTTCACCCCAAGTTGTTCAAATTCAGCACCACTCCAGGTACTGTTGATGATGCCTGATGGTCAGTGGGTTGGGTTGGGTTGTTTTACCTCTGAGCGGCACTTTTTTGCACACCGTGGGCTAAATGGCCAGGTCACAAGGACCCCGAAGGCTCAGAGAAGGTTGGGGGAGGGGACCCACTGGAACAGCTGTTGGGAGACAGATGGTAGTCTCTCGACAAGGCCATCCAACGTGTTCTTTAACGTGCACAGGGTATGGCTCTCCCGCACACGGGGCCACGGCTTAACGTCCCATCCGATGGACGGCGGCCTTTCCAAGCCCATCGATGGTCAGTGTAAACTGATGCAATGGATAATGGGAATACAACCCTCCCTTGTGCAAATTGTTTCTGCATAACCGCTCTGCTGATCAGTGTCACTGTTGGTATGGTGGATGTTGGTGCCTGCTGAAAAATCAGTCGATCCTCCCATAATGTTATCCTCTGGCATGCACCAGATCCTTGCTGACAACTATGTGTGACTTCTTGCCACTGTTTGCCAGCATTAAATGACTGTTGTATGATTGCTGCTGGCATTTCCACTATATGCTGACTTCACTCTACCTCATCATCCAATAATTCATCCTCTCTAAAATGCCATAAGCAGGCAACATACGTTGCCTTGGGATTCCATATGCAATGCTGTTCCTGCTGACTTCATTCTATGGGATTACTTACAGTTCTACTGGCCACAAATAGGTGGAGTGTTTGATCGAAGTGGCAGAATGTCTTGCCTTATAATACTCACCCTCTCTGCCTGATTTGTCTGACAGTGGAATCCCTTGCTATCCCACCATGCTGCACTCACCTGCCAATTTTCATAAAAATTGGACCACTTCTGGGTTTTGCAATTTCAGTGTCACAGATATAATTATTTTATTCTGAGTGGTTAACATGCTTGATTCCTGGTCAAAGAGACTTGGATTTGAGCCCTGAATAAGGAATGGTTATTTTATTACTTATGTTGTCTTTCTGCTGAGGTCTCCCCTTCATTACATATCTTCTGTATGATGTTTAACAGGCTCCTGTTAGACCTTTGTGGCAAGCAGCTGCTTGAGAGGTATTATTTTATTATGCATTTATTACGTTATATCATAAATTGTACAGGCTTAAATCCCAATGTGCAAACACCAGAATTTTCCCTATTATCTGAATATTGCCTGTGATGAGAAATGAGACATCAAATCTTTAAAAGTTATTTTTTGAAGGGGATGTTAACCCATTATCCTGAGGAATACATCGTTATGATTAGAATTTTTTACCTATCGATTTGAGTTTATATCCACTAAAACTTTTACTTGATATATTCTTTGCTGTATAGGTGATAGTGGTCTTCCAGGATTACCAGGTCAACCAGGAACTCCTGGTTTACCAGGTCTAACTGGTCCACCAGGAGCCAAAGGAGAGACAGGATTTCCTGGGCCACCAGGCCTTCAAGGTATCAATGGATTTCCAGGACTGAAAGGTGAAAGTGGAGTTCCTGGGTTGCTTGGGATTAAAGGAGACAGAGGGTTACCTGGACCACCAAGCCCACCAGGAGCAAGAGGGCCACCAGGTTTTCAAGGTATATTCTGATGTTTAAAAAGTAATTGCTAGAATGCGACAGTATATTCCAAAAAAAAAAGTGTGCGTTATCAGTGTCCTGTTATGATTTATATAAATTATATTACTGGCAGCATAAAAATTTTTGTCTATATAAGTCATAAAAATATTTGTCTATACAAACCATGTAGTATATTACATATATAGTTTAGCTGCAAAAACAGAAATATTAAGATTGTATGGCAAAAGTTTTAGCTCAAGCTAAGTACACTGAAAAAACAAATGTCAAGTCAAAATGAAGCTTTGGAAAATATAAGTAGAACTGAGTCAAGTTGGACCCGTAAAATAACTAGCCATTTTTTTCTACTTTTTTATTTAAATCCTTTCAACCAATCGATTTTTATCTGGCTTAACACTTCCAGGGCCCCAACTAACATAGACATTGACAGATTTTGAAATCAGAGGCCCAAGACATTTATGTTCATTTTTAATTAAACAAAAAATTTTACATTTTTAAAAATTGGAATTGCCATTTGAAACTTTTCTTACAT
Organism: Ryuthela nishihirai; assembly: GCA_038380435.1. Taxonomy (NCBI): domain Eukaryota; kingdom Metazoa; phylum Arthropoda; class Arachnida; order Araneae; family Heptathelidae; genus Ryuthela; species Ryuthela nishihirai. The sequence goes on from JAWZYU010000026.1 coordinate 34,434,715, forward strand.
ATATCTTATTAAAAATATATAATTAAACATGAAAAAATTGTCTTTTACATTTGATGCATATTTTATTAAACTACAATATAATTTGTTAAAGCCATCTGATTGCCATTTTGAAGAAGTGCTATAAAAAGTGTATTGCCAATTTGTTTGTTAATGTTACTCTATGCTAAAGCAACCCCCCTGATTTAAGCTCACAAGTTTGATTTTAACTAACATCATCATCCTCAAGTAGCCATGGGTTATGGAGGTCCAACCAGACCGTGCAATTTAGTTCTCCAAACATATCTGTCCTGAGCTACATCTGCTGCATCTGGCCACTGCACACCGATTCTATCAAGGTCCTGTTTGATATTATCTGCCCACCATGTCCTAGATTTCCCCCTCTTTCTGAGGCCTTTAGGCACACTCTTCATAATCCTATTTGCTAATCTATAATAGAAATAGCCAAAATAGCTTCAGGCTGTGCTATAGGGCCAACATTAAACCCAGTAATGCATCTATCATTACAAATAATAGGAGTAGAACTAACCACTTTGTTTAGAACATCACTGAAATGCTCAGCCCATGTAGCCATGACAAAATTCTCACCTATAACCTTACCTTGTTTATCCTTTAATCCCTGTATACCTGTCCGTTTTCTACCACACAAAACATTAACTATCTGGTACAGCTCTCTGCTGTTGTGTTCTCTAATTGCTTCCTTGGCTTTGTCAGCCAAGCCATCAAGCCAAAGATTCTTAACATGTTTATTAAGCTCTCTGTAATGCTTTCTAGAAATAAACCTCAAATGACATATCATTCAAATAATTTTACTTCCTCTGCTCCTTTTTTCCTAAAAAAGTACTGTTAGTTTCATGAAAAGCCTGTTTAAAAATGGTCCCATTCTTCTTCAACTTCAGTAGTAAACAAACCCTGACTGTTATATAATGACTAAGTAACCTATCATGTTAAGCTTTAGCTATAACTGGGTCTTTCAGAATTAAAGGGAAATTTTTTTAACTTTAGCACAACACTTTTTAAGTTTAAGTTGCAAGATACCTTTAACAAGGTAATGATCAGATCCAATTTTAGCTCCCCTATATGCCTTGGTATTCCAAAAGAACTAGCCCATTTGCTGTTAATATATAATCAATCATATTTTTATGTAGCCCATCTGGTGAAACCCATGTGTACTTATGTATATCACAGTGCTTGTAATAATTGTTAGTTATTCTGAAACCATTAAGTTTACTTACCTGTAGGAGATATTACCCATTGCCATAGCAGCAATACCAAAAGAACCTATCACCCCTCCCCAAAGGTCAGAGTCATTACCAACTTTGGCATTGAAGTCACCTAGAACAAGGGTAATATCTTGACAGAAATTCAAAATATCCTAAAGTTGTCCGTAAAGCCTATCCTTCTCATCCTCATTGGCATCGCCAGTGGGGGCATAACAGCAGATAACAGTCAAGTCTTTAATGCTTGTCTGAAATTTTGCTGTAACAAACCTTTCATTAATGCACTCATATCCTAGAAGAGCATCACTAGCATGTCTGTTGAGAAGCAGACCTATGCCTTGGAGATGCATATTATCTTCCCTCCCTGAAAAGAGAAATTTAAGATTATTTTTAAGAATCTGACTTTTATCTGCCCATTTGGTCTCTTGGAAGCCGAGAATATCTAAATTATAATGGTGGAATTCTTGTGTGAGGACATCAAGAGAATAATCTCTGTGCAGAGTCATCACATTCCAACTACTACCTATGGAGAGAAAATGGTTAGTGGGATGTTCAAAGAAACTATGTTTATTGAGACAGGGAATGCCGACAATATCAAACAGCCCCCTAATCGCAGGAATGGGGCAAAGACCTGTTCCCCACTTCTAAAGGCTGAAGCCATCTACACTGGAAGACTTCCTCCAATGTAGAATTTGACGATGCCTGTAGAAGCAAGAGTTCAGGGGCCTGCAATGACCTCTGCTCAGAATTATCCACCAGCTGATAAAACGTGTCTGTGAATCTATTCACTTGGGGCTGTCAACCCACAAACAGAATACACAGCGAAAGATTTTCCCTCCACATAAGCCCACCAGTGCAGCAAATTTGGGATCCATAATCAAGCCCAGACCCTTATTCCAGTCCTGTCCGATAAGTGGATATGGTCAGCACCAAGACCTTGTGTAGTTGACCACTTCTCAGCAGGGTAGAAAAAAAAAGTAGCCATAGTTGTCCATATCAGTAGGACACACTGATTTGGTACCCCCCTCCCCCCCAACTTCTGTTCCCTTTCATAAGAGAGTATCTCTTTTGAAAGGTACTAATGGCATGCACTACAAGAAGGCGGGGTTGAAATATTACTCTGCTAGGCCTGGCTGGTTCTGTGCGTTATCAGAGGGGATTGGTGCATAGCTCTCCTTCCAGTGAGTACCTAGCCCCCATTTACAGATCTTTGAACTATTATCAACAAATTTTTCCTTAAAGTTTTAAAAATCTCCTGAAAATTAACAAAAAAAAACTGGTATTTTTTAAAATGGAAGATTTTGGACATAATTTACAAGGTACATATTTTTTTTGTTTTGCACTCTTATCTGCCTTAAACTTATTTCAGTATTCCTAGAATTATTTTTATTATATATATCATTTATCCCAACATTCTATGCATGGTTCCCACTCTTCAAATCGAAACTATAAGCCAGAACTTGTTATTGTTAAACTGCCTGCAGCATCAAGAGAGATGGGAGAGTAGGTTCTTTGACTAGTTAATTAATACCCCCTCAAGCAGCTGCTTGCCACAGAGGTCTGACAGGAGCCTATCAGTTTATATGCCATAGTAGAAGATCTGAGAAGTTTACAGGACCTCAGCAGAAAATAACACGAACATCCATGCCTTACCCAGGGCTCAAACCCAGATCCCTTAGATCAGTAGCCAAGCGCGCTAACCATTCGGCTACGGGACGGCCGAATGTAAACAGTAAAATAGTAATTGCTGGCTTATGTGGCAGTCAAGTGCTACAAAGTGAATTGTTTACAGTGAGCATTGTTCTCATACTTTGGATAATTTTACCATGCATCCAGTTAGTATTTATACTTTTATATTTAAACCTTAGTTTTCATTTCTATAGATTTATTTTATTTCCATAAATTACCAATATTTTGGTCGATCGATTATTATTGATTTTTCACAATTATGCTACATTGGGCCGTCCCATAGCCGAATGGTTAGCGCGCTTGGCTACTGATCTAAAGGACCTGGTTTTGAGGCCTGGGTAAGGCATGGATGTTCGTGCTATTTTCTGCTGAGGTCCTGTAAACTTCTCGGATCTTCTACTATGGCATACAAACTAACAGGCTCCTGTCAGACCTCTGTGGCAAGCAGCTGCTTGAGGGGGTATTTATTATTATTATTATTATTATTATTATTATTATTATTATTATTATATGCTACATTAGATAAATGGCTTGCAATTTGTTGTTGTGGATATTTGATTTAACATCACATTAGATTATATGTTAACTTTTCTTTTATTATTTCTTTGTTTTCCAGTATAAATTTTTTTATCTTTTATCGTTTCCTGAAAATGAATGAGATCTTTAATACAGAAGCAAAAAGGACTTCCTTTCCTCGCAGAAATCAGTCCTCATGTGGGAGAGCAATTTTGGCAAGTGTTAACCTAACCCCTCCCCCTGGGGTGGGGGTGACTCAGTCGGTAGCACGCCAGGCTCGTAATATGTAGTTCCCAGGTTCGAGTCCCAGCTGGGTCAGCATTAAGATTTATCTCCACAAAATTCCCCGCCCTGCCCACGATCAGTAGGGGACACCGATGCGCTTGGAAAGGCCACTGTCTGTCGGATGGGACATTAAGCCATGGCCCCGTGTGCAGGAGAGCCATACCCCTGTGCACGTTAAAGAACATGCTGGATGGCCTTGACGGGAGGCTACCATCTGTCTCCCAACAGCTGTTCCAGTGGGTCCCCTCCCCCAACCTTCTCTGAGCCTTCGGGGTCCATATGGCCTGGCCATTTAGCCCATGGTGTGCAAAAAAGTGCCGCTCAGAGGTAAAACAACCCAAATCCCCTCTCCCTGGTAAAATTTTAAATAAAAAAAAAATACGAGTTTTTAATTACATTCAATGTATTTAAAACATTTTATCCCCCCCCCCCCAATATATTGGCTATGCCACTCTGATGATATAGACATTTGTTTTTTACTCTTAGTGCACAAACCTTTTGCACTTAGCCAAGATTGTCAAACTTCAATACCCAAAGAAAAAAAAAATTTCATAATGTTAAGTAAAAAAGGCAACCAAGAAAGTGTTTTTCCATTTCATAAACAGGACAGAAAATCCCATTAATGTGAACAATCCAGGCCATCTTGTATAACACTGGCCCATGATTTAAAATATACAACACTGAAAAGAATCGTTAAAAGAAATGAAAATCATGTTTCAGGTAAATATTCGGGAAGAAATTTACTTTTGATAATTTATAATTAACTATTTTTATTCATCAGGTTTTCCAAAATTAAGCTTTAATTGCATAGTCCGATCTATTTTTTCACCATATCACTGTAAAAAGTCTTATTAAAATTAATGTTTGTATATTAGTTTAAATCTTTTATATTCATAAAATTCGAAATTAAATTCTGCTAAATTTGGTATATATGCTGCTCAAAGTGGAAATTGTAGCACTGCAAAGGAAGTGATGTATATACCTGAAACTGACAGGGCAGAAGCAATGAGGATAGATGTGCAAATAATCAAAAACAGAATGTGAGAATGCAAGGTATGTGTGTTTATTGCAGATTCATTAGTACATAATAGGCCCACCTTGGGCAGTTATAAAGCCTGTAGATGTCTCGGTATTTCAGTAGTTAGATGGTTAATGGTGTCCTGAGGTATGGCATTCCAAACAACATCCAATTGGGCATGCAATTGTACCAGGTTTGCCACCAGAGGTAAGCTGGTAATGGTAGTGACCCATAAGGTCCCACACATGCTCAATGGGCAACAAATTCGGAAAATTTGGTGGCCATGGGAGAATGTCCACACCTTGGAGACTGACCATCATTGCATATGTGGGGTAGCGTTGTCCTGCTGCAAATCAGTCCAGTCATGGTGGTAAGGAAGGGTCTTGCCATAGGATTAACGATATCATCGATGTAATGTCTCGCCATTTGTGTACCTGAAACGTTGCAGAGGTGTCTGAATGCCACCCATACCATTGTATCACTGTGGAGAGCTGTATGGCAACTAATGAAATAGGCTTCCTTGTGTCATTGATGATGCCAACCCCATGCCAAAACAGAATTGGGATTTGTCGGTGAAAACACTCTCCTCCATTTTGTAGTCCAATGTTGTATCACTTGACACCAGTGAAGACAGCATAATTGGTGATGTTGCTGCAATGGCAGATGCCAGACTGGACATCTTGCCTTCATTCCTGTGTCATGCAAAAGTTGTCTAATGGTTTGCATGGAGACCACAGTACCCATAGCAATTCACAAATCACTCTGTAGCACAGTTGCTGTGGTGAAAGGGTCATGAATGGCTCTTGTATGTAGCATGCGATCTTCACATCATGTGGCACAGCATACTGGTCCTGTACCTGTCCTTTGTGTTATTTGGTGCTCCATGATGTTGCATGACATACCATTGCACTGTGCTCACATTTCACCCCTGCATCTGGTGATCACTTGAAGGCTCAATCCAAGCTCTTGCATATCAATAATTCACTCTCTCTCTCTCAGAAGGCAGCAATTGCACATAAAGGTCCTGACACCATCTCCAAGGCATGTTCCAAACATTTTTGTAGCATGCACTCCAACCCCACTGTTGGTTGTGCTATGATATGAGCTTATGGGCACCCAGTATTTATCCACAGCTCAGCTGGGTGTCACATGTCCATTCATTGCACAACTTTGATCATTTGCATATCTCCTATGATTGACACATCTGTATTTCCATTCCTTCTTAGTGTTGCAATTTAAACTTTGAGCAGTGTAATAATACTTATATTGGTAACTGGTTATTTAAAAAAATATTTCAAGTTGATTTATTGATATAACTCAACAGAGCTGGAAAAAAGCCTAGATTTTTCTCAAAGTATGTTACCCAGAATAAAGTTACAAAATGGAAGTAATTTTCTTGTTTGAGGTAATTACCAGGTACTTTTTTTACTGTATGCCTCTATAAAAGCCCTATACAAATAAAACTATGTGTATTTTTTTGTAAAATATTTTATTTTCAGAAAATCCAGAATTAAATGTTGATTAATTTGGCTTTAACATGCCATAATTCCTTTCATAAGCTATTTGGCAAAAAGTTCTGAAGTAATTTTTTTTGATTGATCATAATGAAAAAGTAAACTGACCTCTGAATGTAAAACAGTTTTTCAAAAGGGATCCTGGAAGGATTAAATTTCTCTCTTCTGATACATCATATTGGTGTAAATTAAATTTGTTTTGCAGTAGTGATGCAATTTTTATTTCTTGAATTTGTTTTGAACATTAATAAAAGGCCCAGTTAGCAGCACACCAGGTTTTCAATCTGATCTTCTCAGGTTCAAATGTCCACTGTGCCTGTGATGAGATATTCTCCTCTAATCCTCACTCTGTTCTTAGTAGATGAATACCAGTGCTACATTTATTATGCTTAGTTACAAAATGCTATTGTATTTTTAGGACTGTATACAAAAGTTTGCATCGAATTGCTGTAGTAATTATTAGCTCATTTTCTAAAAAATTAACTCATGTTTGACGTCTGTCTGTTTGTCTGTCTCGTTGACATTCAAATTTTTTGTTTTTAGAAGTTAATTAAAAATTATTGTTAGGTTCAATAGATATTGATGAAATATTACAATTCACATTTTCAGGATTTCTCAATAGTTATAATAACATCCTCTAAAGATGGCAAAAAAGTGGAAAATGCCAAAACTTTTAATGAATGTTTCAAATGATCTATTTATGCTAGAAATTTGGATGGTAGAGGATGATGGCCAAGAGCTTTACATTAGCAGCAATGATTTGTCCCCTTACCCCCAAGGGTGTTGGTGTAAAATGCAGCTTTTTGATCTTGAGATAAATGAAAAATTACTTTTGTGTTCATAAGGCCTAATAAAATATTACTAAATCCAGCATGGAAAATTATACTGCTTTGTGGAAAGTTTTGTAATAGGTCTTTGCCATAGTTATTAAGCAAAATTTCATTCCCAACAATCACCAGCATCTCTCGTGATTGTTGACCTCGCCAATCATACTGCATGACTTGTGCATCCCATCTCTGCACAATTATAATTTGAAGCAAGACTTAGAACTTTAAAATTTTACCTACTTTTATAAGTTAATTTCTAATCATTGTACATCTGAAGAAGTCTTAGTAGTTAGGGCGAAATCAATCACATCATTTATATATTCTGTTACACTCTTTAATAATCAATGTTTTATCCATCTTCATGATTAGTGTAGAAAATTTAGTAAGTATAAACTTCTGAAATGTTGTTAACCTTCCTATTATTCCATCTATTACACTATTCTACAAGATATGGTGTAACATCAGTAGATGAAACAATTATAGTGAAACAAACAAAGGGACTAGTATATACATTTGATTGGCATTTCCACTGAGATATATTAGTATTATATGATAAAATATTACTATTTTCATTTTCCCATTCATCCATTAACGGTAGATATTTGAATTAAACATGTATGCAGAAAGATACAAAATATTCAACTGCCATGGTCTAGATATGCTCAACCAGACTGTGAAATTTAGTTCTCCATACATCTGTCCTGAGCTACAGCTGTTACATTTAGCCACAGTAGATCAATTCAGAGAAGTTCCTGTTTGATATTTGTTGTAAACTCAACTGCCAAGTGGTATGGTACTAGACATGGGGCGGCATGTACACATTTTTGATGAATTTAGCTAAATATTACTTTTTTTCTAGTACCTTGATTAAATCAAACTCGAACCACTTTACTTAAATAACAATAGCAATTTATTCCTTTGGTCTAGGTACATAAAAAATTACCTTCCCAGAGATTACTATTCTGTGTGCAGGTTTCTCACTATTTCCAGCTTATACAAAATTATACCTGATGCTCATACACCATGCCAGTGCTGACCTCCTGAGCAAGACTACAAAGCAGACTCAACTTCCCTTTCTCATTGTTCATAACCCTCTTTACAGACGGGGTTCCTTTTGTCCCGTCTGCCCTCACTATTGGTTCTGTCCAGCTCTGATTGTGTAATCAGCACAGCAGAACTAATTCTTATGGTGATGATCATCCTAATTCTTGTGTTGATGAGCAGGTAGGGTGTGACCTTCCCTGCTCCTGTAGGTATGAAAGGGGGTGGGACACATATTGTCCCAGATGGCCTGATTGATTCTGACAACATTGTCTGCCAACCATAGCCTAGGTCTCCTCCTTTTTCTGAGGTCATCAGGCACACTGTTCATAACCCTATTAACTAACCTATAGTTAGGCATACAGGCAACATGGCCAAATTAACACAATTTCTCTCTGCACAATATTCTTTTCAAAGGAGGTTACTAACCTCATCATTACTTATATAGTCAAGCCACCTAATGCCCAATATACTAACCCTGAAAGAACCAAACTGTTAAGGTGTATATGTCTATTTCTCCACACTCTCCATAGATTCTTAAAAGTCCCAGTGGCAATCCCTGTTCTTCTTATCTCTTGCCACACTTAAATATCTGTTACATAGCTCCCAAGATAATTAAACTGAGACACCTGGTCAAGAGTGCCAGGCTCGTAATCTTCAGTTCTCAGGTTCGAGTCCCAGCTGGGTCAGCGATGAGATTTATCTCCACAAAACTCCGCCCTGCCCACAGTCAATAGGGGATATCGCTGGGCTTAGAAAGGCTGCCATCCATCTAATGGTATGTTAAGCCATGGCCCTGTGTGTACAGGAGAGCCATACCCTTGCACATTAAAGAACATGCTGGATAGCCTAGATGGGAGGTTACTATCTGTTTCCCAACAGCTGTTCCAGTGGGTCTCCTCCCCCAACCTTCTCTGAGCCTTTGGGGTCCTTGTGACCTGGCCATATGTACAAAACATTGCCACTCAGGGGTAAAACAACCCAACCTGCTCAAGAGTGCAACCATTCAAAGCAACTAAAGTACCATCTGCCTGACCAACTTTTCATCACTTAAGTTTTCTCTTTTTTATCACAAACTAACTGAACTACCAGTTTCAACTACAGCTGTAAAGAAAGAGTTCATCTCATCAACATTATTTTCCAGAAAGGTCAAATCATCAGCAGAATCTATATCAGAAATTTTCAAATCTCTTGACAATTTAAGGCCAGAATCTTCCCGTTGCACTGAATTTCCCATAACATAATCAATAACTAAAGAGGAAAGCTCACAAAATGCACCCTTGTCAAACTCCAGTAGCAATGCTAAACCAATTGCTACAAGCCTAACCAACTCACACATGATTCTGCTATTATAGAAGGCTTTCATTATGCTAACTAAGTTGTCTGGATTGTCATATGATCTCACATAATATGGTACACTGGTATAAATGGTCAAAAATTATGACAATCAACAGAGTCAAATGCTTTGTTGAAATCTACAAAGCTAATAACTACAAGTTTCTGAAACTCTAAACATTTCTCAAGAATCTGCCTAAGTGCAGATATCTGATCAATACATCCCCTACCATTTCTGAATCCACACTGCTCATCATGCAATTTTTCATCAACCAGATTCTTAATTCTTAAACATAATCACACAAAGAACTTTACCTGGAACAGAAAGTAGTGTTGTTCCCCTATAATTATCATAAGAACTGGGATCACCTTTTAAAAAATAAGGATAATAATAGCTGTGTTAAAATCTTTAAGAACACTTTTATTATGAAAAATGTTCAAAATTTTGGTCAGAGCCATATCATGTGTGTTCATGCCACCTATGGCAAAAAATCAGAAATTCGCCTTTTTTAAGATTAAAATAAGAAAGCAGAGTAATGATATGGTGTGGTATATTGCATCTCTAAAACAAATCACTGCACTAAAGAGAAGGTACATACTTTATTTCTTAAAGTTAATTTTTTCTTTCCTTTATGTTGGCAAAATCATTAGAGCATGAACAAAATTTTTTGCTTTGAATAAATCGCTTTCATTGGATAAAATTGCTAATCCACTTAGTCTTTTTTGGTTCATGGTAGACAATATTTTTTACACTATTGAGTTTACTAAAACGTTATTGCCACTCAATACTGAATGGATGAAAAGAACCTGCCAGGTAGCTGTTAGGAGACTGATGGAAGCCTCACATCGAGGCCATCCAGCATACTCTTTCATGTGCACAGGGTATGGCTCTCTTGAACACATGATCAAGGCTTCATGACCCATCCAATGGAAGGCAGCCTTTCACAGGTCAATTGATGTTGCCTTTCTGACCAAGGGCAGTGTGTGTGTGTGGGGGGGGGGGATCTCTGCTAAACCCCACTTTTGTTCAGGTGGGAATTGAACCTGGTAACTACAGATTATGAGCCTGGTATGCTACCAACTGAGCAACCCCAGCCACATTGTCTTTTAGTTCTAGGGGTGGGGTGGCTCAGTCAGTAGCGCGCCAGGCTCGTAATCTGTAGTTCCCAGGTTCGAGTCCCAGCTGGGTCAGTGTTGAGATTTATCTCCGCAAAATTCCCCACCCTGTCCATGGTCAGTAGGGGACACCGATGGGCTTGGAAAGGCTGCCATCCGTCGGATGGGACATTAAGCCGTGGCCCCGTGTGCAGGAGAGCCATACCCTGTGCACGTTAAAGAACACGCTGGATGGCCTTGACAGGAGGCTACCATCTATCTCCCAACAGCTGTTCCAGTGGGTCCCCTCCCCCAACCTTCTCTGAGCCTTCGGGGTCCATGTGACCTGGCCATTTAGCCTATGGTGTGCAAAAAAAGTGCCGCTCAGAGGTAAAACAACCCAACCCAACAACTTTTAGTTCTATAGTTCCATCATAATTGCTAGCTCAATAACATTGGTAACTATTCCAGGATTTATATTCCCAATGATTTTATTTTCTAATAATGATACGCTCAAAGCTAGAAACATAATACATCTCAAGATTGCCCTTGATATAACGCCATTTATCACTTTCATATTCCACCTGTCTTTTAAAATCATCGTCAATGAGATTTCCAACTTTTAGTTCTTTTCAGCTATTTCCCGCATAGTGTAACTATTTATATCATTTACTGAAGATTCCTGGTTATGTATTCTTAGATTCAGGTAATACCATTTTATTCTTGGATTCAGGTAATACCATTTACAAAAATCCAGAATACTGCTTACCAAAAAGTGAAGAATTTGTGATCTTTGACAAAAAGAAGGCAAGGGAAACAATGCAAAGTATCCATATTTTTGGAAAAGAATAACCATTTTCTAAAGTGCTTTTCATTGTCAGTAAATTTGTACATCCAGTTATTATCGGAACTATGGCCATCATTTCACACATTCATTTTTCTATGTTCAAGACCATTCTTACTTTCTTTTCATAAAAAGTTTATATTTAATTAACTCACAAAGAAGTTCCAATACTTTCTTGGTGAGGTAATTTCAATGCATACTATTGAAAGAAACTCTTTGATAGAAATTGTGTGACACCTGTTGTAGAAATAAAATATAAATAAAACTATTCAATCTTGTTGAAAATATAAATGAAGTTATTGCTACTGCATTTGAAAAAATATATTCATCGATTTGCTGGGTTGTTTCATTTGCAAAGAGATGAGAAAAATACTTTTCGTGACACTTCAGCCTTTCATTTTCCATGCTTTATCGAGGAAAAGGGGATTTCTTTCAAAATATTTGTCGATAGTATGAAAATGAAAATGCTTGAAATATTGATAAAAGGAAAATGGGAAATTCAATTAGAACAATCTTGAACATTATACTCCAAGTTTGAAGAAAAATTGTCTTTAGCCAATTAGGATATGAACACAGAAGGTCAATATTATTACTAAAGGAAACCTTGATCGGCGATTGGTAGCTGAATGGTCAGAAAGCTTGATATGCTATCAGGAGGTCGTGCATTCATATACCACCCAGAAAAAGGGTTTGTTCCTTTAGCTTTCAGTTTAATATTGAAAAGTGTTCTCATTGAATTTTATTCAAACGACATCAGAATTTTATAGAAAATGGATTATATTTATAATCAGTATATACTTATCATCTTTAATAATAAAATGAGATGTTCATCTGTCTATGGCAGTCATAATTCATCGGTAAATCGTGGGAGATGCTTCAAAACTTAACAGAGAGTTTTTGGTTATTATCCCAAGTTGCAGTGGCCAATCTTAAGTCAAAATTCCAAAAGGAGGCTTACTAGAAAAAAACAATTTAAATCAAGGGAAATTAACAGAAACATTCCTACAGGAAATGGTAATCACTTCTGAATCCATTGTTGCCATTTTCTGACCATTTTCCCTTTTATTTCATTTCATTTCTCACATTATATAGAATGTTGAAAAGTTACTCACGAAATACAGAATTTCTTAGTTAGAGACAAGACATAAACGATGTATATTAATTTATTGTTATTTTCTGGTGACTATTATGAACTGTTCAGCAGTCCATGAATCATTGGAGAGTTTTCATCTCTCGCAGCTGGTAATAAGGAAGCACTATAATCGTTTTACCTTATTACAACATCACCATATCTGTGTGCTAAGGGATTGGGGGGAGGGTTCTAATAATTAGTGCAGTGAAAATTAGAATATACAGACTGCATCATAAAAGTTAGACCTGGCAGTGCCAAGACAGTTCAGTTAGTTAATAATAAAGGTAAACTTGTTTTTAATTATGCAATTTACCCAAGATTTCATATTAAGTCATGGCTGCTGTCCTTGCAGAGGTAATATGAGGATTTCTTGGTGCTGTCAACTAAAACAAATTCTAATTGAGATTGAAGTCTAAAGAACTATAAGTATTTTATAAAGTTATTTATTTATTTAAATACATTGTTTTAAAAGGAAACTCACTTTTTTATTGCCCTGAGTGAAGAAAAATAGTGCCTAAAAATATATACTTAAATAATTTTCACCAAACATGAAAATACAAAATATACATTATTTTAGGCAACAGCCAATTCTTTTTAAAATTTAAAAAATTTTGAATATCTTAAAATTTGAGAGAGAAAAAAACACCATGGAGCAAAACAAATGCTCCACTCTTGGAAACAAAAAGGCCAAAATTATTCTCTTATGGAATTATAATTAGGGATTTGAATTATTCCAGTTCCTAAGCTAATTAAGTTACAATTGAAATGGCAAGCCTCTGCCACTCCATTAAAAATATACTGGATGCACCCTTGTTGATGACTAAGTATGAATTCCAGTTTCAATGGAACAATGAAATTTTCCTCAATATGCAAATTTCATTCTACTGTTAATTATGGGTTTAACATACTTATATTATGTGTGTATTTCGGAGTAGGGTGGCCAGAAGGTGTATTTTACAGACGTGTTATCCTTTTCGTTGGGATCTTTTGTACACTGTTTTTTTTATATATAGAAGAGGAATGTTCTCTTTCACCTTTTAGTTGCCTGTTTGGTTTTATCCTTTCAGAACCCAGAAGCCCAACAATCATTTTAATTCTTTATAGTGTAGATCAGTTATCAGCAACCTATAAACCATGGGTCAGTTGGTGACCTACTACAATGAATTTGTTACTATATTAAAAAAAAAACCTTTCTAATGACACTTTTTTCGTAAAGGTTTTGGACATAATATTATTATATAAATTTTTAAACCAACTAGTTGTTGAAATTATTTGTTGAGTAATTAATAACTAAAAAAATGAATCTAATCATTTAGTATAATTTCTTCCTTTTTTAAATATCACTTCCACCAAAATGTTCTTGTATTATGAAATTAATATTTCCTCTTTCTCTTCTCTTGGAATTCTCTTTACTAATGAAAATATATAGGTAACATTAGTTTTTTGAAATAAATGTTTCCTGACAAATTATTAGGGGGCGGGGTAGCTCAGTCGGTAGCGCGCCAGGCTCGTAATCTGTAGTTCCCAGGTTCGAGTCCCAGCTCATGACCAGCGCTATGAACCAGGGTCAGCATTGAGATTTATCTCCGCAAAATTCCCCGCCCTGCCCACGGTCAGTAGGGGACACCGATGGGCTTGGAAAGGCCGCCGTCCGTCGGATGGGATGTTAAGCCGTGGCCCCGTGTGCGGGAGAGCCATACCCTGTGCACGTTAAAGAACACGCTGGATGGCCTTGACGGGAGGCTACCATCTGTCTCCCAATAGCTGTTCCAGTGGGTCCCCTCCCCCAACCTTCTCTGAGCCTTCGGGGTCCATGTGACCTGGCCATTTAGCCCATGGTGTGCAAAAAAGTGCCGCTCAGAGGTAAAACAACCCAACCCAACCCTGACAAATTATTGAATCTTTTTTTAAAGGAAAAAAAAGCTTCTCTTAAAAAAAAGGCAAACTCTATTTCTCCTACCTTCTCTATATGGCTACTCCATTTCATAGTATACTTATCTACTTGCCATGTTACTTTACTTTTAATGTTTGTTTTCTACTCCTCTGTAAACATTTTCACAATGGATGAACAAAGAGTTGCAGAAACTAAAACAGTTTTACAGTGACACTGATGGGAGAGAAATCATTTAAAATGCCCTTTCACCAAGAACATGAATGATCAGGAGGATGAATACAAACATTAATTGAGGAATTGGATTTATATTACAAGTTTGTTGTGAACAAACTGTGGATGTGTCATGTTTAGGTTACACATGATTAATTCTTTGTGGTGGCATTGTTAGAATAGATATTTTCTGGTTCACAAGAAACTAACTCTCTTCAAGGCTTCACAAATCCAAGCAATATCACCGCTGCTTCATAACTCATGTCAACTGCAAAACCACCTCCTTTCCCCCTTGAGATCCCCAATAGGAAAAGCCACAGTGTAAGTGATAAGACGTTGCCTTTTGTCCATGGCAGATAAGCTCGAATGTTTAAAAAAATTCATATGTATTTGTGTATATGATGAACACACAATGACAGAAATATATGGAAATTTCACATATCTGAAAATGGCATTTGATGTCTAACTGACAAGGCACCTATGGCTGGGGCCATAATGGCCATAGCCTAGATATGGCTCTGATTTCAGTCAACCATGTGACAATATAATTCATTCCAAGTTCTAAGTATTTCAGTAGTAATTTCATCTACCATTGGGTATTTATTTAGTTTAAGTTTAGAGATAGCCAAAATAACTTCAGACTGTGATATAAGTCCAACATTAAAGCCAGTAATGCATCTATCATCCTTACAAACAATATGAGTAGAACTAACTATTTTAAGATATCACTGTAATGCTCAGCTCACCTTGACATGATATATCATGTGTTTCCCTCATTCCCTGTGTACCTCTCTGTTTCTTCCCACACAAAACATTAACTATCTGGTACAGGTTTGTACTGTCTAGTTGCTTCCTATGTTTTGTCAATCAAGCAAAAAATTCTTATCAGCATTCAACTGATCAGTGTTTACGCATTTATTAAACTCTTTGAAATGCCATCTGTTATTACTAGCAGTAGTGCTAATTATGCGTTTCTTACATTCAGTCATATGGTATGTACTTCTTACATACAGTCATTTTTTAGTTTTCCATAAAACAATTTCCTTTTACTTTCACAACCATGAAGAAAAGGAATAATGCAATTGAAATATATGTGGGAATTTTAAAGGTAAATAATACAGCATTTTACCAAATATTGAAAAAATTAATTTAATTAATTAATATTACACAATATATAATTAAAAATATTCAGTTACAGTAAATTTTAAAAAATTAAACATTTTCTTCCTTGCCTTATTTTGGTCTGGGAATGAACAAATTACTCTAAATTATCAAAGTATTGGGAGATGTCTGTTGTGTGAATGAAAAGCTATATTCAAAGCTTCCTAACTGTGAAATAAACTTTTTATAGCAAAATCAGACAGGAAATAAATTGAAAATATTAATTTCCCCAAATCTTGTTTTTGAGCAATATTTGTGTAATATTTAAAGAGTTCTGGAAGTTGAAACATTTAACATCAGTGTTGCTTTTTGGAAGAATTTACCTCAAATATTGTAACAAATCATTTACTAAAATAAATATAAATGTAGAAATTTGTGTACTGATTTTTTTAGTGTCTATTAATATTGAAACTGTTTAGGACAAGCACAACATCAAAATCTGAAGTCAAATATTTTAGCTTCAATAACTTTAAATGTTAAATGAAATTATTTAAAATCAAAACTTTAATAAATTTGATTGAGATCTATAATTTAAAAAACTTATTTTTAAAGCTATGGAACTTTAAATGTGGTTTCTCATTCATGTAATATGGAAGTGTCTCAATATTTTTGGTAATATACTTTATATCCTCACAATCCATTTCCTTTAAAAGTTCACTTTCAATTAACAGGAGAGAGTTTATTTTTTAACTGCTCTTGAACACTGGATTTTGCAACTAGATTTTTTATTACATCTAAGAATTGAAGAGGACATAATTATATTGATACTTGAATGCTGACACCCTTCTTATGTTGGCACCCCTAAGAAAGTGCCTGAACATGCCTTATGAGAAGTCATGGTCCTGAATAAACCTGTCTTTTACTCACTAAGTGAAAGAAAATATGTTCAAAATTGAAATCCTAGTTGAGATGATAAAAGGCACAAAATAAAAACAGGCTGCCACTTTTTTTTTTATATATATACATCCAGAACAGTTTATATAAAAATATATCCATGAAATTTTCTCTGTTCTTTTAACCATAAATAGTGGTTTGCCTTGTTGAAAACACTGTGCAGTGGCTCAGAAATCCAAAATTTCATAAATTGGTTGATAATTCTATTGTTTACTGATTAATGGTTTATTTCACATTTATTCTTTTATGGCTTCTGATAAAAACAAGGTAGGTGATGCCACACTTTCCATGCCTGAATATGCACCTGCTCACAGTCATTCTCTATGGCATATTATACTGACAGGCTCTTGTTTTTACCTAAATCTTTTGAATTCCTTCCATCTTGATAATAATCTCTCTGCTCATATGCTATATACTGAATTCCATGATGTAATTTTAAAATATAAATCTACATAAACGAATAATAAATTAAGTAATTATTAATAATGCACACCTCTGTAAACACAGCACTCTTTCAATCTGTTGCTCCATCTTTAATGCTGCTTACCTCCAATTGCTTTCCACCAAATAATACATTACTTACCCACAGAGATGTGACAGGATCATATCAGTATAATACACCATTGATAAAAAAAAAGAAACATCAATGCATTACTTAGGGCTCTAACTGTTCTAACACCAGGATGGTCACAAAAATAATACATAATATCACACATAAGTGTATCAAATATTTTAAACTGATTCCAGGCACTCATAACTAGTTGGCTAAAATACAGTAGTGCAATAAATGTCTTTCACTTTATGCTCTTCCTCCTACTTCTGGAGCTAGATCGACCTTTCGTTTATCTGTTAAAGCTTTCTACCAATGCAAGTGAAAGAAGTCTGTTCCATTTCAAATGGCACATCATGCATCTAGTAATAATGTTAATAGGCAGTAATAATAATTCATGAAAATATCATAAATCTTATTAATAAGCACTTCAACTGTGTAAATTGAGGACAGAGAAGGTACTTATAGAATTTAAATAAACATATACATTATTTATTCTATAGTATAGAATATTGTTAATGATGTGATTATTATTTTGTATCTTGTAAATATGATAGTTTTATTTTTAATTTTTTAAATTTATTGTGATTGGCAGACTATCATTCTTTACTGAAAGCTTATAAAAAGGGAAAGAAATGGCTGCATTATTATACAAAGTTAAAATTTTTTTTTAAATTGCATTACTTAACGAAGTGTTGAATGCTACATATATGATCATTTGTAAAAAAAAACAGTAATTATGTGAGATTTTCATCTCTTATTTCTTGAAAACTGCTGAACTATGAACCAAAAGTTGTTGAAAAATGCCTACATTTCACTGTAAAGACATTAAAATAAAATTTTTTACTGAATCTTTAAATGCTACAGCATTCATTCAAGTGTGTACGAAACTGACTAAAATAGTCTTGTTTTTTTTTTAATTTATAGGACGAGATGGAGCACCAGGTTTGCCAGGAATAAAAGGAATAAAAGGTGAAAGTGGTTTTCCTGGACCTCCAGGAGCACAAGGCATTAAAGGGAACACAGGTTTTCCAGGACAGCCAGGACCACAAGGGCCTCCAGGTAAATAAAATTATAGTTTTTGCATATGACTGGAAAATTATGTCATATATTTTTCCTGGTAGCAAAGCATTAATGAAATTCCTGTTTAAAAATTGCATATTTTTGCTTTTTTAATTTTACTATTCTCGAAAGGTCTTCAATACAGTTCTGACTTTACCTGGCTCTTGCAACTTTTATAACTTTGGACCATTAAAGAAGGCACTGAAGGGTCAGTGGTTTCATTCAGATGGAAATGTGAAGGACAAGATCATAACTTTCATCAACAACCATCATATTTCTATAAGAATTGTATCAACTTGATGATGAAAAGTGAGATAAGTGTCTTAACAACAGTGAAGAGTTCTCTTAATTAAACCAAAGTTCCATAAACATAGTTATTATTGTACATTTATTTATTAACATACCCTTATATATTAATGATAATTTGACTGTAGAAAATAAATTTATTATTTTAGGTCAAAGGCGACTCTGAGGCTCACATCCACTGGTGTGCAAAACAAAAGTGTCTTTTACAATCGGTTTGGATAAGCTTTCGAAACAGTAGTAGACATTATTTATGATATTTAATTGTTCTAACCACGATTAATTTTAACAACTAATTTATTATTATAAAAATTATTAATGCATTAATTTTTAAAATCACGACTAAAATATTTACTTTTTACATAGTTTAAAAAAAGCAGAAATCTTACAACATGAAAAATACTATTCATATTAAATATTTTCATTTGCACTAAATATTAGTGCACACAAACAAGGAAGTTGAAAAAAAAAAGAAATAGAAATAAAAGTTACTCCAGATATGTATTAAGAACTCTGCCTAAAAATTATCATTTGTGATATATGTGATAATATTTGGAGGAGAGAGGACAGAAACATTGGTGCAAAGTACAAATAATAATGTGTGAAAAATTTCTTTATGTAATTCACGAATTGGCAATTAATGAAATTTTTTATCTTAAAAGTACTGTATAAAATATTTAGACATACTATTTTTAAAAAACTTCTATACTCCCAATTAATCCAGTGCATATTTCTCCTCAATTTTCTTCAGGAGAAAATGATAAAAAATGGCACTGGTACATACCAATTGTTATAGCTTCAGAAGATAGACTGCTGTATATTTGAAGTATGAGTCAAGTTCTCATGCAGTACACAAATATTTGCCATTACTGAAGGTCAATGAAGATAGGTAAAATTATAATTGTAGACTTATTTATCTGAAAAAAAAAATTATCACTGATGTGGCAGAAATCGAACTTGCAACTCTCTAGATACATGCTAGAGCACTCTGACCATCCACTCTGGCATTATCTAGAGAGTTGCAGGTTTGATTCCTGCCACGTCAGCAATAATTTTTTTCAGATTAATAATTGTTGAAGTCTATATCTACAGGTAAGCTGTGTATTTACTATGGATATAATTGTAGACATCTCAATTTCTTGGGGCGAGGGTAGTTCAGTCGGTAGCGTGCCAGGCTCATAAACTGTAGTTCCCAGGTTCAAGTCCCAGCTGGGTCAGCATTGAGATTTATCTCTGCAAAATTCCCCACCCTGCCCACGGTTAGTAGGGAACACCGATGGGCTTGAAAAGGCTGCCATCTGTCGGATGGGATGTTAAGCCGCAGCCCCGTATGCAGGAGAGCTATACCCTGTGCACGTTAAAGAATACTCTGGATGGCCTTGACGGAAGGCTACCAGCTGTTCCAGTGGGTCCTCTCCCCCAACCTTCTCTGAGCCTTTTGGGTCCATGTGACCTGGCCATTTAGCCAATGGTGTGCAAAAAAAAGTGCTGCTCAGAGGTAACCCAACTCAATTTCTTAATGACTAAGTGGTAATCAAGCTCAAAGCCATTATTCTGTACAGGTTGGTTGGTCATGTTGCCTGTATGGATAATTATAGATCAACAAATAGTTATGAACAGTGTACCTAAAGGCCTCAGAAAGAAGGGGAGACCTAGGATGCAATGGGCAGACAATGTCAAACAGAATCTTATAAAACTTGGTGTGCAGTGACCAGATGCAAAAGATATGCTTGGAGAACTAAATTGCACGGTCTGGTTGAATCCATAGCCAATGGCTGCTTGAGGATGATGATGATGATGATGATAAGTGGTAAGTAATATAAAAATAAATTACCCCTCAGGCAGCTACTAATCATAGAGTTCTGACAGGAGTCTGTGAGTATAATTATGCCAGAGAGAAGATCAGTAAGGAATACAAGACCTCACCAGAAGGGATAGCACAAGAAAGAAAACATACATGCCTTATCCAGGGCTCAAATTTTGGTTCCCGTGATCCATAGCTAATCATATGGCTATGGAATGGCAAGAGTTCATTAAAAGGTTTGAAGATGAGAGATGTGAAATCCTACTAGAATAGTGATGTTATTCTTCTGCAGTCTGAACTTTGAAGTTAAAAGTATATGAAGTTACTACAGATCATTGAAGTAAATTATGTACACTTGAATACATCCAAAAGACATTTGCATTAGTCAGCAAGTGTGTACTCCAACAGTTAATTTTCCCCAACCATTACTTGGGGTTAGGGCCATATCTGGGGGAGGGGGGAGGGACCATGGCCTTCCTTTTAGTAACTGAAGTGGAGACAAAAGCATTAAATAACTACTATAATATATGCTATTTCTGTTAGTGTGTAATGCAGTTCAGTTGCCAGATGAGAAAGGAAATTAGCAATTGACTATAAGTCAAAATGTATTTTATTATATAGCATATCAATTTTCATTGAATGGAAACTTGATTGCACTATCAGAGTTAGTTTTCACCCCATGTAAGTTTGTAATTTAACCTATATTTTACCACTTTGAAATCGATTTAAATTTTAGAGGAAAAATTCTTGAGCCAGGTGGGATATGAACCCACGACCTCTTGATAACATGTCAGGTGCTCTGGACCACTTAGCTACCGGCTGCTGATCACCTACTTCCTATCTAGGGAGTGTTTAGGCAATTTCATGGTTCATATCCACTGGTCGTGGGTTCATATTCCACCTGGCTCAAAACAATTTTTTTTCTAAAATTTAAATCGACTTCAAAGTGGTAATTTATAGGTTAATACCAAGTATGTCGAGTTTCTTTATCAACTGTATTACTTGTAAGGAAATACTTTCCACCTATATGGCATGTGTCTGCCGCATGTGGTGAAAATTGCCTGAACACTCCCTGCATAGGGAGTAGGTTGAAATGGTTCATATCATCAATTAGAGGAAATCTTGATCGGCAGCTGGTAGCTCAGTGGTCCAGAACATCTGACATGTTATCAGGAGGTCATGGGTTCATATCCCACTCGGCTCAAGACAGTTTTTCCTCTAAAATTTAAAACGACTTCAAAGTGGTAATTTATAGGTTAATAACCAAGTATGTCGAGTTTATTTATTATTTATTGTAATTTAAAAAACACAAATTATATTTTGCATCTTGTATCATGCAAAATGAAATTAATATCGACATGCATACAATAATTAACTGTGAAAGATGATAATTTTTATATGAAGGTATGATTTTTGTTTCATTGAGGTTGGCAACACTGAATAGAGGTAGCTTTTTTCTGTGCTGTGGTAGGAGGTAGTATCAGAGGACTGCTTGATTGGTTCACAGTGGAAGTTCCAGACAGAAGTAAATGTATTTCTGAAACAGCCAGAAAGAGCTGACACCATTATTATGTTGAAAATGATCAGCAGCATTTCAAAACATTCAGAAGGAGCAAATACTGCCATTCAGATGAAATTCCTATATTCAAAGATGTGTATAAGCATCAATAAATTGTGAGATACAATTTTGAACACGAGAGAAAAGTTTAGTTAACTTGTCACACAGTTTTGTGAAAAGTTGCTTGTTATTCAGTAGTAAAGAATCACAGGATGTGCCTGTAGACATGGAACTCATAAAATAGTTAGCTGAAAAAAATTGGTTTTGACGTGAGTGGGATTCGAATCCACATCTCCTGGAAACATGCCAGTTATGCTAATCACTACACCATCATTGGTTAACTTTTTTTCAGCCAGTGTGACACATAAATATTCCGGATTTTTTTTTAATTTGATTTGCACAGTGGTGCCATCTATCCGGGAAGTGGACAACTGTGTTGCCTCTAGTTCGAATCCCACTCATGGCAAAACCAATTTTTTTTCAGCTTATTATTTCATGAGTCACTTGTTAGATCGCAATATTTATATAATACAATCGAGTAGGGAAAAAATAAAGGGGGACAAAAGACTAGATTTCCATTGCAGTATAAAACTTTACCCCCTGTTTTAGATGTTTTTAAAAATAATTTTAAAATTTATGAAATATGCGCAAGTTTAGTAATTTTTGCCTCCATTACTCTTAGCATTAGGGTGGAGGTGGGTTGTTTTCAGTCATCCCCTCACAGTGGATGACTGAAAACAACCTCTAACCCATAATTGGTGGACAAAGTGTGCAATTTGCTCACAAGAGATCATCGATTAACACTCGGAATGATGGCAAGCACTAAATGTGAATAAATTCCATAATCACCACTGACTGGGTAAGAGAAAATTTTGTACCCACAAAGTGATCAATGTAAACGCACTTCTGACCAAAAACAAAAGGTTGCAGCACTTAATCACCTCCTTATTCCCCCAACCTGGCTCCAGTAGACCTTTTTTGTTTCCCTAGTTGAAATTGGGACAGATATGTCACCAGTATGATATAGTTGATGACAGAACTGAATGCCAGTTATCAAGTCATCCTAAACTTTATGTGAGCACTGTAATAAGTAATTCTTGGATACTATTTTTAGGGAAATAATTAATAAACATGTTGCCCAAACATCGTTTTTATTTTATTTCAATCTCATTTCTTTCTTGTCACACTGTATATATTTAATGACCATCCCTATGGGCGAATAGCTGGGTGCTTAGCTAGTGAAAGGGACCTGGGTTTGAACCCCAGATTAGGCATAAACATTTCTTTCCTGGTGTTGTCTTTCTGCAAACAATATTTTTTGAACAATATATAAAAATGTAGTAAAATATGCTTATTATTTTTCTAGTTTTAAAAACAATTCTTATCATATGAAAAATTCTATAAATATAACTTAACAAACAATAATTTTATGTTCTTTCAGCATTAATTTTTGATGTTATACATTAAAGCTAATGATAACTTCTTAAAGGTTTAAGAGGCTCACCTGGAATTAAGGGTGATAAAGGAACTGTTCCACCACTCAATCTACTTATTGGTCCAAAGGGAGAGCCAGGGTTGCCAGGTTTACGAGGAGAACCAGGACTACCTGGTTTCAAAGGAAACAGTGGACCACCAGGCTTTCCAGGTAAGTGTTACTAATATACTTATTGAATCATTTATATCATGGCATGAGAATAATGAACGTTTTTTTATCTCTTTGAAGGTGGAACATGTTCAGTTATGTGAATGCAATACTAAACTGCTCTTTATATGTTATGAATTATTTTATGTAGTACAGCTTAATTTAATTAATACTGCCAAATATGAAAGGAAAAAAAATGATAGTTTTTGGTGACACAGTTATGATCAGTTATGTGAATGATCAGTTATGTGAATGTGATACTGAACTGAACTTTACATATTAGGAATTACTGCATGAATTGCAGCTTAGTTCAACAGATAATGCCAAATATGGAGAGAAAAAAAGTTTCAGCTGAAGCATATTCTACTACATTTCTTCATTTAGAATTGCATTAACCCTATAAAAGCAATATAATAAGCATTTAGCACTAAACAAATTCAACACTAAAATTAAAGCAAAAAGAACTGGACATTTACCAAATTCGTCCCAATTATTATTAAGAAACTATATAAATTCAGACCAGATTTTTTTTCATCTACAGAAGTACAGTTGGAGAAACATTTTGATTCATAATTAAAACTTGGGACCCATGAATGCTAATTTACCTGTCTTGCAGTTTGGTTTACTAATATACCTGAACATGTATTTAAATAACCAGTTTTTAAATTTTGAAAGTCATAAATTTGTATATATTCAGCAAACTTTGGCAAGTCAAGATGGCAGAACAGGTAAATTTAATTTTCAAGCAATAATTTTATTCAGCAGGTGATAATTCTAATTCATATTATGCAAACATGAAAAAATGCATTATATCTAAAACTGTAAAAGCCTGAATCCTTCAACTCTAAACATTCAACATAAATATAAAATTAATTTATATTTATGTTGAATGTTTAGAGTTGATAGTCTCCAATGTACATAAGGGTTCAGTTCTACAAACACTTACACAAGGTGAATTTTATGTATCTTGGTTATTACCATAAGTATTTACTCATCATCAAAATAATTTTTGCATAAATTATTTTGATTATTATTTTGATTATTTATTTTGATTATTTTTGATAAATTTTGTCATAAATTATTTTTGCTATCTGTAAGATAGCAAAAATAATTTATCATTGACTTATATCTGATTTACAATTAGTAATGATAACTGCTTGTTCAGAAAAACATAATGCACAGAGTAAATAATTTTATTTAAAAAAAAAACATGGAATAAACAGTTGGAAATAATTTACAATTCAACTTTGCATATCTTAGTCTGTGTTAACTTGCTTGTGTGAAGCAGCTGAAGTGTTGGTAGAATGTGGTTTAAGTATTAGATGATGAAGAGGAGAATGGGGTTGAGGAAAAGGATGCAGACTCTTCTGTTAGAGGTCGCTAATGAAGTGTGGTTGTTCAACCTTACTTAAGAACTTGTCAAGAGATCTCTGAATAATGGATTTTGGTTTTATATCATAAATGGCCCTGAAACAAGTCAGGTGGAGATGTCTACTGAGTTTGGTGATGGCCCAGTCCTTTGTCAAACAATTAAAATACCCGAGTTCATTCTTTTGGATAAAACCTTTGGGTGGTTCAACATCAGTCAGTAAGTAGTCAATAAGTATATCACTACTTACTTGCTAATATAAATTTCAGCAAATCGATATTTTTATAAGTTTTCATATAAAATTTTACCTACGAATTGTCTTATAACTTGAGTATTGATCCTAACAGTAATATTAAGTAGCTCATCTTGGAGATTTTCTTTATAATGGATGAGAAAAGTTTTTTTATGAAAAAAATATAGTCCAAAATATTATTCTTTTCGTTGAACTAATATTTTTGACAAACTATTATATCATCTAGCCGTCCCATGGCTGAGTGGTTAGCGCACTTGGCTACTGATCTAAGGGACCTGGGTTCGAGCCCCGGGTAAGGCATGGACGTTTGTGTCGTTTTTCTGCTGAGGGCCTGCCATCCTCACAGACCTTCTACTATGGCATATAAACTGACAGTCTCCTGTCAGACCTCTGTGGCAAGCAGCTGCTTGAGGGGGTATTTATTTATTTATTTATTTATTTTATATCATCTACTTGTCCATGTGTTGTTGTTGTTTTTCTTCTTCCCTGCAGTTGTGTCAGAAACATTAATTTATAAAATTTATAATTTTTCGAATAATCTTACGACTATATTTCTTTCATAAAATTCTCTTCGTACATTTCAACTCTATCAATTAAGAAAAAAAAAATTCAAGATAAGAAATACTTATCATTACCATTGGGACCAACACACTCTCTCTCTCTATATATATATAAAGGTCATTCAAATGAAAAGTGGGCATGTCAGAAATAAAACATAAAGGATTTGTTCACCTATATTGTTGATTCCTGTTCAGATATTTGTCTCAACATGAAGTTAGCAACATGATGTCCTGTTCCTAGAATGACTTTTGCTGTTATTTGAGGAATTCTCTGACCATGCACTGTACCTTTTCATCTTGTAATGGTTCACCATTATGATAGGGAATGCATATGTACTTAATCATAATGACACCCTTCAGGACTAGCCTCTTGACATTGTGGATTAAATTTTAAAATTTTTTAAATAAAAAAGATGTGAAAAATCTGAAAAAATACAAATAAAATAATGAAAATCAAAACTTAAAGTAAGAAAAGTTATGTTTTAAGAGTACAGAGAATTTTTTAATTCGAAGTATTTTGTAAATATAGGTTAAAGCTCATTGACGAATTTTCTTATTCCTTTTTATATTGGCCATGGTGCTAATGGCAGCTAAAGTGGGATAATGTAATGGATGATTTTATATTTGTAATAATAAAAATTATAATTAGCATTTTTAATGTATTTTCATTTGAAATCAGGCAAATATCATTTAGCTGTCAAGTGCAAATCTATTTCAAACATTTTGTGTCACTATTTTATATGATTTCAGAAACATTGGTTGGACAGATGGACAGATCAATAAGTAAACCTCTAAGAAAAATGCTTGGAAATATTAAAAGGTTAATAAAATAAATAAATACCCCCTCAAGCAGCTGCTTGCTACAGAGGTCTGACAGGAGCCTGTCAGTTTATATGCCATAGTAGGAGATGAGAGGATGGCAGGACTTCAACAGAAAAATGACACACACATCCATGCCTAATCCGGGGCTCGAACCCAGGTCCCTTAGTTCAGTAGCCAAGCGTGCTAACCACTCAGCCAGGGACAGCTTTAAAAGGTTAAAAGCAGCAAAATGTTTCCAGTTTTCCAAAATTATCAGCCAAGATCTATTTTTGGCACTTGGGAGTGGGGTATCATTTGCACTGTTTGTGTAGGATGCCAGTTGCTATCAGCCAGTTTAGTGCTGCCCTGCATACATATACAGCCGTATCAGAATAATATGACCACCTACCTAATAATGGGAATAACCACCCTTGGCCCTGATGACAGCGGCAAGATGATGTGGCATGGACACAATGAGGTTGCCAGAGAGACACGTGCCCATTTGAACTCCAGCAGAGCATGGAGGTTTCAGAGATGACATGATTGTGGGTCCGCATGCTGAACCTGTCGATCCAAATGGTCCCACAAGTGCTCTATGGGATTGAGGTTGGGCGATTTCACTGGCCAAGGGAGAACGGATACATCGCTGTCATGTTCCTAGAACCAGATACGTACCACCTTAGCGACATGGCCGGGCGCATTGTCCTGTTGGTAGAAACCATCACCACCAGGGTAAATGTCCAACATGAAGGAATCTATGTGGTCAGTGAGGATGGACAGATAGCCATTGGCATTCAGGGACCCATCCAGTGGTACCAGCAGTCTCAGGTCATACCAGGAAAACATCCCCCAGACACACACACTGCCACTGCCAGCCTGTACTTGACTGACAAGCATGTCTGGGTGTTGGTTCTCATGTGTCTGACACTGTATCCACCACAGCCCATCACTTCTGTGGAGTAGAAACCTTGATTTGTCAAAGAAGGCAACCTTTATACACTGTCCAATGATGGTAGTCCCATGCAAACTGTAAGCGTTGTTGCAGATGGACCTTGGTTAACATGAGTGCTTTTATGCAGTGTCGATTCCAGAGACCCATGCATAACAGGGTTCACTCTACTGTTATTGGGGGCATGTATCTAGATGCCCCAAAGTTCATTTGAGTGGTCAATTGCTGCACTGTTGCGCATCAATTGCCCTTTACCAGTCAACGGAGGCGATGTTCTCCTCTAGGATCGATGGCCTTTGGGGCTCCACAGTTATGACATCTGGAGGTACTCAGTGTGCCAGAGGTCCATTCTTGGTGCACCCTTACTACAGCACCTCATGTACAGCCCACGAAGTCAGCTGTTTCCGAGATGTTCCACCCTTGGCACAGTAGCTGATGATCATTCCTTTTTGAACGTCCATCAAATCAATACCTCTGCCCATTGTGCTCAAGTTAGCACTATAGTTCATCTGTCCTGGCCAGTCACTTATATATTGATATATAAGCAGCTGCCCAGGCGCATCACAGAGTGCTGCGCCTGGGCGGGTACACTGTGATTCCGTGGGTGGTCATATTATTCTGATATGACTGTGTATATAGAATACTACAAAGCATGCATGCAGAATATACTACAAACCATGTATGCATAGATAGACAAGAATTTTTATAATATTAACATTATTTTGTGCAACCCATATTTCATCAGTTAATGATGGAAAAATGGCATCATTGTAAAATTTAATCAACATAAACTGGTGATCTATGGAATTTAATAATGTAAAGTGTAATTTGTTAAACTGTGGTTGTACAGATAAAGAAAATGTTACAGGCTTTATTCTAATGGAAGGAATAGGGTAATGGAAGTGCAGCCAAAACATTTCTGTTCACAAATATTGAACAATAACTTTGTATTTGCCATATTGTGGAATTTATATATGGATGATGTAAGCTTTAAAAAAAAATAACATAAATGTGCATTCTTGTTAATCCTTCTTTTCTCATCTGAAATATTTACAATAGCAGTAATTATTGTTTCTACTATAGGTGTTAAAGGTGACCGAGGATCATCAGGACCACCTGGATTACCAGGTGTGTCGGGAGCAACAGGACCCAAAGGAGAACGTGGAGTTTCTGGACACCCTGGTATTCCTGGGGTTCCAGGTGTTCGTGGGCAACCAGGTTTTCCTGGGCTTCCTGGAAGACCTGGAGGAGATACCCTGATGGGCATGCTAGTAGTTAGACATAGTCAATCATTTATAATCCCACAATGCCCTCGTGGAATGGAAAAAATGTGGGAAGGATACAGTTTGCTTTATATTGAAGGCAATGAAAAGTCCCACAACCAAGATTTGGGTAAGAAATTTTATTTTCTTATTTAGCAATATTAAAATATGGCCTTTTTAACAGTAAATCTAATTCCTAAGAGTTTTACATGGTATGCAATCACTGTCAAAAAATACATTAAACTATCACAGATTCAAAGCAAGATGGGAAATATTTTAAATATGTTTGATATTGAACAAGGTGACAAGGGAGAGATATCTTATTTTAGGCAAAAACTGTTTTGCTTCCTGCTTAAACAAGAAAAGGATGTTACTATGAAATAATTTAGCTTAATCAAAATGTTCTTTTTTTTTAGTCATAGATAGCAATAAAAGTTTTGGCATCAAATTTCACTGTAACATTCAATGAAACGGAAACAAGTCATTTATTAATTTTATTGAATCAATGTACTCCCATGTCTAATTTCAATACACATGATATATTATGGCATACCTATTATGACACAAACTAAGTCTCATTGATTCATTTGACCAATAGCATTAATAGAAAAGCACTTTTTTTACAACTAATAGTTAAATGGATCCATCAAAGAATTGGTACAATCACTAAAAGAAGTGTGAATAATTCTAGTTTTGTTTAATCTTTCCATTCAACTCACTGTGAACTTCTGCTGATAACCTGACAGGTATCTGGTGATATTCCTTTTTGTCCACACCCAGCTCAAAGTGTCTGATGTGATCATTAAGATTGCTATGCTGAGCCAGGGCTTTAATTTTGCAATTTTGGGTTGTATATGATGGTAACTAAATCCATATTGGGTTAAAAAAAGATATCAAACTATTTAAATAAAAATATGTTTGATTGAATGGGTGTCACATGAAGTGGAAACATATTTCCCCCAGTCCTTTTTCCTATGAATAAGTAAATGCAGGCCCAGCATCAGGCTGACTGGTGCAAAACCAAATATTGTGCCCCTCCCCAACACACACATATATATGAAATGTTTTTTTTTTTCAAAATCTTTATGCTAATTCCTGCTTTGTCCTATGTGAGTCATGTGTAATCTGGTGTTCCCAGCTTAAGTCTCAACTGTGAAATCATTGAGATTTTTCTCTTTAACCAAGGGTGCCCTGCAGATATAAAGAAAAAGATACAGAGACTTTTGGAAATTCAATTTGAAGGACTGACCAGACATCCCCAGAAAATAGGGACATCTGTTCACCCTAATTTGACAGCTCACAAAGTAAAATTCTAGCCTCAATTTTTCAGTCACCTGGCATTATAGATAAAAAAATTTATAGACCAAATTTTTTTATAATATTGTTACCACTACTATTCTATTAGTAAAAAACCTGATTGTGATATACAGTTAATATATATATATTTTTTTAATCTAAAAATAGTTTCCAAGGCATTTATGAGGACCTTTATTTGTTATGGAGAGAGTTTTTCATCCAGAGACTATCCCCTTCAAAAGACCACAATCCATTACATGGGACATTAAGCTGTGGCACTGTGTGCAAGAGAGCTATATCCTCTACATGTTAAAGAATGTAACATGTAATAGCACTCCGGATGGCTTTGATAGGAGGCTTCAGTCTCCTCATCTGTCCATTGGATTCCCTTCCCCTCCCCAACTGTGAGCCTTTGTAGTCCTTGTAACTTGACCATTTAGTCCATTGTTTGTATATAAGTGTCACTCAGAGGAAAACCCAAGCCTTAGGTTAGAAAAGAGACATCAATGGGCATGGAAAAGTTGCTGTTCATTAGATGAAATACTAAGTCATGGTCTTGACAAGTGACTTTCATTTATCACTTAAAAGCTGTCCACTGGGTCCCCTTCCCAGCTCAGAGCCCTTGGGGGTTCTTCTGACCTGACCTATACCCCAATTTATAAACAAACGTATCTCTCAGAGATAAAATAGTAACCCTACAACAGAATAATTTTGGTAACAAATTAGTGGTAAATTACTAGAATTTTTTTTAAAAAAAGGAAGGTTACTTTATAAAGTACTAATATTCTAACATAGGAACACTAATTTATGGGAAATTTGATATATAAATATTTAAAGGAATAGCTCTGATTTTTTATCTGTAGCTTTGAACAAATAATAATGGATTGTGAACAATCAGCAAATAAAGATGGACCATAAACAATCGGCTTTATTTTCCCTACTGGAAATTCCTTTCCTTGCTGCAGACCAGAACTTGTGTTCCCAAACCCTTTCCTTAGTTCTCTAAAGCAACATTCTTCAAACTTTTTTGATCACACACCCTTATATCAGCAGAAAAAAATAGCATGCACCCCCATATATAGATTTGTTTCCAAAATTTTCTCTTCATAGCATGCTTCTTTCAAAAAATAGTTACTTTCTCCCTCATTGTTAAAATGTCAACCTTCACTTGGAGGGACAAATTAAGAACGTTTACTTTTTCAAAGATGTCTGCTAGGTAGCATATACTGACAGCCACTTGTCATCATAGAAAAGTTTTTCAAAATTAGAACACACCTCTAAAAGAATGCAAACTATTTCCTAAATTAAAAATAACTTAAAATTCTCTGTCATTGAGCAATAAAATTTTAAAGTTTTTCATTCGAACTATTTGCATGTTAAAAGTTTTTAGGAGAAAACTCAGAAGCTTTTTTGGAGTAAGGACAGCACTCTGTCTGCAGCGAAGTGACACTATGTGTTGACATTAAGGCTGTTTAGAGCTTCTTTTCACATTCGTGAAGAGCAATTCCAATGTCTCAGTTGCAGGTCATTATTTACATATATTTATACGTACAATAGCATCGCAGACTATGGTTCCACACATGCAAGCAGTGTGGCATGCTCCCAGTCTATTGTTGCCACGTGTTGTACTGCTATTGTCAGCAGCGATCATCGTTAGCTTGTTTTGGCTGATATCTGTTTGACGTTCTGTGAACCTCTCTTGCAAAGAATGTATGGTTTTTCTGATGTAGCAAGCAACAGAATTATCCAGCAAATGTAAGGGAAATCGGTATATGCCTGATTTTTGAAGTAGGCTAAATTTGTCTCTGTCCCTTTTCATAATTTTCTTCAGATTTGGAGCTGGGCTGAAAACAACTTTGATATTTTGGGCTCTGAGTAACTTGCGTACTGCTTTGCATAGGCCAGGAACTTAATATATAAGTTCGGCATAGGTAGCACGTTCAGAATCGGTGATTGGGGGAGAGCCGAGCCTCTTCTGTTTTCAGTTCTATATTTATTGATTAGCTTTTCAACTGTTGTTGGGTTGTAGCCATGGGATGTAGCAATAGAATGAATGTTTTGAATATCTTTTTTAAGCAACTGCTTGTTTGAAGATATGATGAAGGCCCTATGGGTGAGGGAACAGAAGACTGCAATTTTGTACACCTGTGGGGTGCATGAGTTCACACATATGATGAAGGGGATGTAAGTGGGCTTTCAGTATACTGATGTTGTCAAGGCTTCTGTGTCTTTTTGGATGAAAACATCCAAAACATTTTGGAAAAGAGTTTTTGGATGAAAACATCCAAAAAGATGATGCAGGAGTCTTGATAACAACAGTATATTGAAAGCCCATCTACGCCCCCTCTGTCACATGTGCGGACTCATGCACCTCATGGGCATACAAAATTGCAGCCTTCTGTTCCCTCACCCATAGGGCCTTCAGTGTATCTTCAACCGAGCAGCTGCTTAAAAAAGAAATTCAAAACATCCATTCCATTGCTGCATCCCATGGCTACAATCCAACAACAATAGAAAAGCTAATCAATAAATATAGAATCTAAAACAGAAGACTTGGCTCTCCTCCCAATCACCAACTCCAAACGTGCAACCTTTGCCTGACCTTGCGAAGTTCTTAAATTCCTGGCCTATGCGAAGCATTCCACAAGTTACTCAGCGCCCAAAATTGTTTTCAGCCCAGCTCCAAATCTGAAGCAAATTATCGAAAGGGACAGAGACAAATTTAGCCTACTTCAAAAATTAGGCATATACCAATTTCCCTTACATTTGCTGGATAATTCCACTATTTAGTACATCCAAAAAACCATACATTCTTTACAAGAGAGATTCTCAGAGCATCAAACAGATGTCAACTAAAACAGGTTAACGATGGCCGCTGCTGAGCTAGCAGTATAATACGCAGCAACAATAGAGTGGGAGCACACCACACTGCTTGCACGTGCATCCACTTTCTACAGAACCATAGTCCGTGAGGCTACTGAAATAATGACCTCGCCCATCCCCACCTGCAACTGAGACACTGGAATTGCTCTTCACTGAAGACAGAATGCTGTCCTTGCTCCAAAAAGCTTTTGAGTAGTCTCCTAAATACTTTTAACATGCAAATAGTTTGGAGGATAAACTTTTAAATTTTATTGCTCAACCACAGAGAATTTTAAGTTATTTTTAATTAATTTCTGAGAAAGAAGGTACTTTTAATTGTGTATTTTCTAAACTTTGCATAAGTAAAATGACTGCAAAATTTCAATATATTAGCAAATATATTCTTTTAGTTTTCCTTCATATTTTTCCTGGAAATTAAAAATCTTTCTAAAAAAAATTGTAAATTAGAATCATTAAATTTCTTCATGCACCCCTCTTTGAAGACCTCTGCTCAAAAGAATAAAATTTACATAATATGATTAACTTTTGTGTGTTTCATAGATATTTAGCATGAAACTAAGGTAATCATTTGAATCAAAATGCAAACATTTGTATTTTACACAACAAAGTATAATAATTTTGGTTTTATTTACGTTTATATTATGGTGTAGGGTAGTTGAGTGTTGTTGGTGAAGTATGAATTTTGCTGCAAGAACCACATGTACAGACTTCAAATTTGCCAACCACACAATATCAGGTGAAAACAAGAGGGACTCCAATATGAAAATTCTGAGCATCTACTCCTCAAGGCTACTTTAATGCCTGTAATATAGAATGAATTCCTTCTCCTCTTGCATACTGGGAAAGTTATCTCAGCATGAGTTAATTTTTTTCTCAAAGTATTACTCCACTTTCCATCATGGGTTTATGCATAAAAATTTAAATAAGCACAAAGATAAAGTCTCAAGATACTCCAGAAACAGTAAAGATACATAGATTTAACATAGACTTACACAGCCAGATAATGGAGAAAAACTAGAGTTCTACGTGGTCTGTTACTATGTGTGTGTGTAGTAAAGGATTTAAACATATCAAGTTTGAATTGCAAAACATAAAGTCGGTACCATAGAATTTTACCTTGAGCTAATGCTTACTAATTCTAGCATTTTTCTTGTTATCAAACAATTAATTGTTATCAAACAAATATTCAAGTTTGAATTGCAAAACATAAAGTCGGTACCATAGAATGTTACCTTGAGCTAATGCTTACTAATTCTAGCATTTTTCTTGTTACCATAGGTTTTGCAGGTTCATGTTTGCAGCGCTTCAGTACAATGCCATTCCTCTTCTGTGATTTCAACAGTGTATGCAATTACGCTAGTCGCAATGACAAATCCTACTGGCTTTCCACAAATGCCCCTGTGCCTATGATGCCAATAGGTGACAGCACAATCCAAGAATACATTAGTCGTTGTGTGGTGTGTGAAACTCCTGCAAATGTGATAGCAGTTCACAGTCAATCATTAACCATCCCAGACTGTCCTCAAGGGTGGAACTCCTTATGGATAGGCTACAGCTTTGCTATGGTGGGTATAATTGATTTCTTTCTATGAATAAATTTAATGTCGATTGAATTATTTCATTTTGTGCAGAATTGCACTTGTCCCTTGAAATACAAAGTATTTACCTAAAACTATGACATGTACCAAAATAAGTATCACTCTTATTATGACATCAATATCAATAGTTTAGGGGAAAAATTATCTTGAGCTGGGTGGGATATGAACCCACGACCTCCTGATAACATATCAGGTGCTCTGACTACTGATCACCATCTCCTGTAATTAATGTTATGAACTTACTACCAACAGTACACAATTCTCTGTGTCTCATGAAGGTATTGTTCCAGCTGCTCATAGCCTCAAAAGGGAGTCCCAGCTGGGTCAGCATTGAGATTTATCTCTGCAAAACTCCCCGCTCTGTCCACGGCCAGTAGGGGATACTGATGGCTAGGAAAGGTTACCGTCCATCAGATGGGTGCTAAGCCGTGTCCCTGTGTGTGGGAGAGCCATACCCTGTGCATGTTAAAGAACATGTTGGATGGCCTTGACGGGAGGCTACCATCTGTTTCCCAACAGCTGTTCCAATGGGTCTCCTCCCCCAACTTTCTCTGAGCTTTTGGTCCTTGTGATCTGGCCATTTAGCCCATAGTGTGCAAAAAAGTGCCGCTCAGAGGTAAAACAACCCAAATCATAGCCTCAAGAAACAATGATAAGCATGTCATAAAAATGGAGAGTATGTGTTAACATTAGAGTCACCACATTATAATGTTGTGTGCTAATATATTCAGCAATATATTTTGGCACAATGCCACTCCTGTAATTTCAAGCGTCTTTAACTATGAATTGTGCTCATAGATAGCCAGTTATCAAAACTCCATTTGTATCAAAGGCTGCTTTCTGACATCTAATTTATCATGTTCATAATTCACATTGTTTGAAATCAGTGGTTCTCAAACTTATTTACATTTAAAATTAAATTTAATGATTATTTGTCTGGAAAACATTATTGTAATACAGTCCACTAAACGATGTAATGGATGCTACTAAAGATTAAGCTTGTTGTCGCTTAACAATCTTTCACAAGATCTCGAAGATAATGTCATAGGCAAGACCTGATGTGTTTAATTTTTTAATTTTGATAACATTTGTAGTTCTAGTAAATGCACTTTCATCAGATGTAGAACTTAAGGTGAAATTTTTGCATTGGGACTGTGTGAGTTAAATGAACTCCAATGTTTATTTGCTTGTGCAGCTGCTTATTTCATATACACTGAAGAGCCAAAACATTATGACCACCTGCCTAATATAACGTTGGTCCTCCACATGCCACCAAAACAGCTCTTACCTGGCAAGGCATGGACACTGCAAGATTTCTAAAAAGGTGTTTTGTGGTATCTGGTACCAACGTGTTACCAGCAGATCCTTTAACTCTTGTAAGTTACATGGTTGAACCACCACAGATGCTTGATTGATGTCTGGGGAATTTGAAGGCCAGGGCAATACCTGGAAGTCTTCCTCATGTTCTGCAATCCATTCTTGAACAATCCAGGCAGTGTGGCATGGCACATTATCCTGCTGAAAGAAGGCACTACTAGAGGGATATACCATTGCTATGAAAGGATGTACCTGGTCTGCAATGATGTTTAGATAAATGGTAGACATCATAGTTTAATGCACATGAATGACTGGACCCAGGGTTTCCCAACAGAACATTGCCCAAAGTATTACACTTCCTCCACCAGCTTGTTTTTGTCCCATGGAGCATCCTGGTGCCAACACTTCCCCAGGTAAACAATGCACACATATCCAGCCATCCATATGGTGCAACAGGAAATGAGGTTCATCGGACCAGACCTTCCAATCATTTAAGGTCCAATTTTGATGTTTGCATGCCCAATGTATGTGCTTTCAATGGTGAACTGAGGTTAGCATAAGAACTTGGAGTGACCTGCAGCTACACAGTCCCATTTTCAGTAGGGTTCAATGTACTGTGTGTTGTGACACATTACTCCCGTCATCAGCATTCCAATTATGGGTGAGTTGCACCACAGTATCCCTTCTGTTGGCTTGTATCATACGGGATAGCCTTTGCTCACTTCTGGCATTGATGAGCTGTGATTGGCCCACACCTTGCCAGTATTTCGTGATTTTTCCCTCCTTGGACCACTTTTTGAAGGTACTACCCATGGCTGACTGTGAGCACCCCACAAACCTTGCCATCTTGGAAATGCTCTGACCCAGTCCTTTGACCATTAAAATTTGGTCTTTGTCAAACTCACTTAAATCTGCTGCCTTTCCCATCTGAAGAGCAAGAATAACACTGATTAACAGGCAAAATTCCCCGCCCTGCCCACGGTCAGTAGGGGACACCGATGGGCTTGGAACGGATGCCATCCGTCGGATGGGATGTTAAGCTGTGGCCCTATGTGAGGGAGAGCTTGAGCATGTTAAAGAACACACTGGATGGCCTTGATGGGAGGCTACCATCTGTCTCCCAACAGCTGTTCCAGTGGGTCCCCTCCCCCAACCTTCTCTGAGCCTTCAGGGTCCTTGTGACTTGGCCATTTAGCCCATTGTGTGCAAAAAAGTGCTGATCAGAAGTAACACAACCAACCAACCAACTGATTAACAGAGCTCAGTATCAGGTGTTATTTATATCGTTTCATGACCTTCACATGCACCATCGTTTACCTGCAGTTGCTTCGATTTGCATAAAGATGTGCTGGCCATAATGTTTTGGCTCATTGGTGTATATATATATCCCAGCACATCTATGTGTTGTAATGTAGGGATCTTAGAGTGAGAAGAAAACCAGGGACAGTGTTACATGCTTGGCATTCACAATTTTGCAAAAATTCAGGTAATACTTTCTTTTGATTATTAATGTTTAATTTAGAGTTAGTACAGAAATAATACAGATAACTTTTCTAGTACAGAAATAAAATAAAGTGCTTTATAATAAAAGTTTTTCACAAAGTCATAGAAAACTTTTACCTAGTGCTTATTAGATCCTAATTGACTTGCGTTTCAAAAAAAGCACTCTACACAAAAATTACCCTCA
The DNA here is from genome assembly GCA_038380435.1 of Ryuthela nishihirai. NCBI lineage: Eukaryota > Metazoa > Arthropoda > Arachnida > Araneae > Heptathelidae > Ryuthela > Ryuthela nishihirai. The sequence continues at coordinate 34,472,281 of JAWZYU010000026.1, forward strand.
CTTTTTGTATTTGTATGGAGTCTGCTTGTAGCTTCTGATATATCACTTGCAATGTACTTATCTTAGAAAAATAAATAATAAATAAATACCCCCTCAAGCAGCTGCTTGCCACAGAGGTCTGACAGGAGCCTGTCAGTTTATATGCGAAAGTAGTAGATCTGTGAGGATGGCAGGACCTCAGCAGAAAAACAACACACACAACCAACCCAGGTCCCCAAGATCAGTAGCCAAGCGTGTTAACCACTCTTAGAACCATTCACAAATTGATCTACAACTTCATCACTCATGCATATCATAACCTTGACCAGTACAGCTTCAAGCCTGCTGGTCTTTGTAATTTTTAAACATTATTGCACCATCTTAGAAAACATAAACAACCACCCTGAAGCTATGGATGTATAAAACTGGCATGAACCAACACTAACAAGATATAACTAATAGGGAATAAACAAGCATGGACATGAATTACCTGTGATTCACATGGCTGCAAGACAAACAATATCTTCATGGTCATATGCATTATATTTATAAAACTTACATTAGGTACTTCCAAATATTTTTTTTTTATTATAGGTTATTCTTTACATCATTTTTTGTAGTAATTTAAAATAAAAAAAGTGGCCTTTACATAAAATATTTTTATAGCACAGCACTCAACATGTTAAAAAAAAATTGAACTAATAATATATACTCACATCTAAAAAAAATTATATTACTTTTCCAGCTATTTTTTTTTTCATTTTGTTTTTATATCAATGGCTACATTTTTTTAAATTTTCTAAAGCCTCTTTTAACTTTCCCTGATACTTAAGCCACAGGAAACAATGAATATGAATGCATTCCATATCTTCCAATGAATCTATAGAAATACAAAAAAAGGCAACGATCTACATTTTGTTATCTATGTCACTGAAATCTTATTTAACTCTGTAAAGAGAGTGTAACGCTCCAAACAATGTAGAATACTTAAAGTTTATTGCTCCGGATAGCTTTGAACGGGCGCCAGGCAATCATTAACAAATTGCCAAAAATGTAAAATAAGTTGATTTAGGGTTCCAGTGCCAGTGAGCGTTCATAAGTGAGAGTCAAAATGTTTCTTAACAATAAGAGTTAATGTAAAAAAAAAGATTCTAAATTCGCGTTGCTCAAGATAAAAACTACAGACTCAAAAGTTGTAACATAACAAAATAAATTTATTTCCAAAAATAAGTAACTCACCAAGACATCAATGAAGAAACTAAAATCTGTGCTACTCGCACGGTGCTACGCACCCTACTACATCTCTCTGCTCTCTCTACAACTCTCAAGTGACAAATCCCTCAAGTGCCTCGCAGGGCACGGTTTTGACAATTGGGCCGGCGCATGCCGGGAAAGACATTTGCATACAATGACGGACGCAAGCTATGACGCAAGAGGGGGCGTGTCCTTGGCACGCGCTTTAACGGTTACGGTCGGAAATTCGGAGTTGCGCGTACGCAACTCCTAGAAACTTGAAAACGAGTGCTGTGATGCCGAAAAGGAAATAAAAATCCCCAAAATGATAAATATAACGTAAATTAAACAAAAACTGGTTAAGGTAAAGCAAAAGTGAACGATGGGGCATCACAAGAGTATAATGTAAAGAGATTTAAATGATTCTATCAGAAATTTTAATATGTAAAATAAAAATAGTTACTAGGCTCTCCATTGAAAGATTATGATCTTTGATGAAAACCACCAACATTTTTGTGTTGTTCAACTGCCAAAGGACAACAAAATTTTTAGCTTTGATTTCAACACAAAACAGCGGTGGACCTAAAATATATATTTGTCACTGATCCATAATAAACTTGATTTGATGAAGACTTTTGTGAAAACTGTGAAATAAGAGATTTTGTTTAAAGCAGAAATTCTCAAGAATAAGTGAAGATCAGAGAAGAAACATTTATGGGCCAACATATACTAGGGAAACTATGAAAGAATGTATTTTAGTAACATTTTGGATGCAGTTAAGGAGCAGCTTGGAAAGTTTTGAAAGGGAAGAAATGCATTAAAGCTTATAAAGCAATGGGATGAAAGGCATCCTTAACAGCTCATTTTCTTACACTCGCAAAACGTTTTCTTTCTAAATATCATTAGTAATGTGCTTGGGAAAAGATTCCACTAGGATCTTGCTACTGAAATATTAACCAAAGCAGATGGAACTGAAATATTAGTCAGCTACTGCTGGATACTGAAAGCACCAAATACTGCTGTAAATGTAATGCATTTACAAAAAATTATGCAATTTTAAAATGAGAAAGAAGCAACATTAATTTATTCATTAAAAAAAGCAAATCACAAAAGATAATAATCAATAGTATAGTTAATCGTACCTATTGCATCATTATGTACACAGTAATAATTTATTCTATTAATTTTTTTAAAAAGTTTTTAAGATGACACAGCTCATCCATAAAATCAGTTACTTGCATACAGCAGTGTACTGATAATTCCTGTAATCCTTGCATTGGGGGAGGTTGGAGGTCTCTATAAAAAAATGTGTGGTGAAATTTGATATACAACTATTTAAAAGAATATCCCAGAATTTTTTTCTATAGCTTTGAATGAATAATAACAGATCGTGAAATGTCAGCTTCATTTTCGGTATTAGAAGTTCCTCTCCTTTCTCCCTGAGGGCCAAAAGCTTTAATAAAATTTGCATGATATGATTAACTGTTGGGTAAGAGTTTCATAGGTATACTAATTTCCCTAAATTAAGGAACAATGTGAAAATGCATTGGATGTGAATTGGGAATTAGATGTACATAAACACTGTGCATAAGAATAACAGTGGAAAAATGTAATAACACCTTTAATTCCCAAAATTATGTATGAATACAGGCACATGATTAAGGTGGTCAACTGAGATAGCCCTTGTTGTTCAATATGGAGTGTGGTCCCTTTTATTGTTATGCAGGCCTCTCAACAATGTCTCATACCTGTTCATACTGTCCAGCAGTGCTGTGGTAATAATCTCCATTGCTCTTTAAAAACATGTCAAAGCTCTGGGAGGTTGGCAGGAGAGAGATTCAAGGGAGCCACCCATATCCCGATAGCATTCCATGCATATTCTGTCAGATTTAGGTCTGGAGACCAGGCTGGCCACTCGTTAATAGTGTTATTTGCCAGATACTGATCAACAAGGGGACAATGGTGCAGGCAAGCATTATCATCCTATAGGAGAAAAGTACTACTTATTGCACCCATATGTTGTTCCATGAGTGGAACCAAGATTTCATTCCTATGCCTGCAACTGGTGATATAGCCTTTTGGAAGTACATACAAATTTGTGTAGCCACTAAAATATTTCTTTCCAAACCATGACACTACCACCATCTAAGTGTCCAGTTCATGTATATTTGTAGCATGATAGCATGTTCCTGGTTCCCTCCATATGATACCATGAATCACTGTGGAGGGAAAATCTCAATTCATCTGCAAATAGCATTGACCACCATTACTCCCGAGTCCAGTTGGCATATCTGCACCAGTTTAGACAGTCCACCCTGTGACATCCAGTCAAGCGTACACACACCACTGACTGCCTAGTGTACAGGCACATCTCATGAAGGGGGTGGGGGTGGCTCAGTCGGTAGCGCGCCAGGCTCGTAATCTGTAGCTCCCAGGTTCGAGTCCCAGCTGGGTTAGCGTTGAGATTTATCTCTGCAAAATTCCCCACCCTGCCCACAGTCAGTAGGGGACACCGATGGGCTTGGAAAGGCCGCCGTCCGTCGGATGGGATGTTAAGCCGTGGCCCCGTGTGCGGGAGAGCCATACCCTGTGCACGTTAAAGAACACGCTGGATGGCCTTGACGGGAGGCTACCATCTGTCTCCCAACAGCTGTTCCAGTGGGTCCCCTCCCCCAACCTTCTCTGAGCCTTCGGGGTCCATGTGACCTGGCCATTTAGCCCATGGTGTGCAAAAAAGTGCTGCTCAGAGGTAAAACAACCCAACCCATCTCATGAAGTCTTCTGTGTATGATGTTGGCAGATATTACCATTCTACTTGCTGTTATATGGTCTGATAGCAATTGATGTGGGTTATTTGCTCCTCTGGGCACATGACCCAGATAATGGCCCTTCCTTGGAGTTGTTACCTGTCATTGTCCACAACTGAATCATCTGGATGCAATGTGTCCTTGTTTGAATCAATACAATACTAAAGTATGCATTTATATTAAACAATCTGGCAACATCTGCTTGACTTTGGGCTGCCTTTTGCCAACCTATAGTTCGCCACCACACTTCTTTCAATGTCTGGTAGACTTACTGAACAAATCTGGTATCTTGAAAACTTGCAGGAGAACCAGAGAACCGCTTCGAAATAGCCACTTTCAACACAATGTATTTGCATAACATACATCAGTCCTGCATCCTATTTTACATACTATATATGACTTTCATGCATTTCTATACGTTTTACCATATCAAGTTTTTTCCCTTTATTCCTTAATGGAAACCAGTGTTAAGGTATAAAGCTAAATTGTTTGATCAAAATGTACACCCTATTTGTATTTTATGAAGAAAAATGTAATAACTTTAGTTTTATGTAAAATATCTGTTGGTTCTAAAAATTTAATTACTAAAAACTATAAAAAAATCTTAAAACAAAGGTATTTATATGAAATAAAAATTTAAATAATTGAAAGGTAATGGATTTTCACAAAAGTGTCCCCAAGACAATTCTTATGGGGTGAGAGATTTTCCAGTACACCACTTTTTTTTTGCATGCCATGTACACTTGATCAGCCCTGCTCAGCATACATATCACTTGATCAGTTTGCATGCCATGTACACTTGATCAGCCCTGCTCAGCATACATATCACTTGCTGAAATCCAGGCCTTTCACATCTTCCAGGAGACTAACTGAAAATATGCTTGAGGACAAAAGTTAGGGTTATCCAAAGAACAGGCAAATTATGAAAATGCAACTGAGCACATATGCTGAGATGCATATACATAGAATAAGGTAGTGTTTAAATTGAGTGGGTTGACTGTGATGCACCCAGTTCATATAGTACAGGAATTATCCACTACTAAGGAAATTTTGATGTACAAATGGCACAGACATACCTATCAGTGATTCATTCCAGTGAAGAGCAATCAGTCAAATGAAAGGTATCAACCACAAGTGGAGGTTGTAAGAGTCCTGAATGTTCACCCAAATACTATCCGAATTCTGAACAGTTCCTGGAAGCAGGAAATCTTGGAAAGCAGTAGAAAGTTGACCGAAGGTCACAAAAGGAGTAGATGACCTGTATCTGGTTGTTCAATTGCTAGATACCAAATGGAGTTATGAGCATGGCAACTCTCTTCCTAGTTTGCAGCCATCAGAGGATGTAGTCTCACACCAAACCATAGCTCTTAGATTGCAGGAAAGAGGTCTGTAATGTAAGATTACATATGATTTGTCTCCACTGTGCAATGCAATGACAGACTCATTTCTGCTGGTGCTGTGTGTGGATCCAGAGAAATGGTTCAATGTGATATTCACATCAGTCTAGATTATCTAGTCCAATTCTCAATGTTTCTTCACCTGAATAGAGAGGGACTTGATACTGTCCCATTCATTTAAGAAAAGATATTAGTATAGGAGATATGGAAATGGTGTGGGTAGGCATAATGTCCTTTTGATGTAAAGAGTATCAAGAGAAATATTTGACTGCTCTAAAATCCAGAGAAGTCCTTGACCCTATGTCAGGTTTTTCATATGGACAGGAAGCTTCCAGCTCCTTCTAATGGACAATAATAGTCACTCCCACAGAGCTCATCTGGTGGAAGAATTCTTTCAAAATGAAGATATTGCCCAAATGGAATGGTCAACAAGATCTTACCATTAATCCCATTGAGATGACAGGTGTCAGCCTCCTCTCAGAACCTTGTATGAGTTACAAATTGTTTTTCAGGAAAAGTGAACTAGAATATTCCCAGGACACCTGTTAACTCTCATTAACAGCATGAAAGTTAATTGTGAGTGATTATATCTGTAAGAAATAATCATACTCCTTACAGATACAACCTCCTTTGTTTAATCTTTATTTTCAGATATGCATATGCTATCCATAGTAAATACACAGATTACCTGTAGAGACAGACTTCAAACATTAGTTAAAATATTCTGAAAAAAATTCATTGCCGACACGGCAGGAATCGAACCCGCATCTCTCCAGATTCATGCCAGAGCCACTACCATTAAAGTAATCTACATTAATGTGCCTCATTAACCAGGAGAAGTGCAATGGGTATAACAATTCATAATATATTATCACAAATATGGTTATTAATACTCACTACCCTGTGTACCAGGATAACTTACATATGAGTATAACCTTTGTCGATCAGCTACTATTTACTCACTTCCAGATATTATTTGAATATTCCTACTTACTAAGATATAACTTTTGCTATCTACTCAAAGGAACCTAGATGGGAAAAACAAGTAAAGTCTATTTAACAGAAATATGTTGTAGGCTGGTACTGCTGCACCGGTTCTTAGATGCGATGTTATTTGCATGGTGACCTTGCGCCAGATGTAGTAGCACTTTAAGTCCTTACAACCAGTCCTTATACATAATGATGTTATAATTATAATGCACACAGTTGTTTTGATGTCACTCCGTTGGTTTTAACCTTTACTCCAAGGATCTTCTTTGGTAAAGTATCGGTGGTCGTTCTGGGTGAAATCAGTACTGGGCTGAGTTTGCGTTATTTTCTTGCAGAAGCTCCTACAAACGACTGTTGGTGGACGATTGCAGATTTTTTAGCAATGCCTCAGCTAACCTTTTAGTTGAAATCACTAACAGTCAATGCTGTTATTAGTTCTTTTTTATGAGTTGAGTTTTATTGGCTGTTTAACAACGAAGTAGGAACTCATAAAAAAGAACTAATAACAACATTGACTGTTAGTGATTTCAACTAAAAGGTTAGCCAACTTAAAAGGTAGTAATATTTATTAATTATTGTGGGTTACTTATTCTGTTGAGTAATGAGATGTTTTTTATACTCTAGTGTCAAATTTAATATGCTAATCTTAAGTGATAAAAATGTTCACTGACCAAAAAAAAAAAACACAATGCATTTATGGTTTAATATCCTTAACTTATAATGAAACAAGATGTGGTAAAAATAGAACATTCTCGTTACTGGACCATAAACAGAACTTGGAGGGTTGTCCTCAGTGGTCAGTTGGTTTAAGGGAGGATCCATCCAAATGTCTTAGGGATGAATGTTTTAAAGAGGGAAGAAAGGCAAGGTTTAGTACCAACTTTCTTTTTTTGACAAAAATAAAAATTGAATCTGATTAATCCTAGATAAATTCACCAGTTTCTTACAAATGCAGAAATTGTAATATAAAAGCCTATTAAATACAAAATCTCGACAGGAAAACAATATCAAAATACTGAGTTAGTTCATGTTGAAATGAAGAAATATGTGAAAAGTGAAATGGAAAAACTAAGTTGTTGTACAATGGCATGTAGTCTTCTTTTAACTAAAATGCATTAAATTATTTGAAAGTAGTGAATCCACACCCGCTTCCTTACATTAGAACATTGCCTCCTAGTTCTATGATAACTCAAAATGGATAAACAGTTACCACAAATCTTATTTTGCACTGCAACTATATTATTCCATACACAACACATTTTAATATACATATTTTTATCACAATGCATTATGACCATTTTGTTAAATTTTATACACAGTAAATCCCTGGATTAATGTTCCCTCAAATGCTATTCCCTAAACATTTCCATGTGGCTTCAATTAACATTGTTTTACTTTAATAACATCTTCTAAACAATTAAATTATATTTGCTCATAATCTAATGTGTATATATGAATAAATCCTAGCATTAATTTGTTTTATATTTAAGTATATAATTCCTAAAAAAACAGGAATTTTACATTTAACACTGAATATTCTGTGTGAACTCTGAACTAAGTGGGTAAAACTATCCCACTGTTTGATTTAATACATCAAGTAACTCATACTCATACATTTGAAATGAATCAGAATTTATTTAAATGGTAAACTGCAATTAAATCCATTTGAAAGTAACCATATTAAAAACAAGAGATTAGTACATTTACAATTTATATGTTGTTCTCTCTACTAATCAACTATCTGGTCTGACTACTTAAAATAAAACTATTACAAGTTTCGCCCAGTGAAAACCAATGAGAATCTATAATAATTGTCTTTTTCCCAATAGCATACTGCAGCAGGAGCAGAAGGTGGAGGACAGTCACTCTCTAGTCCAGGTAGCTGCTTAGAAGACTTCCGTGCCACACCTTTCATCGAATGCAATGGAGGACGTGGCACATGCCACTATTTTGCCAATAAATTCAGCTTCTGGTTAACGACTGTTGATGAAGAAGAACAATTTGAACGACCAGTTAGCACAACATTGAAGGGCAATGATCTGCGGTCACGGGTTAGTAGGTGTAATGTGTGTATTAAAAATACAAGATCTTCACCATGAGAATCTATATATCTTGTAAGTTGGTGCTTTCGACATACATGCACAGACATTCATGTTTTAATGAATTGTTGCCAACAAATCCTTTGGAAATTTTTGAGCAAAGCTTCAACTTCTCTATGTGTACATAAATACATTGCTGTGTATGTAATAAAATAGAGCTTTTGTCCAAGTAATGTTTTATACACTGGGAAGCTATATAGTGCTTGTTTATATGTCCAAAACAGCAAGCTGCTTGCTGTACAACACTGCCATTCTAAATGACAAAGTCAGGCCATATAGTTGATTAGTAGAGAGACTTTTACTACATTGTCTAATTAATACTGAAGAAAAACAGTTTGATAACCTTTTCTATTAACTAAATTTTTACATATCATATGAAATATGGAGATTTTATATACTGCTGAAGTTACAAAGAGAGAGTGTTTAGCTAAATTAAGTAAACTTAAAATTTGTGATTAAACTTTTATATAAAAGAAAATTTTTTCATTGCCTATATTTGCTTTTGACATATTTTTGTAGTAAAAGAAGTGCCTGATGATAAAAAAATAAGACATTTATTGATGAAATTTGTTATTTTTCTTATTCACTTTTTACTGTAATATATTCAATGGTGCCATATTTCTAAGTGCTCTTGATGTGTATAGTAAAATGTGTGACCAAGTCTGCACAAAAAACCTTTTTTGTATAATATTTTAGTAAGACTAATCATTTCTAAAGAGATGTTTTTATTGCTTGTGAATGTGATAGTGAAAAATAAAATGTGCATATGAAAAATAAAATGTGCATAGTATTTTTTTTGTCAATGCATGAGTTGCTGCACCCTATAATGAAGCATTTAAATTTTAATTATTCTTCAACATTTGAAAATAGTTATAATTTTTGCGAGACTATTTCTTTCTCAACTGTTAGTTGTCACTGAAACTTTTTAAGTGTAGCCATTGAAAATCAGAGATTTAAATTTGCAGGTTTATTTTCAGTTTCTGTCATAACTGAGGTGCAACTCTACCAATCTTGTTTTTATGTTACATATATGCTCATGATAATCCAAGGCACATAATAGAGCACTGATAATAACAGGAAAAAAGAAACTAATTTCCAAACCTAAAGATTTTTTTCTTCTGACAGACCTTCATTGAATCATATTTTGACATGGCAAATATTATGCTCCATTACTTGGAAATATATTTTGGTTTGTACAGATGAACTGTACAATACATGAAATATTTTAATAGCATTAGTATTTGACAATAATTATTAGCATTTATGTTGAATTATTGGGAGGGGGGTGAAATAATACTATTAAAATGCAAAATTTAACAGAAAATTTTATTATTTTAAAGAGATTTTTATATAATTGCTTGCAGAGTTGCTATACAGTAGTAGCAGAATTATTTTATAATCCAAGGGAAAGGCCAGGATTACCAGATCCAGTAGATAAAATTATAAATTATTAAATATCTTCTAAGGTAAGAAGTTGATGCCAAGTTTCTGTGCACATCCACTTATATTTGGCTTTTATTAATAAAAGTCTATATAAAAGTTACAGATAAAGAATAAGTATATTATGGTATTAACTTATGCTTGTTGCCAAAATGTTTTTCTTTCAAATTAAAATAGTTTTTACTTCTGAATATGGTGATCACTGTTATATTCTTTTAGTTGGTTTCATACTTTAAAGAAAAATGATGCAACATTACCATACTACTGAATTCAGTTATCAACTCGAAATTTAACTTTGTGAATCAGAAAATTTCATTAGTAATGATGCAGGTAATGGACACATACATAGTTTTCATGGCTATTTAATAATTTGTTATATTTGCTATTATTTAAACTCATTAATTTTATTTCACTTTTGTATTCATAATATTGTGTTAAAAAAAAGTATTTTACTGATATGAATTTATAATGTTTAGTAGATATTTTATATACAGAGACACTCTTGTCAGAAAGCTTCATGCTGTCTGTTATAGTTTTTAGCAAGAAAATTGCGTAAATTTAATATTGTTTACAAACTTTAAATATATGATTTGTTTTGCACTAATACAATGAAAATCAAAACAATATAGAGTTAAATATAGGAAGAGCTTTACATGCATGTTTAACAGATTTCATATTTTAAAATAATTTTAGGAAAAATGTTTATAAATTTAAATTATTAAAAGTTCTAAAGTGATATACATAAATTATTCTAGAGATCATAAATTCTGCATGTGATAAAATACATTAACTCCTACTAAGTTTCAATGATGTCATTGCATTTGAAAAGCCTGTTTTGAATGTTCAATTCTTCTGTTGATGATTTTTCAGTACATTTTTATTTTTCTCATGCCAACCCATATTGTTAATAAACAGAAGCACTATTATGAATAATGTTCTCCCTGAGATTCATTCTCATAATTGATCACTGCCATTTCCCTATATTTGTGAGGAGGCTGTGTAATGGGGAAAATGTTAATAAAGAATAATAATTACTATGAAGTTTTGCAGTTATTGTGTTATTTCTTTCAAAACTACAGAATATATTCATCATTCAACCATTAATGTATGCAGCTGCAAAAGTGAACTCCTACATGAATATACAGGGTGAATCTGAAAAAGTGGGCAAAACTTTACGGGGTGGTAGAATGCAGCTATACGAGCAATATTCGTCATAGAAAGTATGGGCGGAACGCAAATGGCGAGCCGCTAGGTGGCGTTGGAAATGGTATAAAAGGGTCGGTCCTCGCACCCAACGGCATTTCTACTGTGGATTGCCGAGAGGATGGCTGGTTATACTAACCACGAAATGGCGGATATGCACTTTGTGTACGGTGCGGCGGACGGGAATGCAAGTGAGGCACAGAGTATCTCCTCTCCTTCTTGTGTTCATTCTTTAAATGTGACAGTGGAAAACTACCTTTTAACTTCTCACCGCTTGCATTCCGTTCTACCACCCCTTAAAGTTTTGCCCACTTTTTCAGATTCACCCTGTATAAAGTCATCCAATGGAACACTGAGCTATATTGGTGCAGTATATAGTAAAGATGTGCTGTTTACTACACACTGAAAACTAGTCCATCTTATGATTAGCTTCAAGTTCTATAACCAAAGATACCAATTTCCAGTGGCATACCCAAGGGGAAGGGTTTATAAAGTTATAACTCCCCTCCCACACATACACAAGGGCTTGAATATCTTCAAAAAGCAGCCGATGAAAATCAGAGATTTAAATACGCAGGTTTATTTTCAATTTCTGTCATAATTTTATGCATAAAAGTTACTTGCCATCATGTCCTGCACAAACAGCCATGGCTTTCAATGAATCAAAGCCTAAGAACTGTGCATTCTTTTTCTGTATCTAATTAATGTTTTTAGTTCATAACTGGAAAAAGTGATAGAAATGGGAAAAAAATAACAGAAGTTATGTGATGGTGTAGTGATATTGCCTTGGTAGCACAGTGGTATCACATTGATTCATGGTGACACTGTAACAGTTGGGGCCTAGGTCTGAGTATTGGATGGCATGATTGTTTGTTCCATTATAACCTGTAGATAAGCCAGTAGCTTTGTGGGTCTAATCACAAATTTAATTTATAACTTTAAGTCATCAAATTTAGGAGTTTTATATAATAAAATTGAGATAAACTGAGCTAGTCTTAATAGTTAAAATTCAGTTGAACTGCAATATTATAAAATTTGCATTTTCAGCCATATTCAATTCCTGATACTGAATGCAAAAAATAAATACCCCTCCCCCCTGAAGCAGCTGCCTGCCACAGATGTCTGCCATGGAGAAGATCTGTGAGGAAGGAGAGACCCCATGCACAGGAAGTTTTAATTGCAGAAGATGCTGCTGGCTAGAAGTTGAAATATCTGGCATTACATATGAATCTTTTGTACCACTACCACTTAAACTTTGCCAATCAAGGGGGGACGGGACGGTTGGGGTGTTTTACCTCTGAGCGGTACTTTTTTGCACACCATGGGCTAAAAGGCCAGGTCACATGGACCCCGAAGGCTCAGAGAAGGTTGGGGGAGGGGACCCACTGGAACAGCTGTTGGGAGACAGATGGTAGCCTTCCGTCAAGGCCATTCAGCGTGTTCTTTAACGTGCACAGAGTATGGCTCTCCCGCACACGGAGTCACGGCTTAACGTCCCATCCGACAGACGGCCATTGGGGGGGGGGGGGAGAGGCTCCCCCCAGCCATCGGGGGGGGGGGAGGCTCCCCCCAAAGTAACTCGGAGTTGGCAAAATTCGAAGCGACTTCGTAAAATCTAGGCGAGTTGTGAAAATCTGTAATTTTTTTTTTTTGGAAAATTAAGGGGAGTTGTCAAAATTGAGGCAACTTGGCAAATCTAAAGCAGTTTGGAAAATGGAGAGACGGCAAAATTTAGAGCAGTTGGAAAAATTCGAAGCCACTTAGTAAAAACAGGTGAGTTGGCAAAATTCGGAGTGACTTGGTAAAATCTTGGGGAGTTGGCAAAATCGGAACGACTTGGAAAAATCGTGGGGAGTTGGCAAAATTCAGGTGAGATGTAAAAATTAAGGTTTTTTTTCTGTAAAATTATGTCGAGTTGGCAAAACTTAGGGAGTTGGCAAAATCTAGTTCAAAGTAACTACTACTAGTTCAGTAGGGGACACCGGCGGCCTTTCCAAGCCCATCGGTGTCCCCTACTGACCGTGGGCAGGGCGGGGAATTTTGCGGAGATAAATCTCAACGCTGACCCAGCTGGGACTAGAACATGGGAACTACAGATTACGAGCCTGGCGCGCTACCGACTGAGCCACCCTCGCCCCAGGGGGGGGGGGACGGTAAAATCTTGATTATCCAATTGTTGGTTGGATAATCAAGATGGGAGGGGAGAAGTCCAAAATTTTCCAACTCGAGCAAAATTTGCCAACTGAGAAAACTTGCTTAGATTCAATTTTGCCAACTAGCCATAATTTCTCAGGAATACTTCCAATATTTACATCTCGTCTGAATTGTAGCAAATCAGTATGAATTTTTACCTTGATTTGGTCAAATCTCCTTAATTTCACGAAACTAATCCCAATCTTTACATCTCTCCTAAATTTGCCAAATCACTTCAAAATCCCCAAGATTTTGCAAAGTTTTCTCGATTTTAGTCAACTATCCTGAATTTCACTAACCCAATCCTAATTATCACAACTCGCCCGTATTTTCCAAGTGGATTCGAATTTTGCCAACTGCCCTACATTCTGTTAAGTTTCTTCAATTTGTCCAACACTCCTTCATTTCACAAATCTCAATTTTCAGAACTCGCCTCTATTTTACCAAGTGCATTCGAATTTTGCCAACTCGCCGTAATTTTACAGAAAAAAATCGAACTTTTTACATCTTCCCTGAATTTGCCAAGTCACTTCGAAGTCACTCTCCTTAATTGCACAAGGCACAATTTTCACAACTCCCCTGTATTTTACCAAGTGGCTTCCAATTTTGTAAACTTCCCTAGATTTTGCAAAGTTTTCTCGATTTTATCAACTTTCCTTAATGTTACAAAAACCATCCCAATTTTCACAAATCGCCCGTATTTTACCAAGTGGATTCGAGTTTTGCCAACTGCCCTAGATTTTGTTATCTCGCCACAATTTTACAGAAAAAATCCCAATTTTTACATCACACCTGATTTTTGTAAAGCCACTCTGAATTTTACCAACTCCCCCAAGATTTTCCAACTCTCCTAGATATTGCGAAGCTGCCTCGATTTTGCCAACACGCCATAATTTTACAGAAAAAAGATTGCAATTTTTACATCTCACCTGAATTTTGTCAACTCTCCACGATTTTGCCAAGTCACTCCGAATTTTGCTAACTGCCCCTAGTTTTTGCCAACTCCCTAAGTTTTGCCAACCCGCCATAATTTTACAGAAAAAAAATCCAAATTTTCACATCTCTGAATTTTGCCAACTCCCTACGATTTTGCAAAGTTACTCCGAATTTTGCCAACTCCCTAAGTTTTGCCAACTCGCCATAATTTTACAGAAAAAAAACCTTAATTTTTACATCTCACTTGAAGTTTGCCAACTCCCCAAGATTTTACCAAGTCACTCCGAATTTTGCCAACTCACCTGCTTTTACTAAGTGGCTTCGAATTTTTCCAACTGCTCTAAATTTTGCCGTCTCTCCATTTTCCAAACTGCTTAAGATTTGCCAAGTTGTCTCGATTTTGACAACTCCCCTTAATTTTCCAAAAAAAATTTACAGATTTTCACAACTCACCTAGATTTTACGAAGTCGCTTCGAATTTTGCCAACTCCGAGTTACTTTGGGGGGGAGCCTCCCCCCCATGGCCACGCCCCTAGTTGGTTTAACTGCCCAAAACTTGTTGACTGATTTAACTGGAATTTTGTGCAGGTACTACTCGATGCTAGAGCTATGCTTCTCAGCATCCCCCTCAAAACAGTATTACAAACTTCTTAGACAAAAAACAGATTAGGTTGCAAAATTTCCCCCACTATAGTTTTTTTTTTAAAGGATGGAGATAACCAAGAACCTCTATCAGGCTTCTAATACAACATCAAATACACTTCATGTGACTCAAACCGACCTCAGCAGCTGCAGTGTCACTTTGAGCCAACACACAATAGCACTGAGGTGGCAAGATTAGATTTCTGATGATAGCTAGTCACTGCAACCGTGTCTCCAGAGGTTTACTTTCTTTCCCATTTAGATTAAGAACCAAATGCACCTGATTTAAGGAAAAACAAAAAACCTGCCCTGTTTATGTTATGATGCCACCAAAAATAATGCATTATAACAACATAGCATAAAATGGAGCTAAATCATTCAAAATGAGATCAAATCCTAGGTTTAATTATTTTCAATGAAAAATACTATTTGCTACCTCTCATTAAACAAAAATTAATGCACTAAACTGTTGGAAATTAAGCCAAGTATTTCTAAATTAAACTATAGGTGTCATAAGTACCTGTCAGTATAATACATCACAGAGGAGGTCTGTAAAGAAAATCAAACCACAGCAGAAAGACAATACATGAAAAGAAACATTTATGCTTTATGTGAGGCTACAACTCCTGTTTCTTTAATCCACAATCAAGCATGCTAGTCAGTCAACAGCAGTGCAAAATGAAAAACGTTTTAAATAAATACGCTTTAATATAAGCGTAGAAATAAAGTTTCTAAGAAATGAACAAAAATAACTACAAGGCATTAACTAAAACATTTTTTAAGAGACAAATTATGCTATCTTTTATGCTTTTATGACTGTAAAGATGCACCACTACAAAGTCACCTGATAGAAAAGGCAACCACCTCAAATCTTATCTGCATTTCCCTTTCACTATCCTATTATCTTTTCAGCTTCCCTTCATGATCCCCAGAAAGTTTTTCATTGGATTTGCTAGCAGAATTGATAACTATTAAATATGCTCAGAATAAGTATTAGGAAAAAAATATTTTCATTCTCCCATTCTTTCTAATGTTTCTGATGAGTCCTTTGACTCGTGCAATTTCAGTCATATGTCTGATTTCTGAGTATCACCAACATGAGTTGGTACCCAATTATTTCATTTTGTTTTGATTTTGATCTGATTATGTATGTACTGTTTTAGAATATTAGAATAACAGTTGGTCTTTAGCTGTTCACTAAATTCAGCACACAGTCTTATTTTCCTTTGTTGCAAGAACTGCACAAAATGCTCCATAAATAATGTCATCCCCTTAGAATCCCATATGGACAAAAAAAAGTTGATTTTATGGGTAAAACCTCTAATATGGCAACACTTGTCACACAGTCTTGTTACTCTTCTGTGATATTTGAAGTTACTTATTTGTCTATATACATTTGCACTTATATACTTGAGAAATTTATATATATTTAGTCTAATGGGTTTGTTGGTTGTTTTACCTCTGAGTGGCACTTTTCTGCACACAATGGGTTAAATGGCCAGATCACAAGGACCCCGAAGGCTCAGAGAAGGTTGGGGGGAAGGGACCCACTGGAACAGCTATTGGGAGACAGATGGTAGCCTCCCGTCAAGGCCATCCACCATGTTCTTTAACGTGCACAGGGTATGGCTCTCTCCCACACACGGGGGCCATGGCTTAATGTCCCATCTGACGGACGGTGGCCTTTCCAAGCCCATCGATATCCCCTACCGACTGTGGGCAGGGCAGGGAGTTTTGTGGAGATAAATCTCAGCACTGACCCAGCCGGGACTCTAACCTGGGAACTGCAGATTACGAGCCTGGCACGCTACCAACTGGGTCTAATGGGTACAGATCATTGTGCCCAGTGGTCTGTACTTGAAATGTGCCCATTAAGAGTTACCCAGAAAACAGATCTGGTTAGTGTATGACTTGTTTTAGTTGGTCTGGTTCTTTATACACAGAAGGATAATGAATCTTCAAGTTTTCAACAATCCTGCTGATGAGTAGCTGCTATATTGTCTTTTCTCCACTGAAACAATCTATTTAGGCATCAGCTAACATTAGTGCCTTTGAGATAGTAAATAATTTATTAGTCCAATATAGGTAAAAATATCAGAGTATCAAAATTATAAAACAGTGCTAAAAGTATTTAAATTCTGAAGTTATTAGTGTTACAGTACTTTAAGATTATTGAATAATCTGTTGCAAAAAAGATGAGGCTAGTTGATACCTGGCAATGGGAAATGTTGATGAAAGTTTATTCTTTGACAAATCTAAGGAAATCAATACGAAGGCAAAGTTTGGTTCACACTACCTAAGAATATGGTGTGTGAATCAAACATTTGTGCAACTTTCTATGCATTACTTTAAATTTGCCAAAGAAGCCTTCATTCACATTCTCTCTAGAAACACGTGGTCAGCTATCCTCATCATTCATCTTAAAGTATTGTGCACCTATTTTGTATCTCAAAGCCAGTTCTGTCTTGTGATGCCTCTCATATGATAAACTTACTAAACATTGGTACATACTCCAACTATCCACATAATAATGAACAATTGAGGTTTGTTTTGTTTCAGCATGGAGAAAATATGTTACTTAAAAATATTCTACATTATCTTGAACATAATAATTTCAAATGGAAAATATATTGTGGAAATCCATTTTTTCCCCCAATTATTTCAAGTGGTTCATGTGCACCTTAGAATGAGCTACCACTGCCCAGAGAAAATATTCAATCAGCCATTTGGGGCAGGACTACACCACAGAGATGAGTTTGGGCTCAAAATAGCAGAAACAATTTCAGGCTCAGACTCAAAATAATTTAAATTTCAAATATTTCTTATAATTGTGAAAAAGCAAAAATATTTTTGATTATAATTTCAGCTTTTGAATATCTTTGGTAATTGCAAATAAACACAACTTTTGATATTTATTTTTTAGTCTACTTTTAATAAATGAATGGCTCTTTGCATTTCTAATTATGTTACCTACAAACTTTCAGTTTCTACTACTATTTATCAAAATTTTCTTTCCAAATAGCATTAACATTTTAATTTTAACATACAATTGTAAGTCATATGAATATGTAAATGTAAGTCAATATGTAAGTCATTAGAATTTTTGTCATAAGAATGGATTAGTGACAGACATTTCTATATATATGTCTTATGATGCATTAGGAAAAGTTTTCTTCAAATTGGGTTGGCTGTTTTACCTCTGAGTAGCACTTATTAAAGATATTCAAAATTTTAATCAGTCATGTGGTGAAACATTCCCAGCTCTAAGCATTTCAGTAGTAATTTCATCTACCCCTGGGGATTTATGTAGTTTAAGTTTAGAAATAGCCAAAATAACTTCAGACTAAGATATAGGGCTAACATTAAAGCCAGTAATGCATCTATCATCATTACAAACAACAGGAGTAGAATTAACCACATTGTTTAGAACATCACTGTAATGCTCAGTAACAGGCCATGACCATGACAGAATCCTCACCTTCTATAACCTTACCTTGTTTATCCTTCAATCCCAGTTTGGATGCTGTCTGTTTTCTACCACACAAAACATTAACTATCTGGTACAGCTCTCTGCTGTTGTGCTGTCTAACTGCTTCCTAGGCTTGTCAACCAAGCCATCAAGCCAAAGATTCTTATCAGCAGCTAACTGATCCTTTACACATTTAAGCTCTCTGTAATGCTTTCTATTAGGACTAGTAGTATATTGATTAAGTACATTCCTGCAGTTCTTTCTTTCTGAAATAAGCTCAAGTGCCTTATCACTCAAATAATTTTGCCTCTTCTGCTCCTTTTTTCCTAAAAGAGTACTGTGTTTCAAGAAAAGCCTGTTTAAAATGGCCCCATTCTTCCTCAACTTCAGTAATAAGCAAACCATCACTGTCATAATGGTTAAGTAACCTATCATGGTAAGCTTTAGTTATAACTGGGTCTTTCAGAGCTTCAGTGTAAAAGGTAACTTTTTTTAACTTCAAGACAACACTTTTTAAGTTGCAAGACATTTTTAACAAGGTAATGGTCAAATCTAATTTCAGCTCCCCTATATGACCTGGTATTCCTAACAGAACTAGCCCATTTCCTGTTAATTAATATATAATCAAACATATTCTTATGCAGCCCACGTGGTGAAATCCATGTGTACATATGTATGTAGTGGTATTATCTTTCCAAAATAAGCTCCAGTGCCTTATCACTTAAATAAGTTTGCCTCCTCTGTTCCTTTTTACCCAAAAGAGTGTTAGTTTCAAGAACATATGCTTCTGTGCATTCATATGTAGCGGTGTTTGTAATAAGTGTTAGTTATTCTCAAACCATTAAGTGTATTCACCTGTAGGAGACACTGCCCAATGCCAATGCAGCTACTAATACCAAAAGGGCTTATAACCCCTACCCAAAAGTCAGAGTCAGTACCAACTTTGGCATTGAAGTCACCTAGAACAAAGGTAATATCTCTTTTCTTGACAGAATTCAAAATATCCTGAAGTTGTCCATAAAACCTATCCTTCTCATCCTCATCGTTAGTGGGGCCATAACAAGAGATAACATTCAAGTCTTTATTGCTTATCTGAAATTTAGCCACAAATTCTCTTTCATTAATACACTCATATCCTACAAGAGCATCATGTCTGCTGAGAAGCAAACATATGCCTTGGTAATGCTTCTTATCTTCCCTCCCTGAAAAGAGCAGTTTGAGATTATTTTAAGAATCTGGCCTTTATCTGTCCATTTGGTCTCTTGCAAGCTGAGAATATCTAAATTATAATGGTGGAATTCTTATATGAGGACATCAAGGGAATAAAATCTGTGCAATCCTCACATTCCAACTACCTATGGAGAGAAAATGGTTAGTGGAATGTTTAAAGAAGCTATGTTTATTGAGAGAGGAAATTCTGACAATATCAAACAACCCCCTAATCATAGCACAGAGCAAAGACCTGTTCTCCCACTACTAAAGGCTGAAGAAATCTACACTGGAAGACTTCCTCCAGGGTAGGTTTGATGATGCCCTAGAAGCAAGAGTTCAGGTACATGCAATGATCTCAGATCAGGATTATCCATCCACCAGCTGATAAAACATATCCCGTGAATCCATTCACTTGGGGCTATCAACCCACAAACAGAAAATAGAGCAGAAGATTTTCCCTCAACAGAACCCCACCTGTGCAGTAAATTCAGAATCCATAATCAAGCTCAAAGCCATTATTCTGTTCAGTTGGTATATATGGTCAGCACCAGGACCCTGTATGGTTTACCACTCCTCAGCAGGGTAGAAAAAAGGAAAGTAGCCATAGTTGTCAAGTTAAGTAGGCCACACTGATCTGGCAGCCTTCCCCTTCATTCCCTTCCACAAGAGAGTATCTCTTTTGAAAGGTACTAATGGCTTGCACCACAAGATGAGGTTGGACTTTAGGTGCTGGCCTGGTCGGTTCTGTGCATCATCACAGGGGATTGGTGCATAGCTCTCCTTCCAGTGGTTACCTACCATTTACAGACCTAACTAAATTTACATGCTGAAATAAAGTCGCAGTACAGTACATGATAAACCTAGGATGAAATCCCAGAAATCCTACATCCTATTGCAAGACAGGGGAATGCAATCTAGGGGCTGCTATGGATCTAGTTTATGAACCAAGTTTGTCCAGTGGTTTCAGACCAAGGTTTAAATCAATAATTTAAGAAGAATGGTTCACTTGTTGCCTACATTATTGAAAAAGGTTGAAGCTCCTACACTAGACCAATGGCTTAGTTTCCTTGGTCCAATGTGGTGTACAGTGAAGAATTGCATCTTACAAGTAGAGAGAGAGGGCTACAGTCTAAACAGTTTTTTCAGTTCTAATAAACAGCAAATTATTATGAACTATTGATGAAATAATTTTTAAATTACATATAATTCTAATATATTGTCCATAATAGATTATATTAAAATTGCAATTTTAAACCTTGTGATAATTAATATTAAAAAAAAAACATAGAAAAACATTATTATCTTTTTTGTTGGACCAAGCATTAGCAACTATGTGAGACCTAAATCAGATTTTAAATTTAAAACATGTTCAGCCTTTTTTCACTAAACCCAAGTTTTATCATTTGAGCCAAAGAACTGCCAAGCTCAGAAATTTAAGCTTGTGCAGATTTCAAGTACTTTTGTGCTATGATACCTGCATTAACAGAATGAGCTCCTCACCAACAGAAATGAATAAGTATTAGGGAAAAAAACTGCCATGTAGAAATCAGTAATTTAAAAAGAATGATACTGTTTTGCATTAAAATAAGACATTGAAGACTCTTCCAAAATATGTGCAGATGCCATTCGTTATAAGTAACAAATTACTCATAATTTTGTATTTTAAAACTTACTAATAATTATAAGCTTCAATAAACAATGTTCATTCCCAACAATTAGCCCTTAACATGCTGGGGTTTGTAGAGCAGAATTCACTCTGGTGGTTAAAGATGCACCCCATGAGGGAAGACCAACCATCATTGATGACAATGAATTGAAGGCCAGCATCAAGTTGGATTCATGTCAAACATGCCAAAAGCTTGCAGAAAGGTTTTATGTAAGTGATGAAAACATTCGTTCAATTAAGACCACCTAGGAAAAGTCTGGAAGCTGAACAAATGGGCTCCACATGAACTGACTGCCGACAACAAACTCCAGCGGCTTACGATCTGCTCAATGCTGCTTTCACACCAAAAGAATGAATCATTTTTGGACAGATTGTTGACATGCAATGAAAAATGGATTGTCTATAGGAACACCAAATGTTTATATCATTGGTTATCATCCAGTGAAGCTGTACTGTACATACCACAGCTCAGGCCCAACAACAGAAAATTTTGTTATTTCTGGTGGACAACAGCTGGTATCATCTATTATGAGCTTCTTACCACTGGTCAAACAATCACTGTGGACATCTACTCAACAGAGGTTGCAGATGCATTGCTCCAAAAACAGTCTGCATTTGTTCATTGCAAAGGCATTGTGGTCGTTCAGGGCAATGCTTGCAATGCCCTGAACGACTCCTATCCATTGGGAACTATAGTTCCCAATGGATAGGAGATTGCATTTGGCTCTGGGAATTAGTGTCTTCCAGCACTTTAAGAGTTGCCACATTCATAGAAAAGGGATTTGGGTTGGGTTGGGTTGTTTTACCTCTGAGCGGCACTTTTTTGCACACCATGGGCTAAATGGCCAGGTCACATGGACCCCGAAGGCTCAGAGAAGGTTGGGGGAGGGGACCCACTGGAACAGCTGTTGGGAGACAGATGGTAGCCTCCCGTCAAGGCCATCCAGCGTGTTCTTTAACGTGCACAGGGTATGGCTCTCCCGCACACGGGACCACGGCTTAACGTCCCATCCGACGGACGGCGGCCTTTCCAAGCCCATCGGTGTCCCCTACTGACCGTGGACAGGGCGGGGAATTTTGCGGAGATAAATCTCAACGCTGACCCAGCTGGGACTCGAACCTGGGAACTACAGATTACGAGCCTGGCGCGCTACCGACTGAGCCACCCCCGCCCCAATAGAAAAGGGAAGTTTTTGGGATGGTGCAATAGGACTTCATGATAAAATCAAATCTTTATATTACTTTTAATGCACAGAATAAGAAATTTAGCCTTAAACAGTGCAAAACACATGATGACAGTAACCCATTGGTCCATTATATAGTTTCTTGTAGCATTTAGTTCTTATTGCCAGTTATAGTATGTGAGGTAAGATGTAAATTAGTCACTAATATCAATATAATTTTGATCACAAAAACCAAAGATCTTTCCCATTCTTATAGTAGGTATTCCTAACAAAGTTATAAGTTCACTAATTAGTTGTTTGTTGGGGCATAACTGGGCACTCTCTCATGATACTGGCCCAAAATTGCCCAGAGTATGTTTGTTGATTTATCAAAGAATTTCTTTTTTTCTGAGTAAAATTCAATTTTAATTGATAGTAATGCAGGTATGCTCATTGAATAAATTTTACAAAACCAAGTATTATATAACGTGGTATGGGTTGATGTTCATTTGAGAGTTACTTGGTTTTATGTGGGAAAGCAGAATAAAAAATCATTTAAAGTGTTGCATAGTACATTGAATGGACAAATTATTATATACACCTACCTAATAACCTGTTGCTCCACCTTTTGCCCTTACAACAGCAGCCAGACATCTTGGTAAGGACTCAATGAGGTGTTGAAAACATGGAGGTGGCATTGCTGCCCATGAAGCGAGGATCACCTGTCATACAGCACCCACAGTTGCGGTGGGGGTTGGCGGGCTTGAACAGATCTTTCCATTTCATCCCACAAATTCTCAAATCAAGGATTCCTCCTTGGACCATTTTTTGAAGCTACTAACCATGGCTGACTGTGAGCACCCCACAAACCTTGCCATCTTGGAAATGCTCTGACCCAGTCGTCTAGCCTTGACAATTTGGCCTTTGTCAAACTCACTTAAGTCCACTGCCTTTCCCATCTGAAGAACAAGAATAAAACATTAACAGAGCTCAGTATCAGGTATTTATATCATTTCATGACCTTCACATGCACCATCGTTTACTTGCATTTGCTTCGATTTGCATAAAGATGCACTGGTCATAATGTTTTGGCTCTTCAGTGTATATATATGGACAGCATTAGAGATGAGTATGGGCTCAATTTTTCAAGCCTGCACCTGCCGGAGCATTTTGATAATTGACCCCAAGCCTGATTTGGGAATATTATTTCTCTGATGCATCATAAGAAATAGTGAAATGGATGTTGTTACTCATTTATTTCATTGTTATATTATTTATAATAATTTTATGACAAAATTAAAATGTTAATGTTATTTGGAACAAAAATATTAGAAATTCTAGTAGACACTGAAAGTTCATGGGTAACCATTATAAATGCAAAGAGCCATTCAAGAGCTACATGGTATTTATTTTCAATTACTAAGGCTAGATAAAAAAAAAAAAATTTTTACCTTTTTTTTCACAACTGCATGAAATATTTGAAATTTAAAATTTTCTGAGCCCAAATTCATCTCTAAAGGAAATCTTAGAATATATTAAATAACATTCTTGGCAGTTGAATTGAATTTCCATTTTTAGACTTAAATTTATGGACTACAATTAAAGACAGCAAAAAAAAAGTTAGATACAGAGTGGTTATAAAATTAATCATATTTTTATTGTCAATTCTTACAAAGTGTAAAAACTTGCATACATTTTTTAATATACAATACTTTTTATTTTTAAAATCATTTACAGTCAGTGCCAGTCAACAGTTTATATTATTCTTAGGTTCATTAACAAGATTCACTATCAGTTGTATTTCATAAAATTTTAACTGCAGAGCATTGGCATCTTCAATGTTTATTATTATGTGATAATTAAAAATTTTCATTGTGCATTAATATTTAATTAGTCAATTTGGAGTATACAGTATAATTACTAGAAATTCACCACAAATGGTAAAATTAAATTTTAGTATTCTTGATATAAATTCAACATTGAATCCGGAGTCAGTTTTTATCAAGTTATGTATTTTTAACATTAATATCTAAAACTGTATTACAAGTTTTTGTTTCTCCAGAGTATATAACTGAACAAAGTAGGTAATTATGGTTCAAATTATGAATGCAACTTTATCTTCACAAATTTAGATCTGTAAAATACTATATTACAAATAACTATGTAATCTAATTTAAGATAATTCACCAGTATGTAATCTAATTTAAGATAATTCACCAAGAGTTTATGTTCAGTGATAACTAAAACAAGAAACAGCAAACACTTCGTTTACACCACACAGCATTAAATTCATTTATTTCAGAATTAAGTTAAATATTTAAAAAAAAACACTTTTTTTATGTTATGGTACATAGAGCAGATAATAAATTACTTTTATGTACAGAAAGGGTTTATTTCAACTTAAATCACACTATATTTTGCAATCAACTTTATTTTCATATGTTTATAGATTTTCTAACAGTAGTAATTTCTTCCCCAAGAGAAGCAAAATATCTTATTCCTAGAGAAGAAATGAAATCGAGCTGAAGAATATCTCCCAAAAATTGACCACAGCATTGCATAGCTCCCATATATACATCTTATTCATGGAATTTATCCCAGCAATCAACCTACCTAGTTGTATTATAAATTATTGCATGATTTATTCCGCTTTATAAAACCATTTTTAATAATAATTTATAAAGTTATATGCTAATACAGTCAAGTGCAACTGTGACAGCAGTGCTACTCTGCATATGTTTACATGATGCCAACAGAATGTTCTCAAATGTAATTTTTTAAATAAAAAGGAATCTCCTTAAATCAAAGACAGGGGTGACCTAAAAGCTTTGTAGTTTGTGCTCATTTTTCATACAAACAAAACTAGGGCATTCTGCTTAGTATCCAAGTTCATTAATCACTACACCAATTAGAGCTTTTGACCTCTTAAACTTCTAGCATAACTAGGAATTTAAATTTTTCAATTAGATCTTTCAAAGAAAGGCTAAACCAATTTTGAAATACTACGTCACAAACTTAGTGTGATGACTGAAATAAGTAATAGAACACTAATGAAAACAATAGTAAGGGAAATTCAGCATAAGAATGTAATACAAGTCTTTATAGATGTATTCACAGAAAAAAAAACACTGCAATGTCCTTTGGAACAATAGGCAAATGAAATTTATTAATTAGTTTATTCCAATCATGAAATAATATTATCTTTTAACAAAATATAAATGTGTAAAATTTATAAACAACTCACTATTTAAATACTAAACCAGAAAAATGCAATTTTTGGATGATTCAAAATCGATCATTAAACTGATAATATAGGACTCATTATTCATAGCACTGGTTTACTATGTTTTAACTGCTATTAAGCTGTTTAAGTATCCTAATAACAATGGGTATAGAAGAAAAATTGTCTTGAGTCAAGTAGGATCCAAACACAAGATTCCTGATGATATGTGAGGTACTTTGACTCCTGATAGATGACTCCTCCTAGATCTCTATTGTTGAAGATGCCATGGTATTAAATCCTAACATCAACAATAGGTGATATTTTGATCAGTGGCCAGTAACTCAGTGGTCAGAGAACCTAACATGTCATCAGGGGGTCATGGATTCAGATCCTAACCAGCTCAAGAAAATTTTTCTTCTATATCTATAGTCATCATGAATACTTAAACAGCATAATGTGATTAAAGCTCAGTATAGGACTCAATTAGAAGGTGCAACTTAAGGATTTAGAATCATACTTAGATCAATAAATATTGCATGCAGTTCATGCAATATCACACATATTATACACTGAGATGCCAGCTTATTAGGTACACCTACCTAGTACCGTTTTGTGCCTCCTTTGGCCTTCAGACAGCCCAAATTTGTCAGGGCATGAAAATACAAAATTCTGGATGCAGTGTGCAGAAATGTTCTACCATGTGGAAATGATTGTGTCACACAGTTGCTACAACTTGGACAACAGCACAGTCTCTCTGCGAATGGCCCTTACCATCTCATTCCAAAGATGCCCGATAGGGTTTAGATACAGGGACTATGCAGGCCAAGGAAGCAAGGAAAACTTGTCAGCATGTTCCTGGAACCATTTGGTGACAAATGTTTTGTGAGCAGCTGCATTATCATGCTGAATGTGTCCATCAGAGTGAGAATAAATGTAGCCATGAAAAGATGAACTTGGTCAGCAATGATGTTCAAACATGCCATGGCATTCAGATGTCCTTTAAAGGGTATCAAGGGCCCTAATGTGTGCCAGGAAAACATTCCTCACACAATCATACTGCCACCACCAGCCCACATTGTTGACACCAGACAAGATGGCTCCATAGCTTCATTGCTTGTGCCAAATTTTGATACTTTCATCAGCATGATCAAAAGAAACCTTGATTTGTCCAACCAGGCTACCTTTTTCCAGTTCTCAACAGTCCAGTGTTGATGCTCCAGCACCCACTGGTGATGCACTTTCATGTTCTTGGCTATCTCAATATGGTTGGCAGCTGTTGTAGCCCATTCAGGAAAAGGTCTGATATGTGGTGTGTTCGGAGAATGACCTTCTGCACACCAATGTTTAATTATGCTGCAATTTGCCTGATTGTAGTTGTCTGTTCACTTGCACTATTCTCACCAGTGTCCTTTGACCCCTCTGATCCACAAGGTATTTTCAACCACGGGATCGCCGATCACTGGTAATTTTTTGCTTTTCACACCATTCTTGGTACACCCTTGAAACAGTTGTGCTTGAAAAGCCCAGGACAGCCATTTGGGAGATGCTAGAACTGGCACCAACTCTCATGTAAAGTTCAAAGTCGCTCATTTTGTCCATTCTGACACTCAATCCAACTTAACTGATGCTCAAAGAGCTGGTCTGCCTGATTTATACTGCACACCATGGTCATGGGACATATTATGTTTTTGAATGAACCATTTATGTGGCAAGGAGTGGTATACCAAATAAAATGGCATCTCAATGTATATAGATTATAATTCTTGAAGAGCATGCTTTTAAATTCATGTCACTATTCAAGCTGCATCCTTTAATTGTTGTATATCACAAGTGCTATTATCTTAATTCATATTAAAGTATGATCGTGTATCCTTTCATACTTTAATACCATTTTAATTTTATGCTTTGTTCCAGACATGTTAGATGGCTGAATATTTAATAAGATTGGAGAAACTTAAATGTAATGAAAAGTAGGTAAAAGTTCACTAAACTGCTGTAGAAAAAGGTAAGCACATCTGGCAGCCATTGGTAATATTAAAGTATCATCATCAATAAAGGTGTAGGCACTGACCCACAAATTGATGCAATCCTGTGGATAATGAACTTTGTCATCCAAAACAATCACTTCAAAATCAACTCAAAAATATATAAACAAACATTTGGTGTATCAATGGGGTCACCTCTTTCTTGTTTACTCGCTGATATCACTATCAGATCCGTTGAAGATAAAATTATTCAAACCTTAGGACAAAAAATTGAATTTTGGGGATTATACATCAATGATTTTTTTACCAACCTATTAAAATAAATCTGGAGAACCTCCAAAGAAAACTGAATTGAATGCCATTTTCCCAACTATAAATTTTACACTGGAACAAGAAATCGATAGAACTTTCCCATATCAGGACTTTAAAATCACTGAGTAGATTATTTCCTTGACGTCAAAGTTTATCAAAAACCATCGTGCACCTATGATCCTGATACACCCTCTAATCAACCTGTAAGATATAAAAAAAAAACTGCCATCTGCAACATTCATTAGAAATAAAAGACATTCTAAAAATAAACAATACTTCAAAAAAGAAGGTTCACACATCTACTCCTTAGCCAAAGAACCAGGTTACAAACTTGAATTTATCAAAAAAACTGAGAAAGAAGTCACCTTCTGAAAGAAAGTTTAATCCCAACTCCCAGCAGCTCAAAATAACAAACCCAAATTCACAACAAGATGTCCCAACATACTGTGGCTCATATGAACACTGCAAGAAACTATGACACCATACAACTGCAAAGTATCAATAAAAGCAGACCTGAAAAATAATTAAAAATGACAGAGATTTTATCCCAATCACAGGTGATATATATATATACCAAATTCTGGTCGAATACAAGTTAATAACAAAAATAAAATGTGCAATTACTATGAGAAAACTAAGAGATCCTTCAGGTAAAGACTAAAAGAACACAAAAGAGATATGCATAATCAGAAGTAGAACACAGCACTGGCAAAATCTGATAATCTACAATAGTAAAGTAATACTGAAATTTAATAAAGCTAAAATTTTTGTGCTCCTCCGACACAGTACCAACTTGACTACACCAAACATCTTACAATATACAAAAATAGATGGCATATCATCAACAAAGAAATTTACACTCTTCCATCAGCCTGGAAACGTTTTTGATAATCATAAGAAAAAACATATTTTCCCACACTACAGCCATAAAGAACTGGCCTGGGATCTACCCATGAACCATCTGGATCAAAAATACCCAAGTGCACATGCACTGCCTTCAGATCTTTACTCCCATGTGCTCTGAACTTGACACTTGATAAAGCTGCTGCCAGATAAGCAGCAAAACTAGTCGGAACTATAAGCAGAAGGTATAGCCTGACCACAGCACTGATGTTTTGAAGTCAATTGTCAGTGTGTTTCTTTTATCACTCACCTAAAAATCCTTTTGACACTTTAATATCACCAACAGTTACTGTATTTACTTACTTTTACCTACAACAGTATAGTGAACTTTTATGAACTCTTGAACTTCATGCTATTTTTAACTTTAATTTGTGATTATGTAGAATGATTTTTCCAAGGTGCACGAACATATGGAATATCAATGTTACTTTTATATTATGTTCTTATTTAGACTTATTCACATCTCTACTATTGTTTTCCAATTTATTCAAACCATTTTAACATAATTATACAGCGATTTTCATTGTACTTCAATGTGTTAAATACAAAAGCATATCACTAATGTAAAAAAGCTAATAATAAAATGTCCTACGATTATAGTTATGCTTGTTACAGAGTTTTTGGTAAACAATGTTATATCCTGTATCATTTTCAATTTGAAAGTTGTGACTACTCAATGCAAAATACATTTGTCTACAAGTAGATACTGGGTTATGTAACAAACCACGGATCAGTTGAAATTTTATTGATCATCACAACAAAAACTGCATGCTTCACAATTTGATGTCAATATAATGATTTTAGTTGAATTTAATTCTTAGTATGAAAACAAAATGTCTCCGTTAGAGCTAGACCAGCATCCTCTTACTTAACCCTACAGTTCTCGAGCAGATTACATATGTAATCCAGTGGTATTCTTTATGCTGTATCTTATCCATAGAAAATTTTAGGGTTGTCTATCTCTCAGTACCTTTCATTAAGACTTCAATGATTTGTTTCAGTTGGTCACCAGTTTTCTCAGAGGTTGAAGTGCTTTGTTATTAGAGCTGTGTTACAAATGTAATCTGTGTGAGTATTCATGCGACAATAATAATTTTGGCTACAATTGTTTTGTAGATGGTGAGTATTTTCTTGTTTATAATGGGTTTGTAATAGTTAATATACATTATGTATTAACTGCTTACTACATAAATACAACTTTCATAAATATTTCCCGCTATATGAGCATTTTATTATAGGTCCCTAGAATGTCTTGCCAGAAAAAGGTAACAGCATTGGACCCCAAATTTGAGAATGTTGTCTCAGAATCATACAAAAATCTTGCAGATGGTGAGGACAATGACTATTTATTGATGAACCTGTTGATAATGGGGGAACCGATGAAGATGATGAACAAGGCGAAGTTGTTAAGGAACGTGTAAAACAAGAAAAATATTGGGGTCAGATTATGAACCAGTGTTAGAGGAAAATGAATGAGAATATCCAAAAGAATTCGCAAGAAAATATATGATACTTCATCGGAAAAGATACTACAAAGTGGTCCAATAACACCACCACCATCAAGCACACGCACATATGCTCATAATATTGTCTTGCATTTACCTGGACCAAAGGGCATTGGAACACAAGTAAAATCTGAAAATGAATGTCTGAGCTGTTTTATAGACGATCACTTTATTACTAAAATTACCCAGTACACAAACGTATATATAAACGAAATTTGTCAAAAATATTCTCGTGAAAGAGATGCCAAAGATACAGACGAAAGAGAAATGAAAGCCTTCATTGGTATACTGTATCTTGCAGGTGTTCTAAAGTCAGGCAGACAGAATATTCTTCAAATGTGGGATAATTCACAAGGCACTGGAATAGAAGCTGTTTACCTTACTATGTCGAGAACCCACTTCCAGTTCCTGATAAGGTGTCTACGTTTGATGACATCACAGACAGGGCTCAGCGAAGAGAAGTTGATCGATTGGCACCTGTGAGGGAAATCTTTGAACACACTGTAAAAAACTTTCAAAAATGTTACAATACTTCATGTTACTTAACAATTGATGAACAACTAATTACTTTTAGGGGCAAATGCCAATTTAGGCAATACATTCCGAACAAACCTGCTAAGTATGGGTTAAAAGTTTTTGTCCTGGTGGACACTAAAAATGCATATGCCTATAACTTAGAAATATACTCAGGCCAACAACCAGAGGGTCCTTTCCAAACAAACTGGAGTGGTGCTGATGTAGTGAAAAGATTGATAAGCCCAATAGATGGTACATCTAGGAATATTACAGTAGACAACTGGTTTTCTAGTGTGCCACTTGCATTAGAACTCCTTGAGAAAAATAAACTAACTATGATTGGTACCTAGAGAAAGAATAAAAGGGAAATTCCTAAGGAATTTTTGACAACAAAAAAAAAACAGAAATAGTTCTCTATTTGGGTTTCATAAAAAGGGGTGTACTCTCATCTCGTATATGCCAAAGAAAATTAAAACAGTACTAGCAATATCAACTATGCACAATGATATGGCTGAATTTATATTAGCTCATAGCTAAAATTAGATGAAGACACCGGTGACCAAAGAAAACCAGAAATCATAACGTTTTACAATCAAACAAAATATGGAGTTGACTTACTTGACCAGTTATGTGCTCAATATGATATGTCAAGAAATTCCCGAAGTTCACCACTTACAATTTGTTTTGATTTGCTGAATATTTCTGCCATTATTGCTTACTGCCTGTATAAAGCAAACAATGACCCTAAAATGGAATTTTTGTGTCGTAAATTTTTACAAAATGTCAGTTTTCGATTATTAAGGTCATTGATGATGGTGAGATTAGAAAATCAGCAAACTCCAATGGAAATCAAGTGCTATATTAGAAAATTATTAGGAATGGGCCCAGAAAGGGTACCTGAAAATCCCCAAAGAAGGTCTGCTGTGGGTCGCTGCTACATTTGTGGTAAGGAGAGAAACAAGAGCACCAAAAGGTCATGTCACACTTGTGGCAAGTGGGTGTATCTGGCTCACCTTCATGAAGTTTGTGTAAACTGTGCAAATGAACCATATGATCAGCCCGATCATCCTGAAGATGAATGACTTTAGTTTCATTTTGTTTTCAATTTGTTTTTTACACTTTATTTTTAGTTTAAAGAATGTTTTAGGTTGTTTACTTTTGTTATTTTACAATAAAATTTATTTATAAACATTTTTTGTTAAAATAATGAACTGGATTACAATTGTAATCCATGCGAATAGTTGCACAACAAATTAGGATGCGAGAACTGAAGGGTTAACCAAAACTACCCACAAAGCTAGCAGTTTATTTGCAGATTAGATAAATGCAAACAACAATGCCACACTGAGTCAAACTTTAGTTTTGCACTGACTTGCAGCAACAAGTCAGTACAGAACTGCTTAGGCTACTGAGGCTCAGTATAGCATTATCCAGGACAGTAATCAGTCAAACTACTCCATATTTGATCACACATTCATTGCTTCAGCTCTCAACTTTACACCAAAGTGATTAAATCTTAATCTGTAACAATAAAGAAAAATATTGCATTACACTATTCCTCCCTCTACCCATGACATATATTATTAGTGCAATCACCTGACAGATCTTGCTTTGATTAATAATCTAATTGAAAATTATATAATGATAACTGATTGAGTTCTAGCAACAAAAATATTTCTCACACAATAGTAATACCATATTCTGTATCATACCACACACCGTTACTACAAGTGGCCAAAAAACATTGTATTTCAAATAATATATAATAGGTTTAGAAGTCTTTTATCACCTGAAGACCAAAACATAAATGGAATACCACCCAAATTGACTAATTTGGTCAGGATCTATCAGTTGATGGAGAATACATTTCTTTTCAGTATTTATAGCAACATGTGTTTCCTTTTATTAACACAAACAATAAAACATATATTTTAGTGCAGTGTTTTTCAAACTTTTTTGACTGCGACCCACAACAAGAAATACATTTTACATCACGACCCAGATTCTAACATTTTTTATTCTATTTCATTAATAAAAAGGGCAGTCGCCACCCACAGTTTGAAAAATGCTGTTCTAGTATATATGGACAAATACCTTTAAAAATGTTATATTTGTAAAGGAAAATTACTGTAAGAAATGCTATGCATAAGATTTTCTAGAGGGCAATGTATAGGTACACATGGTTGCAACTGCTGCTGCACATGTACATGCTGTGAAATCTATATAAATAATAGTGGTCATTTCTTTCAGACAGTGGGTGGACAATGGACAACAACTGTCAGTTTTCCAACATGGCATGTTGACATAACACACCTACCCACCCACCCTCCCATTATAATTTCCCAAAATACTTGGCCATCTGATCCCAAATTTTACTTATGGGTTTCCCTTGTATGACCTTATGCTGTGTTCAGTGGTGCTCGTAGCTAAAATTAGTGGGGGTGCTGCTCCAGAAAATTTTTACCCTTTGTTTTAAAATTGTGTAAAAGGAAACAAACATGTATAAAAAGAAAATTTATTCAGAAACTTGATAAAATCCTAAAAGAACAAAATCAAACATTTTTTACTTACTTTAACCTAAATTGTGACAGTTCAAGCTTAATCTATTCATTTAAAAATGAAATCCATTCTTCGTGTTTTAATTTGCGCGAAAAGATCAATAATTTTCTCCTTGATCTCTGGATGACAACTGAGGAAATTTTTCTCCATTGAAAGCACTGCAAGCGCATTTAGTCTTTCCGAATTCATAGTGCTTCTTAGAAAAGTTTTTATTCTTTTCAATGTTGAAATGGTACATGGTTTTTAAGCACAACACACGCAGAGTAAAAAAAACTACCTTCAACCAGCACGCTAGGGTCGGCACTGCAGGAACGACAGTGCTCTCTCTCCCTTGCAGCCTCGCGTGTAGCTTCCTATGTGCGCATGTGCACAACAGTCAAACACCTCGCCGCTAGTACTGTGAAGCGCACAGTTCCATACAAAGACTTTTGTATCTTTTTCATAAACTGGGGGATGGCTACTGACATTAAGCTTAAGGATTATATATTGTAAATTAAAGAAAAAAGGACTCATTATATTAAATGTTATGGAAAATATCAAGTTGAAATTGGGGGTGCTGCAGTTCCACAGTGCCTATACGTGAGCCGCCACTGGCTGTGTTAAAAATTCATGGAAGAAACCATTTTAGCAGAAATGAAAGTGGGTAGTAATAATTAAATCCTCACTAGAAAAATTGGCATTATTCAGTTTATTATATATAAGAGCATATATATATAGGTGCTCTTCTACTTATGACTTACTCTATCATTCTTTCTCACTCTGTTTTCTGCTATCAGGCAATGTCATCATTCAGTGTTAATTTTTGGTGTTACATTTTGCTTTTACTTTGTTTTCAGTACCCCTATCCATGGCTAGCAAACGAACTACTTAGCCCCTTGTTGGTGGTGAGAAAAAGAGCTGAAACTGAAAATAATAGCCCAGCACAAAAGCAGTAAGTTGGTATCAGCATTAACATGTGACTTCAGCCTTCCGCAGTCAACCATCTTCACCATACTCAAAGACTCTACTCAGTGATGCAAAGGTTCAGCATCAATAAAATCTATTATTATTACAAAGAAATGAGCAGGACCAATTTTCTTTGTATATGTATATGGAGAAATTATTGGTGACTTCGATGGAGGACCAAAATCAAAAGCATACATCACTTAACCTTTCAACAATTCAGGCAAAGGCAAGGAGGCTTTTTGAGATGCTAAAAGAAGCACTGGTGATTCAAGCCATACACAAACATTTACAGCAAGTCATGGTTGGTTTCAGCACTTTAAAAGCAACATAATCTTCATAATGTGAAAGTTAGTGGGGAGGTAGTGAGTGCCAATACAATATTTGCCAAAGCCTTTAAAAATGAGCTGCATAGAAATCTCAAAAAGAAATATTTGCCCGAGCAAATATTTAATGTCAATATATGCATCCAAGACTTGTTTTGGATGCATATGTCAGAGCGTACTTACATTTATCAAGAATCCAAAAGAATGTCAGGATTCAAGGCATTCTTTGAATGCCTTGAATTATAATAAAGTATACAGAAAAAACTCCTGAAAACATATGTGAAATCTTTCAAGGGATTTAATAAGGATAGCAATGTTAGTAAAATAAATAATAAGATTGTAATGCTTGGAAAACTACTGTAATTGTAAATGGACAAGGAAGATATTGATCAGCTGGTCAGAGCTGTCGACCAAAGAGCTTATAGTAGAGCATGAAGAACAAAGAGGTAAAGAAGGAGCTGAAGCACCTGAAACACCAAGCAAGTTTTCAGCTAAACGAATGGCTGAGGCATTTGCTACAATCAACAAAGGAATCCAGATGTTTGAAGAAATGGATGCAAATGTTGAGAGATTAATATAGAATGCACTTGCTTGCTACAAAGAAATTTATAATGAGCAATAAAAGCAAGCTGTTCAGTTAAAACTGGATATCTTTTTGAAGAAGCTGCACCTGTTCCATCTCCATCTCCAACAAGGGCTAATGAGCCAATTCCTCCCACAAGATATGCTAGTGTATCAGAAGAACTAGAACCTGATCATCATGCTAACATAGCCTCCTCCCCATCTTCATCAAGCAATTAATGTAGTTCCATGCTTCTTCACAACATTCTTCAGGCCTGGTGTGCTTTCAGCCGACTCTGTCATTAATGGTAAATTAAATGGAACCTACTTCTTGTTTTAATTTTTTCATCTATTTTTTTCCTTTATTAACTCTGCCTGTTACAATTTTATTGCTTTACTTTATGTACTACAATTATGGTTTTATTACAGTATGTAATTGTATAATTTGTGTTTTGTTAATTACACAAATTGTAATCGTGAAAAACGACAGGGAAATGTGATGTGTTTATTTGATATTTCATTCCTTTTACTACTAAATAAGTTTTATTATTATATATTAACTATAAATACACTGTGTGTTTATCCAGTAACTCAGCTTCAGATTAGAAATGGATATGTATATTAGGGGGGAACTCTTATTTGTCAACACAGATTACTACCATCATCGTCGTTTTCGACTTATGATTTTTCATCCTACGATTGGTTCATCAGAACAAACTCCATTGTAAAAAGAGGAGCACCTGTATAATTTTTGTAGAATATATTAACACAACAGGCTTATCTGAATGTAATACAGTATTCCTATTCTGATGCATTCTAGTCAAAAAATACATGCCTTGTTTGACCAGCTAAAAAATACGTGCCTTGTTTGACCAGATATATTCCATTGCAACTGATCTTATTACTGTAACAAAAGTTGTTCTAACTAAAATTCCACACAGCCAGATTCCATTCAAGTAGTTCTGCTGTTTTGATAATGTGAAATTGTAACCACTGTGTTTTTTATGCATTATAAAAGTGCTTCAAATTGGTATATACCAGCTCATGAAAATAACATTTTAGAAGATTTCTTGTAAAGTATATTAAACTGTTACCAAATTTACTATCTTGCTCAAGTAATGTTCTTTAACGTAATTCTCTTTTTTAAATAGATATTTTCATGCAAATACACACCAGTTTGCAGGTATCATCAGTGGCAAATGTTGCCCATTTCGTGCTTAAATAATATATGCTTCAATATTGAAGTTTGTAGTAGAACACAAACTAATACTATGACAGTTAATTTTATATTATCAACAAATGGAAAAACAAAAAAATTTAACCATCAGAAGTAAATAATACCACTGTTTTCACCCAAAATAGAAAATGTACAGAGTTTATACAAAATTTGATTCTTAGGTTTGTCACTTTTTTTTTTTTGGATTAAGAGGTGAAAATGGGAAACACTATCTTAGTTATGATGAATTTTGACAACCTAACATCATGAACAACTGTTGGTTGAGAACAGTGCTGTAGCCATACAAAAACACAGGATATACCATAGGTCAGAAATCTAAAGAGACAGCCCCTTTATCCTCTTTCCAAAAATTCAATTATAGTAAAAAAATAATTGCAAGTTCATAAAAACTATTCCACCTCTACATAGTTGAGAGAATGAAAAAACTTCTTTAAGACAGGAAACTACAGGTAACTTATCCTCTAACTATTGTATATGAGACAAAATCCACACTATATTACCATGTGTTTGGACATTTCCCCATAACTTAGATGGAAACCCCATTTTATTCTACTTTTTTTTTTCAAATATTCCAAAGTTGCAGAAGTTAGATACAAAATCATTAGATTTATGGAGGTTTCCAAATAATAGCCATCAATATACATAAATATTTAAACAACATAAATGTATGCATATACTGCCCTATACCCTACATTTCAGCACTGGTCGATAACTGTGTGCTTTATTGCAATGATACAGAATATTTTAAGTTTAATAATAATTTTTGAATAATCTTGTTCTTTTGCAGTTCAAGTATTATGGCTAAAGATAACAATCTTTAATGACTTTCTTGGTCATTGTAGATTACTTTTAAGGACCATTACACATTAATGGGTAAAAAAAAAAGGTTACGAGGAGGTGGGGCAAGGCTGTTGCGAAGAGAATGAGCCAGCGCTGCTATCACTTCTGACATCAAAAGACAGGTCTGATGATTTCTACGTGGTTTCAAAGTCTGTAAGTTCTGTTCATAGTATTAAAACATTTTAAATTTTTATTTTAAGAAATAGTATTCTGCTTTAGTATAATCAATATTTTTACCTCAGAACTTAATATTTTTCTATTTTTTTTAAAGGTTTGAGTAATTCAAAATGCAGATCAATTCTAGTTCAATATCATATTCAATGTTTCAAAAATAGCCATTTCTTAAGGGAAGAACTGAATTAGTAATATGTGGTAGATGCATTATGATTAACTAATAATCAAAACCTTTTTCCAAACAGTTTGAACATAAATATTAATGCAAATTATTCTCTGAACAGCACTATATAGTTTACTTGCTTTAAGCATAAACTTTAAGAAATATAATTTATTTGGTTTTTGGGGTTTATCTTAGATACTAACACATAGAGGGAGGGTCTACTGCTACAATACTTTCCCATGAAAAATTTAGAAATTTGCATTGTACACTTTAGAAATGATGTATAAAAATCCAGTATATATTCTATATGTAAAAAAAACTACAAATAAGAGTCACACATTCAGAAACTATGATGATACTTTGTGGTTAAAACTGAGTAAACTCTTATCTCATGTTTTTGGTCTCTGAAACCATTGTCAAAAATAAATCTTAACCTAAAAAAAAATCAATAAATGTGCTCTGATGATATTAATTGATGTAACAGATTTACTAAGTGAATGCTGTAAGTATTATGTATACACTGTAAACTAGCTTTAACCCTTACAGTGTTGTTGGATTTTTTTTTTTCTCTAAAAAAATGCAACTTAACTTCTGAGTCTCATTATAAAACAACTAATGAATAAAATAATTTACATTATGTACTAAAAGAAAGGGTTGGGTTGTTTTACCTCTGAACGACACTTTTTTGCATAACATGGGCTAAATGGCCAGGTCACATGGACCCCAAAGGCTCAGAGAAGGTTGGGCAGGCGACCCACTGGAACAGCTGTTGGGAGACAGATGGTAGCCTCCCATCAAGGCCATACAGAGTGTTCTTTAATGTGCACAGAGTATGGCTCTCCTGTACATGGGGCCATGGCTTAATGTCCCATCTGATGGACGGTTGTCTTTCCAAGCCCATCGGTGTCCCCTACTGACCATGGGCAGGGGGGGGGGAGTTTTGTGGAGATAAATCTCAACGCTGACCCAGCTGAAACTCGAACCTGGGAATTGCAGATTACGAGCCTAGCACGCTACCGACTGAGCCACCCCTGCCCCCACTAAAAGAAAGGTCATTTAATTCTGAACAAAAAATATAAAGTATAAAAGGAATAATATGACAGGTAAGCATAAAAAAGCATGTTGCAAGTTCATTTGTAGTGATTTTCAAAAAACGATTTATCTGTTTCTGACACTTAAAGGGTTAATGCAATCTGAGACTGATTACTCTCTGTAACATGAACTTTTGTATCATCACAAATTAATTAACTTTTTGACTGCAGCTTGAATTAATATTTACTCAGTAAGTCTGCATTCAGTACCACAGATTGTTTCTAAAACACTTTATTGTGAAAGTTATGAAATGTTCCCTCTGTTTCTATTCATATACAGAAAAAGTCATTACATGCATCAATATGAAGATAGTAATTGTTGGCACTTGCCAAGAAATGAAAGATATATATTAGTTTGAGAATATCAAAAGTCAATTTTTTTTCCTTTGTATATTTGTTATCAAGCAAGAAATAAAGCTAGAGTATTCTCACGACTGTTTCTTTGAATGAATCTTCTAAGATAAATATAAATTTGCTTAATAATAATGTGTGCAAAATTACTTTTAGGCTGTTGCATAGGTGTGCATCACTAGAGGAACACTTTCCATGACTTAGAAATTTTGATTTTTGTAAGATTTTCTTTTAGTGCTTTTAGTAAACATTTATAGAACTACTATATATTTTTAATTTTATTTTGAAATCTTATTTAAAATAGAGGCAAACAACTTATGGCATAACTCATGAAAGAGGTCTGTGCACTTTGAAGAGTGCGTATAGTGGGTATTAATATTATCAGTAGTTGGGAACTAATGCTGAATTTAAAGTATTTTATGCTTATTATTACAAAGAAATTGGTAAAGCCATGAAATTCATTGAACAAAATGTGCATAAAAGTGCATTTGCTCATAGTCCATACTTATTTTACCTGAAAATGAAGTGTTGTTACTTAAAATATTTATACCATTTAATCAATACTATAATATTTAAGCATTATGACTTATATATCCATTATGGAAAAATGGTCTAAAGAGAAAAGGCTGATTGCCCCTTGTTTAAATAGTTAAAACTCTACATGAATTAGGGATACATCACTGTTCCTTGTTACAGGATACCCTAGAACAGGCATGGCCAACATACGGCCCGCGGGCCGGATCAGGCCCGCGTAATGAATTTATGTGGCCCGCGAACAATTTTTCAATATTAGCATTTAACTTCTAGTAATTAATCGAATGAATTCTCGAAACTTCTATATTTTTTAAAAAAGATTCCGTTATAAAGAATTAAAACTTTTATACTCATCTGTACTCAATATGATCTGTTTGATGATTGAATGATTTACATTTGGAGGCTGTGTTAAGAATAGCTACTACAAGTATAGAACCAGATATTAAAAAAATAATAAGCGATGCAAACCGCCTCAACACGTCGCATTAGTTATTATGTTAATTTGTTGTATTGATTTACTTACAATTATTCATAAACAAATTTCATAATAAAATTTTGTTTACGTAAAGAAATAAGTGTTTTGCTTAACATTTTTCAATTTTAATATTTCGTCCGGCCCGTGAAAATATTTTTTTTTCCAATCCGGCCCGGGGGCAAAAACAGTTGGCCATGCCTGCCCTAGAAGGTGTTGTATCCCTGCTTGTCACTCAAATTATGATTCTGCAATAAAATATATGACAGTGTTTCATTTTCCTAAAGATCAAGCTAAATGGATTTCAAGTATCGATAGAAAGTCCTTTTTGCCAAGACCCCAGTGCAGTGGTATGCATACATTATTTTCATGAATCCTGTATTATTTGTAAGGATAGGGTATGACAAAAAAATGGAACTGTGCTTGTTGTATCGCATCAGAAATTAGCACTATCAGAAGATGCAGTTTGCAGTATATTTCCAAATCAGGCAATTTATTTTACAAAAGACTCTCCCCAAAAGTATTTCCTTTGCAGTTTTATCTTTGATTTTACAGAAAGGAGGTGATACACAGTAGGAAACTAACATTCATGAAATGTGTACATTTTTTGAGACACCTTGTATGTATATATTTGCTTTCAACCAAAAATAACTGTTTATTAATACAGGGTGGTCAAAAAGTAATGCCCTTTTTATGTCATTATTTTTATATTTGCATGTATAAAATATTTTTGAAATTGTGTAATTTTCTTATAAATTTCAGCTTCTAATAACTTTTTAATTTTCTATTTCAGATTTTGTAAAGGAACATGGATTGCCATTTAACAAAATAACAAAGAGTTGCAGCAGTTAAACATTATTACCAAAACAACAATAATGGAGCTCAAGTTGCTCTGTTATGTGTAGCAGCTTGGGAGTGGTTGAAAACTGATGATGAAGATATTCATGTAGAGGCTGTAGGTGACACAGCTCAAATTGAAAACCTTCAGTGCCCAAGAAAAAGACAGTACAACAGTTAGGTTGCTCATTGTATGGGTAAATACAAAGGACAGCAAGACAAAATAAAAAAAAAAGCACTGTTTGCTATAAATAAATCCAGAGAGCAAAAGGTTGCAAAGAAGAAAAAGCTAAAAGAGTTTGTATATTTTGTGAAGATTGTGTTGGACAGACACCAATGT
This sequence comes from Ryuthela nishihirai, assembly GCA_038380435.1. Lineage (NCBI taxonomy): Eukaryota > Metazoa > Arthropoda > Arachnida > Araneae > Heptathelidae > Ryuthela > Ryuthela nishihirai. The sequence goes on from JAWZYU010000026.1 coordinate 34,513,581, forward strand.
GCCTATCCTGTTTCAATAAACAGAAATAATTTTTGTTTTTACACATACAGTTTGAAGTTTTGCTATTACCCTAATAACCTATTATTTAGTTCATTTTTGTCTGTGTGGATTTACATTTATTGTTCTATGTTTTGTAAATTGTAACTTTCAAATTTGTGATCTGATGCACAACAGGTGATACACCTAGAAAGATATACCATTCCAACAGCCATCAGAGCAATATAGAACCCCGTGAAATAAATGCTAATGTTTGAACAGCATTAGGAACTATAAACTTCTATATACCACCGGTAGACATTAATGACTGCACAAGTATCACTGGTGCATGCCATTGCGAACTTGTTAATATGGGTCAATAGAATGTAGAGTGTAAACTGTCTTAAGCGAAACAGCAGAAAGATGTAAACTTTGATGTCTTTACTGGAGTTTGAAGTCAAATTTGACTATAAACAAATATTTGTATTCCTCAGCAAAAGACCATTTTAAATACCATGACTAAATATTAAAAAGCATAGCAGTTTCCTAAAATTTATGGTAAAAGGCTGAATTGTCCATCGAAATCAGAAATATATTCAAATTATTTAAAACAATTACCAATATGTATTCTAAAAATAGCCTTCCTGTAAACTGAGTGATTAGCACACTTGGTTACTGATCTAAAGGACCTGGGTTTGAGCCCCGGGTAAGGCATGGATGTTAGTGTTGTTTTTTCTGCTGAGGTCCTGCTATCCTCACAGATCTTCTACTATGGCTACTGTCGGATCTCTGTGGCAAGCAGCTGATTGAGGGGGTATTTATTTTTTATATTCTAAAAATATAGAGCACTAGTGAGTTTTTGCAATGAGTAAAAGTAACTTATTTATGCATCCTGTCTTTCAAAATAAATAAGCTATTATTTTTCAGACACATTAAAAAAACTTGTAATAATTTTGTAATCTACAGCTTGCAGTAATTACACTGGTTTACAAGGTTTTTATAACATGAAAAATTGTAGCTGACTTTAACTATTTTTCAGGTACTGATTTCAGATCTGGCCTTAAAAAATGGCTAGCAATCACTATTGGTCATTTTGTCTCCTATTAAGATCTTCCTACACCAACACTCCAGGCAACTGGGAGGATACTAGATATTTTACTTTTTGTGGCTGGCAACACTGATTGCCAAGTGGGAGAAAACATGTAACAGTAACCTAACCTTCAGACTGCCATTCTTGTTGTTTTCATTGCAGGAGGAACACGTGCTGTACGTTGAATAGTGAATTTTGGCATTTAAATGGCACAAAGGCAGCATTATGGATGGGTTAATCTGCCAGATAAGTTTTGTTATATGTGTCGAAATTATATTTTAAAATCCCAGGGTCGTTCTTTGACAAAGATTGTGAAGAAAGCCTATTACTTGTATTTAAATGTCATGTTGGAGTCAGGACAAAACATGAGCTCCACATGTGTGCTATCTTTCATGCTTTGTTGGCCTGAATGGTTGAAAGGTAAGATAAAATCCATGCCCTTTGCAGTTCCAATGGTTTGGCGTGAGCCAACTAGTCACTTGCATGATTGCTATTTTTAACTAAAGTGTCGGGCTTTTCAAAAAACAACAAAAGGAAAATACAACATTCAAATGTGCCTTCAGCCATCAGTTGGATATCTTCCTATACCAACACCTCCAACCAGGAGTAGATGGATTCACATTCATCAGAGAAAGATTTTGAGGCACATACAGATCCTGATCCTACATACACCCCTAAGAAGTCAGAAAAGCCTCATCTGATTCAGCAAAATGAATTAAATGATCTTGTTCAAGGCCTAGGACTTTCCAAACAATAAGCTGAGATTTTAGGTTCAAAATTTGAAGAGTGGAATCTTCTGGCAAAGGATACCAGAGTTTCTCTGTTCAGAAAGAGAAATTTGGATTCATCTGCTTATTACGAGATGCAAGATGGTTTGTGTTTCTGCACAGATATTTCAGAGCTGATGGAAGTAATTGGAACAACTCACGACCCTAAGAAATGGCATCTATTTATAGAGTCATCAAAATTCAACTTAAAAGCTGTCCTTTTGCATAAAGAAAACCAAAAACCTTCCATTCCAGTGACACATGCTGTGGGAATGAAGGAAACTTATGAAAGCATGAAAAAAAATACTCACTGCTATAAAATATGACCATTTTAAGTGGACAATATGTAGTGACCTAAAAGTCACATCTTTATTGCTCAGGTTTCAAGGAGGCTTCACAAAATTTGCTGTCCCCTGTGTTTGTGAACAGTAGGGCCAGAAAGGAACACTACAAAACAAAAGACACCCAAACGAGATGTTTTTATTCCTGGAAAGAGTAATGTGAGGTATAAGCCTTTAGTTGACCCCTCTGATGTTCTGCTCCCTTCACTACACAACAAACTGGGGCTTATGAAAAACTTTATAAAGGTTATGGACAAAAACTGGTAAAAGGCTTTTGCACTAGAAGGAAAAATTTCCAAAATTAAGTGATGCCAAATTCAAAGAAGGGATCTTTGTCTTTGAAGTTTGAATGATATTGTCTTTGAAGAAAAACTGAATATGAAGGAGCACACTGCATGGAAATCCTTCACGTCTGTGGTCCAGGGTTTTCTGGGGAATCACAAAGAGGAAAACTACCATCAGCTCATTCAAGATCTTCTCAAAAACTATGAAAATCTTGGCTACCGAATGTCTTTGAAGATCCATTTCTTGCACTCACATCTCGACTTCTTTCCCAAGAACTTAGTAGCTGTCAGTGATGAGCAAGGGGAAAGATTTCACCAGGATATCTGAACCATGGAGGAGAGATACCAAGGCAGGTGGGACCCAGCAATGATGAGTGACTACTGCTGGTTCTTGCAGAAGGAAGATACCTCAGCACATAAAAGACAAAAATGAACTTCTTGTAAGTATAAAAGATCCTTACCAGTGTTTTCCTATTTTGCATTTCAATATTAATTTATTTGTTACTTTATATTCTATACGATGTTTCTAATTTTTCTGGTCTATAACTATGTTTCCAATTTTTTCACTGTAATCATGTAATTAATTAATGAGTTTTAACTTGTCATTTAATAAAATAGTCACATTTATTTTCATTTCCCACATGTGTATTCATTTCCCACATGTGAATTGATGAATACACATGTGTCACATGTGTATTCATCAATTCATAATTTAAAAAGAACTCTACATGCTGCATATTTTTCACAGCCATATTTGAATTTAGCAGCCCAAAATTAGTTAAAAACATCCTATTTGACCAAAGTTACAAAAAAAAAAGTTTAAACTTGTTGTCTAGTGTTATCTGGCTATTGCATATTATTGAAGTGTTATATCTGAATAAATCAATTTTGTACTAAGAAACTTTGTTTTCATTTTTTAGATGTATTTCTTGTGTTAATATTTAAATTTGATGCATTGTACCAGATTATCAGAAACCCCATTATTAGAAATCATTAAATTAACAATAACCGCTTTCTCTGTTTACTAAAAAAAAAAACTATATATTTCAAATTTTTTTCTGCTCTGCGAATTATTTAATTTTGCTTCTTCAAAAATAAATAGTGATTATAGAACTTCAGCAAATCATTTTTCAACCTATTTGTATAAAAGTGACATTATAGAGAATCAGTTTTTTTATTCAACATACTTTCAAATAAAGTGAAATGCCAGTTACTATTGTGCACTTATGAAGTGTGATAACTCAAGCTTATGTGGCAGTTCACATACCTTCAAACCCATCTTGTGACATCATGTTTTCTACATTTCGGCCCATACCCTTCATGATGCCCAGAGAGAGGGGGAGGGAGAGTATAAAGGATATTAAAATGGTTCAGTGGCCAATTCATTAAAAATCTGGTGAAATTTCAGGAATGATCCTAATGTAAAATGTTTGTAATAAATAATATAATCATTACCAATTGTTCCACTCACAGAAATTATTACACAAATTATTGTTTATTAGAGTTTAAATAATGAATTACCACTTTTGCATTTCTGTTCAGTGAATATGCGAAAGGCCCCACATGAATAAAGGTGAAACCAAGAATAAATATTTACAAATGGTAAGATGAATGAAACAAAAAATGACAACCACATTAAAATAATATATAGGTAGAGATGGCAACTTCTGGGATTTTTTTATTCAATATGACTGTAATTCTTAAAAATTTGTTAACAATAAATATTTTGAAAAAGAAATGATTTTTAATGTCTTTATTTTCTGCTGCAAATGCAATGAAACTTTTTGATTCTAATTCCTAAGCTGGTAAATGAAATCTATTTGCTACCATCCATAGGAATAAGCCAGTAATATGCTGCTTTGATAACAAACCTTACTGGAGCACAACTATTAAACTTGATCTGGAATTATTAATGTGTCCTTTCTATTGCTAATAATAATTCAGGGCCTTCATTACAGATATAAAAATCCTTTATATCAATTGTCTCCAACCATTAGTTATGACTACCATTAGCCCCAAAGCAGCTCACAAGTATCATTTAATGCAAGTACATTAGAAAGTCTTAATAAATGTTTCATTTTCACATCTAAATCATGTTTATATTTTATATACCCCTTGATAGCTTTCAGAACTCTTTTTCTTTGAGAACTCTCAGTTTTGAAAAGATTGGAGACCACTGCTTTATACAATGCAACCAACATTTCATTACAGCATCAAGAACATATTAATAAAAGCATTATTTTTTTTGCAAATACACAAATCGAGTTTTAAAATTAGTTTTGATATCTGGCAAAAAATACAGGATAATCTCCATTTTCATTCACCTTGTCTACAGCTTATGATGTGTTAAAAACACTTACATGAGATTTCAATTTATTCCATTTTCTTACAGTTAGAAAGAGGGAATTATAATTTTAAAACATGAAGCATTGGTTACAAGTACCTAATCTGATTACATTTCTTAAATTAGAATTGATCAGTTCCAAGAGCATGATGATATTCACAAGCGAATTAGAAATGTTTAGCTGAAGTACCAAACCTGCACGTAAGTGATGAATTCAGCATTTACCTAGATTTGTATAAAGTATCAGAGCTCTTCTAATGTATCAATTCAAATACCAGACATCTTGAAAAAAAAAAGAGGAAAAGTGCTTTCAAGTGCCAGAGAAACAAAAACAATGATAGTACTTCGCTTTGCAAAATTTCAATTAGAATTATTTAGGATTAACGGTGTACATAATATTACATTTCAGGAATCTTTTGCTTTTAACATTACAATTTTTGATGTGGTGTCTAATGCTTTAATTGGGTACAATGTGAAATGTAATTTACTCTAATTCTTTATCAGCTGATTAGTAAAAATAAATAGCAATTAAACATTGTACATAATGTGAAAGAAAATGACTAAATTTTCTTTATATTACTCAAAGTATATAAAATTTTGATTTTTCACTTTTATAACCAACAGATAATAAAACATACTAAATAGTAGTTATTCAGTAGACTGTAACAAATTAAAAGAAACCATGATAGAGCATATATTACTATTCAGAATGATGTTTTTTACATACCACTATACAAATGACCAGCACTGAAGTTTCATTCCACTTGTTTATTTTAACTGGTGAATGCAGGAAACATTCTTTTGCCAATCTCATTTTCTGATAGTATATGCTATGGCATTGCACTTATGACACATTTCTATATACAAAAATTATGTACAAATTTCTTCTCATTAGCAACACTCAATGTGAAAATTCACACACCCTTGAATGGTGCATCAGCTAGCTTCAACATTACTGCCAGAAGTACTTCTAATACTTGAAATAAACTTAAGAACGAAACACTGTTTACTGTGATTTGTCTTATTTAAATTAATCAAAGCATTTTTCATGACTTGGTCATTCCTGAAGACAGTAAAATACTGACCTACAAAATAAAAATTTTCTCATCAATTTACATGTATTAAGATATTTATTGCTAATACTTTAAATGCAACAGACCTGAAACTTTCAAAATGGGTTAAGAAGTTTTTGGCATTTTGTCAAAAAGAGAGTGCCTGAACTCCACTACTTTTTTCTATTCTAGGATCAAATTAAATATCATTTTTGAAACATGGAAACAGTTAATCAAACTTCAAAATTTTATTAAATATTTTACAAACTTGGTTTTTTAGTTTGGGGGTTAATTGGCTTATCATGACTTACTTGGCCCCTCTCCTAGATCAGTCCATTTACATATGACTACTCAGATTTAGAAAAGTTTATTGCTTTATTACCACTGTGTTTTAAAAGAAATCATAAACATAAAAAATGATATAAATCCCCACAGAAGAAATTTATATCCATCATAACCAGCTTTTTACTTAATAGTCTATGGTAAAAAATTATTAAACTGAAAAAAAAAATCACGTTGGTCTTTTTGCTGCCCTGCATTAACTTCTCTATAGCCACAAATAAATTCTCTGTCATCTGCACATGTCTATTTGTATAGCTGACCTTGAATGTTTGGCTTTTGAGCAGCATTTTGCTGTGGGAAAAATTGTGACATTTCTTTTGACCATATTGCATGCACTCACATTAGTTTCTTTTGCTCTTCTCTGAGTAATTGAAAACTCACTGGCACTAACTCCAAAGAAGCCCATTAAAACCCTGCTTTGGCTTCTAATCACAGATAAGACCCCAATTAGTTACATTTTAATTGTGATGAAGTGCCAAAGAAAAAAAATTTTAATGTCATCTACCTTGGAATTTTTGCCAGTGGATATTCAACTGCCTAAAATGAAATCCTACAGAACTTCAGAAGACCTTCAAGAATTACAAAGTTAGTGCTTTCACAGATATTGGTTAAAAAGTGGAAGCCAACTAAAAACGCTAGTCTCAAGCTATAAGATGATTCACAAAGAATGATCACTAAATGTGATACACGAATCTGTAACTTTAGATATGCTGGAAAAGGTTCAGTGTACTTTTGTGCTGCATGCTATCAAGGAGGAAAACAATGATAAGCATCAGTTTTGGATATGAAAGATGGCATGGTCATTCCATTTATATCACATGAGATAAAGGATAATGGCTACCTGATATAGCATTATTGTGTATAATGATATGCAATTGTTGAGTGGATGCCACACCAGATTCCAAATGGTATAACAATATGCTGAAATGTCTACAAAGTGGTGCTGACCTAGCCAATAATAAATTTAAAGACTATATGGCCCCAGAATAATAATAATTATTATAACATAAATAAATAACTCTCAATCATAAACTGCATAGTCTTTATGCTCTCATAATCATAAACTGAATGAGGTGTCTTTCCATAGCCAATTTATAGCAGAACTCATCCATATAGTGTGTGTGTTCTTTATTAGAACGAATGTAAGATCAGAAAAAAAATTATGACTGTCCAAAAATAATGTTAATCCAACAATATTAAACCTATCTCCGCTCAAGAGAAAAAAAATTACATCAAATGCAATTTCATAAGTATAAACTCAACAGTATTTTGATAAGTATAAACTCAACAGCAATTTCATAAGTATAAATAACAACAATTTTTATAAGTATAAACTCAACAAATAATTCCTTCTATGAAAACAATTCATACTGACTCTTCCACAAATTAAACCATCACTATACACCATCAACACTCCTTCTCCTCAACTCTACTGACTCTCTCTTACCTAGCCCCACATTAGCTTAAGTCAAATGTGGCATGTGTCTAACATCACATCTGTGAGACAAATTTGCACATGTGATCGTGTGTTGATGATGATGCAAGCAGTTGTAACCTTGACATTGACAATTAGTGGCCATCAATCAAAAGGAGTTGCACAATTGGCAACTCCTAATAGACAGAAAGAGAGGATGGTTCAAAGAAATTAAAAAGCCCCAGAATAATAATAATTAAACTCCTAACATAAATTAAACTGGTTAGGGAATGTAAAAGTGAATGGTGAACCATCACAGCATGATATATAAAAAATATTACTTTCCTTTAAATACTTTTTAAAATAAATTTTTTAATCATTATGATGCTATTTCTTATTATATTTCCTGTTTAAATTTCTTTTAATGTAAAAAAAAATGGCTATTTCAGGATGTAAACTATTATTCAAAATTTAGGTGCAACATAAAAAAAAATTATCTTTATGGTCCTAGGCCTAAAAAGTTTGCAATTTCTACTGTACACTCACTGAAAAAAGGAAGATCAGAACCACTAACTTGTAAGACATTTCTTCCATAAGAATTGGAAAAGCTAAATGAGGTGAGTTCAGTTCCCATCTTCTCAAATTAAACTTTCTGGTTTACTAAACAGAACTATAATTCTTAAATACTTTTAATAAATTTATTTAAATGAGCTGATGACTATCATTGAAAATTACAACAGCATAAAGCTGTTCCAAGTAATTTAGTTATAGTGGTCATTTTTGGAACATTGTAATAAATACTAAACCTCTAGTATAATGCATTGTATTATGGTTTTTCTCAAAACAATTATTATATAATTTTTTAAAGGAAAGAAAATATTCCTCTGCACAAAGGACAGAGATAACTTACAAGATATATCAGGCTTGTCCTGGTTTTCATGCAACAAGCACAAAAGGACATGCCTGCTGGTCTTGACAGTCAGGTAAACTAATTGCTATACCAGTGTATAGGTAGAGCAAATTTTATTTTTAATTCAGGTTATCCATTTTTAATGGATAAAAAAATTAAATAATGATTCATTCACAATGGCAAATATTACATAACGTCTTGAAATAATTAGATGAAAAAATCCCACTTAGGACAACCAAATTTTTTTCGGCTAATTATTTCAAGTGTTTCATGTCTACAGAACATTTTCCTGTGATACTTATTACTGAATAAGACAATGAAGTGACAAATATTACTGCCATCATATGAAACAGCTTGACTGCCCAATTCTTGACATAGATTATGCCAGTGGAGGATCAACGAAAAAAGTGAGAATGCTTATATGTCATTGTTGAAGAAACCATTTAGTTTCTCTGGTTGGGTTGTTGGGTTGTTTTACCTCTGAGCGGCACTTTTTTGCACACCATGGGCTAAATGGCCCGGTCACATGGACCCCGAAGGCTCAGAGAAGGTTGGGGAGGGAACCCACTGGAACAGCTGTTGGGAGACAGATGGTAGCCTCCCATCAAGGCCATCCAGCGTGTTCTTTATCATGCACAGGGTATGGCTCTCCCGCACACAGGACCATGGCTTAACGTCCCATCCGACAGACAGCAGCCTTTCCAAGCCCATCGGTGTCCCCTACTGACCGTGGGCAGGGCGGGGAATTTTGCGGAGATAAATCTCAATGCTGACTGTCTCTCTGGTAGTCTAGCAGTTATGACATCTTGCATGCTTCTGGGAGACATTGGTTTGATCCCACTCAGGGCAACCAAATTTTTTCAGCAAATTATTTCAAATGTTTCTTATCTACAGGACATTTTCCTGTGATACTTATCATTAAATTACATAATACCTTTAAGCATTCTGCAATTTTTTTTTTCATTTCTACTACTCTTTGGGGAAGTAAGAGACAACAATCTGATAATAGTTAAAAACAAAAAAAAAAATATTATTTATTGTCCATATATTACCTGTTCTGTTGAAGGGCATGCAATAATAAGCTGTTCTTCCTCTGTATAATTGACTCTAATAAGCTGCAAAAGTTGATCAAAGCTAGTTTGCATTCGATTCTGTAAGAAAATGTTTAAGCAAAATGAATAAGACAAACTTTGAAAAATTATATTGTAATCATTAAGAAAGATGCACATGCTGAAGTGCATCACACACTATTCACACTGCCAAGCAATTTTAGACAGAAAGTTCAACCTAATGCTACAATTATAAATAGACTGATATTTGCTGCAACCAGATGTATCAGTAATATAATTTCTATTAATTTTCTAGGGAAAGTTGTAGTTTAATGATCAAGTAATATTTATAATTTTTTTATGAAAAAATATATTTAAAGAATAGATTTCTGAAAAATTCATAGTCTAGACTAGGGGTTCTCAACGTGGGGTACGCAGTAAAATTTTTTGGGGTACGCCGTGAGAGCTCAAAAGTTGCTTGATCTAGTAACAAAGTAAAAATAACCATTGTTATACTATAACTATAATTTTATCTATCTATACAAGGGGTATGCCAGTTGCATACACTTTTCCAGGGGGTATGTGAAGCATAAAAGGTTGAGAATCATTGGTCTAGACCAAGCATGCATAACTCCAGCCCTTTTAACAATTTTATCTGGCCCACACAAAAACTGGAAAATATAAAAAAATTTTAAAAAATCTGGATTTATTAAATGAATACTGTTTTAATAAGATGAAAACCTGAATAATATACAATGTTATTATTGTACAATGTACAATGTTATACTAGTAACAATGTCATTGAAGCCGGATGTTCAGGAGCTCATTTCTGGGATCCAGTCCCATCATTCACATGCTACTTAGACAGGACAACTTCAGTTTTGATGTTAAAATAAACTTTAATATTTATTACTTTGTATCTATACATATGGAAAGCAAAATGTAATAAACAGTGTTATTTTTTTTGTCCTTTTATTGCACCCCTTCAAACTATTGGACAACAAATATATTTTTCTATTCAGCCTGATGACAAAAAAGTTTATGCTTTCTAGACAAATCTTAGTATTTTTAAATGCTATTTATTATCAAAAAAATATTTTTTTTTCTTTAGTGCAGGCAATATCAGAAAATGACCACTTTTAAATATACACCCATCCCTCGATTTACACGGTACTCAGTTCACACAATTTTGACTTTGCACGGTCAAAAAATGCAACCAGTTTCGATTTACACGGTACTGACTGAGACGTACATAGAAAGGAAATCTCAGTCAGTACCGTGTAAATCAAAACTGGTTGCATTTTTTGACCGTGCAAAGCCAAAGTTGTGTGAACTGAGTACCGTGTAAATTGAGGGATAGGTGTAGTAGAGTTGTGCCAGTTAAACTATTAATAATTTGATTGATCAATCAATTGCCTTTCAATTAAAATTGTAGACCAGTTAATCTATCAATAAAAAATTAAACACTTGAAGATTAATAAATATCCACTTTTCCACTACATAAAATTGTAGCTGGAACAATGACATTTCAATTGTCGCGAGGAATAAGCGATGAAGAAAAAACTGCCTAAAAAAAACAGAGATGTGTAAAATTCCAATTTTGTTTCTTATTAAATAAGTTTTTTCAATTTTGTTTTGCATCTACATTCAATAAAATATATCTGATGGAAATGTTTAGACAAAAATTTTAGTACTTTCTGAAATAATATAAATTTAGGCTTTATTTATTATTGTGAATAGTTTTGCCCCTACACATCACTTTATACACAATGGATTTAATGGTCAGGTCATAAGGGCACCAAAGGCTCAGAGCTGGGTATAGAAATGAGACCCACTGAAAGCTATTATATTAACCTTCCAGTGTCCACATCGTCTGTTACATTCGCAGAATCTGAAATGGGATCATCTGATTTTAGTACAACAACAACAAAAAAAAAAAAAAAAAAAAAAAAATTGCCGTTGTATTTTTTTAAAATATATATCTTATAAAAATATATAATTCAGGCTTAAAAAATTATATTTTGTTTTTTCAATTTGATGCATATTTTATTAAATTACAATATAAATAACTTTATAAAGCCATCTGATTGCCATTTCTCAGAAGCATAAACGGTATTGCCGATTTGCTTGTTAACATTCCCATTTGCTGAAGCAAACTTCTGATTTAAGCTCACAAGTTTGATTTGAACTATTATCAACAAATTTTTCCTTAAATTTTCGAAAATCTAAAAATTAACAAAAAAACTGCTATTTTTTAAAACAGTAGATTTTGGAAGTAATTACGAAGTATGTACTGCCATTTTTTTTTTCCTGTTTCACACTCTTTTCTGTTGTAAACTTATTTCAGTATTCCCAAAATTATTTTTATCACTTTTCCCAGCATTCTATGCATCTTTCCCACTCTTAAAATCGAAACTGGAAGTAAACACATTCTTCTTAAAAATTCTGGTTGCAGTTGCATTTAGTTATGTTACTACACTGAAGCAAACAAGTGGTAGATGTCTGACACGTTATCTCTGTTCCATGTACTATAAGTGTTGTTTACAGTTTTGGTCCAGCATATTAGATACCTTTTGTAATTAATAAATTAGTATTTTTTTTTTTATATTTAAAACTTAGTTTTCATTTTAATATATTTATTTTTGGAAATTTGCAATCTTTTGGCCGATCAATAAATATTGATTTTTCATAGTTATGCTACATGTAGGCATGGCAGGCCTACAACTTGTTGCTGCGGATATTTTAACATTGCATTAGGCATTATATTAATTTTCATTTCATTATTTATTACTTTTCCAGTAAAACTTTGATCTGGTATCATTTTCTGAAAAAAAATGAGGTCTTGGATATGGAAGCAATTCATATCTGTAGATTTACAGTACTGTGCAAATTAGTTGGGACAATAGGAAAATGCAGTAACAAAGAAACAACTAAAATATTTATTTGTTTAATAGTGTACATAGTTAATAGTGAATGTGACCCCCCTTAGCTTTAATTTCTTCTTTCGCCCTCTCAACCATTGATGCCACTAGCTTTCCACACATCTCCTTCACTTCAGGGTTGTGGTACCACACTTTCATGACAATTTCTATCATTTTGGTTTTCATCTTAGATATGCGCACTTTAATAATGGCCCACAAATTTTCAATGGGGTTTAGATCAGGTGAATTTCCTGGCCACTCCAATACCTTCATATGTTGCTGAGTAAAGAAGCTCTTAGCAAGTTTAAAATTGTGGCATGGAGCCAGATCCTGTTGAAATACCCCATCGCCGTTAGGAAACAGCTTCTGCAGTGTTGGGACCATTTTCGCCTCCAGAATGCCTATGTACTTTTTGCTGTCCATCATTCCTTTAATGGGGTGAAGCGTCTGTGGCCCGGAAGCTGTGAAACATCCCCAAAACATGACCTTGGGTGGATGTTTGGGGATTGCTGGATGTGGCTGGATCGAAGAGGTTTTACAGGCAAGCGGCAGACAAATCTGACTTGTAGCCATGTACCTCAAAGTAGGTTTCGTCAGAAAATATCACTTTTTCCCAATTCTCCACAGTCCAGTCTCGATGTTTCTTTGCCCAAGATAGCCTTTTTTGCTTCATAGTGGGTATCAAAAGCTGCTTTTTGGAGGGGCGTCGAGCCCAGCAGCCACACTCCAGAAGGCAATGACGTACAGTGGAAGCATCTATATTAACCTCATGAGATGCAATCTCCCTTTTGATGTCTCCACTGGTCTTCTTCGGGTCTATGATACTAATTCTTCGAATTAGACTATCATCTCTAAGGGTGGTTTTTCTTTTTCTTCCACAATTTCCTTTACAGAACGTGTCCATGAACCCTGTCTCCTTATGCAGCTTCGCGATCCCTGAAACGATGGATTTCCCGCCGCCAACTGCTTTCGTTATCTGCCTAGCAGTAAGTGAAGTGTTTTCGCCTAAAGCGATTATTTTAGCTCTTTTACGAGGCGTGATGTCCATGATGTATTTAATAAAAAAAGTTTCCAATGAAAATTGTGAACTACTTACATAATCACATCCTTAGTCTATGAAATATCAATTCCGACTAAAGTGGAAGTGTAAATAATAGCAGAGTAACACAACAGACAATTCTAGACTTGCAGATATCACTCTGCTACAAGCCTAAACTTGCGCATGTCCATTGCAGGGACACGCACAAGTTTAGACTTGCAGCAGAAGGTTACAAACAAGTACAAACAAGACTCTGCAGCGGAAGGAACTTAGCGTTCCTTTGCTTGTCCCAACTAATTCGCACAGTACTGTATTTCTATTAGTTAGCAATCTTCCGATCAGCTGATTTATCGATCTTTCCAAGTTATGCTAGATTGGAGGCCAGCTTAAAAGTTGTTGTGGATATTTTATTTAACATTGTAACAGGCCAAAGAATTAAATACTTTTAAAGATTTGGACCCTTTTGTCTGATCCAATATTTTTTCAAGCTCTGGTAGCTTAATTTCAGGCACCAGGCAATAATAATAAATTGTCAAATAAGTTGAAATTAAAGTTCGAATACCAGCAGGCATTATTTAGCGAGTAAGAATTCAAAAAATTAAATTATTGTCAAACTAATTTAAATTATAATCAAAACTTATCAACTACATTGCTGAAGAGAAAAAAATAGCAAAGATTCAAAAGTTTCTATAACAAACAAATTTATTAACAAAAACTCACCAACAACAAATGAAAATATCGACTACATCATCACTATCTCACTACACTAACTCTTACTACAACTCCACACTCTGTGCTACTAACCAACTCTGTCTTACAACTCTTTCTTACTTCTGTCTATGTGACACGTCACGGCTATATCATGCTTTGTACAAAAAGGCCCGCACTTGTCATGTTCCACGCCAGGAAAGACTTTTACATAAAGTGGCAAGTGTGCAAGCTATGATGCAAGAAAGGGTGTGTCCTTGTACAGGTGCACTTTAGTGAGTAACAATCGAAAGTTCGGGGTTGTGCATGCGCAACTCCTATGCTCTCGGAAATGAGCGCTATGATGCCAAAAATGAAATTAAAATCCCCAGAATGATAAATACAATGTAAATTAAGCAAAACTGGTTAAGGTAAGGTAAAAGTGAATGAGGGGGGCATCACACCATCCCATTAGGTAATATGTAATTTTTCTTTTATTATTTTTGTTTTTTTAGTAAAAAAAGCTTTGAGCTTGTGCCGTTTTCTGAAAATGAATGTCTTAAATATGGAAGCAAAATAGACTTAAATAGACTTCCTTACTATGGAAATCAGCCGTTATGTGGGAGGGCAATTTTGGGAAGACATCCCCTCCGCTAAACTCAAAATGAAATCCCCCCCCCCCCTCCCGGTACCTTGGCCTTACCCATAGAAAATATGCTTTTTTTTTTTGCTTTGGAGCGCAACCTTTTCTGCACTTAGCCAAGATCGCCAAACTTTAACACCCAATGCAAAAATTCATAATGTTTAGTAAAAAAAAAGCAGTCAAGAATTTTTCTTTTTTATTTCATAACCAGTTCAGAAAATTCCGTGAATATGAGAAGTCCAAGGCACTTTGTATAACACTGGCCATATTTAAAATATATGATACTAAAATGAATCATTACAAGAAATAAAAATCATATTTCAGGTTTAAAATTATATTATTCAGGAGGAAATTTCCTTTCGATAAATATATAATTTAACAACTTTTATTCATCAGGTTCCCCAAAATAAAGCCTTAATTGTATAGTGCGATCTTTTTTTTTTTCACCATATCACATTGAAAAAAGCTTATTAAAATCAATATGCTTGCAAATTTGTTTATATTATTTATTTTCAAAAAATTCGTAATTAAATTTGCTTAATTTGGTATATAACATGGTTTATTTCCATTGATTGGTCATTTTTTTAAAAATTCTAAAATTCACTTGTTTATCTGACTCAGCACAATTGGCTAAAAGCCTGGAATTTTCTCAAAGTATGGTACTGTGAAAAAAATTACAAAACGAGAGAAATATTTACTTGAAACCAAAAAAATAATTTTTTCGTTACTCAGAAGTAAATAGCCTTTCTATTCATGTGCATTAAAATCATTTCTGTCTATTAGTTTTTTTTTATATAAATTTTTATTTGTGTTGCCAATATACATTTTTTACATGACTCTAAAAAAGACCTATTAAAATAAAACATAGTCTTTTTTGCTAAATACTTTATTTTCAGAAAATCCAGAATTAAATGCTGATTAATTTGCATGTTGGGTTGTTTTACCTCTGAGCAGCACTTTTTTGCACACCATGGGCTAAATGGCCAGGTCACATGGACCGCAAAGGCTCAGAGAAGGTTGGAGGAGGGAACCCACTGGAACAGCTGTTGGGAGACAGATGGTAGCCTCCCGTCAAGGCCATTCAGCGTGTTCTTTAACGTGCACAGGGGATGGCTCTCCCACACACGGGGCCACAGCTTAACGTCCCATCCGACGGACGGCGGCATTTCCAAGCCCATCGGTGTCCCCTACTGACCATGGGCAGGGCGGGGAATTTTGCGGAGATAAATCTCAATGCTGACCCAGCTGGGACTTGAACCTGGGAACTACAGATTATGAGTCTGGCGCACTACCGACTGAGCCACCCCCGCCCCTAATTTGCATGTAACACAGCTCATCATTTCATGAGTTCCATGTCTACAGGACTTATCCTGTGATTATTTACTACTGATACCATAATTCCTTTTATTAGTGTTTAGGCAAAAAAGTTTTAAAGTTAATTTTTTTTGGCTGAGCATAGGGTTGTTTAGGGTTGTTTTACCTCTGAGCGGCACTTTTTTGCAAACCATGGGCTAAATGGCCAGGTCATAAGGACCCCGAAGGCTCAGAGAAGGTTGGGGGAGGGGACCCACTGGAACAGCTGTTGGGAGACAGATGGTAGCCTCCCGTCAAGGCCATCCAGCGTGTTCTTTAACGTGCACAGGGTATGGCTCTCCCGCACACGGGGCCACGGCTTAACGTCCCATCTGACGGACGGCGGCCTTTCCAAGCCCATCGGTGTCCCCTACTGACCGTGGGCAAGGAGGGGAATTTTTGCGGAGATAAATCTCAACGCTGATCCAGCTGGGACTCGAACCTGGGAACTACAGATTACGAGCCTGGCGCGCTACCGACTGAGCCACCCCCGCCCTGCTGAGCATATGGAAAAAATAGCTTGGCCTCTGGATGGAAACCAGGTTTTCAGGCTGGATACTGAAAGGGTTAAGAGACAGATGAAAGTCTCCCATCAAGGAAATCTGGTGTGTTCTTTATTGTGTATAGAGTATGACTTTCCTGCACATGAGGCCATAACTTAATGTCTCGTCTGATGTAAGGCAGCCTTTCAAAGCTCATTAGTGTAACCTGTCACCACACACATTTCAAAAATTCGGCATCAACTCAAACCTTAGAACAACAGGCTCCAAGCTTGGTGTGCTACCAACTAAGCTAATCCCTGTCCTTCTTTAACTACAGTAATTCTGTAGCTGAGAACTGCCAACAAGTGTGACTACAGAATTCTACACTAAATGTGGAAAATGTGTTGGGGGAGGGGGATGGAAAGAAAGATTTTGGGTTCACAGCTTATAATTTTATTGATTTATAAAAAAAGACATCAATTATAACAGAAATCAACAAAATCAACAAAAAGAATCTTTGTTCTGATATTCAGGAAATATACTTTATAATTCAATAAATTTTTTCTGCAAAATATTTAATGATTTATCAACACCAAAAAGAGCAGCAGGTAACGCTATGATTATCATCTATGTTTAAATACTTTATGATAATAAATATATCTAATTTTAATTTTCTTTTTTTTTTTTCAGAATTTTACTTGTTTCTAGATATAAATGGCTAATGCTGAATTTAGAAATAGTTAATTGTATAAAAATTTAGTTGTGAATTCTATAGTTAACATAAAAATTTAAATTCACTTAATTTTTTTTCCTTAATAAAGATACAGATTACAAATAGACATGACTTACACATAAGTAAATATGTTAATTTTAGAAGTGAATAATCTTCCATTATGATGAGAAAAAACAACCCAACTAACCTTTACAGGCCTGAATAATATGTACTCTGTATCACAATTAGCCAAATACAATGACATACTGCGATGTAAATCAGGCAATTTTGATTTCAGATGACGTACAGAATCTGTCACTAATTGCGCCACTTTATCAGAAGAAGCAAATGGCTGTTTACTGAGACAAACTTCTCGACCAGTTTCTTCTGTCTGAACTTGTATCAATACTTTAGCCTGAGGGAGTAATAAAATCATATTTCATTTGAATGTAGCATAATTTAAGAATATTTATTGCAAAAATACTTGATTGTTAATCCAAACTAAAAAGTTCTAATAAGGATCTTAAAACATAGTGCTATATCAATTAAATATAATTTAATATCTACAATTTCAATGTGGACCATATCCAATTTCATCACATCAAAATCAGAGCAAATCATTATTAATATGTTGCCTTTAACTCATACTTCCTCAAAGCATACTGTTTTTGTTTCCCACATCAACTACTGAATCCAGAAATTAAACATATATACACAATCAGACAGGGAGTGGAATTTAATAGGAAGCATATTGGCAGTATCCAAAGAAGAGTCAAATTTAAATTACTCCAAAACATCCAACATCCCCCAGCACAACCCATTGCAGACCCCCCCCCCCCTCAGTACACCATAACCTTATCTTACATACCTAATTTTACACATACAGTCCAACATATATTACAATTATAAAGCTTAAGGTACCTATTACGTTTCACCTCCAACATTAAACAATTAATTATGAATGATTGAGATATTGTACCTCCTACAGGCAGCATATAAAAAATTAGAATACACTGCTCGATATAGAAAATGCCATACCATGAAGGAATGCATGAAATGAGATGAAACTTACCACAAATACAGACAAGTAGGTGAGAAAGAAGTGATTTAATTTCTGAGGGATTACATGAATGTGATGGGTGAGGAGGCAGTATAATGTGGCCTGAGTCAGTAGGTCTTATGACCACATACTGGACTATACATTTGGCAACACAGCATGGCATCGAGTGTAAAAGCCCCAGGATGGTGTGCTGAGGTATCACAGACCATGAGCCCTAGACCTGTGTCCATAATTCATCAACATTGTGAGGGGGTTGTGCAGAGGCATGAAGTTGTCTGCCAATGATGTCCCACACATTCTCTACTGGGGAGAAGTCTGGGGATTGCACTGGCCAAGGCAGCACCTGGATACCTTGTAGGCACTGTCTGCTGATGTTGGCAGTGTGCAGGTGGGTATTATGTTGAAACTAGGCATCAGGATACCACTGATATATGGCAATAAATAGGGACCTCATCAACATATTGTCATGTTGTCATTGTACCCACCACGCATACAAGTGGTGAACAGCTGTTGAAACCGATAGCATCTCAAACCATGACACCAGGCTGAGGAGCCATAAGACTCTCACAGATGGCAGCAAGATCAACCCAGTGACCATGTCATCTCCAGACTGTCAATCAATGATGCTGAATACATCCATTTGTGCCGCCTTGCATGTCTGGTACAGCACTACTGCAACTTGCAAGATCATGTGCTGGTGAGTGGCAGTCATCGCAATGGCTAAAGAGAGCATAAACCTGCCTCAGTCAATCTGTGATTCACAGTCCATGTCGACACAGAGATGTCCATAGCTGCCTGTACCCAGGTCAAATGTCATTCTCTATGGATTGTAGGGCTGTTATGGCTTGGCATCAAATGCAGAAATCAAGGTGTTTGGACATCTGTTTACATGCACCAGTCCACTACAGTCAAGCACATTTTCTTCCTCCAACCACTGTCACCATATTCAGCCAACAGTTGTTGTATCCCGATGCATTTCCGCCACGATGTGATGCAGGGGCCAACCAGCCATATGTAGCCCTATGATGAAGCCTTTGGTAAAGGTGCCCGTATGATGGTAGGATTACTTATGATGACCCAGGCATTCTCACTCCTTTACATGTGTTTTTGCCACCGAGATCACTCCAATGCAGTGGTCCACATGCCCAGGTGAGGATGATCAAACTCAGCTACACCAAGCCATTTTTCAGACATCTGCAACAACAGAAACCACCAAAGTGACAGCAATTAACAACAATATATATGACCTGACTCTACTGATCCTGCAAGCTTCAAGTGAATAGTGATTATCACAGGATTATTTATTATTATGACCAGTTAGTAATCAGGGGACACTATAGGAAAATAATGAAAAAAAAAACAACTTAATTTCAAATAATGAACAATAAATTCAATGTGGAACTGCTTAAAAAAAAATACCCCCTGAAGCAACTGCTTGCCACAAAGGTTTGATAGGAGTCTGTCAGTTTAATACTCCATAGTAAAAGGTCTGTGAGGATGGTGGGACCTCAGCAGAAAAACAACACAACATCCACGCCTTACTGGGGCTCAAACCCAGGTAGGGCTCAAACCCTGGTCCCTTAGATCAATATCCTAGCAGGCTAACCACTCAGCCATGGAACAGCTGTGGAACTCCTTACCCAATAAAAAGCCATTTACTGCATAGCACACCTTCATCATCAATCACTCAGCAGGCAATAGATGTTGTAAAAACAAAACCAACAACCACCTCTGCAGAAACCCAAGAATTTATAAACCTGAAGCCCGTTACCACACTCTGACAAATGAGACATTACCAATCACAATTCCTTTGTGTAAGTTAAATAACTAACTCTGAATTGAACACTCAACAAGATCGTGATCAATTAATTAACCTTATTATTTGATAAACTAGCATCCCTGTGAACTAAGTGCACTCAAATGCTTTAGACAGAGAATTAGTTTTAAAAAACAAATCCACATTGAAATTGTGGAATATACAGTGAAATTGTAGATATCAAATTATATTTAATTATAACAATTCTGACACATATGTAAAAAAAATTGCAGATGACGTAACTTTTTAAACACTGATGAAAGAGTAAATTTTACTTCATCTGTAATAAATTTTAATACTGTATAATTTTTATGTAAAAAAAAAATCTGATATTTTTAACACATAATAGGCATTTTTTTTTCACAACAAAATTTAATTCATTTTCACATATTTAATAATTTCCCAGTTAAAGCTTATGCTTACTGCATCATTGTACTGAACAATGTCAATTTATAAAGAAATGGAACATTTAAATCATAACTTATTCATCATCATCATCCTCAAGCAGCCATGGGCTACGGAGGTCCAACCAGACCATGCAATTTAGTTCTCCAAGCAAGTCTATCCTGAGCTACATCTACTGCATCTGGCCACTGCACACCAATTCTAACAAGGTCCTGTTTGACATTGTCTGCCCACCGCATCCTAGGTCTCCCCTTCTTTCTGAGGCCTTTAGGCACACTGTTCATAACCCTATTCGCCAGTCTATAATTATATTCATACGGGCAACATGGCCAAACCAACGGAGTCTCTCTCTGCACAATATGCTGCTTAAAGGAGGTTGCAAACTCCTTTGACTAACCTCATCATTAGTTACAAAGTTGAACCACCTAATGCCCAAGATACTGCGTAAACATCTGGAATCAAAAGCATCTAGTTTCCTGTTATCTTGTTTACAAAGTGTCCAAGTTTCACTACCATAACTAACCCTAGAAAGAACCAAACTATTATACAGTCTAATTTTAGTCTTTAGGTGTATACGCCTATTTCTCCACACTCTCCATAGATTCTTAAAAGTCCCGGCAGCAATCCCTATTCGTCTGTTAATCTCGTGCCGCACATCGCCATTATCTGTTACATAGCTCCCAAGATAATTAAACTGTGACACCTGCTCAAGACTGCAACCATTCAGATTAACTGAATCACAGCCTGCCTGACCAATTTTCATCACTTTAGTTTTCTTTCTGTTTATAACCAAACCTACTCTACTACCAGTTTCATCAACAGCTCGAATGAAAGAGTTCATCTCATCAATTTCATTTGCCAAAAGGGCTAAATCATCAGCATAATCTAAATCAGAAATTTTCATATCCCCAGCCCATTTAAGGCCAAAATCTTTCCCTTGAAGCGAATTTCGCATAACATAATCAATAACCAAGCTAAAGAGAAAAGGAGACAAAATGCACCCTTGTCGAACACCAGAAGTAATGCTAAACCAATTGCTACAAGCCGTACCAACTCTCACACACGACTCAGTGTTATTATAGAGAGCTTTCATTACGTTAACTAACTTGTCAGGTATACCATATGATCTCACAATCAACCACAAATTATGCCGATCAACAGAGTCGAAAGCCTTTTTGAAATCAACAAAGCTAGCAACCAAAGGTTTCTGAAACTCTAAACATTTCTCAAGAATCTGCATAAGTGAAAATATCTGATCCACACATCCCCTACCACTTCTGAATCCACATTGCTCATCACGCAATTGATTGTCAACCAGATTCTTAATTCTATTAAGCACAATCATGGAAAGAACTTTACCTGGAACAGAGAGTAGGCTAATACCCCTATAGTTATCACAAGAACTGTGATCACCTTTTTTGAAAATAGGGATAACAATAGCTCTGGTAAAATCCTTAGGAACCATGCCTTTATCATAAAAGATATTCAGAATTTCAGTCATCCAAGTGGTAACACAAACATTCCCAGCTCTAAGCATTTCTGTAGTAATTTCATCTACCCCTGGGGATTTATGTAGTTTAAGTTTAGAAACAGCCAAAATAACTTCAGATTGTGTTATAGGGCCAACATTAAGGCCACCAATGCATCTATCATCATTGCAAACAATGGGAGTAGAGCTAACTACATTGTTTAGAACATCACTGAAATGCTCAGCCCACCTAGCCATGACAGAATCCTCCCCTTCTATAACCTTACCTTGTTTATCCTTCAATCCTTGTATGCCTGTCCGTTTTCTACCACATAAAACATTAACTATCTGGTACAGCTCTCTGCTGTTGTGCTGTCTAACTGCTTCCTCGGCTTTGTCAGCCAAACCATCAAGCCAAAGATTCTTATCAGCAGCTAACTGATCTTTTACACGTTTATTAAGTTCTCTGTAATGCTTTCTATTAGGACTAGTAGGGTATTGATTAAGGACATTCCTGCAGTTCTTTCTTTCCGAAATAAGCTCAAGTGCCTTATCACTCAGATAATTCTGTCTCTTCTGCTCCTTTTTTCCTAAAAGAGTACTACTGTTAGTGTCCAAAAAAGCCTGTTTAAAATGATCCCATTCTTCCTCAACTTCAGTAGTAAGCAAACCATGACTGTCATAATGACTAAGTAACCTATCATGGTAAGATTTGGCTATAACTGGATCTTTCAGAGCTTCAGTATTAAAAGTAAATTTTTTAACCCTAGCACAACACTTTTTAAGTTTAAGTTGCAACACACTTTTAACAAGGTAATGGTCAGATCCAATTTCAGCTCCCCTATATGTCCTGGTATTCCTAACAGAACTAGACCATTTGCTGTTAATTAAAATGTAATCATTCATATTCTTATGCAACCCAATCAGGTGAAACCCATGTGTATGTATCATGTGAAACCCATGATGTATGTTGCAGTGTTTGTAATAAGTGTTGGTTATTCTGAATCCATTGAATTTACTTACCTGTAGGAGACATTGCCCATTGCCATTGCAGCTACCAATACCAAAAGGGCCTATTACTCCTATTATTACCTATTATTATATTACCTATTACTCCTCCCCAAAGGTCAGAGTCAGTACCAACTTTGGCATTGAAGTCACCAAGAACAAGGGTAATATCTCCTTTCTTGACAGAATTCAAAATATCCTGAAGTTGTCCATAAAACCTATCCTTCTCATCCTCATCGGCATCCTCAGTGGGGGCATAACAGGAGATAACATTCAAGTCTTTAACTCTTGTCTGAAATTTTGCTGTAAGAAACCTTTCATTAATGCACTCATACCCTAGAAGAGCATCACTAGCGTGTCTGCTGAGAAGCAGACCCATGCCTTGGTGATGCTTTTTGTCGTCCCTCCCTGAAAAGAGAAATTTAAGATTATTTTTAAGAATCTGACCTTTATCTGTCCATCTGGTCTCTTGCAAGCCGAGAATATCTAAATTATAATGGTGGAATTCTTGTGTGAGGACATCAAGAGAAAAATCTATGTGCAGAGTCCTCACATTCCAACTACCTATGGAGAGAAAATGGTTAATGGGATGTTTAAAGAAACTATGTTTATTGAGAGAGGGAATGCACTAGATTTTGGTATGTTGCTTGGGAATTGCCTGTCTTCTGCCACAAGAGCATTAGTGGGGCCAGTCACTGATGTTGGGTGGTTCAGCCTGGCTCACAGTTGGTATTCCAATGCATCCCAAAGGTGTTCCATGGGGTTGAGATCAAGGCTCTGTGCAGTCCAGTCAAGTTCTTTCACACCCATCTCATCAAACCATTCCTGCATGGTCCTCTTTGTGGATGGGGGCATTGTCATGTTGGTACAGGAAAGGGTCTTCACTGAACTGTTGCCATAAAGTTGGGAGAACAGAATTGTCGAGAATGTCATTATAGGCAACTGCGTTCAGAGTCCCAGAAACACTGAACTGGAACTAGGGGCCTAGCCCAAAAAATGGAAAACAGCCCCAGAGCATGATGCCTCTTCCACCACACTTCACAGTTGGCATAACACAGTCAGGCAGGTAAAATTCACCTGGATCTTCCACACCCAGACTCATCCATTGGACTGCCTGATGGTGAAGTGTGATTCATTACTCCAGAGAATGTGGTTTCACTGCTCATTACACCACTCCAACCAATACTTGGTGTTCATCTTGTTGATGTTAGGCTTGTGTGTGGCTACTCGGACATGGAAACTCATTTCCTGCAACAAATTGTTATGGTGCTGGCTTTGCTTCCAGAGGCATCTGTCGCACCACCTACTTCAGCACTGGGCAGTCCCCCTCTGTCATTTTACATGGAATACCAGGTCATGATTGCACTGTTGTTTCTCCTAAGCATTTCCACTTCAAAATAACATCACTTACAGTTGATCAGGGCAGCTGCAGCAGGGCCGAAATATCCTGAATTTACTTGTTGCTAAGGTGGCATTGTACGGTCATGCTATGTTGAAAGTCACTGAGCTCTGTCTGCCATATGGCCCATTCTCCTATTCATGCATATCTACAAGGTTTGCTAGGCTACGTGCATCCTATTATACCTTGGGCCATGGCTTCTAATCCACTACTCAGAAGGGGTGTCCGGATACTTTTGATCAGACAGTGTAAGTTTATAATATTATATATAAATATAGACAATTGTGAGTGACTGGTGGCTGAATGACTGACTGACAGAGGATCTCACTAATTCTAACTATGAAGCAGAAAGCATACAGCTCTGAAAATTTGAACCTAGGGGAAATCTGTGTTGTAGATCTCAGGAAAAATCTGAAATTTGACCCCCAATGCGTCCTTCAAGGTCAGATAGAGGTCAGACATTGATCTACAAGAGCCAAATGTGTGAGGGGGGGGGGGAATCCACTCACGTTCAGGCTGTAGGTGTTGGAAACATCATGAAATTTCAGATCAAGCGAGTCCTTTAAGGTCAAAGGTTAAATACCAGTCTACTGGTGTGAGAGGGTTAAAAATTGGTGCCTGGATTCCCTCAGGCATCAATTTCTCCCTTTTCCAACCATTGGGAAAATTCTGAATCATAGATCTCAGTAATTTTGTTAAATTTTGGATGTGACAGATCCTTTGAGGTCAAAGGTCAAATTGTAATATACCAATAAATATTTTGTGAAAAAATTTTTGCCAACATATGGGACTTGAACCCGCATCTCTCCAGAAACATGCCAGAGTATTCTTACCAATTGAACTAATTAATTGAATCAATCGGTAAGAATACTCTGGCATGTTTCTGGAGAGATGAAGGTTCAAGTCCTGTATGCCGGTGAAATTTTTTCCACAAAATATTTATTGATATATTGACATTAAAATGTCACCCAGGTGATTGTTACCTATGTTTGTAATATACCTGTACTGGGGAGCTAAGAATTGGTGAATATAACTCTTTCGTGCAGTAGAACTCCGAAATGAGAGGAATTTTCAGATCCGATGTCACAATCCATGTCAAATAGGTATCGGAGTGGTCTAGAAATCAAGAGATGTCAAAGGCACCAACTGATTTCTAGTATTTACATAAACAAAATAATTCTCACTTTGAAATTTCTAATTTTGTGAAAGTCTTATGATAAATTGCTTTACCTAAGTTGGGTTATTTTACCTTTGAAAACAAGACTAAATGGCCAGGTCACAAGGACCTCAAGGGTTCAGAAAAGGTTGAGGAAGATCCAAGGAGACAGATGGAAACCTTTCATCAAGGCCGTCCAATATGTTCTTTAATGTGCACAGGGTATGGCTCTCCTGCACATGACTCGAGATCACATTCAATGGATGGTGGCCTTTCAAAGCCCTTCAGGTCTCCTTTCACTAAGGGTTGGGTTGTTTTACCTCTGATTGGTGCTTTTTTGCACATAATGGACTATATGGCCAAGTTACAAGGACCCTGAGGACTCAGAGAAGGTTGGGGTGAGGGGACCCACTGGACAGTTTTTAAGAGATGTGGTAGCCTCTTGTCAAAGGCCAACCAGCATGTTATTTAATGAGCATAGTATATGGCTCTCCAACACATGGGGCCATGGCTTAAAGTTCCATCCGTCGGATGGGACATTCATCATCGACGGATCCACGATCATCGGTGTCCCCTATTGACTGAGGGCAGAGCAGGGAATTTTGCAGAGATAAATCTCAATGCTGGCTCAGCTAGGTCTCAAACCTGGGACTACAGATTATGAGTCTGGAGTGTTACTGGGGATTAGTGGACTTGTGAGACTCAGACCTGGGAACTGCAGTTATGAGTCTGATGTGCTACCAAGTCAATACCCCTCACCCTCATGCTTTACTTAACTCTTTTTGCTACACAATGGACTAAATGGAAGGAGACCAACTGGATAGCTGTTGTGGCAGATTCATCATCATCATCATCATAATTATCCTCAAGCAGCCATAGGCTACAGAGGTCCAACCAGAATGTGCAATTTAGTCCTCCAAGCATATCTGTCCTGAGCTACATCTGCTGCTTCTGGCCATTGCACACCAATTCTAACAAGGTCCTGTTTGACACTGTCTGCCCACCACATCCTAGGTCTCCCTGTGACACTCTCGCCTTTTTTCAAACTCCAAATTCCAAATTTCAAACATACTGAAGAAACAAATGTGACATCACCCTTTAAATCTCAAATAAACCTAATATATACACCCCATATGTTTTAGTAGAATCTCAGGTCAATCCATTATCAAATAGAAATAATTATCAAATAGAATCCATTATCAAATAGAAAAAGACAGCTTAAATATTACAATCCAACATAATAAAAAATTAGAATTATTAACTAAATGATGTAATCAGGGTGGTAATGTAATCAATAAAAAAGACCAGTTAAGTAAACCAAACTTTATAAATTTATCTTCAAAAAATTTAACTGAGGCACAAATACAAATTTTAAATAAGGGAGCTAAGTATGCATACACTACTACAGTAACTGAAAAACACAAATTAACTCCATGTTTAGAACAAATTATACGAAATATACCTCATATTGAGAAAGAAAAAAGTCCGATTTAAATTATATAGAACTATTAAATACCATGAGGATAACCCACAAATACAAAATAAGGATGAAATTAGTAATTTAACTGAATTGAAAAAACAGACATACATAAAAATAGTTTAGCAGATAAAAATATCAGATTGTAATTATAGATAAAGAAGAATATGATATTAAAGTTAACTTAATATTAGAACAACTAAAGTGCCAACCACTTAACAAGAATCCATTACCTAGAACGTTACAAAAATTGCAAGACAAAAAAGTGACCCATTTTTACCTCAAAACACAGGCAGAAATTGCATTATCCCTGTATATCCTGCAGTACCTCAGATCTTCGTAAAAATTAGAATGTATAAAGAAAATCATCATTTTGACCACTGGTGTCTAAATGAAGATCCCCAACATATAACTTAGAAAGAGCTATCTATTACTTTTTAAACCATATTTTCCCCCTTATTTATATAGTATCAATTCATGCATTGATGATGCAATCATACAGAATGCACCTATAAATGAGATGCATTGCAAATCACACAAAATGCACCTATAAATGAGGACACTACACTACATTCACTTGATGCATATCGCTATTTCCCAGCACACCACAGCTGGATGCAGCGATAAGGCTCAAGGCCAAGTGGTTGGAGGTTGCCAGGCCTAAGAGTATACTTTAGTGTACACAAGGCCCTGGACCTGGCGATATCATCCAATTTGTTTCCAATAAACAATCGATTGTGGGTCAAGAGAGAGGGTGTCCCAATGGTATCCCCTCTCTCTGGCCTCATGGCTGAAGCAGTTGAGACACATAGAAACTCAGGCTTTAGAAAAATGTCCACTGAAACCAGCTTTATATATATATGTTACATCGATAATATATTTTTTTTTGGGGAATTATGAAGCTAAGGAAGTACAGACCCTCATTATGACTTTAATAATATAATGCCTTCCATCCAATTTACTCATGAAAGCGAAAAACAAGGTATATTGGCTTATTTGGATATAACTTTAATACGTAAAAAAAAGATAAATGTCATATTACAGTTTATAGGAAACCTACATATTGAACAATATGTCATGTCTACAATTAGAACATGTCACTCCCTAACTTAATTCCCACTGACTCTCCGTAATATCCTAATAAATATAAAAAAGCAACATTTAACACGTATTTCTTAAGAGCTTACAGATATTGCTCCACTCCACAATTGTTAGCTAACAAACTAAAATTCATATATGAAATAGGTATCCAAGCAGGATATTGGCCTGCAACCCTATAATGAAATAGGTATCCAAGCAGGATATTCTGAAAGATTTATAGGAATAATTCAAAAACAAAATAAATTTAAATATTATAATGATATGCAAATTAACCCAGCACAAAATAAAGAAAGTAGATTAAATAAATATACTATAAGTTTTCCATATATAAAAGGATTTTTACAAACCATTAATAAAATCCTGCAACCCTGTAATTTAAACATGCCTAGCATTATTATTAATACAATAAAAATGTTAATGATAAATGATCAAGATAAAATGTTCCCTTCTGGGGGAATATATGCAATACAAATAAATGATCCTTCTAATATATTAGGTAATAAAAATAAATTCATTGGTAGAACATATAAGAACAATATAAGAACAAATAGCGGAACATGAATAGATATTCAACATCGAAAAGGCTATACAGCATTATCTCAAACAATAATACAATATCAATTACCTATAAAAAAAATTAGACTACAGAATAATAGCCTCTCCACTTAATAATATTCTCCACCCACTAAATACCTATTAAATATCATGGAAAATTTCATAATATATTTACACAAAGAAACATTATGCAACACTGACGCAACCTCCCTGCCAGCGGCATAGAACATCCTCATGCATAATTACCAATTAGAACATGTCACTCACCACTAGAGGTGATGATGACATTAACTGAAGGATATCAAAACGTGTTGCACAACAGGTGATATTTTAACTGTTAATATATTTTACGCAAAAGTTTAAATGTATTCGATTTATATAATTTTAACTTTCAAATGCCTTTAAAACATCAGGTATGCTCATGAATCAAGTCTAGGGGCAGGGGTGGCTCAGTCAGTAGTGCGCCAGGCTCGTAATCTGTAGTTCCCAGGTTCGAGTCCCAGCTGGGTCAGCGTTGAGATTTATCTCTGCAAAATTCCTCGCCCTGCCCACGGTCAGTAGGGGACACCGATGGGCTTGGAAAGGCCACCGTCTGTCGGATGGGACGTTAAGCCGTGGCCCCGTGTTCAGGAGAGCCATACCATGTGCACGTTAAAGAACACGCTGGATGGCCTTGACGGGAGGCTACCATCTGTCTCCCAACAGCTGTTCCAGTGGGTCCCCTCCCCCAACCTTCTCTGAGCCTTTGGAGACCATGTGACCTGGCCATTTAGTCCATGGTGTGCAAAAAAGTGCCACTGAGAGGCAAAACAACCCAACCATGAATCAAGTCTACTACTAGCGATACTGAATGGAAAAGCAGCATGCTAGATTCGACATAAATTAACAACATGAGTCCGTAAAGTGAAAAACATCTATGGTAACAACAACTGCAAAAGCCTGTGATAAGATCAAGACTCATCTACAACATGAAAGTCAACCAGTGTCAAGCGTACTGTAAACTATTGGGACTGTGTTTCTCCATGAAAGTGTTGAGTATGCCAGCCAAGTCTACAAAATACCTACAGCACAGGATGTACAAATAATCAAGTACAACATGCCAGTCTAACCTATGTGAGTATACATAATAACTTATACTCGATATAGTAGCAAAGGACAGCACTTTGGGCTTCCTCTGTAGAAGTCCTTTCATGTTTAAGACAATAAGTTAGTACTAGTACACGTTGCATTTTGCCACGATGTATATGAGAACAAGCTATTGTGCATATAGGGCATTTGAGTCCCCCTTTTTAAACAGTGTACTTTGTGATAAAATCTATTTCTAATAATGTATCACTGTGCATTTAAATTCAATTAACTTGTCTGGTATGCCATTAGATCTCACAATTAACCACAAATTATGGGCATCAATAGAGTCAAAAGCCTTTTTGAAATCAACAAAACTACTAACCAAAGGTTTCTGAAATTCTAAACATTTCTCATAAATCTGCCCAAGTGAAAATATCTGATCTACACATCTCCTACCACTTCTGAATCCACATTGCTCATCATGCAATTGCCCATCAACCAGATTTTAAATTCTATTAAGCACAACCATGCAAAGAACTTTACCTTAAACAGATAGTAGGCTGATACCCCTATAGTTATCAAAAGAACTGTGATCACCTTTTTTTTAAATAGGGATAATAACAGTAAGTAAATCCTTAGGATAATAACAGTCTAGTAAAATCCTTAGGAACCATGCCTTTATCATAAAATATATTCAAAATTTCAGTCATCCATGTACTAACCAAAACATTCCCAGCTGTAAACATTTCCGTAGTAATTTCATCTACCCCTGGGGATTTATGTAGTTCAAGTTTAGAAATAGCCAAACTAACTTCAGATTGTGTTATAGGGCCAACTTTAAAGTCACCAATGCATCCATCATCATTACAAACAATGGGAGTGGAACTAACCACATTGTTTAGAACATTACCGAAATGTTCAGCCCACCTAGCCATGATAGAATCCTCACCTTCTATAATTTTACCTTGTTTATCCTTCAATCCCTGTATACCTGTCTGTTTTCTACCACAAAAAACATTAACTATCTGGTACCTCTCTGTTGTCTAACTGCTTCCTCGGCTTTTCATCCAAGCCATCAAGCTAAAGATTCTTATCAGCAGCTAACTGATCCTTTATATTTATTAAGCTCTCTGTAATGCTTTCTATTAGGACTAGTAGGGTATTAATTAAGCAATTATTTATTTCAGAAATAAACTCAAGTGCCTTATCACTCAAATAATTTTTCCTAAATGAGTACTGTTAGTTTCCAAAAAAGCCTGTTTAAAATGGTCCCATTCTTCCTCCACTTGAATAATAAGCAAACCATGACAGTCATAATGACTAAGTAATCTATCATGGTAAGCTTTAGCTATAACTGGTCTTTCAGATCTTCAGAATTAAAGGTAAATTTTTTAACCTTAGCATAACACTTCTGAAGTTTAAGTTGCAAGACACTTTTAATGGTAATGGTCAGATTCAATTTCAGCTCCCCTATATATACCTGGTATTCCTAACAGAACTAACGCATTTTCTCTTAATTAATATATAATCAATAATATTATTAGGCTGCCCATTAGGTGAAGAAACTCATGTGTGCTTATATATGTCACTATGTTTGTAATAAATGTTAGTTATTCTGAAACCATTAAGTTTACTTACCTGTAGGGAGATGTTGCCCATTGCCAATGCAGCTACCAATACCAAAAGGGCCTATCATCCCCCCTCCCCCACAAAGGTCAGAAGTCAGTACCAACTTTGGCACTGAAGTCACCCAGAACAAGGGTAATATCTCCTTTCTTAACAGAATTCAAATATCCTGAAGTTGCCCATAAAACCTATCCTTCTCATCCTCATTGGCATCCTCAGTGGGGCCATAACAGCAGATAACATTCAAGTCTTTAATGTGCATCTGAAATTTTGCTGTAACAAAACTTTCATTAATTCACTCATATCCTAGAAAAGCATCACTAATAAGACATGTGGCTTATTATTTTCCCTCCCTGAAAAGAGAAATTTAATATTATTTTTAAAAATCTGACCTTTATCTGTCCATCTGGTCTCTTGCAAGTCGAGAATATCTAAATTATAATGGTGGAATTATTGTGTGAGGACATCAAGAGAATAATCTCTGTGCAGAGTCCTCATATTCCAACTACCTATGGGGTGAGGGTGGCTCAGTCGGTAGCACACCAGGCTCGTAATCTGTAGTTCCCAGGTTCAAGTCCCAGATGAGTCAGCATTGAGATTTATCTCCGCAAAATTCCCCGCCCTGCCCATGGTCAGTAGGGGACACCGATGGGCTTGAAAAGGCTGCTGTCCATCGTATGGGATGTTAAGCCGTGGCCCCGTGTGTGGGAGAGCCATACCCTGTGCACGTTAAAGAACACGCTGGATGGCCTTGATGGGAGGCTACCATCTGTCTCCCAATAGCTGTTCCAGTGGGTCCCCTCCCCCAACCTTCTCTGAGCCTTTGGGGTCCATGTGACCTGGCCATTTAGCCCATGGTGTGCAAAAAAGTGCCGCTCAGAGGTAAAACAACCCAACTACCTATGGAGAGAAAATGGTTAGTGGGACGTTTAAAAAACTATGTTTGTTGAGAGAGGGAATGCCAACAATATCAAACAGTCCCCTAATCATAATCACAGACATGGAACAAAAACCCATTCCCCCACTACTGAAGCTGAAGCCAACTACACTGGAAGACTTCTTCCAATGTCGAATTTACCAATGCCCATAGAAGCAACCGTTCAGGTGCCTGAGATGACCTCTGCTCAGGATTATCCACCAACTGATAAAATGTATCTTGTCAATTCATTCCCTTGGGGCTGTCAGCCCACAAACAAACAGAAAACACAGCAGATTTTCACTCCACAGAAGCCCACCAGTGTAGCAAATTCAGGACCCATAATCAAGAACAGAGCCTTATTCCAATCCAGTCCGGTAGGTTTATATGGTCAGCACCAAGACCCTATGTGGTTGACTCCTCCTCAGCAGGGTAGAAAAAAAGAAAAGCAGCCATAGTTGTCCAGATCAGCATGCCACAGTAATCTGGCAGCTCTCCCCTTTCATTCACTTCCACAAGAGAGTATCTCTTTTGAAAGGTACTAATGGCCTGTACCACAAAAAGGTGGGGTAGGACATTAGGTGCTAGGCCTGGTTCTATGCATCATCAAGGGGATTGATGCATAGCTCTCCTTCCAGTGACAACCTAGCTACCATTTACAGACATGTGGCAGATTAGATCAAGGTCCAATGCATTCTTTAAATCTAGAGCTACAAATTACTAATAAAGTCAATGACAGTAAAAATTCTATATGTAAGGGGTCAATTTTTTTTAATCTCTACCTCAATCCCTATATTTTACCTTGGAGAAGTAACAGTATTGATTTCACCTTCAAATTGTGTGTTGTTGGAGAGTTAAAGGATTTCTTACAGTTTTGTACATAGTTTCATGATTATAAATTATCTCAAGGAAGATGTTTATTTCTTAACAGATCTACAATTAATGGCTACAAGGTCAACTTGTGTGTAGGCTTTCTACACACAAGTTGGATAGTGGCCTTCCAATCACTCTTAGTACATCCAAAATTATACCTTTTTATTCAATAAGCACCAGTGCATTAGTAACTTATGCTGTAAAAAAAGTCATTTCTTTTTTATTCTCATTTTAATTTCAACCATAAACTTCAACCACAGAATTGTAAACAAGCACATATTCCTTTTATTTAATGGAAATGAACACCATCTTCAATCCTTCTATTTTCATTTGGATCATACATATACATCTCAATTCACATATGATTACCCATTAACTATTTTCCTCATTTTACTCTCTCTTCTTCTTTAACCTGTTTCAGTATTTCTAGAATTATTTTTATCATTCCTCCCAGCATTCATCATTTAATTTCTCAAATGTGAAACTAAAATTGTATCCTTTACTTCCTGGAAAGTGCACACAACTGCAGCATGAGAAGACACAGCTGCAATGTTCTTCAGTGCACTATATGACTAATTGGATACACATGTGTACTTGTGGTTTGCCCAGGGCCAGGTTCCTTGTCATAAATGCAGGAAGAAAACTATTTTCTCAATAACTTTTATATTTTCATTAAGTGTTCATTTTTATATCCACAGTTTTATAAATCATTATCAATCTTTTGTAGTTATGATACACCTACACCATATTTTTTTATGTGAAAGTCTTACAACTTGTTGTTGTAGTTTCTTTTTTTTACATCACTCTAAAGTTATTTCTTAATTTTTTTAATATTATTTAGTTTTTAATTTTTCATTTCCTGGGAATGAATGAGATCTTGGATATAGGAGCAAAAAGGATTTCCTTGGCTCAGGAATCAAGCCTCACATGGCTGGGAAGTAGATGACGATGTAATTTCTTCAAGAACCCCCCCCCCCCGCATTTTTTTCTGCTATTATGCTAAGAGAGTCCCCCCCCCCACCTCCAATGATAAAAATTAATTTTAGAGAAATTATAAGTTTATATTGAATGATAAAAAAATACCCCCTCAAGTAACTGCTTGCCACAGAGGCTGACAGGAGCCAGACAGTTTAATGTGTGACAGTAGGTCTGTGAAGATGGCAGGACCTCAGCAGAAAAACACAGACATCCATGCCTTACCCGGGGCTTGAACCGAGGGTCATATTCAATATATGCTAACCACCGAGGTCAGCTATATTGTACAATTTAAAAATAAAAATAAATTAATTCATGAACCAGAAATACATAACAAAAGAAAAAAAAAATTCATGGAATGAAAAAGTTTAAAGCCAAAAAGATCGTAAATTGTAGAGAAAAATGAACTATTTATTTACATAATAACTTCATTTCCTGAAATCATAATATAAACTTTTTCCTGGTTAATTAACAAAGAAACTGCTAAAGTTTTTGAAAACGTCAATGAAAAATTCAGAATACAATTGATGATTTCATTACAAAAAATTGTCCTTCCACAAAAAAATTCAGTATCATCTGAATCAGTTTGCAGACTTGAAATACTAACTTTGTTGTCAGTTTCTTTCATGTGTTTCATAAACTATTCATCAACTAACTTGATAACTAGAGCAACCAGTATTTTTTTTTTCATTTTGGAATTCAGCTTGGAATTTCAGGTTCAATTTAAAAAAAATCTCAAAAAGGAAAATTCCAATTCTTTTTTTTTTTCATAAGAGAGTACTAAGTAGAAAGATTTCCTCTAACAGTCATAGTAGTGATTGTGGTCCCATGAAAAACTCCCTTACCAACACATTAAGGGTTAAAATGCTCATGTTGATAAAAGGGTAAAAACCACTGGTTTAGACCAATTTATTTCAAAGATTAAAATATTACCATCATACCAGCAAACTGTAGGCAACAGCATTTTGAAGGACATATTCTTCTCTTGCATGTTAAACTAAATATCTTAAAATACATTTAAATTTTCTAATAACAAAACTGAACTAATGTTTAGCTTAAAAGATACAGGTTTAGAAAAAAAAAAACACCTTTTCCAGAAATGCTTGCAATAGTCCTAACAACAACTCGGTTGTATGAGAGATAAATTCTTCACATATCACTTTTAGTTGTTTATCAACAGCCTTTTTAGAATCTATCAGTTGTTCTGTTACATAAGGTGTACCCTTCAAATAAAAAAAAGAAGTTATAAAAATACAAATAGATGAAGCAAAACATTGTTATGTATGCATTAATGATTATAAAATATTGCAAATAGAAGTTTCTTTATTTTTCACTGAAACAATAAAAGAATATTATATGTTAATCTGAAATATTCTCATTACACACAAAACAAGAAACCCTCACCATTTATTGTTTTGGATAGTCCTGTGAAAATTTTATGAACACATATTTACTATGAGAAGCCCCACTACTGGTTATTTGTTGCCACACAGGTGAATATCCTCCTCTTAATAGCATGGTGTCATTTCAAATATCTGGTCATTACCACCTACAACTTGTTAAATATTTAATCTTGTATTCTGCTTTTCACACATCTACATCACAGTTGAATGTCAATAGTATTTCGGTTGACACTCAAAGTTCACTAAGTTTAACCAGTGTTTATACATTTCAGGCAAAAGCTAAGAATATGCTCAATCTAAATCAAGAAGTCTATAAAGACATACTGTCACAACATAGAGTTTCAAAAACCACTACTCTCTAAGCCTTTGTGATGCCTCTATTATCTGAGGGTGATACCTCACAGATGGGCTGCAAATCACAACCACAAAACAATTCACATGAATAGCCAAAACTGTGAATGGCGAGGGTTTTTTGTCCTTCAATGTAAATATTACCTCAAGATGCAACCTTAGGTTTCTAACTTCTCATCCAACATGATCTTTATGATATCAGCTTCTTCACCAACAATGATCAGTTCTTAAATGACTATTGTTTCACACTAATAGAAAATCCATCAAAATTTAACAGGCAAAAACTGAAAATTCGAAATGGTGAACTAACCAATTTCCTGTTACAATTCAACAGATCCCTTTAACCCCTCCTTCCCACCACCAATGTGGTGGGAAAATAATAGCTGTTTTACACTTTAATTGGGGTTCTATCATCAATAAAATAATAAATAAATAAATAAATACCCCATCAAGCTTGCCATAGAGGTCTGACAGGAGCCTGCCAGTTTATAACTATAGTAGGTTTGTGAGTATGGCAGGACCTCAGCAGACAGACCTGGTCCCTTTGATAGAGACTTGAATTTCTAACAAAATATAGGGTATATATATATATGACCATCATACAAAGGAAAACCCTTAAGAGAAATTTTGGAGCAGCTAGTGACTGGAGAGGTGATTGCAGTAAACTGAAATCACTGTCATGTGCCCAAAACCATTCCTGGGTGATCCTAGCCTTGTAGCATACTTCTTAAAGAACCCATTTGCAGATGGATAGGCTGCTGCCATGAATGGATGCATCTGATCAGCAACAATGTTAAGACATCCTGTGGCATCAAATGTTCCACTGGTTTCAAGAGATCCAATTTGTTCTTTGAAATATTCCCCACATCATTAAACCACTGCCACCAGCCTGCAACATTGATTCTTGGCAGGATAGATCCAGGAACTCATGCAGTTTTTGCCATATCATAATCTTCCCATCAACATGAAACAGCAAGAACAGGATTCATCAGATCAGACAACATATTTTCCACTTCTTCAGTGCTCATTCTGTAGCCCACTGTAACAGTATTTTCTTAATTTTTACTGACATGTTGGCTAACTTTATAGGTTGCCTTACCCCATCCTTGACAAGTATGAAGAGTTGTGCATTCTGATATGCCTCTTTTGCCACTACTATTGTACTTGGCTGTTATTTGACTGACTGTATCCCATCTGTGAATCTGCATTAGTTGTGTCAATCTCTGTCAGCACTTTTCATCAACAAGCTATTTCCAGCCATAGGACTGACATTGGCTGGACATTTTTGGGGTGTTGGACCATTCTCAATACACTTTAAAAACTGCTATGTTTGAAAACCCCACCAAGGTTATTCTTTTTGAGATATTCACACCACTATATATAGCACCAACTACTGGGCCATGTTCAAAGTTGCTTAAATCTCTCATCATTCCTATTCTTGTACTGAAATTACACATACAAAATTCCTAAGTACCTGCCTATCCGTTTTAAATAGCATGGTATGAACACATGATACTATCACTGCAAGAACAGCTTATTTCATAAAAGGAGGAAGTATATCTAACAAAACAAACACTCATTGTGTATAAAACTATTTTTATTTACACTGCTCACAAAAATTAGGGGATATTTCATCACTTCATATTCATTATGAAAATAACCCTTAATTTTTGTGAGCAGTCTACTTTCAGCAGTATTACATGTAATATAATTAAAGGGGAAAAATTAAGGGGAAAAAATTAATACATACAAAAATTAATTTCCTATAAGTTATTCTTTGAACATTTTTTACCATACTTTTATTTTAGAAAAAAGGGGGTGTTGTCCACCTACTTAACTATGTGCCTTTGAAAGTCTAATTTGAAAGTCTAATTTGAAAAAAACTTTGATTATTCTTTTACATACAAAGATTTTAAAGCAATATCTTTAAAATAAAATTATTTTCAAATTTTAATTCATAATTGTAGCAATTTTGCAATAAATGAGAACTTTAAATGAAGTTTCTATCAAAACATCTAACCTGAAGAAGAAATTCCAGAATAGCATTATTTGAGCTGAGAGATAACATTTGTGTTCTTTTCTGAAGCATATTATAGGCAGCAACTGCAAAAAATAGTAAAACAGTGAAAGAAAAATACATAAATTCAGGAAGTCAATTGCATAACTGAGATTAGAGAAATGAAATGGATAAAATTTTGACATTTAACTGATTCAAATTAATTTTAAAAAATACAACTATGGCAAATTCCTGATTATCCATGGGCAGATTATTCAGTCCACAGATTATCCATACCCATCTCAGAAAAAGTTCATCACACTGAAAAGGTGTGTTCATATCCAATAATTGCTCATAAGAGTATGATTATTTTATCACAATATACAGCATGTGCTGTGAAAATGTGTCATGTCTTTAATTGAAACAGATAGTTTAGTTTGAAAAGTGTATTGGTAAAAAATTAGTATTTGCTTTGTTTTTAATGAGCTGTGGGTTGTCAATCTAATTTTAATTTGTAGGTAAAAAACATAGCCTTGAGTAATGCCAATTGTATTTAATCAATAAATAATATCCACAGAATTATCTGTTGACTTTAATGTCAATAAATCAATAAATAGTGTTGTGGAAAAAAAGTTTCGTTGGCATACAGAATTTCAACCATCTCTCCAGATGCATGCCGGAGTGTTCCAAGACCACTAAACTAATATCAACTCCATCTTTTTCCCACTAATGTGACTTATCAATCTACTCCTAATTCCTACACCCAAGCTTGGTGCCATCTATGATCAGGAACTGCAACTATTTCTTTTAATGTTGCATAAGATGTAAATAAATAAGTCACTTCACACTGTTAGCATTACTAATGCCATTCCTAATCACAGATGGCACCAAGCCTAGGTGCAAAAATCAGGGAGATTGATAAGTCATATTAATGGAAAAAAGATGCAGTTGACATTAGTTTAGTAGTCTTAGAACACTCTGGCCTATATCTGTATAAACATTAGTTTGAATTCTGTACATCAGAGAAACTTTTTTTCCACAAAACTATTTATTGGTCAATTATCTTACTCAAGTAAAGAGTATGCACAACTGTTTAAGAGAATATCATTTCTAATAAATATATTTGTGTCATGAAGCAAAATAGTTATTTGGTAGGAATTGATTCATAATTCTGTTAAGTAGAATGTATTATAACAGAAAGTTTGAACATTATATTGTTAGAATTTGTCACTAAAAGATAATCAGTAGTAAGTAGCCTTAGTTAGTGCATTTGTTCATAAAGTGAATAATTAAAGTTTTACTTATTTCTTATAAATAAATTGCTTATCTATTAAATCAGTTCATTTATTATCTGTTTGGTTATTCCGAACCCACTACATAGCACTGTCAAATAATAACTACTACACTGTCAAATAATAATTGCTGAAATTATGTAATATAATTTCATATGCA
The DNA here is from genome assembly GCA_038380435.1 of Ryuthela nishihirai. Taxonomy (NCBI): domain Eukaryota; kingdom Metazoa; phylum Arthropoda; class Arachnida; order Araneae; family Heptathelidae; genus Ryuthela; species Ryuthela nishihirai. The sequence goes on from JAWZYU010000026.1 coordinate 34,553,092, forward strand.
TCTCCACTTGTAAATCACTATTACAACCACAATTTAAACTTTAAAATCAATTCACTAGCTCTAACATTACAACTTAAATCTGATTAAAGTAATATTAAAATCTGAAATTTGCAATTCTAAAATTTCTTTATTGGTTCATAGTTGCTTTTACAGTAGCAACTGTTTACAGTAGAACTACAAAAGCTTTCGATAAGTTGGCTGACAAGGCAATATAACATTTCCTATGTCAAAAAGATTGTATAACCTGATGGAAGTACATGATTAATATTTTACATAATATGGAAGCACATCACATTTAATTTTGTTTCAGAAACAGCATGAAAGAATCATTCCTTTCAGAAATGAATTTTAAATCAGCATCTGCTGTCAAAAATTGAAAACTGCTTCAATAACTTTATATAATAAACAGATATTGTTTAAAATCAAGATCAATAATTCATTTCCTGACATTTTTCTGTAAGAAACTAATATTTAAATTTATGGAGTGTTAAATGTGGTTTGCCATTCACATAACATGGAGATGTGAAAATGTCCCAATATATTTTATAACATGATGCTGTGAATCCTCACAATCCATGCCTTATAAGTTCATTTTCGATTGATAGGAGAGAGTTCTTTGACCTCTCTTAAATCATAGATATTATTTTTTTATTCCTTCTAAAGAATTGAAAAGGACATAATTTTGTCACTGCTTAAAAAGACAAAAATGTAGCACTTGAATGCTGGCATCCTTAAATAAGAAGAGGTACCAGATGCCATCCTGTGTTAAGTATATATTTAACCCTTGAAGAGGCAGATATCAAATTTTTCAAAAAATTCAACAGCTGCCTCTTCAAGGTAATAGCTATCGAATTTCTGAAAAAAATTCTACAGCTGAATTAAAAAGAAAAACATTAGGTGCAGTACCTGCTTCTTAGGAAGGGAGAACTACCTTGGCCCTACTGCTCCTATGTGTGAATTTTTGACAGCTGCTGTTTTGGGGTTAAGGGGAAAAAGGTTAATTTTAATATGCATGTGTGTGTATTTAGAATATACCCACATGGTCACCATTAATTCCTCGAAATGCAAAAAAAAATTAAACACATTTACCTTTAATTTTACTAAAATCCAAAGTTGTTTCTTTAATGGCAAAATCAATCTGAAATGGAGCAATTTGTTCTCGAAGAATTAGTAGATGTTTTATTTGAAAAAGCTGTCCATCCAGTGGAGTCTACAAAAGATAAAGATAATTTTGTTGAATATTTAAAATTAGTGAAAATAACAACAGCACCTAAAATTGATGCTGTGGAATCAACAGTTCACTCTCAATGAATATGCTATTACATTTATGGATTATGTGATAACAGCAAGGCAGCAGTTGAGAATAACATAGAAGTGTTCAAACTACTGAATCTCAAACAGGCAAGTGTCTAGTGATACATACCAAAAAATATGGGAAAAAGGGACATAAGCAATTCCACATAACCTAGAATGTGCAGTATGACAGCCCTTTTTTGTGGAAGAGCACATAATGGACCTAGTACAATGCAGCCCAACAACCAGACTTAACAAAGCATTTCTAACTGAATTGGTGAATCCACATTGCAAGTATGGCAAACCATACATGACAAAGGTTCACATCCTTATCATTTGCAATGTGTGCAGGCTCCCCAAACATGTGATTATAATCATCATATTCACTCTTGCCAGTTGATATTGTTGCATTGCTGGTCTTAATCACATATAGTTCGATGATGAAGCAAAACTGGGATGGAATTAACAATGTATGAAATTCCCACTTGCAGTGTATTGATAATTCTTACAGGACTGTTAAAAGAAACTTCCAACATTGATTTTATGTGAATGCTTGGTGTGGGCTGGTTGGAGATTTGTTGATTAGATCATTCATTTTGGAACAACATTTAAATCAGTGATTCCAACCTTTTTGGGCCGAATGCCTCCCTTTTACCAAGCATTATTTCCCTTCATGGAAATCAAATAATTTTTCCTGTAAAAAAATAGTTTATAAGTTATTAATTTGTTTACAAATTCACAAGCATTTCAAAAGTTTCTTTGTCAAAATAAAACATGTAAATTATGCTAATCTAAGAAGCATTTGATTTTCTATTTAATCTATTTTCACAAAAAAATGACACAAAATATCCCCAACAAATTTCTAAAATGATCCCATTAGGAATCACTGTTTAAATGCTACTAATTACATGACCTTCCTGATGATTAAATTGCTACATTTAATGGCAGATATGCTTCTGGAAACAAGGTACAGGATGTCTTTTCAGAATTATGTGGTGCCTCCACATTTTAGTCAGTTAGTTACAGATTATTTGAATCATCATTACAGGATTTGGTGGGCTGGTCATGCTGGCATTTGGTCACTTTGGTTGCCTAGATCTCTGAACCTAATCCCAACTTCATTTCTTTTGTGAGGTTTTATAAAAGAGACCATTTGATATTATAAATGAGATCAAAAGGTTACAAGACACACGAGAGAGGAACTTTTGCTTTACATTATGGATGCTGTTGAATATGTACAATAACAAACAGAAATGATCCAAAGGGAAGTAAAACACTTGTTTGAAATGAGCAAGATTGTACATTAAATACATAGCAAACATTTTGAATAGTTAACATAAAGTGTATCTCCAAACATGTTCCAACATATCCATTAAATTAATATTGCATGTATTTTCTCCTGCATGCACCTATTATCATTTGTATTTCTCAAGTGTTGGAAAGAAGGCCACTGTTATATAACTTTCTTTTACTCAAAGCTATTTTCTGAATCACTTCTCAAAATAAGGCAGGCTGGTAATGAAACACACTATGTATCTCTAGGAATAGATTATGGAAGAACAATGCACAGTTGTCATTATATCAAACCATAAAAAAGTTTGATTTGTTGACAATGAACGGTATCTTTGGATATGAAATCAAACTTACATTTGAATCAAAGATTCTAATAGAAGTTTGATATTTGATCTCTATGTTCATTAACCTGCCTAGAGTATGGCTTCCCTGTATACAAGATCACAGTTAAAGAGCCCATGTCACAAAAGACAGCCTTTGAAAGCCCATATGTCTCAAAATATTTCCCAGTTATAAACCTCGGAACTAGGTATAGGTTCAGAAATCCTGACCCCTAAATTTGATCAAAGTGTATCAGTAAGATGGGATTTGAGCATGTGTAATTTTATTATCTATTTTGAGACATTATACAGTATAGCTAGAAACATAAACAAAAATTTTAAGAACGTTTACAAAAAAGTCTACACATTTACAAAGGTTCAGAACTATAATTATCTGGTAACTAGTGCATCCCACATGCAGCTAACTAAATCAATACAAACCATTCTTAGTATTGTCTTCATGTTCTTTGAAAAATAGACTGAGACAGTTTTACTTTGACTGGCTTATTACTGCACATCAGCTACAATGCATTTAACTATTAACTATGATGGCAATAGCAGTAAACAATATTTTTCTAGTTAATTTTAAAAGTATTCATTGTTTTTTGAATTAATAAACTTTGCCTTTCTCTTATTTTTTCCTCATTTACAGTGAAATATATGAAGTTGGTTCCAAGTGTTATGAGTTATAGATGAAACACATTACAGTTATGTCAATTAAGGTTCCAATTGGTTCTTGAGGTGTTACAGTTATACAAATATCAGATATGCATGAAGTCAGAGAGCTACTTTATTTCAAGCACATTTTTTTTTTTTGCCATCCTGTGGCCGAGTGGTTAGCGCGCTTGGCTAATGATCTAAGGGACCTGGGTTCGAGCCCCGGGTAAGGCATGGATGTTCGTGTTGTTTTTTTACTGAGGTCCTGCCATCCTCTCAGACCTTCTACTCTGGCATATAAATTGACAGGCTCCTGTCAGACCTCTGTGGCAAGCAGCTGCTTGAGGGGGTATTTATTATATTTATTTTTTTTAATTTTTTTTAGCAAAATCAAAAACTCAAAAAAGCAGTATTATATTAACAGGCAAAGTACCTTTTTCTTGCTTATAATCTGGCCAGCAGAAACCAGTGACTGAATACACATTGTTAGTACTTCTTGTGAAAGGCCTTGGAAGATTGTCCTCTGAAAAGCAAATGAATGATATTGATTAGAATTCAACTAACAAAAAAAGATTAATATTTTAACATGTAACCAGATAACCGTAGAGACAAGTAACAAAAATAAAATCATTTTGTTTCCCACTATCATTGCTGTAGCAATAACTGTTGCATAAATTTTATGTTCCTCCCAAATATTTCAACATCTAACAAGATGCACAAAATAAAATCATTTTGTTTACCACTCTCCTCATTGAAGTAATAACATTTGTATAAATTTTATTTTTTGCCAATGTTACAAAAACAATTATTTTATTACATGAAGTGTAAAATGACTATTTCTCTTTCTCTCTCTCCTGATAACATTATTTACATAAAAGTGAAAGCAATTTCACTTTTAATGTGCTGGAAGCCAGAAAACTGTTTTTGTGTTTTTAATTGGCCTTCTTTTTTCCTCTTTGTAAAATATATTTTACTTTAGAAATATCTTTCATTTCATCTAAGTCTGTTTTTTACTTAAAAATAATATTCAATTGCTTCTTTGTTGAAAAAAAAGTTTAAAAATGAACTTGACCAAATATGCAACCATTTCTAAAAACTTGGTACTTTAAGGACTAGAGAAGAGACTATTTTCAGTTCAAAATAATGCAGGTTTAATTTACTGTATAATGGCTAAATTGTGTTAAACTAGTTGTGATCCAGTGATATAAAAATAGAATTAAGTCATCACAAATGCAAGTTTAAAATCATTAATTTTTTTTATTTAAAGAAAAACATTAATTTCAATGAAAAGAAAACAATCATGACAAGATACTAAAAGTTTTTAGGTGGGGGGGGGGGGGGCAATATCCATAGTAAGATAAAATCAAAGTAAATTTATCTTGTTTTACTATTACAAATTATTGAGTAAGGGTATTAAACAGAATAATTACAATATTTATTTCATTTATCAACATTAATCAAAGTAAAATTACGCAAAGTAGTAAAATTAGACAAAGACTAATACCTTAAAGGTTTTGGTATGAAACTGTCTCATACTAAAACTCTTATTACTGTAACTATGAAACTTTTATTAGTTATTATAGCAATGCAGTAACCTAATTATTATTAAACAATAAAAAGCATAGCAGATGTAAAAATGTTTTTCCATGCAAAAATCAATCTTGGTTGCACATGGTCAAAATATATTTTCTTTAACATGGCAGTAATTATACAGGAATGTCCTTAATCAATACCCTACTAGTCCTAATAGAAAGCATTACAGAGAGCTTAATAAATGTGTAAAGCATCAGTTAGCTGCTGATAAGAATCTTTGGCTTGATGGCTTGGCTGACAAAACCGAGGAAGCAATTAGACAGCACAACAACAGAGAGCTGTACCAGATAGTTAATGTTTTATGTGGTAGAAAACGGACAGGCATACAAGGATTGCAGGATAAACAAGGTAAGGTTATAGAAGGGGAGGATTCTGTCATGGCTAGGTGGGCTGAACATTTCAATGATGTTCTAAACAATGTGGTTAGTTCCACTCCCATTGTTTGTAATGATGATAGATGCATTGGTGACTTTAATGTTGGCCCTATAACACAATCTGAAGTTAGTTTGGCTATTTCTAAACTTGAACTACATAAATCCCCAGGGGTAGATGAAATTACTACGGAAATGTTTACAGCTGGGAATGTTTCGATTACCACTTGGATGACTGAAATTTTGAATATCTTTTATGATAAAGGCATGGTCCCTAAGAATTTTACCAGAGCTATTATTATCCCTATTTTCAAAAAAGGTGATTGCAGTTCTTGTGATAACTATAGGGGTATCAGCCTACTCTCTGTTCCAGGGAAAGTTCTTTTATGATTGTGCTTAACAGAACTAAGAATCTGGTTGACAGGCAATTGCGTGATGAGCAATATGGATTCAGAAGTGGTAAGGGATGTGTATATCAGATATTTTCACTGGTGCAGATTCTTGAGAAATGTTTAGAGTTTCAGAAACCTTTGGTTGCTAGCTTTGTTGATTTCAAAATGGCTTTCAACTCTGTTGATAGTCATAATTTGTGGTTGATCGTGAGATCATATGGTATACCTGACAAGTTAGTTAACATAATGAAAGCTCTCTATAATAATATTGAGTCGTGTGTGAGAGTTGGTAAGGCTTGTAGCAATTGGTTTAGCATTACTTCTGGTGTTCGACAAGGGTGCATTTTGTCTCCTTTTCTCTTGAGTTTGGTTATTCATTATGTTATACAAAATTCACTGCAAAGAAAAGATTTTGGCCTTAAACGGTCTGGAGATACGAAAATTTCTGATTTATATTATCCTGATGATTTAGCCCTTTTGGCAAATGATGTTGATGAGATGAACTCTTACATTCGAACTGTTGATGATACTGGTAGTACAGTAGGTTTGGTTATAAACAGAGAGAAAACTAAAGTGATGAAAATTGGTCAGGCAGGTTGTGATTCAGTTAATCTGAATGGTTGCCGTCTTGAGCAGGTGTCACAGTTTAATTATCTTGGGAGTTATGTAACAGATAATGGTGATGTGCGGCATGAGATTAACAGATGGATAGGGATTGCTGCCGGGACTTTTAAGAATCTATGGAGAGTGTGGAGAAATAGGCGTATACACCTAAAGACTAAAATTAGACTGTATAATAGTTTGGTTCTTTCTAGGATTAGTTATGGTAGTGAAACTTGGATGCTTTGTAAACAAGATAATTTTATTCTAGATGCTTACACAGTATCTTGGGCATTAGGTGGTTCAGCTTTGTAACTAATGATGAGGTTAGGCAAAGGAGTCAGCAACCTCCTTTAAGCAGCATATTGTGCAGAGAAAGACTCCGTTGGTTTGGCCATGTTGCCCGTATGGATAATTAAAGATTGGTGAATAGGGTTATGAACAGTGTGCCTAAAGGCCTTAAAAAGAGGGTGAGACCTAGGATGCGATGGGCAGACAATATCAAACAGGACCTTGTTAGAATTGGTGTGCAGTGGCCAGATGCAGCAGATGTAGCTCAGGACAGATATGCTTGGAGAACTAAACTGCATTATCTGGTTGGACCTCCGTGGCCCATGGCTACTTGAGGATGATGATGATGATGATACAGGATCATTGTAAATGAATTCTAGGATTTCATTGTTTCATATATCAGTAAATTCGAGACAAGTAACCACAACATTTGTATTAGAATATATAAAAACTCTTCAAGTTAATCCTCATATTTCTGATGCTGGTACTGCAGTGATTACTGATGCACAGTATTAGTTGTATGGTGGTATTCACATTAAGTTCCTGGCACCAGTCAATTAGTTGGCATCCATTCAGCAGAAAGCTCAGTGTCTGCTATGGTATGCCAAGTTGAAGTCAATTGTGATAGTTCAACATAATTTTTGAAGTAAGTATGGAACAGAAGCACCTACTGACAAATCAATTACTTGGTGATTTACTCAGTTTAAAGATACAGAGAGCATGCAGAAGCAGAAAGCAATAGGAATACCACAAACATCTGAAGAGATTGTGGAGCCTAAAAAATTTGCTCATTGCAGTTTGGAACTTCATATGTTTAAAACAACATCCAGAATGTGCTGCATAAGCTCCTAAGATTATCCACATATAAAATTCACCTAGGGTATAATATTAGAGTCACAGATCCTTCAAAATGTATCAAATTTGCTAATTACATGTTATGTGAAGTTGATGAAACATCCTTACAATGTTGACTTACAATGGGTAATGTTTACAGACAAAGTTAATTTTCACATCAACTTTACAACTGCAGTTATAACATTTTTTGTTACACCAATCTTTACAACTACAGAATTCAGGGATCATAACCAAACGAATTTTTCAATATGTACATGATATCACAAAGGTGAACATGGTGTGGATTACTACATGATCTTGTGTTGGGCTTTTTCATTTTCATATAAAGAACCATTACTAGAGATATTTACATTAGATCTGTTAGAATTGTTTGTTTTCTTCCAAGTTTTTCTTTCCAAGATAGTGCCCCCCCCCCCCCCTCATTTCAGTTTACAGGTTTACCTTGCTCTGAATTGTAGGTTTCCAAATTAGTGGACTAAACATGTGGATCTATAGCCTGCCCTCCAAGAAATCTCCTAACAAGATTTATTCATATGGGATATGTGAAAAACATTGTCTATGCTGAAAAAATTCATGACCACATACAACAGAGAATCACTGCAGCTATAGCAGCAATCAAACAGGGCATGCTTCACATTACCTGGTCAGAAACAGAGTACCACTTGGATGTTTGTAGAGTTGCAAATGGAGCTCATAGTGAGACCTATTAACCCTTCCCATATACAGGTCATCTGTATATGCTGACAGAATCTGAAATGAGAGGCTGAGGATGTCTGTATCCCAAAAAATTTGAATTTTTAAAAAATAAAAATTGCTGTTGGAAAATTTTCTTACATATATTTTTAAAAAATATGTAATTCAAGTTTGAAAAATAACATTTTCTTTTTTCATTTGATGCACATTTTATTAAGCTACAATATAAATAATTTGTTGAAACCATCTGATGGCCATTTTTTAGAAGCACTATGCAATATTGGCAATTTCTTTGTTAACATTATGCTTTGCTGAAGCAACCTTCTGATTTCAGCTCTCAAGTTTGATCTGAACTATTATCAACAATTTTTTCCTTAAAGTTTCAAAAATCTCCTGAAAATTAACAAAAAAATGCTATTTTTAAAAAACAGAGAATTTTAGAAGTCTTTCCTGCAAGTCTTTGGCCACTCTTTTCTGCCTAAACATATTATTTCACTATTCCTAGAATTATTTTTATTATTTATCCCAGCATTCTATGCATCTTTCCCACTCTTCAAATAGAAATTATAATTAAAAAAAAAGCCAAGATTTTCTTCAAGACTGTCTACAACTTACAGCATCACAAGAGAGGAAGTAGAAGGTGTTCTAATTGTTTGCTCACACATACAAGAGTGGGGAGAGCAGTCTGCTAAGTGGCTGCATGTGAGTTGTTTACATAGATGATTTAAATCCAAATACTTCTTCCCAACATATTGGATACAATTTCCCTTCATTGTTAATATTTTTATTTCCTTTTTTATAATTAATGTAGATATATTTTATTTCCATAAATTACCGATTATCAATTATTATAATTTTTCTCAGTTATACTACATCAGATGGCCAGCTTACAACTTGTTGCTGTGGATATTTGATTTAACATCACATTAGGTTATATGCTAAATTTTCTTCTATTAGTTCTTTGTTTTCCAATAAAAAAGTTTGATCATTTCTGCAAAATGAATGAAATCTTAGATATGGAAGCAAAAAGAACTTTCTTGACACAGAAATCAGTCCTCATATGGTAGGACAATTTCAGGAAGAGACCCCCCCCCCACCACCACCACCACCAACAACAGAATTTTATTTTTTTAACTAATAAGTTTTTAGTTTATATTCAATGGTTTTAAAAGATCCCCCCTCCCTCAATATATTGGCTGTGTAGCTCTGACAATATGATTATTTTTTCTTGCTTTGGTGCACCAACTTTCAGCCCTTAGCCAAGATCCCCAAAATTCAACACCCAAAGAAAATATTCGTAATGATTAGTAAAAGAGACAGCCAAAAAAGTATTTCTCCATTTCATAAACAGGACAGAAAATCCCATTAAAGCAAGCAATCCAAGTCACCTTGTATAATGCTGGCCCATATTTTAAAATAATACCACACTGAAAAGACTTTATTAAAATAGAAATCATGTTTTAGGTAAATATTATATAATTTGGAAAGAAATTTACTTTTGATTAATCAATAATTCAACGATTTTTATTCATCAGGTTTTCCAAAATTAAGCCTTTTATTAGGTTTCAATTTATTTTTTCACTATATCACTGTAAAAAAAAGTTTTATTGAAATTAATATGTTTGTAAATTTGTTTAAATTTTTTATTTCCATAAAATTCATAATTCTGTTTAATTTGGCATATTACACGACCTATTCAGGTTCATTCGTTTTTTTTTTAATTCGAAAGTTGACTTGTTGATACGATACAGCACAGTTGGCAAAGAGCCTAGACTTTTCTCAAAGTATGGTACTGAGAAAAAAATTACAAAATGGGAGTAATTTTCTTGTTTGAAGTTAACAGTTTTTGTTTTGTTATACAGAAATAAATAGCCTTTCTATTCATGTGCATTATAATCATTTCTGTCTATTAGTTTTGTTTGTTTTTTTTTTCAATAAATTTTTATTTGTATTGCCAGATGCATTTTTTACTAAATACCTCTATAAAAGCCCTATTAAAATATAACTAGTCATCTCTTTTGTTAAATATTTTATTTTCAGAAAATCCAGAATTAAATGCTGATTAATTTGGTATATAACATGCCATAATTTCTTTCTTTAGCTATTTGCCAAAAAAAAGTTGCAAAGTTATACTTTTTTGGCTGAACATAGGGAGAAAATAGCTTGGCCTCTGGATGTAAACAAATTTTTCAGGCTGGACACTGGAAGGGTTGAGGTAGGACATTAAATTTTGAGTTTCTACACATTTACTAAAAAAAAAACTCCATATTTAAAGAGATATTAAATTTTGAAATCCTGGAAATCTTTTTGGATGACCTTGTATATGCAGGTCAGAAATTTCATCAGTTATATTACAAAAGTATGGTAAAAAATCAAGAAATGCAAAGAATTACAAAAGCAATTAATGATGTACAGTTTCCTTTTTTCCTCTTAAACACTTAACTGATGAAACTAGCAATTGAAGCAAAACTGGGAAATTCTAAATTTACCCTTTGCCATCTTCCATCCAACAACCACCTTTGGGGATCAGTTATTTTACTTTCACACTCTCTATAAAGTAACATAAATCTTTACTCCACTGTCTAATATATAAAGAAGAATGTGTGCTTGCTTGTTTGTGTGTCTGTCCACTTATGCAATCAACCCACTTAAGAGCTAGAGGCACCAAACTTTGCTTGAATGTTCCCTTCCACCCAAAGGAGAGTACAGGACAGTGATGGTGAACCTTTTCAAGCTTGTGAACCAAAATTAGAGAACTATGAGAATATTTTCTAGTTACCATGCCAACATTACAAAGTACTTTAAGATGATCTTTGTTATTATTAACCATCTATGGTTATATATCCATTCATCATACAATATAAATTACATGATACATAATACTAAGGATTTAAATATAAAGATGCACAACACTAAGTTTTGGACTTGCCATTACATAAGGGAAAATTAAAAAATGAAACTTTTATTTACCTAACCAAAATCTTTCAATCACACACACAAACTCGCATGTTACTTTCCACTACTGTGCTCAGAGCATCACTGATGCTACACCACTGTAATGAGTTTTGTGCCATATGAAAGCTTGAGACATGGATAGTGCCATCCATTGTATATTTTAGAGAGGTTCAATGTTCCTATCTCCCATCACTGTTGCCGCTGGCGCCACCTATGATTGGGAAAGGCAACTTTTTAATGTTGCCCCATTTTAAGATGTAATAAATAAATAAGTAATGATGCTAAAGCGTTACTAATGAATTAATCAATAAATAGTAAATTCCCAGAGTTACCTGTTGACTTTGAAGCAAACAAACCAAATAAATAGTTTTGTGGGGAAAAATGAGTTTTGCCAACTTGAGGGATTCGAATCTCTCCAGATTCATGCCAGAGTGTTCTAATACCACTAAACTAATGAATGCTCCATCTTTTTTCCTCTCTAATGTGACCTATCAATCCCCCATCATTGTTGCTGCTGGTGCCATCTATGATTGGGAAGGGCAACTTTACTTTTTAATATTGAACTTTGTAAACATGCAAATAAATAAGTCACTCATGCTAAAGTGTTAAAAAGTAAAGTTGCCTTCCCCGATCACAGATGGCTCAAGCAGTAACAACGATGGGAGATTAATAGATCACATTATTAGGAAAAAAAATGGACTGGACTGGTATTAGTTTAGTGGTCTTAGAACACTCTGGCATGTACCTGGAGAGATGTGGATTCAAGTTCCATCATGTCCCCAAAGACGTTTTCCATCATGACCCCAATCCATCATGCCCCCAAAGACTTTTTCCACAAAGCCTTGATTTATTGACTGCAAAGGCAATAGGCAACTCTGTGAATTTACCTGTTGAATTTTGTGAATTTACCATTTATTGATTGATGCATCTGAAGTTATTTTGGCTATCTCTAAAACTACACAAGTTACCAGAGGTAGTCAGCTGAAATGCTGAGAGCTGGGGCTAGTTGTGTCATTACAACTGAAGCAATGGATATTTCTTATGGATTTTCCTAAATTTTCTTAATGGATTTTCTTATGGATTTTCCTAAATTTTCTTAATGGATTTTCTTATGGATTTTCCTAAATTTTCTTAATGGATTTTCTTATTCTATATGGAATTTGGAGGCCATTTTTCCCCATTTCAATACCTGCAAGTCTTCCTCATGTTCCACAAGCCATTCTCAAACAATCCAAGTATGAAGCAAAGATGAAAACAAGCAGTGTGGCATGGCGCATTATCCTGTGTGAGCAATCCAAGTGTGAAGCAAAAGATGAAAACAAGCAGTGTGGCATGGCGCATTATCCTGTTGAAAGAAGGCACTACTAGAGGTGAATACTGTTGCCATGAAAGGATGTATCTGCAATGATGTTTAGGTAGGTGGTAGATGTCATAGTTTGCTGCACAGGAATGACTGGATCTAAGGTTTCCCAGCAGAGCATTGCCCAAAGCATTACACTTCCTCCACTGGCTTGCTTTTGTCCCACGGTGCATCCTGGTGCCAATACTTCCCCAGGTAAACAATGAACACGTACCCAGCCGTCCATGTGGTGCAACAGGAAATGAGATTAATCAGACCAGACGACCTTCTTCCAGTCATTCAAGGTCCAGTTTTGATGCTCGCGTGCCCATTGTAGGCACTTCTGATGGTGAACAGAGGTTAGCATGGGCACTCAGAGCGGCCTGCAACTACACAGCCTCTTTTCAGCAGGGTTCAATGCACTGTGTGTTGTGACACATTACTCCCATCACCAGCATTCAAATCATGGGCTAGTTGTGTCACAGTATCCCTTCTGTTGGCTCGTACCTTATGGGATAGCCTTCTTACCTCTAGCACTGATGAGAGGTGGTTAGCCCACATCTTGCCAGTGGTTCATGGTTTTTCCCCCACCTTGGACCACTTTTTGAAAGTATTAACCATGGCTGACCATGAGCACTCCACAAGCCTTGCTGTCTTGGAAATGCTCTGACTCAGTCGTCTGGCCATTACAATTTGGTCTTTGTCAAACTCACTTAAGTCTGCTGCCTTTCTCATCTGAAGAACAAGAATAATACCGATTAACAGAGCTTAGTATCAGGTGTTATTTATACCATTTCATGACCTTCACACATGCCGTCATTTACCTGCAGTTGCTTCGATTTGCATAAATACGTGCTGGTCGTAATGTTTTGGCTCTTCAGTGTATAATATATACATATACACTGAAGTGCCATTGAATTAGAGATAGCAACCTAGTAACTTGATGGATCCCCTCTGGCCCTGATAACAGCTGCCACACGACGAGGAAAGGACTCCACAAGCTTGCATAAATGTTCCACAGGTATGGCGACACATGCATCCTCCAGAGCTGTCCACAATTCTCTCAAAGTCATTGCTGATGGGACACGGGCCCAAACACTCTGCTCAATGGTATCCCAAAGATTTTCGATGGGATTTAAATCTGGGCTTCTAGGTGGCAAATTCATTATTTCAAAGTCAGCAGAATACCCCTGCAACCATGCAGTAGCCAACCTGGACCTGTGAGATGAACAGTTGTCTTGCTGGTAGATGCCATCTGCATTGGGATGCATGATGGCCATAAATGGGTGTAAATTGTCAGCCATGAATTCTATTGAAAATGTCAGTACATGTACCAATGGTAACACAGAATGTCCAACTGAAGACACCCCAGGCCATCACTGAGCCACCACCAGCTTGTACTGTTCCAACTTGACATGCAGAATCCATGGCTTCATGAGGTTGGCACCATACCCTCAGTCTCCTATCGGCGTGATGAAGGTTAAATTGGGATTCATCACTCCAGGCTATCCGTTGCCAATTTTCTATGGTCCAGTTTTGATGTTCTTTAACCCAGGCAAGGTATTGAGCTCAATGTTGTGCCATTAGAAATGGAACTCTCGTAGGTTGGTGGCTCCCGAAGCTAAGACAATGAAGTGAGCGTTGCATGGTCCTTGCAGACTTCCTGGCTGGAACCTATATTCAGATGGGAGGTGATTTCAGGTAATGTCTGGCCCCTATTGGTCTATATGATGCGGGCCAGACAGCAAAGCCCACGATCATTCAAGGCTGGTTGTCCTTTGCAGTTTGTCTGGGTGCTTTTTTTTTTGCCGGAGTTTTCGTATTCCTGGAACACTATTGAAACTGTTATATGAAAAAATCCAAGTTCGTTGACAATTTTGGAGATCGAGTGCCCCATCCGTCAGGCACCTATGATCTGCCCTCTGTCAAATGTATCTAAATCCCATGCCTTTCCCATTACGCTTCTCATGACGACTGCTTGGGAAAGCCAAAGCTGACAGTTATATAGGACCAGAGTTTCAGCTATGCATGTGGACAAATACAGGACTTGTGGCACTGAAATTGGATGTCTCCTATCCCTAATTCAATGGCACTTCAGTGTATAATAGTAAAAATTTAGCAAAATCAATTTGGCATTAACTACTACTACTGCCCGCATAACTAGTTTCCTGCAACTCCAAATGTCATAAGGATATTAAAAAGCATGCACCATTTATAAAATAAAATACATATTTAAATTTGTACTTACATCTAAACAGCGATATAGCTTTGATAAACAAACTAATGTTCTCCTGACAGTTGGATACCACATGCCATGTAAATCAGCTGGAGAATCTGCAATATTTATTGAATGAAATACAAAACATATTTTTATGACACTTTAAAATTATGATGATCATAAAATAATTATTATTCAACAATTATTTAATTAAAACCTCCTTTTTGAGAAATAAATAACTTTTCTAAAGTATTCTCTTCATTTCTAACAGTATTAGAATTCTGTAATACACCTTCATATATTCTTTAAAAAAAAAACAAAAAAACTGCATCACACTACAGTAGATATCCATTAAAATGCAGTTATGTTAAAAGAAATCCTTTTAATGCTCTTATTTCTTTTTAATATGCTGCTCTTCCAACACCATTTTATTTCAATATGATGTCAACTAGATACAATTTTCATTTCATGAATTAGGTTTCTTGTGGGCCATATTTTTATACAAAGAATTTGGGCTCTTTTATCTCTGAGTGGGACTTTTTTTGCACACAATGGCCAGGTCACAAGGACCTCAACAGCTCAGAGAAGGTTGGGATAAGGTGACCAACTGGGCAATCATTAGGGGACAGATGATAGCCTCCCATCAAAGCTATTCAACATGTTCTTCAACATACATAGAGTACAGTTTCCTGCATACAGGACTGTAACTTAACATCCCATCTGACAGACAGCAAGCTTTCCATGACCATCAGTTTTGTGATAGTTATAGTCAGAGATGATAAATATGTTTCTATTATTTTTTCATTACTTTAAAAAATTTTTTAGACTTTTAAAAGAAACATTTTTCCTAGAGCATAGTGAACTTATTTTATCTGCAGTGATATTATATAAATAATTATATTTCGAAATATATTTCAATAGATAATATTAAATTTTACTACATGCAAAATATATTAAATTCCAATTAAGAGTTGTGACAATGAAGAATTTTTATACTGAACTTGATACTTATTTTGTTTAGCATCATGGGTGCAGCAAATAAGAAGATGCTAAGTTTCCTTTGCTTCTGACAATATGACTGCCCATATGTTATATTTCAATAGAGAAATGATTTCAGAACAACAGACCCTGCTGAACATCAATTGGCAAGGTGTATATTTTCCTGTCGTTTTCAGTTATGCAAGAAAAGAAGAGTGATGGCCAAAAGAATGCCTATATGGCCTGTCAAAGACAATGATGCTAAAAATGAATAACAAATTTTCAAAAATTGTTTTCTACATAGCTGCATGACTAAATTTTGGCATTGTGCAGTTTATGGAAGTATGCCTCTGAAGAAAGCTTGGGATAATTTCATTGTGACCATCAATTACTCAATGTACTGTAGCAATAAAAACCAAATTGTTTTTAAAAGCAAGAATATTTGAACATTAAAAATTTTTTTTGTTAACAGATGGAAATGGTCAAATGGCAATAATTAATAACAATTTTTAAAATGGGAAAAACAGAAGGATAAACCCTTGAGCAGCACTTTTTTTGCTACATAAATACAAAAAATAAAATTGTGAAACAGTCAAAGACAAGAAACATAAGGATCATTCGAAAGGTTTTTTTTACAATGAAAAGAAATAGTTCTTAGATTTTTAAACTTATGTGGTAAAAAAATAAATTTTACTTTATTATAAATGCAATAAAATCACTTAACTTGCAAGATTGAATAAGTGCTTTATTCAAATTATTCACAAGCACTGTCTATAAAATGCATAATAATTAAATATTATCCTTTAAAGGAGTAATTTTCCAATATTTATCTAATAATTAATGTCTATAAAATGTGTAGTAATTAATAATTAACCTTTATATATATGTGTGTGTGTCCTGTGGCTGAGTGGTTACTGCACTTGGCTACTGATCTAAGGGACTGGGTGTTCAAGCCCCAGGTAAGATATGGATGTTCAGGGTTGCTGAGGTCCTACCATCCTCCCAGATTTCTACTATGGCATATAAACTGACTTCTGTGGCAAGCAGCTGCTTAAGGGGATATTTATTTATTTTTATTATATATTAATAATTATCCAAAATATATAACGGATAATTATTAAGTTATAATTACATTAAAACACAGCCAGATGTGAAAATCAGAACAACTAAATCATAAAAATCTAATACTGAAAAAGCATAACTTACAACTAATAGATCTTGTTCTTAGTGGTTGATAAGGCTCAACGGAATTTAAAAATGGTTGCACTTGAGTGTTATTGTTCTCCACAACCTGTTCTGATGATGTAATGGAAATTACTGCCGCTTGATCATGAACTTTTTTCTCTTGATGTTTCACGTCATGATTCATGTTATTAACAAATACAGAGGAACTACCAGATGTTGCTGACGCTAGAGAAGATTGGGAACTTGAACGACTCAGAGCTCCAGATGCTAAGCTCTCTGCAATACTCTAGAAATTTTTTTAAATGAAAATTTCAGCAACAGAAAAACTAATAAAATTAAAAGAATTCAAACTTCATAAATATATATATTAAAAAAAACATTTATTTTTCATACATTACAAAAATATTATCATTCAGTGTTATTTATTGCAAAATATTACAAATTTAAACGAATCTGATGATTGAATACATTGTTTTACCATTGAGGTTAAGCAAGCAAGGTCAATGATTCATAATATATACAAGTGTTCAATCCTTAATTTTGAACTTCTGATAATAGTGAAAGCAACCAATTACAGCACTCAACAACTGCAAAAGGTTAATCCTTAAAATCTGTAAAAAAAGTAAGTCCTTGACCAAATCTTCATCAAACACAATATTGTATCACCTATTGCTGTTCAATTTTCAAATGGGGCATAGCTATCAGTCACATATGTAAAACTGACAAAAACAACTTAAAAAAAAAACAGTGATAGAACTTGATGAACATAGTGCTTCCTCTTGCACTGGGGCTCCTTGAACATCTCTCTTAATAAGAAGAAATACATTTTCACTTCCTGAGTGATCCTTAAACTCCTTTCCATCAAAGGATCATACTCCTGTGTTTAAAGAGTTGAAAGACTTCACTGAACTCATCAAAGTCCCATGATGCTTGTTTGACTCTTCAGTCTCTTTGAATTCCTCCACCTCTGCACTCTCAAGTTATTCAGTTAGCTCATCCCCATATCTAATCAGTAATTCTTCTACATTGTCTTCTATCATGTTGTTGAATCTTTTGCTGACAAGCAATGTAACAATCCTCTTGAGGGTCAGTCACATACAAGTGGAGTTGCATACTCCTTTGCAATCTGTGAGACCCTACTATAATAATGTTTCATCCATTCTATTCAATCAACATACTATTCAAGTGATTGCACCCAAATCTCACATACATGTTCAATTTAATATACACTTCAGCATCTTTAGTTAGGCAGCATTAAGATATAGGTTATGCCAGACCATGTATTCTCCACTTAATTTTTTTATCAGCAGACAAAACTGCACTGTACATTGCTATAGTTCAATAATAATTTTTTTAAATTTATTTAGGCAATTTATTTATTTATTTATTTATTCCCATGGCCAAGTGGTTAGCGTGCTTGGCTACTGATCTAAGGGACCTGGGTCCAAGCATTGGGTAAGGCATGGATGTTCGTGTTGTTTTTCTGCTGAGGTCCTGCCATCCTCTCAGACCTTCTATAGCAAATAAACTGACAAGCTCCTGTCAGACCTCTGTGGCAAGCAGCTGCTTAAGGGGGTATTTATTTTTTTTAGGCACTAAAAATACAGTACTACACACTGGGCCATGGGTATCACCTACACTAGGGGCTATGGTTTAATGTCCCATCTGATGGATGGCAGCCTTTCCAAGCCCATCAATATCCCCTACTGACTAAGGACAAGGAGTTTTGCAGAGATAGATCTCAACACTGGCCCAGACAGGACTCAAAGCTGGGAAATGCAGATTACAAGCCTGATGTGCTACTGATTGAGCCACTCCTGCCCCAACATACATGAGTTTCACCTGATAGCTTGCATAGGAATATGACTGCTTATATATATTAATTCACAGCAAATGGGCTAGTTCTCTTAGGAATACCAGATTATATAGGGGAGCAGAAATTGGATCTGACCATTACCTTGTCAAAAGTTTCTAGTAACTGAAGCTTAAGAAATGTGCAAAGGTTAAGTATTATCTATCCTTTAACACTGAAGCTGTGAAAGAGCAAGATATTGTCAAAGCATGTCATAATAGGCTACTTAATCATTATAGCAATTGTGTTTTGGAATAATGCAAATTATTATTGCTAAAAAATTATTACTACTGAAGATGAGAAAGAATGGGATCAGTTTAAACAGGCTTTTCTTGTAACTTAAGTCAAGTTTTGGTAAAATGGAGTGGAGGAGACAAAGTTACGTGAGTGATAAGGCACTGGAGCTTATTTTTGAAAGAAGGAACTGCAGGGTAAATTGTATAAACACCCTACTATTCTAACAGAGAGAATCACTAAAAGCTTAATAAGTATGAAAAGGATCAGTTAACAGCTGATAGGAATCTTTAGTTTGATAACTTGACTGAAAAAGCAGAGGAAGCAGCTAGACAACACAACAGCAGAGAGTTGTACCAGATGGTTAATGTTTTGTGCAGGAAGAAACAGAAGTTACACAGGGATTGAGAGATAAACATGGTAAGGCTATTGAATTTGAGTATTTACAATGGCTATGTGTGCTGAGCATTTCAGCGATGTTCTAAACAATGTGATTAGTGCAACTCCCATTGTTTGTAATGATGAGAGATGCATTACTGGCTTTAATGCTGAGCCTATATCACATTCTGAAATTACTTTGGTTATCTCTAAATTAAAACTGCATAAATCTCCAGGGGTAGTTTAAATTACTACTGAAATGCTAAGAGCTAGGAACATTTGTGTTGTAACATGGCTGACTAAAATTTTGAATATTTTTTATAATAAATATTCCTAAGGATTTCACTAGAGCTATTATTAAAAAAATAATAAGGGAATCAATCCATTTTCTGTTCCAGGTAAAGTTCTAAGTCCTTAGTTATTTTCTCTGTGCTTAATAGAATTAAGAATTTGGTTGATGGACAACTGTGTGATGAACAGTGGATTCAAAAGTGATAGGGGATATACTGATCAAATATTTTCATTTAGGCAGATTCTTGAGAAATGTTTAAAATTTCAGAATCCTGTGGTTATTAACTTCGTTGATTTCAAAAATGCTTTTGGCTCTGTTGATTGTGAAATCTTATGGCACATCTGGCATAATGATTGATCTCTATAATAACACTAAGCCTTGTGCAAGAGTTGGTAAGACTCGCAGCAATTGGTTTAGCATAGTTACTGCAGTTTGACAAGGGTGCATTTTGTCTCTTTTTCTCTTTAGTTTGGTTATTGATTATGCTATGAATAATTCATTGTGATAAAAGAATTTGACCTTAAATGGTCTAGAATTTTTAAAATTTCTGATTTAAATTATGCTCATGATTTTGGCTCTTTTGGCAAATTCACTAAAGCAGTTGATGAGACAAGTAATAGAGAAAGTTTGGTTATTAACAGAAAAAGAGAAAAAACAAGTGATGAAAATTGGTCAAGCTGGTTGTGCTTTCAGCTGTTTCGAATGGCTGCGCTCTTTGTAACACTCCAAAGAAATGCAAAATACTTTTAAGTTTGGACCCTATTTCTGATCCAATTAGGTTTATGCTCCGGATAGTTCAGTCGGGTGCCAGGCAATAATTAACAAATTGTCAAATAAATAAATAAAGTTAAATTAGGGTTCAAAATACCAGCGAGCATTAATGAGTAAGAATTCAAAAATGATTGTCAAGTTTAAATATCTAAATACAATCAAAACTTAATTCACGTTGCTCAAGAGTAAAGATTCAAAAGTTTAAATAACAAACAAATTTATTTCCAAAAATCACTCACCAAACTTCAATGAAGAAAATACATCAATTCTTATTACACATTGCACAAACTGTGCTCCTCCATGCTTACTACTCTCTGCGCTACAGTGTGCTGGCTAACTATCTGACTCACTTCTCTCTGTCTACTGTGATAACGTCATCAGATTTTAACAAGAGGTTTACAAAGCTGCACGTGTCATGTTGCATGCTGGGAAAGACATTTACATAAACTGACGAACGACACAAGCTATGACGCAAGAGTGGGCGTGTCCTTGTGCACGCGCTTTAGCGGGTGACAGTTGGAAGATTGGAGTTGCGCATGCGCAACTCCTAACTCTTGGAAACGAGAGCTGTGATGCCAAAAAGGAAACTAAAAGCCCCAAAATGATAAATATAACATAAATTAAGCAAAACTGGTTAAGGTAAAGTAAAAGTGAATGATGGGGCATCACATCTTGAGCAAGTGTCTCAGTTAAATTATCTCGGGAGCTATGTAACAGATACTGATGGTGTGCATCATGAGATAAACAGAAGAATAGGGATTACTCATGGACTTTCAAGAATCCATGGAGAGTGGAAAAATAGTGTACACACTTAAAGACTAAAATGAGGATGTATAATAGTTTGGCCCTTTCTACAGTTAGTTATGGTAGTGAAACTTGGACCCTTTATAAGCATGATAACAGGAAACTTGATGCCTTTGATTCTAGATGCTTAGACAATATCTTGGGCATAAGATGGTTTAACTTTGTAAGAATGAGGAGGTTAGGCAAAGGAGTTGGAAATCACCTCTAAGCAGTATATTGTGCAGACAGACATTGGTTTGGCAATGTTGCATGTTGTTAAACATGACCTTGTTAGAATTGGCATCCAGTGGCTAAATGCAGATAAATGCTAATGTTGTTAAACATGCCTTGTTAGAATTGGCATCCAGTGGCTAAATGCATCTCAGGATAGACATATTTGCAGGACTAAATTGCACAGTCTTGTTGGACCTCTGTAGCCCACAGCTGCTTCAGGACTATATATGTATAGGATATATGTATAGGACTATATATGTCTTCAGGACACAAAATGCAAAATAAATTATGTGTTATGTAAAGTTCTGCAGCAAAATCAGAGAAGTTAAAACCTAAATAGTTAAAATGGTGTCACAAAATTTGCCCATATGATGGTTATCTAGCCCCTCTAAACAGTTGCAAAAGTGCTAATACTTATGAATTTATAATGCTTAACATGTACATTTTAAACTGGAGATATTTTTACTTGTATACAGCATCTAGGATGTATTTCTTTTAGATGTAATGGAATTTTTAGAAGTTTAGGAACTGTGATACTTTAACATCTCAAGAATCTCAAAGATGTGGTATTATATATATATGGATACCACATCTTTGAGATTTTTAATGTAATGCTTATATATAATGGGCAATACAGGGTTAACATGTTGTTTTTAGTTAGCATTTATATACTAAATGATATATATATATACATAAGTGATATTTAATATCTTGCATGTCTAGATTCATAAAATATAATAATATCATTCATTATTTATTCGGAAAGTATATTTATAATTCACATTTTTATTCATAAAATATATTTATTAACCCTCACTGACTGAATAGGTCAATGGGTCCATTTTTTACTTTTTCTGAAAGAAGTTTCAAAAGTAATGACATTTTTAACTGTTTGATGTTCCTTTTGTTCAGAGTTTCTTATTCATCTATTTATGCTATTGCACACCCTTGTTTAAATTTATGTTGAATAACTACTTTAGCTTACTGGAAAAATTGTGAAAAAGGAAATATCTCACGTGGATGGCTGAGATGGGTCCATTGTACAGAGTATAATACGTGCTACAATTGCACTTTTCACATTCATCAGTCAGAATTCAACTAGGATTGGGTTCTTTTACCACTGAGTGACACTTTTCGCACACAATGGGCTTAAATGGCCAGGTCACAAGGACCCTGAAAGCTCAGAGAAGGTTCAAGGAGGGGACCCACTGGACAGCTGTTGGGAGACAAATGGTAGGCTTCTGTCAAGGTCATCCAGTGTGTTCTTTAATGTGCACAGGGTATGATTCTCCCACACAAGGGAACACAGTTTAACATTCCATCTGACTGATGGCAGTCTTTCCAAGCCCATTGGTGTCCCTTATTGACTGTGGACAGGGTGGGGAGTTTTGTGGATAAAAATTTCAACTCTGGCCTAGAGCGGACTCGAACCTGGTAACCGCAGATTACAAGCCTGGTGTGCTATCGACTGAGCTACCCCCACCCCTGGACTAGAGAGTAAAACACCACTATCACTTATGAAGACTCAGAAAAACATGTAATCACAACTATTGTGCAATGATTATTATGATTCTAAACAAAAAGTGAACTATATTCTAAAGCACATACGTATTACTAATATGTATAATTATAAGGGGAAAATACATAAAAACAACTTACCTCCATCATTTCTAGCTTCTCAGGATATGCAAGATCTCCTGATGCAGGATTATAACTCAAAATATCTGTCTTAATATAGACATGTGTACGATAAACTAGCCTTTCTTGTACATCTTCTAACATCTGCCGTACAATATTTTCAAATGGCCGAAGTTCATAGGCTGAAGAAAATTATATTTTAACTTTGTATCTTTTTTACATAAAAATAATATACATTTGTTGTAACAGAAAACACCAACTGTTCCAATAATTCATTTTTTGTATTGAAAAATCAAATCATCCTCTATATTGATTAAAATAATTATGCTATGGCTGTCTGTGGTCAAGAAAAAAAAGCTAGGAATTTGATATTTTGGGAGGAGCTTAAAAATAACCCGACGATATGCAGTGCAAATATTAACTAAATAAGTTCAATAGGTGGTGAGAAAATGGTATTTTTCCTGAATTTCCATATCTTTAGGCTAGCCATTTTTCTTGCTGCCTAGAATTCTCTTAATGCATGTTGACATAACATTTGAGCAGATTTAACTTGCAACAAATTATGTAGTGACACAACACTTGACTGAATGTTGACAAGTCACTGCTATTCGAACTGTTTTATAGTCACTGATATCCTAACTGTTTTATAGTCACTGATATTCTAACTGCTTTATACTCCCATAACTTTCAAAATAATAGACCATTTGATCTCATAATCTTTCAAAATAATAGACCAATTAATTTTTCATATGGATTTTTCCCATGTCACCACATATTATGTTAAAATTCTAGTCCCTGCCTATAACAGAACTAAAGTTAAATTTGTGAAAACCACTTTCATTTCCATATTTTTTTTTGTTTTGAGTTTTCAGATGCCTCATAACTTTCCAAATACATAATCACTTGGACTCAAATTTATATTTGTTTCCCCCATGTCACCTGATATTGTATTAATATTCAAGTCCCTACCTACACTGGTTTCCATTAATTTGAGAACAACTGGGAAAAAATGCAATATTGTAAAACTCCAATGATAGAAATGCATGAAAGTCATGTATAATATGCAAAATACAACACAGGAATGAGGTATGGTATGCAAATGAATAGTGCTGGCAGCAGTTTATGCAAAGTGTATTGAGGGTTAAAAGTGGCCATTTCAAAGCTCTTCTCCAGTTCGCCTGCACAGTGTTTAGGTGGAGTTGTTGAGAGAGCAAATTTGTTGAGTAAGTTTACTGAACATCATTTATTAGAAGAAGTGCAGTGGAGAACTTTAGGTCAGCTCAAGGCAGGCCAGAGTCAAACAAATGTAGTCAGATGTGGTGTCATTCAGTGGTGCATAGACTTAGGAAGAGATTCCAACAAGGGCAGAGCACATCCAGATGATTCAGTAATGGAAGGCAACAGGCAACAACTGTCGTGCCCACGTCTGTTTTAAATTGTTGACACGACTGTTGGTGCAGAAGACCTCAGACACCATTATTTTCATCACTAGTGCCAACCTACCTTACCTCCATTTTGGCATCCAACTCAACCAAAAGAATATCGCTGGTGGCACGGACCCATATAACGTGGTTCGGTGCTCCTCAGATGGCCAGTGATATACGTGACTGCCGAGGCAAACAACTCATGCCAGAGGGGTAGAAGATTCACACCTCAGTCTACGTGGGCCAATGAGAAATGCCCATGACCGGTCTCAGGTGGCCTCCACCAGGGAGCCAACGAAGAATAAAACTGAGAGGACACAATTTCTTAGCCCCTCTTTTTTGTCAAAAAGTTTGTCTCTAAGCTGGAAAGAGGAAGACGTGACAAGTTGTTTCCGGTGAAGGAAAGGAGCTGACCCAGACGTAAGCATGCACGCGAGGTGTAGCAGGAACCTCTAACTACCTGCAGCGTACGAACTTCGAGCAGCGACTAGACAACAGCAATACCTTCTCCTGTGATCCGTCTGCATAGAATGAGGTAGAGTCAAAGTTCATTCTGGTCTGGCAATATTTTTCCCACCTAATACTGTATTCACTTATCGCTGCAGCACTGCTCCCACGTGAGCATAAGAGACTGTCTAGAATCCACTCATCGACTGAGCATTGATGAACTAGAAATCAGCATATTGCCTTCACCCTATAATGTTCCCTTAAGATTAAAAGAAAACTGTGTCTAATGAGCTCACCTGATTTGTTAAAAAGTTTAGAAATGTGCAATTTGAAATGTGTAATTCACCTAGATGTTAAATGTAAATAAATGTTGATATTTGTTACATTATGATTAAGCTTGATACTTTTCTTGTTTACTGATATATGTCTGACAAAGTAAAATTAGTCTCAGAGCCTGTCTCAGTTTGGCAGTAAGAAATATATTTGACCAGTAGTACGAACGGCTACCAAAGGCCGGTTGCGCCAATATATGTGAGTGGCCACCCACCCCCCCTTTGACACAACCACAAGGGAGAGTCACTATTTGGTGCTATGCACCTGAAGGAGGAAGTGTCAATGCCATGACAACTGAGATTGGACCTCACAGTAGCAACTGGAATGGACTATCACCATACACCAAAGACTTCATGAGGTGTGCCTATTGGCTAAGCAGTTAGTGGTGTGTGTGCCCCTAACTCAATGCCAAAGGAGAGACCATCTAAACTGATGCAGATATCATGTCAACTGGGCACAGCAGCAATGTCAACCAAGCTCTTCATGGATGAGTAGAGATTTGCCCTCCACAGAGATTCATCATATCAGTTGACTGTAAGGGACCAGGGACAAGCTTTAATGCCCCAAATATTAGTTAATGAGACATCTATGATATGTTATGGTTTGGGGAGTGGTATCTTTGGGCTGCCGCACAGATCTGCTTCCAACAGCCTAATCACTGGTTGCAGGTACAGAGATGAAATCTTGGACCACTTTGTGTGACCATATGCAGGTGCATTAGGGACCCCTTTCTCCTAAAGAACAATAATGCCTATCCGCACTATCATTGTCTTATTGATTGCTATCCGGAGAATAGAACTATTAACCACATGGAGTTGCCAGACAGGTCTCCTGATCTAAATCCAATAGAACATGAATGGAATGCTCTTGGGATGCAGATTGCTCCTCTGAATATTGCTCCAATAAGCCATCCTGAGCTTCAACATGCTTTTGAGGAGCAATAAAGATTAATACCCACAGTGCTGCTGGACAGTTTTATCAGCAGCATGAGACATTGTTGCAAAGCCTGCAGAACAATAAGAGGGACCATACTCCAAATATAATAATTTGTGGAAAACATTTATTATTGAGATATAGATGTTTAAAAGTCAACAGGTAACTCTGAGATTGTTAATTATTGTTTAGATCTTCATCTTTTTACCTTTAGTCTGTATTTATATGTAAATTTGGGAATTAAAAGTTCTATTCCATTTTGCAACTGTTATTCTTATGCACATTGTTTATATATATATATACACACACACACACACACACCTATCTTTCAATTCACATGCAGCAGTTTCAACAGGCTTTCAGGTTGTTCCTTAATTTATGGAAACCAGCGTAAAATAAAACTTGAAGTCATGAAATATTATTTGAAAAATAATATTATATCTGTTTAATTTTTTGTTTAACTTATTTGAATACCTTCTTATATTAATATGAAGCATGTACATTTTTATTTTATTTTCCAGAAATAAAAAAAGAATTATTTAAAGACCAGAGCAATGCTAGGAAAATTTCCTAGTAGTTTAACAAAATTAATGAGTATAGTTAAAAAAAACTTGATAACTTCTTGTGATATTACCTATATTTACATAGCATTTTAAAACTTGAACAAGAATAATGAATTATTACACAATGAATAAAATGACAATAATGAATTATTTTACAGTTGAATACAGATTGCGTTAAGCTTGTCAACAAATATAGAGAGTAAAACATTAATTGCATGAACACCATCTTGTATTATAATTATTCTAAAAAATAAAAATTTTCAATTATATATTACCTCCAAACTGCATATGCTCTTCCAACATTTCTACCTATTAAAAGAATATTATGTTAGAGTTAACTATGTTAATGTTAGACTTAATTATGTTAGAGTTATTATGTTAGTTAAAAGAATTTATTGTTACATTTAGTGCTACCCTAATTGAAGTTAATTATAATTAAATTTTATAAAAATGTATGTAAAATAAATTTACCCTGTATTAATTGATATCAAACATTTAAACACACATACCTTAGCATATTTACTCTTAAATAATCAATTATGGTTTAAAATGTCATCACTAATTAAGAATTAGAATTATCACAAACTAGTAGCATTATTGTTTAGTATATTGCTCAGAAGTCAGTATATACTATATTATGTACATCAACAAAATCTTATGATATTGATTTATGCAATTACCTTAATCTTTGGCCTTCAGTTGTTATTATTTTTTATAGTAACTACAGTTGGGTTGGGCTGTTTTACCTCTGAGTGGCACTTTTTTGCACACAGTGGGCTAAATGGCCAGGACACAAGGATCCCGAAGGCTCAGAGAAAGTTGGGGGAGGGGATCCACTGGAACAGCTGTTGGGAGACAGATGGTAGCCTCCCGTCAAGGCCATCCAGCGTGTTCTTTAACGTGCACAGGGTATGGTTCTCCCGCACACGGGGCCACGGCTTAACGTCCCATCCGATGGACGGCAGCCTTTCAAAGCCCATCAAGTGTCCCCTACTGACCGTGGGCAGGGCAGGGAGTTTTGTGGAGATTAATCTCAACGCTGACCCAGCTGGGACTCAAGCCTGGGAAATGCAGATTACTAGCCTGCTGTGCTATCAACTGAGCCACCCCCGCCCCCAAAAAATTAAGAGTGATGTAAGCAAACAATGGCACATGTGATTATATATTTAAATGCAGTAACCCATTATTTGACTACCAAAATTAACGAAAAAAAAGCCACAAGTGAGGAATTAGTAAATAGGCTAGTGCCAGTAATTGTAATATTGATAGTCCCCCAAAATATCTGTCACAAACAATACTGAAAAAAAAAAGTTTTGTTACTTCAATATAAGTAGGTGATCCTTACAGGTTTCTTTTTCTTATGATGATTACGAAAATAATCTTGAAAGTTGTTCATCACCTTCAGTTTTTCAAAAAAATGCAAACTATCATGTAAGAGTTTACAGTGTTAATAGTTTAATTGCAATATTATTATTGAAAATAAAATTAAACTTACTTAAAAATTTCTGCCAATGCCTTACATTTACAGGAATCGTGGGATTTCCCTTATCTGTGCCAGCAATGCTTAGATTCCATTTACTTTGGTATGAAATGCCCTGATGGATTATTAGTCTCTGCTGATTATTAGTGGCTCAAAAGTTCAATAAGAAACAGTCTAGTGGGAATGCAAAGCAAAAAAATTAGGAACATCTTACCCAAAGTTTCCTGTGTGCCTTTTTTGATTTAACCCAAAATGTCATTGAACTACTGTCTAAGACTTCTTTAATTTGTGGGTCCAAAAAAATTACTTCTCTGATTTTTTGCTTTGTTTACTCTTGAACATTTCATTTTCAACCCTAATCCTACTGAGCTGTGACTTAAAGATACATATCTAGCTTCAATAACTGTTATTTCTACAATTAAACTTATTTGCCAGTGAGACTTTGTATATTCCATTATTTTATATTTCTACATACAGAAACAACATTATCATTTTTTAATTGTTAATGTTTCATTTATATCAGTGGTTCCCACGGACTCCTAGGGGTCCTTGTGACCACTGAGGGGGTCGTGGCAAATTAAAATTAATTTGGGGGTGTGTGGACAACGTCGGGGGTCTGCGAAAGGTTTAATATAAAGTAAAATAATTGTGACCCATTTTCATTATTATGAAAGTTAAAATAAATAGCAATAAATAAATTGGTAGCGATTTTTACGTCCTGAGTAAAATATAAGTATAGATAGGTACATAAAATACAAGTAATGACAAGCATCACACGGTGGGAGTAGGGCCAACCGCAGCCGTCTATCTATCTATGCAGGTTTAAACAGGAACGCTATCTCGCCGCTACATGCAATAACTTGTCTAAAATATGGCACTATAAAAGAGTCATGCATCTAATCAACAATTTAGTTCTGTTTTGTGCGTGATGTGAAGCGCATGCAACAAATTTTCCTAGTTTTGAACAAAAAGCAGTATAATTTTTTGTATTGTTACAAAGATTGCGTACGTTACGTAAGTATTTTTAATACAATTGATATCTTCTTGTATATTAAATTTATTTAAGCAAAGTTATACTTTTGTTAAAGTTAATTTATAAAATAGTTTTATTATATAATATTTATCAATATTATATTTTGTTATTTATTTGAAAATAATTGAATTATTTATTTTTAAAGAAAAATAAATAATTAAATTAGTAAAAAATGCATACCTATACAATATGTGACACTTACTTAAAATTTTATCCTCATATCTTAAATAATTAATTGATGCGAGCGTTACTTTGTGGCAATCCATTTTCAAAATAAAACAAAATATTAATAGTGTTTTTTTGCAAAGAAATAATTTGTTTTATTTTCTTATATCTTAAATTTGTGGCCTTTTTTTTACAGATAACAGTATGAGTGAGCCGAAGAAAAAATGCAGACAATATAGAGTTGAATATTTAAAATATGGCTTTATTCCGTTACCAGGAAATAGTACTTTACCTATGTGCCTTCTATGTAATAAAACTTTGTCAAACAATTCAATGAAACCTTCTAAGCTTAAGGAACATTTGACAAAAGTCCATAGCAACAAAAAAGATAAAGATTTAACTTTTTTTAAAACAGTCAAAGAACAATATTTGAAAACACTATCATTGCAACAACTCTTAGCGACAACATCTGAGCGAGATGACAATGGACTGCGTGCTTCTTATAACATTTCTTTACTGATTGCAAAGTCCGGAAAGCCACACACCATTGGAAAAGAACTTATTCTATCAGCTGTGAGTGAGGTAATACGCACCGTGCTGCATAAACCAGCTTCCAATATTATAAGAATTCCACTGAGTAATAATACAGTACAAAGAAGGATTGATGAAATGGCTCAGTGCTTAGAAAATTCTTTATGTGAGTACTTAAAAACATCTGAATTCTCTATACAGCTTGACGAGTCAACTTTGCCAGGAAACGAAGCTTTACTTTTAGCTTATGTGAGATTTGTAAAAGAAGAAAAAATTTCCCAAGAATTGTTATTTGCCAAATGTTTGGAAACTGATACGAAAGGTGAAACAATATTTAATGAATTAAAAAGATTTTTTGATGTAAAAGCTATACCCTTGAGTAATATCCTCTCCGTTGCTACTGACAGTGCTCCGGCAATGGTAGGACAACACCGAGGCTTTCTGGCATACTTAAAACAAACTATACCGAATGTATTATCTGTACATTGTGTCATTCAGCGATAACATTTAGTCACCAAAAATCTTAGTGAATGCTTGCATATCATTAGAACAGTTAATAAAATCAATGCCTTAAAATGAGAGATTATTTGCTCAACTTTGTTTGGAAAATGATGAAGATTATAATCGTTTACTACTTAACACAGAAGTTCGTGGTTATCTAAAAGTGCATGTTTGGATCGATTTTATGCACTCTTTGATTCAGTGTTGGAATTCCTGGTAAGTAAAGACAATGATTTGTGGCTCAATTTAATTAATTTAAAAAATGACATAGCTTATATGACTGACTTATTTGTCAAATTTAACGAAACCAATTTGAAGCTACAAGATGATCAATTAACTTTAATCAAAACTAAAAGTATAATATCTGCATTTGTTGCAAAACTTTTTCTATACAAACAAAACTTGGGGAGAGGAGAATGCTCTCAGTTTCCAAATCTTTCAAAATTGCAAAAACGAGATGAAGATTTGCTTGCTTATTTTCAACACTTAACAGCTCTTCATTCTGATCTCAGCCAAAGATTTGAAGACATTCTTCACTTGGTTATCCCCAATTGGGTGTTGGACCCTTTTGCAAGTAGACCCACAAACTCAGATGAATCCATACTAATACAGGAGCAATTTATTGAATTATCCACAAATGAGGAGCTGAAACCAATGTTTGAACAAGTATACCACAAATTCTGGTTACAAAAACAGATACCAATTTTATATCCTGCATTATGGGTCACTGTACAGAAGCTGTTGATTGCTTTCCCATCTTCCTATTTAATAGAACATGGATTTAGTGCAGTTATGAGCCTCATCACATAAAAAAGAAACAGACTGGAAATTAGCGTTCATGGAGACTTACGAATGTTACTCACAAACATAGAGCCAAACGTAGAAAATCTCATATCATTCCATCAGGTTCACCCATCTCATTGAAAAAAAATAACGTGTTTTTGTATTTTAAAACAAAAGTTATAATTTCAACAAATACTACTTTAAATATCAAAATGTTTTATTTATATTTTATTTTTACGTCACCATTTACCATTCAAGACATCAAAGTTAAATTTGTAATTTTTCTATTATGCAGTTATGTAGAGTTATTTCACTTGGGGGTTCATGGTCAGGTTTTTGCTATAAGAAGGGTCCATGGGCATAGTAAGTTTGGGAATCACTGATTTATATAGTCCTATTATAAATATATATTGATGTTGACTACCACATTGTTATTCAGATACATATTGCAATATAATGAGCATTTCCTTTATAAATGTATCTTGTGACCCAAAACACAATATTGGAGCTATTATTCTGTTATCTACAGTGCACAACATTGCTATTGATGAGGAAAATAAAAACAGAGTATACAGACAAGTCCTTGTGTATAGATGTCTGTGGAAAATCAAATAAGGACAGTGATAAAATGAAGAAAGGTAAGACTGTGAATCATTAACCTGTTCACAGTCAGGTATCTTACTATGCATTGGGCCAGTTTAAACAGTGCAGAAAGATGTAACATGACATTGTCAGGTTTGAATGCATAGTAAAACACAGACTTCATGACTTAAGTCGGGTTTGACTGTAAAGGGGTTAATTGATAAATTAAGTAGATCTAGAAGTTTTTGCAAAACATTAAAAGATTCTGCAATTAAATAAAGTGCATGACCATCGAGAAAATGGTTTGAGTGGTATAACATTATTACTTCCATATTTTGCAGCATCTTCAAACAAAACCATAATAAGAATGGAGGGGTCTAGCAAAAAAACTGGAACATGTGCTTTAGCCAGTTGCATATATTCCAGTTTGATGTGAGGCCACCTCCATTGTTGTTAATGCCAGAAATTTCAGAAATGTTAATAATGCTAAACTGTTCCTATTCGGTCACACCCAAACTCTATATGAAGCAGAACTATAAAAAGTGCAAGTTATAAAAAATAAAAAGAAACAGGTGGTACAGGAAAAATATAATAGTAAATGTTACATACAGCTTGGCAGGTATCTGAAATTATTTTAGATAAAATATTGGAAAAATAGCAACAGAAAATTTTAGGATAACATAACTCTTATCTGTCACCAAAACTTTAAGTGTAGTGCTTAGATTGCTTTTTGCACAACTGTGTTCCTTTCACTGAATAAAAGCCGAAACCAAGCCTAAAATTTCCATGTACATTGCTTTGTTCATTTTAATGCAAATCAGTCAGAAAGTTCTGTTCTCAATTCACTCAATAAAGTTACCCAAAAATATTCCTTGTTCTTTAAAAACCAAATTTTTCCTATTAGTATCACATAACTCTATTTTCTTTCAACCTTAACAACATGTACCACCAAAATTAAATTTATTTCATTTCTCAAAAAAAAAATCTTATTTGCTAAAGAATTTAAAGTGGGAAAAATGGCCACTAAATGGTCTGCACATGACATGGAAGAAAAATTAGAAGGGATATATGTATGTGGATGATATCTGGGGAGACTGTTTTACTTACAAGACTGTAAAGGCAAAACTTGAGGCAAAACAGAATATGTGAAAGAATCATAAGGGGCTCATAAAATTCGGTTTTCAACTTGAGATATACTGAATATAAAGAATTTAGTTATTGAAACTGAGAATGATACACACAACTATTTGAGTTATTGCAGAATAAACCCACAAACATGTGAAATACCAAAATAAAAATGTCCAGGAAAAAAACCTTTCTCCAAACTTCGATAATTAACAAAAAAAACTTATTTTGAAACTTTTTTAAGTTCAATGTTTATACATTGAACTTAAAAATACTCCAATAATGAATAGTCCTTTTATTATTTTCACCAAAAATTCATCTGATCTATACAATGTTAAACAGTGCTTGGTAGAAAAGTGCAGCTGATGACAAATAAATTTCAGACATTTATACTTACTAATTTCCCACATTGATAATGTGAAGATGTTGGCTACAATAAACACATGACATGCAAATGAGCATTATAATAAATAATATACAAGTTGTTATTGATTTATTCTCAACTATAGGACTTCATCAGACATAAAAAATGATAGATTAGCTTATAAGTTAGATGAATTTTTAAAGTTCTATGTCGAGATTCAAATTGCAGTTGTGATGAGGTGTGATGCACGAGTCTTGAAGTGAGGAGGTTAGCTGTCTGAAGTAGACTTGCTGATTGTTGGTAGACTATAATTGGATGATAAATACTTGTTTAATAAATGTAGTAATGAGATATTAGTTTGTGGTAAGTTTTTTAATAAAACCTTCCATGTTGCATTTAGTTGAGCTTGATCAGTATTGCACGTTTTTCTTTGATGAAGATTAGCATATTCTCTGTAAAGAATAGCTTGAAGTGGAAGGATGGACTGGTGATGATGAATGCTTCATTGAATTTTAGCTCCTTACAGTATGACTAGATGAAAAGGCTGTTGTAGTTTCCTTTAATCTGATATTTTTTTGGTGTTCTTGATTCCTTCTTAACCCTTCCAGGTTCCCACCTGAAAAACTAGTTTACATCCAGAGGCCCAGTTATTTATTCATTACATCAGCCAAAAAAAATTTTACTTTAGAACTTTTTTTTTTGCCAAACAACTAATGAAAGGAATTATGGCATGTTATATGCCAAATTAATCAGCATTTGATTTTGGATTTTCTAAAAATAAAATATTTTACAAAAAAAACTACGTTTTATTTAAATATGGCTTTTATAGAGGCATGGAGTAAAAAATGCATCTGCCAATGCATATAAAATTTTAATAAAAAAAAAACTAATAAACAGAAATGATTAAAATGCACATGAATAGAAAGGCTATTTATTACTGAGTAGCAAAAAAAAATTGCTTCCATTTTGTAATTTTTTTCTCAGTACCATATTTTGAGAAAAGTCCAGGTTTTTTGCCTACTGGTCTAGTCATATCAACAAGTCAATTTAAGCAAATTTTAAAGTGTAATCAATTTTAATAAGGTTTTTTTACAGTGATAAAGTGAAAATATAGAGCAGACTATGTAATTAAGGATTAATTTCGGAAAACCTGATGAATAAAATATTTAAATTATATATTAATCAAAAGAAATTTCTTCCTGAATAATATTTACATGAAACACGAGATTTTTATTACTTTTAATGATTCTTTTCCATGTGGTATATTTTAAAATATCAGCCAGACAAGGCTGTGGAAATACAAGATTACTTGGATTGCTCGAATCAATGGGATTTTCTGTCCAGTTTATGAAATGGAGGAACACTTTCTTGGCTGCCTTTTTTACTGAATATTACACATTTTTTCTTTGGGTGTTAATTTTTGGTGATCTTTGCTAAGTACCAAAAAATCCATCTGTATCGTTAGAGTGGCACAGCAATTACACTGAGCAAGGGTGGGTGGTAAATTTTAAAAAGCATTTGAATATATTTTTAAAAACTTATAATTAAAAAAATCTGCTGGGGGGAGAGGGAGTAAAATGCTGAATGTAGGGGGAATAAACCCCTTGCCAAAATTGCCCTCCTACAGGATGACTGATTTCCATGTCAAAGAAGTCCATTTTGCTTCCATATCCAATACCTCATTCATTTTCAGGAAACAATACAATATCAAATTTTTTACTAGAAAATGAACAAATAATTAAAGAAATATTAACATATAATCTAATGTGATGTTAAAAAAAATATCTTCAACAACTTGTAAGCTGGCCATCTGATGTAGCATAACTCTGAAAGATTGATAATTCAGCTGACCGAAAAATCGATCATTTACAGAAATAAATCTACAGAAATGAAAATGAAGATATAATTATAAAAGTATAAATACTAACTAGATATATGGTCACATTTATCCTAGGGGTGAGAGAAGAATTATCTCTGTACACATCCACTATATAACCACTTGACTGCATGTGTGAACAATAACTAGGTCACTGCACTCAAAGAACTGTACCTGCTCTGCCGTGATGTACTTTACACTGCAGGCAGCTTCATAACAATTCTGGCTAAGAAGGCTCTTGTTACTTACAGTTCTGTTTTTTAAAATGGTAAAGACATATAGAATGCTGAGATAAATGATATAAATGATAAAATATATTTCTGGTAATATTGAAATAGGTTTAAGCATAAAATAGTGTAAAATGGGGGGGGGGGGAACAGAGTTACATACTTCACAATTATCAGGTAACCAAAAAATTTCCTACAGTTTTTGAGAGTAAACCTGAACTATATGCAAAAAATGAATAAAGATATTTTATTCAGGAAAGTAAGCACCAGCACAATCTATAACCTTTTTCCCAACAAGATACAGGTTTGTAAATGCCACTCCAGTAGAACTATCAATGTTTATAAGCAAAGAAAGAAGCTAACTCCATTTCCAGTGCTTCTTGGTTTCTTTGTGCAGTCCCTGGAAAATATGGAGGGTGCTGTAGAATTTCCCAACCAAGGCTGTGAAGCTAGTTTCAGGTAACTCGCACTGTGTGAGGACAAGCATTGTTCTGAAGGACCATAATGCCTTTGCGATGAACAAGTACAGGTTGTTTTTGGAGCAGTGCATCTGCAATCCATGTAGTTGTGCTGAGTAGGCATCTGCAGTGATTGTTTGACCAGTGGTCAGAAGCTCATAATGGACAATACCAGCTGTGGTCCACCACAACACAACAAAATTTTCTGTTTGTAGATCGTGGGCTTTGGCATGTACGGTACAGGTTCACTGAACGTTTATGTTGTTAACGTTTATGTTGTATGTGAACGTTTATGTTGTTAACTAGATTTTTGAAGTACCATCATAGAACAAAAATTTTGCCTAGAAATAAAACTCGTGATCAAATAGAGAATTTAAAAACTGTTAATTAAAAAGTAAAAAACATTTTAAAATCATATTTACAAGTCACAACTTTATCAGGTGGCATATACACTGAAATGCCAGTTTATTAGGTAAACCACTCCTTATTATCACATAAATGGTTCAATCCAACATGTATGTCATGTGATGGCAGTGTGCAGTATAAATCAAGCAGAGCAGTTCTTCAAGCATCATTAGAGTTGGATTGAGCATCAGAATGAGCAAAACAAGCAACCTGAGAGACTTTGAACATTACATGATAGTTGGTGCTAGGTGTGCCAGTTACAGCACCTCCCAAACAGCCAGCCATCCTCCTGGGCCATTTCCATTTTCAGGACAAATTTTTCACACAAAACCATTTTCAGGATTTACCGACGATGTGAAAACCAAAATCTACTAGTGATCCTATGGAAGCTTGTGGATCAGAGGGGTCAAAGGAGACTGGTGAGAATCATGCAAGCGAACAAGCAGACCACAACCGCAAATCATAGCAGAATTAAACATTGGTGTGCAGAAAGTTATCTCCAAATGCACTATGTATCAGATCTTGTCTCAAATGGGATACAATAGCCACCAACCATATCAAGTGCCTATATTGTTGCGAAGAATACAAAGCATTTTTCCAGTGGGTGCAGGAGCATCAACACTGGACCATTGTGGACTGGAAAAATGTAGTCTGGTCGGATGAATCAACATTCCTTTTGCATCATACTGATGGATCAGAATTTGGTGCAAGCAAAATGAGGCCATGGAGCCATCTTGTCTGGTGTTAACAGTATAGGCTGGTGGTGACAGTGTGATGGTATGGGGAATATTTTCCTGGCACACATTAGGCTCTCTGATACCCATCAAAGGACTCTGAAGGCTATGACATATTTGAACATCATTGTTGACCAAGTTCATCCCTTCAAGGCTACAGTTTATCCTCACTTGGATGGGCACATTCAACATGATAATACACCTGCTCACAAGGCACATATCATCAGTGAATGGTTCCAGGAACATGCAGACAAGTTTTCCTTGCCTCATTTGCCTGCACAGTCCCTAGATCTAAACCCTATTGAGCATCTATGAGATGAGGTGGTAAGAGCTGTTTGTAGTGAGACTGTACTGCCATCTAATTTCCAGCATGACACAATCATTTCTGCACTCACATCCAGCATTTTGTAAGTTCCATACCCTGACAAATTTGGTCTCTTCTGAAAGCCAAACAAGGTGCAACATGTTACTAGGTGGGCATGCCTAATAAATTGTCATCTCAGTGTACATAATTAATGACTGGTATCCACTTTTGTGTCACAACACTAAAGTCAAGACTGTTCCATCTACGATGTAATTACTATATTGCTTAGCAATTAATCATCAGGTGATATCAAGTGAGTGAGACAGTCTCCCACAAATCCAAACTTTCTATTGAGAAGAAAGTTGGCTTACAAGCATCCAAAGACATGGACTTTCATACAGCATCTATGACTTTGTATCAAGAAGTCAACCATGAAAATAAAGAATAATTCACCCAACAAGAATTGAGAGTCTTCCATTGCTTAGTGAAAATACAAATAATCTTAAACTCTTTATTGTTTCTGTATAATCAATTCATGACCTTGGACAGGTGAAAGCATTTTAGATCTTATTTTAACTATACAGTGAAATTGTTGCAATTGAATTTCCATAACAGGATTATCACTGTATTTTAACACTTAGTTATTCTGTTTCGATTATTGCATTATAAACTAGAGAAGATATCTTCAACATAATATCTTTGTTCTTTTCCTTTCGGAAATCCGAACTGAATGTAGAGGGAAAAAAATTCATTTTTTAATAATTATTTAAAAATTTTTTTGGAAATTCAATAGTAACAATACAGAAATCCCCCACTTAATGTCATTAATTGGTTCCAGGAATAAATGAAACAATATTACAAGGGACAGTTAGTTCCATGAGAGCAACATTATAAATGAAGTAAGTTCCTTGGTGGTTACAATGTATTAACATTATAGTGAATTGATGTTGTTGGGGGACAACATTAAACTGGGGTACAACTATATTGATCTTTAATTTCCAAGTTCAATGTGTTTGCCTCCTTTATAGGAATGATTATAACATTTTAATTTTTTAAGTGAGAAAACTATCTTATATATTTAATGCCCTGATGAAAGTTTTTTTAAATCATGTGAATGATACAAGTTAACTTTTTTTGTCATTTTAAATGTTTTATAACCTCTACAAAGCTACAACTTAATAATATAGTTTGAACAGCTACATACCTTAAGAATGCCACATAATTCTGCCAATGTTTCTAAATGGTTGATATGGATAATTATTGGCCTGAAAACATCATACAGTCTAATGCCTAAGCTTTCCAGAAATTGTCTGAAAAATATATTTTTCACATTACTAACATAGATGCTGTAAAAAATTATGGAAAAAAGGTGCAAACATTTAGTAAAAAATATCAAGTCATAGTAAGTGAGTGAGAACGTGTATCTAGCACTATGAACACTGAAGCTACTGTAAAGTTAATCATTTACTATGCCACACAATATGGTACAATCTGCATTATCTGGCAGATCATTTACAGCTCATCAACAACCAATGCAATTGATCTCTTTCAAAGTAACAATCGTTTTACTATAAGTAACTGAATTAAAACTGATAATAATTAAAAATAATTCAACTCAAACCAATAGAAACAATATCAATACGCTAACTGAATATCAATAGCATAAGTCCCGTGGCCGAGTGGTTAGCACGCTTGGCTACTGATCTAAGGGACCTGGGTTTGAGCCCCGGATTAGGCATGGATGTGTGTGTCGTTTTTCTGCTGAGGTCCTGCCATCCTCTCAGATCTCCTACTATGGCATATAAACTGACAGGCTCCTGTCAGACCTCTGTGGCAAGCAGCTGCTTGAGGGGGTATTTATTTTTTTTTTTATAAAAACTTCAAAGCTCAAGATAAAATAACACTTTTTTAAATAACTAAATCAGCATCTGTTCCCCATTTGGTTTTGCTCTTTTAAACTTAAAATTATTTTTCTTATTTTGGCAAATCCTGCAATACTGATGTTAATGCAAAGCTATCAGGTAAAATATTGAATTATAATTTATTTTGATGTGCATTCTTCTGACGTGCATTAACATTGTAGAATATTAATTCTGTATAGAATTTCTAATAAGATCATTAAACAGTAGGATCCTAGGAAGTGAAAAGCTGCAGTTCCCAAGAACTTGAGGATTTGAGTTGGCTCCTGAAAAATTTATTTAGGGGTTGCTGGACTGTTGGGTGCCACCATCTCCTAAGCTTTACCCAGGTATTCACAACCTGTATTGCATTAAAAATTCAAACCCATATATATATCATAAAAGCAGAAATTGATGCTAGTTTTGCATACTGACACCAATTGGGAGAGCTTTTGCTGTTGCACACCAAGAAGTAAAACTTATTTACTATTTCAAAATGCTGCATTCCTGATTGTAAAAAGAGAAATACACTGCTCAAAATGGAAATCATAATACTGCAAAGGAAGTGATGTATACACCTGAAATGACAGGATGGAAGCTATGTAAGGGTAGATGTGCAAATGATTAAAAAACAGCGTAAGAATGCAAGGTAGATGGGTTTATTGCAAATTCATCAGTACATAGTAGGCCCACCTTGTACAACCAGGCAGTTATACAAGCATGTATATGTCTTGGCATTCCATCAATCAAATGGTTAATGGTCTCCTGAGGTATAGTATTCCTAACAGTAACCAAATGGGCATGCAACTGTACCAAGTTCGCTGCCGAAGGGAGCTAGCGAAGGTGGCAATCAATAAGGTCCCACACATACTCAATGGGCAACAAGTTTGGGGAGTACAGTGGCCATGGGAGAATGTCCACATCATGGAGACTGTCCATTGGTGCACATGAAGTATGTGGGGTGGTGATGTCCTGCTACAGAATCAGTCCAGGCATGGTGGTAAGGAACAGTCGTGCCGCAAGATTAATGATGTCATTTATGTCTTGCCATTAGCACACCAGAAACATGGAGCAGAGGTGGCCAGCTGCCATATATGATGTCACCCCATACCATTGTACCCCAGTGGAAGCAGTATGGCGGCTAATGGAATTAGGATTCCTTGTGTCATTGAGAATGCCAACACCATGCAGACGAATGGCAATCTGGCATGCAAAAGAGAATTATGACTCATCTGTGATCACTCTCCATTCCATAATCCAATGTTGCCTTGCTCGACATCAGTGGATATGGCTTAACTGGTGACACTGCTGCAACAGCAAATGCCAGACTGAACTCTCACTCTCATTCCTGCATCATACAAACATTATCTAATGGTTTTTGTGGAGACCATGGTACCTGTAGCAGTCCACAAATCACTCTGCAGCACAGTAGATGTGGTGAAAGGATGTGAAAACTGCATGCTTCATATGGAGCATGCGATCTTCACATCCTGTAGTGAAAGGGTTGCAAAAGGCCCTTCTATGGAACATGCAATCTTCACATCCTGTGGTGTGGCGTGCTGGTCCGGTACCTGTTTTTCGTGTCATTTGGTACTCCATGATGTTACGTGATGGACCATTGCACTGTGATCACATTGTGCCCCATACATGCAGCAATCGTTCAAACACTCAATCTGAGCTCTCACATTGCAGTCACAGAAGGCATCAATTGTGCATAAGGGTAACACCAGTGTCTCCAATGCATGTTCCGAACATTTTCACAGCATGCACTTCAACCTCAATGTTGGTCACGCCATGATACGAACCCATGGGTGCCTGGTATTTATCTATGACTTGGCTGGATGTCACATGTTCATTCACTATGAAACTTTGATCATTTGCATATCTTCAATGCCCGATTGCCTCCTGTGATTTACATATCACTACTTCCATTCCTTCTTGGTGTTACAATTTCCACTTTCAGCAGTGCAAAAGTAATTAACCCTTAAAGGGCCAGATTATATATCATTCCTGTTCGATATGAAAACATAATGTATAATTTTAAAGGAATAAACTATCATAATAATTATATAAATCAAATTAAAATAACAAAAGGGAAAAAATTAAAAAAGAAATACATATGTATAATCAACAGTCACTTTTGGCCATACTGCACACAACAATTATCCAAATTTTAACTCAATTGGATTAATACTGTGGGGAGGATCATATATCATCAGATATCAACTTTTTTTTAACTCTGGATTTGCTGAAAATATTTAATAATAAAGATGTATTGCCAATTTGCTTGTTAACCTTCCTCTTTGCTGAGGCAACCTTCTGATTTAAGCTCACAAGTTTGATTTGAACTATTATCAACAAATTTTTCCTTAAATTTTCAAAAATCACCTAAAAATTAACAAAAAAACTGCTATTTTTAAAAACGGCAGATATTGGAAATAATTACGAAGTACGTACTGCCATTTTTTTCCCCATTTAACATTCTTTTCCGCCATAAACCTATTTCTGTATTCCCAGAATTATTTTTATCAATTATATCATTTACCCCAGCATTCAAAACTGTAAGTAACACGAGCTTTCTTAGAAAGAGGTAGCAAGACGAGTTGCTGTTCCAAAGTTCCCTGCAGTGTAAAGTATGTTGGCAGCAGGTGCAACTAAGTGTAGTGACCTAGTTATTGCTCATATATGCAATAAAGTGCTCTACAGTGGATGTTTACAGAAAGAGTTCTTCTGGGATATAGTATAATGGCACCATGAATCTAGTCAGTATTAACCTTCATTTCCATTTCTGTAGATTTATTTTATTTACATAAATTATCGATTGTTCATTGGCTGAACTATTGATCTTTTGGAGTTAGGCTACATCGAATGGCCGCCTTTACAAGTTGTTGAGGGATATTATTTAACATTGCATTAGGTTATATGTTAATATTTCTTTCTATTATTGTAAAAAAAAACTTTGATCTTGTATCATTTCCTGAAAATGAATGAGGTATTGGATATGAAAGCAAAAGGACTTCTTTCACATGACAAGTTGTTTATGTGAATGATTTATATCAAATACTTCTTCCCAACAAATTGGATTATAAACTCTGTGTAAAGTTTGTATTTTATTTCCTTTTTTTTTAAAAATTAAACCTTACTTTTCATTTCTGTAGATTTACTTTATTTCCGTAAATTATTGGTTTTCTGCTGATTAATATTAATCACTTTTCAGAGCTATATACTACATCGGATGGCCAGCTTGCAACTACTTGCTGTGGATAGTTTATATAGCGTCGTTTTCCAGTAAAAAACTTTGATCTTGTATCGTTTTCTGAAAATGAATGAGGTCTTGGATACAGAAGCAAAAAGTACTTCCTTGGCACAGATATCAATTCTCATATAGGAGAGCAATTTCAGAAAGGTTTTTACCCCCCATCCCACTATACTCAATGAGATAATTTACTCCCCTCAATTTGACGAAACAGACGATTTTTTTTTCTTTTGATTTGGTGGACTGACTTTTTGCACTTAGCAAAGATAAAAATTTAACAACCAAAAAAAAAAAATTGTAATGTTTGGTAAAAAAAAAAAGCAGTCAAGAAACAACCGTTCCATTTCCTAAACCGGACAGAAAATCCCATTAATCTGAGCAATCCAAGTAACCTTGTATAATATTGGCTGATGTTTTAAAATATCCCACACTGAAAAGAATCATTAAAAGAAATAAAAATCACGTATCAGGTAAATATTATGGTATTCAGGAAGAATTTTTTTTTCAGATTAATATATAATTTAACTTTTTTTATTCATCGGGTTTTCCAAAATTAAGCCTTAATCACATAATCCGATCTGTTCTTTTACTTTATCCCTGTAAAAAAGTCTTATTAAAATTAAAATTACTATGCTTTAAAATTTGCTTAAATTTTTTATTTTCATAAAATTCGTAATATATTTTTTTTAAATTCCAAATTTTATTTGTTGTAATGACTCAGCACAGTTGGCAGAGAGCATGGACTTTTCTCAAAGTATGGTACTGAGAAAAGAATTACAAAACAGAAGTAATTTTCTTGCTTGAAGTAAACATTAATTTTTTGCTATTCAGAAATAAATAGCCTTTCTATTCATGTACATTATAATCATTTCTGTCCATTAGTTTTTTTTATTTTAAATAAATTTTTATTTGCATTGCCAGATGCATTTTTTATTACATGCCTCTATAAAAGCCTATTAAAATAAAACCAGTCGTCTCTCTTGTTAAATATTATATTTTCAGAAAATCCAGAATTAAATGCCAATGAATTTGGCATTTAACATGC
This sequence comes from Ryuthela nishihirai, assembly GCA_038380435.1. NCBI lineage: Eukaryota > Metazoa > Arthropoda > Arachnida > Araneae > Heptathelidae > Ryuthela > Ryuthela nishihirai. The sequence goes on from JAWZYU010000026.1 coordinate 34,596,774, forward strand.
CTTAATTCCTTTCATTAATTATTTTGCAAAAAAGTTCTAAAATTTATTTTTTTTTTGGCTAATGATAGTGAAAAAATTGCTGAACCTCTGGATGTAAATTCGTTTTTCAGGCTGGACCCTGGAAGGGTTAATCGGACATTTTCAGAGTCATATATTAAAAAATGCATCTGGCAATACAAATAAAAAATTATTTAAAAAAACTAATAGACAGAAATAATTATAATGTATATGAATAGAAAAGCTATTTATTTCTGTATAAAATTTTTTTTTATCTTTTTATAATTTTTTTACTCTTTACCATAATTTGAGAAAAGTCCAGGCTTTCTGCCAATTGTGCTGAATCAGATAAACAAGTCAACTTTATAATTTTTTAAAAAAAATAACCAATCAACAGAAATAGGTCATGCTATGTACCAAATTAAACAGAATTTAACTCCAAATTTTATGAAATAAAGCATTTAAAGAAATTTACAAGCATATTTATTTTAACAAGACTTTTTCACAGTGATAGAATGAAAAATTATGGACCATGCAATTAAAGCTTAAGGTTGGAAAACATGATGAATAAAAACAGTCAAATTATATATTAATTGAAAGTAAATTTCTTCTCAAATTATATAATATTTACGTGACACATTAATTTTATATCTTTTAATGATTCTTTTCAGTGTAGTATATTTTAAAACACAGGTCAGCATTATGCAAGGTGATTTGTATTGCTCACAATAATGGAATTTTCCATCCTGCTGTGAAATGGAGAAATACTTTCTTGGCTGCTTTTTTGACTAAACAATGTGAATTTTTTTTTTTCTTTGGATGTTGAAGTTTGGGGATCTTGGTTAAGTGTCAAAAGGTTTCCGTATCAAAAAAATCCATTTTGCTTTGGTATTCAAGACCTCATTCATTTTCAGGAAATAAAAGAAGATTGAAGTTCGTTTTTTTACTGAAAAATGAAGAAATAACAAAAATTAACATACAACCTAATGTGATGTTAAATATCTGCAACAATTTGTAAGCCAGCCATCCAATGTAGCATAACTCTGGAAGATCAATAATAATCCATCAATAGATCAGTTGATCGAAAATTTAAGGAAATAAAATAAATCTACAGAAATGAAAATGAAGGTTTAAATATAAAAGTATAAATAGTAACTGGATGTATGGTGATTTATCCAATGTGTGAGAACAATGCTCACTGTAAACAATCCATTATATAGCCACTTGACTGTCCCACATGAAGCAGTTAACTAGGCCATGGCACCTGCTCCCCCATGACACTGCAGGCAGTCTTCATAACAAGTTATGGCTATAGATTGATTGAGAAAGCTCTTGTTACTCATAGTGTTGATTTGAAGACCAGGAACAATGCATAAAATACTGGGATAAATTATATATATGATAAAAATAACTTTACGAATACTGAAATAGGTTTAAGACGGAAAAGAGTGTAAAAATGAAAAAAAAATTTTTTTTTTGAGTTATACTCATCATAATTACTTTCAAAATCTTCAGTTTTTAGAAATAGCACTTTTTTTCTATTAATATTCAGGAGATTTTCGAAACTTTGAAGAAAAATCTGTTGATAATATTTCAAATCAAACTTGTGAACTTAAATCAGAGAGTTGCTTCAACAGAGATTAATGTTAACAAACAAATATGCAGTACCATATATCAGGTCTAACAAATACCGATCAGATGGCTTCAACAAATTATTTATAGCCTATGTTGGTTTGGCCATGTTGCCCATATGGATAATTATAGATTGGCGAATAGGGTTATGAACAGTGTGCCTAAAGGCCTCAGAAAGAGGGGGAGACCTAGGATGTGGTGGGCAGACAATGTCAAATAGAACCTTGTTAGAATTGGTGTGCAGTGGCCAGATGTAGCTCAAGACAGATTTACTTGGAGAACTAAATTGCATGGTCTGGTTGTACCTCAGCCCATGGCTGCTTTAGGATGATAATGATGATGAGTTTAATAAAATATGCATCAAATTAAAAAAAGGAAGTATTATTTTTCAAGCCTAAATATATAGATATATATAAAAAATTTCAAACGGCAATTTCTTCTTTTTAAAAATCGAATTTTTTTTGTTGTACTAAAAACAGATACCAATGTCTTTGGCCTCTTATTTCAGACTCTGTCAAGATGTATAACCCTTTAACGCTCAAGGAATCTGAGAAAAAGTTTGAAGGTAGTAAAGACAAAGAAATAACACTACTCGGACTAGTCCATTTCAAAATCTCGGCCATTTTGGGCAGTTCTGGGTGTTAAAGGGATAAATGACCTGAACATGGAAAAGGTTAATAAACATAAGCATTTAATATCAGAGAAGCAGACAAAATGTCCTATAATCATGAAAACTTGAATATTTAGATGAAAATAAATTGAGTTTCACTGTGAATAGGGTCTGAATCCAGGAATTTCTGATAATAAGCCAAGTGGTCTGAACATGGAGCTATCACAGACTAGCTAAATTCCAGCTAATGGAGATAACTGTAAAAGTTTATATTCATCATTACATGGAACTAGCTTTAGACAGCTCAGTGGTCAGAGCACCTGGCATTGAATCAGGAGGTTGTGGGTTCAGATCACATTTATAACAAAACTCAATTTTTTTTTCAGTGAACTATTCAAATAAACATTTGTACATAAAAAGCTTCATTAGTGGCAAAATGCTCAAATACCTATATAATTGTGATTCTATATTCTTCATATATCTTAGTTTATTTATTAAATACATATTTGCCATTTCATATTGTTGTCTATGTATGTACCTAAATATTTAATTGTCATAGTGTTCTGTATAGATGGACTAACAATTTAAAAATGCCATTTTAAAATCAACTTTTGACTATTTTTATCTGCCAAGCTAAAATATATGAAATTTGTTCTATCTAGATTTATTTTTAATCTATTATATGCAAAGCTTTCATTTAATTTCTTTACATCATATTTAATATATCAAAATATCAACATTTTCTTCACTATAAATGCAATATTATCTGTGAAAGATATTGACTTAATGCTTAAATCAAGGTTACAGTACTGTGCGAATTAGTTGGAACAAGCGAAGGAATGCTAAGTCCCTTCCGCTGCAGAGTCTAAACTGCTGCAACTCTAAACTTGTTCATAACCTTTGGCTGCAAGTCTAAATTTGCGCATGACCCTGCAATGGACACACACAAGTTTAGACTTGCAGCAGAGTGATATCTGCAAGTTTTGAATTGTCTGTCGTGTTACTCTGCTATTATGTACACTTCCACTTTAGTTGGAATTGATATTTCATAGGCTGAGGACGTGATTATGTAAGTAGTTCACAATTTTCATTGGAAACTTTTCTTATTAAATACATCGGCTTGTAAACGAGCTAAAATAATCGCTTTAGGCGAAAACACTTGACTTACTGCTAGGCAGATAGCAAAAGCAGTTGGCGTCGGGAAATCCAACGTTTCAGGGATCATGAAGCTGCATAAGAAGACAGGGTTGGGTTGTTTTACCTCTGAGCGGTGCTTTTTTGCACACCATGGGCTAAATGGCCAGGTCACACGGACCCCGAAGGCTCAGAGAAGGTTGGGGGAGGGGACCTACTGGAACAGCTGTTGGGAGACAGATGGTAGCCTCCCGTCAAGGCCATCCTGCATGTTCTTTAGCGTGCACAGGGTATGGCTCTCCCGCACATGGGGCCACGGCTTAACGTCCCATCCGACGGACTGCAGCCTTTCAAAGCCCATCGGTGTCCCGTACTGACCGTGGGCAGGGTGGGGAATTTTGCAGAGATAAATCTCAATGCTGACCCAGCTGGGACTCGAACCTGGGAACTAACAGATTACGAGCCTGGCACGCTACCGACTGGGTCCATGGACATGTCCCATAAAGAAAGTTGTGGAAGAAAAAGAAAAACCACCCTTAGAGATGATAGTCTAATTCGAAGAATTAGTATCATAGACCCGAAGAAGACCACTGGATACATCAAAAGGGAGATTTCATCTCATGGGGTTAATATAGATGCTTCCACCATACGTTGTCGCCTTCTGGAGTGTGGCTGCTGGGTTCAAAGCCCCTCTAAAAAGCAGCTTTTGACACCCGCTATGAAGCAAAAAAGGCTATCCTGGGCAAACAAACATCGAGACTGGACTGTGGAGAACTGGGAAAAAGTGATATTTTCCGACGAAACCCACTTTGAGGTACCTGGCTACAGGTCAAATTTCGTCCACCGCTCGCCTGGAGAACCTCTTCGATCCAGTCACATCCAGCAATCCCACAACACCCACCCAAGGTCATGTTTTGGGGATGTTTCACAGCTTCCAGGCCACAGACACTTCACCCCATTGAAGGAATGATGGACAGCAAAAAGTACATAGGTGTTCTGGAGGCGAAAATGGTCCCAATACTGCAGAAGCTGTTTCCTAACGGCGATGGGGTATTTCAACAGGATCTGGCTCCATGCCACAATTCTAAGCTTGCTAAGAGCTTCTTTACCCAGCAACATATTAAGGTATTGGAGTGGCCAGGAAATTCACCTGATCTAAACCCCATTGAAAATTTGTGGGCCGTTATTAAAGTGCATATCTAAGATGGATTGCACGACGAAAACCAAAATGATAGAAAGTGTCATGAAAGTGTGGTACCACGACCCTGAAGTGAAGGAGATGTGTGGAAAGCTAGTGGCATCAATGGTTGAGAGGGTGAAAGAAATAATTAAAGTTAAGGGGGGGTCACATTCACTATTAACTATGTACACTATTAAACAAATAAATATTTTAGTTGTGTCTTTGTTACTGCATTTTCCTATTGTCCCAACTAATTTGCACAGTACTGTACATATATCATCTATGTATACAATATATTACAAAAAGTAACTGAATACTTCTGTGTTATATAAATGGAGTGACACATTCAAAACTCCCTAACTTTGGTAATAATTTCTCTTTCATGAAACTACAAGAATAACATAATGCCTCAGGTGAATATGGAATGCTTGTTTAAAAGAAAATAAAGTTTTTCATTTTCCAAATTTTGTACCAATTAACAACAATAGTAATTTGTACTAATCTAACAAATAATATCAAATAGTATTTGTACTAATCTAACCAGAGATCTCAGCAGAAAGACAACACAAGATACCTTACATATCTTATTTGGGCTCAAACTAGGTTCTTCCACACCCATATCTAGGCATGCTAATCACTCAGCCATTGTAATTTCCATATATATATAATATATAAAAGTAATTATATCAGTAGAAATAAAAAAAAGTTTAAAGCTGAAAAGAAAATGTAGAGAAAACTAATTGTTTGAAACATATGCATTTCCTTGAATCATAAAGAAAAGTTTTTCTGATTGATTAATAAACAGATGGTTGAAACAATTTAGTATGCATCTCATTTTTATTTAAAGATTTGCATCACATAGAAAATAATGGATATTATCTAATAATGATGATTAATTTAATAAGCATGATATTACTGTATATATATAATACTTAAATGCCTTTTGAGCTAAATGACTAAAAACTCAAATATGTTAGCTAATTCCACTGTTCCTGTAGCACTGGTAGCAACATTACTGTTGAGGCATGCTTGTTAAGATAATAAGTCATTTACATGGTAAAGTCTTATAATTTCTACTGATGGTAATTCAAAAAGGAACGCCCATTACCACTTAATTCTGATGTTTACTTGTCACTGGCTTACGTGGAAAAGCTGGTCACTTCTGATGATGTAGCTTGTAGAAGATTAAAGATGATGTTATTTACTTCCATATACCAATCCTTATACAGTCAAATATCAAATGTGGAGACTGCAGTTGAACATATCATGTGGTTTTGACTATCTTCGCTGACTCTATTCATAGTTAACATTTAAACTACAGCCTCCATGTTTGAGGCCTTACCATATAAGGATTGGTATCCGAAAATAAATAACTGCAATACCAGCTATGATCCTTCTACAGGCTACATCATTGGAAGTGAATCAGCTCTTCACAGCATGTCAGCAACAACATTAGCATTAAAGTGGTAATGTGCACAACTTTCTTTCTGAATTATCAGTAGCAACTGTAAGACTTTTACCATGTAAAGGACTCTTATTAAGCTAATGGGCATGACTCTCCAAAAATGTTGCTACCAATGCTGTCAGAGAAATGGAATTAGCATATATGAATTTTAGTCATTTAGCTCAAAAATCATTTAAGTATTATATATATGCTGATATTGAATTTATTAATCTGTGTAAGCCTTCTGCCTTACATAGATGGATGAGGAAGCAAAATCCATTCATACACACACATCTCAGACGGTTGAGCAGCTGTAGTCATTTCTTTCAATATTCTCCTCTTTGTCAATAGATAGTGTGAGGTGTCAGAGACCATTCCATAGATAAAAGATAGGCCATCACAGAGGTCTTACAATGGTTGTATTTATGAATCAATTGCATTATAAAAATCAGTAATATCTGGAATACCGCCGACAAGACTGCAGGCAGCACTTTGTGCCCATCATGCAAGATTCATCTTCCCCACCCCTAAAAAAAGAACAGAATCCTTCCTGAGATTGTGTAGTGTGCAAAGCAAAAATTAGTATATGAGAAGTGAAGGGTGGAATGGGAATATTGATGGGCTTGGAAAGACCACTGTCAGATATGATGCTAAGCTATAGTCCCATGTGACAGAGAGTCATACCTTGTTTATGAAAAAAAGAACATGATATTTTTGAAGAGATTCTTCCCTCTGCCTTCTAATAGCTTCTTCCAATGTGTCCCCTTTCTAACCCTACTCTGAACTTTGAGTCTTTATGACATGTCCAATAATCCTTTTGTAGAAAAGTGCCAAACAACCCAGCTCAACCATAAGTTATTTTAAGTAGTCATATAAAATTATCAAAATGGACATTATTATTATTATCAAAATAAAACTTACTCTAGTTGTTTTGTAGGTTGAGAGAAGAATTGCTGAAACAACTGATATTCATCTTCACATACATGCAGCAAAAATGCACAACCACTACGCACTAAGGAGCAGTGGTCTCTTTGATGGTTAGTGGCCAGGTCATTAATAGCAGCAGATACACTGGGGCCTAAAAGCATCTCTCGCTGACTAAAATAACACTGATGACAATCAGATAGTAATTGCTGGTAACTGGAAGAAATATATTACCTGAATTAAGAAATGAATACATTTTCACACCTTATTAATATTAAAATTGCTTTAAATCATTCGTAACACAGTTAAAAAAATTTTCTGATAATCAATAAATTGAGTTCAAGTATTACTGCTAATTCATTTCATGTAAGTTATATTTTACAATAATGAAGACAAGAACTCAGAGCTGACTGGGCTCAAGTTGATATATCATTTGTACACCAACACTCAGTTCCCAGTTTCACAATTGCACTCCTGACACATAAGGGACAAAAACCCCAATTGCATTGCCAAATTTGGTACCATGTCATCTGCTGTACTGTTTCTTCATTTCAGTAATATCAACACTCATCTGTCCACCTAGATAAAATCACTTAAATTAAAAAAAAAAAGATTCACCGGGTAAATGTGTCTCTGACATTTAGAGCATAATTGTACAGTTTATTATTCTCATGTTGCATTTTTCCTTTTATTGTACATAAAATTTTATTTCTTACTCCTGTATTTTAATTTAAAATTTCATACTAGATGAACAGCATTGGCACTGCCAGGGTCTCACTTTTAATCTGTATATTCTGATTTTCACTGCACTATAGGTTAGTTTTGTGAGTATTGCCTCACCCCTCCTCACCCCTCCTCCACCCTTTAGCATATATTCAACACAAAGAATTGTCCAGCATTGTTTTGGTCATTACTGATGTCATGGCCTAATCTCTTAGCCCATGGTTTCATTTCTATGAAAACTATCAAGATTTTTATTCCATTTCAACAATTTTGGTACCCTGTGGCTCTCAACGTTATTGACAAACAGTCCCAAATTACACATGTGAGTTTCTCCTGTGACCTCATGTTGAGTTCAAAAATTAGGTTCCTACCTGCAATGGAACACATTAATATATTAATACCTTTGAGATCTGGCAATAGCAGCAGATTTACATGTTGTTATGACTCTTATGTTCACAGTCAGGGTGCAGTAAATGGCGACAATGAGTTTGGCAGTGTGATGGTCCATCCATTCACTTTTACTTTTTTTTAACCAGTTTTACTTCATTTACATTATATTTATCATTTTGGGGATTATTCCTTTTTTTTTGGACATCGCAATTCTCGTTTCTGAGTTGTGCATGCGCAACTTTGACCTTTTGATTATCAATCGCTAAAGCGCATGTAGGGCACAACCCCTCTTGAGTCATTGCTAGCATGATTGTCATATTATGCAAATGTCTTTCCTGGCATGCAATAGACTTGTGCCAGACTTGTATGCATGTTATAACTAAGTGATGTTAGGTCACAGAGGGATTATGAATCAGAGAATGAGAGTTAGAATGGAGTTGTGATGTAGGAATCAGAAGTATGTGTTGTGTAGATAGAAGGAGTTGTTAATACTCCAACTTTTGTATTCTTCCTTTGAATTGGGTGAATCTGAATTTTTTGGAAAAAAAACTTTGTTTTAGAAACTTGAATTTTTGCTATTTTTCTCTTGAGCTATGTTGATTGATTTTTGATTATATTTAAACTTTAAACTTGACAATCCTTTTTTTGAATTCTTACTCGATAAGTAACGCAATATACTTAACAAACCCTATTTCAACTTTATTTGGCAAGTTATTATTGCCTGGCACCCGTACAGCCATCTGGAATTTGCATAAATTTGATCAGACAAAAGGTCAAACTTTACAAGTTAATAATCTTTGGAGTGTTACACAGTGATTGCCATTTAATGTAGAAATAGAATGGTAAATACTTTTGCTTGTAGCAAACTCTCCATTTTGAAATTTCAGCCTGAAATTTGGCTTAGCATCTACCATAACTTCCCGATTAGTTACTGCTGCCACAGATACAAATATCTTCTTTTGTAATTTCAGAGTATTCACCTTTATTATATTCAATTTGCTAAGACCGCTTAAGCTGTTCAATTGTTTTACCTCTGAGCAGCACTTTTGTGCACACAATGGGATAAATGGATAGGTCACAAGGACCCCAAAAAGCTCAGAGAAAGTTGGGAGAGAGGCCACAATAGACATCTGTTAGGTGACAGATGGTAGCCTCCAGTCATTGCTATTCAGTGTATTCTTTAATGTACATAGTGTATGGCAGAGTATGTACATAGTGTATGGCATAGTGTATCTTTCAGCAAGAATGTTATTCTTTTACAATCACTGATAAATCTCAGCTTTGTTTATGAAGCTGTGATAAATGAAATGCATTAAGTACTACAATAAGTAGAGGTTCTATTCATTCTGTTGCAGAGCACAACATGTAGTCAACTTAATATATTTTACTTTGGATCTTACCATTTACAACAGTGTATATCACCTTCAAAGCAAAAGTAACACACTGTTCACATCCTTTGTCCGAGTAGTACTGCCAATTTTTTCATAAGAAACTGAAGTGGAAATATAATTATCGTGTTCAGTAATACCTATATTTGTTGCCAACTGAATGTATGTGGACCATGGTTTGCAGGAATTTCACAACATGGACAAATTGCTGAAAATGTGTAAAAACTGTGGGCTACACTGAACTATTGTGGTACAGAACACCACAGGATGTCATATCAAACCCATATGCTGTCATATGCCATTTTGGGCTGCTGCTGAAGGGGTTCCTACTTATTATATTGAAATGGCAGTACAATGAAATCGAGCAGGTGACCACTATATTTGTTATACCGAAATTTTATTATACTAAAGTGTAGTGCTGTCTAACTTCTCTAAGACTGAGGGCAATTTTTTCTTTTGCCAATATTTTGTGGGCCAAAAAAAGGAATAGGATAGGATAGGTAAATTGAAAAGTCAGTTCATGTCACCACAAAAAATTATTTTATTTATATGAAAAATAATAAGTAATAAGAAACCTCAAAAAAATTCTTTTATTTATGCAAAAAACAATAAGTAATAATAACCTCAAAAACCCCAAAATATTATTTTATTTATAACAAAAATAATAAGTAATAATAAACCTCAAAAAATTATTTATAAGAAAACTAATAAGTAATAATAAACCTCAAAAATTATTTTATTTATACGAAAAATAATAAGTATAATAAACCAAGATAAAATTTCTAAACCTTATCAAATATTTAATAAATTTAATATGAGCATTGTGGCCATAGTTATTGGGCAATTTCTTTTACGTCCAAGTCGATATTTGTTGCTGCGAGCCGAAGTATATGTTCAAGTGTAGAGTCTTTCAAGCAGTTTCTGTATCTTGATGTTATATATTTCATATCAGAAATGCGCACTCGCAGATATGTACTTCTGAACATAGAAATTATTTGGAGTCCAAAATCTTTCATTTTTGGATATTTGTCTTTAGGCAAAAGTATAAACAATTCTATTCCAGTTTCTCTATTAGATGCAATAATTGGGTCGGCCTGAAGGTCACATAATTCCATTTGATATTTAGGATCTACAGTGCTAATATCAATATTTAATGGATTACTGAATAAATTTAAACTTTGCTTAAGGTCATCAAATTGAGAAAATCTTCTATTAATCTCTTCAACTAGGATATCTAATTTAGGAAGAAATTTTCCAAATTAACTGTTTTACTAAGTTGCTTCATTTCTTCATAGAACTCTTTACAAGTTTCAAAATGAATTAAATTGTTTTCCTGCAAATTTGACTTCAACAATTGTACTTTGTTTCTAAATCCAGTTAAATTATAAAGACAGCACACATTTTGATCTTTTCCTAGTAAGGATTTATTCAAGATATTAAAATAATCTGTAATGTCTGTTAAGAAAGCAAGTGAATATAGAAAATTTTCATCAACGAAACTTGCTATTAAATCTTCAGCGGTGCCCACTTCTATGAGAAAAAGATTAATTTCTTTTCGAAGTGTAAAAAATCTCTTGAGGCATTTTCCGGTACTTAACCAGCAAATATTACTATGCAAAAACAAATCGCCATACTCAGCATGCAGTTCATCCAAAAAAGCTTTAAATTTTCTGTGTTTAAGAGAATAATTTCTGCCACAAATTACATTGGTAATTTTGACAACCTTTTCCATTACGTCGTTTAGTCTCAGCGAAATGCCACACAATGTCTACTGGTGATCAATACAGTGCAACATTCAGCAATGCATGTCATATTCATGCGCAGTGAGAGCAATTCGTGCTGTCGTTGGATGCTTCTTATTACCGCAGCTTCATAAAAGCATTTGTTTGATTACGCCGCACTGGTTTAAAAGGTTTCAGAAGTTTGCCAATCAGCTTAAGAATGTTTTGTAAACTTTATAGAATGAGTAAGTTGAAGATTGCATATCAAGTAAAGTGATATAAGTTGACAAAAAGTTATAAGGTGGATTACAGATGTTTATTTAAAATTTCAAGTAAAAACTTGATTTTGTTCGTGGGCTGCTAGTTGGACAGCGCTGCTAAAGTGCAATGGAAAACAAGCTTTGATAGTTACATTCTACAAACTAATTATGAAAGTAATTTACTGTTTATTAGAGCTAATCTCTTAAAAAAGATGGCAATTTCTTTAATTGTCTGTTCCAACAAGTATCTTTCTATGAATTCTTAAATGATTTTGCAACTCTCTGATACATCATCTGGAATATCTGTTTGTCATTACAAAATAGCAAAGACTTCATGCCATATTAGTGCTAATGACGAAACTAAACTAATTAATAAACCACACTAAAACAATAATAAAAACAAATGTAACAATAAATTAAATTTAATAAATAATAAAACTTGTGGATTGGAACTGCTTTGAAAGAACTTTTCACTGATGCTACCATTACTTTCAATGCAATATGATCAGAATTGTACAAATCTTCAAGTTTGAAAATCCCCTTTAATGCTAAGATAATGTGACAAGGATGCTTTAAAGCATTATACTGGCACATATAGAGAGCATCGGTGTTGTGCAGTGAGATTGGCAAAAATGCACACCAAGCAATATAAAACAGAATGTGATTCATAGACTATGATTGGTTCAATATTTCAAAGTGTTTAAATTATTGCAGTGTTGCCAGATGCTAAAATATACATTGTATATATTGTTTAAGGATTTTCTTTTTAAAAATTTCATTACACTGGGCTTTTTTTTGCATTGGGTTAAATTTTAATTATGTTAAACTGATATTTTCATTATACTGGTATTTGTTAAAATGAAACATTTTTAAAGATATATATTCATAGAGAGTAAATATAGTAAATTAACCAGAGTCAGAAAAAAATTCAGTTATACTGAATATTTCATTATTCTGGCATTCACTGTACTGACATTTCACTGTACTAGGTTAATCATCTCAGGATTCTAACACCCATGACAGTAATTTAAAGAAAAGGGGCAATTCACTTAGAACAATTATCACATTTTTCAATATATGCAGACAACTTTTCTTATATGCCCAAAGCTGTAAACTGTATTTAAAATTAAGCCTAAACAACCTTCATTTTACTTTGAATTTCTATAATTTTATTCTCCATAATCAGATTCTTTTAAATTTGGTATGCAACATGACCTAATCACTGCACAATATGATTCTAAAGTTAAAGAAACTTAAAGAGTTAATCCTTTGATGAATATGATCATACTGGTACATATCTCATAAACTACATGGAGTACGATTGTACCTTTATGTTTTTTAATGTTTCTAGTCTTCAAAAATAAAATTCAGGGGTGGCTAGTCCATTAGGGCACCTGGGGCATTGCCCCACCAAAAATATTCACAAAATTTTTTTTTCAAATTTAGTAATCATAATATGTCAAATCTAAATCAACATAATAACATTTTTACATTCGTTTTTAATCATTATTTGCCGTCCTATGTAGACAGTCACAGAAGTTATTTTGGGAATCAGGACTACGTTGACTGCTTTTGTACTGTCAATAGGAATTTTACATTACTGCCACCATCTGGATTCTAAAGCATTAGCTATTATAACAATGACACAAATACACATGTACAATAGCGCTGAACTACAGCTGGTAGTCCCCCATTTTGTAGTGGCCTGTGACACTTGATTGGCTGATTCTCCCATTTCAATCAATAGCTGAAGATCTTGTTACTTAGCGAAAATCTTCATTTGACTGTAGCAGGCTCAACAAGCCTAAATTTTCCTGACAAGATGTGTTTGAAACTGGGTTGCCAACTTTTTATTTTGCCAAGGAAGGATACTTATGTATGAAGAATTTAAGAACAATATGAGATGTGAAATATAAAATGTGTTTTGAACTTATGGTCTATAATAGAATGCTAATATTACATTTTAACATAGTTCCTCTTCAGCACTGCAAAGCTCAGTTGGCTACATGCATTTTTTTTTTATTTGTAAATTGAAGGTCTCTGGGTTTGATCCCAGCAGCTGTCATTTAGCTTTATTATTATTGTTATTAATTTTTTTATAATTCATTTTTATTATTCATTTTATTACCATATCACTTTTATATAATTCATTGCATAATGAATTAATATATGTAATAAAATATATATGTAATAAATTAATAGTGTAAATTAAATATAGCCAAAATAGACAACTTTTCAATTGATAATTTAGGAGTAATTCAGTCTAAAATTAACACTATAAATTTAGAATTGAAACAAACTAAAAAAAGAGTCACCCCATATATTACACATAATTTTCAGGAATAATTTTTTAAAATACAACTAGAATAGAGAGGAAATAATACATACACAGTCATATCAGAATAATATGACCACCTACCATACATATACTATGGTAGGTGGTCATATTACAACTGTGTATACAGGGTGATTCAGAATTCATCATCAATATTTAGTGGGGAGGAAGGGAATAAGAAAAGAAAGAGATTTCACATAGGAAAGTATGGGGGCAGATGAACGCATGGTGGTGTAGAGGGCGCTGTGTGTACACACCTCTCATACAGAAGCACAGCTGTTTGACGCGTGCAGTCAGTTGTCATTCGACAAGGTGAATTTGCAGAAGTAACATGAACCGGTATACGTGGAATGAATGTGCAGATATGCATGTAACTTATGGTGCGGCAGGAGAAAGATGTCTTCGAGCCAGGCAATTGTATGCAGCGCGCTTCCCAAACCGCCGTGTGACACAGCATAAAATGTTTTCACGTATTCATCGCCAACTGTGTGAAACAGGATCGTTTGCTGCTAGTAATGTTAATCGAGGGAGGCGCAGATCGGCACGGACAGTAGCAGTAGAGGAAGCTGTCCTACAGGAAATCGAGGAACAACCTGGTGCTAGCACACGAGGTATGGCTAGGCAGTTTGGAATTTTGCAAGCAACAGCGTGGCGGATATTACACGATGAAGGGTTACATCCGTTTCATCTGCAAAGAGTGCAATTATTGGCAGCAGACGACCATCCCAAGCGTGTTATTTTTTGTCAGTGGTTCATGCAGAGAACAGCCATTGATCCCAATTTCCCAACGTATGTTCTTTTCACCGATGAGGCGTTGTTCACTCGAGAGGGTGTCTTCAACACACACAATTGGCATGTGTGGGCTCATCAGAACCCACACGGTACAAGACCTGGAGCTGCGCAACAACGTTTTGCTGTCAATGTGTGGACTGGGATTGTCGGTGACTGTTTGTTGGGCCCGTATTTACTACCATCCCGTTTGGACGGTGCCAAGTACCTAACATTTCTTCAGACTGTGTTACCGGATCTTCTGAACGAGGTTCCTGATGGTAGTCTCCGGCGAATGTGGTTCCAGCATGACGGCGCTCCTGCACATTTCGCAAATGCTGTGCGTGCTTACCTACGCAGACAGTTTGGTGGTCAATGGATTGGCCGCGGTGGACCGGTTTCTTGGCCACCACGTTCACCGGATTTATCTCCAATCGATTTCTTTGTATGGGGTGCTATGAAAAACATGGTGTACGAGACCCCTGTTGATAGTGCTACAGATCTTGTAGCACGCATATCAGTTGCTGCCTCAAACATCCGGGAAATGCCAGGCATCTTCCACAGGGTCCGGCTGTCCATGCAACGCCGTTGTGAGTCATGCATTCTAGCACATGGTCGGCAGTTCGAGCACCTCTTGTAAGTCTGTACAACCAATGCAAAGAAATGTTACATGTAAGATAATAAATGTTTTGTCCTTACCACTTCCTTCTTATGTGTTCTTTCCATCAATGAACTGGGGTAATTTTGCCCTACTACATGGCATATGCGCCCATGCTTTCCTATGTGAAATCTCCTTCGTTTCTTATTACCTACCTCCCCGCCAAATATTGATGATGAATTCTGAATCACCCTGTATATATTATTACAGTGTAATTGTAATGTTTACGGTAATAATTTACAGTTAATGTAATTATTACAGTGGAGGGTTAAAATATTGAACAGAAGTAGAAAGAACAAAAACACTTTTTCAAGTTTTTTTTTCTGGTGGTGGGGGAGGGGATGGAGGGTTGTAATGTCAGTGGTTCAGCTCCAAGGTTCAGAGTGGCTGGCAGATGTGTGGGTGGCAGTAATACAATATGCATGTGAAGGAGGTGAATAAGAGGAGTCAAAAATTTTTTGTTACATAATCATTTTGAGAATAGCTGAAAAAAAAGAATATATGCATTATGAAAATTTTTCCAGTCCTATTTAGTTCAATTGAATATCAGGCATCTCCTCACTTTTTTTTCTTCTTACATTCAAGTGTTGCACTGCCACTGATAAAACTTAATTTTTACATCATAGTGTGAACTGGTTTCTCCTGAATAACTATCCAACTTAAAGTTCAGGAATTTTTAATAATGCACTAAATGCAGAGTAAGATAGAGTGGAAAAAAAACAGTTTGTGTGTTACAAACTCTTATTGATGCAGAACAATGAACTGATTTATCAACTAGCAAAATAAGTTGTACAGCTTCATAGTTCAGTAATTACAATTAAATTACTATCTTTAATACTCTATGACACTGTTAAATGTTTTATAGCACTTGAAAAAAATTCTAAGCTACCTAGAATCAAAAGTAATGAATGAGATTTTACATACCATATAGGTGGGCAGAGACAGGAACTTCAGAAATAAAAGTTGATAGCAAGTGATGAGTTACAGTAGGTTTGAAGAAGAGAAGGTGATGCAGTATGCTGATGACTTGGTTGCTTACAATGAAATTTTCTTCTTTTGACTGAAGTTTCTTTAATGCAGTAGCATCAATAACAGCTAATGATACTTATGGTAGCATACAGTGCTTAAAAATTTTAAAATCCACAACACATTTTGCTCCCTTAGGGTGCATCATCAAGTGGCAAGTATGCAACTTAAGGCATTGCATTAGGATCAGTTGTTTGTTGAGCATGGGGCAGTAATACAAATGGAATTTGGTGGAATATGGTGGGGTGCAATAAATTGCAATGTCAGTGGCTCAGTTCAAAGTGGCTGGCAGATGTGTGGGTGACAGTAATATGATCTGCATGTGAAAGAGGTGAATAAAAGGGTGTGGAGTTCTGGTGACACTCCAAGATTTGGGAATTTTGAGGAAAGCTTCATTTTGTGAATAAACTAAAAATTTTGCATTATTGTCAGTTGCATTGGGATTACAATGAGTGTTGCAATTTTATTAACTAATAATTGGAACTAATAATAAATGTGTTATTGAGGACATTAATATTGCTTTTCATATTAGTAGGAGTAGAGGATTGTATTAAGAAGTGTGTGTGTTTGTGAGGGGTGTGTGTTATTTTCCTCTATTTACCAATTGCTAGTATGAATTTGTGATAGTTTAAGCTTTTTAATGGGGTCTGGGAATATGAGCATGATTGAAGGTGGGAACAGTGATCAGAGCATTGTATTTCCAAGCAGTAAGTGATTACTACTGCTTGGGATTACCCCTAAGGATCAGATGCCAAGCTGGAGGAAGTGGGACAATGTCTGTGTTGCAGAGTTCAGTTAATTTTACATTAATAAGGATGTTTTCTGTGACAGCAGGTTGGAATATGGTAGGATGGATATTATAATTTTTGCTTCATGAAAATCAGTGGGTAGATTGTTTTTGGTGATTACTTGAGATAGTGCAGTTTTTTGTATTTTTAGACATCATATTTATGTTCGTTAAGTTGGGCATTGAATGGGAGTGTGGTTTTCCCTATGTATTTGTCTTTAGGGAAGATTTTATCTGTGGGTTTCTGAGTTGGATATTGTATACTCCTAAAAAGCTGGGTATATCGTTGCAATCGTTTCAAACAAGTTGAGATCTTGTATGTGACATTTTAATAAAGTATTTATAATGTAAAAGGTTTCAGGGTATTTTTAACAGAGTATGTGAAATTATTATTGATTAATGGTACAGAGCTATAGTGTATTTTTCAATTTCTTTATTTGTTGGAGGTTTTGGGATTGTTTACATTTGATTCATTTATGAACTTTGCTGATGATATGTGATGATATCCGAGTTGTTCAACAAGTTCAAAAATATATTTTATTTCACTGTTTAGTGCTCCTTTGGTACTGCAATACCAATGTTTATTATTAATCCTACGCAAAAGTTTATGAAGGTCATAAAGTTAAGAAAATTAGCACACTCATTTGTAATCCCAACACACTAGATAATAATGTAAAATTTTTAGTTTATTCACAAAATGGAGCTTTCCTCAAAATTCTCAAATCTTGGAGTGTCACCAGAACTCCACACTCTCTATTCACCTCCTTCACGTGTAGATCATATTACTGCCACCCACACATCTGCCAGCTACTCTGAACCTTGGAGCTGAGCATTGCAATTTTTTGCACCCCATCCCTCCCCCATGCTCAACAAACAACTGCTCCTAATGCAAAGTCTTAAGCTGTTCACTTGCCACCTGACTTCACACTAAATAAGGGAGAAACATGTGTCATGGATTTTATCATTTTTAAGCACACTATGCTACCATAAGTATCATTATGGTAGCATAGTGTTATAATTAGCTATTATTGATGATATTGCAATCAAGAAACTTAGATCTGAAGAAGAAAATTTCATTGTAATCAACAAAGTCATCAGCATACCGTATTACCTTCTCTACTTCGAATCTACTGTAACTCATCACTTGCTGGAAAGTGTTTTGTAAAATGAATTTGTGACTTGCTATCAACTTTTATCTCTGAAGTTCCTATTACTACCCACCTAAACAGTATGTAAAATCTTATTCATTACTCTTGATAGTAGATAACATGGAAATTTTGTTGAAGTGCTTTTAAAACATTTAACAATGTCACAGAGTATTACAGATATTAATTTAACCTTGAATAAAAGAGAGTTTTATTAGTTTATGAAATATTCAATTTTGAATAAATGATACAAACGTAAACTAAGCATTTTTGATAATTTTAGAATAAATTTACAGATTTTAAACTGTTTAACTTGTAGTTCTTTTAATTTTATAGTGCTAGATATAATTAAAATTTTTTACCACAATTACTTTGTGATTGCTTATATCTTCACCTAACAGAGCTAATAAACCATGAAGGAAAAAAAATCACATATTATAATTACTTACTCAGGATTTTTTTCTACTCTTTCTTCTATTTGCTCCATCAATGCATGTATACGTGGAGCATGTGAACGAAATTTTCCATAATATAATGTGAAGGCATTATCTGATGGAGAAACATTTTCTCGCTTAGGTAGCACCTGTTGTGTAGCTTGTTGTAATGTGGCCATGACATAAGAACGAATCATGCCTAATGCCTGAGTCTGAAGATGCTTAAATCTTGCTAAATACATATTTGCTTCTTTATAGTGCTGCTGTAAAATGAAAACGGGATTTTATCATTTTTTGGTATGCATTATTTAATAATTTAAAATAATATTAAGTGTAGGAGTTAATAAAATGTAAAAATGCATAAAGTGTACAAAACGAACTTTTATTAAATTTTTCAAATACAAAGTCTGCTAATATAGTATGTGGAGCAAAGCATTTACTGAAGAGCTCTGATTTCCCTGTACATACCAAATCCACACATGAAAAAAGGCTACATTCATATTTCAGAGCAAACAATTAAAGAATTTAATTGCCCACAAATGAAAGTTACTCTTTGAAAATTAATCCCTGCCCAGCCCAAAAAATGAAATGAACTTGGAAGCCTATATGCTTTTCACTGTTCTTAGGTAAAAAAGTTCATTTTAGAACCTTTTTGCAAATAGCTAATGAATGTGATGTTTGGGATGTTTTTCCTCTGAGCGGCACTTTTTTGCACACCATGGGCTAAATGGCCAGGTCACATGGACCCCGAAGGCTCAGAGAAGGTTGGGGGAGGGGACCCACTGTAACAGCTGTTGGGAGACAGATGGTAGCCTCCCGTCAAGGCCATCCAGCGTGTTCTTTAACGTGCACAGGGTATGGCTCTCCCGCACACGGGGCCACGGCTTAACGTCCCATCCGACGGACGGCGGCCTTTCCAAGCCCATAGGTGTCCCCTACTGACCGTGGGCAGGGCGGGGAATTTTGCGGAGATAAATCTCGACGCTGACCCAGCTGGGACTCGAACCTGGGAACTACAGATTATGAGCCTGGCGCGCTACCGACTGAGCCACCTCCGCCCCTAAATAGCTAATGAACAGAAATAGTCATGTTACATATCAAATTAAAGTGCATTTAATTCAGAATTTTATGAAGCTTTCCTTGGATAAAAGATTAAATTTTTTTAAATAGAATTTAGATTTTTTAACCAAAATATATTAAAATTAAGAAATAATCCAAATTTAGTTTCAAAAAATTCTGCAGTAACAAATTACAAGACTTCCTTCACAGAAAATAAATAGTGAAAAATGTAACCATAACTCAAATACTGATAATGAAAAATAAATCTATGAAAATAAAATAGAAGCTGAATATGAATAAAAAGTCATATTAATCAAGCAAATCCAGGTGGTATCCAACAGAGTTGTTTACCAATGGTAGATCAACACTGCAAAGGTATACATATAGTCAATGATGTATGTGTATAATTTAATTACAACTATTTCTAGAACAAAAAAAACTCTCTTAAAAAGTTCTACTTTAAATTCTGGGAAATTATACATTAAATGATAAAAGTAAATCTGTAAATATCAAAATGAGTTTAAAGCAGAAAAGATAGAGTAAAATGAAAAAAACCTATCTACTTAGTAACTGCTTCCAAAATTCTCCACATTTAAAAACAAGTTTTAGAAAATTTTGAAAGAATTTCAAAACATTACAGAAAAAGTATTGATAACAGTTTAAATCAAACTTGTGAATAGAAGCTGGAAGATTGCTTAAACATCCATAAATATAAACAGAAATGACAGTGATGATGAAGATAAGTATTTCAGAATGGCAATGTGAATGGTAATAAGGATTCTTTATTTTAGAGCATTATCAAAATTTGTACCAAGTTGAAAAAGTAAACTATATTAAATTTAAACTACATATTTTAAAAGCTATATATATAAAACGTTTAAACTAGGAACGTGTAACTTAAAAGAACTGAAGTTTTTTTCATTGCAATAGCAATGTTAATTAGCAGTGATGAAATGAAGATAAAAAAAATTTTGAAACATTACAGTACCAATGCAGTGGGGAAGATACAATGACAAAACAATGCATATACACTACTAGCCATTAAAAATGCAACACCAGGAAAGATAAGAGATATCAAAGCTATTTAGTGAATACATAGCTTATGTTACAAGGATCAAATGATTACAAATACAACTTGATTAGACTTGTGGAATACAAAGAAATCAGTATCTTGTGTAGCCACCACGAGCAGCAAAAACCGCTGCTACACAGTCCGGCATTGAGAGGATGAGACGTTGGATGTGTGTTTGGGGAATGTCAGTCCATGCAGTTTCGATATGTAACCAAAGTTGGTGTCTGGTGTTCTAGTCGTCATGAGATCATGGATCAGACATGTTCAATTGGGGGCAGATTCAGGTGAACGCACAGGCCAAGGCAGAAGTGTCACATGGTGGCTATCCAGGAATTGTTAGACAATGTGGTTGGACTACATGTGGTTGGGACATTGTCCTGTACATGGCACCAGAGAGCCCCTGAAGATAAGGTACAACCACAGGCTCCAACACCTCAGTGATGTAGCACTGGCTGTTCAAAGTACTGGTAATGCATATGAGCCACATGCATGAGTGGAGTCCAATGGCACCCCATACCATAACACCAGGGGCTGGACTTCAATGGCACTGCATTATGCATGTCTCACTGAGCCTGTTGCCACAGTATTGCCAGATACAGATTCGTCCATCATAGTGCTGCATACTGAAGCAGGATTCATCTGAAAAGATGATGCGATGCCATTCACACATCCATGCGCAACATTCTTGGCACCATTGCAGTCGCATATGCCTGTGTTGTAGAGTCAATGGTAGCTGAAGCAATGGCCACCTAGCAAAGATGCCCCAATGCTGCAGATGATGTCAAACCATACATGTGGACACTGGTTGATGTGCAACACACCCTAACCGTTGAGCTAAGGTGTTTGATATGGCTGTATAATCATTCATAGTCATGTGCACGAGATGTCTCCTCTCATTTGTTTGTGTGACACAGCTGTTGAGATCCCTCACGTCGGTGAGTTAGTTCCTCCTCTACCCACTGACGCCATATTCTCCTCACTGTAGCAGCATTCCATCCAACACGAGCACCGATGTCTTGGTATGATAATCTGTCTTCCCATAATCCCACAATTCTCCCTCAATCAAAGTCAGAAACCTGGTCATATGGATGCCGTATTCTTTGTTGGGGCCATACTTGATCCTTTAGTGTGAAAGAACTGTGAGCAAACACAATTCCAGTGCTTTACACCGGCTCTTTGTAATTTCCTCTTATACCACTTCCAAGGGGCATTACTGTCACACCATGATGTGTGTATGTGCTGCACATTGAATCATTTACATGTTCTCCCATGTGTTACCCATCTTGCATATTTCGGGACATCTGATGAGTTCTCCCTGACATTGCACCTTTAATGGCCAGCAGTGTATTAATCACCACAGTTTAAATTCAATTTAGGAAAAAATTTCATGCAAGATACATTAATACAATATTAATCCTTAAAATGTCAGGTGTTTCACAATGCATGCAGTTGTGATCAAAATCATTTTTAGCTTTATACAGCAGAAAAACAACTGAACTTTGGAATCTGGTTGTACAGTGACTAGAATTAATACATAGGTCATGTTATGTACCAAATGAAAAAGAACTAGTTCATGAGTATAAAAACAAAGGAGATTC
This sequence comes from Ryuthela nishihirai, assembly GCA_038380435.1. NCBI lineage: Eukaryota > Metazoa > Arthropoda > Arachnida > Araneae > Heptathelidae > Ryuthela > Ryuthela nishihirai. The sequence continues at coordinate 34,619,059 of JAWZYU010000026.1, forward strand.
AAAATAAAATGAAGGCTACTTAGGTCTTGTTTTCAAAATGGTTCACTGGCTTTGAACACTTTAAAGGGTTAAATGTATTACTATCATTCCAGCATTTCATTTATTCTCTTACGACCATTAAAGATGGTATAACAACACAATGCCACTGGAAAAATGCTACCACCAGCAAAAGTGCTGAGTGTATGATTCATCAACACCAAAAATGACATTGCAATATAATGCTATGAACAAAATCACCAACACAGTACAACAGTGTCAACAAAAACTTCATTAGCAAAAACAGCATTATATATAATGCCATGAACAAAAACACCGACACAAAAACACCATTTAGAGAAAAAATAGTATATAAATAAATACAGGTGCTCCCCTACTTACGAACAGGTTAAGTTCCTGAGGTTTTGTCATAAGTCGAAATGTTCGTAAGTCAAAAACTAACCTAAAAAGTACATTTGTACACAGAATAACGACTTACTGTTAGTGTTTGATCCTTCAATGTACTTACTAGAATGCATTACACTCATTTACCCGCTCGCTACTGCTTACTAGCAGCTATTTCAAATGCGGTAAAAATCTGCTTTGGTATATGGTAACATAAAGTCATAAATAAAACAACTTATACTGTTAATGTATATCTTTGTACATAAATAATATAATACATATTGTCATCATCATCATCATCATCATCATCCTCAAGCAGCCATGGGCTACGGAGGTCCAACCAGACCACGCAGTTTAATTCTCCAAGCATATCTGTCCTGAGCTACATCTGCTGCATCCGGCCACTGCACACCAATTCTAACAAGATCCTGTTTGACATTGTCTGCCCACTGCATCCTAGGTCTCCCCCTCCTTCTGAGGCCTCTAGGCACACTGTTCATAACCCTATTCGCCAATCTATAATTAACCATACAGGCAACATGGCCAAACCAGCGGAGTATCTCTCTGCACAATATGCTGCTTAAAGGAGGTTGCAAACTCCTTTGCCTAACCTCATCATTAGTTACAAAGTTAAACCACCTAATACCCAAGATACTGCGTAAGCATCTAGTTTCCTGTTATCTTGTTTACACAGCGTCCAAGTTTCACTACCATAACTAACCCTAGAAAGAACCAAAACTATTATACAGTCTAATTTTAGTCTTTAGGTGTATACGCCTATTTCTCCACACTCTCCATAGAGTCTTAAAAGTCCCGGCAGCAATCCCTATTCGTCTGTTAATCTCATGCCGCACATCACCAGTATCAGTTACATAGCTCCCAAGATAATTAAACTGTGACACCTACTCAAGACTGCAACCATTCAGATTAACTGAATCACAACCTGCCTGACCAATTTTCATCACTTTAGTTTTCTCTCTGTTTATAACCAAACCTACTCTACTACCAGTCTCATCAACAGCTCGAATGAAAGAGTTCATCTCATCAACATCATTTGCCAAAAGGGCTAAATCATCAGCATAATCTAAATCAGAAATTTTCGTATCTCCAGCCCATTTAAGGCCAAAATCTTTCCCTTGAAGTGAATTTCGCATAACATAATCAACAACCAAACTAAAGAGAAAAGGAGACAAAATGCACCCTTGTCGAACACCAGACATAATGCTAAACCAATTGCTACAAGACTTACCAACTCTCACACACGACTCAGTGTTATTATAGAGAGCTTTCATTATGTTAACTAACTTGACTGGTATACCATATGATCTCACAATCAACCACAAATTTTGACTATCAACAGAGCTGAAAGCCATTTTGAAATCAACAAAGCTAGCAACCAAAGGTTTCTGAAACTCTAAACAATTCTCAAGAATCTGCACGAGTGAAAATATCTGATATACACATCCCCTACCATTTCTGAATCCACATTGCTCATCACGCAATTGCCTGTCAACCAGATTCTTAATTCTATTAAGCACAATCATGCAAAGGACTTTCCCTGGAACAGAGAGTAGGCTGATACCCCTATAGTTATCACAAGAACTGCGATCACCTTTTTTGAAAATAGGGATAATAATAGCTCTGGTAAAATCTTTAGGAACCTTGCCTTCATCATAAAAGGTATTCAAAATTTCAGTCATCCAAGTGGTAACCAAAACATTCCCAGCTCTGAGCATTTCTGTAGTAATTTCATCTAACCCTGGGGATTTATGAAGTTTAAATTTAGAGATAGCCAAACTAACTTCAGATTGTGTTATAGGGCCAACATTAAAGCCACCAATGCATCTATCATCATTGCAAACAATGGGAGTAGAACTAACCACATTGTTTAGAACATCTCTGAAATGCTCAGCCCATCTAGCCATGACAGAATCCTCACCTTCTATAACCTTACCTTGTTTATCCTGCAATCCTTGTATGCCTGTCCGTTTTCTACCACATAAAACATTAACTAACTGGTACAGCTCTCTGCTGTTGTATTGCCTAACTGCTTCCTCAGCTTTGTCAGCCAAGCCATCAAGCCAAAGATTCTTATCAGTAGCTAACTGATCCTTTACACGTTTATTAAGCTCTCTATAATCCTTTCTATTAGGACTAGTAGGGTACTGAATAAGGACATTCCTGCAGTTCCTTCTTTCTGAAATAAGTGCCTTATCACTTAAATAAGTCTGCCTCCTCTGCTCCTTTTTTCCTAAAACAGTACTGTTAGTTTCCAAAAATACTGTTTAAAATGGCCCCATTCTACCTCAACTTCAGTAGTAAGCAAACTATGACGTCATAATGACTAAGTAACCTTTCATGGTAAGCTTTAGCTATAATTAGGTCTTTCAGAGCTTCAGTATTAAAGGTAAATTTTTTAAATTTAGCATAATAATTCTTAAGTTTAAGTTGCAAGACACTTTTAACAAGGTAATGGTCAGATCCAATTTCAGCTCCCCTATAAGACCTGGTATTTTGTAACAGAACTAGACCATTTGCTGTTAATATATAATAAATCATATTCTTATGCAGGCCATCAGGTGAAACCCATGTGTACTTATGTATGCCGCAATGTTTGTAATAAGTGTAAATTATTCTGAAACCATTGAGTTTACTTACCTATAGGAGACATTGCCTATTCCATTGCAGCTACCAAAAGGGCCTCCCCAAAGGTCAGAGTCAGTACCAACTTTGGCATTGAAGTCACCTAGAACATAGGTAATATCTCCTTGACAGAATTCAAAATATCCTGAAGTTGCCCGTAAAACCTATCCTGATCCTCATCAGCATCCTCAGTGGGGGCATAACAGCAGATATCATTCAAGTCTTTAATGCTTGTCTGAAATTTTGCTGTAAGAAACCTTTCATTAATGCCCTCATATCCTAGAAGAGCATCACTAGCATGTCTGCTGAGCAGCAGACTCACTCCTTGGTGATGCTTTCCATCCTCCCTCCCTGTAAAGAGAAATTTAAAGTTATTTTTAAGTATCTCACCTTTACCTGTCCATCTGGTCTCTTGCAAGCGTAGAATATCTAGATTATAGCGCTGGAATTCCTGCATGAGGACATCAAGAGAATAATCTCTATATAATGTCCACGTTCCACGTTCCTGCAGAGAGAAAATGATTAGTAAGATTTTTAAAGAAATTAGGTTTATTGAGATTGGTAGGGCCAACAATATCAAACAGCCCCCTGATCGCAGGCATGGGGCAAAGACCTGTTCCTCCTCTGCTAAAGGCTGAAGTCACTGATGCTGGTAGGAACTTCAGGCACCACCTTTCCAAGTGGACTTTTTCAAGAGCCACATGGCCTGCCTGAGACACATTACTCCAGTTTAGGCTTGACAATGCCCAACTAGCTAAGTAAGGTTCAGGTACCTGCGATGGCCTCTGATTAGGATTATCCACCAGCTGATATAAGGTATCCCATGCCTCTGTTAACTTAGAGCTGGCAACCCAGAAGCAAACAGAAAACACAGCGGCAGACTCTCCGTCAACAGAGACCCACCAGTGCAGCAAGTCCAGGATCAATAATCAAGCTCAAATCCATAAACAAGTCCAGTCTAGTAGGTATAAATGGTCAGCACCAGGACCCTGTGAAGCTGACCACTCCTCAGCAAGGTTGAAAAAAAAAAGAAAAAAGTAGCCATAGATGACCAGATCAGTAGGCCATACTGAACTGGCAGCCCTCCCCTTCCATTCCCCTCCAAAAGAGAATATCTCTTTTGAAAGGTACTAACGGCCTGCACCACGAGAAGGCGGGGTCGGACATTAGGTGCTAGACCTGGCCGGTTCTGTGCATCATCACTAGGGATTGGTACACAGCTCTCCTTCCAGTTTACACCTAGGTACCATTTACATTTACATATTGTAAATAACAAAAAAGGAAAATTAGACCACGCTATTGACTTCACCACAAGTCCGCACGAAATTTAAATTTTAGACATCCGGTCAAATTGTTCATATGTCTGAAAGTTCATAAGTTAAACGTTCGCAAGTAGGGTAGCACCTGTATAAATAAAATAATTACCCCCTCAAGCAGCTGCTTGCCACAGAGGTCTGACAGGAGCCTGTCAGTTTATATGCCATTGTAGGTCTGAGAGGATGGCAGGACCTCAGCAGAAAAACGACACATACATCCATGCCTTATCCAGGGCTCGAACCCAGGTCCCTTAGATCAGTAACCAAGCGCACTAACCACTCGGCCACGACCATAAACAAAACTGTCCACACTGAAAAAATATGGGCATTGCATTATTATAACATCAAAAGAAACTTTGTTTTGAAGTGGGGAAAACTGACAAAGAACTAATATTTTATTAGCACCATTTTGGAAATAGTTGTTGTCTGATGGTTAATTTTTTTTCTGAGTTATTATTTCATACTTTTTTTAGAGAATAGAATTAATTTCATAGAGGAAAAAAATTGCATATTCCTGCAGACCTAGATTATGTTTTTAACGCTTAAATAGCAGGTTTCTCACAATGCATGCAATTGTGGCAAAGTAGATTTTAAACATTTTCTGTAATCAGAAATTACAGAAAAATGTCTGAACTTGAGAACTTTATCCTGCATTAACTAACATATACAAACAGATTATGTTACATATCAAATAATTTTGCTGATGTGCAGGATTCGAATCCACGGGATTTGGGATTCACCCCAATTCATTAATAATACCTATAGCGTGAGTAAGCATTTAATTCTAAATAATATAATAGCAGAAGTTCAAATCAAAATCAAACCTTGTTAAGCCTAATATTAAAATACAGCTAAATGGCTTAAATGTAACAAATATTGGTGACAGAGATATACAGAAGAATAGGTTGGGTTGTTTTACCTCTGAGCGGCACCTTTTTGCACACCATGGGCTAAATGGCCAGGTCACATGGACCCCGAAGGCTCAGAGAAGGTTGGGGGAGGGGACCCACTGGAACAGCTGTTGGGAGACAGATGGTAGCCTCCCGTCAAGGCCATCCAGTGTGTTCTTTAACGCGCACAGGGTATGGTTCTCCCGCACACGGGGCCACGGCTTAACGTCCCATCCGACGGACGGCGACCTTTCCAAGCCCATTGGTGTCCCCTACTGACCGTGGGCAGGGCGGGGAATTTTGCAGAGATAAATCTCAACGCTGACCCAGCTGGGACTCGAACCTGGGAACTACAGATTACGAGCCTGGCGCGCTACCAACTGAGCCACCCCCACCCCTAGTAGAAGAATAGGGATTGTCACTGGAATTTTTAAGAATCTATGGAGAGTGTGGAAAAATAGGAATATATACCTAAAGACTAAAATTAGGCTGTATAATAGTTTGGTTCTTTCTAAGGTTAGTTATGGTAGCGAAACATGGACCCTTTGTAAGCAGCATAACAAGAAACTTGATACCTTTGATTCTTGATTCTTACACAATATCTTGAGCATCAGTGGTTTGACTTTATATAATGACGAAGTTAGAAGGAGTCATCAAACTCCTTTAAGCAGCATATTGTGCATAGAGAGATTGCGTTGGTTTGACCATGTTGCCCGTATGCATAGCTGCAGATTGTCAAACTGGATTATGAACAGTGTGCCTAAGGGTTTCAGAAAAAGGGGGAGACCTAAGAAACGATGGGCAGGCAATGTCAAACAGGACCTTGCTAGAATTGGCCTAGAGTGGCCAAATGCAGCAGCAACAGCTCAGAACAGACACGTCTGCAGAAGAAAATTACACAGTTTGGTTGGACTTCTGTAGCCCATGGCTGCATGAGGATTTTGTATGTATGTAAGTGGACTTAAGGGTTAAATATTAATGACACTGAATGTCATATCTGTTAGCTGCATTGTGGCTGAGAAAAAACATTCTTTCATTGCTACAAAGGAGATCAAATTAAATGCTCAATATTCTCACAATCAGGTTAGCAAGACAATCTGTTTCTGAAGCTATCTCTGCAAATTACAGAATATACCAAGTACTAAAATTTATAAACTTCATGTTATATCACTAGGAAACTAAATTTGAAGCTATATAATTCACAAAATAAAACTTCTATGAAAATTAGACTGTAGTTAACATGCTTGCTGCTGCTTGATACACATGTACATCATGCTGCTTGTGCTTTGGTACCGAATGATGCATATGTGTATCATCCAGTATTGGCAGTCCAGTCCCTTCTGTTTGAATCAGATGGCACTAGATGTATTCTCCCTCACCCCAGTGCCATTCAGATTGAGATTAAAGTTATCTGTGTGCAAGGCCATTCCTCACTCCAATGGCCTAAACATCCTTTCTCAAGGTAGTAGCAAATGTGAATGGTCTAGACTAGGCCTGCACAACATACATCTCGCAGACAAATTTTGCTTGAGTTTTTTTTGGCCTGTGGAACAACTTTGGGTTTCAGTGTAAAATGACCTAGCCACTCATTTCTTGAATCCCAAAATTTAAATTATTTAAAAATAATTACAAGAAACTTAAAATGTAAATTTGGGTATGCATCCTTTGGAAATCTTGCTTAGAACTTGTGAACTATATACAGAACACTCTATATTGCTATTTCGTTGAAAAGCAGCAAATCCAAGCAGCAAGCTTGAATTTGATCTTTTTAATTGAAGAGACAGTTTTATTACAACTGGATGAAAATTCATTTTCAATAGATTACCAGACAAAAAATGAATTTAAATAATTCGAAATAAACCTTTAAAAGTTCTTTCATGGATACCAGGCACTCTCAATATAAAAATGAATTCCTGATAATCATTTCAAGGTGTATCAGGTGGTCTGAGGTAGAAAGCTGCCTGTGAAAGCTATATTTGGTGTTGGAAAGAAGATCATTGGTCTCTAAATATCAGATGAATGATACTGGGAAGGAATCTTTGAATCCTTGCTTAGGGAAGGTTAAGGTTTGGTTGTTTGGGATTTTATGGTACATGGGAGACTAGGCCATAATGCACCAAACAAAAGACAATATAAAAGATAAAAGATGCATGTATCCACAACCAATAGTTAAAACAAAAACACTACATTGTAAAATTGCAGACCAACACAGATCAAGGGTATAAGTATAAAGTAAAATAACTTGAAAAATACAAGTTATAACAATCCCAGGTGTAAAAGACCTGGGTTAGATATGCAAAATACAAGGTAAAATCCAATTCTATTAAAATAACCACAATATTTTTAAGAAGAAAAAACCAGTTGTAAAAAGCAATGATCAGCTAAAAGATGTCCAAGTGTAAGAGGCTCGGACATAAAATTATGAAAGCTAAAATACAAACGTTGTTCGATATTAAAACAAGAACATTTGATTAAAATATGTTTAAGAGTTAAAACAGTGTAACAAAACTTGCACTTAATTTCACCGTCTGCCTGTAGAAGAAACGAACGAGTAATAAACGAATTACCTAAGCAGAGAAGAGCAAGTACAACTTCCTCCTTGCAATTCCTGCGGTAACATGACTGCCATGTTTTGATGATAGGTTTGATCTCAAATAGCTTGTTCGTAAGCTGTTCTGATCAAGATCTCTGCCACTGTGCCTGGAGCTCGATGGTAAAACTGCTGGAAATCGAAATATGGAACCGGCAATGGAAAGCCGGACAGGGGCGTGGCTGAGCTTGCAGCAGCATTTGTCAAATCATTGCCCCTGATACCAATGTGACCAGGCACCAACAGAAACGAATGGTTGTTGTGGCAACCAGATGATGGAGCTGCTGGTGGAACTGGGTGAGGCCGATGACTCACCGAGATCAAAGCCTGTAGTGAGCTAAGTGAGTCAGTGTAAAGCACACGCCGACGATGCTTAGCTACCATGTGGTCCAAGGCGAGACTGACATGGTGCAACTCTGCAATGATTACATCACAGCAGACCATGGCCAATCCCACAGATGTGCCGGACTTCAAGCCATCTGTGAAGACATGCAAGAAGTCCAGGTACTCAGTATGAGAGCTGGAGAAGAGTTGCCGGTACACACAGTCAGGTGTAAAGGCCTTCCCTGTCCTGTACAGGGAAAAACCACAGGAAGGGGAAACAGCAAGCCATGGTGGGAGTGACTTGACTGTCAACTGTGCAATGTTATCGAGACTGGTGTTGATGTCTCTGAGGTAACCTTGGACTCGCAAACCAAAAGGACGAATAGCAGTTGGCTGATTAATGTAAGCATTTCCCACTATGGACTGAAAACACAGTCCCATGTGGGATGGCCAGGCAGGGATCACGATTTATACTAATAAGTTAACACACAGCTATACTTTATAAAGGATTTAATCACGATAATGCTGTGGTACAAAGTTAAAACATAAAACTTCCAGGGAGTAATTCTCAAATTAGGAAAGTGCTGTACATACCATTACCATATATGGGATCTACTTAACTAATACCTTAGAATTACCCTTAACTTTATATATTAATTCAAAATTAACTCTTCCTTCAAGAGACCAATTAGAACCATATATAAAGCAAAAACATATTTACCACTTATGATGGTACAATTCATATTTTGCAGCATTGTCATGCTGTAGTTGGTAATTACATATTCTACCAGTCCTGATAGTAGATGTTCTTCTAGCAGCTACAATACTGGCATAGATGTTATGAACTGATACTATTTTCTTTTGTTTCGGCGTATTGTAGTTGAAATTTTGTTTTTGGGGCTATTCCAGGTTAAAGTTAATTTTATCAATTTTAATATTATTTTCTACTATTTAAAAAATAATATTAAAATTGATAAAATTAACTTTAAACCTGGAATAGCCCCAAAAACAAAATTTCAACTACAATACGCCGAAACTTTAAATATACATAAACATCATGAAGAGGTCTGCAATACCGAGATTCCACCCCTTCCGTCGGCATGGCATCTCCTATTGCAACCTTCATCACGAGTTGCGCATGCAGCACTCAGTAAGCAAAGGGCTGGGCTAGACTGAAGGCAGCTACTTAAACTTCACTTTGCTATCATCGTATTCGCCTGAGGATGCCACGTGTCATGAGTTCGTGGTGAAACGCGTCGCGTAATGAGACTGGAAGGTTCGTGTTTTTAAGATGTTTTTTAAAAGTTTTAATGTGTAAAAGCAATGGCTTTTGGCCAATATTAAATTAACGGTCATCAGAACATTAGCTTTCTTCCAGTAAGGAGCGTATCTAAAATCTTTTCAAGCAGGGAAAAGTGCTTTTCACAACAAAAGAACTGTTCATGTAATGCCCTATGAGAATTTACTATTACCTTGAGGTTACAATGTGCAACAACATGGCTAAAAGCGTCGCTGTATGTAACATCCTACGTAAAAGAAATAGAACTTATACCACCATGAACAACTGACAACTTAAACCATCTTTTTGTGCACCACAAATGAACGAAGTTTAAACTTGTGGATGAGGAAACTAAAGAAAATAGTGTCAGTTCATAACATCTATGCCAGCATTGTAACTGCTAGAAGAACATCCGCTATCAGGACTGGTAGCATATATAATTACCAACCACAGCATGACAACGCTGCAAAATATGAAATTGTACCAGCATAAGTGGTAAATATGTTTTCGCTTTATATATGGTTCTAATTGGTCTCTTCAAGGAAGAGTTAATTTTGAATTAATGTATAAAGTTAAGGGTAATTCTAAGGTATTAGTTAAGTAGATCCCATATATGGTAACGGTATGTACAGCACTTTCCTAGTTTGAGAATTACTCCCTGGAAGTTTTATGTTTTAACTTTGTACCACAGCATTATCGTGATTAAATCCTTTATAGATCACAATTTAGATGTGTATTGTAGGGACAACTGCTGATGGTAAAGATGGTTCGTTGGTATCAAAGTAAAGACTCTGGATCAGTGAGGTGCAGAAGGCTCCTGTGCAAACATGGAGAGCCTGGTGATAGAGTGGGTCCAGTACCTTCACCACTGAATCCCATGTGGAGTCGTACACCTGGGATTTGTAGTCCAGTTTCGACTGGACAAGTGTATGGGTACAGGAGGAGCAACTGGAATTATGTTACCACTGAGCTTAATTATTAGGTTCACTACAACTGGAATTATGTTACCACTGAGCTATAGCTTGGGATCCAGATAAGATTACGCTTGTGGCAAAAGTGCACACAAGTGGTCTTCTGTGGGGAGAACCGAAATCTGTTTGCCATCGCCCAAACTGAAAGATTGTTCAGGACAATTTTCAGTTGTCTTTAAGTTATCCTCATGCTAGATGAAGAGCAAAGGATGCTAAATTCGTCAACATAGAGGGCAATGCCTACAGATAGAGGAAGTTATCTAGTAATAGAATAAATCTTGACAGAAAAAAGTGTAACACTCAGAACACAGCCTTGTGGCACCCCCTGTTTTTGGGGGTATGGCCACGACAGAGTGTTGTCAACACAGACATGAAAAGAACGTGATGATAAGAAGTTGGAGATGAATATTGGCATGTGACCTCTCAAGCCGAAGCTATGGAGGTCACAAAGAAGAATCCGAATCTCCAATCATCAAGAAGAATGCCGAATCTCCAAGCCATGTCATGTGCTTTTTCAATGTCGAAGAAAATTGACACCTGGTGCTCTCTACATAAAAATGAATTTCTGATAGTTGATTTGGGGCATATCAGATGATCAAGAGTTGATTGTTGCATGTGAAAGCCACACTGGTTGTTGGAAAGAAGGTTGTGGTGTTCTAAATACCAGCTGAGTCTGGCATTTACCATTCTTTCCAACACCTTGCACATGCAGCTTTGTCAACACAATGGGACAATAATTAGAAAGAATCTTGGAATCATTTCCTGGCTTTGGGAAGGCCAATACAACCTCCAGCCAGGAGTCCAGAAACTACTCCTCGAGAAAAATGTGATTGAAAAGATGGAGCAGTCGATCCTTACTCAATGGTGAGAAATGTTGGAGCATGGCATAATGGACATTGTCAGACAAACAGTAGATGCATGACAGGTGTGCAGAGCAAGGTGAAGCTCCTCCGCTGTGAATGGCATGTTGTAAGGCTCCAGGCCATTCGAGTGGAAGGACAGCAGAGAGCGTTTCACTTTGCTCTTCTGGGCCAGAAACTCGGGGAGTAGGAAAATGAAGAAGAGATGGAGGAGAATGACTCCCTCAGAGTGTCAGCAATTGCCTGTCCATTGTGCTCCAGGATTGATAACAAGTGGGACGTGTAGTTCCCACCCATCTTCCGGACTTTATCCCACACGATCTTAGAACTGGTCATGCAGATGATGACATATATTTCATCCAAGATTCCTTCTGCATCTGGGGCCAGACAAAATGAGCTTTCACTCTGGTGCATATGGACGCTTTAAGGTTGTGGGATATCGGATATCTCCAAAACACCCCCGAAGCCTTGTTCTGTGCCTTAAGAGCTGCGGTACAAACTGGATTACACTACAGCTTCAGAAAACGAGGAAACCATGTCGAAGTTTGAGGAATTGTGGATACAGCTGCATCATGATGCAGTCCATGATCTCTGCTACTGCCACATTGGTGCAATGTGGCAGTAGCAGATCACCACCTACTGCTACACACCAATGGACTCCTGGCTGACAGAGTGGCCACCAACCTCAGAGAGGAGCTCAAAGCCACTCCAGTCAGCCTGATCAAATCTCCACGGGAGATGGTGCACACCACGAGAGGTGATCACTTCTGTAAGGGTTATCCTTGACCTCTCATGTAAAGAGTGGAAGGATCAAAGAAGAGCAGATGGTGAGGTCAATGGCAGTGAATGTGTGCAGGTTGGGGAGTGAAAATAAGTACTGATAACGTTGTTCAACAGGGAGAGAGAAGGATCAAGGAACTACTGCTCCAGGACCCCTCCCCCCCCCCCTGTTGGTGTCAGCACTGCCCCAAAGTGGACTGTGTCTGTTGAAGTCCCCCATTATAAGAAGGACAGCAGCTGCGAGATGAGATCATCAAGGTCTTCCTGGAAGATGATGTTCCCAGTTGGAAGATATACAGAGCAGAGTCAGCGAGAACCACCTCTAGGATGGCTACCATCTCTAAGTTGGTGGTGAGGGTTATGACCTGGAATGGTTGCTCATGTGGATGGCGACACTCCTGCAAGCTGGACCATCTCCATTATGGTGAACTAGTGAAAACTGCCAGATTGTAAGATCTATGACTGGCTGCAAGTATGTCTCCTGCAGGCATATACACATGGGCTGGTGTGCCTGAAGGAAGGCCTTGATGTCAAGATTCCTCTGGAATCCACGACAATTCCATTGTAGGAATGTGGCCATCTCAGAACTTAGAAGAGTGGGTGGATGACAAATTCTTATTCAGCTTAACGGCTGCAGAGGACGATTTGTGAATGGGGGCAGTCAGTATCCATGTCCTCAGAATCGTCCGAAGGACATGGATCAGTGACCACTCTTTATGGTGGTGTAATGGTTTTCTTTTAGGGCCCCTTTGGTTTGGAAGGTCTAGCTATCTGAGGATGGGAAGGAGGAAGCCTTCTGGTGGAGGTGGAAGGCTGAGTTGCAGGAATGGAAACTGGGGTAGGTGTTGAAGTCAACACCAACCACGGTTTCGCCTGCACAGGAGGTATCTTGCTGCAAGTGAGAAAGATTCAGTAGGTGGTACACTGATGTCAGTCTGCACCGCCACTGAAGTCATTGGAACGATGGGCTTTCCAATGACTGCACTGGCATAAGACACCTTGCCAGTGGGCGGTCTGCAGGCATAAGACACCCTGCAGGTGGGGCAGGCAGTGCAGCGAGCTTTCTCGCCTCAGCATAAGAGATGTTATCGATGACTTCAAGCATTGAACCTCCCTTTACTCCTTCCACTTGGGACAGTCGTGGGAATACACCGGATGTTCGCCACTACAGTTCACACAGCTTGCCTTCTCTGCTGTGCAGTCATGCTCCCTGGCAAGCTGTGTGGGCATGACAGTATATCTGGCACTGAAAATAGTGCAGAGCATTCAGTACATATGGCCATACCTCACAATGTAAATAACCTGCCTTGATGGAAGAAGGCAGGATTTGTGTGTTAAATGTAACAATCAGTACCCGAGTGGGTACCAATTTGCCATCACAACATGTCGAAACCCAGTGGACCGCTGTTACTCCTCGAGGAGTGTTCCTCCTCAGCAATTCTGAGAAGGCCCCACTCGGTTATCACACCTGAGAGGAATTCAAAGTTTTGTGGGAGTGACCTCAAGCCACCCCACCAATCTCTGTGACTTTCCGAAGCAATTCCAAGTGTTCGGAACAAGGGGTCTCAACTTGCAAGTCGCCAGATCGTAAGCACGTGATGGATTTCAGCTCTCCCTCAAGACCTTTCAAACCTTTGTTGATAAAAAATGGGGACATATCTCCAAGTACCTGATCACCCGTGGAGTGGATGACCAGGAATCATGGAAACGAAGACACGGACAAAGAAGATGATGGCAGAGACGACACAGACAAAGAAGATGGGGACTCATGTCAAGCCCTCTTAGTGGCATTGATTGCATTTATTTCATCACCTATTCTCATGTTTGTTTTTGTGTGCCTGCTATCCCCACCCTCCACAGAGCCCAACAAGGGACAGCCAGTCAGGTGCCAGGGCTATGCAGGCACTATACCCACACAGACAGTGAGCCAAGCCTTCACAAATAAATAAAAGGAAAATGAAAAGAGAAATGAACAAGAAAAACCTTTCTTCACAAAGGAACTAAGCAAAAAATAACAAAACTGTGATCAACCAAACTGACCTCACAAAGAAAGGATAACTACAAAAGGAAAATAAGTTGTGAGGAACCTTGCAAACCTGTACATGGATGATGGCAAGGTTACTCGCCATCATCCATGTACATCCATGTACACCTCTCTGCATAGTTGACCCTAGCAGGTCCTGTCCACCAGCTGATTGCTCCTGGGGGTGGCCACCCCCGTTTATCATAAGCCATTTATCGGAAGCAGAAGCCAAAGCAGTGTATAGCAGAGGCCCATAATCCACTGCCGAGCTCCATGACAAACAGGCTCCCCAATGGCAAGGCAGCCAAAGTGGACCCTGCCAGTACATATCAGCTTTACATATCAGTTCAACACCACTCTAGTCAACTAAATCTTCCATTATGTGATATGGAAGATTTAGTTTAGATTAATAGATTATGTGATATGGATGATTATTCATGTGATATGGTCTCAAGTCTCGCCCTCCACACACACAGGAGATATTACAAATCACAGGGAGGTGACAGGGAGATGCTACCATAAGGATTATCCTCAGCCTACCATGTAAAAGGAGGAGTAAATTGTAATATTGGCAGAGAAGGTGCAGGCAGGGGAGTTCAAAATAAAATACTTACACTTGTGTTCAACAGTGAGAATGACAGATTCCCAAGCCAGAGCTACAGGACCTGACCCCATTGGAGTTAGTACTGCCCCAAAATGCATTGTGTCCATTAAAGTCCTCCATGAAAGGGGATGGTAGCTGCAAGACATGATAATCAAGGTTTATTGGGAAGATGGCATTTCCAGGTGGAAAATGGGTGGAGCAGACAATCAATGAGACTCCCACAAAGAGGTAAATGGCTACTGCCTCCAATGGTGTCAAGATATATCTGGTATGAAAAATGCTGGCTAACTAAGATTGTGAGACCTCCATGAGCTGGACCATCTCCACCCTGGTCCCAATGAATGAGCAAAAATGCTGGATGTATAGTATGTGCAAAAATGCTGGATAATAAGTATGTCTACTACAAGCACAAGCAGAAAGGTACACATGAAAAATTAATGCAGAAGGGTACATATGTGCCCAAAGGAGGGAGAATTCTACGGAATCTACAACAATTTTACTGTAGGAAGGTGGTATGATCTTGAGTTTTTGAGTTTTGGCTGGACGCTATTTTCTTATTTAAAATTATCATTGCTGATGATGGTTTGAGGACATGACCTGCGTCAATGTCCTCAAATTCATTTGAGGGACACTAATCTCAATCACCATTCGAGGAAGAGGAGCAGACTATTTCTACTGCCCCAGCAGTGGTCCATTTGGTTTCAAAGGTATTGCTGTTTGTGGCCAGAAGTGAGTCCTTCAAGAAGTGGAATTAGAAGGCTCAGAAGCAGGAACAAAAACTGAAATCAATGTCGACAGTGATGCAGACTTAAATTTTGCCTGCTTCAGGAGATATCTGGCTGGGGTGAAAAAGACTTGGATGATTGTACACTGACAACAAAGTCTTCACCACCAAAGTCATGGAATGTCTTTCAGACAACTGTCGCCAGCATAAGAAACCTCATCAAGTGGGGAAAACAGTGTAACCTTTCTTGCCTCAAAGTAACAAATGTTTTTTACCATTTTGAGGCACTTTAACTTCTTTTTCTTCCTTCCATTTAGGAGAGTTGAGAAATTTTAGAAGAAATTAGTATCATAGTGTTTGTTGTTTAAAATTGTTTAACTTCTACAATTCCAATGTTACATTGTAAAATTAATTGCCTAGAACCAAACTACCAGTCCAAAACTTGCACTATAATTATTCTCCATTACTTACTGTAATAGCAACAATTCTATGGTGGTTGAAATAATTCAAAGACTTACACAGTTCATCTTTGCATTATGGAGAAAAATTATAGTATGAGTTCCTGACTGTCGATTTGCCTCTATGAAATTTGTTCTAAAGTAAAAGTGAAATTGTAAAAATTAAACAATTTAAACAGTCAAGGAATATACCACCAGATGACACCACTGCAACTTATGAAGTTTGCCATCTCAGTGTGCAGTCCAGTCAGCATGATCCTGATTGCTACAAGCATAGGTACATTTACCTCAGCAAGCTGTGCTATCATGACCATATTTCTGGCAATCAAGAGTTTCACAGTTGCACCTCACTGCGTAAATAACGTGTCTTGATGGTGGATAGCAGGCATGGCATGTTGAAAATGAGAAGCAGTGCCTGAATGGGTACTAATTTAATATCATGATGCACCAAAACCCATTTGATTGTGACTATTCCTTGTGGAGTGATTGTGACTACTCCTTGTGAGGCTAATGACAAGTGGAGCTCTTCCTCAGAAACACTGTGGAGGACACATTCAGAGACCACCCTTAAAGAATTCAGTGACTTGTGAGGAGGTAACTGAGATGGGCAGGAAAAATATAATCACAACAATATAAAAATACAATCACAACAACCTTCAGGACCAATCTAACCAATCACAACAACCTTCAGGAGCAGTCACAACAGCCTTCAGGACCAATCTAACCAATCACAACAACCTTCAGGAGCAGTTCAGAGTGTGGCAAGTATGCAGTCTCAATGAATAAGTCACTGTATGGCGTTTAGCAGATATCAGAGAACCTGTAATACCTTCCAAACCTTTCTGAATAAAGAATAAGGGCACATTACCAATCACTTTGCCCCCATTGAGTGAAAGACCAGGAATTGTAGGATGGGAGAAAGAGCAAGAGGGAGAAGATGGGCCATCATGGTGAGTACACTTCATGCATGAAACAGATAAAATGTTTTGAGAACTCATCATTAAATATTAAAAGATTCACTGTCTATGGATCCCACCCACCCATCACAAAGGCCAGCAAAGGGAATGTCAGATTAAATTCTAGATCTGCACAGGCACCATACATAAACAGGCAGAGTGCGAGTCTTATACAATGAACATAAGGAAACTTGCAAACCTATACCCTGACCTGGGTAAGGAATTCGCTACACTGAATGAGTGATCCTAGACCAACTCATCAGCTGAATGATCCTGGGGAGCCAGCCCAGGATCTCTCTCTTACCTAAAGCAGAAGCCAAAGCAGTGTATAATTAGTAGCCCTCTAAAGTGCTGCACAGTCCTGCAATGTCATGAGGCCATAGGCAGCTCCACTAGTCATGAACTGGGGAGAGGCAGAAGAGGACTACTACACAACTACCAGGAGTCTCCTTTCCAGAAACATGGATTACAGCACACAGGTTGGTTGGTTATTTGGGGTTTTATGGCACAATGGCTACTAAGGCCATATTGCACCAAACAAGACATAAAGGACAAAAAAAAAGTTCAAAGTGATAGAAACCCACAGCCAAAGTTAAAAGTGAACAACAAAGGGCATAAAACTAATAAACAATAAATAAAAATAAATAAATACCCCCTCAAGCAGCTGCTTGCCACAGAGGTCTACAATAAGAAATGTAAAATACAAAAGCCAACAACAGGATTAAAGGGCCTATAATAAACAGCAACAAGTCTAAAGTAAAAGTTTATAGATTTGTAAAATATCTAGTAAAATGTAAAAAGTTTTAAACAGGTGTTAAAAAAGAGTCATCAGATAAAAGGTGCTGAGTCTGAGTGCAAAGGGCTTGGCCACAAAATTATGGAAGTTAAAATATAGACAGCATTCAAGATTGAAAGCAATACAATCAATTAAAATATGTCAGATGGTTAAAATGGTGTCACAAAACTCACACTTAGGTTTGCTGTCTGCCAGAAGAAAAGAATGAGTGATAAATAAGTGCCCTAAGCAGAGCAGAGCAAATACAACTTCCTCCTTGTGATTCCTGTAAAAACATGACTGCCAGGGTTTGACAATGGGCTTGATCTCGAAAAGTTTGTTTCTGACCTGTTCAGACCAAGATCTCTGTCACTGTGCCCGGAACTCGATGGAAAAACACTGCCGGAAGTCCAGGTATGGAATCGTCAGTGGAGAATTGGACAGGGCATGGATGATCTAACAGCAGCATCTGACAAGTCATTGCCCATGATGCTGATGTGACCGGTAACCCAACAGAAGATGAAGGTGGTTGTGGATGCCAGACAATGGAGCTGCTGGTAGATCTTGGGGAGAACAGGGTGAGATCGATGCCTCACTGAGATCAAAGCCTCTAACGAGATAAGCGAGTCAGTGTAGAGGACACACCAATAATGATGCTTAGTCACTATGTGGCCCAAGACAATGCTGATAACATGCAACTCTACTGTGGGATCTGCTCTGCAATGATTATATCACAGCAGACTATGACTGATCCCACTCATGTGCTGGACTTTGAGCCATCTGTGAAGACATGCAAGAAGTCCAGGTGCACAGCACAATGGCTGGCAAAGAATTGCTGATACACAGTCAGGTGTAAAGGTTTTCCCCCAACCTGCAAAGAGAAAAGTCACAGGAAGGAGAAACAGCAAGTCACGGTGGTAGGGGCTTGGCTGTCGACTATGAGATGCTATCTAGACTGGTGTTAATGTCTCGCAGGAAAGTTTTGACATGCAAACCGAAAGGACAAATGGCAGTTGGCCAATTCTGGTATAACATTTCCCATTGAGGACTAAAAATACAGTCCTAAGTGGGATGGCCTAGCAGGGATCGCAATCTCGCTGCATAGTGCAGGGACAACTGCTGATGGCAAATAGATAACAATGGTTCATTGGTCTTAACATAAAGACTCTGGACGGGTGAAGTGCAGAAGGCCCCCATACAAACACAGAGGGCCTGAGGGTAGAGGGGGTCCAGCACCTTCACCACCGAATCCCGGGCGGAGTCATACATCTGGAATTTGTAGTCTAGTTTCAACAGGACAAGTGCACGGTACAGATGGAGCAATGAACTCAGTCCACCCCCCAAGAGAGGGAGGATAGGACCTTGAGGATGTTCAAATGTCTGCATGCACTTGGTTTTAGTGTTTAATAGTTTAAATATGTAACTCATGTTTCAGCTGTAAAAATATTTTATCAAGGCTTACATTATGCAATATTCAGATAACCAAGCATTTATTATACATATATTTAAATTATTCTACTTACATTTGCTTCCAGGTATGCTATACATTCATCCAATCGTGCTAGCATTGGCACAAATGATTCATTAACAACAGATAAAGTAGGAGAAGCAATTTTCTAAAAAACAGTGTAATAATATTTTACTTGTTACAAATGTATATAATTATTAAATGCTTTTGTTTACATATCTTAAGTAACAATGAAATGGTGGAAAGGAGGGAAGAAATGCAAGACAATGCTTAATTAAATACAAGAATAAAATACAAAGTGAAAATTGATTGTCAATAAACTTTCTATGAATGATATAATATTAAATAAGAACAAACCTGTCATCAAATGGTGAAAATATTATCACAAATAAATGCACACCTAAAAAATACATGTTCTGAAACCCTATATTTTACTATAGAAATTCTTAAAATTTTAATTATCTTTTGAGTAAAACAGGTATTTTCCTACACTGGTTTTTAATCATTGTCTGTTGCTGAACACAGTGATTTATACAGCCATTAGCATGTATTCACAGCCATCAGCACTGGAGAACATCAAATTTACACACATTGACAGCGTAGACACTGGTCAGCATTTGCTAGCACAACAAATAAAATGTAAATTGCTGAAAAATTTAAATTCCCACTTAAAATTTCTTTAACCTATCTCATGAAAGTCTATAATTCAAATTTCAAAACTCATACTTACCTTTTCCATTTCATGCACCTTTTATTATGATACAATATATAATTCTTCCCAGCTCTCTGACTGCCATTCCACACACACAATATGCACTATTGCTGTTGTTTCTTTTTATTTTTCCATTTTGCCACAAATGGACAGAAAGATGACAAACTAATAGCATCATTTTTAAAAAAAAAAACAAGATAAAATACACAAAACCCCTCAGAGGTGCTTGTAAAAACTCAGTTGAAAAACCCTGTTCTAAAGGAATGCATTTTGACTGTTGAAAATAAAACAATATTGACAGGATAAGCTAGGGTTCTTCAAATGGAAACACACAAACAAAATTTTGACTTGCAGAGAATATACAAAAAATAAAAATGAAACAAAAATGCATCTAGTTAAAAAAAAAGTGATATGAAAAACAAATATTAAGAGTGAAAAACAAAAAACATACAATGTACATACAGAGGTTCTATGGTTTTTCTTCATGCATGTTTTCTAATTTCATTTTAGCAGGTATAGATTTTTTTTTCTCTTCACCACTGGTAATGTATATTTTTTGCCTTCATTTCTAACACTGTATATATTTTATCTTCACCTTTGGCACAAAAAAGATAAAAAAAAAATCAAAATGGGAAAAACTGGCTCACTTCAAAGTGTAATTTAATGATCCTGTCATAAGCTGAACAGAAAATGCAAAATACTTTTGCACAAAGGTTTATTTCAAATTTTGGTGATGTTAAAATAATATTTATTATTAACTTACATTCTTCTGTTGGTGTACAGATGGTGAATTTGCAACATGCATCAAGTCATTACCAATCAAACCATTAATGAAAGCAATTTTTCCTACCTGAATATTACATGTTTGCAAGTCAGAAAGCAAGAAGTAAAAAAAAAATCAGATCTCAAATAATTGAAAAAAATTGCTAATAGGCCATTTAAACTGTTAGGCTTTAATGTTATTGGACCTTGAATAACAGAAGAAGAAATAACAAACTCCTTGAATAATATTGTCCAATATAAAAAAAAATAAGGTATTGTAAACTACACTTGAAATTTTTGAAGATTATTTTAAAAAAAATTGTTTTTAAACAAAATTCCAACAATAAAATGTAGTAATTCAATAAAATAATCCTATTTAACTACATTGTAAATTATAGCTACAAATTTTCTGCTCTTAGAGACAGAAAAGAAATTGTAAAACTTAGTTCAAACATAGATATTGTAAACAATAATTATAACTTTAATAAATAACAATCTATATATAAGGAGATAATTATAACTCTAGTTCATCCAAACTAAAAGCCTAGCAAGAAGCCAAGTAAGCATTAACTATACACTTACCAAGACCTAGTTGGCTCCAGTTGTCTGAGCAAAAATATATTACATGAACATTACAGAAAGTGTATCATGCCATTGAAGATAAGCAAAATAAGTATGAAGTTGAATTTAGATTGACAAAAATTGAATTATTTTCTCTAAACCAGTCTAGTACATAGAGCTGGATTTCACATAAGGCACATTAAAGCTTGTCTAGGGGTGCCAGTATTTAAGTGATATAATTTGTTTTTTAAGTAACAGCATTAGACAATATTCATTGAAATATTTAAAATGTTATTGAAAATAAAATGTATGAAAGCAGTTGCTTCTGTTACACTTGTCTAAACATATTTTGAAATTGATGCAAACTAAAAAACCATTATATAAACACCTAAAATTACACATACTTAAATTGAAGAAATTTCTTCATGTTTTATTCAGCTGTCAAGGAAGGTATCACTCATAATTTAATGTCAATATCAATTTTATAGGAAATATTGTCTTGAGCAGGGTGGGATATAAACCCATGACCTCCTGATAATATGTCAGGTGCTCTGACCACTGAGTTACCAGCAGCCAATCAAGATCTTCTAATTGATGTTATGAACTTTCTACCTACAGTACACAATTTTTCTGTGATACAAACAGCTCTAAGAAGCAGGGTTGGTTGTTTTACCTCTGAGCAGTACTTTTTTTGCACACAATGGGCAAAATGACCAGGTCACAAGGACCCCAATGGCTCAGAGAAGGTTGGGGGGAGGGGGCCCACTGAACAGCTGTTAGAGACAAGGACATCCATTGTGTTCTTTAACTTGCACAGGGTATGGCTCTCTCCCACACATAGGGCCATACTTAACATCCCATCTGATAGAAGGTAGTCTTACTAAGACCATAAGTGTCCCCTAACTGAAAAAGGGCAGAGCAGGAAGTTTTGCAGAGATAAATTTCAATGCTGGTCCAGATGGGACTCAAACCTGGGAACTGCAGTTACGAACCTGCAGATTATAGCCTAAATAGCCAGGTCACAAGGACCCAGAGGACTCTAAGATGGTTGAGGGGACCCACTAGACAACTGCTAGGAGACAGATGGTAGACTTCCATTAAGGCCATCCAATGTATTCTTTAATGTGCAAAGGGTATGGCTCTGCACATGAGCTCTCCTGTACATGGGGCCATGGGTTTATGCTCCATCTGATGGAAAAGAACCTTTCCAAGCCCATCAGTGTTTCCTTTCTGACTGAGGGCAGGGTGGGGAGCTTTGCAGAGATAAATCTCAATGCTGGCCACTATCGACTGAGCCACCCCAAAATAATCTTAGGAATGCTGAAACAGATTTAAAGCAGGAAAGAGAGCAAAATTTCTATTTTGACAACAAACAACAGAGATATGTACTTGGAAATTCATAATTAAAATTACAAATACAGCAATTGATTAAATTAATTTATTACGATAATGCTGTCAATATAAACTTAGCTTATAAGCAAGGCTTTTTAACTCTTATAAGTTTGCTATATACTCAGTGCTCACTGAATATTGCCCACCTTCCTCCATGTTATGTAAGTGGAAGCTACTTTGAAGCACTATAACTTCTAAAAACAAAATTTGTGACAGAATGGGGCTGAAAATAAAGGTCTGTAAATGGTAGCTAGGCATAAACTGGTAGGAGAGTTGTGTACCATTCCCCAGTGATGATGTACAGAACCGGCCAAGTCTAGTATTTAATGTCTGATCCCGCCTTGTCATGGTGCAGGTCGTTAGTACCATTCAAAAGAGATATTATCTTTTGGAATGGAAGGGGAGGGCTGCCAGCTCAGTGTGGCCTACTGATCTGGTCATCTATGGCCACTTTTTCTTTTTTTTAACCCTGCTGAGAAGTGGTCAACTTGGACATGTTTATGGAATTGAGCTTCATTATGGATCCTGGACTTGCTGCATTGGTAGGCCTCTGTTGAGGGAGAATCTGCCGCTGTGTTTTCTGTTTGCTAGTGGGTTGCCAGCCCTAAGTGAACAGAGACACGGGATACCTTATATTAGCTGGTGGATAATCCTGATCGGAGGCCATCACAGGTACCTGAACACTCACTTAGCTAGATGGGTATCGTCAATCCTAAACTGGAGTAATGTGTCTCAGACAGGTCTATGGCTATTGAAAAGGTTCACTAGAAAAGGTGGTGCCTGAAGTTCCTACCAGCATCAGTGACTTCAGCCTTTAGCGGAGAAACAGGTCTTTGCCCCATGCCTGCAATCAGGGGGCTGTTTGATATTGTTGGCCCTACCTATCTCAATAAACCTAATTTCTTTAAAAATCCTACTAATCATTTTCTCTCTGCAGGAACATGGTACATGAGGACATTACATAGAGATTATCCTCTTGATGTCCTCATGCAAGAATTCCAGTGCTATAACCTAGATATTCTAGACTTGCAAGAGACCAGATGGACAGGTAAAGGTGAGATACTTAAAAATAACTTTAAATTTCTCTTTTCAGGGAGGGATGATGGAAAGCATCTCCAAGGCGTAGGTTTGCTTCTCAGCAGACATGCCAGTGATGCTCTTTTAAAATATGACTGCATTAATGAAAGATTTCTTAGAACAAAATTTAAAACAAAAATTAAAAACTTGAATGTCATCTGTTGTTATGCCCCCAACAGAGGATTCTGATGAGAACGAGAAGGATATGTTTTACAGCCAGCTTCAGGATATTTTGAATTCTATGAAGAAAGGAGATATTTCTCTTGTGCTAGGTGACTTCAATGATAAAGTTGGTATTGATTCTGACCTTTGGGCAAGAGTTTTAGATCCCTTTGGCATTAGTAGTTCCAATGGCAATGGGGAATGTCTCCTACAGCTAAGTAAACTTAATGGTTTGCGAATAACTAACACATACTACAAACACTGGGACATTTATAAATATATATGGATTTCACCTGATGGGTTGCAAAGGAATATGATAGATTATATTTTAATAGCTAATGAACTAGTTCAGTTAGGAATACCAGATCATACAAGGGTGCCGAAAATTGGTCTGACCATTACCTGGTCAAAAGTGTTTTGCAGCTAAAGCTTAAGAAATGTTGGGCTGAGGTTAAAAAAATTAGCTATAACACTGAATGCCTAAAAGATCCAGATATAGCCAAAACATATCATGATAGACTATTTAGTCATTATGACAATTGTGATTTGGTTACTGCTGAAGTTGAGAAAGAATTGGATCAATTTAAACCAGCTTTTCTTGAAACCAACAGTACTCTTTTGGGTAAATGAGAACAGAGGAAACAAAATTATTTGAATGATAAGGCTATGGAACTTATTTCTGAAAGAAGGAAGTGAGGATTAATATGAATCAACACCCTACTAGTCCTAACAGAAGGCATTACAATGAGCTTAATAAACATGTAAAGGGTCAGTTAACAGCTGATAAGAATATTTGGCTTGATAGCTTGGCTGACAAAGCTGAGGAAGCAGTTAGACAGCACAACAGCAGGGGTTGTACCAAATTATTAATTTTTTATTTGGGAAGAAACAGACACAGGTATTAAGGGATAAACATGGCAAGGTGGTTGAAGGTGGGGATTCTGTGATGGCTAGGTGGGCTGAGCATTTCAGAGAAGTTCTAAATAATGTGATTATTTCTACTCCCATTATTTGTAATGAGGCTAGATGTATTACTGGCTTTAATGATGGTCCAATGTCACATTCTGAAATCACTTTGGCTATCTCTAAATTATAAATGCATAAATCCCCAGGGGTGAATGAAATTACCACTGAAATGTTTAGAGCTGGGAACATTTGTGTTGTCACATAGCTGACCGAAATTTTTAATATTTTTTATGATAAAGCTATTATTTCCTAAGGATTTTACTAGAGCTATTATTGTACCAATTTTTAAAAAAGGTGATCACAGTTCTTGTAATAACTATAGGAGTATCAGCCTACTTTCTATTCCAGGTAAAGTTCTTTGCAGGATTGTGCTTAATAGAATTAATAATCTGGTTGACAGTTAATTGTATGATGAGCAATGTGGACTCAGAAGTGATAAGGGTTGTGTAGATCAAATATTTTCACTCAAGCAGACTCTTGAGAAATGTTTAGAGTTTCAGAAGCCTTTGGTTACTAGCTTTGTTGATTTCAAAAAGGCTTTCAATCTGCTGATCATCATAATTTATGGTTGATTGTGAGATTGTATGGCATACTAGAGAAATTAGTTAACATAATGAAAGCTCTTTATAATAACACTGAGTCGTGTGCGAGATATAGTAAGGCTTGTAGCAATTGGTTTAGCATTGATTCTGGTGTTCGACAAGGGTGCATTTTTTCCCCTTTTCTCTTTAGTTTGGTTATTGATTATGTTATGCGAAATTCCTTGCATGGGAAAGATTTTGGCCTTAAATGGTCTAGAGATTTCAAAATTTCTGATTTAGATTATGCAGATGATTTGGTTTTGTTGGCTAATGATGTTGATGAGATGAATTCTTTTATCAGGGTTGTTCATCATAATGGTAATAGAGTAGGTTTGGTGATATACAGGGAAAAAACTAAGTGATGAAAATTGGTCAGGCAGATAGTGCTTCAGTTGCTTTGAATGGCTGCACTCTTGAGCAAGTGTCTCACTTTAATTATCTTTGGAGCTATGTAACATATACTGGTAATGTGCGGCATGAGATAAATAGAAGAATAGGGATTGCCACTAGAACTTTTAAGAATCTGTGGAGAGTAGAAAAGTAGGCATGTACATCTAAAGACTAAATTAGGCTATATAATAGTTTCAACTCATAATAAATAGTCACTTTAGCGTCGATTTAAATTTTAGAGGAAAAATTGTCTTGAGCCGGGTGGGATACGAACCCACAGCCTCCTGATAACAAGTCAGGTGCTCTGGACCACTGAGCTACCGGCTGCCGATCAATATCTCCTCTAACAAGCACTATGAACATTCCTTTATGTTTCATATAGGCACTATTCTGGCAATATTTTTAGCCACATGCGGCATTTATATTAGCCCATAGATGGAAGCATGTATGACAAGTATGAAGATAATAAATAATTAATGAAATAGGCTCGATGCATTTCAAATCAACTCATAATAAATAGGCACGTTAGCATCGATTTAAATTTTAGAGGAAAAATTGTCTTGAGCCAGGTGGGATATGAACCCACGACCTCCTGATAACATGTCAGGTGCTCTGGACCACTGAGCTACCAGTTGCCGATCAATATCTCCTCTAACAAGCACTATGAACATTCCTTTATGTTTCATATAGGCGCTATTCTGGCAATATTTTTAGCCACAAGCGGCATTTATATTAGCCCATTGATGGAAGCATGTACGACAAGTATGTAGATAATAAATAATTAATGAAATAGGCTCGATGCATTTCAAATCAACTCATAATAAATAGGCACGTTAGCGTCGATTTAAATTTTAGAGGAAAAATTGTCTTGAGCCAGGTGGGATATGAACCCACGACCTCCTGATAACATGTCAGGTGCTCTGGACCACTGAGCTACCAGTTGCCGATCAATATCTCCTCTAACAAGCACTATGAACATTCCTTTATGTTTCATATAGGCGCTATTCTGGCAATATTTTTAGCCACAAGCGGCATTTATATTAGCCCATTGATGGAAGCATGTACGACAAGTATGTAGATAATAAATAATTAATGAAATAGGCTCGACGTATTTCAAATCAACTCATAATAAATAGACACTTTAGCGTCAATTTATATTTTAGAGGAAAAATTGTCTTGAGCCGGGTAGGATACGAACCCACGACCTTCTCATAACATGTCAGGTGCTCTGGATCACTGAGCTACCGGCCGCCAATCAAGATCTCTTCTAACAAGCGCTATGAACATTCCTTTATGTTTCATATAGGCGCTATTCTAGCAATATTTTTAACCACATGCGGCATTTATATTAGCCCATTGATGGAAGCATGTACGACAAGTATGCAGATAATAAATAATTAATGAAATAGGCTCGACGCATTTCAAATCAACTCATAATAAATAGGCACTTTAGTGTTGATTTAAATTTTAGAGGAAAAATTGTCTTGAGCCAGGTGGGATATGAACCCACGACCTCCTGATAACATGTCAGGTGCTCTGGACCACTGAGCTACCAGCTGCCGATCAATATCTCCTCTAACAAGTGCTATGAACATTCCTTTATATTTCATATAGGCGCTATTCTGGCAATATTTTTAGCCACAAGCAGCATTTATATTAGCCCATAGATGGAAGCATGTATAACAAGTATGCAGATAATAAATAATTAATGAAATAGGCTCGACGTATTTCAAATCAACTCATAATAAATAGGCACTTTAGCGTTGATTTAAATTTTAGAGGAAAAATTGTCTTGAGCCGGATGGGATACGAACCCACGACCTCCTGATAACATGTCAGGTGCTAATAATAACATGTCTCCTCATGATAACATGTCAGGTGTCATAATACGTCGAGCCTATTTCATTAATCATTTAATATATAATAGTTTGGTTCTTTCTAAGATTAATTATGGTAGCGAAACATGGACTCTTTGTAAGCAGGATAACAAGAACTTGATGCCTTTGATTCTAGATGCTTACGCAGTATCTTGGGCATTAGGTGGTTCAACTTTGTATGTAATGATGAGGTTAGGAAAAGGATTCGGCAACATCCTTTAAGCAGCATATTGTGCAGAGAGAGACTCCGCTGGTTTGGCCATGTTGCCCGTATGGATAATTATAGATTGGCAAATAGGGTTATGAACAGTGTGCCTAGAGGCCTCAGAAAGAGAGGGAGACCTAGGATGTGGTGGGCAGACAATGTCAAACAGGACCTTGTTAGAATTGGTGTGCAGTGGCCGGATGTAGCAGATACATCCGTAGCCTATACATCCTGCCAATCAAGATTTCCTATCTAGTGATACTGTAACGCTCCAAACAAATGCTAAATATTTAAAGTTTTATGCTCCGGATAGCTTAGACGGGCGCCAGGCAATAATTAACAAATTGCCAAAATGTAGAATAAGTTGATTTAGGGTTCAAATGCCAGCGAGCGTTCATAAGTAAGAGTCAAAAATGATTCTTAACAAAATAAGAGTTAATATAAAAAAGATCCTTAATTAGCGTTGCTCAAGATAAAAAAACTACAGACTCAAAAGTTTGTAACAAAACAAAATAGATTTATTTCCAAAATAATTAACTCACCAAGACATCAATGAAGAAACTAAATTCTGTGCTACACGCACGGTGCTACGCACCTTACTACATCTCTCTGCTCTCTCTACAACTCTGCTCTCAGTGCTCTAGTACTTCTCTCAAGTGCTCTAAGTGACTCGCAGGTCACGGTTTTGACAATGGGCTGGCGCATGCCGGGAAAGACATTTGCATACAATGACGAAGGACGCAAGCTATGACGCAAGAGGGGGCGTGTCCTTGGCACGCGCTTTAACGGTTACGGTCGGAAGTTCGGAGTTGCGCGTACGCAACTCCTAGAAACTTGGATGTGAGCGCTGTGATGCCGAAAAGGAAATAAAAATCCCCAAAATGATAAATATAACGTAAATTAAACAAAACTGGTTAAGGTAAAGCAAAAGTGAACGATGGGGCATCACAACTCCTCCTTCCAAAGGGAGTCAAAATGATTGACCTAACAAATTTTGACGAGCAATTTTGAATAAAGGACACATCTTACATCATTTACACATGGCTAAACATAAATAAGTAAAAGTATGCTAGCGCAAATTTTGATATGATGAACTATTCTTACTTTGACACAATTTTCCAGCACAACCAAAGGTACCTCCTCCCTTTTCCTCCTGACAAAAATATGTATTTAACAGCTAACCTAGTGTCAATACATACCAGTGGCTGTGACAGTTAACTGTATACTAGCATCATCGGTCTAACTAGTATCACATTCTGATACAAACTCGAAATTGGCATATCTTGAACTGTACAGAAAATAACAGGTTAATCAACTCCTAATCTTTCTAAGTCTAATAAATGTTAAAAAGATGAAAAGAAAAAGTGATTCATTACATTTGTTGTTAGCGGGGTAATAACTTCCGCTTTTCCCCTAACCACAATAAAAAATATGTGACAGCTAAATCTTCACCTAAATCACATAAAAAAAACGGGTATTCGAACACCGTTATCTCCTCCTAATTACATTCAAATACGCAAAGCTAAGAAAATTCAAAATTTACAAACAAGTGGGATTGTAATCATCCGCTAATTCTTCTCCTATTCACAGAAATCGCGATCTAGCTGAAATAAAAAAAATCATTAGTTACCTCCCCCTTCAGAGCTAACGCCCCCTCCCAAAGGAGTTATGCTGGTAACAACTCGGTTATCAGACTAGGCCATTTGGGGACAGCTCCAAAAAGGTACACAAAAAAAACAAAATTCTGCAATCATCATCATGGTCATCATCTATATATACCAATAAATACTGTCAATGTCATCCCCAAAAATTACGTATCATTGACACATAAATATCACTGATGACACTGAACAGATTTAAACACATATACATAAATCGTATCTAAGAATAAAGAAAAAAGAGTGTAAATAATTTATAATATACGATGATAACATTTCATCCAATAACTTATATATGAATCTCCTTTTTTTTTTTTTTTTTTTTTTTACATAAATTCACTTTGGAATGCACGTTATTTTACAATACAAATTCTTAAATCACTAATTCTCTTTCACTCTTCTCATTCATATCCAGAAACATTTTACAATTTCTAAACTTTCCAATACCGACTTACAAAATTTTCAGCTATCAGTCAGCTGAAAAAAATCTACAAAAATACATTTTAACTCACGTAAATACAATAACTAGAACCTCGATGAACAAGAATGCAAAAAAAAATTCTATTCACACAAGTATAAACTCGAACTACAAAAATTTCACTTTTCAAAAATAAATATCGAACTCTAAAGTTTCAACAAGAAATTAAACATCGCTAACTATATAATTCACAATAAGGCTTCTTCTTCGTCTTCATCTATTCCAGAAAAAAAAACATTTTATAACTCAATCAAGTGCCAAGTGAAAGAAAAATATACTTAAATTTCATTGTTGGCACTCCGTGGCGATAAATCATCTATTCCGTTTCCGATAACATCCTTCCGTCGTCGTTGGGTGGCTTCACGTAAAGTTGTTACTGAAGATCTCGTTCAAGTCAAGTCGTCGCTGTAGATCTCTCTCGTGACGTCATCTTCCCGATGTTCGCTGCTTCGCTGCCGGTTGTCGCTCTGCAGGCTCTGGTCGTTTCGTCGGCTTTTCATTGCTCCGTGCGGATTTTTGAAGAACCTTTTCTCGTACTTTCTAGGCTTATTGGTGTCCGCCTCCAAATGATGCTTTAATAGTTGAGGACCTCCAGACTTGTCAGGAATACTTGCGGTCGGCACAACTTCTTGGTTGGTTTTTTCTTCACTTAAATCAGACTCAAAATTATATTCATTGTTATTACTTTCATTTAAAACTTCTACTTTAAAAACCTTTTCAAAAACGGCTTCCTCATACGATTCTTCTACTTCACAAACTTCGTTATTTAAACACTCATTATTTGCACTAATGGGACATTTTATAGGTGCTTCTGAAATAATCTGTTCTGGACCACAAGGTAAGTCAAAAAGTCCACGGGACCGCGGCTGCACTGTCAATTGACATTCGTCATTATTATCATCGAAAACTTGTTCCTTAGCAAACTGAAGATCGACTTCTGTATCGTTTCGATCTGTTACTTTAGTTACTTCGTGACAATCAGTAACAAAAGAAAAAGCCATAGTGGCAAGGCATAACTCATGAGAGGGCTTTTCTTGAGGAACTTTGGCCTCTCGCTTCAGAGATCCCGATGAAAGTTTCCCGAATTTTCATTCCTTTTATAGCAATAATTCTCAGTATGTCCTAGTCGGCCACAAAAATTACAAGTGAAAGATTGAGGTTGTTTAACCAAAGTTTTAGGTCTAGTGTTATGGTTCGAAGCTTGACGTGGCAAAAAGTCTCTACTTCGTTCATATTCTATAGTTCTAGGTGCGTTCGGCGCAAATTGTCGGGACCGTGTAACTTCCGGTCATGCGGGAGTCATTCTACGCGACTCAACCTGATATCGCTGCTTTGGCGGGAATGGCATCCATTGTTGGTTATGTGTATTTGCTGCAGATTCTCTTCTTGCAGTGTATTGCCGAGCCAATTTGACTAACTTGGAAACGGAATTCACGTTTCGTATTTCTAGGAATTCTCGGATGGGCAAAAGTAATTGAGACAATATGCAATTTACAATATCAATTTCAGCGGCATCAGCATCGTACAGCTGGTATAATTCTACTGTACCCCATATAAATTTTTCTATGTCATCTCTTTCCCTTTGTCTTCGTGAAAACAACTCTGTAGCTAGTTCTGTAAAATCATTATAAGCCGGATATATGTCCATGATTTCATTTTTAAATTCTTCCCAAAGTTCTATGCCATGACGACATCCTACGTTATTCCACCATTGCTTAGCGCATCCAATTAGGCAAGATACTGCTAAAACAACTTTTTTGTTGCTTGGCACTTCATGTAAACGGAAGTGCTCCTCCATGGACTTGACAAATGTCCACGATGACGGACGTTTCGAACCGTCGAACCTTATCTCAGGTAAAGGCCAATTAACATAAGGACTATAGTTAATGGATGGGTTGGCAAATCGTCGTTGTGGCGGTTGAAAATACTCTGTTCTATCGCTTGCTTCTGGCGGAACAGAAAATGGAACCTTACGTTCAAAGTTTCTTCGTTGGTGAACTGACGTAGCATTGTCAGCAAATTTAGGGGTTGTTGTCGTTCCCCTTTTCTCCCGATTATCATCAAGCAGATTCATTAGCACTTCTGCTTCCATCATTACATCTTTCAATCTACCCTTTACTCTTTCTATGTCGGGAGTCATTATGGCGGAATCGGCCATATTGTTAGCAGACATGTTTAGCGGTCTGCCGAAATTTTGAATTTTGGAAATTTTGAAAACCTTTTTTTTTATCTTGAGCAGCGCTCAAAGGTACTGCTATACAACAATACTAAAGCTATAACTAAGCTTTACAAAAATATAAATTTGCTTATAAAAAATTTTTTTTTCTTATCGTCCTACGTACTTGTGTGTCCGGACACTTCTAATCATTACATACGACAATTATCTTAAATATTCAGCAATATCTACGCTGAAACTTCAGTACCTTTGAATAATACACAAAAAATGTTAAGCTACTTGCTCAACAAAAATTTTCGGCTTAAGCTGCCGTTAAATCTACAACTAGTACATACAACTATTGAGCTCAAAAAAATTACTATCTTTGACAATCATACAAAATTTATCCACAAATATATATATACTATCTTTAAATACTGGCGAGTCCCTGTTCGGGCGCCACTTCTTTTATGTGACTCTGAACGCTCCAAACAAATGCTAAATATTTAAAGTTTTATGCTCCGGATAGCTTAGACGGGCGCCAGGCAATAATTAACAAATTGCCAAAATGTAGAATAAGTTGATTTAGGGTTCAAATGCCAGCGAGCGTTCATAAGTAAGAGTCAAAAATGATTCTTAACAAAATAAGAGTTAATATAAAAAAGATCCTTAATTAGCGTTGCTCAAGATAAAAAACTACAGACTCAAAAGTTTGTAACAAAACAAAATAGATTTATTTCCAAAATAATTAACTCACCAAGACATCAATGAAGAAACTAAATTCTGTGCTACACGCACGGTGCTACGCACCTTACTACATCTCTCTGCTCTCTCTACAACTCTGCTCTCAGTGCTCTAGTACTTCTCTCAAGTGCTCTAAGTGACTCGCAGGTCACGGTTTTGACAATGGGCCGGCGCATGCCGGGAAAGACATTTGCATACAATGACGAAGGACGCAAGCTATGACGCAAGAGGGGGCGTCCTTGGCACGCGCTTTAATGGTTACGGTCGGAAGTTCGGAGTTGCGCGTACGCAACTCCTAGAAACTTGGATGTGAGCGCTGTGATGCCGAAAAGGAAATAAAAATCCCCAAAATGATAAATATAACGTAAATTAAACAAAACTGGTTAAGGTAAAGCAAAAGTGAACGATGGGGCATCACAATACTCATGGCATGACTGCTGATTGATATACATGGTCAACAGCACCTTATTAATTAGACTCTTCAATTACATCCTAAACTACTTCTGAGGGCTACATCCATGGTAAATACTCATACCAATCAATAATAGAGATTTTGCTCAGTGGTCAGTAACTAAGTGGAACTAAGTGGTAGAGCACTAATGTGTTATCAAGAAGTCATGGGTTCATATATCACCTTGCTCAAGAGAATTTTTCCTCTATACCCATAACTATTCCAGCACAACATGTGCTAATCTGCGATTGCTTGATATTAAGCAGAATACATCTGATTTACATGGTATTGTTGATAGTTGTATATTACTATCTATATGGTATGTTGATAGTAAACATGTGTAATCAATGCTAATAATATTGAAATAAGTGTAAATAAACTATGAGAATATAGAAATGCATTATTATCACATAAAATGTTATCACCAGCCTAGCTTTTGTTTAATTGTAAGAGTGAAAACAAAATTGACAATTACAACAAAAAAGTTTAACAACAAGATTTTTGAAATTAAGCATTCACTAAAAACAAACAGAAAAAGAGTATTATTTTCATAAACAGGTTAAACCTTTAGCACCTCTTATTAAAAGAGAAAATGAGTTAGTAAGAAATTTAAGTGTCAAAGCTTAGGAACCAGATAGACTAATAGCTTTAATTGTGACAAAGATGATATGCTATATAAAACAGAAAAAAAATAAGAAGGAATAAAAAGCACATCTATTTATATCTAGGAATTCAATTTGTAAACATTCCTTTAAAGTTGATCTTGAATCACATAGCAATCGTGAAATAATAATGATTACCAAAATAATACAAAAGGCAACAATAATGACTACTGCAGAGAGTTCACTTGAACTGTTTTAAGGTAGTAATAGTTATCTCTAAAATCGAAAAAAAACCTGAATATCCACTGTTTTTAAAAAGAAACTATTTTTCATATAACACACAAACTCTTACACAACAACACACTCAGCTTCAATATTCAGGTTCACTAACCACTACACCAGATAGGGTAATAGGATATAACATTACTCATTCTATTAAATTTTCCCTAAAGAATACTAAAATATTAAAACAAATAATAAACACTCTCAGACTTTTACAGATGTATTTTTTTTTAATTTGCAATATATAAGCGTGTATAAAGTTTTAGTACATTTTGAAGAAATGTATTATTCAATAAAATCTAGGAAATTCATAGTTTCAATCTAAAATGCAGCTTTATATAAGACACACAAACATCTAATTAAAATTGCAGTTCTATTTATGGAAATCAGTGTTTGTAAAAACTTACTTTGAATCACTAACCAAATATTTTTGTAATCATTGCACAATAATTATAAATGGTGAAAATTTTGAAAATGCTATTCAAAACAAATTTTAGGTTTCCTACACTTTAATATAGATACAACTGAAAAAATTAAATAACTTTCAGCTACTAAACACAGATATATTAAAAAGCAAAATTAATTTTTCTCACATACCTGAGACAGAATTTCTAATTCATTGAAATAACATAATTTTTCAGATATGGTTTCAGCCGAGTTTACTAGTTTTGTCTGAAATCAAAAGCTCATATGTAAATTTGACTAAATAAATGAAGAAAAAAAGGAAATAATTTAAATAAACAAGCATTCTAAAGCACACTAAATAAAAAATTTAATTGTTTCACACAAAAAATTTAATAACAATAAACTATTCGTTCATATATATTTATAAATTTTTAATTATTCTTTATTCTGTCTCATTACAATCATATCACTTACTATTAAATTAGCCATGGTCATTAACAATGAGGTGGATATATTCCTATTTCAGTATTAGTTTGCCTGGTTCCACATATTATACCAGTGGCTGCAATCTTTTATTATTAGTTGATCAAACAGTGTATCTCAATCTTTAAACAGATCAGCCTTAAAATCCAAATATCTTATTTGTCATGGTAAATAAGTCCTGATATGATTCAGTGCACATGAATGCTTCTGTTATGTCAAAGGAAAGCAAATTCAAAGCTGTAAAATTTCTAAATTTTCAAATATACATTTAGAGATCTAGAACAATTCTTGTTTAATAACCACGATAAATGCTGTTGCAAAATTTCAAAACCTCAAGTCACTAGGAGTGCAACAGGACTATCAGGTGGAACATACATGTGAAAATGCCCTTTGGCTATGACTCATTGCAGTTCACACCTTTCTCTTTTAAATATCATACATACCACTAGCTTATAATATCATCCTTTGTAGATTGACACAAAGGCGATCTAAAGTAGATAGTATTTTAAAAATATATTTACCAGTTATAAGTTGGCTGGTACAGCAGCGATGGAGTTTGTTTCAGCAATGGCACTTTCCTCCAGTTGATTACTGCTCTTAGGATGTAGATGTTGTTACCTCCATTGCTTACCAATCCTTATATGAAGCACAGTTTTTGATGTTTCTGTTAACTTGAAAAATGCAGTTGTATTAGGCACAAGATGGATGATTCCTCACCATTGTGTTTTCTTCTACGTATACATTCCTCTGTCGAGACTGACAATTAATTTAACTGACAATGTGCAACTTCAATATTTTTTGAAGGGCAAACAGCTTCTTTGTG
Source organism: Ryuthela nishihirai (assembly GCA_038380435.1). Lineage (NCBI taxonomy): Eukaryota > Metazoa > Arthropoda > Arachnida > Araneae > Heptathelidae > Ryuthela > Ryuthela nishihirai. The sequence continues at coordinate 34,654,867 of JAWZYU010000026.1, forward strand.
CTTAAACTGGCATAGTATTACTCTCCGTGCATATCCTCAAGACTTAAACCTTAAAACTTTAAACGAAACATTTTAAAAAAAATGACTGTGCAGGCTCCAAGTTGTCTAAGGAGCAACATGTTTCGCTATTTTTCCATGTCATGGCATCATTAGGCTCACCTCGCAAATAGCTGACTCCTCCGCCTATATACCTGTCTCACTTGTTTCATCATCAGCAGTGTAATCTTGCATATTTGTATGCATGCAGTGTTGCTGATGTAATAGAAGATTCCATGCCGAAGGGGTGTAATGTGTGTATTACATACTTTATTTAGATTCGTGTGTATTAATAATTTCTCTTTAAGTCTTGAGGATGTGCATAGTAATACCATGCGAGTTTAAGCACGAAAAAGCTATTTGCGCTTCGAAAAACATTAAAGTTGGACATTGTCAGTTAAGATCTCGACAGAGGAATGCATACGTAGAAGAAAAACACAATGGCGAGGAATCATCCACCTTGTGCCTAATATGACTGCATTTTTCAAGTTAACAAAAACATCAAAAACTGTGCTCCATATAAGGGCTGGTAAGCAATGGAGGTAACAACATCTACAGCCTGAGCAGTAATCAGCTGGAGGAAAGTGCCATTGCTGAAACGTACGCCAACTTATAACTGATAAATATATTTTTAAAATACTATCTACTCTAGATTGCCTTTGTGTCAATCTACAAAAGATGATATTATGGGCTAATGGTATGTATGATATTTAAAAGGGAAAGGTGTGAACTGCAATGAGTCACAACCAAAGGTCATTTCGCATTGTGTTCCACCTGATATCCTGTTGTACTCCTCGTGACTTGAGGTTTTGAAATTTTATAACAGCACTTATTGTGGTTATTAAACAATACCAAAATATCTGTGTGTAGCAATTATTTGTTGTAAAACAATTTTATCTAAATTTTAGTTTTTAGCAATATTTATTCAATATATAGAGTCACAAAAGTCGAAACATTTAATAGTACTATTGTTCATTTTATAATTTTTTCTCTACTACTAATTAAAGCATAAATAATAATAATTGTATTTGGCCATTTTATTATAAATTTTTTATGTTCCTGTAAAGATTTTTCTAATAGTTTGTAGAGTTAGGGGAAAATTGTAAAGGATCAGCAAATAAATTTTATATCTGAAATATAGAGAAAATATTGTCTTGAAGCAGTTGGGATATGACCCCACAATTCCAAGATTACTTGTCAAGTGTGATGCAGTTGAGTAGATCAAAGATCATAACTTCCTCAATTAATAGGTATAAAATTTTTAATATGAAATTGATCAGTATAACTTTTTACTGGAATTAAACTCAAACTAAGTTTTGAAAGTTATTCCACAAATTGCATTACTGTTTGCATAAGAAATATACCACTAATAAACCTAAGTTTTTAACAGAACCTATTCTTGTTCTCATCACAAAAAAAAATACTACAATTTTCATCACAACTTCAACCTTTATAGTTCTTGTTCTATAATCTTTGTTCATTGGAGTCCATATTAGTTTAAGCACACCCAATGGTTGAGTATATTCCACCAGTTTTTTTCTCCTGTCTTTCCATTTCTGATGGTTTTATTATTCTACAATTAGTTTTGTATACTATTTCTATCTTCCTTTACTTTAAAAAAGTGTAACCAAATCAAATACACAGGCCTTTCACTAAAACTGATTTTCACATTCTTGTTAATAGAGTAATAATACCTGTAAAATTGTCCAAAACAAAAAACACTCTAATATTACTTATAGATGAATTCAACCTATTTTTTTACTCATGAGAAACAAAGAAATAATTGTTCACCTCTCAGTACCAACATTTGGTCAAACTGCAGAACGTTAATGAGGACTTCTTGAATTCAGATTGATGTATATTGACTCTAGTGATGATGGAAGTCTGTTTATTGGAGTTCATATTCAACCACTTATATTAGGGTTATCATAGGGTTTCAATTCATACTTTACTAATATTGCATATATTTTGACATAAAAACTACAACATTGTTTTAAGTTCATAACCATTTCTCATATATTAAAATATTTGACAGGTCTGCATGCATAATTTTTTTTAAATCTCTCTGGTAATATTCAATGATAACACAATCACAACTGCAAATGAAAAATGCAGTTTAAAAATTTAGTTCAAAATTCCCTACAAGTATTGTACTTTATTTTTTACAGAATGATATATACTGTAGTACCAAAAGTCATCTGATATTCCTGTAATGTATGGAAAGCAACATTCAGAGCTCCTTAACTTTAAAAATAAACTTTTTATGGAAAAATGTCATAAATTACAGATCTTTGTGATGGTTTACCCATTCACTTTTACTTTTCCTTAACCAGTTTTACTTTATATTATAATTATCATTTTGGGGACTTTTTATCCATCATTTCTCTTTTTTTTTTGTAAAGAGTTGCTTTCATGATGCAATGGATTTTTGGTCAGTCTAGATTTTTGAAATAAACATTACTTGTTTTATAAAATAGATTTGACTTTATTTTTTCTCTTGAGCAGAGTTTGTTAATATTTGATTAAAATCAAAGTTGATTATTTAACTGACAATGAATCATTTCAGTTCTTTTTCTACAGGTAATGCAATTAATAAAAAGGAAATGAACCCTTATTTAATTTATTGGCAAGAGAAATTGCCTGATGTCTGAGCTATCTGGTAACCTTTAACATACTTTTGGAGCATTACACCTTGTTTAAATCTCTTTATATCTCAGTTTTCAACAATATCTGTTTAGCATTTAGAGTTACTGAAACTCAAACATTTATCAACACTTTTATTATACTAATTTTAGAATAATTTTTTCAAAATGAACAAAAACAGAATAATTAGATACTCTGAAAATCATGTTTACTTTCGTCAATGATATGTTTTAATTAATTATTATTTTCATTTTAACTTTTGAAGTAAATTCTTTTGACTAGCAACACTGCTGTCAAATGTTTCAGTTTTCATAACTTTTTAAATATTAAACAAACATTTTTGAAAAACATCTAGAGATTTGAATGAGTTCTTCGTGTCCTGTAATATTTTTCCGAAAAGTGCAAGTTAGGGAGCTTTGAATGCAACTTTCCATTAACATAAAATGGAAGTGTTCACTAACGTTTGATAATCTAGGGTTCTAAATAATACTAACCTGCTCAGCAAGCAAATGTTCACAAGCTTCATGCAAAGCATTTGTTTTATTTGAAACAAAGGTGTATTTCTTCTGCAGTATTTCTAACTGGCTTAATGCAGTAGATACATCATCCAATAGATCTGAACACTGATTACGATACACTGTGAGTTCATCAACATATGCTCTATAAAAAACATTCAGAATATTCAGTTGCTGGAAATGTTCAAAACTGCTTCTTTATATATATATATGAATTACAATATATGTGTAAAGTGAAAATATTTTGAAATCAAAGTATGCTTACTACAGCTCAAGAGTTGTACAATCTAGCCTTTTTTTTATTCATTTCATACATGAAAGAAAAATCAGAAAGTCACTACATTCCTACCTTTAATATAAAAAAAATTATTTCACATTTCTCTAAAGCAATGGTTTTAACCAATGTTCACAAACATACCTAAAAAATTCAGCATAATTTCTGCATATTTGAAATGTAAAATAATGTAAATAATGTAAAATAAATTTCTTTTATTATTTGATACATTTTAAGTGTACAAAATTTTTCTTAAACTTCATGAAAATACTAACACTGAACAATACAGAATATATTACAACTATATCTTATTTAATATACTATAGAAGTTACATTTTTATTTAAGTGTTGGCAATCACAATTACAGTGTTCCTTAGCCAAAAAACAAGTTTGAAAACCCTGCTCTACAGCTTTGTTCCACTTTATTTTTTAAACATAAAATTTCAGATTTTTTTTTCTATTTTAGCTATGGAAAAAAAAGAATCAAGTTACATATGAATATTTTCAAAAAAATCACAATGCCTCCTTGAACAATCCATAAAATTTAGGATATACCTTTTCAGGTTAAAGGAAGGATATGATTGAGCAAAGTTTGCAACAAAATTCCTTTATCAAATCTCCTTTACAAAATGCAATGAATCATTTCATTGTACAATAAATAATAAAATTACACATAAATGTTTATTTGAAAGAAAAAGGTTAATAATAAAAAAGATTTAGATGAAATTAGAGTCTTGTCAAACACATCTGTTTTCTGAACCATGATCTTTCAATATTACTTGGATATTCTTTGGATAATGCATGCTCAAGATGAAATCAAATCTGGATGAAATTCAATATGATTGAAGTTAATTTTCACTACCTCCCAATTAAGAACTATTAAACACTATTCAGCTGATGGTTTTCTGATAAGCTGGTTTATAACAGATTATAATAAGCATTCATAATTTTGTCTGGAAAGTTAAAAAAGAAAGGAATTTTTAAAATTTGCTTACCTATATAAAATATCATCATCTTCAACTAATTTACCTTCAACGTCAGAAAACCAGGAAAGGAACTGTAATGACAAACAATCTATTTTATCAAACAATAATTGACTACTGCCTTTTATGATGTGCAATAAAAATATTTTAGGTACTGGTATTTCATTCAATGTTTAAGGTATAATAAGATCATGTGAAATTAGCCTCCAATAAGAGGCTTCCTACATCAGTAGTATTTTATTAAACTTAATAATATAATTACCAACAATAGTAAATGAACATATAAAGATCATTTTACTTCATTTTCAAAGACTACTATTTCCCCATGGTGATAAAATTTTTCAACTAAGAGACTGAAAAATAAATTGTTCAGTAAAAACTAAAATATGAATAAACAAACATTAGCTTTTTATTGCATCTAAAGCATTTCAAACAAATGGCCATGCAGTGAACAAATTTCTCTGGGCAATAGTGAAGAAGACTGTTACTGCACAACACTGCAGAACCTTATGGAAACCACTGGGAAGAAATGCTCTGGTTTGCTCATAAAGAGAATGATTCTCTTCCATGACAATGCCTGCCACTATACAGCCTTAGCAGCAATGCCTCTTGGAATAGTTCTATTGGGAATTTCTTATCTTTCCCTGCAAACCCCAGATTTGTACTAATTTCTACCTGTATGGTTAATAAGGTTCCACACACAGCAATTGGTTAAATTAGTTTAATTACCACAATAATGCTAATATATAAGCTTTTGACTATGAGCAAGCTACCAAAAAGTTACCAAAAGCTACTAAAAAAAATACCAAAAGTTTTTTAATAAATCCTTCCATGCTGCATTTAGTTGAGCTTCGTCACTAATGCAACATTTTTTGGTTGATGAAGATTAGCATATTCTCTGTAAAGGATAGCTTGAAGTGGGAGAATGGACTGGTAATGATGAATGTTCCTTTGAATAGAGGTTTAGCTCCTTCTAGTATGATTGTAGATGAAAGGACTAGTTGTTTCCTTTAATGTAATATTTCTTTGATGTTCCTTGATTCTTTCTTAACCCTCCCAGGATTCCACCTGAAAAACTAGTCAGTCAACTTTCAGCAATTTTTTCACTCTGATCAGCCAAAAATAAATTACAACTTTTTTGCCAAACAACTAATGAGAGGAATTATGACATGTTATATGCCAAATTAATCAGCATTCAATTCTGTTTTTTCTGAAAATAAAACATTTTACAAAAAAAAAAAGATATTTTATTCTAATAGAGCTTTTATAGAGGCATATAGTAAAAAAATGCATCTGGCAATGCAAATAAAAATTTATTTAAAAAAAACTAATATACAAAAATGATTATAATGCACATGAATGGAAAGGCTATTTATTTCTGATTAATAAAAAAAAAAATTCCTAAAACAAGAAAATTATTCTTGTTTCGTAATTTTTTTTTTTTCAGTACCATACTTTGAGAAAAGTCCAAGCTTTTTGCCAACTGTGCCGAGTCATATCAACAAGTCAAATTTTGAATTAAAAAAACAATCAACAAGTCATGTTATATATACAAAATTAAACAGATTTCATATTAATTTTAATGACTTTTTTACCGTGATATATATTAAAAAAATGGATCAAACTATGCAATTAAGGCTTAATTTCAGAAAATCTGATGAATAAAAATAGTTAAATTTATATATTAAATGAAAATAAATTTCTTCTCAAATAATATAATATTTACCTGAAACAAGATCTTATTTTTTTAATGATTCTTTTGTATATTTGTAGAGTGTGGTATATTTTAACACATTGGCCACCATTATACAAGGCGACTTGGATTGCTCGCATTAACCCTTCCCAGGTCACTGTTGAACATAGATGTTGGAAGAATTTGAAATGAGAGGTCAAGGATGTCAATAGACATTTTTTTTGTACAGCACATGACACTTTGATTTTTTTTTTAATTTTCATTTGAAAATTTTCTTAGATATATCTTTTAAAAATAAGCAATTCAAGTTCGAAAAATAAATGTCACCACTTAGTGTCACTTCACTGAAGACAAAGTGCTGTTATTGCTCCGAAAAGCTTCTGAGTATTCTCCTAAAAACTTTCAACATGCAAATAGTTTGAAGGATAAACTTTGAAATTTTATTGCTGAATGACAGAGAATTTATTTTTAATATTTTCTTTTTTCATTTGATGCATATTTTATTAAACTATAATATAAATAATTTGTTAAAACCATCTGGTTGCCATTTCTTTTTATTCATCAGATTCTTAAAGCCATCTGGTTGCCATTTCTAAAGTATTGCCAATTTGCTTGTTAACCTTCCTCTTTGCTGAGACAACTTTCTGATTTAAGTTCACAAGTTTGTTTTGAACTATTATCAACAAATTTTTCATTAAATTTTCGAAAATCTCTTAAAAATTAACAAAAAAACTGCAGATTTTGGAAGTAATTAAGAAGTACATACAATTTTTCTTTCCCATTTTACACTCCTTTCTGCAATAAACCTACATCAGTATTCCCAGAATTATTTTTATCACTTATCCCTGCATTCTATGTATCTTCTTACTCTTCAGATCAAAACTGGAACTAAAAAAAGTTTTCTTAGAAAGAAGGAAGCAAGCAGAGTTGTTGTTCCAAAGTTCAGTGCAGTATAAAGTACATCATGGTAGCAAGTGCAGTTGAATCTTTGGTTGAGTGCAGTGATATAGTTATTGCTCACACGTGCAGTAAAGTTGGGTTGTTTTACCTCTGAGCAGCACTTTTTTGCACACCATGGGCTAAATGGCCAGGTCACATGGACCCCGAAGGCTCAGAGAAGGTTGGGGGAGGGGACCCACTGGAACAGCTGTTGGGAGACAGATGGTAGCCTCCCGTCAAGGCCATCCAGCGTGTTCTTTAACATGCACAGGGTATGGCTCTCCCGCACACGGGGCCACGGCTTAACGTCCCATCCGACGGACGGTGGCCTTTTCAAGCCCATCGGTGTCCCCTACTGACCGTGGGCAGGGCGGGGAAATTTTGCGGAGATAAATCTCAACACTGACCCAGCTGGGACTCGAACCTGGGAACTACAGATTACGAGCCTGCCGCGCTACCGACTGAGCCACCCCCCGCCCCCCGTGCAGTAAAGTGATTCTATAGTGGATGTTTATAGAAAGAGTTCCTCTCGGATATAGAATAATGTGACCATGATTCTAGTTAGTATTAACCTTCGTTTTCATTTCTGCAAATTTATTTTATTTACACGAATTATCGATTTTTTTTTTTTGTCGGCTGATGTATCAATTTTTTTGGGTTATGCTACATCGGATGGCTGGCTTTACAAGTTGTTGGGGATATTATTTATCATCGCATTAGATTAGATGTTAATATTTCTTTTATTTCTTTCTATTTTTGTAAAAAAATTTTGATCTTGTATCATTTTCTGAAAATGAATGAGGTAATGGATATATAGCAAAAAGGACTTCCTTGACATGGCAAGTTGTTTAAATGGCTGATTTAAATTAAAAATTTCCTCCCAACAAATTGAATTATAAACTTCACTGCATAAAGTTGGTATTTTATTTCTTTTTTGTAATTAAACCTGTTTTCATTTCTGTAGATTAATAAATAGCTTTTCTATTCATGTACACTATAATAATTTCTGTCTATTAGTTGTTTTTTTCATACAAATTTTCATTTATATTGCCAGATGCATTTTTTTACTACATGACTATAAAAGCTCTATTGAAATAAAACTAGTCTTTTTTTTTGTTAACCCTTCCAATATCCACATCATCTGTATATGTTCGCAGAATCCAAAATGAGGGACTGAGGACATATGATTTTTGTTTTTGTTGTACTAAAAATGGATAATTTTTTTTAAAATAAAAATTGGTGTATTTTTTTTATTTATATCTTATTAAAATATATAATTCAGGCTTGAAAAATTATGTTTTGTTTTTTAATTTGATGCATATTTTATTAAACTACAATATAAATAATTTTATAAAGCCATCTGATTGCCATTTCTTAGAAGCACTAAATGGTATTGCCGAGTTGTTTGTTAATGTTCCTATTTGCTGAAGCAACCTTCTGATTTAAGCTCACAAGTCTGATTTGAACTATTATCAACAAACTTTTTCTTAAATTTTCGAAAATCTCCTAAAAATTAATGAAAAAAAAGTGCTATTTTTAAAAACAGTAGATTTTGGAAGAATTACAAAGTACGTACCGCTATTTTTTTTTTTCATTTCACACTCTTTTCTGTCATAAACCTATTTCAGTATTCCCAAGTTATTTTTATCATTTTTCCCAGCATTCTATGCATCTTTCCCGCTCTTAAAATCGAAACTGGAAGTAAACACATTCTTCTTAGAAATTCTGGGCATAGCTGCATTAAATAAGTTATGCTACTACACTGAGGCATTACAAGAGGCAGATGGCTGACACATGCTATCTCCGTTCTGTGTGCTATAAGTTTTTTTACAGTTTTGGTCCAGTATATTGGATACCCTTTGTAAAGTTAGTATTTACTGTTTTTTATATTTAAACCTTAGTTTTCATTTCAGTGTATTTATTTTTGGAAATTGGTGATTGTTTGGCCAATTGATAAGTGTTGATTTTTCCTAGTTATGCTACATCATATGGCAGGCCTACAACTTGTTGCTGTGCATATTTTAATATCGCATTAGGCTATATGTTAATTTTTATTTTATTATTTATTACTTTTCCATTAAAACTTTGATCTGGTATCATCTTCTAAAAATAAATGAGGTCTTGAATATGGAAGCAAATTCATTTCTGTAGATTTATTTTCATTAGTTAGCGATCTTTCGATTGGTTGATTTATCGATCTTTCTCTGTTATGCTAGATTGGAGGCTGGCTTAAAAGTTGTTGCAGATATTTTATTTAACATCCCATTAGGCTATATATAATTTTTCTCTTAGTATTTTTAGTAAAAAAAGTTTTGAGCTTGTACCATTTTCTGAAAATGAATGTCTTGGATATGGAAGCAAACTAGACTTCCTTGTTACGGAAATCAGCCATCATGTGGGAGGTAAATTTCAGAAAAGGATCCCTCCATTAGACTCACGGTGAAAGTTTCACCGCCCCCCCCCCCCCTCTAGAATAATATTTTTTTTAATTACGAGTTTTTATGTTTATATTGAATGGTTTTGAAGGCAACCCCCCCCCCCCCCCCTCAGTACCTTGGCTGTATCACACAGATGATATAACGCTTTTTTTTTCTTTGGTGCACAAACTTTTCTGCATTTAGCTAAGATCACCAAACTTCAACACCCAAAGAGAAAATTTACAATGTTTAGTAAAAAAAAAAAGCCAAGATTTTTTTTTCTATTTCATAACCAGTTCAAAAAATTTCATGAATGTGAGAAGTCCAAGTCATGTTGTATATAACACTGGAAGCGTTTAAAATATACAATATTGAAAAGAATCATTAAAAGAAATAAAAATCATATTTCAGGTTGAATATTATATTATTAGGGAGGAAATTTCCTTTCAATAAATATACAATTTAACTATTTTTATTCATCAGGTTTTCCAAAATGAAGCCTTAATTGTATAGTGCGATCTTTTTTCACCATATCACATTGAAAAAGGCTTATTAAAATCAATAAGCATGTAAATTTGTTTATATTATTTATTTTCATAAAATTCGTAATTAAATTCTGTTTAATTTGGTATATAATATGACCTATTTCCGTTAATTGGTTTTAATTTTTTTTTAATTCTAAAGTTGACTTGTTTACCTAACTCAGCACAATTGGCTAAAAGCTGGAAATTTTTCTCATAGTATGGTACCGAGAAAAAAATTTAAAAACTAGAGAAATATTTACTTGAAACCATAAAAATAATTTTCTTATTATTCAGAAATAAAGTCTTTCCCATGCATATGCATTATAATCATTTCTGTCTATTAGTTTGTTCTTCTTTAAAAAAAAATTGTGTTGCCAGATGCATTTTTTTACTATAAATAATAAATAAATAAATACCCCCTCAAGCAGCTGCTTGCCACAGAGGTCTGACAGGAGCCTGTCATTTTAATATGCCACAGTAGAAGGTCTGTGAGGATGGCGGGACCTCAGCAGAAAAACAGTACACACATCCATGCCTTACCCAGGGCTCGAACCCAGGTCCCGTAGATCAGTATCCAAATGTGCTAACCACTCGGCCACGGGATGGCATAAAACAACACGAACATCCATGCCTTACCCGGGGCTCGAACCCAGGTCCCTTAGATCAGTAGCAAAGCGTGCTAACCACTCGGCCACTACATGACTCTAAAAAAGTTCTATTAAAATAAAACTTATCATCTCTTTTGTTAAATACTTTATTTTCAGAAAATTCAAAATTAAATGCTGATTAATTTGGCATATAACATGCCATAATTCCTTTCATTAGTCATTTGGCAAAAAAGTTATAAAGTTATTTTTTTTTTCATTGATAAGAGTGAAAAAATAGATGGACCTCTGGATGTAAATCAGTTTTTCAGGCTGAACCTAGGAAGGGTTAATGGGATTTTCTTTCAGGTTTATGAAATGGAAAAACACTTTCTTAGCTGCCTCTTTTACTAAACATTAGGAATTTTCTCTTTGGATGTTAAAGTTCGGCAATCTTGGCAAAGTGCCAAAAGGTTTATTTATCAAAGATAAAAAACAAACATATATATCATCAGAGTAACACAGCAAATATATTTGGGGAGAGGGGGGGGGAACTCCTTGCTCAAATTGCCCTTCCACAGGACTGATTTCCATGTCAAGGCAGCCATGTTGCCTCCTATCCAATACATCACTCATTTTCAGGAAATGATGCAAGATCAAAATCCTTTTACTAGAAAATACAGAAATAAAAGAAATATTAACATATAACCTAATGCAATGTTAAATAAAACATCTGCAACAACTTGTAAGCTGACCATCTGATGTATCATAACTCCAAAAGATCGATACATCAGCCAACCAAAAAATTGACAATTTATGGAAATAAAATAAATCTACAGAAATGAAAATGAAGGTTTAATTATAAAAGTCTAAATACTAACTAGTGCATGGTCATATTATCCTATGTGTGAGAAGAATGCTTGCTGTAAACATCCACTATATAGCCACCTGACTGCACATGTGAGCAACAACTAGGTTACTGCACTCAAAAAAACTGCACCTGCTTTGCTGTGATATTATGCTGCAGGCAGCTTCACAACTCTGGTCTTGCTTACTTGCTCTGGCTAAAAACTCTGTTGTTACTTACAGTTTCGATTTTAAGAGTGGGAAAGATGCATAGAAAGCTGGGATAAATGATAAAAATAATTCTAGAAATAATGAAATAGGTTTATGGCAGAGAAGAGTGTAAAGTGGGGGAATAAAATAATGGTAATTACTTCCAAAGTCTTCTGTTTTTAAAAGTAGCAGTTTTTGTTAATTTTCATATTTTTGAAACTTTAAAGAAAAATTTGTTGATAATAGTTCAAATCAAACTTGTGAGCTTAAATCAGAAGGTTGTTTCAGTAAAGAGGAACATTAACAAACAAATCAGAAAACCGTTTAGCACTTCTAAGAAATCGCAATCAGATGGCTTTAACAAATTATTTATATTGTACTTTAATAAAATATGCATCAAATTATAAAAGAAAATATTATTTCTCAAACTTGAATTCTGGATTTTTAAAAGATAATTTAATTTTCAAACAGCAATTTCTAGTTTTAAAAAATGAAGTTTCATGTGTTGCAAAAAAGACATCTATGTTCATCTTAAGCCTCTCATCTTGAATTATGTCAATGTCTATGATCGTCAAGGGCCTTGAAAGGGTTAAATCATGAACGGTTTGCTGAAAATATGAGTTTAGCTTCAAGAGGGATATGAAACCATGATCTCCTGATAATATGCCAGGAGCTGGCTATTTTTTCTGCACTATTGACTATCAGCTTTACCTTGTAGTCATTTGTGGTGCTATCTATGATTACAAGAGAGGACAGTTTAGCTGCCACTGATGGTTTGAAATAAACATTTCAGTATATATAGTCAGCACACCTAACTAGCATTGCACAGTGTAAGGAACTGTTGGTTATTGAGTGTTTGATTAGGTTACCTATGAGTCCTCAGTCGGTAGCACGCCAGGCTCATAATCTGCAGTTCCCAAGTTTGAGTCCCCCCTAGGCCAGTATTGATACTTATCTCCACAAAATTCCCCCCATCTTGCCATCAGTCAGTAGGGCACCAATGGGCTTCGAAAGGCTGTCATCTGTTGGGTGAGAAGTTAAGCTGTGACCCCATATGCAGGAAAGCCATACCCTGTGCATACTATCCTATACATCCTCTCCCCCCCCCCTCAAACCTTCTCTGAGCCCTTGTTGTGGCCTGTCCATTTAGCCTAGTGTGTGAAAAAGTGTCGCTCAGAGGTAAAACAACCTAACCAAACCATTCCTCTAAGTATCACTTCTTTGCACACACTCGGCTAAATGGCCAGGTCACAAGGGCCCAGAGAAGGTTAAAGAAGTGGAACCACTGGATAGCTATTAGGAAACAAATGGGAGCCACCTGTCAAGGACATCCAGCATATTCTTCAGCATGCGCAGGGTATGGTGTTCCTGCACACAAGGCTACTGCTTAACATCCCACCCAACAGACAGTGGCCTTTCCTAGCCCATTAATGTCCCCCTTCTGACTGAGGGCAGGGTGGGGTTTAGTGGAGATAAATCACGACACTGGCCCAAATTGGACTCAAATCTGGAAACTACAGATTATGAGCCTGGCCAGTGTAAGGTTGATTAGTGCAAATTTCAACAGTAGAGAAAAGGCACAGGTAAATCACAGGAAAATCATTACTCAGCAAAAAAAAAAGTTAATTTTTTTTGGTTGAGCACAATGAAAAAAATAGTTTGCCCTCTGGATTCATTTTCACTTTTCTGAATGGACCCTAGAAGGATTGTAAATCTGTGCATATTGTGAAAAAAAAAAAACTATGTAACTGAAGACTAATATATGCTATATAATAGTTTGGCTTCCTAAAGTTTACTATGGTAGTGAAACTTGGACTCTAAGCATGATAACAGGAAACTTGATATTTTTGATTCTATATATTCACTCAATAACAGATGGTTGAGTATGTAAGTAATGAGAAAGTAAGATGAAGGACTCAGCAACAATCTTTAAGCATTATCTTATGTACAGAGAGAGTATATTGATTTGCCCATGTTGCCTGCATGCAGAACTACAAATCAGAAAAAAAAGAGTTATGAACAGTACCTCAGAAAATGAGAGAAACCTAATATAGTGAGCAATGTCAGACAGGATCTTACTAGAACTGGCTTGCAGTGGCCAAATGCAACAGCTGCAGCTTACTACAGACATGTTTGAGTAGTAAATTACAATTTTGTTGAACATCTGTAGCGTCCATCTGTCTGTATTCTTATTAAAAACATGAAAGATGAGGGATCATCTATATTTTTATGCCAAATGATTAAAGAGTATATAAAAATTATAACTTACTTGTTGCGAATTTTCAACTTTAGTATCTTCCATTTTCAGTTCTTTGAAATATGATGATACTTTGCTAAATTTACACTCATCTATGTCAGAAGTTATATCCATAGGTTGTACTAACACCTCATCATCTACAGGAAGCTAAATTATAAAAAAAAAAATTAAAGAAGCACATACCAGAGATATATAACCATAAAATTATTGCTGAATAACAAAAGAATGCCAATTATATCAATTACACAGTGACTAATACATAAATGATATTGGTACTATATAAAATACTTTGAATCCCAATTCCCTTTTAATATACCTTCTATCTTTTAATTCTAAAACATAATATTAAAAAAAAGAAAACATTGATCTTAATGGAATTACAAAAAGTTAACAGAATTATCATTACAGTATTACACAGAAACAAATGAAAACCAATTTTTTTTTCTGATCAATGTGTCCTGCATCCCAAAATATTACATTTATTTTTGCTTGCAAAATCTAGAAAACATTTGCAACAATTAGAAACCTGTTTTAGTCTAAAAAATAGTAACAGTTTCAAAATGACACAATTATGACAAAATTGGAATACTGAAATCGCAGTACACTATTTATCACATACAACTAAATGTGCTTGGTCAAGTGACCAATGGTGCGAAGCTACTAACCATGTATTATGATTGAATGCCTCTAAGTCAGAATGACATCTGGTCACTGCAACAATATCATTCGCACCTCGCACAGTGAAGGGCATCGCTAGCTGGAGTGCTTGTCCTCCCAGATAGGAGTGGCTGCTCCAACAATGAGGCCTCTTGAGAGGAAGCATCACCGGAATTGCTGAGACCACATGATTCCCGCTTCCTGATCCAAGCCTTGCAGGTATGATGTGCAAGCACCAAATCATCCACAGACAAAAATAAACCTCATATTTGGAGTCCAAGAACTTCTGTCATGCTAGCAAACAAGGACAATGTTTGCCCATGACAACACGCATCCTCAACCGTCGCTTTAACAATGGAGACTTTACAGAAACTGAAGTGGGAGGGATGTACTGCCTCATCCACTGTATACTCCTGACTTAACACCATCTAATTTCCAGTCTTTGCAACTGTGCAGAGTTGGATTGACAAGAATCAAAAATCTTCTTTGAAACTGGAATTAAGTAGCTTCCAGAACTTTGGAACAAGTGCATCAAGTTTTTGAGACCTTATGCAAAGGAAATACAATAATATCATGAAACATAAGTATAAAAAAATAACATATTAAGGTGTGTTTTGCTTACCAAATTATACAAAATAAAAAGTATGCTTTATTTGGGTGCTTGCCAATGTAACCTTATTTTTGCACTCCCAAAGTATGACCTCTGATCTCTTCATTGTAGATTATTATATCTCGTTTGAAGGTAGGGGAGCATCAGTGCTCCCTGAGGATGTTGAACATTGAAGGTAATCAGGTTTTTCATTTCACAGCTTGACAGTCCACAAGTTTTTTTAAACGTATTGCAAATTTAATTGTTTTGTATATTATCTTTTTATATATCAAGAAATCAGTTCTTCAGTTAGGTTGATAACCTTATCATTGATGCTG
This sequence comes from Ryuthela nishihirai, assembly GCA_038380435.1. NCBI lineage: Eukaryota > Metazoa > Arthropoda > Arachnida > Araneae > Heptathelidae > Ryuthela > Ryuthela nishihirai. The sequence goes on from JAWZYU010000026.1 coordinate 34,670,372, forward strand.
TGATGGTCTACCCATTCACTTTTACTTTTCCTTAACCAGTTTCACTTTATTTACATTATATTTATCATTTTGGGACTTTTATTTTCAGTTGGCATTAGCATTTCTCCTCATCCAAGTTTGTTAAAGTAGTTGTGCATGTGCAATTCCAACTTTTGATTGACAACCATTAATGCAAGCACGAGGACATGCCCCCTCTTGCATCAAAGCTAGTGCAAGCATAAGTTTATGCAAATGTACTTCCCAGTGTGCAACACACAGTGATGTTAGATCACGGAGTTAGTAGAAGGTAGTGAAGTTTTTAGGTAGATGAGACGATGTTAGTTGAGAAGTTTGTCAGTTTTGGAGACATTGTTTGAAGTGAGCATTAGTATTGTTTAAAAATGTCTTTTATACTTCAAAGATATATAAATATATAACATATTTTCTAATGTCTTCTATGTAACATCTTCTAATCCTTTTATACAGTTAGTATTGTTTGTAAGTGCAGAATCCTAATTCCAATTTCAGTGATATGTTAGGAATTACTGTTTAAATTCTCCTGGGAGTTTTTTCCCAATAAACTAGAACACATCTCTGGTGCATATGGTAATCTTATATTGAAAGCAAATTAAGTTTTTGTGTACTACTTTTTCACTCCTTAAAAGTTTTAATCCAAACTAGCAGATGATGGGAAAATGCAAATAGCAGTATTTTAATAATAATTATACAACAGAAAGTGTATTTGTCTTTTATGCTTTAATTTATAAATTTAGTTTTCTTACATCCTCTGAGAAAAGGGGGCAGATTGTTGCTGTCAGTGCAATATATCTTGACACTCTACCAGTGGAAATAAATTCTACCCTAAAAGCACCACTTGCAACATTCATCAAAAGTTTAGCAATTTGCACATACACACATAAAATCCTCATGCAAGAATTTCCTCTCCAGGAAGGCTTGTCCTGAGCTACAGCTGCTGCATTTGGCTACTGTAGGTCAATTTTAGCATAGTGCCTGTTTGACAATGTCTGACCATCACACCCTATGTCTCCCACTTTTCCTGAAGCCTTTATGCACACTGTTCATAATCCTGTTTGCCAATCTGCAGCCATGCATACAGGAAACATAGTCAAACCAACGCAGTCTTCCTCTGCACAAAATGTTGCCCCAATGAGGTTGACTCCTTCTTCTAACCTCATCATTGCTTACAAAGTCAAACCACCTAATGCTCAAGATACTGTGTATAAGCATCAAGAATAAAAGGTATCAAGTTTCTTGTTATCTTGCTTGCAAAAGGTTCATGTTCCACTATCATAACTAACTTAGAAAGAGCCAAATTATTATATACAGTAATTTTAGTCTTTAGATGTATATAACCTATTCTCCCACACTCTCCATAGATTCCTAAAGGTGCTAGCAACAATTCCTATTCTTTATTTATCTCATGCCAAAAATCACCAGTATCTGTTAAACAGCTCCCAAGAAAATTAAACTGAGACACTTGCTCAAGGGCTCAACTATTCCAAGCAACTGAAGCACCATTTACCTGACCAATTTTTGTCACTTTGGTTTTTTTCTATGTTTATCACCAAACCATGCTATTACCAGTCTCATCAAAAGCCTAATGAAATAATTCATCTCATCAGCATCATTAGCCAACAGGGCCAAATCATCTGCATAATCTAAATCAGAAATTTTGAAATCTCTAGACCATTTAAAGCCAAAATCTTTCCCTTGCAAAGAATTTTGCATAACCTAATTAATAACCAAATAAACGAGAAAAGGAGACATAATGCACCATTGTCTAACTCCACAAGCAATTCTAAACCAATCACTGTAAGATGTACCAATTCTCACACATGACTCAGTGTTATTATAGAAAGTTTTCATTACATTACTAACTTATAAGGTATTCCATATAATCTAACAATCAACCACAAATTATGTCAACCAACAGAGTCAAAAGCATTTTTGTAATCGATAAAGCTAGTAACCACAAGTTTCTGAAACTCTAAACATTTCTCCAAAATCTGCCTATGTTTGATCAATACATCCCCTACTACTTCTGAATCCACACTGTTCATCACACGGTTGTCCATCAATCAAATTCTTAATCCCATTAAGTATAATCATGCAAAGAACTTTACCTGGAACAGAAAGTAAACTAATACCCCTATAATTATCACAAGAACTGCGATCACCTTTTTTAAAATTCAGGATAACTATAGTTCTAGTAAAATCCTTAAGAACATCTTTATCATTAAAAACATTCAAAATTTCAGTCAGCCACATGATAACACAAATGCTCCTAGCTCTAAGCATTTCAGTGATTTCATCCACCCCTGGGGATTTATGCAATTTTAATTTAGAGATAACCAAAGCGACTTTGGAATGTGATATAGAACCACCATTAAAGCCAGTAATGCATCTATCCTCATTACAAACAATGGGAGTAGAAATAATCACATTATTTAGAACATCTCTGAAATGCTCAGCCCACCTGGCCATTACAGAATCCTCACCTTCAACTACCTTGCCATGTTTATCTCTTAATCTCTAACCTGTCCTAACCCTGTGTACCTGGCTGCTCCTTCCCATATAAAATATTAATAATCTGGTAAAAACCCCTGCTGTTGTGCTATCTAATGCTTCCTATGCTTTGTTGCCATGCTATCAAGCCAAAGATTCTTATTAGCTGTTAACTGATCCTTTACACATTTATTAAGCTTGTTGTAATGCTTTGTGTTAGGACTAGTAGGGTGTTAATTAGTACTGTTGTTAGTTAGATTGACTACTAGGGGAGACCCAATTTCGGCTCCCCTGTAGATTTGGTATTTCTAACTGAACTAGCCCATTTGCTGTTAATTTAAATATAATCTATCATATTCATGTGCAACCCATCAGGTGAAATCCATGTATATTTATAAGTGTCCCAGTGTTTGTAGTATGTGTTAGTTATTCATAAACCATTAAGTGTACTTACCTATAGGAGACGTTTTCCATTGCCATTGGAACAGCCAATGCCCAATGTTTCTCCTTCCAGTTTCTGCCTAACTACCATTTACAGATCAATTTTTTAGTCACCTAACATGATGCAAATTAAAACTACCTAAGGATTTGAACTCAAATTATATTTCATCAGTACTAATACAACTGAAAAAGAGTTTTCCAATTATAACTTAAAACATTTGCATTTCCAATTAAAACTGTTTAAGAATTTGAAATGCAAATTGTAATATTTCATTAGTATCAATCCAACTAAAAAGTTTTCAACTTATCAATTAAAACACTTTAAACATTTTTCACCCACCCTGGGTGTAAGGAGTTAACTTATTGTTGAAAATAAAAACTTCCCAACTTTCACTTTCTACCACCAAAACTTCAAATTTCTAGCATAAATACATCTGTAATATTACTTTAAAAATTTTCAAATTTTCCACCATTACAGGGCCCAATTATAGCTTTTGGGAGATTTGGAAAGTGCATGCGAATCATAATAAGCTATGTCCGGATAGTTCCAAGACTGAATTTATTGCACAAGGAATAACTGGCCTGTTCTGTTTTGCACCACAGTAAAGCAGGGTTACTCCCCTACTGTGTGCAAGTTGATATGTTTAGGCCTGCAATTAATCACTGCAATTATGTTATGTGAGACATTTCCACAGGCAGTTTAGCAGTGCCAATGGACAAGCACAGCAAAAACATCGTCAAATAAATCTGAATGTTGTCTGAGAAGTTGAACATCAGCAAAATTGTCTAACATTAAATTTTGCATGAGAATATAGGCAAGAGAAAACTGAATGCCATCGCTACACTGACATTCGGAACATTCAGACAACTGAGACAGAACACCTCTGCAGTATTCTAGAAAGTTCTTTCCAGAACTGGTTCAAAGACCTCCAGAAACACTGGAATCAGTGTACTAATACAGGAGGAAACTATTTCAAAGGAGATCCTTAATACCAGAGTGTAAATACACTGTACTCATGTTTATACTGTCAGGCTTGGAACTTTACAGACATAGGTTGTATTTCATCAATACCTATCAAACCAAAAAAGAATTAATTTATCTTTAGAAACAATTATTTTGTAAAACAAAAAGATCACTTCAGGAAGTTTTTTTAAATTTGTGATCTTTATTCACATCGATTTTTTTTTTCCTTTTGATTGACTATCATCATAGAATTTTCAAATCAGACTTTTTTCTAACAATATCTAAAGTAATTTTTTTCACTTACATTGGCCATCAATAACGCAGTAATATTTGTGTGTTAACATCAATTTTTTATCAGCTATCTGTGTTACAGTTAATTCTTTTATCCACCGAGCTTTTGAATACAGATATCCGTGAATAAAACTGCAGATATCTACATCCATGCAGGGCTCTAACGCCATGCACATTTAGGAAAATATGCCTAAAATACTATTACTTCTGGTGGTTTTTTCTTTTATTTGTGGAAACAAAATTTTATGCTCAGGAATAAGTGTTTATCAATGTATTCCTTACTCAGCATATTCTCAATATATGGCCTCCTCACTTCTAGTAATACAATTCTTAAGGCTAGGGTTCTCAACGTGGGGTAAGCAGTAAAATTTTTTGGGGTACACCATGAGAGCTGTTTCATTGATTACCCAGTAAAATGTTTCTAATTTTATAAGATTTGTTCATTGTTTACATCATTTTTTTATCGATATATGTAATTTATGAATACAAAATTTAATGTGTGTATATATATATATGTTTTATTTTATTCCCATTGTTATGCTATAACTATAGTTTTATCTATCTATACAAAGGGTATGCCAGTTACATACACATTTCCAGGGAGTACGTGAAGCATAAAAGGTTGAGAACCACTGCTTTAGGCTATATTTATAGAATTTTTCAAGAATTTGAGTATTCTTCCTAATGTGATATTGAAACACATTTTTGATTAGTTTAAACTGCATATTTTTTTTATGGAAGTAATTTTAAGAATATGTATAATTCTGGAAAAATTAAATTTTTATCACCATTAGTATCACTAGGAGTAAGGAAATTGAATGTTCTAGTTCCTTAGTACCATAAACTGCAGGTCTGCCAAATTTAACTTCATATCTAGGGAGGGGGGCTAAAAATGATGCTTCATATTTGGTGGAGGTTTAAAATAGAACTTGATATTTCATAATAAACATAATAAAATGAATACCCCCTCAAGCAGCTGCTTGCCACAGAGGTCTGACAGGAGCCTGTCAGTTTATATGCCACAGTAGGAGATCTGAGAGGATGGCAGGACTTCAGTAGAAAAACGACACACACATCCATGCCTATAGGTGTCAATAATGGAATTGACTCATGCACATAAACATATTTTATTTGCACACATTCTTTATGAATGTATTTCCAATTTAGAGAAATCTTAAACTATTATATGGACTTCCAAAATTTATATAAAAAAAACACATGAAAATTCAATGTAATAGAAGTATTTATTTATGCTCATGCTATCAAAATTCTATTAATAAATCATTTTATATTTAAAAATGCATATATTTCTCTTTTCCTTTTAAATAGTCATCAAAGTGGTGAACTAATGGGTAATTCACTATTGGGGAGGGGGGAGTCCACCTTAAACTGAATTTGTGCAAACTGAATTTACGCTTGCCAACAGTTGATTAACCTAGCAAAGATTACGTTACCACGCTTACAGATACTACAATTGGTACTGTCAGTATCTTTTCAATCGCTTTATATTTTAATACAAATCTTATTCATATTTCTCAAATTCAATAAACATCTTCCATGCAACTCACTTCCTTTGGGAAAGGTCTTGAAGTCACAAAACTCTCAAAAACCGCAATACTCTCTTCCTGGCGTGCAGTGAGTGGAGCTAAAGGATCATTATTTTTCTCCCATTCCAATAGCTTTTCTGCAATATGCCTCTTAGGATCCATCACGATAATAAATAAGCTAGAAAACTTTAAACGTTTGCAAACGTTTACATATTTACTATCTATTACTTAGTAATCACACGGCATGCCCAGCCATATTGTCTACACAGCAAAACAAGTTGTTGCCATATAGTGAAAGAAAACGTTGTTTACACGGGAGGTGTAATCAAGTGGTTGAAAGTCCTTGTTTTCTTTTTCGGTTAACAAATCGGGTTTTCTGTCCTATAATTAGAGCTGTAAGTTTTTTTGCGAGCGAATTTCAACTTTTTTCTTAAGTTTCAACGACATTAAACAATTTTTCCATGATTATGTGAATTTAGACATCTTTTACTAAAAATTTGTAATTTATCAGAATATTTTTAATCCAACATTTTTCATTTTTCTCTTCATTTTTCTCCTTTCTGCGAAATTCATGAAAATATTTCGGGAAATAAGGGGTAAGACTACCTCAATGATTTCAACTGATTTGTAGTTGTTGTTTTTTTTCTCATTAGATAATGTTAATTTTCGTAAAATTAAATTAATGATTTTGGCTAATAATTTTTACTATTAAGATTTTTTTTTCATTTTTATGCCTTAAGAACTCTGATAGAGGTGTCACAAGTGTGCTCATATTCATCAAGGGAAAAAAGGCTGAAGAATCACTTGTAATTTTCGAATTGCAATCTGTTGTTTAGAGGTGTACGTGATATTGGTCGAAGCGATCGTTTTCATTCTCCAATGAGCTTTACCATTTGCACAAGCTGATGTTGAAATTGTTCAACACTATAAAGGATGAATATATATATATATACTTAACATATTTTGTGAAGATTTGAGATTTCCAACTGAGCGCTAATGAATTTTGTGACAGGGTTAGTAATCAAGGGTTAAAATTCACAATTAAATATAAAACACTCCTCCCAGAATACAAACTGTATTGTAACAAAATATTGAATGTTTCATCACTCATTCTTAAATAATTTCGAAATTAAAAGATTTTCGAGCTGGGAATGGGAAACTTTCAGAGCAGTGTATTAAAAGCAAAGATTTAAAGGTATCATCGAAGTGTGTAAAAATGCTTCCTTAAAACGTAATCTGAATTAAGTCAAGAGATATGCGCCAGATATTTCCTATCAGATTATATTGTTTGAAAGTTCTTGTATATGAGTACATAAAGTGTAAACGAAATAAACGATTTAGTAGAACTGAGTAATTTTACTCAGTTAAAGCCAAAAATGTGGTCGCACACTCGCAAAAATATACTCCGTTAATATTCGAAAACAATTTCCATTATATTTCAGTGACAAAGAAAACTGCAGATAGATTCAGCGTGGGACAGCTTTTTTAAAAGCGTATAGAATATTCGATCCCAATCATCATTATTGGTTGTTTTTTACTTGTATGGCTCATTTTAAAAAGATAGAAATGATCACAAAAATTTAGAATGCCAAAATGGTTTTCACGTATAAGATTAGAAGTGTTGATCGATCTGTTATTCAAACAACCTATCAGTATAAAACGCCTTGTCAACAGGTGTGTGGTGTAATACACTGGACGAGTGCGAGGATTAGCCCTGAGCCAGTGCTATCATGCGATGGCCGCTTTATTAACGCCGCTCCACATGTACACGTTTTTCTTCACAACACGCAAATGCTACTCCCCAACCCCACCCTATTTGCTGGCATAGCATGTGAACACTAATTGATTTGCCTTCACACAGTCTTTCCACCATTCCAGCATTTCCTCACTGCGCATGCACGTATCAAGACCTCGAGAGGCGGACAGCTGCATTTCACATTTTATTGTCTAGGAACGTGATGCCTTTTCTATCAGCCAAAAAACGCAAGGCTCTTGCTAGGACATTATTAATCAATGAAATGCAGAAAGAGGGAACTGCAGAGAAAAGAAAAATGTGGGTAAAGAAGTAGTTATTGAACAAAGTCACGTGTATTTATTAAAAGAACTTCAAGGGAACAATCTCAATGACTTTCGAAATTATTTAAGAATGAGCGATGAAACATTCAATATTCTATTACAATACAGTTTGTATTCTGAGTAGGAGTGTTTTATATTTAATTGTGAATTTTAACCCTTGATTACTAACCCTGTCACAAAATTCATTAGCGCTCAGTGGGAAATCTCAAATCTTCACAAAATATGTTAACTATATATATATATATTCATCCTTTATAGTGTTGAACAATTTTAGCATCAGCTTGTGCTAATGGTAAAGCTCATTGGAGAATTGAAAACGATCGCTTCGACCAATATCACGTACACCTCCAAACAACAGATTGCAATTCGAAAATTACAAATGATTCTTCAGCCTTTTTTCCCTTGATGAATTTGAGCACACTTGTGACACCTCTATCAGAGTTCTTAAGGCATAAAAATAAAAAAAAAATCTTAATAGTAAAAATTATTAGCCAAAATCATTAATTTAATTTTACGAAATTAACATTATCTAATGAGAAAAAAACAACAACTACAAATCAGTTGAAATCATTGAGGTAGTCTTACCCCTTATTTCCCGAAATATTTTCATAAATTTCGCAGAAAGGAGAAAAATGAAGAGAAAAATGAAAAATGTTGGATTAAAAATATTCTGATAAATTACAAATTTTTAGTAAAAGATGTCTAAATTCACATAATCATGGAAAAATTGTTTAATGTCGCTGAAACTTAAGAAAAAAGTTGAAATTCGCTCGCAAAAAACTTACAGCTCTAATTATAAGACAGAAAACCCGATTTGTTAACCGAAAAAGAAAACAAGGACTTTAAACCACTTGATTACACCTCCCGTGTAAACGACGTTTTCTTTAACTATATGGCAACAACTTGTTTTGCTGTGTATGTGATGCCCCATCGTTCACTTTTGCTTTACCTTAACCAGTTTTGTTTAATTTACGTTATATTTATCATTTTGGGGATTTTTATTTCCTTTTCGGCATCACAGCACTCGTTTTCAAGTTTCTAGGAGTTGCGTACGCGCAACTCCGAACTTCCGACCGTAACCGTTAAAGCGCGTGCCAAGGACACGCCCCCTCTTGCGTCATAGCTTGCGTCGTTCGTCATTGTATGCAAATGTCTTTCCCGGCATGCGCCGGCCCATTGTCAAAACCGTGACCTGCGAGTCACTTGAGAGCACTTGAGAGAGAGTTGTAGAGAGAGCAGAGAGATGTAGTAAGGTGCATAGCACCGTGCGTGTAGCACAAGAATTAAGTTTCTTCATTGATGTCTTGGTGAGTTAATTATTTTGGAAATAAATCTATTTTGTTTTGTTATAAACTTTTGAGTCTGTAGTTTTTTATCTTGAGCAACGCTAATTAAGGATCTTTTTTTACATTAATTCTAATTAGACGACAATCATTTTTGATTCTTACTTATGAACGCTCGCTGGCATTTGAACCCTAAATCAACTTATTCTACATTTTGGCAATTTGTTAATTATTGCCTGGCGCCCGTCTAAGCTATCCAGAGCATAAAACTTTAAGTATTTTGCAATTGTTTTGGAGCGTTACGTGTAGACAATATGGCTGGGCATGTCGTGTGATTACTAAGTAATAGATAGTAAATATGTAAACGTTTGCAAACGTTTAAAGTTTTCTAGCTTATTTATTATCGTGATGGATCCTAAGAGGCATATTGCAGAAAAGCTATTGGAATGGGAGAAAATAATGATCCTTTAGCTCCACTCACTGCACGCCAGGAAGAGAGTATTGCGGTTTTTGAGAGTTTTGTGACTTCAAGACCTTTCCCAAAGGAAGTGAGTTGCATGGAAGATGTTTATTGAATTTGAGAAATATGGAATAAGATTTGTATTAAAATATAAAGCGATTGAAAAGATACTGACAGTACCAATTGTAGTATCTGTAAGCGTGGTAACGTAATCTTTGCTAGGTTAATCAACTGTTGGCAAGCGTAAATTCAGTTTGCACAAATTCAGTTTAAGGTGGACTCCCCCCTCCCCAATAGTGAATTACCCATTAGTTCACCACTTTGATGACTATTTAAAAGGAAAAGAGAAATATATGCATTTTTAAATATAAAATGATTTATTAATAGAATTTTGATAGCATGAGCATAAATAAATACTTCTATTACATTGAATTTTCATGTGATTTCTTTTATATAAATTTTGGAAGTCCATATAATAGTTTAAGATTTCTCTAAATTGGAAATACATTCATAAAGAATGTGTGCAAATAAAATATGTTTATGTGCATGAGTCAATTCCATTATTGACACCTATAGGCATGGATGTGTGTGTCGTTTTTCTACTGAAGTCCTGCCATCCTCTCAGATCTCCTACTGTGGCATATAAACTGACAGGCTCCTGTCAGACCTCTGTGGCAAGCAGCTGCTTGAGGGGGTATTCATTTTATTATATTTATTATGAAATATCAAGTTCTATTTTAAACCTCCACCAAATATGAAGCATCATTTTTAGCCCCCCTCCCTAGATATGAAGTTAAATTTGGCAGACCTGCAGTTTATGGTACTAAGGAACTAGAACATTCAATTTCCATACTCCTAGTGATACTAATGGTGATAAAAATTTAATTTTTCCAGAATTATACATATTCTTAAAATTACTTCCATAAAAAAATATGCAGTTTAAACTAATCAAAAATGTGTTTCAATATCACATTAGGAAGAATACTCAAATTCTTGAAAAATTCTATAAATATAGCCTAAAGCAGTGGTTCTCAACCTTTTATGCTTCACGTACCCCCTGGAAATGTATGTAACTGGCATACCCTTTGTATAGATAGATAAAACTATAGTTATAGCATAACAATGGGAATAAAATAAAACATATATACACACACATTAAATTTTGTATTCATAAATTACATATATCGATAAAAAAAGACATAAACAATGAACAAATCTTATAAAATTATAAACATTTTACTGGGTAATCAATGAAACAGCTGTCATGGTGTACCCCAAATAATTTTACTGCTTACCCCACGTTGAGAACCCCTAGCCTTAAGAATTGTATTACTAGAAGTGAGGAGGCCATATATTGAGAATATGCTGAGTAAGGAATACAATGATAAACACTTATTCCTGAGCATAAAATTTTGTTTCCTCGAATAAAAGAAAAAACCACCAGAAGTAATAGTATTTTAGGCATATTTTCCTAAATATGCATGGCGTTAGAGCCCTGCATGGATGTAGGTATCTGCAGTTTTATTCACTGATATCTGTATTCAAAAGCTCGGTGGATAAAAAATTTAACTTTAACACAGAAAGCTGATAAAAATTTGATGTTAACACGGATGGTGGATAAAGTCATGGAGGGGACCCACTGCACAAATGTTAGGAGACGGATGATAGTCTGCCGTCAAGGCCAACCAGTGTGTTCTTTAACAATGGGTTATTTTATCTCTGAGCGGCACTATGGCTAAATGCACATGGGCTAAATGGCAAGGTCGCAAAGACCCCAAAGTCTCAGAGAGAGTTGTGCAGGGGTCCCACTGCTCAGATGTTAGGAGACAGATGGTTCTACCGTCAAGGCGATCCAGCGTCTTTACTCTTGGGTTGTTTTACCTCTGTGCAGCACTTTTTCTTCATAAAAAGGGCAGGTCGCAGGGAACCCCGAGAACCCAGAGAAGGTTGGGAGACCAAACTCACTGGAAAAGCTGGTGGGAGACCAATTATAGCCTTCTGTCAAAGACATCCAATGTTCTTCAAGTTGCCCATGGTGCAACGATATATCCCATCTGATGGAAAGTGGCTTTTCCAAGCCCATTGGTGTCCCCTACTGACCGTTGACAGAGTGGGGAGTTTTGCAGAGAAAGATTTGAACACTGGTCCAGCTAAAACTCGAACCTAGGAACTTTAGATTTCGAGCCTAGCACGCTACCGACTGAGCCACCTCCGCCTCTCTGGTGACAGCATTTGTGGAATTTCTTTATAGAGACAGAAGGGGAGCTTTACTATCTGTTATGAAGACAGTTTTTTTTTATTCCTTGTCCATAATAGAACATGTTCTGTGATTATCTCCTTTGTCGAAGAAGGCTCTAGCAGCAGCTTTTTTTCTTCTAGATTAAAAGCTCCATCTGTGAAAATGTTCATGTTTTCCATAAAGTATTTCCAGATGTCTTTCTACAAGCTGCAGAATGTCTTCCTGCACGTAACTTTTTTTGTGTATTGTGATATCTGTATTTACGTCTGGGTTTTCTGTTATACAAGGCTCGAGACCTATATAGGAAGCAGCTGCTTGAGGGGATATTTATTTATCTATTTGTTTTAATATCTGTTTTCTGAAATTTTTACTGCAGATTTTTAATTTTTTTTTCATTGATTTTTGTGAAAATTGAATGTTTTTTTGTGTTTCGCTGTGAATCTTAGACAATTCTTTTGAAGTTGTCCTTGCAATCTGATTTTTATAGTGGGGATGATCTACGGGACCTGGGTTCGAGCCCCGGGTAAGGCATGGATATTCGTGTTGTTTTCTGCTGAGGTCCTGCCATCCTCTCAGATCTTCTACTGTGGCATATAAACTGACAGGCTCCTGTCAGACCTCTGTGGCAAGCAGCTGCTCGAGGGGGTATTTATTTTTTTTATTATGTCAGTCTCTGCCAGAAGCGAAAGGATAAGTTTGAAAGTCCAATGCACAATTTTAAAATTGCATTTTTAATGCAACTTTTAATTTTTTAGTTTATTTGCAGTTCATTTTTCTGCTGAGATCCTGTCATCTACACAGACTTTGTATATGGCATATAAACTGACAGGTTCCTGTCAGACCTCTGTGGCAAGCAGCTGCTTGAGGGGGTATTTATTTATTTTTTTTTTTCCTCACTAAAAACACATATCCTCAAAAACTTTGATAAATGACTTACAAACATCGAGCACAATTTCGCCTTTTCTGGAGTCGTGTTTTAGGTAGCCCAGGACATTGGGCACGTAACAAGCTTTAATTTGAGATATGATTCGTTAAAGTCGAACCCCATGAAAATTTGCCCCCCCCCCCCCCATTATCAGGAGCAGAATAATGGGAAAAAATTTCCAAATATTTATGACCGCATTATAAGAGCTTTCAATTGACACCTAACTCGTAACTCTAGGCCCTCGCATTGGAAAGATAGAGTAGAAACACTTTCACGTTTACTTTTTTTAGGGGGAAAAAAGCACAGGGTTCAAATTTTCATAGCCTACAACTTTCCCCATATCACAAAAAATCATTTGACGTATCACTTGTTACTTTGGGTCTTGGCATTGTGCAGATATAGCTTAACAATAGTTTTCACATTTCCCCATTTTTAGGAGGTTAAGGAAGCACTAGGGTCAATTTTTTATAGCCTACGACACTCCCCGCATCACAAGCTTTCATATGTTGGAACAACATTTTGTCAAATTCACCAACCGACAAATTTCAAAGCCAAAGGCAATAAGAACATAGCTAATAATAAAAAATATAGGACGTGAGAGGATTAACTTGAAGAACAAATGATTAGATATCATGGGCACTTTGTATCATCAGTGTCGTGTCCAAGAGTGGAGTCCTCTCTTCAAGGCTAGAATTAACATATCTGAGGTAGTCCTCGAAAATCTGACTCGGGTACATTAACATGACACTGAGCACGTCAACCCCTTTCTGTTGTAAGATTCTTGGTTCGCCATTGTACCTCATAAAAAGATTATTACACTAAAACTACTTTATGATCAAATGCAATATGAAAAAAATATTTACAAATACATTAGTAATAATTTTCTAACATTTTAACTTATCTCTATTATTAGAAGATATTATTGCAATGACTTCGTTTTCAAGAAATTAGTGAAATGAATCGAGAACTTTCACAATTTACTGAGTTACAACTAGTCTTAAATGATTATACTTTTAGTATATTTTTATATTTTTTCCTATAACTGTTTTGTTGTGTATGTTCTTTTTATTATGCACATATAAGCATTAGAATATACTATTATTGCAAAGATGAGCAGTAATAGTCATTGAAGGAAGTTAGAAATCACTTCAGCGAATGCCATCTTTCCGACGGTGTCGATGAGAAGGTGAGCAACAGTGAATAGGTTTGTTGCCGAAGTAGTATATCAAAATCAATTTGTGTTTATACGGAGTGAAAATCGGGCACTATGAAATATATTTCGCTGTCAGACATAGAATGGTAAAGTTAAAAATGGTACTTATCCTTTCATTGGGGATCTAGAGAATTGCCAGAAATAGTATCACTATACGCTTGCTCAGTAAACGTGTTATAAAAATTAGCTTAGATAAATCGGAACAAAAATTTCCAAGGTTTCTTACGATATAGTTATTTAGTAAACAACACATAACTGGGATTGGGCAATAATAAGATCTCCCAATTATACAATTCTATCTATAAACAATATCTATATCTAATCTAATAACAGTATACATACAAAAAAAAGCATGATAAAAAATGTATCGAAAACCAAATTACTTTTGATAATGTTTTCTTCATAGTCATCGCCATACTAATGGTGTTTATTGTGTTCAATTGGTTTGCAACAGGAAGCTGAAGGCCGTTTATTGCATTCAATTTGTTTGCAGCGGGAAGCTGATTAGCGTTTATTGCATTCAATTAGTTTGCAACAGAAAGCTGATTCATGGTTTCGCTGGATCATGCCTGTAGGTCTAGCAGATCTTGGAGTGTAAGAAATGGTATTGAAGGGAGGGGAGCAACTGGGACCATTGCCTCCATCTTCATTAATTTGTGCTTGCTGAGGAGAGAAATTTAGATTTCTGTGTGATGCGATGCCAAAGGTTTGCGCAGTGTGGCAAGATTTTCTATACACTCCCAGCTCGATTTGCTTGGTAGATTGGAGCTTCTATTTTTTATACAGAGTAATATTACAGGGAAACTCGAAAGTATTTTTTTAAAAAGAAAAGTTATTTTCTTCAAATTAACCAAAATTAAGAAAACTCTTTTACTTTTTCAATGAAAATATTTAGATTTTACGCATATATTATCTATTATTTTTTCATTTTATTCATGACAATTTTAAGGGAATCATTGCTTCCCGTTTTCATGGTCACTTCGATATTGTTACTGTAGCAGCTTTTTTTTTTTCCTACCCTGCAACAACACAGGGTCCATATACACCAACAGTAACCATATACACCAACAGGAATGGAATAATGACTCTGAGCTTGATTATAGATTCTGAATTTTTGTATTGAGGGAATATCTTCTATTATGTTTTCCGTTTGTGGGTTGATAGCTTCAAGGATATGTCTGAACAGCTGGTGGATAATCCTGATCTGAGGTCATTGTAGGTACCTGAACTTTTGCTTTTATGGGCATCGTCAAACCTATGTTGGTGGACAACTTCCAGTGTAGATGGCTTCAGCCTTTGGTAGTGGGGGAATGTGTCTTTGCTCCATGCCTACGATTACGGGACAGGTTTGATATTGTCGGTATTCCCTCTCTCAATAAACGTAATTTCTTTAAACATCCCACTAACCATTTTCTCCCCATAGGTAGTTGGAATGTGAGGACTCTGCACAGAGATTATTTTCTTGATGTCCTCACCCAATAATTCCACCATTATAACCTTCATATTCTATGTTTGCAAGAGGGTTGAAAAGATTGGAAGTGTACGGCTGTGTTCTGGGAACCATCAATATCATCATCCTGTTCTTGAGAATCTGATCCAACATATTTGAAGGACTTTTCAATAAAGTTGGGTCAACACTCTGGAAGCGTGTGACTCGATATTCTCAGTGGGGCAGTGGATTAAGAGTGCACCTTTATTAAATATATATGTAGCTAATGTGAAGTGTTGTTCATTAAACATAATATTTAATCAAGAGAGGCTGAGTTGATGGTGTTATTATTGAGTACGATAACTACTGTGTGATTAAGGTCCAGTAAAGACATTCGGCTATTAGATCTCTCAAATAAAAAAAAGAGATCTTGACATCTATTCCAATTCTTTGTAATAAAGAAAGATGCATTACTGACTTTAATGTTTGTCCTATATCACAGTCTGAAGTCATTATAGCTATTTCTAAACTTAAACCTATAAATTGCCAGGGGTAGATGGAATTAGTACTTAAATGATTAGAGCTGGGAGTGTTTCAATTACAACTGGCTAATTGAAATTTTGAATATCTTTTATGATAAAGGCATTGTTCCTAAGGATTTTACCACAGCTATTATTATCCCTATTTTTAAAAAGGTTGATCACAGTTCTTGTGATAATTATAGGGGTATCAGCCTACTTTCTGTTCCAGTTAAAGTTCTTTTCCTGATTGAGCTTAATTAGAATTAAGAATCTGGTTGACAGACAATTGCGTGATGAGCAATGTGGATTCAGAAGTGGTAAGGGATGTATATATCAGATATTTTCACTCAAGCAGCTTCTTGAGAAATGTTTAGAGTTTCAGAAACTTTTGGTATAAATAAATTAAAACTTGGACTCTGCAAACAATTTTTTAATAAATTATGGTTGATCGTGAGATCATATGGTATACCAGACAAGTTAGTTAACATAATGAAAGCTCTCTATAATAACACTGAGTCGTGTGTGAGTGTTGGTAATGCTTGTAGCAATTGGTTTAGCATTACTTCTGGTGTTTGACAAGGGTACATTTTGTCTCCTTTTCTTCTTAGTTTGCTTGTTGATTACAGCACGCAGAATTCTATGAAAGGGAAAGATTTTAGCGCTAAATGGTGTGGAGATCTGAAAATTTAGATTATGCTTATGATTTAGCTCTTTTTGGCAAATGATGTTGATGAGATGAACTCTTGCATTCGAGCTGTTGATGAGACTGATAGTAGAGTAGGTTTGGTGATAAACAGAGAAAACTAAAGAGATAGTAATTAGTCAGGCAGGTTGCGGTTCAATTAATCTGAATAGTTGAAGTCTTAGCGAGTGCCTCAGTTTAATTATCTTGGGAGCTATTTAAAAGATACTAGTGATATGCGGCATGACATAAACAGAAGATTAGGGAGTGATGCTGGGGCTTTTAAGAATTTGTTGAGAGGTTGAAGAAATAGGCATATACACCTAAAGACTAAAATTAGACTTTAAAATTGTTTATATCTTTCTAGGGTTAGTTATGGTAGTGAAACTTGTACTCTGCAAACAAGATAGCAGGAAACTTGATGCTTCAGATTCTAGATACTTATGCAGTATCTTGGGTATTGGGTGGTTCAACTTTGTAAGTAATGAGAGGTTAGGCAAAGGAGTCGGCAACCTCCTTTAAACAGCATATTGTACAGAGAGAGACTCTGTTGGTTTGACCATATTGCCAGTATGGATAATTATAGATTAGCAAATAGGGTTATGAACAGTGTACCTAAAGGCCTCAGAAAGAGGGGGAGACCTAGGATGTAGTGGACAGAAAATGTCAAACAGGACCTTGTTAAAATTGTTGTGCAGTGGTCAAATGTAGCCCATGATAGATAAGTTTGGAGAACTAAATTGCATAATCTGAATGAACCTCCATAGTCCATGGATGCTTGAGGATGATGATGATTTGTAATTGCTTTTCGCCAGCCGTGATCTGGAAAATAAAATAAAAACAATGGGAAGAAATGAAATGCAATCGAACACACAGAATGTAACAGGGGAGGCCATGTGACTGGATTTCCAATGCAGTATAACAGTAGTATAACTAATACTTGTTTCATCTTTCACAAATGTTTAAGTATGAATTATCAGCTGACTAATACTTGTTTCATCTTTCATAAATGGTAAAATATGAATTATCATCTGACTAATACTTGTTTCATCTTTCATAAACGTTAAAATATGAATTATTAGGCTGACTAATATTTGTTTCAGCTTTCACAAATATTTAAGTATGAATTATCAGCTGACTAATACTTGTTTCATCTTTCATAAATGATAAAATATGAATTATCAGCTGACTAATACTTGTTTCATCTTTCATAAATGTTAAAATATGAATTATTAGCTGACTAATACTTGTTTCATCTGTCACAAATATTTAAGTATGAATTATCAGCTGACTAATACTTGTTTCAGCTTTCACAAATATTTAAGTATGAATTATCAGCTGACTAATAATTGTTTCATCTTTCATAAATGTTTACGTATGAATTATCAGCTGACTAATACTTGTTTTATCTTTCATAAATATTAAAGTATGAATTATCAGCTGACTAATACTTGTTTCATGTTCCATAAATGTTAAAATATGAATTATAAGCTGAACAATTCATGTTTTGTCTTTCACAAATATTTAAGTATGAATTATCAGCTGACTAATACTTGTTTCATCTTTCATAAATGTTGAAATATGAATTATTAACTAACATATTTGTTTCTTTCATAAACGTTAAAATATGAATTATTTGCTGACTAATACTTGTTTCATCTGTCATAAATATTTAAGTATGAATTATCAGCTGACTAATACTTGTTTCAGCTTTCACAAATATTTAAGTATGAATTATCAGCTGACTGATACTTGTTTCATCTTTCATAAATGTTTGCGTATGAATTATCAGCTGACTAATATTTGTTTCATGTTTCATAAATGTTAAAATATGAATTATAAGCTGAACAATTCATGTTTTGTCTTTCACAAATATTTAAGTATGAATTATCAGCTGACTAGTACTTGTTTCATCTTTCATAAATGTTAAAATACGAATTATCAGCTGACTAAGACTTATTTCGTTGTATAATGGGAGTTAAATTCGAAATTTGGCGCCTTGTTGAATAAGCTTTTTATATAAAACTGCAACCAGGGGCGTAGCTAAGGGGGGATGGGGGGCGGGGAGGCGCCCCCCCCCCCCCCCCTCCAAAAAAAAAGGTAACTCGGAGTTGGCAAAATTCGACGCGACTTCGTAAAATCTAGGTGAGTTGTGAAAATTGGTAATCTTGTTTTTTATTTTTTTAGAAAATTAAGGGGAATTAGCAAAATCAGGAAAACTTGGGAAAATCTAGGGTAGTTGTCAAAATCGAGGCAATTTGGGAAATCTAGGGTAGGTGGGAAAATCGAGACAGCAAAATCTAGAGCAGTTGGCAAAATTCGAACACTTTGTAAAATACAGGTGAGTTGGCAAAATCTTGGGAAATTGGCAAAATTCGGAGTGACTTGGTAAAATCTTGGGAAGTTGGCAAAATTCGGAGTGACTCGGCAATATCTTGAAGAGTTGACAAAATTCTGGTGATATATAAAAATTGGGATTTTTTTCTGTAAAATTATGGCGAGTTGGCAAAATCTTGGAGAGTTGGGAAAATTCTGAGTGACTTTGCAAAAATTAGGTGAGATGTAAAAATTGTTTCTCTTTTTCTGTAAAATTATGACGAGTTGGCAAAATTTGATTAAACTTGGCAAAATCTAGGGGCAGTTGACAAAATTCGGAGTAATTTAGCAAAATCTTCGGGAGTTGGCAAGATCATGGATTTCTCTCCCCACTGTCCCCCACAAATCAGTCTTTCGCTACCCCTCTGACTGCAACCGAAATAAAATTAACGTTTTGCATAAAATCCATCCGGATCTCAATTGGCAACAATATTCGTTCAAAATATCTGAATACTGTGGAAATTTCAATATTTAACAATAGCAACGTCAGTCATGAGAATACATCAGAAATCAGCGGAAATTTATTAAGTATAATTTAATATGTAATCATCAACCAGCATGTATTTAAACCATTTTGAAAAAAAATTCAGTCTACCTTGTAAAATTCTGTGTAATTATCTGAAATATTCATGATTTTTATTAAATGTTTAAGGACACATAGTTGCTGTTAATTTGTACCACTTTGGCCACTCTTTAAGTGGTAGAATAAATTGTATAAATAACTGGAAACTAATCGATTCCTTTGGTACATCTTTTTTTTTTTATAGTCAAATAGAAGTCACTTCGTCTTCTATTTGACCTTCATTGTGACACCGAATCTCATCAATACTCTGATTTCTGAATCCTACTGCATGAAATAACTGTATTCCCCATTTATTTTTTTAGCTTTCCAGCAGAGATACATCAAAATATGACTTTTCTCCTCAAAGAACCCATTTCATCCAAAATTTGATAAAATTACTGAGATTTACTATTCATAATTCCCTCTAGAACCAGTCGTTAAATATATTTGCCTTTGACCTCAAAATTCAACCAAGTTTCAATAACATATCCAAGATCTACCACCCAAAATACTCCCAGGAACCAATTTTCGGGTTTCTAATATCGATAGGTAGCCGTCCCATGGTCGAGTGGTTAGCATGCTTGGCTACTGATCTACGGGACCTGGGTTCGAGCCCCGGGTAAGGCATGGATGTATGTGTCGTTTTTCTGCTGAGGTCCTGCCATCCTCTCAGACCTTCTACTATGGCATATAAACTGGCAGGCTCCTGTCAGACCTCTGTGGCAAGCAGCTGCTTGAGGGGGTATTTATTTATTTTTTTTAATATCGATAGATCCAAGTTTAATGTTTGACATTAAAGCATCCTCTAGATCAGAAATTTCATAGCGTTTCCGACATCTACACAACGTTTCCCAGTCTCAAGTTAGTTGGATCAAGGTTTGGGCTGTCTTTGACCCTGAAGGACACGTTGGAGGTCAAATTTCGGATTTTCTCCTAATATCTGTGATCCGGAAAACCTCTATGTGCAAATTTTTCAAAACTCTACCAATTCTGAATCAGTGTTAGAAATACTGTGATCTCCTGTCAGTCAGTCAGACATCAATCGCAAACAGTCATCACATTAGATGCCTATAAACAGTTCGTGCACCTATTTTAAGGTGTATAGGAGCGGGAATGGCTCAGAAGGTAGCGCACAAGGCTCATAATCTGCATTTCCTGGGTTCGAGTCCCAGTTGGGAAAACTTTGAGATTTATCTCCGGAAAATTTCCCATCCTGCCAAGGTCAGTAGGGGACACCGATGGGCTAGGAAAGGCTTCCGTCAGTCGGTTGATATGTTAACCCGTGGCTCCGTGTACGGGAGGGTCATACTCTATGCACTTACGTTAAAGAACACGTGGTATGGCCTTAACAGGAGGTTACTATCTGTCTCCTAAGAGCTGTTTCAGTGGGTTTTCTCTCCCAACCTTCTCTGAGCCTTAAGGGTGCTTGTGACGACCACTTTGCCCATTGCGTGCAAAAAAAGTGCTGCTCGGAGGAAAAACAATGCCAATTTTTCTATTCTTTTTTAAATAACGTGAAGGACGGGGATAACGTGTAAGCTTTTGGCTTGTGTTAGTTTCTCGTACACTATACAAACACAAAAGGACATGCCTGCTGGACAGTAGTTGTTTCTCTAGCCATTAGGCCAAGTAGGCTTAGTAGCTTGACAGCTTTTCCATGTGGAAGGTGTGAGCAGGAGCGTAGATATCGTGGATGGAGTGAGCTGGGGGCGTAGATATTGGAAAATGTGTGAGTAGGGTCATATATATTGGGGAAGGCTCCCCTCCCCCACCGTAAACAAATCAGAGTTGGCAAAATTCGAAGCGACTTGGTAAAATTCAGGTGTGTTTCGAAAATTGGGATTTTTTTTCTGTAAAATTAACGGAAGGTGGCAAGATTTGATGCTCATTTTTAAAACTTAAGTGAGGTGTAAAAATTTTGATTTTTTTTTTGTGAAATTATGGCAGGTTGGCAAAATCTTGGAGAGCTGCACCCCCCCCCCCCACAACTAATCCTGACAGGAGACATAATTAAATTTATGAAAAGTAATTATTTTCTCACTTAGTTGAAAAAATTTTTTCTCGAGAGGGAAATTTTCGTTCTGCCCCCCCCCCCACCTCCGCCGCACACCATAGTGTCCCTTCGCTATGCTCCTGGGTGTGAGCTTAGCTTGGAAACTCAGTCGGTATTTTCTTTTCGCAATAAAACCATAATAGTTTTTTTCAACATCAGTCACTCGCCCCCGATATTTTCGCAAGCACTAATCTGTCAGGTATGAACTTTCTCACAAATTATTGCATGCATTCCTTTATGACATCATGGGTTGCATTAAAAATTCGATTCTCTATCTTTGAAACACTAGAATTCCTCTGGAGGGATACTTTCAGTTTTTCGCTTAAAGGAGCAGACGAATTTGAATGGGAAATTTACCAGTTGTGTAATAAATTGTGATGGGCTTTTATAAAGAATCTTCAGTCACAATTTCCCACGAATGGTTTATTTTGGGAGAGAGCTTCGAAGCTAGTTTCCCTTTGACAAAATTCACTAATTCCTCCACTTTTGGACATGAGATCATATATTAACAAATTTCCAAATGTTGCAAAGAAATTTTGCAGCACAATTTTTTTCTTCATATCATGTAATCAAAATACTGTATACTTTGTAACAAAGATTTTTTTATGGTAGCCTTTTTAAAATTCGTTATCTATTTGTGGCATATTAAAACGATCAGTTCATATCATATGATCGAAATACTGTGTACTTTGAAAACCAGGATTTTTTTTTAAGGAATCCATTTCAAAATTCGTTATCTGTTTGAGGCATGTTAAAATGATGAGTTATATCATGTAATCAAAATGCTGTGTACTTTCTAACAAAGTTTTTTTAAGGAAGCGTTTTCAAAAATCGTTATCAATTTGAGGCCTATTGAAATGATGAACTTTAGGCCACATTCGAAATAAGTTTTAATAAATTTTGTGCTCCTTTGGAATGTGTGTAAATCGAACTTAGATTTTGGAATGTGTGTATTAAAGAAGAAATAGTTTTACGAAAGAAATATGGGGAACAGGGAAAGAACAAGTAAAAAATCTGAAATATGATGAATTAATAAAGGAACAAAAAATAATAAAATACTGAATTATATTCATTTTATTTATTAAAGATTGATTAAAAGGGTTGACATTTTTAGAAAAATAATCCTTTTTTTTGTTATCAATGGGTTTTAACAGCTAGGAGAAAAATGAGAAATTTCCATTAAGATTGAAACCGGAATCGTCTCCTCTGTTTTGAGTCCTGGTCCACCATTGCCCTTATTGATCTCCATTTTGCATTTGTTGCATGCATTATTCTTCACATACAATGATGTGAAACAGATTTATGTGAATCACTTTTTTCCCCGTATTATTAGTATCTATTTTCATTCACAGTACTTCTTTATGGATCAGTAAAAGAAGAGGATTTGACCTTAACCATTTGCATCAAAGGATGCATTATTAGTATTTCATTTTTATTCACAGCGCTTCTTAAGTAAAAAGTTCTTAACACTATTGTGCAGTAATATTTTATTGGTAAAGGGGCCAAATTATTTTCAGGTAGTGGGATCTGGACCAGCGATTGCCATACTCATAAGCTAACTAAGATATAGCTTCGGACATGGTTCGAGAACATTTTTAGGTCAAGAGACAAAATAACGAAAACAAGATTAAAGAGCAAATTTTGAAAGCTGCAAATTATTATCTTAAGTAAGGAGCCATAACTGGAAAAAGTAAACCGCCCCTTATTTTTGAACAAAAAAAAAACCATGACGTTAAGAACGTGTTAGTAGGGTGACTTTTCAATTTGAGTTTTCTGGACCAAATTTTTCCAACTTGGAATTTTAATTGTGTCATTGCTTTTTAACTATCGTCAGCCAATCTGCTGTAGTGCTTGTGCTTAATGAAAATCATTCGCGAATTTTCAGAGTTGAATGTTGAACTGAAAAGTTTCAAGGGGCATTTTTTAGAGGTTTAAATATTTCCCACGCAAAGATGAAAATGCTACTTCTTGATGACTTCTTGGAAGGAAATTCTAGTGTAATGTTTTTATAACTCGATTTCGTATATATTTTTTAATACTTCCTTCAGTTATAATAAATATATAATTCGACCTCTCAATTTTTGGGCATCTAAACTTGTCATAACTTAAGGCCTAAAAAAAAGGACAAAGTCCGGATCCTTAAACTCTCTTGCAAATGATCTTGCTCTGACCGCTGAGTTACGGCAGCTGTTCAGTTATCCTCTATTGTAAATATTAATCCCTATGATGTATCAGCCGCAAGTGGCTGTCTTATCACTGCAAGTAAAGGTGTCAATAAGGGGTAGAATTTCTGATCTATAAATTAAAAAAGAACCCTCTCCAGCTGCTATGTGCCAAAAAGATTTGACAAGAGCCTGTCAGTTTCATTCGCCATCATACTCATTATTGGCAGTGGAAATTCCATGACATTCACATTGTACCACAATTACCATCGTTTGAAATTTACGAATTTTTCCACCGCTAGAGTTGTAATTTTATCTTTAGAGAGATTTGGAAAGTGCAGATCTTCGTAATATTTCTTCAATCCCTGTATAATACGAAAAATTATTTTAATTTATATCTATAAACAAAAAAGTTCGATGTTGACAGGCAGACGACAAAGCGAAACTATTATCTTATATTCTTTGAAAACGAGATAAAAAAGGACCCCTCTCAAGCTGCTGCTTGCCAAAAAGATTTGACAAGAGCCTATCAATTTAATACGCTATAGTAAAGTTCTTTGAGGAGGCGAGACCCAGCAGAAGGAAAATACCTAGGGTTGGAAACCCAGGAACCTTTAATCAGTAGCGAAGCACACTAAGCATTCTCTGATGGGGAAAATAATAACATTTTGGTGTTTAAACAGCGATCTAAACATGAGATATAAATGACTCTTTTGAAGCTCTGCACCTCCAGTTGTTTCTCCGTTTACTGGTAGATTGGAACACATACATAAAGTTTTCACTTGCTTTTAGAATGTTCATCCTAAGCTAATTTATTTCTTTTATTGAAAGTTGAAACTCCAACTGCCGTTTAACTAATTATCTATCATTTATGAATTGTCTAAAATGACTGCAAAGAAAATTTGAAACATAAGAATATGATTAATGATTTCAAGATCAAAAATTGTATCCTAAATAATTAAAGCAATGCTTTAGAGCAGGGGTTCTTTATGTGGGGTACGCGGTAAAAGTTTTTTTGGGTACACAGTGAGAGCTAAAAAGTCGCTAAATCTAATATCAAAATAAAATAACCATTATTATAACTATAGTTCTATCTATCTATACAAGGGGTAGCCAATTATATACACATTTCCAGGGTGTACCTGAGGCATAAAAGGTTGCTTTACACCAAAAGAGTAGTATTTGAGATTAACAGGGAAATTTCTTTCACTTCCTGTTGTGTAAGAATAATACACACATCATAAATATGACTTGGCGGGGCGTGGGAAGAAGGAACGGTGCAGTGACTTCCTCCTCAATGGCAGTGACTAGAGGGTGCTGGGGTTCTCGATGCTTAAAACCATCAAAGAAACGGGTGGAGAGGAGTACTTTTCGAAATAAGTGACTGCATCGAAGTTACATTTGCTTGGTTTGATATGAAATCATATTACCATGAATCAATTTCCTGGTGTAATAAGGAATGACTATGTAAAACTGTAAAGATACGAACTAGGTGATAGAAGTATAAGGTGAGTTTTGATTAACTGATACTCGGGCTTTCGAAATTGTATGCAAAACCTTGTGCTACCATCTAGTGACAGTGTAATGACCTTATATTGATAAATTAATCAAGAAAATTACTGTATGCTTCATGTGAGTTTGGATTAGGGTTTTAAAAGGAGGGCAGAAAAGGTAAAAATGGAGGACAAAGGAGGACATGCTTTCAATTTGTGAAATATGTTTTACTTTAAATATCGAAACAGTTTAATTATTAAAAGGCATAATTTCAATTTTTCAGTACACTTCAAAATATAACACGTGCCGATTTTTATTTATACTTGATAAGTAATCAAGGGTTATTTGGCTTTAAGTGGCATAGTGATTACTAACTATCTGCTTTTGCAGCAGGCACACTTGGTGTGTTTCTATTAACTATAATCGAGGTAGTGGTCAGCAGTAAATTTGGTCTTGCTAGGATATGCTCTTTTATGAGAAGGCTTGTACAAACTAGTTGTTCCTCAATTCTTTTGCTGTCCTTTTATGTTGGGGGAAAAAATTAAAACTGCTGTCAACATTCAAAGTTTCAAGTATTGGTGGACAGAAGCAAAATTTTATGCAGTTTTCTGAAGCATGTACTTTTTTTAATCTGGCATTTAAATTGCACATATTAAGATCTCAAAAATAGTAACTTTTACAACATTAACAGAAATAATTTAGCATTTACGAATTGCATTTACAATATATTATTTTGCGGTGAAAGTAAATTATATTCCAGCCATAGGTTCAAGAAATTGAAAACAGAAAATTACAAAAAAAAAGGAATGCCTTAATTTTAATTTAAAACATGTTCTGAGTTGTACAAAAAGGAGAACATTGCATGTTTTACCGAAATTCCGAGGAGAACAATAGATGGAAAAGGAGAACTTATGATAACCCTAGTTTGGGTACATATTTGCTGCCTAATATGATAGAGGAGGGATTCATCGATGCATGAATAACATATTTTTATAATTATCAAACAAGGACTAAAAAGAGCCCAATTAGATTGAAAGTAAATTTTTCACACATTGAAATTACATTAACACATTGAATTAATTTCACACATTGAAATTAATTTTTCACACATATCATTTTGCTGGTTATATTAATGACAGTTGTCATTAATATAACCAGCAAAATGATATAAAATTTTCATATTATGGGTAACTACAAATTTTTAAATGATTATAATTTAAATATATGAAAGTAAAAATACAGAAGTAATTTCACATAAACTATTTTTTGAAAAAGAATCCATTAAAATGTAAAAGTTTAATAGTCCTTTCTAATTTTAATTATGAAATGTGGAAAAAAAATTTGTTCTGTCTTTTTTTTCACAATTTTATTGAAAAGTGTCAATTATATAATGACCATTTTATTTTTCGAGGAAAATATAGGACACTTATTGAAAAATATATTCTCTGACAGTTTTCCTTTAATACTATTCCTCAATTTTTGTCTTGAAACTATTAATTTTGTGCTATATCTGGCAGTCATCATGAAAAAGGTGAAAAATATCAAAATATATGATATATTTAAAAGCAAGTGGTATGCATATATTATTTTTATTTAAAGTGCTGAAAATTGTTAAAAACTTTAGAAAGCACAAACATATTAATGAAATAAATATTTAGTGTAATTAAAAATTTTGAAATATAAATATTATAGTTATGTGTTCTTAATTTCCCAGTGACATCAACACTTATAAATATTACAGTTATGTATTCCCATGGCCGAGTGGTTAGCTTGCTTGGCTATGGATCTAAGGGACTTGGGTTCAAGCCCCGGGTAAGGCATGGATGTATGTGGCGTTTTTCTGCTGAGGTCCTGCCATCCTCTCAGATCCTTTGGCATATAAACTGACAGGCTCTTGTCAGACCTCTGTGGCAAGCAGCTGCTTCAGGGGGTATTTATTTTATTTATTATTTATTATTAATATCCCAATCACATCAACACTTATAAATATTATAGTTATGTATTTTTAATGTCCCAATCACATCAACACATAAATATTATAGATTACGTGTTTTTAAAAACCCAATCACATCAACACTCATAAATATTACAGTTATGTGTTCTTAAATCCCAATCACATGAAAACGAATGAAAATTTTTCAAGATTAGTGGCAACACAGAATTTTTTTTATAGTATCAAAAATATAGCACATTTAAAGCACAGGATAAAGTATTGGATAGAGACCTCTTTTTGAACTTTTTTCATAAATATATATGCATAGCACAGTAAGTTGTAAAATGAATGGTCAACGTTGTCATTCACTTTCTCTGTTTCATTATGGATGATGTGTTTGTAAATGGTAGATAGGTTGTCACTGGAAGGAAAGCTATGCACCAATCCCATGATGAGGCATAGAACTGGCCATCCCTAGCACCTAATGTTCAACCCCACCTTCTCGTGGTCGCAGACCCTTAATATCTTTCAAAAGAGAAACTCTCTTGTGGAAGGAAATGGAAGGGGAGGGCTGCAGGATTAGTGTGGCCTACTGATCTGCACAACTATGGCTACTTTTTTTTTCTACGCTTCTGAGGAGTGGTCAACTACACAGGATCCTGTTGCTGCCATATAAACCTACTGGATTGGACTGAAGGCTCTGAGCTTGATTATGGATCCTGAATTTGCTGCACTGGTGGTCTTTGGAGGGAAAATCTTATGCTATGTTTTCTGTTTGTGGGTTGACAGCCCCAAGTAAATAGATTCACAAGATATGTCTATCAGCTGGTGGGTAATCCTGAGCTGAGGTCATTGCAGGCACCTGAACTCTTTGCTTCCACTGACATCATCAAATTCCACATTGGAGGAAGTCTTCCAGTGTAGATGACTTCAGCCTTTTGTAGTGGGGGAATGGGTCTTTGCCCTATACCTGCGATTAGGGGGCTATTTGATATTTTCGGCATTCCCTCTCTCAATAAACACAGTTTCTTTAAACATCCCACTAACCATTTTCTCTCCATAGATAGTTGGAATGTGAGGACTCTGCACAGAGCTTATTCTCTTGATGTCCTCACACAAGAATTCCACAATTATAATTTAGATATTCTCAGCTTGCTAGAGACCAGATGGACAGATAAAGGTCAGATTCTTAAAAATAATCTTAAATTTCTTTTTTCAGGGAGGGAAGGTAATAAACATCACCAAAGTGTGGGCCTGCTACTCAGCAGACATGCTAGTGATACTCTTCTAGGATATGAGTGCATTAATGAAAGGTTTCTTACAGCAAATTTTCAGACAAACATTAAAGACTTGAATGTTACCTGCTGTTATGCCCCCACAGGATGCCGATGAGAAGGATGGTTTTTATGGACATCTTAAAGATATTTTGAATTCTGTGAAGAAAGTAGATATTACCCTTGTTCTAGGTGACTTCAGTGCCAAAGTTGGTAATGACTCTGACCTTTGGGGAGGGGTGATAGGCTCTTTTGGTATTGGTAGCTGCAATGGCAATGGGCAACGTCTCCTACAGGTAAGTAAACTCAATGGTTTCAGAATAACTAACACATATTACAAACACCGCGACATACATAAATACACATGGGTTTCACCTGATGGGCTGCATAGGAATATGATTGATTATATATTAATTAACAGCAAATGGGCTAGTTCTGTTAGGAATACCAGGGCATATGAAATAGTTGAAATTGGATCTGACCATTACCTTGTTAAAAGTGTCTTGCAACTTAAACTTAACAAGTGTTGTGCTAAGGTTAAAAAATTTACCTTTAACACTGAAGCTCTGAAAGACCCAGTTATAGCTAAAGCTTACCATGACAGGTTACTTAGTCATTATGACAGTTATGGTTTGCTTACTACTGATGTTGAGGAAGAATGTGATCATTTTAAACAGCCTTTTCTGGAAACTAACAGTACTCTTTTAGGAAAAAAGGAGCAGAGGAGGCAGAATTATTTGAGTGATAAGGCACTTGTTCTTATTTCAGAAAGAACAGCAGGAATGCCCTTAATACCCTACTAGTCCTAATAGAAAGCATTATAAATAAAAAAATAAATACCCCCTGAAGCAGCTGCTTGCCACAGAGGTCTGACAGGAGCCTTGTCACTTTATATGCCATAGTAGAAGGTCTGAGAGGATAGCAGGCCCTCAGCAGAAAACGACACAAACAGCCATTACACAGAGCTTAATAAACATGTAAAGAATCAGCTGCTAATAATATTTTTGACTTGATGGATTGGCTGACAAAGCCAAGGAAGCAGTTAGACAGCATAACAGCAGAGAGCTGTACCAGATAGTTAATGTTGTGTGTGATAGAAAACGGACAGGTATACAGGGATTGTAGGATAAAGAAGGTAAAGTTATAGAAGGTGAGGATTCTGTCATGGCTAGGTGGACTGAGCATTTCAGTGATGTTCCAAACAATGTGGTTAGTTCTACTCCCATTGTTTGTAATGATGATTGGTGGCTTTTATGTTGGCTGTTGACCCTATAACACAATAGCTGTCCCGTGGCCGATTGGTTAGCGCGCTTGGCTACTGATCTACGGGACCTGGGTACGAGCCCCTGGGTAAGGCATGGATGTTCGTGTTGTTTTCTGCTGAGGTCCTGCCATCCTCTCAGATCTTCTACTGTGGCATATAAACTGACAGGCTCCTGTCAGACCTCTGTGGCAAGCAGCTGCTTGAGGGGGTATTTATTTTTTTATTTATTTTTATAACACAATCTGAAGTTAGTTTGGCTATTTCTAAACTTACACTTCATAAATCCCAGGGGTAGATGAAATTACTACAGAAATGCTTAGATCTGGGAATGTTTCGTTTACCACTTGGATGACTGAAATTTGGAATATCTTTTATGATAAAGGATGAGAGTTCCTAAGGATTTTACCAGAGCTATTATTATCCCTATTTTCAAAACAGGTGATTGCATTTCTTGTGATAATTATAGGGATATCATCAGTGGCGCACTCAGGATTTAATCTTTGGGGGGGGGGGGGGGCGCTGGCCCGGCTATGGCAAATGAAGTAGTACTCGGTCCGCCTAATTCGTTCGCCTTCTGTTCACAGTGGCCGTGATTCCCGAGAGCTATAGGGTATTCCCACCTTATGTGACCTCTAATTCATAAGTAGTACAGAAATAGAAGACATGACACAACATAAATATAATGAAAAAAATAAATACCCCCTCAAGCAGCTGCTTGCCACAGAGGTCTGACAGGAGCCTGTGAGTTTGTATGCCATAGTAGAAGATCTGAGAGGATGGCAGGACCTCAGCAGAAAAACAAACGAACATCCATGCCTTACCCAGTTCTCTTAGCTCAGTAGCCAAGCACGCTAACCACTTAGCCACGGGACGGCATAAATATGAAAAATAAATTTTAATTAGGAAAAGATTTTTGGAAATTTTTCTAGTGTTTTTTTTTTTCCTTTTCCCTGAGGTGGGGTGCCAGGACCCCTTGCCCCCCCCCCCCCCCCCCTCTATTCCAGGGAAAGTTCTTTGCTTGATTGTGCTTAATAGAATTAAGAATCTGGTTGACATGCAACTGCGTGATGAGCAATGTGGATTCAAAAGTGGTAGGGGATGTGTAGATCAGATATTTTCGCATAGGCAGATTCTTGAGAAATGTTTAGAGTATCCACTAAAACTAAAGGTTTCAGAAACCTTTGGTTGCTAGCTTTGTTGATTTCAAAAAGGCTTTTGACTGTGTTGATAGTCATAATTTGTGGTTCATTGTTAGATCATATGGAATACCAGACAAATTAGTTAACGTAGTGAAAGCTATAATAATACTGAGTCGTTTGTGTGTGAGAGAGAGTTCATTAGGCTTGTAGCAATTGGTTTCAAATTATTTCTGGTGTTCGATAAGGGTGCATTCTTTCTCCTTTTCTCTTTACTTACTGATTATGTTATGTGAAATTCACTGCAAGAGAAAGATTTTAGCCTTAAATGGTCTGGAGATACGAATATTTCTGTTTTAGATTATGTTGATGATTTAGCCCTTTTGGCAAATGATGTTGATGAGATGAACTCTTTCATTCGAGCTGTTGATGAGACTGGTAGTAGAGTAGGTTTGGTTCTAAACAGAGAGAAAACTAAAGTGATGAAAATTGGTCAGGCAGGTTGTGATTCAGTTAATCTGAATGGTTGCAGTCTTGAGCAGGTGTCACAGTTTAATTATCTTGGGAGCTATGTAACTGATACTAGTGATGTGTGGAATGAGAATAATAGACGAATAGGGATTGCTGCTGGGACTTTTAAGAATCTATGGAGAGTATGGAGAAATAGGCGTATACACCTAAAGACTAAAATTAGACTCTATCATAGTTTGCGTCTTTCTATGGTTGGTTATGGTAGTGAAACTTGGACATTTTGTAAACAAGATAACAAGAAACTATATGCTTTTGATTCCAGATGCTTACGCAGTATCTTGGGCATTAGGTGGTTCAACTTTGTAACTAATGATGAGGTTAGGCAAAGCAGTCGGCAACCTCCTTTAAGCAGCACTCAGTTGGTTTGGCCATGTTGCCATATGAATAATTATAGATTGCTGAATAGGGTTATGTACTGTGTGCCTAAAAGCCTCAGAAAGAGGGGGAGACCTAGGATGCGGTGGGCAGACAATGTCAAACAGGACCTTGTTAGAATTGGTGTGCAGTGGCCAGATGCAGCAGATGTAGTTCAGGACAGATAGGCTTGGAGAACTAAATTGCACGGTCTGGTTGAGGATGATGATGCACAGAACTCTAGGAGTTAAATTTTTGCATTATATGTTTGTTCATTTTAAGATAAGGAGCTAATACTTTCACTTTGTCCTCTGTCCATCTTCCAGCTCATTTTAAAAAACTTGCGGCAGATAACAAAACACCGCTATATTAAATCTGGTTCATTACTTCACTAAATTTTAAGGGTAGAGTTAAAATACTTTGCGAGTTCACAGTACTGATTCAAATTTTATGTCTTGTTTTTACATTATGCATCATTATATATTTTTCTTCAGGTTGATTTCTTAAAAACATCGGTTTTTTTTTTCAATTCAGTACTCATTAAAAATATATTTTCGCTTTTAAGTAAAGAATTTTCAGAATCTTTCAGATTTTCCCTGATTTTTAGTCCATTGTACGATTTGCCCACTTATTCATAGGGAGTGCGGCAAAACGCAATCATTTTTGTTTTAAGAGATAATTAAAAAATTGTCTTCATGTTTAAAATTACAGGTACTAATAAAGAGTTGATAATTGAAATTTTTGAAATCATTCACAAGTTCTGATTTGCCCTATTGAAAGATGTTAAGTGCAGAAAATTAGAAAAATTCTTTCCAAAAGAGCATCCCATATTCATCAGAGGTCAGAAATGTTCTATTTTGTTAATTGATTTTTCATGAATTTCTGATGGAGTGGAATGTACTATATTGGCATTGTCTCTGCCCACTTTAGTAATTTACCATATAAATTGATTTAATGTGATGTGACAGTCCTTTGTGAAAATTTTATTATTTGTTTAAAAAGAAAGTTGAATAAGTTATGGGTAGGGGAGTTCTGAGAATAAGACTTTATTAGTGTTTCTCAATTACTGAAGTAATCCTTCGAACAGGAAATGTTAAAATGAGATTTTGTAGTTTCTTTTAATAAATTTTTAGAATTGGACATAAATTTTGAGGCGAAAATTATACAACGAAAAGTGTTTTGTATTTCATCAAAGTATGTAGAAAAGTTCAATATTTCGCATAAGACGACAGGAATTTTGTTGACGGTTCTGGACTTTCCCCTCAGGGTACGTCTGTGGTGAGGGCAATATGAGGGTATGTCATGTTCCCATTACTGTGGTTCCCACGTCCGTATAAATGGGGTGGGTATTAAGTTTGCTACATCACCACCACAATGTTTCATTCAATCTATGGGAGCTCGAAATTCAACAATTAAATTTTTCACAGTTGCTATTGAATGTTTTGGTGATCACCATACTAACTGAAGTTAAGTACGAAAATTAGTTACAGATTTTCAGTGTGCAAGATCGGACTTGGCCTAGAATTTTTTTTTATCAGAAACACGAGGTTCTTCAGTAATAAAGGATCACAGGAAAACATCCTGTAGACAATAAACATTTGCATTAATTATTTGGAAAATTGGTTCTCCTGACTGGAATTCCAGACAAGACAACCAATTTTTTCAACTAATTATTTCAAGTATGAGTAATTTCTCCTGTTCTAATCACTCAGCTCACTAGATGGCACCACGAATTAAAAGGGAACCTAAGCAACCTAAGTAAGGTACGTAATGTAACAAAGGAAAAACTTTCAGTATATTTTTGGGGTTTTATGTCTAAAGTTAAGAAACATAAGATTTTAGTGGGAGTATGGACAGAATTTTGTTATCTCATGCAATTTAGATTTCTTTATTTAGAGAGCAAAGTATAAGTTTTGCATAATCCTAATCAGAGGCCATCGCAGGTACCTGAACCTTACTTTGCTAGTTGGGCATCGTCAAGCCTAAACTGGAGTAATGTGTCTCAGGCAGGCCATGTGGCTCTTGAAAAAGTCCACTTGAAAAGGTGGTGCCTGAAGTTCCTACCAGCATCGGTGACTTCAGCCTTTAGCGGAGGAGGAACGGGTCTTTGCCCCATGCCTGCGATCAGGGGGCTGTTTGATATTGTTTGCTCTACCAATCTCAATAAACCTAATTTCTTTAAAAATCCTACTAATCATTTTCTTTCTGTAGGAACGTGGAACGTGAGGACATTACATAGAGATTATTCTCTTGATGTCCTCATGCAGGAATTCCAGCTCTATAACCTAGATATTCTAGGCTTGCAAGAGACCAGATGGACAGGTAAAGGTGAGATACTTAAAAATAACTTTAAATTTCTCTTTACAGGGAGGGAGGATGGAAAGCATCACCAAGGCGTGGGTCTGCTGCTCAGCAGACATGCAAGTGATGCTCTTCTAGGATATGAGTGCATTAATGAAAGGTTTCTTACAGCAAAATTTCAGACAAGCATTAAAAACTTGAATGTTATCTGCTGTTATGCCCCCACTGAGGATGCTGATGAGGATGAGAAGGATAGGTTTTACGGACAACTTCAGGACATTTTGAATTCTGTCAAGAAAGGAGATATTACCCTTGTTCTTGGTGACTTCAATGCCAAAGTTGGTACCGACTCTGACCTTTGGGGAGGAGTAATAGGCCCTTTTGGTATCGGTAGCTGCAATGGGCAATGTATCCTACAGGTAAGTAAACTCAATGGTTTCAGAATAACTAACACATATTACAAACACCGCGACATACATAAATACACATGGGTTTCACCTGATGGGCTGCATAGGAATATGATTGATTATATATTAATTAACAGCAAATGGGCTAGTTCTGTTAGAAATACCAGGGCATATAGGGGAGCTGAAATTGGATCTGACCATTACCTTGTTAAAAGTGTCTTGCAACTTAAACTTAAAAAGTGTTGTGCTAGAGTTAAAAAATATACCTTTGATACTGAAGCTCTGAATGACCCAGTTATAGCTAAAGCTTACCATGATAGGTTACTTAGTCATTATGACGGTCATGGTTTGCTTAATACTGAAGTTGAGGAAGAATGGGGCCATTTTAAACAGGCTTTTTTGGAAACTAACAGTACTCTTTTAGGAAAAAAGGAGCAGAGGAGGCAGAATTATTTAAGTGATAAGGCAATTGAGCTTATTTCAGAAAGAAGGAACTGCAGGAATGTCCTTAATCAGTACCCTACTAGTCCTAATAGGAAAGATTACAGAGAGCTTAATAAACGTGTAAAGGATCAGTTAGCTACTGATAAAAATCTTTGGCTTGATAGCTTGGCTGACAAAGCTGAGGAAGCAGTTAGGCAGCACAACAGCAGAGAGCTGTACCAGATAGTTAATGTTTTATGTGGTAGAAAATGGACAGGCATACAGGGATTGAAGGATAAACAAGGTAAGGTTATAGAAGGTGAGGATTCTCTCATGGCTAGGTGGGCTGAGCATTTCAGTGATGTTCTAAACAATGTGGTTAGTTCTACTCCCATTGTTTGTAATGATGATAGATGCATTGGCAGCTTTAATGTTGGCCCTATAACACAATCTGAAGTTAGTTTGGCTATCTCTAAGCTGAAACTTCATAAATCCCTAGGGGTAGATGAAATTACTACAGAAATGCTCAGAGCTGGGAATGTCTTGGTTACCACTTGGGTGACTGAAATTTTGAATAACTTTTATGATAAAGGCATGGTTCCTAAAGATTTTACCAGAGCTATTATTATCCCTATTTTCAAACAAGGTGATCGCAGTTCTTGTGATAACTATAGGGGTATCAGCCTACTCTCTGTTCCAGGTAAAGTTCTTTCCATGATTGTGTTTAATAGAATTAAGAATCTGGTTGACAGGCAATTGCGTGATGAGCAATGTGGATTCAGAAGTGGTAGGGGATGTGTAGATCAGATATTTTCACTTAGGCAGATTCTTGAGAAATGTTTAGAGTTTCAGAAACCTTTGGTTGCTAGCTTTGTTGATTTCAAAAAGGCTTTCGACTCTGTTGATCGTCATAATTTGTGGTTGATTGTGAGATCATATGGTATACCAGACAAGTTAGTTAACATAATGAAAGCTCTCTATAATAACACTGAGTCATGTGTGAGAGTTGGTAAGTCTTGTAGCAATTGGTTTAGCATTACTTCTGGTGTTCGACAAGGGTGCATTTTGTCTCCTTTTCTCTTTAGTTTGGTTGTTGATTATGTTATGCGAAATTCACTTCGAGGGAAAGATTTTGGCCTTAAATGGGCTGGAGATACGAAAATTTCTGATTTAGATTATGCTGATGATTTAGCCCTTTTGGCAAATGATGTTGATGAGATGAACTCTTTCATTCGAGCTGTTGATGAGACTGGTAGTAGAGTAGGTTTGGTTATAAACAGAGAGAAAACTAAAGTGATGAAAATTGGTCAGGCAGGTTGTGATTCAATTAATCTGAAGGTTGCAGTCTTGAGCAGGTGTCACAGTTTAATTATCTTGGGAGCTATGTAACTGATACTGGTGATGTGCGGCATGAGATTAACAGACGAATAGGTATTGCTGCCGGGACTTTTAAGAATCTATGGAGATTGTGGAGAAATAGGCGTATACACCTAAAGACTAAAATTAGACTGTATAATAGTTTGTTCTTTCTAGGGTTAGTTATGGTAGTGAAACGTGGACGCTGTGTAAACAAGATAACAGGAAACTAGATGCTTTTGATTCCAGATGCTTACGCAGTATCTTGGGCATTAGGTGGTTCAACTTTGTAACTAATGATGAGGTTAGGCAAAGGAGTCTGCAACCTCCTTTAAGCAGCATATTGTGCAGAGAGAGACTCCGCTGGTTTGGCCATGTTGCCTGTATGGATAATTATAGATTGGCAAATAGGGTTATGAACAGTGTGCCTAGAGGCCTCAGAAGGAGGGGGAGACCTAGGATGCGGTGGGCAGACAATGTCAAACAGGACCTTGTTAGAATTGGTGTGCAGTGGCCGGATGCAGCAGATGTAGCTCAGGACAGATATGCTTGGAGAATTAAACTGCGTGGTCTGGTTGGACCTCCGTAGCCCATGGCTGCTTGAGGATGATGATGATGATGATGATGCTTGTCATTGCTGACATCAGTGCCCCCTTTAAGAATTGCATGGCTTTACTGACGTCAACAAACTCTTAGAGCCAATGCCTCCTTCTCTACCTAAACTAGAGATTTTTATTTTCATTACCACAGATTTTGCTGAACTATGGCTCTCTTAATGCCTGACCACATGGTCTAAATTTCTTTCACGCCCCCCCCCCATATGCCCCAGTGGTTGGTTGAAAAATTGGGTTCCTAATTGGTCCGTGGTTTCATTAGCATACAAATTGTGGCTGTCTGGCATCACTTTGAATCTGCATATTTTGTTTTTTACTTTACTAAATGTTGATTTTGTGAGTACATTTTATCACAGGATCAACACGAAGAATTGCCCTTGTTGCAAAGGTGATTGCTAACTCAGCACTCGCTCTCATAGCCCACGTTTTTATCCCAAACTATCGAGATTTTTATTTCAACAAAATTTTTGTATACTATAGTTTTTGCTGTTCTTGACCTAACGGTCCCGAGTTTCATAGGCGGGTTTCTCCTGCCCGACTTGTTTTTGGTTAAAATTGGGTTCGTAGCCGCAGTAGTACGCCTTAAAATAATAATGCCTTTTGAAATCTGAGGAATCTGGCAATGGTAGCAGATTTAAATGTTAATTTCAACGTTGATACTACGATACGAACCACAACCAGAAATATTCTCTGTAAATTCAATCGTCTACTATGATTTTTTGATGAGTAATGGCTGCCACAGTCGGACACAGACATATATATCTTTTTTTATTATTATAGATAACTAGCAGATTTACCTTGCTTGGGTCTGAAACTTTCCAAAATGTAGAGTAAATGGCACTCGCCATCGTCAGAAACTTTCATTTGGCATAAATATCATTACAATCGATATCCTTTCCCTCCAATTGGCTGGGATCATTCAGTCAGTAGTGCGCCAGGCTCAAAATCTGCAGGGCCAGTGTTGAGATTTATCTCTTCAAAATTCTTCCCTAGCCCACGGTCACTAGGGGAAACCAGTGGGCTTGGTTAGGCAGCCGTCCATCCGATGGGATGTTAAACCATGGTTCTGTGTGTGAGAGAGGCATACCCTGACCACGTTAAAGAACAAACTGGATGGCCTTGATGGGAGGCTACCATCTATCTCCTAATATCAAAACTCCCCACCCTGACTCACTCTTTAAGGATATAGATTTCTTTTCTAGTGGCTCTTCAAGAATGAAAAAAAATTTCCCACTTGTGCTTTAAGGATATGATTTGTCTAGTGGCTGTTTTAGAATATGGTTCTTTCTAGTTACCATTTAAGATAAAAAAATTTATTGGTTTTTTAATGATATAGTTGGTTTTCTAGGTTCATCTTTAGGAATGAAATTTGTTTTTTCTAGTGGCTGTTTAAGAATATAGTATTTTTCTAGTGGGTCTTTAAGAAAATTATTAATTTTTTGTACTGACTTTAAAAATTATAAATTCTTTTCTTATAGCTGTTTAAGATTATAGTTATCTCTAGTGGTTGTTTAAATATGTTTTTTTTGCTTTCTGTTTGAAAATATTGTTTTTTCTACTTTCTGTTTGAAAATATTGTTTTTTCTAATGGCTTTTGAAAGATATAATTTTTTCCCTCTGTTGTCTCATTGAGGATAGAGAATTCTTCTAATGGCTTTTTAAGAATAATTTTTTTTTCTGATTTCCTCTAAGGATGAGAGTTTTTTTTCTAGTGACTCTTTTGGAATATAGTTTTTTCTTGTTCCTCTTTAAGAATATATTTAATTAGTGGATTGTTAACGATAAAGATGTTTTTCTAGGTGCCTAGTTAGGAATTTAATATTTTTGTTTCGGGCTTTGGAAGGATAGAGTTCTTTTGTAGTGACTCTTTAACGATATGTTCTTTTGGTAGCTGTTGACTGTTTCTTTGTAGAGCTCTCACTGTAGATAGTGTGATGGCAAAACATTCCATCCAAGATGGAGGACAGTGATGGACTTTCTCACCCAACCAGTGAGGAGTCAGTGGAAAATAATCTGGGCTTTATTACATTTGAAACAAATGAACAAATAGCAAATTTCAGACCTGGCACAGTAACCACTAAGCTCCACCCCCCCCCCCCCCCCATCCCACCCCATTTCTCAAGGAACAAATTGATGAGTAATAAGGGCTGCTTCTACTAATAAAGTGGAATGTTAAACACTTTTCATCCTATCTGTTTTAATTTTCTTCAATTTGTATGTTTAACTTTTTTTGTTATAAATTCCTACAGGGTGATTCAGAATTCATCATCAATATTTGGTGGGGAGGTAGGTAATAAGAAACGAAGGAGATTTCACATAGGAAAGCATGGGCGCATATGCCATGTAGTAGGGCAAAATGACCCCAGTTCAATGATGGAAAGAACACATAAGAAGGAAGTGGTAAGGACAAAACATTTATTATCTTACATGTAACATTTCTTTGCATTGGTTGTACAGACTTACAAGAGGTGCTCGAACTGCCGACCATGTGCTAGAATGCATGACTCACAATGGCGTTGCATGGACAGCCGGACCCTGTGGAAGATGCCTGGCATTTCCCGGATGTTTGAGGCAGCAACTGATATGCGTGCTTGCCGATCTGCGCCTCCCTCGATTAACATTACTAGCAGCAAACGATTCTGTTTCACGCAGTTGGCGATGAATACGTGAAAACATTTGATGCTGTGGCACACGGCGGTTTGGGAACGCGCTGCATACAATTGCCTGGCTCAAAGACATCTTTCTCCTGCCGCACCGTAAGTTACATGCATATCTGCACATTCATTCCACGTATACTGGTTCATGTTACTTCTGCAAATTCACCTTGTCGAATGACAACTGACTGCATGCGTCAAACAGCTGTGCTTCTGTATGAGAGGTGTGTACACACAGCGCCCTCTACACCACCATGCGTTCGTCTGCCCCCATACTTTCCTATGTGAAATCTCTTTCTTTTCTTATTCCTTCCTCCCCACTAAATATTGATGATGAATTCTGAATCACCCTGTATATCTGATTGCATAATTTCATTTCTAGGTATAAAATACAATAGATTGAAACTAAGGAGTCGTCAGTAATGATATGAAGTAATTAACACTATGAAAAAAGCAGAAAGTTATAAAAATTGAAAAATTTAATTAAAATATTCTGTTGACATTAATTTACTTTTCAAATTTCTACAGGCCAACAGAATAAAAGGAAAATATGTACAAGTGTATATTTTATATACATAAAAAAATGAGTGATATTTTTTATATTGATATGGGAGACATTTTAACAAATTGACAGAAAACATCTCATGAACACAAAAGAGATATTTCATATTTGTAAATAAGTTGATAAGAACTTTAAATAAATAAATAACTTAAAGTGCTTTATCAAAAGAAAGGTTTCATATTTATTGTAAAAGAGTTACAAGAAGACAAAGAAAAGCATTTTAACTTTGAGGAAATACACACAGAAAAGAATTGGAACAATTACTGTGACCAGAAGGAAAACAGAAGTTTTTCCAAAGCCATATAGAGAGCATTTCTAACATAACAGGGAGAAATTTTAGATGTGAATTTATGTAATGGAGAGTTTTCGTCAAACAGCACCTATATCCTGATACACAGAAAAAATAAGTTGTATATCTCTGAAATATGCAATGAAAGTTTGAGAACCAAGCCTCTGCTCGAATATCGTTACTTCTGAAACAAAATGGAGACAAATCTGTAACAAAATCTTCAAGAGTGTTAACATTTTTATTCGCAAGAAAACGAAAGTCATTTATCTGTGAAATGAGTGACAAGAAATATGGGCCTAATCCTACTTTATATCCTATTATCTGACACACACAAGAAAGACACCAGATATCTGTGATCTATGAAACAAAGTTTTAAAAGAAACCCTGGATTGAAATATTGTATTACTTACATAAATGAGAGCCCACATATATATATAACATGTGGAAATTCATTTACAATAAATCATAATCTCGAGCATCATATTAGTTACCCAGAAGACAAAAGCCACATAGAGGAGAGAACTCGTATGTCTGTTAAATAGTAGGAGGGAATTTACATGAAAAGTTCATCTAAACAATCATTAACTGCCACATATGAAAGAGAAGCAATATGAGTGTGATGCATTTAACTTGGAATTTGTTTATAAATTGCATCTTAAGACATTATTTGATATACAAAAATGGGAAACCACATTTAGGTGAAATGTGCAAAAATAGATATTTAAGTAAAGGATCATTTCAATTTCATTATTGGAGAGACATCAAGATAAGATATTGTTATAACAGATGAGTGCTGCAATGAACTCGTGGTGTACTGTATCGTTTTAGAACTCGCATGTGCTTCAACATGCGAGTAACAGCAACAACGACTTGTAACCCTGATTTGACTAAAAGGATATTCATCGTGAGTTCAATGAATTAAAAAGAAAGAAAAGAGTTGATTTGGTATTATGCATGATTAGTCTGCTTGAGTGTTGTTTTATAATTACTATTGTGTGTTTATCTTGAAGGTTATCTAGTTAGTGTCAAATAGTGAATTGAGTGTATTTAAGAATAGAAAGTAGAAGCAGTATAAATAATTAATAAATACTGTATTTTTTTTATTCATGCTCAGTGCTTATCTGTTAAATTCATATCAATGTTTATGAGATATGTGATAAGAAATTTTCTATAATTTCCAGATTTTTAAAGCATTTTCTGACACATGCACAGAAGAAGCACCCCTTTTTAAAAATGAGTAAAAAGGAACTATCAGAGGAGTCTCATCTTAGGAGTTATTTTCTTGAACACACAGAGGAAGAGCCACATGAATGTGAAATATGTAATAAGAGATTTGCAGGGAAATCTTCACTTAGGAATCATTTTCTGACACACAGGGGGGAAAAACCTCATGTATGTGAAATTTGTAATAAGAAATATGCATCGAAGTGTACACTTAGGAGGCATTTTCTTACCCACACAGGGGAAGAGCCACATGAGTGTGAAATATGTAATAAGAGATTTGCTCAGAAGTCTTCACTTAGGAATCATTTTCTGACAAACACAGGGGAAAAGTCACGTGAATGTGAAATATGTAATAAGAAATTTAAAAATAATTATGTTCTTAGTGGTCATTCCCTGACACACACAGGGGAAAAGCCACATGAATGTGAAGTATGTAATAAGAAATTTGCACTTAAATCTAATCTTAGGAGGCATTTTCTGACACACACAGGGGAAAAGCCACATGAATGTGAAATATGTCATAAGACATTTGCATTGAAGTATAGGCTTAAGATACATTTTCTGAGACACACAGGGGAAAAGCCACATGAATGTGAAATATGTCATAAGAAATTTAGAACTAATTATGATCTTAGTGTTCATTCCCTGACACACACAGGGGAAAAGCCACATGAATGTGAAATATGTAATAAGAGATTTGCAAGGAAGTCTTCACTCAGGAATCATTTTCTGACACACACAGAAAAGCCACATGAATGTAAAATATGTCATAAGAAATTTGCAAAGAATTGTCATCTTAGTGTTCATTCTCTGATACACACTGGGGAAAAACCTCATGTATGTGAAATTTGTAATAAGAAATTTGCCGAGAAGTCTGTACTTCAGAGACATTTTCGTACCCACACGGGAAAAGCCACATGAATGTGAAATATGTAATAGGAAATTTGCAGAGAAGTCTAATCTTAAGAAACATTTTCTTACACACAGAGGGGAAAAGCCACTAAGAGAATATCTGATTAGGATTCAATTTGTTAACACACAGGGGAAAAAACCGGCATGTATGTGAAATATGCAATTTGCACACAAGTCTAATCTTACAAAACATTTCCTGACACATGGGAAAAACCATATGCATGTGAAATATGTAATGAAAAATATACAAGGTATTATGATCTTAGTGTTCATTCCCTGATGCCAGGCTGCTAATCTGTAGTTCCCTCATTGGAGACCCACATGAACCAGTGTTAACATTTATCTACAAAATTTCCTGCCCTTCCCATGGTAAGGGACACCAATGGCCTTGGGAAAGCAAGTCTGGAAGGGATGTTAAGCTGTGGTCCCATGTCCATGAGAGCCATACTCTGTGTACATTAAAGAAGATACTGGATGGCCTTGACAAGAGGCTACCATCTGTCTCCCAACAGCTGTTACAGTGGTCCCCTCCCCTAATATTCTCTGAGCATTTAGTGTCCTTTGACCTGGCCATTTAGTCCATTGGGTGCAAAAAAAGTACTACTTAGAGGTTACAACAACCAACAAAGCAGTCTCGTAATAGCTGTGGAGTGCGTTGCTTCTCCCAACCTGTGAGCTTGTGGGATCCTTGTGACCTGGTAATTTGGCCCCTTGTGTGGAAAAACATGCTTCTGAAAAGTAAAACAAGTCACTCCAACAACTATTACAAATAACACAATTCGGAAAATTTAAAAATAAATTGTGTTGAAGTGAGATTTAATTTATGCATAAAAGTAGGGATCATTCTCATTAGGGGTTTTTCCTAACATGCAGAGAAAGAAAAACAAAAGTGAAACACAATGAAATTTGCACTGAAATTTTGATTTTAAGAGAGGGTATCCAGTGTACACAAAAATTCCTCTTTCATATATTACAGTTGTATCTTCATTTCTATGTGGGAGCAGCAACATTAAAATAATTTCAAAAAAACTATCCGTTTCTTGAAACGATTTGGGAGAAATTTGAGATATTTAAAATGAAAGCAATGTTCAGTGCTCTGAAAATAAGCTTTTATGAAAAAATGATTTGAAGATCATTCTCTTCAAAAAAAAAATATTTTTTTTAAATGTATAATTTAACAGCAAATTTTGCTGTTGAATGCTCTCAACATCTAAAATCTTGTTAGTTACTGTTCTGTGTTTCACTTAAATATTCGGCTAAATCCTTATGAATAGCATTTCTGGTGTTAATTGTTTCAGTTTTGAAAAATGAGGTTCCAATTTTTTTGAAAATCAAACCTCCAACAAGTACCTGAGTAAATTTTACCACCCAACAATGCATTCCCTCCTACCATCATCTATTGCATTAAGAATTAGTGTCTAGAGAAACTAAAATTTCCTTTAAAGCAATTTTTATTTCCTCTTCAAGAAGCCATTGAAATTTCAATGGGTAATTTGTTGGTTCACGAGAGATTGTGATCTGCATTTGTTAAGGAATCTTCAGTAGCTGTTTTGTACAAAAAGTTTATTTAGATAGACTTCAATGTTGGCATCCAT
Organism: Ryuthela nishihirai; assembly: GCA_038380435.1. Taxonomy (NCBI): domain Eukaryota; kingdom Metazoa; phylum Arthropoda; class Arachnida; order Araneae; family Heptathelidae; genus Ryuthela; species Ryuthela nishihirai. Next base: position 34,714,424 of record JAWZYU010000026.1, read on the forward strand.
TTGACAAAATTAGTCAATACCTCAACTTCTGAAAGACGACTGCATATAGGTTTGCAATTTCCAAAAGCTATGAAGAAATTTACTGTAAATTTTTGTTTTATGTCATGTATTCAAGACGTGCATTTGTATATTTTTGTAATAAATTCTCTTAAGGAAATCGTTTTTTTCCTTATTCCTTATTAACTGAAGGCTATTAAAACAATTTGAGGGCCACATTCTGAATTTAAAAGAAATTTTGTCGGCTTTAAAATTCGGGCTTTAAAGATGAGGCGGGAAAAAAGCGAACTTTTAGAAAAGAAACTGAAAACAAGTAACGAACATGTAACAAATATTAATACAACTTCATGTTTGTGTTCAATTTTGTCAGTAGTTATTTCTGTGTCTGATCCACAAAGAGGCCCAATGTTCCAAAGACAAAAATGTGACCCTTTCCAAAAGTAATCAAGTAGCCATGATCGAATTCATAGGAAACGGGAAAGTATTCCATTCCAAATTTCAGTCGTAAGCTTAAGATAGTCGTGATTAAATTAGTAAGGAAATATAGGTTTCTTCGTTTAGACATGAGTTTCGCCTCAAACTTCAGATTCCGAGATCTTTCAAAATGCAAATTATTTAGAACTGGTCTGCACTGGACCGAATTACTTCGATAACGGTTCTCCACTGAACAGAAGTTCTTCAATAACGGTTCCACACTGGACTGAAGCAACCCCTTATAGGAGGTGTTGACCGAACAGCTTCGATAATGAATCTGCAACATCCTGTTTCTTGGCTGCCAGGAAATCGACCGACCTTCCAAGGTCAAGGAAATGGCGTTCTAGGTGGGGACTCGTCAAGATTAGTCCTTTTGACTCGACCCTTTCTCTCCCATAGTACGGGAAGTACTATTCTAATGATTTTTAGATAACCTGCGGCTTCGTTCAAAGAAAGTTTATCCTAAAATGTTCAATGAAGTGAAATAATTCGTGAATCCAGACGCATATGGGGATAAACAATTCCTTGAAGTCTTAAAAAGTATACAGTGAAGTGCTTGATGTTAAACTATTGTTTAATTCATTATGTCATATGCTATAATTAACTGTGAACCATTATAATTATATAACGATAAAATTGAAGTTCTGATATTATTTGAAACTAAAAACTGAGAAAGGATTGAATTTAAATTATTTTACTAATAAACAATTTTTAATAGAATTTTTTTTTTGCCTTTTCATTATATGATAAGAATTAATACAGCAAACAACTTGTTTTGAAACTAAGGTACTTATTCGGAATGAGTGGTAAGTGTCGTAAGTATGTGTCGACATAATAGGTCACAGAGAAGTTCTGTGAACGAAATAAAACTCCAGCAGAAAGACATGAAACATCAGCATTATCAGAGGGCTCGAATCAAATTCCTTTCATCCGCAACCAAGCACACTAGCAGGGTCGTACTTGCGCACATGGGTGGGACCTAGCAATATGGGTGGGGGGGCTTACTAATTTAATCATGACTATCTTAAGTTTACAAGACTCGAATCTTTATAAATTCAGTTTGTGTTCTCAAAAAACATTTCACTCAGTTTGAAAAATCATTAATTTCCATTAAATCCCTAACAGGTACAGAGAGACCAGAAACATTTCCAAATTTGAGGTCCCAGCAAATATACACTGCTGGTCAATAAAAGTGCATCACTCTGAAGGACAAGAGATATCAAAGCCATATTTAATGAATACAAAGCTTGTTACAAGGATCAAATGATTACAAATACAACACGGTTACACTTGTGAAATACAAAGAAATCTGTAACTTGTGTAGCCACCATGAGCAGCAATAACTGTTGCTACATAGTCTGGCATTCAGGTAATGAGATGGATGTATGTTTGGGGACTGTCCGCCCATACAGATTGGATACATAGCCAAAGTTCATCTGTTGTAGCAGTTGATCATGGACCAGACATGTTCAGTTGGGGACAGATCTGGTGAATGTGCAGGCAAAGGCAGTAGTGTCACATTGTGGCTATCCAGGAATTGTTTAATGATGCATGCAATGTGTGGTCGGGCATTGTCCTGTTGGTATATGGCACCAGAGAGGCCCTGAAGATAAGACCACAGGCTCCAACACAGTGATTTGACGCTGGCTGTTCAAAGTATTGGTAATGCGTAGGAGGCACGTGTGAGAAATCCAACGGCATAACACCAGGGGCCGGACCTGTATGGCACTGCATCATGCATGTCTTACTGAGCCTGTCGCTGCCGAACTGCCAGATACCGATTCGTCCATCATGGTGCTGCATACTGAAGCGGGATTCATCTGAAAAAACGATGCGAAGCCATTCACACATCCACGCATGACGTTCTTGGCACCATTGCAGTCGCATAAGCCTATGTTGTAGAGTCTATGGCCTAGCAAAATGCCCGATGCTGTAGACAACGTCGAACTGTATGTGTGGAAACTGGTTGATGTCCAACACACCCTAACTGTTGAGCTAAGGTGTTTGATGTGGATATACGATCAAACAAAGCCACATGCACAAGTTGTCTGTCCTCATTTGTTTCTGTGATGGCCGTTGAGATTTCTCATGTCGGTGAGTTCGTTTCTCCCATTGAGGTAGTAATACTAGAGACAGGACTCCGATTCCCGTAGCATTGACCGCCATGATCACAGACTGCTGTGTCTGCCGACTGTTTAGTGAGGAAAGATACTCATGATGCCTTGCGAATTGGCTGCGAACAACGATGAAGGCTATTTAAAAATGCTTAACAACATTTAAATGAGGCAGAACTTTGCTGTTTTTTGTTTTTTTATTTCATTGAGGTTATTCCAGGGTAGTAATTAAAGCAAAATAGATTTAATTAGTACACACTTACTGATTTATAACAATAATAAATAAATACCCCTCAAGCAGCTGCTTGCCACAGAGGTGTGACAGGAGCCTGTCAGTTTATATGCCATAGTAGAAGTTCTGAGAGGATGGCAGGACTCAGCACAAAGACAACACAAATGTCCATGCCTTACCCGGGACTCGAACCCAGGTCCCTTAGATCAGTAGCCAAGCGTGCTAACCACTCGGCTATATATCGGATGAAAAACGAAGACACTGAAAACTGCTCTTTCAAATCGAGGTTTTGTATGAAAATTTAAAAAAATATATCGATATGTTCTTTATATGTGATTAAAGCTGAACTAAATTGACTGTAAACTTAGCAGACTTTAATTTGAGCTCGTTTAAAACAGGAACAATGGTCAACATATTTTAAAATCTAATACATGATCAAATCATTCAGCTTAAGCGATAAGCCCTCAAAATTTATAGTGCAAATCCGGGCCTCTTTTAAAAAGACATGAAAAGTCGCATTTATTTTCTTTCATTAAAAAATAATTTTTATTAAAAATTGAAAGAAATAATCAGAAAGTGTAAACTTTTTTAAATTCAGCTGAGGCAGGAAACAAATCTCTTCCAATAAATGAGAGAATTTAATTTCATACTATAAAAAAACCCAAATATAAGCTTGCACAATATATAATATACTATCTAAATAATAATAAATTTTGGCAAAATAAAAAATTCAAAGCAGATATCTCATAAATTTAATGTCATATGTTTAATATTTCTTATTGTAATATAATGTACAAACACATTCTTTTAATTTCATGTTAATTCAGGCTTTAAATCACCTACTTTACATATGCAAATATTATTAGTTTCATATATTAAAAAATTTGTGAACTTAGAAAGGTATATTGAAAAGTTGACAACCCTTTATTTTTAAATCCCTTTAACAATTTTAATTTATCACAAAAGAACACATCTCGTAATTTTCGTAAAGTACTAACCTATGAAATGTCAAATTACTTCCTTTACAGCATTTATTTTTGCATCCGTACGCGAGCATGAAGTAGGCATTTCACTGTTGACTTATAAAAAACACCAAAATTTCTCCCTTGGTCAAAGGCGGATGGATACCTGGTCGTATGGATGCCGTTTTCTTTGATGGGGCATACTTGATCCTTTAGTGCACGAGAATTGCTAGCAAAGACAATTCCATTGTTTTACACGGGCTATTTGTAATCTGATATACCACTTCCAGGGTCTTTACCAACACCCACAAGAGAAGGCCATACAACTACATCACAGAAAACTGTCTACTTCTAGAGCCCCTATATACCAGGCCGACCAGCGATGATCGGCGTTTAGCAATTACAGTAGTCTCCGATCTCGGTATGCCCGCACGGGAAGCCTAGGGTTACGGCCGTCACGATCGAAGAAGTTTGCCGCATGCATATTTTATGATATTAACCAAACGAAACTTAATCGTAAACGATGAATGACTACTAACTTAAAAGTAGCTATCATTCATCTACATATTACTAATCGATATATCAGATAAATTAACATTAAAATACAGAAGTAATAGTTTGAAGTATATATTATTGAACGCTGTAAGCCTAATGCACGTTCTCGGTCGAATTCTTTCAACCCACTTTTTTTAAATTTAGTTGGATCTGCCTGGAATTTAAACACTGTGCAATTATTCCTATAGCTGTTTAGACAATTCGCAGCTGAATATCTTCCGATAATAATTGTTTTTTATATACTAAGGATTCGAAAAACTGCGGCGCACACCGTGGTTGCATTGACTCTAACACTAAGTCACAACACCAGTTTGCATAAGAATGGCGGATAGGTCGGCCTGGTGTATAGGGGCTCTAGACATAGTCATTTTTCTGTGATGTAGTTGTACGGCCTTCTCTTGTAGGAGGTGTTGGCTTTACTGTCACACAAGATGTGCATATGTGCTGCGCTATGAATGGTTTACACTTTCTCCCATGGGCAACCCGTCTTGCATATTTCAGGACAATCTCACGAGTTCTTCCTGGTGTTCCACTCAATTGCTAGCAGTGCAGAAACTGATTGTCGTTAATACTTGCCAAATGTTTTTATTCTAGTCTCAGAAAATCAATGGGTCTGCAATTCCGATGTTCGAGTTCCATGTGGGTCAGCATTGAGATTTATCTCCTAAAAACTCCTCACTCTATCTACAGTAGGGAACACGGATGTGCTTGGAAAAGCCGCCATCCATTGCATGGGATGTTAAGCTGTGATGGCATTTGCGGGAGAGCTATATTCTCTGCACATTAAAGAACACGTATGGCCTTGACAGGAGGCTACCATCTGTCTCCCAACAACTGTCCAATGAGCCCTCTCCCCCAACCTCTGAGCCCTCAGGGTCCTAGTGTTCTGACCATTTAAGAGATGTACGAAAAAGTGCTGCTCAGAGGTAAAATAACCCAACCCAGAAAATCTATAAAAATTTCCCCCTTAGAGAAACAGTGGTCCGATAGTACCTTGTTAGTTTAATACGACATACTGTAGGAAAGGTCTGTGAGTAACGCAAGACCTCAGAAAAAAGATAATACCAGAAAAGAAAGATCAATGCTCGTCAGTTAAAAATGAGATATTTTACGAAAATGCATCTTTTATTGTTGAATCTAATATCAAAGAGGAGGAGACATCTTTGCTTAACCTCCATGATGCTCTTAGTTGAAAAGGGAGAACCGCGATTATAATAGTACACATTAATTTTTTTTATCACATAAAGTGCTTTCAGGAATAAAATTCTTTCCAAATTTACTTTTCCACTGTTTTCGATAGTGCTCTTTAGTAGAGTATATTGAATTTACAATGAAATCAATCTAAATAAGAGACTTCGCGCACTTATGGCTAAAGCATTTATTTACCCAAAGGTCTTATGATTCCAATGATACCGTGCGTTCGAGTATTCTTATTAGTGAGAAAATTGCAAAATGTTCAAAAAAATTATTCTGATGGCGAATTTGTAAAGGAGAGCCCGCAAACAGTTTTTTGTATAGGTTTTGCTCAGAGAGAAAATATGATAGCATAAGTTTTACCCATTGAGGTGGGTTTTACCCACAGAAACGCAATCAGGTGTATCGATGAACTTGTTGCCAGTACAGAAAATGTCTTTACTTTAGAAATGACCATCGAAAGCGCCTACAACGGGCATGCGAACATTGAAACTGGATCTTGAATGATTGGAAACAGAACATTTTTTACAGAGCTTGCATAAAAATTTGAGTATTTTCCTTTGGCTGTTGATGAAAATGTCGTTTCTAACAGAGCTTTATTTGCAGTATTTGTATATGGAGTCGAAGTTAATTTCCATTAAACTGCGTTTCACTTTTATCTAATTATGCTGATTACTTTCAAAATCTAGTATATTTAATCGTGATTTTAAATAAAAATTATAATTTCTTCATTAAAATTAAAAAATATACATACTCCATTTTGAAATAAATAAGTATAATAAAATTTAATTGTTTACGCATAATTTCTGCTCTGGGCTAAGTGGAGGGGGGAAGTTAAGATTGTTTAATGCAATAAGTAAGGATCTCGACCACGGATTCTGAGAAATCCTTATACAGTCTGCCGATAAGAAAAGCTGGCCCACCTTAATGGAATCAAAAGGCATTTGAAATTAAATGCTGTTTTAGAACCACAACTGGTCCAGTTGTTCGCCGCATTTAATTTATTTTTACTGGAAGAATTGCACAAAACACTCCAAAAACAAAATGTCGTTTGGATTCCTCTAGGGACCAAAAAATAAAAGAAAACACATTATTTTACTACTAAAACCTATAATATGGCAACACTTTTGTACACAGTCCTGTTAATCTTCTGTGATATTTCCGGTTACTTTTAAACAAGTGTACTTATCTACGTAAAAAATATAAATATATGTATTTCTATTACCAGATTCTACCCTACTCCATGGTTCGTGAAGATAATCAATTCTCGGTCCCTTTACGATTTCCCTTACCATCCCCCCCCCCCCCGTTTTCACACCTGAACAAAATCCTGTGCATGTGCGTAAATCGCATGATCCTATTATTGAGGTATAGCATTCATGAAAGCGGCAAAATACGACTGAATCCCATATTTATACTAATACACTAATCACCATATTTCGCATTTCTTAATTATTATTGAAAAGCTATAAAGTGCACACGTATAAAATGACTTATTGTTATAAAAATAATAAAATAAATACCCCCTCAAGCAGCTGCTTGCCACAGAGGTCTGACAGAAGCCTGTCTGTTCTATACGCCATAGTAGAAGGTCTGAGGATGGCGAGACCTCAGCAGAAAAACAGCACACACATCCATGGTTTACCCAGGTCCCGTAGATCAGTAGCCATAAAAATTGAATATATATATTTTTTTCTTTTTATTTGTGTATACGTTTGTATTTTTCGAACGCAAAAGAGTGTTGAAAAAAAGAAAATTTATCACCAGTAGATATTATTTCAGAAACCCTCAGAATAATACAAGCATAACTTGTAACCATTTTATTAAACCACAGATTAAACATTTAAACAAAGTCACTTAGGAGGGGACGCTGTGATTCCGGTCGTTTTAGAGGTCCTGTATAGTTCGATGCTGGCTAGTACATTTCTTGATCTTAAACTGGACCATTTTGTAAATGGAGCCTCAGCTGTAACCGTCGAGACTCAAGGCCATTTCCGGCCATTTCACTGATGACGTCATATGTTCTGACGTCAGCATTCGTGGATCTAGCACCTTGACACCCCGTTACTACTTGTATGTTTGTTGGCGGGATTTTTTAATGTTTTGTTATTTTCGAAGTGGCGCTTTATTTTTCTGTGATTAAGTTTTTACTTGTGAATCATAGTTTTTGAAGAAATGCCTCATCCTTGTTATGTTCCTGGCTGTAGAGGAAACTATGAAAGTTCAAGAAATGTGCGCGTTTACAGTTTTCCCCAGGATGAAGAGTTGTGCAGAAAATGGCTTCTAGCAATAAGAAGAGAAAACTTCACAGTAACAAAATTTAGCAAGGTATGTCAATTTTTTTTTTCGCCTTTTTATATTAGCAGGTATATTTGTGATAAAATTTTGAGATTGCTGAAATCGAAGCAAAATTGCAATATTTGGCAAGAGTATATAAAATGGTTTGAATGATAATTGTGAAGAATATATTGTGTCATACATACATATAACTTAACTGCTATACTGTTAGTCACAATTAGTTGTTTATTTACCCTTTTCTATTTGCATTGTGGTTGTTTTTGCTGAGGGAGGGTATTGAACATAAGATTTTTATATAGTTATGTGAAATAAGGTTTAAGAAATAGTGATCACAAAACAACACATATATATAAATAAATTACAGAGCATTAGTCACTCATTAATAGTTTGGATGACCTTGGGAAATATCAGGAATAAACTATGCATCTAGAAACCCATATCTCTTTACTTATAACTGTCTCAGGTTTGTGTAAATCTGATTTTCATATTTTCCTCAGAGTTTTAATGTGTTAGTTTTAATCATTTTCAAGAGAATAGGTTATATACCATTCATTATTTAATGTTTGAATGCCATAGTCATCAGGTAAAATTTGAGCATTATGAATAAATAATGAATGCCTGTGTAACATAAATTATATAGTGATTGATCATTTCACCTACAAATATACATAGCATAACAGAATTGTTTATATACAAAAATCATAGAGTTGAAAAAGGCAAATTATTATTGCCCACGAAATGTTTTACTGGATCATTATAAGTCAAATGTAAAATATGTCTCAAATTAGGTTTCTGCAAGATATAGCAAATTTCTAGTATTGGTGTTTCATTAAACAGATATCATAAATACTGTAGGAATGAACTAATGCATAATACAAATTCATCATATGTGCCTTATATTTGTAATTCAAGATATATTTTAATGCGTCCAATATCTTTTGCAATTATTCTACTCACTTGAACAATATAATTCAAGTTTGCATCTCTCGAAACACAGAAAAACTTGGTTTGTTGACATATTTGGACTTTTGACCATTTACAATAATTTTTACTTTTCTTACTATTTTTATAAAGCATATATAACTGGAATAACACAACAGTGTTGTAAATTAAGCTTAATTGATCGGTAACAATCAGACAAAAAAAACTTTAACCTTTAAAGCACAACACAAATGGTGTTCATCTTTCTCTCTAGGTTTCTCTCTAGGCCTCTTTAATGGTGTTCATCTTTCTCTCTAGGTTTGTGAATTACAGTTCAAAGAGTGATTTTCAAAGATGTTCAAGTGCATTCGATGAGAAAACTGGTAAGACGGTTACTGTGTAATTGAAAGTCCCCAGACTAATTCCTGGTAGCCTTCCATCAAAACACCAGTTCCTAGAGTAAAATTTTATGTTCTTAATTCTGAGCTTATGGTGAGAGCATATGAAAAAGATAATGAGCAATCCAAAGTTGGAAAATATACTTTTCTTCTGAAACCTCAGTCATATTGATGTTTTAAATGATCTTTTAAATTGTTTAATAAGGGTTAAAACTCCTGAAAGTAATATTAGACATAGTATTGGTTAATGTTTAATATTTTGAAAGTACTTTGCACATCTGATGAAAGTAATAATCATTTAAAATTCATTGAGAATAGTTGATATTATTTGGGTTAAATAAGTGTGGTTCAAGGTATTCATCAGATATGATGATTTTTGCATCACTTTTTTTAGCATGGCTCCTCATGCATATAATTTTGTTAGAGAGAGTGTAAACATTGGATTACCACATCCTAATACAATTCGACGCATTTGTCTTCGGTTTAATGTCAATCCTTCTATAAGTAGATTCAAATTTTTTATCAAATATCAGGCAAAAATATTCTTTTTTGAATGATACAGATAAAAAAATGTGATTTTAATGCTTGATGAAATTCATCTCAAACAGTATTTGGATTTCAAATGTGATAACCTTTTTGGTCTGTTATTTGACACACAAAACATGGCAACCAGTGCTCATGGGCACTATTATTTATAACTAGTTTGCTTTCCAACTCTAAAGATGTAGTTCATATATTTCCAGCCAAAGCAATAAATGCCGATATTCTTTATAGTATTATTTAAAAAAATTATCATTGGTTTGGAAGAAATTGGTTTTTTTATATGTGTGGCAGCTCACAATAATTCTATCAATCGTAAGAGTATGTCATTATGTCTTTCTCCCCCTAAAGTTCAAATTGTATATCCTCATCCATCAGATAAATCAACACCTTTATTTTTTTCTTACTGACCCAGTTCATTTGTTCAAGTGTATCAGAAATAACTGGCTAAATCAAAAACATTTTGAAAAATGTATGTACTGTCCACATTTTGTAAATAATGGATATAGTATTTCATCGTTCAAAATTGCATCCTTATCAACCCTTAAAGAACTGCATAAAATTGAAGCAAACTCATTGTTAAAATATGGATTTAATCTCTCGTATAGAGCCTTGAACCTAAGTAACCTTGAGAGACAAAATGTTAAATTAGTCTTAAATATTTTTAATCACTTTGTAGTTAATGGACTTTTAGAAATAGGAGAAAAGCACAAATTGTTACATTACCATGATACATCAGATTTCATTAAGATTATTTTAACATGGTGGCATATTGTAAATGTAAAATCACCTTTTAAAGGTGAACGCTTGAATAACAAACACCAAATGCCATTAACGTGTTCAGAGTCAGATGAAAATGTCTCATTTCTGAATTCTTGAATAAATGTAAGCGTCATTTTTCTGCTGAGGTCCTGCCATCCTCTCTGACTTTCTACTGTGGCATCTAAACTAACGAGCTCCTGTCAGACCTCTGTGACAAGCAGCTGCTTGAGGGGGTATTTATTTTACTTTATTGTTGGCTAGATAAATGGGAACAAATGAGTTGCACAACTGGTATACTAACGAAAGAAACCCATTCTGCGTTAAGACTTAGTACATATTCATTGCTGGAAAATGCTTCATATTGTACCTCTGAACTCAAAATATATTTTACCTGGTATATCAAACTGTTCAAACTGAAAATTTAGAGTCGTTTCAAACTGATAATTTAGTGAGTCGTTTCAGCCTCTACAGGCAGTTAGCTGGAAGCCAATATAATATAAGTATGTCAATTATTTGAATGTGAAACAAAATTAAGAGTGCAGTCACTGTTGAAACTTCCCACTAAGTCAAGTGGTAAAATTAAAATAACCGATTTGGATTTTAAAGATGATTTTAAGGAAATGAATTTTATGTCTATTAGCTTAAAATTTAACATTACCGTGCTTCCTTCAGATTTGTCTGATTGTGATAACTCTCTTCTTGTAATTGCATATGTAGCAGTTTATTGTGTATTTTCAGTTTTGAAAAGTTTGAAATGTGATCATTGGAAACATTTACTATTTACGTGATAAAAAAGTAAAATTGGATGTAAAGTTTAAGTATTTACAAAAAATTGATAGAGGCATTTTTTTTGCTCAAATGAGATAGTAATTAATGTTGTATTACTAAATTACATTACTATGAAAAGATTGTGTACTGAATTTAAACAAAAATTTATGGAAATGGCAAATCAAAGAAATGTTACTTTAATCACAACCAGTCTTTTATGTGATGCAGAATTACTTGATTATCATACAAGTTGTGAATTTGGCCACAGTATTGGAAAAACTCTAGAAATGATTATTTGGTGTTCAACAAATATATTTAAAAAAAAATGATTGTTGGTTAGAGAATTTGGGAAATAAGAAAATATGTCTTAGTGCCAAAAAAAAAAGTTGTCTACACTCAATAATAGTATCCACAGAGTTGGGACTCCACTGTTGGCTTTGAAAATAATAGTTTTGTTGGCATGTGGGATTTGAACCATATCTCTCCAGGTACAGGCCACAGTGTTCTAAGACCACTAAACTAATAAGTTCTATTAGTGGAAAAAAGGCAGTCTGTTAGTTTAGTTTTTACACCACTGGCTTATATCTGGAAAGATGTATACCTAAATGATTTAATCTTTCTTTACCAAACTGCATAGAATTATATTTTTAACAATCGAAGATTGATTAGAGACTATTTTCTTTACATTTGGGAGGTTATTATGACGCTCCTGGTAATTTATATATGGTTATACATGTTCAGAGAACGTTAAACGACGATAACTCTGCATTTGCAGTCATCAATTTAGCACAATTACAAATCAAGGTCTATTTTAGTTTCAACGTCTTCCTTCTTTTAAAGTTTGCCATAGAAATATTACATTAATGTACATATAATCATACTATACAATATAATCATACTATGTCAATCAGTTTTTGAGCACAGTATAAAACAAAAATGCCCACCGACCTTATAAAAAGTTGCTCGATTTGCGACGGTAGTACTACGTGCGCAGGAAGCACTGTAGATTCACCGGATGTAACGTCAATTTAGATTTCAAAGGCCTTGAGTCTCGAAGGTTACGCCTCAGCGGACATTGGTGACCGCCTTGGACTCCAGTTGGCAGAGACAAAGGTGAGCTGTTATGTTTTTGAATTGCTCTTGAATCTAGTTCACTGTTACTAATATTTTGCTTAAGTTGCCTAACAACCTTAGGCGAGATCGGATAAACCCCCGTGGAACCTTTGGTAGGCAGGTTCGTTTAGGCCTAGCTTTGTTTTTACTTTAAAATGTTAGAATTTTAGTTAGGGTGTGGAGATATCTTCCATATATTGTGTGCACTCAGACAGATAGTCTGACAACTGATCGATTTTAGGATACTACCTTAGTTGTAAAGATTTGGGATTGTCCTGCATTTAACTGAAAAATCTTATTTGTCAGTTTCGTGATATATATATTTTAACCGTTACTTGCAGATTGTGTATTCTTTTTCCTCCGTGATTTTTCTTGGAATTAGTATTATCCTGAATTTTATGTGGTTACAAATTCTCGGAAGAGGTATTTCTAGTGCTGCGTTTTGAATGTTGCGATAATTGTGTTGTTTACTAAACGAACTTTACTTTAGTAAAAGTGGTATAAACTTAGTTCTAATCTGGTAAATTAACCTGTTCAAGTTATCTAATATTAAATTTAATTAACTTTGCATTTGTTCTATAATACTTTTGACTAAATTGAACTTTTAATTAAAGCCTTAATATGATTGAATCTGAAGAGATTGAAACTCTTCCTGCGGACAGACTAGAAGGTATTCTGCTTCCGAGTGAATTGGACCACACGGAAAGCTATACCAACCAAGCGATTTCTGAAATTTCTTTCACTAACTATAATGCACGAATTTGTGTATTTCTCATGGATAAAAACAAATTGCTAAATGGTATAAATGACATTATAGATAAAATCCCAGTACTAAAAGTGTTTCATGGACTTCCACCAGACATACATGCTCATTATAATAAAACAATTTTGAACAAATTCTACATTGAAAAAGAAATCAATGAACATGAATGTTCTGATCACTGTCTCAGAATCATTAATGAATCTGAAGACTTGGCATTAAACATCACTTTTGAACAAACCAGTGAAGGTAATCAGCATATTGAATTAAATTCTATGGCAAATACTGACATAAATATTCAAAGTGAAAATCAAATTGAAGAAACTGTTGAAATTACAAACTCTGATAATAAACAAGCTAAGCTAGAAAAGGAGAGGGTACAAACGTGCTTTCTTCCCATCAAAAGAGAACACTTTTATTTCTAAAACCCGAATTTCTGTATTGGAAGAAGAAAATCTGGATCCTGTTGAATCAGACATGGAAGAGACATCGGTGGGATCTATAGAAGGAAGGAAAAAAATTCCTCCTATCATACTTCAGTCACCCAAGAATTGGACCTCCACCAATAAAGAATTAACAAGTTTCCAGTTGAAAGTTTCACTGCCAAAAGCTCAGGTGACTCCATTCGAATACAAACACGATGCACAAATGATTTTCGTGCGTTTGTAAAATTTTTTGACTTGAATAAGTTGCAATTTCACACTCATCAACTTTCAAATGACAAAAATCTGAAAGTTGTGCTAAAAAATCTCCCACTAGATGTAAGCACTAAAGAAATTCATGATGAACTAGCCGGACAAGGTTTTAATGTGATAAAAATATTGCAGCTTTGACGAGGTAAAGATTAAACTTTAATCCCAGTTTTCCTCATTGAATTACCTAAAAATTATACAAATTAGAAAGATTTTAACATTTCTGATCTATTTCACTTAAAGATAAAAGTTGAAAATTATAAAGCGAAAAAGAGCCCAACCCAGTGCCACCGGTGCCAGCGGTATGGACACACCCAAAACGGTTCTTATAACCTTCCAAGATGCGTAAAATGTGCTGGCGAACACCTAACTCAAAATTGTATCAGATAAAAAGCAGACTGTGCACCTAGGTGTGCTCATTGTGTCATGGGCCATACTGCTAATTATAAGGGCTGTTCCTACTACCCTAAAAAAGAAAAATTTCCTACTGCCAGAAGTGAAGCAACAATTATATCTGAACCAGTACACACCAACAGACCTGTTTCATCACACATTTCATATGCAAGTGTGGCTGCTAAAAATAAAAATACAACTCTTCTCTTAAAGAAAAATTGGCATCCGCAAAGAAATCTACCTCATTGCCTTCCACACAAACATCCCGTGGCAGCTAACAATATGATGCAACAATTTTTAATGATCTTCAGTAGCTCTTCCTGATTTTTAAAAACTTTAATATTTCTGGAGTCCTACCTTACAGTAAAAACACTTATCAATGACTACCAAAATGCACAGGGCCTTATGGGCAAAATCACGGTAGGTCTAAAAGCCTTCAATTATTTGTTCTCATTGCTATCTTGCCATGGAGCCAACCCTTAAGAAAAATTATATTCAAATTTTCTTCTGGAACTGCAATGGTATTCTCTCGGACCTACCTGAGTTTCGTCACTTTTTGTATGATTCTCAGGCGGATATAGTTCTCTTAGGAGAAACTCACCTGCGTGCATCTGACATTTTGAAATTTCCTAATTTCGATGTATATAGAACTGATCATTTGCATAATGGCGGAGGTGGAACTGCTATCATTGTGAGCCGGTCAATAAAACATCATGTCTTAACAAATGCTAATTTTACTACTTTGGAGCTACTGCTATTGCAATTTCTAATCAGAACTTTGGTACTCTTAATGTGTTCTCTGTTTATAAGCCAACAAATTCGGATCTTGTCTTAGAGGACTTTAACAAAATTTTTGATAGTCATATTCCAACGATTGTTGCAGGAGACTTAAATTCCAAGAATGTGGCATGGAATTCACGAATCTGTAATAAAAATGGTAGATTGCTCCTTAACTACGCCACTGAACAAGATCTCATTGTAGACGCTCCATCGGAACCAACATTCTATCCATATAACACCTTACATAAGCCTGATGTTCTGGATCTTGTCATATTTGGACAAGACCCTACTTATGAACTAAACGTACATAAGTCTTTAAATTCAGACCATTTCCCAGGTTGTCTTACTCTATTTCAGTCAGTATCGTGTGAATCTGATAAACAAATATTTTACTAATTGGGATCTGTTTAAATCCATTGTACATAAAAGAGTATCAGGTTCTTTTAGTAATCTTTCCCTCCGAATCATTGATTACTCAATTACTAAATTTACTGACTTATTACTTGACTCCAAAAAAGAAGCCACAACAAAATTAATTCCAAATAATAACTGTTTTGTCCTACCTTCACATCTACAATATCTTATCAATGACAAGAATAGGGTTCGACATTTCTGGCAGAGGACAAGGAACATTCTGGATAAAAAAATTATATTATTCCCTCAAGAAAGAAGTTAAGAAACGATTACAAGATTATCGTAGTCAACTTTGGAACAACAAGATTACTTCGCTTAGCACAAGTGACAAATCCATCTGGACAATGGTTAAAACTCTTAAGAAACCATATTCTAAATACCCCCCCCCCCCATTCAAGGAGCAACTGGACTTTGCTTCAATAACGATAACAAAGCTAATTCTTTTGCAGACGCTTTAGAACTACAATTCCAGGAAAATGTTGACCTATCAGATGAGAAAACATGTATAGAAATTACAGACCGTTTTACATTTCGCTCAACTGACACGAACCAAACTATTATTTACTTCTCCACAGGAAATTTTACAAGTAACCTCAAAACTTAAAGTGAAAAAAGCATCTGGTCCTGACCAAATTACTAATAGGATGCTTAAAACGTTGCCAATGAAAGCGATAACGCACCTGTGCTCCATTTTCAATTTCTTATTTCGAACCCATACTTTCCCTGATATATGGAAAAATGCATCAGTCAGACTGTTCAAGAAACCTGGGAAAAACCTGTCATTTCCATCAAGCTACCGTCCTATCATTCTGCTTTCTTCCATTGGCAAACTCTTTGAGAAAATAATATTAAACCGGTTGGATGATTTCCTTACTCAACACCAAGTCCTTCCCGAAGCTCAATTTGGTTTTCGGCGCCATCGATCGACTGAGCACCAGATTCTTCGAGTTGTGGAAAAAATCTCTGAAGCTCTCAATAAAAAAGAAACTGTGGCAGCCGTCTTTCTAGACGTGGCCGAAGCATTTGACCGCGTCTGGACTGACGGCTTGATTTACAAGCTCAACAAAATGGGAGTGCCCACAGGCCTTACATCTCTCCTGCAATCCTATTTAACAAATCGAACCTTCCAAGTTTGTGTCCAGTCTTCTATATCTACGAATAGAGAGCTATGGCTGCAGGAGTCCCACAAAGCTCTCTGCTAGGTCCTACTCTTTTTCTCGTTATCTCTTTATGACCTGCCCATCTTTCGACCCAGTTCAAGTTGCGTAATATGCTGATGATATTGCCCTTATCTCGCCATCACTTGGATCGGAATTTGCTATTCGACGTTTGCAAAAATCTCTTGATGAGTTAGATAAATGGTATCATCGATGGAAGATCAAAATAAATACAGATAAAAGCAATGCGATACTATTCACCAGCAAACGGATTAAAAATCCTACACTACATTTCTTAGGGCAAGATACCGTAAAATATCTCGGAATTACATTGCACAAAACGCTCAAGTGGAATCATCATGTGCAGGACATAATTTCTAAAGTTAACACTGTATGATGCCAATTGGACCCTCTTATAGGAAGAAATTCAGTGCTATTAATCGACCACAAGTTTATGTTATAGAATACGGTCATCCGTCCTATAATACTTTATGCATCCCCAATATGGGCGAATGCTTCAGCTACGAACATTAAAAAGATTCAGACTGTACAAAATAAAATATTAAGATCTGCAGTTAATGCTCCATGGTTTGTTACCAACAAGGAATTGCACAAAGATTTGGGTATTGATCATATTTTTAGTTATATCAAGTTTATCTCTAAAATCTTTTATGATGCAGTCTTGAAAAACCCAAACGATATTATATCAAAACTGTTTGATTATGATCATGAAAACCTTAACTCCTTCAAGAGACCTAAACTGATGATTTTCTCTTCGTAAAGCTATACACTTTAGCTGTCTTGTCTTTCTTATCTTTCTTTTGCAATCAGTTCTTTTCTGCCTCTCGAGGCCCACTTTTGTAGTTTACTCCCCATTTGATTTATATCTGAAGCCAAATAGACATACCTTTCGATGGAGAAGGTGATGGGCAAACTTTTGCCTGGAACTTTGCAAAGAATTGACCTATGGAAGGGGGCCTCAGCCCTCATATCATCTGGTCCATAGGCTAAGTGAGCTGTGGGTGCTGGAGTAAACAGTGAAAATGTACCAGCACAATGAAGTTGCCAGCAACCATACATTTAGGGAAGTGGGCTATTGGCCACAGGCCGCCCAGTGTGAGAAGAGGAAGATGTATGATGATGAAGATCCAGTTGCCGGTCGAGAATTGGTGTAGGATGGGGTGGAGAGAGGTGGTGTTTTTTTTTAATTCTTCCAGGTGAGGTGTGGAAAATTGAATGATGTGTACCAAAAATGGGTTGCAGTAGTAGTAAATTAGTCAATTTTTAGAGATAAATGTGTCAAAATCTAAAAATGTTCTCTTCTCAAGTTGGGGGAGGGTGATTAAAGGGTGTAGACTATGGAACAGTCGTGAAAATGGGGTCCTTGGGTAATATCCTTGAAAGGGGGGGCAATGAAAAATATTATTTGTCTTCTCAAAATCATCCCCCTGTTGCAGGTAATGCTCCGGGGGGGGGGGGGGGGGGTGGCGAAAATTTTTGGGTGGGTAGCTGGGGGCTAAGGCATATGCTATGCAAGTTTTGGAATTGTAGTGGGAGAAATGTTGGATATCTGGCAAAGTTTGTAATCCCATAGGATAACATTGGGATAATCATGTCTTGCAGTGAAACTTCGTGCAGGGGACTTTTGGAAAAGGCTTAGCTTTCCTGAAAATGATAAGTTGAAATGGAAAAAAAAAAATTTTTTTTAAACTGTGGGGGTTGGGGTATCTTATCATGTGTGAAAATCAGAGGTTTAAACGAGAGGTAGGGGGAGGGTATAGGGATTGCGGAAGTTTATGGGGTTTTGTAGAGTAGGGTTGAGTGTCAGCCTAAAGCATGTAGTTGGTACAGTTCAGGTGTCTCTGTTGTATGTAATGGGATGTGATATTTGGTTGTTGCATAAAAATAATGGTAGGGAATATGATGTGCACTCTAGGGTAGCAACCGGGAAGGTATCTTTGATAAGGTTGCTGACTTGTAGTTTAAATACCATTTTAAAATAGTTACTTGGCATAATTTAAAAAGTTGGTTGATGATAGAAAAAATTATTATAGTATATTTTTTTTGTTTAATCATACTTTGAACTTTTTTTTAATGATATCAGTAGAGAATATATAATGTCTCTAAAATGCATCTTTTGTTGTCCTTTTGGATCTTTTATATTGGCATCTGGATCTTTTAAAGGAAGAGGAATTCTCTCAAAGAGGCAGAGAGAAAACAATTAAAGAATCCTCCCAGTGCTGTTTACATACAGGACCAGAGCCCTGAAGTGATCTTTAATGTGTTTGTGAGTGGGGCCTAAGATGGAATGTGTTGTAAATTGGTGGACTCCAAGTGTGATAAGCTTTTGATAGAGGATAAGTCTGTGTATAGTGTATTGTGGGCAATCTAGGAGGTAATGTGGGATATCCTCTATTACCTGACGTGGGGCAGAGTGCTGAAGGTACTTTATTAAGCATAAATAGGTCTTTGTGGAGGTTCACTCTGCCAGTTCGGAGTCTGTGAATGGCTGTTTGTGATATTCTAGTGAGGTAATTGAGATGTAGTGAGTGTGGGATGGCAGCAATAGTGGCTCTGAATGTGTTTTTGTGTGTTGTTTCTTGAATGCAATTTTGGGTCCATATGGAGTGAAAGGATTTGTTACATTCTTTGAAATGGTGTTTGTAAGTGACTAAAGTTTGATAATTTGGGGTTGGGAGTGTGTGTCCTTGTTCAGCAAGTTGATCAGCAGTTTCATTGTGTGTGATATTGCAGTGTGAGGGTATCCAGTGAAAAGAGAGTGATTTGTGTTTGGTAATTAGGTTGTGGGAGAGTTTGTGTATGTGGTAAAGGGAGTAGTTCTGTGTGGGGTTATATGATTGTTTATTAATGCATTGGAGAGCAGATATGGAATCAGTTATAATATGAATGTTTTGTGTGGTTTGAGCAGAGGACCATTCTAGTATCATGTGTATGGCAGCTACTTCAGTAGAAGTGCTATTTTCAGCATGATTAATTTCGATTTTGTGAGAGAATGTAGGTGAGATGGAGTAAAATGCAGCTGAACCATTTGTTGTATGTGGGATATTTGAGCGATCTGTGAAAATGATGAGGTCTGTGGGTGGGATGTGTGTGATGAGTTGTTCAGCTGCCATTTTCAGCTCCTGTGGGTGGTAATTATGTTTTTTGTTAATGTGTGGAGGTGTAAGGTTGATAGTTGGCTTATTAATGATCCAGTAAGGTATTTTGAGCTTGGGATTGAAGGGTTTAATGTTTTTCCAAGTTGGGTACAAAGGGTGCTGTTTAATTATTTGCACAGTGGTAAATGTATTTGTAGGAATTCCATTCTTTTTATGGAGGGGTGTTTGGGGTTAAGGTGATTCAGTTTTATGTATTGTTTGGAAGTTAGCTTATTTCTTATGATGTTGAATGGGGGCATGTTGGCTTCTGCCCATGTGGCCAAATTTGGGCAGCCAGCTTTAAGACCCAGGGCTAGTCTGATGGCTCTAATTTGAATTGTTTCCATATTTTTGAACTGTGTGGGGGATGCAGTGTTAAGAACTGGGTAGCGATATTCTAGTCTGGTATTGAAAAATGCTTTGATGAATGTTAACATAGCTTTATCACTGGCACCCCAGGTAGCTCTTGTGATGGATGTGAGTGTGCTGAGTGCTCCATTGCATGTGGATTTGGTGTTTTTGATGTGTTGCTGCCAGGTAAGCTTACGGTCTATAGTTAGCCCTAAGTATTTATAGTGGTTCACTATGGTAATGGTGTGATTGTTGATTGTGATATTAGGTGAGTTATTAGGTAGGGTGTTATGGTTAAGACTGCAGATTTAGGTGCAGAGATGGCTAGTCCCCATTTTGTAGTATAGTCAAGGACCTGATTGACTGCTATTTGTAGGGATATTTGTATGTTCAGGATGTCATTTCCTTTGCTCCAAAGTACAATGTTATCAGCAAAAATGGAGCATGAGATATCATGGTTAAGGATTGTTGGTAGGTCATGTAGGAAAATGTTAAATAAAGTTGGGGATACCACACTGCCCTGTGGTAGTCCCCTAGTTAATTTATAAGGGTTAGAGAGGGTAGTCCCCAACTTGACTTTGACTTTTCTCTGAGTAAGAGAGTTTTTGATGAAGTGAAATATATTTCCTGATATGCCTAATTGATGTAGTTTAAATAGCATGCTGAAGTGAGGTCTAGAAAGACACAGCAAAGAAATTCTCTGTTTTGTAAGGCCATTTCAGCTGATGTGATGAGATCAAAGAAATTGTCTGTGGTTGACATGTGCTCTCTAAAGCCAGTTTGGCAAATGGGTAGAGGTATTGTGGAGTCTAGGAAATATTTAATTCTGGAGAGCACCATTCTTTCTAGAACCTTTAGTACACATGATGTAGTGCTATAGGTCTGTATGAGCTGAAATGAGTTGCTGGCTTATAAAGTTTAATTATGGGTATAATGTGAATGTCTTCCCATTCAGTTGGAAAGATGTGTGAAGTCCAGCAATCAATGTAGATGTGAAGCAAAGTGTTGGTAGCTTGTGTGCCTAGATTTTTTAATGTGTTATAGGTGATAGAGTCAGGTCAAGGTGTGCTTTTTTTTATTCGACTGATGTAAAACAGTTTTAAGATCATGTTGTGTGAATGGTAGGTTGATGGCGGGAAGTTTGCATTGTGTGTCTTGTGAGATAATCTGGTTCATGTGATTGCAGTGTTGTTGATATGTATGTGAGTTTTCAAGTGGGTTGGTTGTGGTTAAATGTGTTGCAAAGTGTTTTTTGGTGAATTTGATGCTGTGAAAACTTCTGTTTATGCAAGTGTAAAAGTTGGTGAGATTGTCAGGAGTTTGTGTGTTGATGCAGGTTTCACAGTTTGAGGAGAAATTGTGCCAGTTTATGTGAGTTTTTGTAGTGTATGATGAGGGCTTGATGCCTAGGAGGGTGATAAAAATGGGGTAGTGGTCAATAGACAATGTAGAGTGATGAACTTGCCAATTGATGATGGGTGATATGTCTGGCATGGAGAGTGTGAGGTCTAGAACTGACTCATAAGGGGGCTTGGTGAAGGTGGGTGAACCATCATTGTGTATGGCCAAATTGTCGTGTGAAATAAAGGTTTCTGTGGTTGTGCCTCTGTTGGTATAGTTACTGCCCCATTGTATGTTGTGTGCATTAAAATCTCCTAGTAATATATTAGGGCCTGAGGAGAGTGAAAATATGTGTGTAAAATCATTAATCAGTGTTGTGGGGTTGATGTTTTCATGTGGATAGAAGTAGGCATTGTATATGTTAAAAGTTGTGTCCTGAATTTTGATGTTGATGCCAATAATGTCCATGTATGAGTATGTTTTTGTGTTTGGAATTTGGCATTGTGGGAATTTTTTATGTAGCAGAGTGGTGGAGTTGGATTGTGTTTTCCTAGTGGTGGCCATATTTATAATGTAGTGTTTGTAATTGAATTTTTCAGGGACTGTGGTTTCATTTAGTGCCAAAATGGGGATAATGTATTGGTCTGTGAGTGTTTTAAGTTCAAGTATTTTATTGGGGAGAGATCTACAGTTCCATTGGATGCAAGTGTAAGGGGTTGTATTGTCAGGGAAGAAAATGGAGGAACTGCAGCAAAAGGAAGAGGGGAGGGGGAATTAATATAGTTGTTGAAGGAGAGCCAAAATGGCCTGTATAGCTAAGTTGAGTTGGGGTGACATATTTTTTGGAGGCAGAAGGGCATCAAGGAGGGGGACCAATAGTTGAATGATTTGTGGAACCAAGTTGTATTGTGTAGGGGGGGGGGGTTGAATTTAACTGTAGAATTCTTTGCCCTGGTTCTTCTCAAATAGTTGGATTGCAGGGGTTCTTCCCCTGCAATTCTCCCCCCTTCTGGTGGAGAATTTTGGTGATGGTGTGTGTGTGGGGGGGGGGGGGTCTGCTATTGAGTAGAATGTAATTGAGTATCATCGTCTGATGAGCTGATGTTTTGTGGTTCTCAGTTGGGCAGGGGGGGGGGGAAGTTGGTAGGTGTGATGAGGTCTGTAGTAGGGGCAGTAGTGTGAGTGAATATAGGTGGGTTGTATTTGGTTTTCTGTTTTGCGAGGGGGTGGGGGTAGGAAGTGAGAGTAGGTGTTTGGTAGCTGACATCTGAACTGCAGCTGTGGCAGTAAGTGTGGGTTTAGGTGCTGGGTCAGGCTTTGAGTTGTTTGTTAGGGTGGTGACTGCTGTTTTGATTTTTTTTGCTCTGTGTCTAGCTCGGCATTTGCCATATGTGGCAACGTGTCCCTCCACAGTTGCAGCAAAGTAGAGGTTGTGTTCGTTTGAATTCATAGGACACGTGAGGTTGAGCACAATATTTACATCTGGGTGAGTTTCTGTAAATTTTTATAATGTGTCGATGTCTTTGGCATTTGATACATTGTGGGGGGGATTTATGTATGAAGTAACTTTATGTGTAGTAAGACCTAATTCAACTGTGGGTGGTAGAGGAAGAGAATTAAAATATGAAATTACTTTATCAGTATTTCTTCTAGTGGTACTGCCATCCATGGTGTGATGAGTGTATGTGATTCTTTTCATTTTGTGCACATTATATTCAGTTAGTGCTTCTAGTATGCTCTCATTGTCTAGGTATTTGTAGACTCCTTCAATGCTTCCATATGGCTTGTTGTAGGATTCAGTGTATTTTGATTTGATTTGTATATTGTGGATGTGTGTAAGTGCCATGAGAGTTTTTGCTTGGCATTGGTTTCTGACGTGAACCAAGTACTCCCCTCTGTGGGTGAATCGAGCCTCAAGTGGTTTCTTAATATGTGAGTTGATTGTTTTAGTTATGAGATTTAGGTCAGTTTTTGTAGTAAGTTGGTGGGAGTGGAGAAGAGAAGTACCGGGACGTAGTCTTGTTCTAGGTTGAAATCGAAGATGGTGTCATTATCAGATGATGTAGATTGTTTTCTGGACCTTTTCCTATTTTTAACCACAGTCCATGTCTCATCAGTGGCTTGTGCTGGTGGGAGTTCATTTGTGTCCATTTCTGTTGTGTTTTGAGGCGGTTGGGTAGGGAGGTGGAGGTGAGTGTGACTAGTGGAGGTGTGGACAAAAGGTTGTGTAATTAAGTTAGAGATATTGGGGACAGAAACACTTCCTGAGGATTTAAGATTTGTTGAAGGTTGCTTTGCCAGATCGCTAGCACAATCACTAGCACCAGCTCCAATCACTGTAGACATATAGACCTGTGACTGTTGCAGTGTTCGCGATCGTTGACAGCTCCTTTCTGTGGCTTTGGCATCAGATCTTGGGTCCTTTGGCATCATGGGGACTTTTCTTGCCTCCCTAAGCGGTTGGCCTTGCATCATGGGAAGATAAAGATGGAAATAGTCTTAAAAAAGACTTTTAAAAATCGGAGAACTCAAAGTGACAGCTAGTTCCTCTGACAGTTGGCGCTGATCTTAGAAGCTGGCCTTCTTCTTCTTTTACATTCTTCTTTTCTGTCTGGACCTATTTGTAAAGGGGGCCTCGGCCCTCTTATCATCAGGTCCATAAGCAAAGTGGGCAGTGGGACCTGATGTACAACAGTAAAACGGTCCTGCACAGTGAAAGGCCAGCAACCGTACATTTTGGCAATTGGGCATTTGGCCGCAGGGCGCCCAGAGTCTGAAGGGAAGTTGTTGAAAAAAAAAGGGGGGGGGGGAGGATATTCCAGTTGCAAGTCATGGGTTGTTTAAAGTTGGGGTGTTGGAGATAGCTGATGGAGCAAAGATATTGTTTGATATATTTTTTTTTTCCAAGGGTCTAAATTATGGGTCTCTTATTTTTTTTTTGAATTGTGGCCATGATTGGTTGTCACGAAATTTGATAGTGAGGAATTGGGGGAAGGAATTTGGGGGGAGGGAGTGTGTAAGATTCCATGGAATAGATAAGTATGTGAGGTGCTAGGGGCGGATCCCTTTGGGGGGGGGGGTAGAGAGAAAGTTGAATTTTTTTCTTCTCTAAAGTCCCCCCTGGGGGGTAGGGAGCATGGGGGAGTGAAAATTTGTGTAGGGATGGCAGAGGGGGTGGGGTAGGCAGTGCTCAAAGATCTGAGGAAAGGGTGATAAAGTTTAATTAATAATAATTTTTCTTAACTCCATAGGTTAGCATTGAGTTGCTTTGTCCTGAAGTGAAAGTTTGCGCAGGGGTGGATCTGGGAAAAGGCTTAGCCCAATAATATCAAGAATATGGTTAGAAGTGGAGCAAATGTTGTATACATATTTTTTTTGAAAAGCGAGATAAAGTATATGGATTACTCCTGTTGTAGGCTAATTAACTCATTTTTGATAGATGGGTGGGGATCCAGGTGTTGGTTTGAAGTGGCAGTTGGGTAGCCAACCTCAAGCTTAGAGTGTGTAGCAGGAGTGCTGTTTAAGGGTCCCATCTGAGAGTAGCAGGTGATATGGTAAGAATATATACGATATGGGGGGGGGGATTAGATGTGTATGGGGTGTCATGTACTGGGAGAGATTCCACATGAGTTATATGGATAAGGAAAATGATTGCCATGTAAAGTATATAAATAAATATATATTTTGATATTCACTATAATTTTCATTTTAATAAGGTTGAATGAGTGTCATATTCTACCCCTTTTTTTGGTGGAAAATTTGTATTATCATTTTTTTTTTTGAGGATAGTATATCAGTATGAGATATTATATTATTAGGTATATACCGTATTTGCCGGCATTTAGGACGCAGTTTACCCCCCTCAAAATACGCCTAAAATATGGGGTGCGTCTTATGCGCCGGTATTCAAAATTATGAGTTGAAATTTCAGTCTAAAACTTTTGATTTATATCAATATACCTATATAAGTAATCTTTTGCATTTTGTCCTTTTGTGAATGAGTGGTTTCAAATAAATCGTTTCCATAATTTTTTTGTTCTGTAAAAATAATAAGTTGCGTGATGTATTTTATGCTTCACTACTGACAGAGGCAGCATTCCAGTAAAATAGAATTCAGATCCACTGACATCTCAAGGTTACGATTCATCCAATGTGCGCATGCGTGATCACATTTCACCGGCATATTTTTTCGAAAAGCGCGAGCATGGCGCGTCGTTACCGATTACAGCGCCTCAAGGCAACAAAAACGTAAACTCTTAGTACCGAAGAAGCTTTCTCGTGTTTTTGCTGCGAAACATGGCTCAAAAACAACGCAGATTCTGCTATGATATTGCATTCAAGCTACGAGTGATTGAGTATGCTGAAGAACACGGAAACAGGGCAGCAGAGAGGAATTTCGGATCACGGCCAACAGAAAAGATGATAAGAACTTGGAGAAGACAGGAAGAAGACATAAAAAAAGCTATTCGTAGTAAACATAATCTGCGACATGAATTGCAAAATGGTCGGAACTAGAAGAAGAATTAAAAACTTGGATATTAGACCACCGAAGCTCGGGATTTTCAGTTTCCACAAAAATGACTATTCAACAAGCAAGAGTGATAGCTACTAACAGAGGCATCGCTGATTTTACAGGATCAACGTCATGGTGTTCTAGATTCATGAAGAGAAATGACTTACGTATGCGGACTAAAACAAAAATAGCACAAAAGATGGCAACAGAATATGAAGACAATATTATTGAGTTTCATAAATTTGTTATTAATGCAAGAAAAATAGGAAATTTTGAACTTTCACAAATAGCAAACATGGATGAGGTCCCACTGACGTTCGATGTACCCTCAAACAAAACAGTAGATTTCAAAGGTGGAAGAAGTGTTATTGTTAAAACTTGTGGACATGAGAAAACGCACTACACAGTCGTGTTGTCTTGTGCCAATGGAACAAAATTGCCGCCTCTTTTGATTTTCAAAAGGAAAACCTTGCCCAAGGAAAAACTGCCTAAAGGTGTGTTTCTGCATGTTCATCCTAAGGGCTGGATGGATGAAAGGGGGATGAAGTTCTGGATAGATAATGTGTGGTCTAGGCGTCCTGGTGGACTGTTAAAGAAACCTGCCTTGCTAGTATGGGATCAGTTTCGGAGTCATAGAACAGAAGCTGTAAAAAATAAAATCAACCAACTGAAAACTCAGTTAGCTGTAATTCCAGGTGGACTAACGAGCCAGCTTCAACCTTTAGATGTCTGCATTAATAAACCATTTAAAGGATTCATGAAGGAGAAATGGAACAGTTGGATGAGGTCTACAGATTTTGAAGTGACACCATCAGGAAGAAGGAAGAGACCTAGCATTTTGCAGATTTGTGAATGGGTCAAAACTTCATGGAATGCTGTGAAACATGAGACAGTTTTAAAGTCATTTAAGAAATGTGGTATTAGTAACTCACTTGATGGCAAAGAGTATGATTTGTTATACGAAGACTCAGTTCCTGAGAAAGAGGCTTCAAGTGATTCTTCATTTAGCTCTGGAGATGAATTTCTGGGTTTTGAGGATGAACATTAAAAGGTACCTAATTACAATGTTCCCTAGTTGAATTTTTTGTATACATAAATAACTATAAAATGAGTACAGTAAATCTTTATGGAAATTCATGAAACATGTGTTTAATGAATTAAGGATTAAAGAAGTGTGTATTAAAGAAGAAATAGTTTTACGAAAGAAATATGGGGAACAGGGAAGGAACAAGTAAAAAATCTGAAATATACTTAATTAATAAAGGAACAAAAAATAATAAAATGCAGAATTATATTCATTTTAATTAATAAAGATTGATTAAAAGGGTTAATATTATTAGAAAAATAATCCTTTTTTTTTTTGTTATCAATGGGTTTTAACAGCTAGGAGAAAAATGAGAAATTTCCATTAAGATTGATCTGGAATCGTCTCCTCTGTTTTGAGTCCTGGTCCACGATTGCCCTTACTGATCTCCATTTTGCATTTGTTGCATGCATTATTCTTCACATACAATGATGTGAAACAGATTTATGTGAATCACTTTTTTCCCCGTATTATTAGTATCTATTTTCATTCACAGTACTTCTTTATGGATCAGTAAAAGAAGAGGATTTGAACTTAACCATTTGCATCAAAGGATGCATTATTAGTATTTCATTTTTATTCACAGCGCTTCTTAAGTAAAAAGTTCTTAACACTATTGTGCAGTAAGATTTTATTGGTAAAGGGGCCAAATTATTTTCAGGTAATGGGATCTGGACCAGCGATTGCAATACTCATACGCTAACTAAGATATAGCTTCGGACATGGTTCGAGAACATTTTTTAGGTCAAGAGACAAAATAACGAAAACAAGATTAAAGAGCAAATTTTGAAAGCCGCAAATTATTATCTTAAGTAAGGAGCCATAACTGGAAAAAGTAAACCGCCTATTATTTTTGAACAAAAAAAAAAACATGACGTTAGGAACGTGTTAGTAGGGTGACTTTTAAAATTGAGTGTTCTGGACCAAATTTTTCAAACTTGGAATTTTAATTGTGTCATTGCTTCTTAACTATCGTCAGCCAATCTGCTCTAGTGTTTGTGCTTAATGAAAATCATTCGCGAATTTACAGAGTTAAATGTTGAACTGAAAAGTTTCAAGGGGCATTTTTTAGAGGCTTAAAAATTTCCCACGCAAAGATGAAAGTGCTACTTCTTGATGACTTCTTGCATTATACAATTATCAGTGTAAGGAAATTCTAGTGTAATGTTTTTACAACTCGATTTCGTATTCATTTTTTAATGTTTCCTTCAGTTATAATAAATATATAATTCGACATCTCAATTTTTGGGCATCTAAACTTGTCATAACTTAAGGCCTAAAAAAAAGGCAAAGTCCGGATCCTTAACCTCTCTTGCAAATGTCAGGGTTCTGACGGCAGAGCTAAGACAGCTGTTTAGTTATCCTATATTGTAAATATTAATCCCTATCATGTATCAGCCGCTAGTAGCTGTCTTACAATTGCAAGTAAACGATCTTTTATTAGAGTATTGGTATTTTTTCATATGAATAAATCACACTATTAGGGGTATTTCAGAAGACCTGCAACAACAACAAAAATCTTGCGGTCACAAGACAGCTGGTTGTCTTATCCAACAACAGAGGATAAGTTGTCCCCATTGGTTGTTTCCGCTCCCCAAATTCTTGGTTATATCATTAACCATCAGAGTGTTACCATCATGACTGTCTAGAAACGCTAGCCAATGAGAATGCGACAAATTTAAGTATTGAATTTACAATATTTAAAATGGCTATTCATTTCGATCATTTTGCAACATTTTTAGAATGATTGACGACAACAGAGTTAAACTGACAGGCTCTTGTCAAACCTTTTTGGCACATAGCAGCATGAGAGGGTTCTTTTTTAATTTATGGATAAGTAATTCCACCCCTTACTGACACCGTTTCTTTTACCCTACGGTGTTAGTAAGGGATGGAATTTCTGATCCATAAATTAAAAAAGAATCCTCTCAAGCTGCTATGTTAAAAAAGAGATTTGACAAGAGCTTGTCGTAAGCAGATCGTAAGATTTCTTCAGTCCCTATGCAATACGAAAAGAATTTTTAAATTATCTCTATAAACAAAAAAGTTCGATATCAACAGGCTGACGACAAAGCGAAACTATTATCTTGTTTTCTTTGAAAACGAGATAAAAAAAGGAACCCCTTCAAGCTGTTGCGTGCCAAAAAGATTTGACAAGAGCCTATGTTTAATATGCTATAGTAAAGCTCTTTGAGGAAGCGAGACCCAGCAGAAGGAAAATACCTAGGGTTGGAAACCCAGGAACCTTTGATCAGTAGCGAAGCACACTAACCACTCTTCCACGAAGAAAAAATATTTTGGTAAAAACAGTGAAACACAGTGAAAACAGTGATATAAATATAAAACTTAAATGACTCTTTTGAAGCTCTGACCTTCAGTTTTTTTTTTGCGTTTACTGGTAGAATGGAACACATACATAAAGTTGTTACTTTCTTTTAGAATGTTCATCCTAAGCTAATTTATTTCTTTTATGGAAGTTGACCACTCCAACTGCCGTTTAACTAATTGTCTATCATTTATGATTTATCTAAAATGACTGCAAAGAAAATTTGAAACATAAGAGTATGATTAATGATATCAAGATAGAAAATCATATCCGAAATAATTAGAGCATTGCTTTAAACTAGGGGTGCTCAACGTGGGGTAAGCAGTAAAAGTTTTTCGGGTACGCAGTGTGAGCTCAAAAGTCGCTAGATTTAGTAACGAAGTAAAAATAACCATTGTTATATTATAACTAGAGTTCTATCTTTTTATACGAGGGGTACGTTAGTTACATACATATTTCCAGGGGGTACGTGAGGCATAAAAGGTAAAGAGTAGTAAATGAGATTAACAGGGAAATTTATCTCTTAATGTGTAAGAATAATACAGGCTTCATAAATATTACTTGACAGTGACTAGAGGGCGCTCGTTTTCTCAATTCTTGAAACCCATAAAAAGAAACGGGTGGAAAGAAAAAGTTTTCGAAGTGACTGCATCGAAGTTATATTTGCTTGGTTTGATATGAAATCATATTAACATGAATCAGTTTCCTGGTGTAAAAAGGAATTCAACTGTATACAAGACTAAAGAAACGAAACTAAGTGATAGAGGTAAGTTTTGATAACCGTTACTCTGGCAAAGAAGGTCTAAAGAGAAGAAGGCTAGCTTCGCACAAGCGTAAGTGGCGCCGTTCTGCGGAATTTTACCGAAGCTGAACGTGGCAAATTGATGTGCATGCACAAAAACAACTGTAAGGGGCGATCTGCGCATGCGCAGTGCAATCATTTTTAGTCCACTGCAGCTGTGGTTTGTCTTACTCTTGGTATATTTATAGCGATTTAATCATTGTTTCAACCTGTCTAACACCCATGACTGTTTGGCATAGTGATAGCTGACCCTAAAGTTATTCAGTGAGTATTTTATCTCGTTCAGGAGTATATTTTACGATACCTGGAAAAGCCGTTGTATGTTTATTTTGAGTAATTTTGCAGAATTTTTAAAATTAAGATGTAAATTAATACATTTAATCATCTTGCGAACATGTAAGTCAGTGTATGTTGCAGTTTTGTGTTCCCTGGAGCATATCGATGTATATAGGTGTCTGCAGTTTGTTCTAATAGTAAACTTTTTTTATGGTTGATACGAGAAGTGCCTGCTGCCATCTATTGACAGTTTATACAAGTAAGAAACTCGATGTGACTTTAATTGAAAATATCCTAAATTCTATAAAATATAATTAAACAAAACATGTTGTCTCGCATTAAGCCATAAATTTCAATATATTATAATATATTAAATATAGTAGAATGTTCAAAATATTAAAATTTCTATGTTGAGCATAGCTACCTCTTGTTTTACAAAATGAGATTTTATTAAAGAAAATAATTTTAACTAATCCTTGTGAAAAGAAATCATGATGGTAAAATTTAAGAAATGGGCACTTTGAACAAAGTGTATGTAAAATTAGTCACGTGGTGTAAGCTATTGAAAACCTTGCTGGGCGGTGGAAAAATAACGCAAGGAACTGGCTCCTCTCCTTGGCTAGGTGGTTTCACTGCAATACACGAATTTGCCATGTTTAGAGGGCGCTGCAATCGAAAAGTTTACATTACGTCTATGGAAGCTAGCTCTCTTCTCCCTTAGACACTCCTTGACTCTGGCTTTAGAAATTGTATGCAGAAACCTGTGCTGCCATCTAGTGACATGACCTTAAATTGATAAATTTATCGAGAGAATTACTGTGAGTTTGGATTAGGGTTTTACCAGATGGGAGGGTTTTAAAAGGAGGACAGAAAAGGTAGAAATGGAGGAGAAAGGAGAACATGTTTTCAATTTGTGAAATATAATGTTTCATTTTAAATATCGAAAAAGTTTAGTTAGAAAAAGGCATAATTTTAATTATATAATACACTTCAAAATATAACGTGCCGATTTTTATTTATACTTGATTAGTAATCAAGGGTTATTTGGCTTTAAGTGGCATAGTGATTACTAACTATCGGCTGTTGCAGTAGGCAAACCCAGGAACCTTTAATCAGTAGTGAAGCACACTAAGCATTCTGTGATGGGGAAAATAATAACATTTTGGTTAAACAGCGATCTAAACATGAGACATAAATGACTCTTTTTGAAGCTCTGCACCTTCAGTTGTTTCTCCGTTTACTGGTACATTGGAACACATACATAAAGTTTTCACTTGCTTTTAGAATGTTCATCCTAAGATAATTTATTTCTTTTATTGAAAGTTGACAACTCCAACTGCTGTTTAACTAATTATCTATCATTTATGAATTGTCTAAAATGACTACAAAGAAAATTTGAAACATAAGAGTATGATTAATGATTTCAAGATCAAAAATTATATCCTAAATAATTAAAGCAGTGTTTTAGACCAGGGGTTCTTTATGTGGGGTACGCAGTAAAAGTTTTTTGGGTACACAGTGAGAGCTAAAAAGTTACTAAATCTAATATCAAAATAAAATAACCATTATTATAACTATAGTTCTATCTATCTATACAAGGGTAGCCAATTATATACATATTTCCAGGGGGTACATGAGGCATTAAAGGTTGCTTTACACCAAAAGAGTAGTATTTGAGATTAACAAGGAAATTTCTTTCCTTTCCTGTTGTGTAAGAATAATACACACATCATAAATATGACTTGGCGGGGTGTGGGAAGAAGGAACAGTGCAGTGACTTCCTCCTCAATGGCAGTGACTAGAGGACGCTGGGGTTCTCGATGCTTAAAACCATCAAAGAAACTGGTGGAGAGAGTACTTTTCGAAATAAGTGACTGCATCGAAGTTACATTTGCTTGGCTTGATATGAAATCATATTACCATGAATCAATTTCCTGGTGTAATAAGGAATAACTATGTAAAACTGTAAAGATACGAACTAGATGATAGAAGTATAAGGTGAGTTTTAATTAACCGATACTCGGGCTTTCGAAATTGTATGCAAAAACTTGTGCCACCATCTAGTGACAGTGTAATGACCTTATATTGATAAATTAATCAAGAAAATTACTGTATGCTTCATGTGAGTTTGGATTAGGGTTTTACCAGATGGGAGGGTTTTAAAAGGAGGGCAGAAATGGTAAAAATGGAGGACAAAGGAGGACATGCTTTCAATTTGTGAAATATGTTTTACTTTAAATATCGAAGCAGTTAAATTATTAAAAGGCATAATTTCAATTATTCAGTACACTTCAAAATATAACACGTGCTGATTTTTATTTATACTTGATAAGTAATCAAGGGTTATTTGGCTTTAAGTGGCATAGTGATTACTATCTGCTTTTGCAGCAGGCAGACTTGGTGTGTTTCTATTAACTATAATAGAGGTAGTGGTCAGCAGTAAATTTGGTCTTGCTAGGATATGCTCTTTTATGAGAAGGCTTGTACAAACTAGTTGTTCCTCAATTCTTTTGCTGTCCTTTTATGTTGGGGGAAAAAATTAAAACTGCTGTCAACATTCAAAGTTTCAAGTATTGGTGGACAGAAGCAAAATTTTATGCAGTTTTCTGAAGCATGTACTTTTTTTTAATCTGGCATTTAAATTGCACATATTAAGATCTCAAAAATAGTAACTTTTACAACATTAACAGAATTAATTTAGCAATTACGAATTGCATTTACAATATATTATTTTGCGGTGAAAGTAAATTATATTCCAGCCATAGGTTCAAGAAATTGAAAACAGAAAATTACAAAAAAAAAGGGAATGCCTTAATTTTAATTTAAAACATGTTCTGAGTTGAACAAAAAGGAGAACATTGCATGTTTTACCGAAATTCCGAGGAGGACAATAGATGGAAAAGGAGAACTTATGATAACCCTAGTTTGGGTACATATTTGCTGCCTAATATGATAGATTAGATGCATGAATAATATATTTTTATAATTATCAAACTAGGACTAAAAAGAACCCAATTAGATTGAAAATAAATTTTTCACACATTGAAATTACATTAACATATTGAAATTAATTTTTCACACATATCATTTTGCTGGTTATATTAATGACAGTTGTCATTAATATAACCAGCAAAATGAGATAAAATTTTCGTATTATGGGTAACTACAAATTTTTAAATGATTATAATTTAAATATATGAAAGTAAAAATACAGAAGTAATTTCACATAAACTATTTTTTGAAAAAGAATCCATTAAAATGTAAAAGTTTAATAGTCCTTTCTAATTTTAATTATGAAATGTGGAAAAAAAATTTGTTCTGTCTTTTTTTTTCACAATTTTATTGAAAAGTGTCAATTATATAATGACCATTTTATTTTTCGAGGAAAATATAGGACACTTATTGAAAAATATATTCTCTGACAGTTTTCCTTTAATACTATTCCTCAATTTTTGTCTTGAAACTATTAATTTTGTGCTATATCTGGCAGTCATCATGAAAAAGGTGAAAAATATCAAAATATATTATATATTTAAAAGCAAGTGGTATGCATATATTATTTTTATTTAAAGTGCTGAAAATTGTTAAAAATTTTAGAAAGCACAAACATATTAATGAAATAAATATTTAGTGTAATTAAAAATTTTGAAATATAAATATTATAGTTATGTGTTCTTAATTTCCCAGTGACATCAACACTTATAAATATTACAGTTATGTATTCCCATGGCCGAGTGGTTAGCTTGCTTGGCTATGGATCTAAGGGACTTGGGTTCAAGCCCCGGGTAAGGCATGGATGTATGTGTCGTTTTTCTGCTGAGGTCCTGCCATCCTCTCAGATCCTTTGGCATATAAACTGACAGGCTCTTGTCAGACCTCTGTGGCAAGCAGCTGCTTCAGGGGGTATTTATTTTATTTATTATTTATTCTTAATATCCCAATCACATCAACACTTATAAATATTATAGTTATGTATTTTTAATGTCCCAATCACATCAACACATAAATATTATAGATTACGTGTTTTTAAAAACCCAATCACATCAACACTCACAAATATTACAGTTATGTGTTCTTAAATCCCAATCACATGAAAACTAATGAAAATTTTTCAAGATTAGTGGCAACACAGAATTTTTTTTTATAGTATCAAAAATATAGCACATTTAAAGCACAGGATAAAGTATTGGATAGAGACCTCTTTTTGAACTTTTTTCATAAATATATATGCATAGCACAGTAAGTTGTAAAATGAATGGTCAACGTTGTCATTCACTTTCTCTGTTTCATTATGGATGATGTGTTTGTAAATGGTAGATAGGTTGTCACTGGAAGGAAAGCTATGCACCAATCCCATGATGAGGCATAGAACTGGCCATTCCTAGCACCTTATGTTAAACCCCACCTTCTCGTGTTTTCAGACCGTTAATATCTTTCAAAAGAGAAACTCTCTTGTGGAAGGAAATGGAAGGGGAGGGCTGCAGGATTAGTGTGGCCTACTGATCTGCACAACTATGACTACTTTTTTTGTTCTACCCTTCTGAGGAGTGGTCAACTACACAGGATCCTGTTCCTGCCATATAAACCTACTGGATTGGACTGAAGGCTCTGAGCTTGATTATGGATCCTGAATTTGCTGCACTGGTGGTCTGTGGAGGGAAAATCTTACGCTATGTTTTCTGTTTGTGGGTTGACAGTCCCAAGTAAATAGATTCACAAGATATGTCTATCAGCTGGTGGGTAATCCTGAGCAGAGCAGGCACCTGAACACTTTGCTTCTACTGACATCATCAAATTCTACATTGGAGGAAGTCTTCCAGTGTAGATGACTTCAGCCTTTTGTAGTGGGGGAATGGGTCTTTGCCCTATACCTGCGATTAGGGGGCTATTTGATATTTTCGGCATTCCTTCTCTCAATAAACACATTTTCTTTTAACATCCCACTACCATTTTCTCTCCATAGATAGTTGGAATGTGAGGACTCTGCACAGAGCTTATTCTCTTGATGTCCTCACACAAGAATTCCACAATTATAATTTAGATATTCTCAGCTTGCTAGAGACCAGATGGACAGATAAAGGTCAGATTCTTAAAAATAATCTTAAATTTCTCTTTTCAGGGAGGGAAGGTATTAAACATCACCAAAGTGTGGGCCTGCTACTCAGCAGACTTGCTAGTGATACTCTTCTAGGATATGAGTGCATTAATGAAAGGTTTCTTATAGCAAATTTTCAGACAAGCATTAAAGACTTGAATGTTACCTGCTGTCATGCCCCCACAGGATGCCGATGAGAAGGATGGTTTTTATGGACATCTTAAAGATATTTTGAATTCTGTGAAGAAAGTAGATATTACCCTTGTTCTAGGTGACTTCAGTGCCAGAGTTGGTAATGACTCTGACCTTTGGGGAGGGGTGATAGGCTCTTTTGGTATTGGTAGCTGCAATGGCAATGGGCAACGTCTCCTACAGGTAAGTAAACTCAATGGTTTCAGAATAATTAACACTTGTTACAAACACTGTGACTTACATAAGTACACATGGCTTTCATCTGATGGGCTGCATAAGAATATGATTGATTATATATTAATTAACAGCAAATGGGCTAGTTCTGTTAGGAATACCAGGGCATATGAAATAGTTGAAATTGGATCTGACCATTACCCTGTTAAAAGTGTCTTGCAACTTAAACTTAACAAGTGATGTGCTAAGGTAAAAAAATTTACCTTTAATACTGAAGCTCTGAAAGACCCAGTTATAGCTAAAGCTTACCATGATAGGTTACTTAGTCATTATGACAGTTATGGTTTGCTTACTACTGATGTTGAGCAAGAATGTGATCATTTTAAACAGCCTTTTTTGGAAACTAACAGTACTCTTTTAGGAAAAAAGGAGCAGAGGAGGCAGAATTATTTGAGTGATAAGGCACTTGTTCTTATTTCAGAAAGAACTGCAAGAATGCCCTTAATACCCTACTAGTCCTAATAGAAAGCATTATAAATAAAAAAATAAATACCCCCTGTAGCAGCTGCTTGCCACAGAGGTCTGACAGGAGCCTTGTCACTTTATATGCCATAGTAGAAGGTCTGAGAGGATGGCAGGCCCTCAGCAGAAAAACGACACAAACAGCCATTACACAGAGCTTAATAAACATGTAAAGAATCAGCTGCTAATAATATTTTTGACTTGATGGATTGGCTGACAAAGCCAAGGAAGCAGTTAGACAGCATAACAGCAGAGAGCTGTACCAGATAGTTAATGTTGTGTGTGATAGAAAACGGACAGGTATACAGGGATTGTAGGATAAAGAAGGTAAAGTTATAGAAGGTGAGGATTCTGTCATGGCTAGGTGGACTGAGAATTTCAGTGATGTTCCAAACAATGTGGTTAGTTCTACTCCCATTGTTTGTGATGATGATTAATGTATTGGTGGCTTTAAGATTGGCTGTTGACCCTATAACACAATAGCTGTCCCATGGCCGATTGGTTAGCGCGCTTGGCTACTGATCTACGGGACCTGGGTTCGAGCCCCTGGGTAAGGCATGGATGTTCGTGTTGTTTTCTGCTGAGGTCCTGCCATTCTCTCGGATCTTCTACTGTGGCATATAAACTGACAGGCTCCTGTCAGACCTCTGTGGCAAGCAGCTGCTTGAGGGGGTATTTATTTTATTTATTTATTTTTATAACACAATCTGAAGTTAGTTTGGCTATTTCTAAATTTACACTTCATAAATCCCAGGGGTAGATGAAATTACTATGGAAATGCTTAGATCTGGGAATGTTTCTTTTACCGCTTGGATGACTGAAATTTGGAATATCTTTTATGGTAAAGGATGAGAGTTCCTAAGGATTTTACCAGAGCTATTATTATCCCTATTTTCAAAACAGGTGATTGCATTCGTTGTGATAACTATAGGGATATCATCAGTGGCGCACTCAGGATTTAACCTTTGGGGGGGGGGGGGGGGGGCGCTGGCCCTGCTATGGCAAACGAAGTAGTACTCGGTCCGCCTAATTCGTACGCCTTGTGTTCACAGTGGCCGTGATTCCCGAGAGCTATAGGGTATTCCCACCTTATGTGACCTCTAATTCATAAGTAGTACAGAAATAGAAGACATCACACAACATAAATATAATAAAAATAAATACCCCCTCAAGCAGCTGCTTGCCAGAGTTCTGACAGGAGCCTGTCAGTTTATATGCCATAGTAGAAGATCTGAGAGGATGACAGGACCTCAGCAGAAAAACAAACGAACATCCATGCCTTACCCAGGGCTCGAACCCAGGTCTCTTAGCTCAGTAGCCAAGCGCGCTAACCACTTAGCCATGGGACGGCATAGATATAAAAAATAAATTTTAATTAGGAAAAGATTTTTGGAAATTTTTCTGGTGTTTTTTTTTTGCCTTTTCCCTGAGGTGGGGTGCCAGGACCCCTTGCCCCCCCCCCCCCCCCCCCTCAAGGTGCGCCACTGGGTATCAG
Source organism: Ryuthela nishihirai (assembly GCA_038380435.1). Classification (NCBI taxonomy): domain Eukaryota; kingdom Metazoa; phylum Arthropoda; class Arachnida; order Araneae; family Heptathelidae; genus Ryuthela; species Ryuthela nishihirai. Next base: position 34,752,277 of record JAWZYU010000026.1, read on the forward strand.
CCTATTCTCTGTTCCAGGGAAAGTTCTTTGCTTGATTGTGCTTAATAGAATTAAGAATCTGGTTGACACGCAATTGCGTGATGAGCAATGTGGATTCAAAAGTGGTAGGGGATGTGTAGATCAGATATTTTCACATAGGCAGATTCTTGAGAAATGTTTAGAGTATCCACTAAAACTAAAGGTTTCATAAACCTTTGGTTGCTAGCTTTGTTGATTTCAAAAAGGCTTTTGACTGTGTTGATCGTCATAATTTGTGCTTCATTGTTAAATCATATGGAATACCAGACAAATTAGTTAACATAGTGAAAGCTATAATAATACTGAGTCGTTTGTGTGTGAGAGAGTTCATTAGGCTTGTAGCAATTGGTTTCGAATTACTTCTGGTGTTCGATAAGGGTGCATTCTTTCTCCTTTTCTCTTTACTTACTGATTATGTTATGTGAAATTCACTGCAAGAGAAAGATTTTAGCCTTAAATGGTCTGGAGATACGAAAATTTCTTATTTAGATTATGTTGATGATTTAGCCCTTTTGGCAAATGATGTTGATGAGATGAACTCTTTCATTCGAGCTGTTGATGAGACTGGTAGTAGAGTAGGTTTGGTTCTAAACAGAGAGAAAACTAAAGTGATGAAAAATGGTCAGGCAGGTTGTGATTCAGTTAATCTGAATGGTTGCAGTCTTCAGCAGGTGTCACAGTTTAATTTTCTTGGGAGCTATGTAACTGATACTAGTGATGGGCGGAATGAGAATAATAGACGAATAGGGATTGCTGCTGGGACTTTTAAGAATCTATGGAGAGTATGGAGAAATAGGCGTATACACCTAAAGACTAAAATTAGACTCTATCATAATTTGGTTCTTTCTATGGTTAGTTATGGTAGTGAAACTTGGACCTTTTTTAAACAAGATAACAAGAAACTAGATGCTTTTTAATTCTAGATGCTTACGCAGTATCTTGGGCATTAGATGGTTCAACTTTGTAACTAATGATGAGGTTAGGCAAAGCAGTCGGCAACCTCCTTTAAGCAGCACTCAGTTGGTTTGGCCATGTTGCCATATGAATAATTATAGATTGCTTAATAGGGTTATGTTCAGTGTGCCTAAAAGCCTCAGAAAGAGGGGGAGACCTAGGATGCGGTGGGCAGACAATGTCAAACAGGACCTTGTTAGAATTGGTGTGCAGTGGCCAGATGCAGCAGATGTAGCTCAGGACAGATAGGCTTGGAGAACTAAATTGCACGGTCTGGTTGAGGATGATGATGCACAGAACTCTTGGAGTTAAATTTTTGCATTATATGTTTGTTCATTTTAAGATAAGGAGCTAATACTTTCACTTTGTCCTCTGTCCATCTTCCAGCTCATTTTTAAGAAACTTGCGGCAGATAACAAAACACCGCTATATTAAATCTGGTTCATTATTTCAAATTATTTCACTAAATTTTAAGGGTAGAGTTAAAATATTTTGCGAGTTCACAGTACTGATTCAAATTTTATGTCTGGTTTTTAGATTATGCATCATTATATATTTTTCTTCAGTGTTGATTTCTTAAAACATCGTTTTTTTTTTCAATTCAGTACTCATTACAAATATATTTTCGCTTTTAAGTAAAGAATTTCAGAATCTTTCAGATTTTCCCCGATTTTTAGTCCATTGTACGATTTGCTCACTTATTCTTAGGGAGTGCGGCAAAACGCAATCATTTTTGTTTTACGAGATAATTAAAAAATTGTCTTCATGTTTAAAATTACAGGTACTAATAAAGAGTTGATAATTGAAATTTTTGAAATCATTCACAAGTTTGCTTTGCCCTATTGAAAGATGTTAAGTGCAGAAAATTAGAAAAATTCTTTCCAAAAGAGCATCCCATATTCATCAGAGGTCAGAAATGTTCTATTTTGTTAATTGTTTTTTCATGAATTTCTGATGGAGTGGAATGTACTATATTGGCATTTTCTCTGCCCACTTTAGTAATTTACCATATAAATTGATTTAATGTGATGTGACAGTCCTTTGTGAAAATTTTATTATTTGTTTAAAAAGAAAGTTGAATAAGTTATGGGTAGGGGAGTTCTGAGAATAAGACTTTATTGGTGTTTCTCAATTACTGAAGTAATCCTTCGAACAGGAAATGTTAAAATGAGATTTTGTAGTTTCTTTTAATAAATTTTTAGAGTTGGACATAAATTTTGAGGCGAAAATTATACAAAGAAAAGTGTTTTGTATTTCATCAAAGTCTGTAGAAAAGTTCGATATTTAGCATAAGACGATAGGAATTTTGGGGACGGTTCTGGACTTTCCCCTCAGGGTACGTCTGTGATGAGGGCAATGTGAGGGTATGTCATGTTCCCATTACTGTGGTTCCCACGTCCGTATAAATGGGGTGGGTATTAAGTTTGCTACATCACCACCGCAATGTGTCATTCAATCTATGGGAGCTCGAAATTCAATAATTAAATTTTTCACATTTGCTATTGAATATTTTGGTGATCACCATACTAACTGAAATTAAGTACGAAGATTAGTTACAGATTTTCAGTGTGCAAGATCGGACTTGGCCTAGAATTTTTTTTTTATCAGAAACACGAGGTTCTTCAGTAATAAAGTATCACAGGAAAACATCCTGTAGACAATAAACATTTACATTAATTGTTTGGAAAATTGGTTCTCCTGACTGGAATTCCAGACAAGACAACCAATTTTTTTCAACTAATTATTTCAAGTATGAGTAATTTCTCCTGTTCTAATCACTTAGCTCACTAGATGGCACCACGAATTAAAAGGGAACCTAAGTAAGGTACGTAATGTAACAAAAGTAAAAACTTTCAGTATATTTTTGCGGTTTTATGTCTAAAGTTAAGAAACATAAGATTTTAGTGGGAGAATTTTGTTATCTCATGCGATTTAGATTTCTTTATTTAGAGAGCAAAGTATAAGTTTTGCATCTTAATTAAGTGTAGGAAATTGCAGATGTATATTTTCTTAAAGGAGCTTAACGTTACCCTGCACTGCCTGGGTATCACTTTCAATCTGTATATTCTTATTTACACTGCACTGAAGGTAATTATTTTAAGTATATTTCCCCCTCCCCTCAAACACTTTAGTGCAGATTCAAGAAGAAAAAAATTTTCTCGCATTTGCTTGTCATTGCTGACATCAGTTGCTGACATCACTTTGAATCTGCATATTTTGCTTTTTAGTTTACTAAATGTTAATTTTGTGAGTACATTTTATCATCGGATCAACACGATGAATTGCCCTTGTTGCAAAGGTGATTGCTAACTCAGCACTCGCTCTCATAGCCCACCTTTTTATCCCAAACTATCGAGATTTTTATTTCACAAAATTTGGTATACTGTAGTTTTTGCTGTTCTTGACCTAACGGTCCCGAGTTTCATAGGCGGGTTTCTCCTGCCCGACTTGTTTTTGGTTAAAAATTGGGTTCGTAGCAGCAGAAGTACGCCTTAAAATAATAATGCCTTTTGAAATCTGAGGAATCTGGCAATGGTAGCAGATTCAAATGTTACGACTCTTACATTCACAGTTAGAGAGCAATAAATGGCAACAATTTATTTGATAGTGATTACCGTTTCCCTTAGGAATAGCATTGTACACATTTTTGCCTGTAGCAAGCCTTGCTTTTGGAATTTCAACTTTGATACTACGATACGAACCACAACCAGAAATATTCTCTGTAAATTTTATCGTCTACTATGATTTTTTGATGAGTAATGGCTGCCACAGTCGGACACAGACATATATATATCTTTTTTTTATTATTATAGATAACTAGCAGATTTACCTTGTTTGGGTCTGAAACTTTCCAAAATGTAGAGTAAATGGCACTCGCCATCGTCAGAAACTTTCATTTGGCATAAATATCATTACAATCGATATCCTTTCCCTCCAATTGGCTGGGATCATTCAGTGAGTAGCATGCCAGGCTCGAAATCTGCAGTTCCTAGGTTCGAATCCCAGCTGGGCCAGTGTTGAGATTTATCTCTTCAAAATTCTCCCCTAGCCCACGGTCACTAGGGGAAACCAGTGGGCTTGGTTAGGCAGCCGTCCATCCGATGGGATGTTAAACCATGGTTCTGTGTGTGAGAGAGGCATACCCTGACCACGTTAAAGAACAAACTGGATGGCCTTGATGGGAGGCTACCATCTATCTCCTAATATCAAAACTCCCCACCCTGACTCGCTCTTTAAGGATATAGATTTCTTTTCTAGTGGCTCTTAAAGAATAAAAAAAATTTCCCACTTGTGCTTTAAGGATTTGTCTAGTGGCTGTTTTAGAATATGGTTCTTTCTAGTTACCATTTAAGATAAAAAATTTATTGGTTTTTTAATGATATAGTTGGTTTTCTAGGTGCATCTTTAGGAATGAAATTTTTTTCTAGTGGCTGTTTAACAATACAGGGTGATTCAAAACTTATCGTTCAAATTTTCGTGGGGAGGTAGGGAATACGTCAGAAAACCGATTTCACATAGGAAAGTATGTCCACAAACGTCATCTACATGAACAAAATGGACAAGTAAAGTGAACACAAGGAAACAGTACAGTTAAATGGTAACGAATGTGACTTTTATTCCAACAAGGTAAAGTACAGGTTCACAGTAGGTGCTCAAAATTGCGACCATTTACACGGACACAGGATTCACAGCGCCGTTGCATTGACCGCCGAACATTTTCAAAAACGCCTGGCATATCACGGAAAATGCGTGCGGTGGCCACTATTCGTGCAACTAGGTCCATTTCACTGCCGACGGGGGTCTCGTACACATGGTCTTTCATGGCCCCCCACAAAAAGAAATCCATGGGCGATAAATCAGGTGACCTGGGTGGCCAAGCGATCGGTCCACCTCTACCGATCCATCGAGCTCCGAATGTTCGGTTCAGGTAATCACGCACAACAATTGTGCTATGGGCTGGAGCCCCGTCATGTTGATACCACATATCTCGCCGGATATGTGCAGGAACAGCGTCCAGAAAAGTCGGTAACACTGTCTCGAGAAATATTAGGTATTTCCAGCCAGCTGTCCAATCGGGGTGGTAGCAAGTAAGGTCCCAACAACAGTCACCAATGATTCCAGCCCACACATTTACGGCAAAACGATGTTGCGCAGCGTGACTTCTCGTACCATGCGGGTTGTCGTAAGCCCACACATGTGAATTGTGTGTATTGAACATACCTTCACGACTGAATGAAGCTTCATCTGTAAAAAGGACAGAAGCTGGAAAACTGGGGTCCACGGCACCTTTCTGCATGAACCATTGTGGAAATTCCACACGCTTCGGATAATCATCAGGATGCAGTAACTGCACCCTTTGCAGATGGTAAGGATGCACACGTTCCTCGTGCAGTATCCGCCACACTGCTGACTGAGAGACCCCAAGCTGTTGAGCAATAGCTCGTGTGCTGGTTTTCAGATTATCTTCGATGGACTGTAGGACTTGTTCTGCGACGTTGACAGTCCTCATCAGTCGTCTTCTCCCTGTATCCTGCATGTTGCTGCACAGTGAACCACATTCGTGCAGATTGCGATGCACACGTGCAAACATTTGATGCTGCGGTATTCTTCTGTTGGGGTATTGGTCTTCATAAACTTGCCCAGCTCGGCAGCCGCTTTTGCCAGCTGCCCCATATGCGAGATGCATATCCGCTAGCTCTTGATGCGTAAAACGATTCATCTTATCACTAGTAAGTCAGCTCGTACACTGATGACAGCGGGAGTGGTCGAGCGAGCTGTACACTGGTTGGGTACACACAGTGCCCTCTACATACGACATACGCATGCGTACATTTGCGGACATTCTTTCCTATGTGAAATCGGTTTCCTGACGTATTCCCTACCTCCCCACGAAATTTGAACGATAAGTTTTGAATCACCCTGTATATTATTTTTCTAGTGGGTCTAAGCAAATATTAATTTTTTGTACTGATTTAAAAATTATAAATTCTTTTCTTATAGCTGTTTAAGATTATAGTTTTCTGTAGTGGTTGTTTAAATATGTTTTTTTCTGCTTTCTGTTTGAAAATATTGTTTTTTCTACTTTCTGTTTGAAAATATTGTTTTTAACTTTGTTTGAAAATGTTTTTTTTCTAATGGCTTTTGAAAGATATAATTTTTTTTCCTCTGTTGTCTCATTGAGGATAGAGAATTCTTCTAATGGCTTTTTAAGAATAATTTTTTTTTTTCTGATTTCTTCTAAGGATGCGAGTTGGAATATAGTTTTTTTTTTGTTCCTCGTTAAGAATATATTTAATTAGTGGATTGTTAACGATAAAGATGTTTTTCTAGGTGCCTAGTTAGGAATTTAATATTTTTGTTTCAGGCTTTGGAAGGATAGAGATCTTTTGTAGTGACTCTTTAACGATATGTTCTTTTGGTAGCTGTTGGCTGTTTCTTTGTAGAACTCTCACTGTAGATAGTGTGATGGCAAAACATTCCATCCAAGATGGAGGACAGTGATGGACTTTCTCACCCAAGCAGTAAGGAGTCAGTGGAAAATAATCTGGGCTTTATTACATTTGAAACTCAAATGAACAAACAGCAAATTTCAGACCTGGCTCGGTAACCACTAAGCTCCACCCCCCCCCCCATCCCACCCCATTTCTCAAGGAACAAATTGATGATGAGTAATAAGGGCTGCTTCTACTAATAAAGTGGAATGTTAAACACTTTTCATCATATCTGTTTTAATTTTCTTCAATTTGTATGTTTAACTTATTGTTTGTTATAAATTCCTATATCTGATTGCATAATTTCATTTCTAGGTATAAATACAATAGATTGAAACTAAGGAGTCATCAGTAATGATATGAAGTAATTAACACTAAGAAAAAAGCAGAAAGTTATAAAAATTGAAAAATTTAATTAAAATATTCTATTGATATTAATTCACTTTTCAAATTTCTACAGGCCAACAGAATAAGAGGAAAATATGTACAAGTGTATATTTTATATACATAAAAAAATATGAATGATATTTTTTATGTTGATATGGGAGACATTTTAACAAATTGACAGAAAACATCTTATGAACACAAAAGAGAAATTTCATATTTGTAAATAAGTTGATAAAGCACTTTAAGTTATTTATTTATTTAAAGTTCTTATCAAAAGAAAGGTTTCATATTCATTGTAAAAGAGTTACAAGAAGACAAATAAAAGCATTTTAACTTTGAGGAAATACTCACAAAAAAGAATTGGAACAATTACTGTGACCAGAAGGAAAACAGAAGTTTTTCCAAAGCCATATAGAAAGCATTTCTAACATAACGGAGAAATTTTAGATGTGAATTTATGTAATGGAGAGTTTTCGTCAAACAGCACCTATATCCTGATACACAGAAAAAATAAGTTGTATATCTCTGAAATATTATTCGCAAGAAAAACGAAAGTCATTTATCTGTGAAATGAGTGACAAGAAATATGGGCCTAATCCCACTTTATATCCTATTATCTGACACACACAAGAAAGACACCAGATATCTGTGATCTATGAAACAAAGTTTTAAAAGAAACCCTGGATTGAAATGTGGTATTACTTACATAAATGAGAGGCTACATATATAACATACGTGGAAATTCATTTACAATAAATCATAATCTCGAACATCATTTTAGTTACCCAGAAGACAAAAGCCTCATGTCTGTTGTATATGTAACAAGAAATTTCTAATTAAATCTCATCTTGAGGTACATTATTAGACAGTCAGAGGAGAGAACCTGTATGTCTGTTTAATAGTAGGAAGGAATTTACATGAAAAGTTCATCTAAACAATCATTAACTGCCACATATGAAAGAGAAGCAATATAAGCGTGATGCATTTAACTTGGAATTTGTTTATAAATTGAATCTTAAGACTCATTATTTGATATACAAAAATGGGAAACCACATCTAGTGAAATGTGCAAAAATAGATATTTAAGTAAAGGATCATTGCAATTTCATTATTGGAGAGACATCAAGATAAGATATTGTTATAACAGATGAGTGTGCTGCAATGAACTCGTGGTGTAATGTATCGTTTTAGAACTCGCATGTGCTTCAACATGCGAGTAACAGCAAAAACGACTTGGAACCCTGATTTGACTAAAAGGATATTCGTTGCGAGTTTGGTGAATTAAAAAGAAAGAGAGTTGATTTGGTATTATGCGCGATTAGTTGGCTTGAGTGTTGTTTTATAATTACTATTGTGTGTTTTATCTTGAAGGAGATTTCTAGTGTGTCAAATGTGAATTGAGTGTATTTAAGAATAGAAAGAAGCAGTATAAATAATTAATAAATACTGTATTTTTTTTATTCATGCTCAGTGCTTATCTGTTAAATTCATATCAATGTTTATGAGATATGTGATAAGAAATTTTCTATAATTTCCAGATTTTTAAAGTGTTTTCTGACTCACGCACAGAAGAAGCACCCCTTTTTAAAAATGAGTGAAAAGGAACTATCAGAGGAGTCTCATCTTAGGAGTTATTTACTTGAACACACAGATGAAGGGCCACATGAATGTGAAATATGTAATAAGAGATATGCAGGGAACTCTTCACTTAGGAATCTTTTTCTGGCACACACAGGGGAAAAATCACATGAATGTGAAATATGTTATAAGAAATTTGCACACAAGTGTGCACTTCAGAAACATTTTCTTACACACACAGGGGAAAAGCCACACGAATGTGAAATATGTAATAAGAGATTTGCGGGGAAGTCTTCACTTGGGAATCATTTTCTGACACACACGGGGCAAAAGCCACATGAATGTGAAATATGTAATAAGAGATTTGCAGGGAAGGGTTCACTTAGGAATCATTTTCTGACACACACGGGGGAAAAGCCACATGAATGTGAAATATGTAATAAGAGATTTGCAGGAAAGGGTTCACTTAGGAATCATTTTCTGACACACACAGGGGAAAAGCCACATGAATGTGAAATATGTTATAAGAAATTTGCACACAAGTGTGCACTTCAGAAACATTTTCTTACCCACACAGGGGAAAAGCCACATGAATGTGAAATATGCAATGAGAGATTTGCATGGAAGTCTTCGCTTAGGAATCATTTTCTGACACACATGGGGGAAAAACGTCATGTATGTGAAACTTGTAATAAGAAATTTAGAAGTAATTATGATCTTAGTGTTCATTCCCTGACACACACACGGGAAAAGGCACATGAATGTGAAATATGTAATAAGAGATTTGCAGGGAAATCTTCACTTAGGAATCATTTTCTGACACACACGGGGCAAAAGCCACATGAATGTGGAATATGTAATAAGAGATTTACAGGGAAGGGTTCACTTAGGAATCATTTTCTGACACACACGGGGGAAAAGCCACATGAATGTGAAATATGTTATAAGAAATTTGCACACAAGTGTGCACTTCAGAAACATTTACTTATACACACAGGGGAAAAGCCACATGAATGTGAAATATGTAATGAGAGATTTGCATGGAAGTCTTCACTTAGGAATCATTTTCTGACACACATGGGGGAAAAACGTCATGTATGTGAAATTTGTAATAAGAAATATAGAAGTAATTATGATCTTAGTGTTCATTCCCTGAAACACACACGAGCACATGAATGTGAAATATGTAATAAGAGATTTGCAGGGAAATCTTCACTTAGGAATCATTTTCTGACACATACAGGGGAAAAGCCACATGAATGTGAAATATGTAATAAGAGATTTGCAGGGAAGGGTTCACTTAGGAATCATTTTCTGACACACACGGGGGAAAAGCCACATGAATGTGAAATATGTTATAAGAAATTTGCACACAAGTGTGCACTTCAGAAACATTTTCTTACACACAGGGGAAAAGCCACATGAATGTGAAATATGTAATGAGAAATTTCCAGATAAGTCTAACCTTAAGAAGCATTTTCTGACACACGGGAAAAGCCACATGAATGTGAAATAATGTAATTAGAGATTTTCAGGGAAGTTACTCTTATGAAGCATTTTATGATACACAGGGGGGGAAGCCATATGAATGTGAAATATGTCATAAGAAATTTGGAAGGAATTATCATCTTAGTGTTCATTCTCTGATACACACTGGGGAAAAACCTCATGTATGTGAAATTTGTAATAAGAAATTTGCAGAGAAGTCTGCACTTCAGAGACATTTTCATACCCACACAGGGGAAAAGACACATGAATGTGAAATATGTAATAGGAAATTTGCAGGGAAGTCTGCACTTCAGAGACATTTTCGTACCCACATGGGAAAAACCACATGAATGTGAAATATGTAATAGGAAATTTGCAGAGAAGTCTAATCTTAAGAAACGTTTTATTACACACAGAGGGGAAAAGCCGCTAAGAGAATATCTGATTAGGATTCAATTTGTTACACACACGGGAAAAATCAGCAATTTATGAAATATGCAATTTGCACACAAGTCTAATCTTACGAAACATTTCCTGACACATAGGATAAAACATATGCATATGAAATATGTAATGAAATTAATAGATTCTGAAAGAAAAATTCATCGCATCTCTCCAGATTCATGGCAGATGCAAGTTCGATTCCCGCCGTGGTGGCGAATTTTTTTCATAATCTATTAATTAATGTTCTTAACAGGGAATACTGTGCATTCACTTTGGATTGATTTTTAATTATGTAATGAAAAATATGCAAGGTATTATCTTAGTGTTCATTCCCTGTTACCAGGCTGCTAATCTGTAGTTCCCTCATTGGAGACCCACATGAACCAGTGTTAACATCTATCTACAAAATTTCCTGCCCTTCCCATGGTGAGTAAGGGACACCAATGGCTTTGGGAAAGCAAGTCTGGATCGGATGTTAAGCTGTGGCCCCATGTCCATGAGAGGTATACTCTGTGTACATTAAAGAAGATACTGGATGGCCTTGAGAGGCTACCATCTGTCTCCCAACAGCTGTTACAGTGGTCCCCTCCCCTAATATTCTCTGAGCATTTAGTGTCCTTTGGCCTGACCATTTAGTCCATTGGGTGCAAAAAAAGTAACACAGTGTAACAACCAACAAAACGGTCTCATAATAGCTGTGGAGTGCGTTGCTTCTCCCAACCTGTGAGCTTGTGGGATCCTTGGATAACCTGGTAATTTGGATAACCTGGTAAACCTGGTAATTTGGCCCCTTGTGTGGAACATGCTTCTGAAAAGTAAAACAAGTCATCCCAACAACTCTATTACAAATAACACAATTTGGAAAATTTAAAAATAAATTGTGTTGAAGTGAGATTTAATTTATGCATAAAAGTAGGGATCATTCCCATTAGGGATCTTTCCTAACATATGCAGAGAAAGAAAAACAAAAGTGAAACAATGAAATTTGCACTGAATTTTGCTTTTAAGAAATGGTATCCAATGTACCCAAAAATTCCTCTATCACATATTACAGTTGTATCTTCATTTCTATGTGGAAGCAGCAACATTAAGATAATTTCAAAAAAATCTATCCATTTCTTGAAACCATTTGGGAGAAATTTGAGATATTAAAAATGAAAGCAATATTCAGTGCTCTGTAGCTCTGAAAATAAGCTTTTATGAAAAAATAATTTGAAGATCATTCTCTTCAAAAATTTTTTTTTTTCAAAAATGTATAATTTAAAGTCAAATTTTGCTGTTGAATGCTCTCAACATCTAAAATCATGTTACTGTTCTGTGTTTCACTTAAATATTCGGCTAAATCCTTATGAATAGCATTTCTGGTGTTAATTGTTTTAGTTTTTAAAAATGAGGTTCCAATTTTTTCGAAAAATCTATCCTGCAACAAGTACCTGACTAAATTTTACCACCCAACAATGCATTCCCTCCTAGCATCATCTATTGCATTAAGAATTCGAGTCTAGAGAAACTAAAATTTCCTTTAAAGCAACTTTTTTTCCTCTTCAAGAAGCCATTGAAATTTCAATGGGTAATTTGTTGGTTCATGAGAGATTGTGATCTGCATTTGTTAAGGAATCTTCAGTAGCTGTTTTGTGCAAAAAGTTTATTTAGATAAACTTCAATGTTGGCATCCATTTGACGAAATTAGTCAATACCTCAATTTTTGAAAGACGACTACATATAGGTTTGCAATTTCCAAAAGCTATGAAGAAATTTACTGTAAATTTTTGTTTTATGTCATGTATTCAAGACATTGTGCATTTGTATATTTTTATAATAAATTCTCTTAAGGAAGTCTTTTTTTTCCTTATTCCTTATTAAGTGAAGGTTATTAAAACAATTTGAGGGCCACACTCCGAATTTAAAAGAAATTTTGTCGGCTTTAAAATTCGGGCTTTAAAGATGAGGCGGGAAAGAAAGGAACTTTTAGAAAAGAAACTGAAAACAAGTAACGAACATGTAACAAATATTAATACAACTTCACGTTTGTATTCAATTCTGTCAGTAATTATTTCTGTGTGTTCTTTGATTCACAAAGAGGCCCAATGTTCCAAAGACAAAAATGTGACCCTTTCCGAAAAGTAATCAAGTAGCCATAATCGAATTCATAGGAAACGGGAAAGTATTCCATTCCAAATTTCAGTCTCGTAAACTTAAAATAGTCGTGATTAAATTAGTAAGAAAATATAGGTTTCTTTGTTTAGACACGAGTTTCACCTCAAACTTCAGATTCCGAGATCTTTCAAAATGCAAATTATTTAGAACTGCTCTGCACGGGACCGAATTACTTCGATAACGGTTCTCCACTGAACAGAAGTTCTTCAATAACGGTTATTCACTGGACTGAAGCAACACCTTATGGGAGGTGTTGACCGAACAGCTTCGATAATAAATCTGCAACATCCTGCTTCTTGGCTGCCTGGAAATCGACCGACCTTTCAGGGTCAAGGAAATGGCGTTCTAGGGGGAACTCGTCAAGATCAGTCCTTTCGACTCACCCTTTATCTCCCATAGTACGGGAAGTACTATTCTAATGAGTTTTAGATAACCTGCGGCTTTGTTCAAAGAAAGTTTATCCTAAGATGTTCAATGAAGTGAAATAATTCGTGAATCCAGACGCATATGGGGATAAACAATTCCTTGAAGTCTTAAAAAGTATACAGCGAAGTGCTTGATGTTAAACCATTGTTTAAATCATTATGTCATATGCTATAATTAACTGTGAACCATTATGATTATGTAACGATAAAATTGAAGTTCTGATGTTATTTGAAACTAAAAACAGAAAGGATTGAATTTAAATTATTATTTTACTAATAAACAATTTTTAATAGAAATTTTTTTACAGCAAACAACTTGTTTTGAAACTAAGGTACCTATTCGGAATTAAGTGGTAAGTGTCGTAAGTATGTGTCTACATAATACGTCACAGAGAAGTTCTGTGAACGAAACAAAACTCCAGCAGAAAGATATGAAAAGAAGCATCCAAGCATTATCAGAGGGCTCGAATCAAATTCCTTTCATCCGCAACCAAGGACACTAGCAGGGCCGTACTTGCGCACATGCTAAGCTACAACTTAGGACCTAGCAATATGGGTGGGGGGTCTTAGTAGTTTAATCACGACTATCTTAAGTTTACAAGACTCGAATCTTTCTAAATTCAGTTTGTGTTCTCAAAAAACATTTCACTCAGTTTGAAAAATCATTAATTTCCATTAAACCCCTAACAGGTACAGAGAGACCAGAAACATTTCCAAATTTGAGGCCCTAGCAAATATACACTGCTGGCCAATAAAAATGCAACACTCTGAAGGACAAGAGATATCAAAGCCATATTTAATGAATACATAGCTTGTTGCAAGGATCAAATGATTACAAATACTACACGGTTACATTTGTGGAATACAAAGAAATCTAAATTGTGTAGCTACCATGAGCAGCAATAACTGCTGCTACATAGTTCGGCATTCAGATAATGAGATGGATGTGTGTTTGGGGACTCAGCCCATACAGATTGGATACATAGCCAAAGTTCATCTGTTGTAGCAGTTGATCATGGACCAGACATGTTCAGTTGGGGACAGATCTGGTGAATGTGCAGGCAAAGGCAGAAGTGTCACATTGTGGCTATCCAGGAATTTTTGGACGATGCATGCAATGTGTGGTCGGGCATTTACTCTGTAAATGATACCAGAGAGCCCCTGAAGCTCAAACACAATGATTTGACGCTGGCTGTTTAAAGTATTGGTAATGCGTACGAGGCCAACTCCGATTCCCGTAGGGCGGGGGTGGCTCATTCGGTAGCGCACCATGCTCGTAATCTGTAGTCCCAGCTGGGTCAGCGTTGAGATTTTTCTCCACAAAATTCCCCGCCCTGCCCACGGTCAATAGGGGACACCGATGGGCTTGGAAAGGCCGCCGTATGTCAGATGAGACATTAAGCCGTGGCACCGTGTGCGGGAGAAACATACCCTGTGCACGTTAAAGAACACGCTGGATGGCCTTGACGGGAGGCTAACACTGTCTCCCAACATCTGTTCCAGTGGGTCCCCAACCTTCTCTGAGCCTTTGGGGTCCATGTGACCTGGCTATTTAGCCCATGGTGTGCAAAAAAGTGCCGCTCAGAGGTAAATCAACCTAACCCGATTCCCGTAGCATTGACCGCCATGATCACATGCTGCTGTGTCTGCCGACTGCTTAGTAAGGAAAGATACTCGTGATGGCTTGGGAATTGGCTGCGAACAACGATGAAGGCTATTTAAAAATGCATTACAACTGATTTAAATGAGGCAGAACTTTGCTCTTTTTTGCTTTTTTATTTTATTGAGGTTATTCCAGTGTAGTAAATTAAAACAAAATAGATTTAATTAATACACACTGATTTATATCGGATGAAAAATGAAGACACCAAAAACTGCTCTTTAAAATCGAGGTTTTGTATGAAAATTGAAAAAAAAATCGATATATTCTTAATATGTGATTAAAGTTGAACTAATTTGACTGTAAACTTAGCAGACTTTAATTTGAGCTCGTTTAAAACAGGAACAATGGTAAACATATTTTAAAATCTAATGATCAACTCATTCAGCTTAAGCAATAAGCCCTCAAAATTTATAGACCTTAATACTGGAAATCCATGCCTCATTTAAAAAGACATGAAAAGTCACATTTATTTTCTTTCCTTAAAAAAATTAATTTTTATTAAAAATTGAAAGAAATAATCAAAGTGTAAACTTTTTTTAAATTCAGCTGAAGCAGGAAATCAAATCTCTTCCCAATGACAGAATTTAATTTCATGCTATAAAAAAACCCAAATATAAGCTTGCACAATATATAAATACCATCTAAATAATAATACACTTTGGCAAAATAAAAAATTCAAAGCAGACATCTCATAAATTTAATGCCATATGCTTAATATTTCTTATTGTAATAAAATGTACGAACACATTCTTTTAATTTCACGTTAATTCAGGCTCTAAATCACCTACCTTACATATGCAAATATTATTAGTTTCATATATTAAAAAATTCGTGAACTACATTCGACTTAGAAAGGTATATTGAAAAGTTGACAACCATTTATTTTTAAATCCCTTTAACAATTTTAATTTATCACAAAAGAACACATCTCGTAATTTTCGGAAAGTACTAACCTATGAAATGTCAAATTACTTTACAGCATTTATTTTTGCATCCGTACGCGAGCATGAAGGCATTTCACTGTTGACTTATAAAAAACACCATAATTTCTCCGTCGTCGAAGGCAGAAACCTGGTCGTATGGATGTCGTTTTCTTTGATGGTGCATACTTGATCCTTTACTGCACGAGAATTGCTAGCAAAGACAATTCCATTGTTTTACACGGCTATTTGTAATCTGATATACCACTTCCAGGGGCTTTAATAACACCTAAAAGAGAAGGCCGTACAACTAAGTCACAGAAAACTGATTACTTCTAGAGCCCCTATATACCAGGCCGACCAGCGATGATCGGCGTTTAGCGATTACGGTAGGCCCCGATCTCGGTGTGCCTGCACGGGAAGCCTAGGGTTACGGCCGTCACGATGAAGTTTGCCGCATGCATATTTTATGATATTAACCAAACTAAACTTAATTGTAAACGATGAATGACTACTAACTTAAAAGTAGCTATCATTCATCTACATATTACTAATCGATATATCAGATAAATTAACATTAAAATACAGAAGTAATAGAAGTATATATTACAGAATGCTGTAAGCCTAATGCCTGTTCTCTGTCGAATTCTTTCAACCCACTTTTTTTTAAATTTAATTGGATCTGCCTGGAATTTAAACACTGTGCAATTGTTCCTATAGCTGTTTAGGCAATTCGCAGCTGAATTTCTTCCGATAATAATTGTTTTTTATATACTAAGGATTCGAAAAACTGCAGCGCACACGGTGGTTACATTGACTCTAACACTAAGTCACATCAGTTGGCATAACAATGGCGGATAGGTCGGCCTGGTATATAGGGGCTCTAGACGTCATTTTTCTGTAATGTAGTTGTACGGCCTTCTCTTTGTAGGAGGTGTTGGCTTTACTGTCACACATGATGTGCATATGTGCTGCGCTATGAATCGTTTACACTTTCTCCCATGGGCAACCCATCTTGCATATTTCGGGACAATCTTACGAGTTCTTCCTGGAGTTCCACTTTTAATTGCTAGCAGTGCAGAAATTGATTGTCGTTAATACTTGCCAAAATTTTTTATTCTAGTCTCAGAAAATCAATGGGTCTGCAATTCCGATGATCGAGTTCAATCTGGGTCAGCGTTGAGATTTATCTCCAAAAAACTTCTCACTCTATCTACAGTAGGGAACACGGATGTGCTTGGAAAAGCCGCCATCCATTGCATGGGATGCTAAGCTGTGATGGCGTTTCCGGAAAAGCCATATCCTGTGCACTTTAAAGAACACGTATGGCCTTGACAGGAGGCTACCATCTGTCTCCCAACAGCTGTCCAATGGGCCCTCTCCCCCAACCTCTGAGCCCTCAGGGTCCTTGTGTTCTGGCCATTTAACACGTGTACAGAAAAAGTGCTGCTCAGAGGTAAAACAACCCAACCCAGAAAATCTATAAAAATTTCCCCCTTAGAGAAGCAGTGGTCCGATAGTACCTTGTTAGTTTAATACGACATACTGTAGGAAAGGTCTGTGAGTAACGCAAGACCTCAGCAAAAAGATAATACCAGAAAAGAAAGTTCAATGCTCCTCAGTTAAAAATTATAATATTTTAGGAAAATGCATCTTTTATTGTTGAATCTAATATCAAAGAGGAGACTTATCTTTGCTTAACCTCCATGATGCTCTTAGTTGAAAAGGGAGAACCGCGATTATAATAGTACACATTAATTTTTTTTATCACATAAAGTGCTTTCAGGAATAAAATTCTTTCCAAATTTGCTTTTCCACTGTTTTCGATAGTGCTCTTTAGTAGAGTATATTGAATTTACAATGAAATCGATCTAAATAAGAGACTTCGCGCACTTATGGCTAAAGCACTTATTTACCCAAAGGTCTTATGATTCCAATGCTACCGTGCGTTCGAGAATTCTTATTAGTGAGAAAATTGCAAAATGTTCAAAAAAATTATTCTGATGGCGAATTTGTAAAGGAGAGCCCGCAAACAGTTTTTTGTATAGGTTTTGCTCAGAGAGAAAATATGATAGCATAAGGTTTACCCATTGAGGTGGATTTTACCCACAGAAACGCAATCAGGTGTATCGATGAACTTGTTGCCAGTACAGAAAATGCCTTTACTTTAGAAATGACCATCGAAAGCGCCTACAACGGGCATGCAAACACTGAAACTGGATCTTGAATGATTGGAAACATAACATTTTTTTACAGAGCTTGCATAAAAATTTGAGTATTTTCCTTTCGCTGTAGATCAAAATGTGGTTTCATAATTTCTGCTCTGGACTTAGTGTGTGGGGGGGGGGGGGAAGTTAAGATTGTTTAATGCAATAAGTAAGGATCTGGACCACGGACTCTGAGAAATCCTTATACAGTCTGCCGATAAGAAGAGCTGGTCCATCTTAATCGAATCGAAAGGCATTTGAAATTAAATGCTGTTTTAGAACCACAACTGGTCCAATTGTTCGCCGCATTTAATTTATTTTTACTGCAAGAATTGCACAAAACGCTCCAGAAACAAAATGTCGTTTGGATTCCTCTAGGGACCAAAAAATAAAAGAAAACACATTATTTTACTACTAAAACCTATAATATGGCAACACTTTTGTACACAGTCCTGTTAATCTTCTGTGATATTTCCGGCTACTTTTAAACAAGTGTATTTATCTACGTAAAAAAAATAAATATATGTATTTCCATTACCAGATTCTACCCTACTCCATGGTTCGTGAAGAAAATCAATTCTCGGTTCTCGGTCCCTTTACGATTTCCCTTACCATTCCCCCCCCCCCCATGTTTTCACACCTGAACAAAATCCTGTGCATGTGCGTAAATCGCATGATCCTATTATTGAGGTATAGCATTCATGAAAGCGGCCAAATACGACTGAATCCCATATTTATACTAATTCACTAATCACCGTATTTCGCATTTCTTAATTATTATTGAAAAGCTATAAAGTGCAGACGTATAAAATGACTTATTGTTATAAAAATAATAAAATAAATACCCCCTCAAGCAGCTGCTTGCCACAGAGGTCTGACAGGAGCCTGTCTGTTCAATACACCATAGTAGAAGGTCTGAGGATGGCCAGACCTCAGCAGAAAAACAGCACACACATCCATGGTTTACCCAGGTCCCGTAGATCAGTAGCCATAAAAATTGAAAATATATATTTTTTTCTTTTTATTTGTGTATACGTTTGTATTTTTCGAACGCAAAAGAGTGTTGAAAAAAAGAAAATTTATCACCAGTAGATATTATTTCAGAAACCCTCATAGAATAATACAAGCATAACTTGTAACCATTTTATTAAACCACCGATTAAACATTTAAGCAAAGTCACTTAGTAGGGGGCGCTGTGATTCCGGTCGTTTTAGAGGTCCTGTATAGTTCGATGCTGGCTAGTACATTTCTTGATCTTAAACTGGACCATTTTGTAAAGGAGGCCTCAGCCGTAACCGTCGAGACTCAAGGCCATTTCCGGCCATTTCACTGATGACGTCATATATTCTGACGTCAGCATTCGTGGATCTAGCACCTTGACACCCCGTAGCTACTTGTATGTTTGTTGGCGGGATTTTTTAATGTTTTGTTATTTTCGAAGTGGCGCTTTATTTTTCTGTGATTAAGTTTTTAATTGTGAATCATAGTTTTTGAAGAAATGCCTCATCCTTGTTATGTTCCTGGCTGTAGAGGAAACTATGAAAGTTCAAGAAATGTGCGCGTTTACAGTTTTCCCCAGGATGAAGAGTTGTGCAGAAAATGGCTTCTAGCAATAAAGAGAGAAAACTTCACAGTAACAAAATGTAGCAAGGTATGTCAATTTTTTTTTCGCCTTTTTATAATAGCAAGTATATTTGTGATAAAATTTTGAGATTGCTCAAATCGTAGCAAAATTGCAATATTTGGCAAGAGTATATAAAATGGTTTGAATGATAATTGTGAAGAATATATTGTGCCATACATTCATATAACTTAACTGCTATACGTTTAGTCACAATTAGTTGTTTATTTATCCTTTTCTATTTGCATCGTGATTGTTTTTGCTGAGGGAGGTAGGGTATTGAATATGAGATTTTTATATAGTTATGTGAAATAAGGTTTAAAAAATAGTGATCACAAAACAACACATATATAATAAATAAGTACAGAGCATTAGTCACTCATTAATAGTTTGGATGACCTTGGGAAATATCAGGAATAAACTATGCATCTAGAAACCCATATCTCTTTACTTATAACTGTCTCAGGTTTGTGTAAATCTGATTTTCACATTTTCCTCAGAGATTTAATGTGTTAGTTTTAATCATTTTCAAGAGAATAGGTTATATACCATTCATTACTTAATGTTTGAATGCCATAGTCATCAGGTAAAATTTGTGCATTATGAATAAATAATGAATGTCTGTGTAACATAAATTATATAGTGATTGATCATTTCATCTACAAATATACATAGCATAACAGAATTGTTTATATACAAAAATCATAGAGTTGAAAAAGGCAAATTATTATTGCCCACGAAATGTTTTACTGGATCATTATAAGTCAAATGTAAAATATGTCTCAAATTAGGTTTCTACAAGATATAGCAAATTTCTAGTATTGGTGTTTCATTAAACAGATATCATAAATACTGTAGGAATGAACTAATGCATAATACAAATTCATCATATGTGCCTTATATTTGTAATTCAAGATATATTTTAATGCGTCCAATATCTTTTGCAATTATTCTACTCACTTGAACAATATAATTCAAGTTTGCATCTCTCGAAACACAGAAAAACTTGGTTTGTTGACATATTTGGACTTTTGACCATTTACAATAATTTTCACTTTTCTTACTATTTTTATAAAGCATATATAACTGGAATAACACAACAGTGTTGTAAATTAAGCTTAATTAATCGGTAACAATCAGACAAAAAAAAATTTAACCTTTAAAGCACAACACAAATGGTGTTCATCTTTCTCTCTAGGTTTGTGAATTACAGTTCAAAGAGTGATTTTCAAAGATGTTCAAGTGCATTCGATGAGAAAACTGGTAAGACGGTTACTGTGTAATTGAAAGTCCCCAGACTAATTCCTGGTAGCCTTCCATCAAAACACCAGTTCTTATAGTAAAATTTTATGTTCTTAATTCTGAGCTTATGGTGAGAGCATATGAAAAAGAAAATGAGCAATCCAAAGTTGGACGTAGTACATATTCATTGCTGGAAAATGCTTCATATTGTACCTCTGAACTCAAAATATATTTTACCTGGTATATCAAACTGTTCAAACTGAAAATTTAGAGTCGTTTCAAACTGATAATTTAGTGAGTCGTTTCAGCCTCTACAGGCAGTTAGCTGGAAGCCAATATAATATAAGTATGTCAATTATTTGAATGTGAAACAAAATTAAGAGTGCAGTCACTGTTGAAACTTCCCACTAAGTCAAGTGGTAAAATTAAAATAACCGATTTGGATTTTAAAGATGATTTTAAGGAAATGAATTTTATGTCTATTAGCTTAAAATTTAACATTACCGTGCTTCCTTCAGATTTGTCTGATTGTGATAACTCTCTTCTTGTAATTGCATATGTAGCAGGTTATTGTGTATTTTCAGTTTTGAAAAGTTTGAAATGTGATCATTGTAAACATTTACTATTTACGTAATAAAAAAGTAAAATTGGATGTAAAATTTAAGTATTTACAAAAAATTGATAGAGGCATTTTTTTTGCTCAAATGAGATAGTAATTAATGTTGTATTACTAAATTACATTACTATGAAAAGATTGTGTACTGAATTTAAACAAGAATTTATGGAAATGGCAAATCAAAGAAATGTTACTTTAATCACAACCAGTCTTTTATGTGATGCAGAATTACTTGATTATCATACAAGTTGTGAATTTGGCCACAG
The DNA here is from genome assembly GCA_038380435.1 of Ryuthela nishihirai. NCBI lineage: Eukaryota > Metazoa > Arthropoda > Arachnida > Araneae > Heptathelidae > Ryuthela > Ryuthela nishihirai. The sequence goes on from JAWZYU010000026.1 coordinate 34,773,756, forward strand.
TATTGGAAAAACTCTAGAAATGATTATTTGGTGTTCAACAAATATATTTAAAAAAAAATGATTGTTGGTTAGAGAATTTGGGAAATAAGAAAAAATGTCTTAGTGCCAAAAAAAAAAGTTGTCTACACTCAATAATAGTACCCACAGAGTTGGGACTCCACTGTTGGCTTTGAAAATAATAGTTTTGTTGGCATGTGGGATTTGAACCATATCTCTCCAGGTACAGGCCACAGTGTTCTAAGACCACTAAACTAATAAGTTCTATTAGTGGAAAAAAGGCAGTCTGTTAGTTTAGTTTTTACACCACTGGCTTATATCTGGAAAGATGTATACCTAAATGATTTAATCTTTCTTTACCAAACTGCATAGAATTATATTTTTAACAATCGAAGATTGATTAGAGACTATTTTCTTTACATTTGGGAGGTGAGTTGAGCGATATATTATCAAATCTTAAGTCGTAGATTTACAGGTAGCTTGGTAAACCAAAATGTGTATTGTGCTTGCAGTAAATTGTAGTTTGTAAAGAGATATTCTCTTTTGGAAGGGAACGGAAGGGGAGGGCTGCCAGTTCAGTATGGCCTACTGATCTGGTCATCTATGGCCACTTTTTTCTTTTTTCTTTTTTTTCAACCCTGCTGAGGAGTGGTCAACTTCACAGGGTCCTGGTGCTGACCATTTATACCTACTAGACTGGATTTGTTTATGGATTTGAGCTTGATTATGGATCCTGGACTTGCTGCACTGGTGGGCCTCTGTTGAGGGAGAGTCTGCCGCTGTGTTTTCTGTTTGCTTCTGGGTTGCCAGCTCTAAGTGAACAGAGGCATGGGATACCTTATATCAGCTGGTGGATAATCCTAATCAGAGGCCATCGCAGGTACCTGAACCTTACTTAGCTAGTTGGGCATCGTCAAGCCTAAACTGGAGTAATGTGTCTCAGGCAGGCCATATGGTTCTTGAAAAAGTCCACTTGAAAAGGTGGTGGTTCCTACCAGCATCGGTGACTTCAGCCTTTAGCGGAGGAGGAACAGGTCTTTGCCCCATGCCTGCGATCAGGGGGCTGTTTGATATTGTTGGCCCTACCAATCTCAATAAACCTAATTTCTTTAAAAATCCTACTAATCATTTTCTCTCTGCAGGAACGTGGAACGTGAGGACGTTACATAGAGATTATTCTCTTGATGTCCTCATGCAGGAATTCCAGCTCTATAACCTAGATATTCTAGGCTTGCAAGAGACCAGATGGACAGGTAAAGGTGAGATACTTAAAAATAACTTTAAATTTCTCTTTACAGGGAGGGAGGATGGAAAGCATCACCAAGGCGTGGGTCTGCTGCTCAGCAGACATGCTAGTGATGCTCTTCTAGGATATGAGTGCATTAATGCAAGGTTTCATACAGCAAACTTTCAGACAAGCATTAAAGACTTGAATGTTATCTGCTGTTATGCCCCCACTGAGGATTCTGATGAGGATGAGAAGGATAGGTTTTACAGACAACTTCAGGATATTTTGAATTCTGTCAAGAAAGGAGATATTACCCTTGTTCTTGGTGACTTCAATGCCAAAGTTGGTACCGACTCTGACCTTTGGGGAGGAGTAATAGGCCCTTTTGGTATTGGTAGCTGCAATGGCAATGGGCAACGTCTCCTACAGGTAAGTAAACTCAATGGTTTCAGAATAACTAACACATATTACAAACACCGCGACATACATAAATACACATGGGTTTCACCTGATGGGCTGCATAAGAATATGATTGATTATATATTAATTAACAGCAAATGGGCTAGTTCTGTTAGAAATACCAGGGCATATAGGGGAGCTGAAATTGGATCTGACCATTACCTTGTTAAAAGTGTCTTGCAACTTAAACTTAAAAAGTGTTGTGCTAGGGTTAAAAAATTTACCTTTAATACTGAAGCTCTGAAAGACCCAGTTATAGCTAAAGCTTACCATGATAGGTTACTTAGTCATTATGACAGTCATGGTTTGCTTAATACTGAAGTTGAGGAAGAATGGGGCCATTTTAAACAGGCTTTTTTGGAAACTAACAGTACTCTTTTAGGGAAAAAGGAGCAGAGGAGGCAGAATTATTTAAGTGATAAGGCACTTGAGCTTATTTCAGAAAGAAGGAACTGCAGGAATGTCCTTAATCAGTACCCTACTAGTCCTAATAGAAAGGATTACAGAGAGCTTAATAAACATGTAAAGGATCAGTTAGCTACAGATAAGAATCTTTGGCTTGATGGCCTTGCTGACAAAGCTGAGGAAGCAGTTAGACAGCACAACAGCAGAGAGCTGTACCAGATAATTAATGTTTTGTGTGGTAGAAAACGAAGAGGTATACAGGGATTGAAGGATAAACAAGGCAAGGTTATAGAAGGTGAGGATTCTGTCATGGCTAGGTGGGCTGAGCATTTCAGTGATGTTCTAAATAATGTGGTTAGTTCTACTCCCATTGTTTGCAATGATGATAGATGCATTGGTGGCTTTAATGTTGGCCCTATAACACAATCTGAAGTTAGTTTGGCTATTTCTAAACTTAAACTTCATAAATCCCCAGGGGTGGATGAAATTACTACGGAAATGCTTAGAGCTGGGAATGTTTCAGTTACCATTTGGATGACTGAAATTTTGAATAACTTTTATGATAAAGGCATGGTTCCTAAAGATTTTACCAGAGCTATTATTATCCCTATTTTCAAAAAAGGTGATCGCAGTTCTTGTGATAACTATAGGGGTATCAGCCTACTCTCCGTTCCAGGTAAAGTTCTTTCCATGATTGTGCTTAATAGAATTAAGAATCTGGTTGACCGGCAATTGCGTGATGAGCAATGTGGATTCAGAAGTGGTAGGGGATGTGTGGATCAGATATTTTCACTTAGGCAGATTCTTGAGAAATGTTTCGAGTTTCAGAAACCTTTGGTTGCTAGATTTGTTGATTTCAAAAAGGCTTTCGACTCTGTTGATCGTCATAATTTGTGGTTGATTGTGAGATCATATGGTATACCAGACAAGTTAGTTAACATAATGAAAGCTCTCTATAATAACACTGAGTCATGTGTGAGGGTTGGTAAGTCTTGTAGCAATTGGTTTAGCATTACTTCTGGTGTTCGACAAGGGTGCATTTTGTCTCCTTTTCTCTTTAGTTTGGTTGTTGATTATGTTATGCGAAATTCACTTCAAGGGAAAGCTTTTGGCCTTAAATGGGCTGGAGATACGAAAATTTCTGATTTAGATTATGCTGATGATTTAGCCCTTTTGGCAAATGATGTTGATGAGATGAACTCTTTCATTCGAACTGTTGATGAGACTGGTAGTACAGTAGGTTTGGTTATAAACAGAGAGAAAACTAAAGTGATGAAAATTGGTCAGGCAGGTTGTGATTCAGTTAATCTGAATGGTTGCAGTCTTGAGCAGGTGTCACAGTTTAATTACCTTGGGAGCTGTGTAACTGATACTGGTGATGTGCGGCATGAGATTAACAGACGAATAGGTATTGCTGCCGGGACTTTTAAGAATCTATGGAGATTGTGGAGAAATAGGCGTATACACCTAAAGACTAAAATTAGACTGTATAATAGTTTGGTTCTTTCTAGGGTTACTTATGGTAGTGAAACGTGGACGCTGTGTAAGCAAGATAACAGGAAACTAGATGCTTTTGATTCTAGATGCTTACGCAGTATCTTGGGTATTAGGTGGTTTAACTTTGTAACTAATGATGAGGTTAGGCAAAGGAGTCTGCAACCTCCTTTAAGCAGCATATTGTGCAGAGAGAGACTCCGCTGGTTTGGCCATGTTGCCCGTATGGATAATTATAGATTGGCGAATAGGGTTATGAACAGTATGCCTAGAGGCCTCAGAAGGAGGGGGAGACCTAGGATGCGGTGGGCAGACAATGTCAAACAGGACCTTGTTAGAATTGGTGTACAGTGGCCGGATGCAGCAGATGTAGCTCAGGACAGATATGCTTGGAGAATTAAACTGCGCGGTCTGGTTGGACCTCCGTAGCCCATGGCTGCTTGAGGATGATGATGATGATGATGATGATGAAAGTTTAGATGCGCTTTTCCTGCTAGTTTTTGAATATGTATTCCATCGAAAGGTTGTATCCATGTCCTATAAATTCAGTCTAATTACTAAGAAAAAGTGTTTCAATTAAATCATAACTGAAATTGTTACAGTTAAAGCTATTACAGTATATCATTAATTTGTAGTTTACATTTGTCAATAAAATTGTTCTGAAGAATTTTTGCGTGTTTTTCTTTCCTTTTAATATAACACACTAGTTTTAAATAACAATTTATGTCATGATTATATTATCAATGGTATAAAAAACTGGATTAATTATTGACAGCATTTATGAGGAAAAATATGTGAAGGAAATGATTTTATTTTTGTTAATATATAACCGAGTAATTATTCGCATTTTACCTTATTTTTAAACATATTGTGTCATTGTAATTATATGTAGAACCGATTATGACGCTCCTGGTAATTTATATATGGTTATACATGTTCAGAGAACGTTAAACGACGAAAACTCTGCATTTGCAGTCATCAATTTAGCACAATTACAAATCAAGATCTATTTTAGTTTCGACGTCTTCCTTATTTTAAAGTTTGCCATAGAAATATTACACTAATGTACATATAATCATACTACAATATAATCATACAATGTCAATCAGTTTTTGAGCACAGTATAAAACAAAAATGCCCACCGACCTTATAAAAAAGTTGCTCGATTTGCGACAGTAGTACTACGTGCGCAGGAAGCACTGTAGATTCACCGGATGTAACGTCAATTTAGATTTCAAAGGCCTTGAGTCTCGAAGGTTACGCCTCAGCGGACATTGGTGACTGCCTTGGACTCCGGTTGGCAGAGAGAAAGGTGAGCTGTTATGTTTTTGAATTGCTCTTGAATCTAGTTCACTGTTAGCTAATATTTTGCTTAAGTTGCCTAACAACCTTAGGCGAAATCGGGATAAACCCCGGTGGAACCTTTGGTAGGCAGGTTCGTTTAGGCCTAGCTTTGTTTTTACTTTAAAATGTTAGAATTTTAGTTAGGGTGTGGAGATATCTTCCATATATTGTGCGCACTCAGACAGGTAGTCTGACAACTGATCGATTTTAGGATACTACCTTAGTTGTAAAGATTTGGGATTGTCCTGCATTTAACTGAAAAATCTTATTTGTCAGTTTCGTGATATATATATTTTGACCGTTACTTGCAGATTGTGTATTCTTTTTCCTCCGTGATTTTTCTTGGGATTAGTATTATCCTGAATTTTATGTGGTTACAAATTCTGGAAGAGGTATTTCTAGTGCTGCGTTTTGAATGTTGCGATAGTTGTGTTGTTTACTAAATGAACTTTAGTAAAAGTGGTATAACTTGTTCTAATCTGGTAAATTAATCTGTTCAAGTTATCTAATATTAAATTTAATTAACTTTGCATTTGTTCTATAATACTTTTGACTAAATTGAACTTTTAATTAAAGCCTTAATATGACTGAATCTGAAGAGATTGAAACTCTTCCTGTGGACAGACGAGAAGGTATTCTTCTGCTTCCGAGTGAATTGGACCCCACGGAAAGCTATACCAACCAAGCGATTTCTGAAATTTCTTTCACTGACTATAATGCACGAATTTGTGTATTTCTCATGGATAAAAACAAATTGCTAACTGATATAAATGACACTATAGATAAAATCCCAGTACTAAAAGTGTTTCATGGACTTCCACCAAACATATATGCTCATTATAATAAGACAATTTTGAACAAAATCTACATTGAAAAAGAAATCAATGAACATGAATGTTCTGATCACTGTCTTAGAATCATTAAGGAATCTGAAGACTTGGCATTAAACATCACTTTTGAACAAACCAGTGAAGGTAATCAGCATATTGAATTAAATTCTATGACAAATACTGACATAAATATTCAAAGTGAAAATCAAAGAGAAGAAACTGTTGAAATGACAAACTCTGATAATAAACTAGCTAAGGTAGAAAAGGAAAGGGTACAAACGTGCTCTCTTCCCATCAAACGAGAACACTTTTATTTCTAAAACCCGATTTTCTGTATTGGAAGAAGAAAATCTGGATCCTGTTGAATCAGACATGGAAGAGACATCGGTGGGATCTATAGAAGGAAGGAAAAAAAGGGAAAAAATTCCTCCTATCATACTTCAATCACCCAAGAATTGGACCTTTACCAATAAAGAATTATCAAGCTTCCAGTTGAAAGTTTCACTGTCAAAAGCTCAGGTGACTCCATTCGAATACAAACACGATGCACAAATGATTTTCGTACGTTTGTAAAATTTTTTGAATTGAATAAGTTGCAATTTCACACTCATCAACTTTCAAATAACAAAAATCTGAAAGTTGTGCTAAAAAATCTCCCACTAGATGTAAGCACTAAAGAAATTCATGAAGAACTAGCCGCACTAGGTTTTAATGTGATAAAACCATCGCAGCTTCGACGAGGTAAAGATTAAACTTTAATCCCAGTTTTCCCCATTGAATTACCTAAAAATTATACAAATAAGAAAGTTTTTAACATTTCTGATCTATTTCATATAAAGATAAAAGTTGAAAACTATAGAGTGAAAAAGATCCCAACCCAGTGCCACCGGTATGGATACTCCCAAAGCGGTTGTTATAACCTTCCAAGATGCGTAAAATGTGCTGGCGAACACCTAACTCAAAATTGTATCAGATAAAAAGCAAACTGTCCACCTAAGTGTGCTAATTGTGTCATGGGCCATACTGCTAATTATAAGGGCTGTTCCTACTACCCTAAAAAAGAAAAATCTCCTACTGCCAGAAGTGAAGCAACAATTATATCTGAACCAGTACACACCAGCAGACCTGTTTCGTAACACAGTTCATAAGCAAGTGTGACTGTTAATAATAAAAATACAACTCCACCACTAAAGAAAAGAAATCTACCTCATTGCCTTCCACCCAAACATCCCGTGGCAGTGAACAATATGATGCAACAATTTTTAATGATCTTCAGGAGCTCTTCCTGATTTTTAAAAACTTTAATATTTCTGGAGTCCTACTTACAGTAAAAACACTTATCAATGACTACCAAAATGCACAGGGCCTTATGGGCAAAATCAAGGTAGATCTAAAAGCCTTCAATTATTTGTTCTCATTGCTATCTTGCCATGGAGCCAACCCTTAAGAAAAATTATATTCAAATTTTCTTCTGGAACTGCAATGGTATTCTCTCGGACCTACCTGAGTTTCGTCAATTTTTGTATGATTCTGAATCGGATATAGTTCTCTTAGGAGAAACTCCCCTGCGTGCATCTGACATTTTGAAATTTCCTAATTTCGATGTATATAGAACTGATTATTTGCACAATGGCGGAGGTGGAACTGCTATCATTTTGAACCGGTCAATAAAACATGTCTTACAAAATGCTAATTTTACTACTTTGCAATTTCTAATGAGAACTTTGGTACTCTTAATGTGTTCTCTGTTTATAAGCCAACAAATTCGGATCTTGTCTTAGAGGACTTGAACAAAATTTTTGATAGTCATATTCCAACGATTGTTGCAGGAGACTTAAATTCCAAGAATGTGGCATGGAATTCACGAATCTGTAATAAAAATGCTAGATTGCTCCTTAACTACGCCACTGAACAAGATCTCATAGTGGACGCTCCATCGGAACCAACATTCTATCCATATAACACCTTACATAAGCCTGATGTTCTGGATCTTGTCATATTTGGACAAGACCCTACTTATGAACTAAACGTACATAAATCTTTAAATTCAGACCATTTCCCAGGTTGTCTTACTCTATTTCAGTCAGTATCCTGTGAATCAGATAAACAAATATTTTACTAATTGGGATCTGTTTAAATCCATTGTACATAAAAGAGTATCAGGTTTTTGTAGTAATCTTTCCCTCCGAACCATTGATTATTCAATTACTAAATTTACTGACTTATTACTTGACTCCAAAAATGAAGCCAGAACAAAATTAATTCCAAATAATAACTGTTTTGTCCTACCTTCACATCTACAATATCTTATCAATGACAAGAATAGGGTTCGACATTCCTGGCAGAGGACAAGGAACATTCTGGATAAAAAAATTATATTATTCCCTCAAGAAAGAAGTTAAGAAACGATTACAAGATTATCGTAGTCAACTTTGGAACAACAAGATTACTTCATTTAGCACAAGTGACAAATCCATCTGGACAATGGTTAAAACTCTTAAGAAACCATATTCTAAATACCCCTCCATTCAAGGAGCAACTGGACTTTGCTTCAGTAACGATGACAAAGCTAATTCTTTTGCAGACGCTTTAGAACTACAATTCCAGGAAAATGTTGACCTATCAGATGAGAAAACATGTATGGAAATTCAAGACCCTTTTACATTTCGTTCAACTGACACGAACCAAACTATTATTTACTTCTCCACAGGAAATTTTACAAGTAACCTCAAAACTTAAAGTGAAAAAAGCATCTGGTCCTGACCAAATTACTAATGGGATGCTTAAAAATTTGCCAATGAAAGCGATAACGCACCTGTGCTCCATTTTCAATATCTTACTTCGAACCTATACCTTCCCTGATATATGGAAAAATGCATCAGTCAGACTGTTCAACAAACCTGGGAAAAACCTGTCATTTCCATCAAGCTACCGTCCTATCAGTCTGCCTTCTTCCATTGGCAAACTCTTTGAAAAAATAATATTAAACCGGTTGGACGATTTCCTTACTCAGCACCAAGTCCTTCCCGAAACAAATTTGGTTTTTCGGCGCCATCGATCGACTGAGCACCAGATTCTACGAGTTCTGGAAAAAATCTCTGAAGCTCTCAATAAAAAAGAAACTGTGGCAGCGGTCTTTCTAAACGTGGCCAAAGCATTTGACCGCGTCTGGACTGACGGCTTGATTTACAAGCTAAACAAAATGGGAGTGCCCACAGGCCTTACATCTCTCCTGCAATCCTATTTAACAAATCGAACCTACCAAGTTTGTGTCCAGTCTTCTATATCTACGAAGAGAGTTATGGCTGCAGGAGTCCCACAAGGCTCTCTGCTAGGTCCTACTCTTTTCTGTTATCTCTTTATGACCTGCCATCATTCAACCAAGTTCAAGTTGCGTAATATGCTGATGATATTGCCCTTATCTCGCCATCACTTGGATCGGAATTTGCTATTCGACGTTTGCAAAAATCTCTTGATGAGTTAGATAAATGGTATCATCGATGGAAGATCAAAATAAATACAGGTAAACGCAATGCGAAACTATTCACCAGCAAACGGATTAAAAATCCTACTCCACTACATTTCTTAGGGCAAGATACCGTAAAATATCTCGGAATTACATTGCACAAAACGCTCAAGTGGAATCATCATGTGCAGGACATAATTTCTAAAGTTAACACTGTGTGATGCCAATTGGACCCACTTATAGGAAGAAATTCAGTGCTATTAATCGACCACAAGTTTATGTTATAAGAATATGGTCATCCGTCCTATAATACTTTATGCATCCCCAATATGAGCGAAAACTTCAGCTACGAATATTAAAAAGATTCAGGCTTTACAAAATAAAATATTAAGATCTGCAGTTAATGCTCCATGGTTTGTTACCAACAAGGAATTGCACAAAGATTTGGATATTGATCATATTTTTAGTTATATCAAGTTTATCTCTAAAATCTTTTATGATGCAGTCTTGAAAAACCCAAACGATATTATATCAAAACTGTTTGATTATGATCATGAAAACCTTAACTCCTTCAAGAGACCTAAAATGATGATTTTCTCTTCGTAAAGCTATACACTTTAGCTGTCTTGTCTTTCTTATCTTTCTTTTGCAATCAGTTCTTTTCTGCCTCTCGAGGCCCACTTTTGTAGTTTACTCCCCATTTGATTTATATCTGAAGCCAAATCGGCATACCTTTCGATGGAGAAGGTGATGGGCAAACTTTGCCTGGAACTTTGCAAAGAATTGACCTATGAAAGGGGCCCTCAGCCCCCATATCATCTGGTCCATAGGTTAAGTGAGCTGTGGGTGCTGGAGTAAACAGTGAAAATGTGCCAGCACAGTGAAGTTGCCAGCAACCATACATTTAGGGAAGTGGGCTATTGGCCACAGGCCGCCCAGTGTGAGAAGAGGAAGATGTATGATGATGAAGATCCAGTTGCAGATCGAGAATTGGTGTAGGGTGGGGTGGAGAGAGGTGGTGTTTTTTTTTTAATTCTTCCAGGTGAGGTGTGCAAAATTGAATGATGTGTACCAAAAATGGGTTGCAGTAGTAGTAAATTAGTCAATTTTTAGAGATAAATGTGTCAAAATCTAAAAATGTCCTCTTCTCAAGTTGGGGGAGGGTGATTAAGGGGTGTAGACTATGGAACAGTCGTGAAAATGGGGTCCTAGGGTAATATCCTTGAAAGGGGGGGCAATGAAAAATATTATTTGTCTTCTCAAAATCATCCCCCTGTTGCAGGTAATGCTCCGGGGGGGGGGGAATTTTTGGGTGGGTAGCTGGGGGCTAAGGCATATGCTATGCAAGTTTTGGAATTGTAGTGGGAGAAATGGTGGATTTCTGGGAAAGTTTGTAATCCCTTAGGATAACATTGGGATAGTCATGTCTTGCAGTGAAACTTCGTGCAGGGGACTTTTGGAAAAGGCTTAGCTTTCCTGAAAATGATAAGTTGAAATGGAAAAAAAATTTTTTTTTTTAAACTGTGGGGGTTGGGGTATCTTATCATGTGTGAAAATCAGAGGTTTAAACGAGAGGTAGGGGGAGGGTATAGGGCTTGCGGAAGTTTATGGGGTTTTGTAGAGTAGGGTTGAGTGTCAGCCTAAAGCATGTAGTTGGTGCAGTTCAAGTGTCTCTGTTGTATGTAATGGGATGTGATATTTGGTTGTTGCATAAAAATAATGGTAGGGAATATGATGTGCACTCTAGGGTAGCAACCGGGAAGGTATCTTTGATAAGGTTGCTGACTTGTAGTTTAAATACCATTTTAAAATAGTTACTTGGCATAATTTAAAAAGTTGGTTGATGATAGAAAAAATTATTATAGTATATTTTTTTTTGTTTAATCCTGTTTTGAACTTTTTGTTAATGATATCAGTAGAGAATATATAATGTGTCCAAAATGCATCTTTTGTTGTCCTTTTGGATCTTTTATGTTGGCATCTGGATCTTTTAAAAGAAGAGAAATTCTCTCAAAGAGGCAGAGAGAAAATAATTAAAGAATCTTCCCAGTGCTGTTTATATACAGGACCAGAGCCCTGAAGTGATCTTTAATGTGTTTGCGAGTGGGGCCTAAGATAGAATGTGTTGTAAATTGGTGGACTCCAAGTGTGATAAGCTTTTGATAGAGGATAAGTCTGTGTATAGTGTATTGTGGGCAATGTAGGAGGTAATGTGGGATATCCTCTATTACCTGACGTGGGGCAGAGTGCTGAAGGTACTTTATTAAGTATAAATAGGTCTTTGTGGAGGTTCACTCTGCCAGTTCGGAGTCTGTGAATGGCTGTTTGTGATATTCTAGTGAGGTAATTGAGATGTAATGAGTGTGGGATGGCAGCAATAGTGGCTCTGAATGTGTTTTTGTGTGTTGTTTCTTGAATGCAATTTTGGGTCCATATGGAGTGAAAGGATTTGTTACATTCTTTGAAATGGTGTTTGTAAGTGACTAACGTTTGATAATTTGGGGTTGGGAGTGTGTGTCGTTGTTCAGCAAGTTGATCAGCAGTTTCATTGTGTGTGATATTGCAGTGTGAGGGTATCCAGTGAAAAGAGAGTGATTTGTGTTTGGTAATTAGGTTGTGGGACAGTTTGTGTATGTGGTAAAGGGAGTAGTTCTATGTGGGGTTATATGATTGTTTATTAATGCATTGGAGAGCAGATATGGAATCAGTTATAATATGAATGTTTTGTGTGGTTTGAGTAGAGGACCATTCTAGTGTCATGTGTATGGCAGCTACTTCAGTAGAAGTGCTATTTTCAGCATGATTAATTTCGATTTTGCGAGAGAATGTAGGTGAGATGGAGTAAAATGCAGCTGAACCATTTGTTGTATGTGGGATATGTGAGCGATCTGTGAAAATGATGAGGTCTGTGGGTGGGATGTGTGTGATGAGTTGTTCAGCTGCCATTTTCAGCTCCTGTGGGTGGTAATTATGTTTTTCGTTAATGTGTGGAGGTGTAAGGTTAATAGTTGGCTTATTAATGATCCAGTAAGGTATTTTGTGCTTGGGATTGAAGGGTTTAATGTTTTTCCAAGTTGGGTACAAAGGGTGCTGTTTAATTATTTGTGCAGTGGTAAATGTATTTGTAGGAATTCCATTCTTTTTATGGAGGGATGTTTGGGGTTAAGGTGCTTCAGTTTTATGTATTGTTTGGAAGTTAGCTTATTTCTTATGATGTTGAGTGGGGGCATGTTGGCTTCTGCTCATGTGGCCAAATTTGGGCAGCCAGTTTTAAGACCCAGGGCTAGTCTGATGGCTCTAATTTGAATTGTTTCCATATTTTTGAACTGTGTGGGGGATGCAGTGTTAAGAACTGGGTAGCGATATTCTAGTCTGGTATTGACAAATGCTTTGATGAATGTTAACATAGCTTTATCACTGGCACTCCAGGTAGCTCTTGTGATGGATGTGAGTGTGTTGAGTGCTCCATTGCATGTGGATTTGGTGTTTTTGATGTGTTGCTGCCAGGTAAGCTTACGGTCTATAGTTAGCCCTAAGTATTTATAGTGGTTCACTATGGTAATGGTGTGATTGTTGATTGTGATATTAGGTGAGTTATTAGGTAGGGTGTTATGGTTAAGACTGCAGATTTAGGTGCAGAGATGGCTAGTCCCCATTTTGTAGTATAGTCAAGGACCTGATTGACTGCTATTTGTAGGGATGTTTGTATGTTCAGGATGTCATTTCCTTTGCTCCAAAGTACAATGTTATCAGCAAAAATGGAGCATGAGATATCATGGTTAAGGATTGTTGGTAGGTCATGTAGGAAAATGTTAAATAAAGTTGGGGATACCACACTGCCCTGTGGTAGTCCCCTAGTTAATTTATAAGGGTTAGAGAGGGTAGTCCCCAACTTGACTTTGACTTTCCTCTGAGTAAGAAAGTTTTTGATGAAGTGAAATATATTTCCTGATATGCCTAATTGATGTTGTTTGAATAGCATGCTGAAGTGAGGTCTAGAAAGACAGCAAAGAATTTCTTTGTTTTGTAGGGCCATTTCAGCTGATGTGATGAGATCAAAGAAATTGTCTGTGGTTGACATGTGCTCTCTAAAGCCAGTTTGGCAAATGGGGAGAGGTTTTGTGGAGTCTAGGAAATATTCTGGAGAGCACCATTCTTTCTAGAACCTTTAGTACACATGATGTAGTGCTATAGGTCTGTATGAGCTGAAATGAGTTGCTGGCTTATTAGGTTTAATTATGATTATAATGTGAATGTCTTCCCATTCAGTTGGAAAGATGTGTGAAGTCCAGCAATCATTGTAGATGTGAAAGCAAAGTGCTGGTAGCTTGTGTGCCTAGATTTTTTTAATGTGTTATAGGTGACAGCGTCAGGTCAAGGTGTGCTTTTTTTTATTGGACTAATGTAAAGCAGTTTTAAGCTCATGTTGTGTGAATGGCAGGTTGTTGGCGGGAAGTTTGCATTGTGTGTCTTGTGAGATAATTTGGTTCATGTGATTGCAGTGTTGTTGATATGTATGTGAGTTTTCAAGTGGGTTGGTTATGGTTAAATGTGTTGCAAAGTGGTTTTTGGTGAAACCTGTCTTGTGTTTTGTGGTGAATTTGATTCTGTGTAAACTTCTGTTTATGCAAGTGTAAAAGTTGGTGAGATTGTCAGGAGTTTGTGTGTTGATGCAGGTTTCACAGTTTGAGGAGAAATTGTGCCAGTTTATGTGAGTTTTTGTAGTGTATGATGAGGGCTTGATGCCTAGGAGGGTGATAAAAATGGGGTAGTTGTCACTAGACAATGTAGAGTGATGAACTTTCCAACTGATGATGGGAGATATGTCTGGCATGGAGAGTGTGAGGTGTAGAACTGACTCATAAGGGGGCTTGGTGAAGGTGGGTGAACCATCATTGTGTATGGCCAAATTGTCGTATGAAATAAAGGTTTCTGTGGTTGTGCCTCTGTTGGTATAGTTACTGCCCCATTGTATGTTGTGTGCATTAAAATCTCCTAGTAATATATTAGGGCCTGGGGAGAGTGAAAATATGTGTGTAAAATCATTAATCAGTGTTTTGGGGTTGATGTTTTCATGTGGATAGAAGTAGGCATTGTATATGTTAAAAGTTGTGTCCTGAATTTTGATGTTGATGCCAATAATGTCCATGTATGAGTATGTTTTTGTGTTTGAAATTGGCAGTGTGGGAATTTTTTATGTAGCAGGGTGGTGGAGTTGGATTGTGTTTTCCTAGTGGTGGCCCTATTTATAATGTAGTGTTTGTAATTGAATTTTTCAGGGACTCTGGTTTCATTTAGTGCCAAAATGGGGATAACGTATTGTTCTCTGAGTGTTTTAAGTTCAAGTATTTTATTGGGGAGAGATCTACAGTTCCATTGGATGCAAGTGTAAGGGGTTGTTTTGTCAGGGAAGAAAATGGAGGAAGTGCAGCAAAAGGAAGAGGGGAGGGGAATTAATGTAGTTGTTGAAGGAGAGCCAATATGGCCTGTATAGCTAAGTTGAGTTGGGGTGACCTATTTTTTGGAGGCAGAAGGGCATCAAGGAGGGGAACGAATAATTGAATGAATTGTGGAACCAAGTTGTATTGTTTAGTGGGGGGGAGGGTTTGAATTTAACTGTAGAATTCTTTGCCCTGGTTCTTATCAAATAGTTGGATTGCAGGGGTTCTTCCCCTGCAATTCTCCACCCTTCTGGTGGAGAATTTTGGTGATGGTGTGTGTGTGTGTGTGGGGGGGGGGGTCTGCTATTGAGTAGAATGTAATTGAGTATCATCGTCTGATGAGCTGATGTTTTGTGGTTCTCAGTTGGGCAGGGGGGGAAATTGGTAGGTGTGATGAGGTCTGTAGTAGGGGCAGTAGTGTGAGTGAATATAGGTGGGTTGTGTTTGGTTTTCTGTTTTGGGAGGGGAGTGGGGGTAGGAAGTGAGAGTAGATGTTTGGTAGCTGATATCTGAGCTGCAGCTGTGGCAGTAAGTGTGGGTTTAGGTGCTGGGTCAGGCTTTGAGTTGTTTGTTAGGGTGGTGGCTGCTGTTTTGATTTTTATTGCTCTGTGTCTAGCTCGGCATTTGCCATATGTGGCTACGTGTCCCTCCACAGTTGCAGCAAAGTAGAGGCTGTGTTCGTTTGAACTCATAGGACACGTGAGGTTGAGCACAATATTTACATCTGGGTGAGTTTCTGTAAATTTTTATAATGTGTCGATGTCTTTGGCATTTGATACATTGTGGGGGGGATTTATGTATGAAGTAACTTTATGTGTAGTAAGACCTAATTCAACTGTGGGTGGTAGAGGAAGAGAATTAAAATATGAAATTACTTTATCAGTATTTTTTCTAGTGGTACTGCCATCCATGGTGTGATGAGTGTATGTGATTCTTTTTATTTTGTGCACATCATATTCAGTTAGTGCTTCTAGTATGCTGTCATTGTCTAGGTATTTGTAGACTCCTTCAATGCTTCCATATGGCTTGTTGTAGGATTCAGTGTATTTTGATTTGATTTGTATATTGTGGATGTGTGTAAGTGCCATGAGAGTTTTTGCTTGGCATTGGTTTCTGACGTGAACCAAGCACTCCCCTCTGTGGGTGAATCGAGCCTCAAGTGGTTTCTTAATATGTGAGTTGATTGTTTTAGTTATGAGATTTAGGTCAGTTTTTGTAGTAAGTTGGTGGGAGTGGAGAAGAGAAGTACCGGGACGTAGTCTTGTTCTAGGTTGAAATCGAAGATGGTGTCATTATCAGATGATGTAGATTGTTTTCTGGACCTTTTCCTATTTTTAACCACAGTCCATGTCTCATCAGTGGCTTGTGCTGGTGGGAGTTCATTTGTGTCCATTTCTGTTGTGTTTTGAGGCGGTTGGGTAGGGAGGTGGAGGTGAGTGTGACTAGTGGAGGTGTGGACAAAAGGTTGTGTAATTAAGTTAGAGATATTGGGGACAGAAACACTTCCTGAGGATTTAAGATTTGTTGAAGGTTGCTTTGCCAGATCGCTAGCACAATCACTAGCACCAGCTCCAATCACTGTAGACATATAGACCTGTGGCTGTTGCAGTGTTCGCGATCGTTGACAGCTCCTTTCTGTGGCTTTGGCATCAGATCTTGGGTCCTTTGGCATCATGGGGACTTTTCTTGCCTCCCTAAGCGGTTGGCCTTGCATCATGGGAAGATAAAGATGGAAATAGTCTTAAAAAAGACTTTTAAAAATCGGAGAACTCAAAGTGACAGCTAGTTCCTCTGACAGTTGGCGCTGATCTTAGAAGCTGGCCTTCTTCTTCTTTTACATTCTTCTTTTCTGTCTGGACCTATTTGTAAAGGGGGCCTCGGCCCTCTTATCATCAGGTCCATAAGCAAAGTGGGCAGTGGGACCTGATGTACAACAGTAAAACGGTCCGGCACAGTGAAAGGCCAGCAACCGTACATTTTGGCAATTGGGCATTTGGCCGCAGTGCGCCCAGAGTCTGAAGGGAAGTTGTTGAAAAAAAAAGGGGTGGGGGGAGGATATTCCAGTTGCAAGTCATGGGTTGTTTAAAGTTGGGGTGTTGGAGAGAGCTGATGGAGCAAAGATATTGTTTGATATATTTTTTTTTTTCCAAGGGTCTAAATTATGGGTCTCTTATTTTTTTTTTGAATTGTGGCCATGATTGGTTGTCACGAAATTTGATAGTGAGGAATTGGGGGAAGGAATTTGGGGGGAGGGAGTGTGTAAGATTCCATGGAATAGATAAGTATGTGAGGTGCTAGGGGCGGATCCCTTTGGGGGGGGGGGGGTGGAGAGAAAGTTGAATTTTTTTCTTCTCTAAAGTCCCCCCTGGGGGGTAGGGAGCATGGGGGAGTGAAAATTTGTGTAGGGATGGCAGAGGGGGTGGGGTAGGCAGTGCTCAAAGATCTGAGGAAAGGGTGATAAAGTTTAATTAATAATAATTTTTCTTAACTCCATAGGTTAGCATTGAGTTGCTTTGTCCTGAAGTGAAAGTTTGCGCAGGGGTGGATCTGGGAAAAGGCTTAGCCCAATAATATCAAGAATATGGTTAGAAGTGGAGCAAATGTTGTATACATATTTTTTTTGAAAAGCGAGATAAAGTATATGGATTACTCCTGTTGTAGGCTAATTAACTCATTTTTGATAGATGGGTGGGGATCCAGGTGCTGGTTTGAAGTGGCAGTTGGGTAGCCAACCTCAAGCTTAGAGTGTGTAGCAGGAGTGCTGTTTAAGGGTCCCATCTGAGAGTAGCAGGTGATATGGTAAGAATATATACGATATGGGGGGGGGGGGATTAGATGTGTATGGGATGTCATGTACTGGGAGAGATTCCACATGAGTTATATGGATAAGGAAAATGATTGCCATGTAAAGTATATAAATAAATATATATTTTGATATTCACTATAATTTTCATTTTAATAAGGTTGAATGAGTGTCATATTCTACCCCTTTTTTTGGTGGAAAATTTGTATTATCATTTTTTTTTTGAGGATAGTATATCAGTATGAGATATTATATTATTAGGTATATACCGTATTTGCCGGCATTTAGGACGCAGTTTACCCCCCTCAAAATACGCCTAAAATATGGGGTGCGTCTTATGCGCCGGTATTCAAAATTATGAGTTGAAATTTCAGTCTAAAACTTTTGATTTATATCAATATACCTATATAAGTAATCTTTTGCATTTTGTCCTTTTGTGAATGAGTGGTTTCAAATAAATCGTTTCCATAATTTTTTTGTTCTGTAAAAATAATAAGTTGCGTGATGTATTTTATGCTTCACTACTGACAGAGGCAGCATTCCAGTAAAATAGAGTTCAGATCCACTGACATCTCAAGGTTACGATTCATCCAATGTGCGCATGCGTGATCACATTTCACCGGCATATTTTTTCGAAAAGCGCGAGCATGGCGCGTCGTTACCGATTACAGCGCCTCAAGGCAACAAAAACGTAAACTCTTAGTACCGAAGAAGCTTTCTCGTGTTTTTGCTGCGAAACATGGCTCAAAAACAACGAAGATTCTGCTATGATATTGCATTCAAGCTACGAGTGATTGAGTATGCTGAAGAACACGGAAACAGGGCAGCAGAGAGGAATTTCGGATCACCGCCAACAGAAAAGATGATAAGAACTTGGAGAAGACAGGAAGAAGACCTAAAAAAAGCTATGCGTAGTAAACATAAAGTAGCTATGCGTAGTAAACTAATAGCCGGAACTAGAAGAAGAATTAAAAACTTGGATATTAGACCACCGAAGCTCGGGATTTTCAGTTTCCACAAAAATGACTATTCAACAAGCAAGAGTGATAGCTACTAACAGAGGCATCGCTGATTTTACAGGATCAACGTCATGGTGTTCTAGATTCATGAAGAGAAATGACTTACGTATGCGGACTAAAACAAAAATAGCACAAAAGATGGCAACAGAATATGAACACAATATTATTGAGTTTCATAAATTTGTTATTAATGCAAGAAAAATAGGAAATTTTGAACTTTCACAAATAGCAAACATGGATGAGGTCCCACTGACGTTCGATGTACCCTCAAACAAAACAGTAGATTTCAAAGGTGGAAGAAGTGTTATTGTTAAAACTTGTGGACATGAGAAAACGCACTACACAGTCGTGTTGTCTTGTTGTGCCAATGGAACAAAATTGCCGCCTCTTTTGATTTTCAAAAGGAAAACCTTGCCCAAGGAAAAACTGCCTAAAGGTGTGTTTCTGCATGTTCATCCTAACGGCTGGATGGATGAAAGGGGGATGAAGTTCTGGATAGATAATGTGTGGTCTAGGCGTCCTGGTGGACTGTTAAAGAAACCTGCCTTGCTAGTATGGGATCAGTTTCGGAGTCATAGAACAGAAGCTGTAAAAAATAAAATCAACCAACTAAAAACTCAGTTAGCTGTAATTCCAGGTGGACTAACGAGCCAGCTTCAACCTTTAGATGTCTGCATTAATAAACCATTTAAAGGATTCATGAAGGAGAAATGGAACAGTTGGATGAGGTCTACAGATTTTGAAGTGACACCATCAGGAAGAAGGAAGAGACCTAGCATTTTGCAGATTTGTGAATGGGTCAAAACTTCATGGAATGCTGTGAAACATGAGACAGTTTTAAAGTCATTTAAGAAATGTGGTATTAGTAACTCACTTGATGGCAAAGAGTATGATTTGTTATACGAAGACTCAGTTCCTGAAAAAGAGGCTTCAAGTGATTCTTCATTTAGCTCTGGAGATAAATTTCTGGGTTTTGAGGATGAACATTAAAAGGTACCTAATTACAATGTTCCCTAGTTGAATTTTTTGTATACATAAATAACTATAAAATGAGTACAGTAAATCTTTATGGAAATTCATGAAACATGTGTTTAATGAATTAAGGATTAAAGAAGTGTGTATTAAAGAAGAAATAGTTTTACGAAAGAAATATGGGGAACAGGGAAGGAACAAGTAAAAAATCTGAAATATACTTAATTAATAAAGGAACAAAAAATAATAAAATGCAGAATTATATTCATTTTAATTAATAAAGATTGATTAAAAGGGTTAATATTATTAGAAAAATAATCCTTTTTTTTTTTGTTATCAATGGGTTTTAACAGCTAGGAGAAAAATGAGAAATTTCCATTAAGATTGATCTGGAATCGTCTCCTCTGTTTTGAGTCCTGGTCCACGATTGCCCTTACTGATCTCCATTTTGCATTTGTTGCATGCATTATTCTTCACATACAATGATGTGAAACAGATTTATGTGAATCACTTTTTTCCCCGTATTATTAGTATCTATTTTCATTCACAGTACTTCTTTATGGATCAGTAAAAGAAGAGGATTTGAACTTAACCATTTGCATCAAAGGATGCATTATTAGTATTTCATTTTTATTCACAGCGCTTCTTAAGTAAAAAGTTCTTAACACTATTGTGCAGTAAGATTTTATTGGTAAAGGGGCCAAATTATTTTCAGGTAATGGGATCTGGACCAGCGATTGCAATACTCATACGCTAACTAAGATATAGCTTAGGACATGGTTCGAGAACATTTTTTAGGTCAAGAGACAAAATAACGAAAACAAGATTAAAGAGCAAATTTTGAAAGCCGCAAATTATTATCTTAAGTAAGGAGCCATAACTGGAAAAAGTAAACCGCCTATTATTTTTGAACAAAAAAAAAACCATGACGTTAGGAACGTGTTAGTAGGGTGACTTTTAAAATTGAGTGTTCTGGACCAAATTTTTCAAACTTGGAATTTTAATTGTGTCATTGCTTTTTAACTATCGTCAGCCAATCTGCTCTAGTGTTTGTGCTTAATGAAAATCATTCGCGAATTTACAGAGTTAAATGTTGAACTGAAAAGTTTCAAGGGGCATTTTTTAGAGGCTTAAAAATTTCCCACGCAAAGATGAAAGTGCTACTTCTTGATGACTTCTTGCATTATACAATTATCAGTGTAAGGAAATTCTAGTGTAATGTTTTTACAACTCGATTTCGTATTCATTTTTTAATGTTTCCTTCAGTTATAATAAATATATAATTCGACATCTCAATTTTTGGGCATCTAAACTTGTCATAACTTAAGGCCTAAAAAAAAGGCAAAGTCCGGATCCTTAACCTCTCTTGCAAATGTCAGGGTTCTGACGGCAGAGCTAAGACAGCTGTTTAGTTATCCTATATTGTAAATATTAATCCCTATCATGTATCAGCCGCTAGTAGCTGTCTTACAATTGCAAGTAAACGATCTTTTATTAGAGTATTGGTATTTTTTCATATGAATAAATCACACTATTAGGGGTATTTCAGAAGACCTGCAACAACAACAAAAATCTTGCGGTCACAAGACAGCTGGTTGTCTTATCCAACAACAGAGGATAAGTTGTCCCCATTGGTTGTTTCCGCTCCCCAAATTCTTGGTTATATCATTAACCATCAGAGTGTTACCATCATGACTGTCTAGAAACGCTAGCCAATGAGAATGCGACAAATTTAAGTATTGAATTTACAATATTTAAAATGGCTATTCATTTCGATCATTTTGCAACATTTTTAGAATGATTGACGACAACAGAGTTAAACTGACAGGCTCTTGTCAAACCTTTTTGGCACATAGCAGCATGAGAGGGTTCTTTTTTAATTTATGGATAAGTAATTCCACCCCTTACTGACACCGTTTCTTTTACCCTACGGTGTTAGTAAGGGATGGAATTTCTGATCCATAAATTAAAAAAGAATCCTCTCAAGCTGCTATGTTAAAAAAGAGATTTGACAAGAGCTTGTCGTAAGCAGATCGTAAGATGTGCAGATCGTAAGATTTCTTCAGTCCCTATGCAATACGAAAAGAATTTTTAAATTATCTCTATAAACAAAAAAGTTCGATATCAACAGGCTGACGACAAAGCGAAACTATTATCTTGTTTTCTTTGAAAATGAGATAAAAAAAAGGAACCCCCTCAAGCTGTTGCGTGCCAAAAAGATTTGACAAGAGCCTATGTTTAATATGCTATAGTAAAGCTCTTTGAGGAAGCGAGACCCAGCAGAAGGAAAATACCTAGGGTTGGAAACCCAGGAACCTTTGATCAGTAGCGAAGCACACTAACCACTCTTCCACGAAGAAAAAATATTTTGGTGAAAACAGTGAAACACAGTGAAAACAGTGATATAAATATAAAACTTAAATGACTCTTCTGAAGCTCTGACCTTCAGTTTTTTTTTTTTTTGCGTTTACTGGTAGAATGGAACACATACATAAAGTTGTTACTTTCTTTTAGAATGTTCATCCTAAGCTAATTTATTTCTTTTATGGAAGTTGACCACTCCAACTGCCGTTTAACTAATTGTCTATCATTTATGATTTATCTAAAATGACTGCAAAGAAAATTTGAAACATAAGAGTATGATTAATGACATCAAGATAGAAAATCATATCCGAAATAATTAGAGCATTGCTTTAAACTAGGGGTGTTCAACGTGGGGTAAGCAGTAAAAGTTTTTCGGGTACGCAGTGAGAGCTCAAAAGTCGCTAGATTTAGTAACGAAGTAAAAATAACCATTGTTATATTATAACTAGAGTTCTATCTTTTTATACGAGGGGTACGTTAGTTACATACATATTTCCAGGGGGTACGTGAGGCATAAAAGGTAAAGAGTAGTAAATGAGATTAACAGGGAAATTTATCTCCTAATGTGTAAGAATAATACAGGCATCATAAATATGACTTGACAGTGACTAGAGGGCGCTCGTTTTCTCAATTCTTGAAACCCATAAAAAGAAACGGGTGGAAAGAAAAAGTTTTCGAAGTGACTGCATCGAAGTTATATTTGCTTGGTTTGATATGAAATCATATTAACATGAATCAGTTTCCTGGTGTAAAAAGGAATTCAACTGTATGCAAGACTAAAGAAACGAAACTAAGTGATAGAGGTAAGTTTTGATAACCGTTATTCTGGCTTTAGAAATTGTATGCAGAAACCTGTGCTGCCATCTAGTGACATGACCTTAAATTGAAAAATTTATCGAGAGAATTACTGTGAGTTTGGATTAGGGTTTTACCAGATGGGAGGGTTTTAAAAGGAGGACAGAAAAGGTAGAAATGGAGGAGAAAGGAGAACATGTTTTCAATTTGTGAAATATAATGTTTCATTTTAAATATCGAAAAAGTTTAGTTAGAAAAAGGCATAATTTTAATTATATAATACACTTCAAAATATAACGTGCCGATTTTTATTTATACTTGATTAGTAATCAAGGGTTATTTGGCTTTAAGTGGCATAGTGATTACTAACTATCTGCTGTTGCAGCAGGCAAACCCAGGAACCTTTAATCAGTAGTGAAGCACACTAAGCATTCTGTGATGGGGAAAATAATAACATTTTGGTGTTTAAACAGCGATCTAAACATGAGACATAAATGACTCTTTTTGAAGCTCTGCACCTTCAGTTGTTTCTCCGTTTACTGGTACATTGGAACACATACATAAAGTTTTCACTTGCTTTTAGAATGTTCATCCTAAGATAATTTATTTCTTTTATTGAAAGTTGACAACTCCAACTGCTGTTTAACTAATTATCTATCATTTATGAATTGTCTAAAATGACTACAAAGAAAATTTGAAACATAAGAGTATGATTAATGATTTCAAGATCAAAAATTATATCCTAAATAATTAAAGCAGTGTTTTAGACCAGGGGTTCTTTATGTGGGGTACGCAGTAAAAGTTTTTTGGGTACACAGTGAGAGCTAAAAAGTTACTAAATCTAATATCAAAATAAAATAACCATTATTATAACTATAGTTCTATCTATCTATACAAGGGTAGCCAATTATATACATATTTCCAGGGGGTACATGAGGCATAAAAGGTTGCTTTACACCAAAAGAGTAGTATTTGAGATTAACAGGGAAATTTCTTTCCTTTCCTGTTGTGTAAGAATAATACACACATCATAAATATGACTTGGCGGGGTGTGGGAAGAAGGAACAGTGCAGTGACTTCCTCCTCAATGGCAGTGACTAGAGGACGCTGGGGTTCTCGATGCTTAAAACCATCAAAGAAACTGGTGGAGAGGAGTACTTTTCGAAATAAGTGACTGCATCGAAGTTACATTTGCTTGGCTTGATATGAAATCATATTATCATGAATCAATTTCCTGGTGTAATAAGGAATAACTATGTAAAACTGTAAAGATACGAACTAGATGATAGAAGTATAAGGTTAGTTTTGATTAACCGATACTCGGGCTTTCGAAATTGTATGCAAAAACTTGTGCCACCATCTAGTGACAGTGTAATGACCTTATATTGATAAATTAATCAAGAAAATTACTGTATGCTTCATGTGAGTTTGGATTAGGGTTTTACCAGATGGGAGGGTTTTAAAAGGAGGGCAGAAATGGTAAAAATGGAGGACAAAGGAGGACATGCTTTCAATTTGTGAAATATGTTTTACTTTAAATATCGAAGCAGTTAAATTATTAAAAGGCATAATTTCAATTATTCAGTACACTTCAAAATATAACACGTGCCGATTTTTATTTATACTTGATAAGTAATCAAGGGTTATTTGGCTTTAAGTGGCATAGTGATTACTATCTGCTTTTGCAGCAGGCAGACTTGATGTGTTTCTATTAACTATAATAGAGGTAGTGGTCAGCAGTAAATTTGGTCTTGCTAGGATATGCTCTTTTATGAGAAGGCTTGTACAAACTAGTTGTTCCTCAATTCTTTTGCTGTCCTTTTATGTTGGGGGAAAAAATTAAAACTGCTGTCAACATTCAAAGTTTCAAGTATTGGTGGACAGAAGCAAAATTTTATGCAGTTTTCTGAAGCATGTACTTTTTTTTAATCTGGCATTTAAATTGCACATATTAAGATCTCAAAAATAGTAACTTTTACAACATTAACAGAATTAATTTAGCAATTACGAATTGCATTTACAATATATTATTTTGCGGTGAAAGTAAATTATATTCCAGCCATAGGTTCAAGAAATTGAAAACAGAAAATTACAAAAAAAAGGGAATGCCTTAATTTTAATTTAAAACATGTTCTGAGTTGTACAAAAAGGAGAACATTGCATGTTTTACCGAAATTCCGAGGAGGACAATAGATGGAAAAGGAGAACTTATGATAACCCTAGTTTGGGTACATATTTGCTGCCTAATATGATAGAGGAGATGCATGAATAATATATTTTTATAATTATCAAACAAGGACTAAAAAGAGCCCAATTAGATTGAAAATAAATTTTTCACACATTGAAATTACATTAACACATTGAAATTAATTTTTCACACATATCATTTTGCTGGTTATATTAATGACAGTTGTCATTAATATAACCAGCAAAATGAGATAAAATTTTCGTATTATGGGTAACTACAAATTTTTAAATGATTATAATTTAAATATATGAAAGTAAAAATACAGAAGTAATTTCACATAAACTATTTTTTGAAAAAGAATCCATTAAAATGTAAAAGTTTAATAGTCCTTTCTAATTTTAATTATGAAATGTGGAAAAAAAATTTGTTCTGTCTTTTTTTTCACAATTTTATTGAAAAGTGTCAATTATATAATGACCATTTTATTTTTCGAGGAAAATATAGGACACTTATTGAAAAATATATTCTCTGACAGTTTTCCTTTAATACTATTCCTCAATTTTTGTCTTGAAACTATTAATTTTGTGCTATATCTGGCAGTCATCATGAAAAAGGTTTAAAATATCAAAATATATGATATATTTAAAAGCAAGTGGTATGCATATATTATTTTTATTTAAAGTGCTGAAAATTGTTAAAAATTTTAGAAAGCACAAACATATTAATGAAATAAATATTTAGTGTAATTAAAAATTTTGAAATATAAATATTATAGTTATGTGTTCTTAATTTCCCAGTGACATCAACACTTATAAATATTACAGTTATGTATTCCCATGGCCGAGTGGTTAGCTTGCTTGGCTATGGATCTAAGGGACTTCGGTTCGAGCCCCAGGTAAGGCATGGATGTATGTGTCGTTTTTCTGCTGAGGTCCTGCCATCCTCTCAGATCCTTTACTTTGGCATATAAACTGAGAGGCTCTTGTCAGACCTCTGTGGCAAGCAGCTGCTTCAGGGGGTATTTATTTTATTTATTATTTATTCTTAATATCCCAATCACATCAACACTTATAAATATTATAGTTATGTATTTTTAATGTCCCAATCACATCAACACATAAATATTATAGATTACGTGTTTTTAAAAACCCAATCACATCAACACTCACAAATATTACAGTTATGTGTTCTTAAATCCCAATCACATGAAAACTAATGAAAATTTTTCAAGATTAGTGGCAACACAGAATTTTTTTTTATAGTATCAAAAATATAGCACATTTAAAGCACGGGATAAAGTATTGGATAGAGACCTCTTTTTGAACTTTTTTCATAAATATATATGCATAGCACAGTAAGTTGTAAAATGAATGGTCAACGTTGTCATTCACTTTCTCTGTTTCATTATGGATGATGTGTTTGTAAATGGTAGATAGGTTGTCACTGGAAGGAAAGCTATGCACCAATCCCATGATGAGGCATAGAACTGGCCATTCCTAGCACCTTATGTTAAACCCCACCTTCTCGTGTTTTCAGACCGTTAATATCTTTCAAAAGAGAAACTCTCTTGTGGAAGGAAATGGAAGGGGAGGGCTGCAGGATTAGTGTGGCCTACTGATCTGCACAACTATGGCTACTTTTTTTGTTCTACCCTTCTGAGGAGTGGTCAACTACACAGGATCCTGTTCCTGCCATATAAACCTACTGGATTGGACTGAAGGCTCTGAGCTTGATTATGGATCCTGAATTTGCTGCACTGGTGGTCTTCTGTGGAGGGAAAATCTTACGCTGTTTTCTGTTTGTGGGTTGACAGCCCCAAGTAAATAGATTCACAAGATATGTCTATCAGCTGGTGGGTAATCCTGAGCAGAGCAGGCACCTGAACACTTTGCTTCTACTGACATCATCAAATTCTACATTGGAGGAAGTCTTCCAGTGTAGATGACTTCAGCCTTTTGTAGTGGGGGAATGGGTCTTTGCCCTATACCTGCGATTAGGGGGCTATTTGATATTTTCGGCATTCCTTCTCTCAATAAACACAGTTTCTTTTAACATCCCACTACCATTTTCTCTCCATAGATAGTTGGAATGTGAGGACTCTGCACAGAGCTTATTCTCTTGATGTCCTCACACAAGAATTCCACAATTATAATTTAGATATTCTCAGCTTGCTAGAGACCAGATGGACAGATAAAGGTCAGATTCTTAAAAATAATCTTAAATTTCTCTTTTCAGGGAGGGAAGGTATTAAACATCACCAAAGTGTGGGCCTGCTACTCAGCAGACTTGCTAGTGATACTCTTCTAGCATATGAGTGCATTAATGAAAGGTTTCTTATAGCAAATTTTCAGACAAGCATTAAAGACTTGAATGTTACCTGCTGTCATGCCCCCACAGGATGCCGATGAGAAGGATGGTTTTTATGGACATCTTAAAGATATTTTGAATTCTGTGAAGAAAGTAGATATTACCCTTGTTCTAGGTGACTTCAGTGCCAGAGTTGGTAATGACTCTGACCTTTGGGGAGGGGTGATAGGCTCTTTTGGTATTGGTAGCTGCAATGGCAATGGGCAACGTCTCCTACAGATAAGTAAACTCAATGGTTTCAGAATAATTAACACTTGTTACAAACACTGTGACTTACATAAGTACACATGGCTTTCATCTGATGGGCTGCATAAGAATATGATTGATTATATATTAATTAACAGCAAATGGGCTAGTTCTGTTAGGAATACCAGGGCATATGAAATAGTTGAAATTGGATCTGACCATTACCCTGTTAAAAGTGTCTTGCAACTTAAACTTAACAAGTGATGTGCTAAGGTAAAAAAATTTACCTTTAATACTGAAGCTCTGAAAGACCCAGTTATAGCTAAAGCTTACCATGATAGGTTACTTAGTCATTATGACAGTTATGGTTTGCTTACTACTGATGTTGAGCAAGAATGTGATCATTTTAAACAGCCTTTTTTGGAAACTAACAGTACTCTTTTAGGAAAAAAGGAGCAGAGGAGGCAGAATTATTTGAGTGATAAGGCACTTGTTCTTATTTCAGAAAGAACTGCAAGAATGCCCTTAATACCCTACTAGTCCTAATAGAAAGCATTATAAATAAAAAAATAAATACCCCCTGTAGCAGCTGCTTGCCACAGAGGTCTGACAGGAGCCTTGTCACTTTATATGCCATAGTAGAAGGTCTGAGAGGATGGCAGGCCCTCAGCAGAAAAACGACACAAACAGCCATTACACAGAGCTTAATAAACATGTAAAGAATCAGCTGCTAATAATATTTTTGACTTGATGGATTGGCTGACAAAGCCAAGGAAGCAGTTAGACAGCATAACAGCAGAGAGCTGTACCAGATAGTTAATGTTGTGTGTGATAGAAAACGGACAGGTATACAGGGATTGTAGGATAAAGAAGGTAAAGTTATAGAAGGTGAGGATTCTGTCATGGCTAGGTGGACTGAGAATTTCAGTGAGTTCCAAACAATGTGGTTAGTTCTACTCCCATTGTTTGTGATGATGATTAATGTATTGGTGGCTTTAAGATTGGCTGTTGACCCTATAACACAATAGCTGTCCCGTGGCTGATTGGTTAGCGCACTTGGCTACTGATCTACGGGACCTGGGTTCGAGCCCCTGGGTAAGGCATGGATGTTCGTGTTGTTTTCTGCTGAGGTCCTGCCACTCTCTCGGATCTTCTACTGTGGCATATAAACTGACAGGCTCTTGTCAGACCTCTGTGGCAAGCAGCTGCTTGAGAGGGTATTTATTTTATTTATTTATTTTTATAACACAATCTGAAGTTAGTTTGGCTATTTCTAAATTTACACTTCATAAATCCCAGGGGTAGATGAAATTACTATGGAAATGCTTAGATCTGGGAATGTTTCTTTTACCACTTGGATGACTGAAATTTGGAATATCTTTTATGGTAAAGGATGAGAGTTCCTAAGGATTTTACCAGAGCTATTATTATCCCTATTTTCAAAACAGGTGATTGCATTCGTTGTGATAACTGTAGGGATATCATCAGTGGCGCACTCAGGATTTAATCTTTGGGGGGGGGGGGGGGGGGGCGCTGGCCCTGCTATGGCAAACGAAGTAGTACTCGGTCCGCCTAATTCGTACGCCTTGTGTTCACAGTGGCCATGATTCCCGAGAGCTATAGGGTATTCCCACCTTATGTGACCTCTAATTCATAAGTAGTACAGAAATAGAAGACATCACACAACATAAATATAATAAAAATAAATACCCCCTCAAGCAGCTGCTTGCCAGAGTTCTGACAGGAGCCTGTCAGTTTATATGCCATAGTAGAAGATCTGAGAGGATGACAGGACCTCAGCAGAAAAACAAACGAACATCCATGCCTTACCCAGGGCTCGAACCCAGGTCTCTTAGCTCAGTAGCCAAGCGCGCTAACCACTTAGCCATGGGACGGCATAGATATAAAAAATAAATTTTAATTAGGAAAAGATTTTTGGAAATTTTTCTGGTGTTTTTTTTTTGCCTTTTCCCTGAGGTGGGGTGCCAGGACCCCTTGCCCCCCCCCCCCCCCCCCCTCAAGGTGCGCCACTGGGTATCAGCCTATTCTCTGTTCCAGGGAAAGTTCTTTGCTTGATTGTGCTTAATAGAATTAAGAATCTGGTTGACACGCAATTGCGTGATGAGCAATGTGGATTCAAAAGTGGTAGGGGATGTGTAGATCAGATATTTTCACATAGGCAGATTCTTGAGAAATGTTTAGAGTATCCACTAAAACTAAAGGTTTCATAAACCTTTGGTTGCTAGCTTTGTTGATTTCAAAAAGGCTTTTGACTGTGTTGATCGTCATAATTTGTGCTTCATTGTTAAATCATATGGAATACCAGACAAATTAGTTAACATAGTGAAAGCTATAATAATACTGAGTCGTTTGTGTGTGAGAGAGTTCATTAGGCTTGTAGCAATTGGTTTCGAATTACTTCTGGTGTTCGATAAGGGTGCATTCTTTCTCCTTTTCTCTTTACTTACTGATTATGTTATGTGAAATTCACTGCAAGAGAAAGATTTTAGCCTTAAATGGTCTGGAGATACGAAAATTTCTTATTTAGATTATGTTGATGATTTAGCCCTTTTGGCAAATGATGTTGATGAGATGAACTCTTTCATTCGAGCTGTTGATGAGACTGGTAGTAGAGTAGGTTTGGTTCTAAACAGAGAGAAAACTAAAGTGATGAAAAATGGTCAGGCAGGTTGTGATTCAGTTAATCTGAATGGTTGCAGTCTTCAGCAGGTGTCACAGTTTAATTTTCTTGGGAGCTATGTAACTGATACTAGTGATGGGCGGAATGAGAATAATAGACGAATAGGGATTGCTGCTGGGACTTTTAAGAATCTATGGAGAGTATGGAGAAATAGGCGTATACACCTAAAGACTAAAATTAGACTCTATCATAATTTGGTTCTTTCTATGGTTAGTTATGGTAGTGAAACTTGGACATTTTGTAAACAAGATAACAAGAAACTAGATGCTTTTTAATTCTAGATGCTTACGCAGTATCTTGGGCATTAGATGGTTCAACTTTGTAACAAATGATGAGGTTAGGCAAAGCAGTCGGCAACCTCCTTTAAGCAGCACTCAGTTGGTTTGGCCATGTTGCCATATGAATAATTATAGATTGCTGAATAGGGTTATGTACAGTGTGCCTAAAAGCCTCAGAAAGAGGGGGAGACCTAGGATGCGGTGGGCACACAATGTCAAACAGGACCTTGTTAGAATTGGTGTGCAGTGGCCAGATGCAGCAGATGTAGCTCAGGACAGATAGGCTTGGAGAACTAAATTGCACGGTCTGGTTGAGGATGATGATGCACAGAACTCTTGGAGTTAAATTTTTGCATTATATGTTTGTTCATTTTAAGATAAGGAGCTAATACTTTCACTTCGTCCTCTGTCCATCTTCCAGCTCATTTTTAAAAAACTTGCAGCAGATAACAAAACACCGCTATATTAAATCTGGTTCATTATTTCAAATTATTTCACTAAATTTTAAGGGTAGAGTTAAAATATTTTGCGAGTTCACAGTACTGATTCAAATTTTATGTCTGGTTTTTAGATTATGCATCATTATATATTTTTCTTCAGTGTTGATTTCTTAAAACATCGTTTTTTTTTTTCAATTCAGTACTCATTACAAATATATTTTCGCTTTTAAGTAAAGAATTTCAGAATCTTTCAGATTTTCCCCGATTTTTAGTCCATTGTACGATTTGCTCACTTATTCTTAGGGAGTGCGGCAAAACGCAATCATTTTTGTTTTACGAGATAATTAAAAAATTGTCTTCATGTTTAAAATTACAGGTAGTAATAAAGAGTTGATAATTGAAATTTTTGAAATCATTCACAAGTTTGCTTTGCCCTATTGAAAGATGTTAAGTGCAGAAAATTAGAAAAATTCTTTCCAAAAGAGCATCCCATATTCATCAGAGGTCAGAAATGTTCTATTTTGTTAATTGTTTTTTCATGAATTTCTGATGGAGTGGAATGTACTATATTGGCATTGTCTCTGCCCACTTTAGTAATTTACCATATAAATTGATTTAATGTGATGTGACAGTCCTTTGTGAAAATTTTATTATTTGTTTAAAAAGAAAGTTGAATAAGTTATGGGTAGGGTAGTTCTGAGAATAAGACTTTATTGGTGTTTCTCAATTACTGAAGTAATCCTTCGAACAGGAAATGTTAAAATGAGATTTTGTAGTTTCTTTTAATAAATTTTTAGAGTTGGACATAAATTTTGAGGCGAAAATTATACAAAGAAAAGTGTTTTGTATTTCATCAAAGTCTGTAGAAAAGTTCGATATTTAGCATAAGACGATAGGAATTTTGGGGACGGTTCTGGACTTTCCCCTCAGGGTACGTCTGTGATGAGGGCAATGTGAGGGTATGTCTTGTTCCCATTACTGTGGTTCCCACGTCCGTATAAATGGGGTGGGTATTAAGTTTGCTACATCACCACCGCAATGTGTCATTCAATCTATGGGAGCTCGAAATTCAATAATTAAATTTTTCACATTTGCTATTGAATATTTTGGTGATCACCATACTAACTGAAATTAAGTACGAAGATTAGTTACAGATTTTCAGTGTGCAAGATCGGACTTGGCCTAGAATTTTTTTTTATCAGAAACACGAGGTTCTTCAGTAATAAAGTATCACAGGAAAACATCCTGTAGACAATAAACATTTGCATTAATTGTTTGGAAAATTGGTTCTCCTGACTGGAATTACAGACAAGACAACCAATTTTTTTCAACTAATTATTTCAAGTATGAGTAATTTCTCCTGTTCTAATCACTTAGCTCACTAGATGGCACCACGAATTAAAAGGGAACCTAAGTAAGGTACGTAATGTAACAAAGTAAAAACTTTCAGTATATTTTTGCGGTTTTATGTCTAAAGTTAAGAAACATAAGATTTTAGTGGGAGAATTTTGTTATCTCATGCGATTTAGATTTCTTTATTTAGAGAGCAAAGTATAAGTTTTGCATCTTAATTAAGTGTAGGAAATTGCAGATGTATATTTTCTTAAAGGAGCTTAACGTTACCCTGCACTGCCTGGGTATCACTTTCAATCTGTATATTCTTATTTACACTGCACTGAATGTAATTATTTTAAGTATATTTCCCCCTCCCCTCAAACACTTTAGTGCATATTCAAGAAGAAAAAAATTTTCTCGCATTTGCTTGTCATTGCTGACATCAGTGCCCCCTTTAAGAATTGCATGGCTTTACTGACGTCAACAAACTCTTAGAGCCAATGGCTTCTTCTCTACCTAAACTAGAGAGATTTTTATTTTCATTACCAAAGATTTTGCTGAACTATGGCTCTCTTAATGCCTGACAACATGGTCTAAATTTCTTTCACGCCCCCCCCCCCCCATGTGTCCCAGTGGTTGGTTGAAAAATTGGGTTCCTAGTTGGTTCGTGGTTTCATTAGCATACAAATTGTGGCTGTCTGGCATCACTTTGAATCTGCATATTTTGCTTTTTAGTTTACTAAATGTTAATTTTGTGAGTACATTTTATCACAGGATCAACACGAAGAATTGCCCTTGTTGCAAAGGTGATTGCTAACTCAGCACTCGCTCTCATAGCCGACGTTTTTATCCAAACTATCGAGTTTTTTATTTCAACAAAATTTGGTATACTGTAGTTTTTGCTGTTCTTGACCTAACGGTCCCGAGTTTCATAGGCGGGTTTCTCCTGCCCGACTTGTTTTTGGTTAAAAATTGGGTTCGTAGCAGCAGAAGTACGCCTTAAAATAATAATGCCTTTTGAAATCTGAGGAATCTGGCAATGGTAGCAGATTCAAATGTTACGACTCTTACATTCACAGTTAGAGAGCAATAAATGGCAACAATTTATTTGATAGTGATTACCGTTTCCCTTAGGAATAGCATTGTACACATTTTTGCCTGTAGCAAGCCTTGCTTTTGGAATTTCAACTTTGATACTACGATACGAACCACAACCAGAAATATTCTCTGTAAATTTTATCGTCTACTATGATTTTTTGATGAGTAATGGCTGCCACAGTCGGACACAGACATATATATCTTTTTTTTATTATTATAGATAACTAGCAGATTTACCTTGTTTGGGTCTGAAACTTTCCAAAATGTAGAGTAAATGGCACTCGCCATCGTCAGAAACTTTCATTTGGCATAAATATCATTACAATCGATATCCTTTCCCTCCAATTGGCTAGGATCATTCAGTGAGTAGCACGCCAGGCTCGAAATCTGCAGTTCCTAGGTTCGAATCCCAGCTGGGCCAGTGTTGAGATTTATCTCTTCAAAATTCTCCCCTAGCCCACGGTCACTAGGGGAAACCAGTGGGCTTGGTTAGGCAGCCGTCCATCCGATGGGATGTTAAACCATGGTTCTGTGTGTGAGAGAGGCATACCCTGACCACGTTAAAGAACAAACTGGATGGCCTTGATGGGAGGCTACCATCTATCTCCTAATATCAAAACTCCCCACCCTGACTCGCTCTTTAAGGATATAGATTTCTTTTCTAGTGGCTCTTAAAGAATAAAAAAAATTTCCCACTTGTGCTTTAAGGATTTGTCTAGTGGCTGTTTTAGAATATGGTTCTTTCTAGTTACCATTTAAGATAAAAAATTTATTGGTTTTTTAATGATATAGTTGGTTTTCTAGGTGCATCTTTAGGAATGAAATTTTTTTCTAGTGGCTGTTTGACAATACAGGGTGATTCAAAACTTATCGTTCAAATTTTCGTGGGGAGGTAGGGAATACGTCAGAAAACCGATTTCACATAGGAAAGTATGTCCACAAACGTCATCTACATGAACAAAATGGACAAGTAAAGTGAACACAAGGAAACAGTACAGTTAAATGGTAACGAATGTGACTTTTATTCCAACCAGGTAAAGTACAGGTTCACAGTAGGTGCTCAAAATTGCGACCATTTACACGGACACAGGATTCACAGCGCCGTTGCATTGACCGCCGAACATTTTCAAAAACGCGTGGCATATCACGGAAAATGCGTGCGGTGGCCACTATTCGTGCAACTAGGTCCATTTCACTGCCGACGGGGGTCTCGTACACATGGTTTTTCATGGCCCCCCACAAAAAGAAATCCATGGGCGATAAATCAGGTGACCTGGGTGGCCAAGCGATCGGTCCATCTCTACCGATCCATCGAGCTCCGAATGTTCGGTTCAGGTAATCACGCACAACAATTGTGCTATGGGCTGGAGCCCCGTCATGTTGATACCACATATCTCGCCGGATATGTGCAGGAACAGCGCCCAGAAAAGTCGGTAACACTGTCTCGAGAAATATTAGGTATTTCCAGCCAGCTGTCCAATCGGGGTGGTAGCAAGTAAGGTCCCAACAACAGTCACCAATGATTCCAGCCCACACATTTACGGCAAAACGATGTTGCGCAGCGTGACTTCTCGTACCATGCGGGTTGTCGTAAGCCCACACATGTGAATTGTGTGTATTGAACACACCTTCACGACTGAATGAAGCTTCATCTGTAAAAAGGAGAGAAGCTGGAAAACTGGGGTCCACGGCACCTTTCTGCATGAACCATTGTGGAAATTCCACACGCTTCGGATAATCATCAGGATGCAGTAACTGCACCCTTTGCAGATGGTAAGGATGCACACGTTCCTCGTGCAGTATCCGCCACACTGCTGACTGAGAGACCCCAAGCTGTTGAGCAATAGCTCGTGTGCTGGTTTTCAGATTATCTTCGATGGA
Organism: Ryuthela nishihirai; assembly: GCA_038380435.1. Taxonomy (NCBI): domain Eukaryota; kingdom Metazoa; phylum Arthropoda; class Arachnida; order Araneae; family Heptathelidae; genus Ryuthela; species Ryuthela nishihirai. The sequence goes on from JAWZYU010000026.1 coordinate 34,808,847, forward strand.
CTGTAGGACTTGTTCTGCGACGTTGACAGTCCTCATCAGTCGTCTTCTCCCTGTATCCTGCATGTTGCTGCACAGTGAACCACATTCGTGCAGATTGCGATGCACACGTGCAAACATTTGATGCTGCGGTATTCTTCTGTTGGGGTATCGGTCTTCATAAACTTGCCCAGCTCGGCAGCCGCTTTTGCCAGCTGCCCCATATGCGAGATGCATATCCGCTAGCTCTTGATGCGTAAAACGATTCATCTTATCACTAGTAAGTCAGCTCGTACACTGATGACAGCGGGAGTGGTCGAGCGAGCTGTACACTGGTTGGGTACACACAGTGCCCTCTACATACGACATACGCATGCGTACATTTGCGGACATTCTTTCCTATGTGAAATCGGTTTCCTGACGTATTCCCTACCTCCCCACGAAATTTGAACGATAAGTTTTGAATCACCCTGTATATTATTTTTCTAGTGGGTCTAAGCAAATATTAATTTTTTGTACTGATTTAAAAATTATAAATTCTTTTCTTATAGCTGTTTAAGATTATAGTTTTCTGTAGTGGTTGTTTAAATATGTTTTTTTCTGCTTTCTGTTTGAAAATATTGTTTTTTCTACTTTCTGTTTGAAAATATTGTTTTTAACTTTGTTTGAAAATGTTTTTTTTCTAATGGCTTTTGAAAGATATAATTTTTTTCCTCTGTTGTCTCATTGAGGATAGAGAATTCTTCTAATGGCTTTTTAAGAATAATTTTTTTTTTTTCTGATTTCTTCTAAGGATTTCTTCTAAGGATGCGAGTTTTTTTTCTAGTGACTCTTTTGGAATATAGTTTTTTTTTGTTCCTCGTTAAGAATATATTTAATTAGTGGATTGTTAACGATAAAGATGTTTTTCTAGGTGCCTAGTTAGGAATTTAATATTTTTGTTTCAGGCTTTGGAAGGATAGAGTTCTTTTGTAGTGACTCTTTAACGATATGTTCTTTTGGTAGCTGTTGGCTGTTTCTTTGTAGAACTCTCACTGTAGATAGTGTGATGGCAAAACATTCCATCCAAGATGGAGGACAGTGATGGACTTTCTCACCCAAGCAGTAAGGAGTCAGTGGAAAATAATCTGGGCTTTATTACATTTGAAACTCAAATGAACAAACAGCAAATTTCAGACCTGGCTCGGTAACCACTAAGCTCCACCCCCCCCCCCATCCCACCCCATTTCTCAAGGAACAAATTGATGATGAGTAATAAGGGCTGCTTCTACTAATAAAGTGGAATGTTAAACACTTTTCATCCTATCTGTTTTAATTTTCTTCAATTTGTATGTTTAACTTATTGTTTGTTATAAATTCCGATATCTGATTGCATAATTTCATTTCTAGGTATAAATACAATAGATTGAAACTAAGGAGTCATCAGTAATGATATGAAGTAATTAACACTAAGAAAAAAGCAGAAAGTTATAAAAATTGAAAAATTTAATTAAAATATTCTATTGATATTAATTCACTTTTCAAATTTCTACAGGCCAACAGAATAAGAGGAAAATATGTACAAGTGTATATTTTATATACATAAAAAAATATGAATGATATTTTTTATGTTGATATGGGAGACATTTTAACAAATTGACAGAAAACATCTTATGAACACAAAAGAGAAATTTCATATTTGTAAATAAGTTGATAAGAACTTTAAATAAATAAATAACTTAAAGTGCTTTATCAAAAGAAAGGTTTCATATTCATTGTAAAAGAGTTACAAGAAGACAAAGAAAAGCATTTTAACTTTGAGGAAATACTCACAAAAAAGAACTGGAACAATTACTGTGACCAGAAGGAAAACAGAAGTTTTTCCAAAGACATATAGAAAGCATTTCTAACATAACAGGGAGAAATTTTAGATGTGAATTTATGTAATGGAGAGTTTTCGTCAAACAGCACCTATATCCTGATACACAGAAAAAATAAGTTGTATATCTCTGAAATATGCAATGAAAGTTTGAGAACCAAGCCTCTGCTCGAATATCGTTACTTCTGAAACAAAACGAAGGAGACAAATCTGTAACAAAATCTTCAGAGTGTTAACATTTTTATTCGCAAGAAAAACGAAAGTCATTTATCTGTGAAATGAGTGACAAGAAATATGGGCCTAATCCCACTTTATATCCTATTATCTGACACACACAAGAAAGACACCAGATATCTGTGATCTATGAAACAGAGTTTTAAAAGAAACCCTGGATTGAAATGTGGTATTACTTACATAAATGAGAGGCTACATATATAACATACGTGGAAATTCTTTTACAATAAATCATAATCTCGAACATCATTTTCGTTACCCAGAAGACAAAAGCCTCATGTCTGTTGTATATGTAACAAGAAATTTCTAATTAAATCTCATCTTGAGGTACATTATTAGACAGTCAGAGGAGAGAACCTGTATGTCTGTTAAATAGTAGGAAGGAATTTACATGAAAAGTTCATCTAAACAATCATTAACTGCCACATATGAAAGAGAAGCAATATAAGCGTGATGCATTTAACTTGGAATTTGTTTATAAATTGAATCTTAAGACTCATTATTTGATATACAAAAATGGGAAACCACATCTAGTGAAATGTGCAAAAATAGATATTTAAGTAAAGGATCATTGCAATTTCATTATTGGAGAGACATCAAGATAAGATATTGTTATAACAGATGAGTGTGCTGCAATGAACTCGTGGTGTAATGTATCGTTTTAGAACTCGCATGTGCTTCAACATGCGAGTAACAGCAAAAACGACTTGGAACCCTGATTTGACTAAAGGATATTCGTTGTGAGTTTGGTGAATTAAAGAGAAAGAGAGTTGATTTGGTATTATGCGCGATTAGTTGGCTTGAGTATTGTTTTATAATTACTATTGTGTGTTTTATCTTGAAGGAGATTTCTAGTGTGTCAAATGTGAATTGAGTGTATTTAAGAATAGAAAGAAGCAGTATAAATAATTAATAAATACTGTATTTTTTTTATTCATGCTCAGTGCTTATCTGTTAAATTCATATCAATGTTTATGAGATATGTGATAAGAAATTTTCTATAATTTCCAGATTTTTAAAGTGTTTTCTGACTCACGCACAGAAGAAGCACCCCTTTTTAAAAATGAGTGAAAAGGAACTATCAGAGGAGTCTCATCTTAGGAGTTATTTACTTGAACACACAGATGAAGGGCCACATGAATGTGAAATATGTAATAAGAGATTTGCAGGGAACTCTACACTTAGGAATCTTTTTCTGGCACACACAGGGGAAAAATCACATGAATGTGAAATATGTTATAAGAAATTTGCGGGGAAGTCTTCACTTAGGAATCATTTTCTGACACACACGGGGCAAAAGCCACATGAATGTGAAATATGTAATAAGAGATTTGCAGGGAAGGGTTCACTTAGGAATCATTTTCTGACACACACGGGGGAAAAGCCACATGAATGTGAAATATGTAATAAGAGATTTGCAGGGAAGGGTTCACTTAGGAATCATTTTCTGACACACACAGGGGAAAAGCCACATGAATGTGAAATATGTTATAAGAAATTTGCACACAAGTGTGCACTTCAGAAACATTTTCTTACCCACACAGGGGAAAAGCCACATGAATGTGAAATATGTAATGAGAGATTTGCATGGAAGTCTTCGCTTAGGAATCATTTTCTGACACACATGGGGGAAAAACGTCATGTATGTGAAACTTGTAATAAGAAATTTAGAAGTAATTATGATCTTAGTGTTCATTCCCTGACACACACACGGGAAAAGGCACATGAATGTGAAATATGTAATAAGAGATTTGCAGGGAAATCTTCACTTAGGAATCATTTTCTGACACACACGGGGCAAAAGCCACATGAATGTGGAATATGTAATAAGAGATTTACAGGGAAGGGTTCACTTAGGAATCATTTTCTGACACACACGGGGGAAAAGCCACATGAATGTGAAATATGTTATAAGAAATTTGCACACAAGTGTGCACTTCAGAAACATTTACTTATACACACAGGGGAAAAGCCACATGAATGTGAAATATGTAATGAGAGATTTGCATGGAAGTCTTCACTTAGGAATCATTTTCTGACACACATGGGGGAAAAACGTCATGTATGTGAAATTTGTAATAAGAAATATAGAAGTAATTATGATCTTAGTGTTCATTCCCTGAAACACACACGAGCACATGAATGTGAAATATGTAATAAGAGATTTGCAGGGAAATCTTCACTTAGGAATCATTTTCTGACACATACAGGGGAAAAGCCACATGAATGTGAAATATGTAATAAGAGATTTGCAGGGAAGGGTTCACTTAGGAATCATTTTCTGACACACACGGGGGAAAAGCCACATGAATGTGAAATATGTTATAAGAAATTTGCACACAAGTGTGCACTTCAGAAACATTTTCTTACACACAGGGGAAAAGCCACATGAATGTGAAATATGTAATGAGAAATTTCCAGACAAGTCTAACCTTAAGAAGCATTTTCTGACACACGGGAAAAGCCACATGAATGTGAAATAATGTAATTAGAGATTTTCAGGGAAGTTACTCTTATGAAGCATTTTATGATACACAGGGGGGGAAGCCATATGAATGTGAAATATGTCATAAGAAATTTGGAAGGAATTATCATCTTAGTGTTCATTCTCTGATACACACTGGGGAAAAACCTCATGTATGTGAAATTTGTAATAAGAAATTTGCAGAGAAGTCTGCACTTCAGAGACATTTTCATACCCACACAGGGGAAAAAACACATGAATGTGAAATATGTAATAGGAAATTTGCAGGGAAGTCTGCACTTCAGAGACATTTTCGTACCCACATGGGAAAAACCACATGAATGTGAAATATGTAATAGGAAATTTGCAGAGAAGTCTAATCTTAAGAAACGTTTTATTACACACAGAGGGGAAAAGCCGCTAAGAGAATATCTGATTAGGATTCAATTTGTTACACACACGGGAAAAATCAGCAATTTATGAAATATGCAATTTGCACACAAGTCTAATCTTACGAAACATTTCCTGACACATAGGATAAAACATATGCATATGAAATATGTAATGAAATTAATAGATTCTGAAAGAAAAATTCATCGCATCTCTCCAGATTCATGGCAGATGCAAGTTCGATTCCCGCTGTGGTGGCGAATTTTTTTCATAATCTATTAATTAATGTTCTTAACAGGGAATACTGTGCATTCACTTTGGATTGATTTTTAATTATGTAATGAAAAATATGCAAGGTATTATCTTAGTGTTCATTCCCTGCTACCAGGCTGCTAATCTGTAGTTCCCTCATTGGAGACCCACATGAACCAGTGTTAACATCTATCTACAAAATTTCCTGCCCTTCCCATGGTGAGTAAGGGACACCAATGGCTTTGGGAAAGCAAGTCTGGATCGGATGTTAAGCTGTGGCCCCATGTCCATGAGAGGTATACTCTGTGTACATTAAAGAAGATACTGGATGGCCTTGAGAGGCTACCATCTGTCTCCCAACAGCTGTTACAGTGGTCCCCTCCCCTAATATTCTCTGAGCATTTAGTGTCCTTTGGCCTGACCATTTAGTCCATTGGGTGCAAAAAAAGTAACACAGTGTAACAACCAACAAAACGGTCTCATAATAGCTGTGGAGTGCGTTGCTTCTCCCAACCTGTGAGCTTGTGGGATCCTTGGATAACCTGGTAATTTGGATAACCTGGATAACCTTGGATAACCTGGTAAACCTGGTAATTTGGCCCCTTGTGTGGAACATGCTTCTGAAAAGTAAAACAAGTCATCCCAACAACTCTATTACAAATAACACAATTTGGAAAATTTAAAAATAAATTGTGTTGAAGTGAGATTTAATTTATGCATAAAAGTAGGGATCATTCCCATTAGGGATCTTTCCTAACATATGCAGAGAAAGAAAAACAAAAGTGAAACAATGAAATTTGCACTGAATTTTGCTTTTAAGAAATGGTATCCAATGTACCCAAAAATTCCTCTATCACATATTACAGTTGTATCTTCATTTCTATGTGGAAGCAGGAACATTAAGATAATTTCAAAAAAATCTATCCATTTCTTGAAACCATTTGGGAGAAATTTGAGATATTAAAAATGAAAGCAATATTCAGTGCTCTGTAGCTCTGAAAATAAGCTTTTATGAAAAAATAATTTGAAGATCATTCTCTTCAAAAATTTTTTTTTTTCAAAAATGTATAATTTAAAGTCAAATTTTGCTGTTGAATGCTCTCAACATCTAAAATCATGTTACTGTTCTGTGTTTCACTTAAATATTCGGCTAAATCCTTATGAATAGCATTTCTGGTGTTAATTGTTTTAGTTTTTAAAAATGAGGTTCCAATTTTTTTGAAAAATCTATCCTGCAACAAGTACCTGACTAAATTTTACCACCCAACAATGCATTCCCTCCTAGCATCATCTATTGCATTAAGAATTCGAGTCTAGAGAAACTAAAATTTCCTTTAAAGCAACTTTTTTTCCTCTTCAAGAAGCCATTGAAATTTCAATGGGTAATTTGTTGGTTCATGAGAGATTGTGATCTGCATTTGTTAAGGAATCTTCAGTAGCTGTTTTGTACAAAAAGTTTATTTAGATAGACTTCAATGTTGGCATCCATTTGACAAAATTAGTCAATACCTCAACTTCTGAAAGACGACTACATATAGGTTTGCAATTTCCAAAAGCTATGAAGAAATTTACTGTAAATTTTTGTTTTATGTCATATATTCAAGACGTGCATTTGTATATTTTTGTAATAAATTCTCTTAAGGAAATCGTTTTTTTTCCTTATTCCTTATTAACTGAAGGCTATTAAAACAATTTGAGGGCCACATTCTGAATTTAAAAGAAATTTTGTCGGCTTTAAAATTCGGGCTTTAAAGATGAGGCGGAAAAAAAAGGAACTTTTAGAAAAGAAACTGAAAACAAGTAACGAACATGTAACAAATATTAATACAACTTCACGTTTGTATTCAATTCTGTCAGTAATTATTTCTGTGTGTTCTTTGATTCACAAAGAGGCCCAATGTTCCAAAAACAAAAATGTGACCCTTTCCGAAAAGTAATCAAGTAGCCATAATCGAATTCATAGGAAACGGGAAAGTATTCCATTCCAAATTTCAGTCTCGTAAACTTAAAATAGTCGTGATTAAATTAGTAAGAAAATATAGGTTTCTTTGTTTAGACACGAGTTTCACCTCAAACTTCAGATTCCGAGATCTTTCAAAATGCAAATTATTTAGAACTGCTCTGCACGGGACCGAATTACTTCGATAACGGTTCTCCACTGAACAGAAGTTCTTCAATAACGGTTATTCACTGGACTGAAGCAACACCTTATGGGAGGTGTTGACCGAACAGCTTCGATAATAAATCTGCAACATCCTGCTTCTTGGCTGCCTGGAAATCGACCGACCTTTCAGGGTCAAGGAAATGGCGTTCTAGGGGGAACTCGTCAAGATCAGTCCTTTTGACTCACCCTTTATCTCCCATAGTACGGGAAGTACTATTCTAATGAGTTTTAGATAACCTGCGGCTTTGTTCAAAGAAAGTTTATCCTAAGATGTTCAATGAAGTGAAATAATTCGTGAATCCAGACGCATATGGGGATAAACAATTCCTTGAAGTCTTAAAAAGTATACAGCGAAGTGCTTGATGTTAAACCATTGTTTAAATCATTATGTCATATGCTATAATTAACTGTGAACCATTATGATTATGTAACGATAAAATTGAAGTTCTGATGTTATTTGAAACTAAAAACAGAAAGGATTGAATTTAAATTATTATTTTACTAATAAACAATTTTTAATAGAAATTTTTTTACAGCAAACAACTTGTTTTGAAACTAAGGTACCTATTCGGAATTAAGTGGTAAGTGTCGTAAGTATGTGTCTACATAATACGTCACAGAGACGTTCTGTGAACGAAACAAAACTCCAGCAGAAAGATATGAAAAGAAGCATCCAAGCATTATCAGAGGGCTCGAATCAAATCCCTTTCATCCGCAACCAAGGACACTAGCAGGGCCGTACTTGCGCACATGCTAAGCTACAACTTAGGACCTAGCAATATGGGTGGGGGGTCTTAGTAGTTTAATCACGACTATCTTAAGTTTACAAGACTCGAATCTTTCTAAATTCAGTTTGTGTTCTCAAAAAACATTTCACTCAGTTTGAAAAATCATTAATTTCCATTAAACCCCTAACAGGTACAGAGAGACCAGAAACATTTCCAAATTTGAGGCCCTAGCAAATATGCACTGCTGGCCAATAAAAATGCAACACTCTGAAGGACAAGAGATATCAAAGCCATATTTAATGAATACATAGCTTGTTGCAAGGATCAAATGATTACAAATACTACAAGGTTACATTTGTGGAATACAAAGAAATCTAAATTGTGTAGGTACCATGAGCAGCAATAACTGCTGCTACATAGTTCGGCATTCAGATAATGAGATGGATGTGTGTTTGGGGACTCAGCCCATACAGATTGGATACATAGCCAAAGTTCATCTGTTGTAGCAGTTGATCATGGACCAGACATGTTCAGTTGGGGACAGATCTGGTGAATGTGCAGGCAAAGGCAGAAGTGTCACATTGTGGCTATCCAGGAATTTTTGGACGATGCATGCAATGTGTGGTCGGGCATTTACTCTGTAAATGATACCAGAGAGCCCCTGAAGCTCAAACACAATGATTTGACGCTGGCTGTTTAAAGTATTGGTAATGCGTACGAGGCCAACTCCGATTCCCGTAGGGCGGGGGTGGCTCATTCGGTAGCGCACCATGCTCGTAATCTGTAGTCCCAGCTGGGTCAGCGTTGAGATTTTTCTCCACAAAATTCGCCGCCCTGCCCACGGTCAATAGGGGACACCGATGGGCTTGGAAAGGCCGCCGTATGTCAGATGAGACTGAGACATTAAGCCGTGGCACCGTGTGCGGGAGAAACATACCCTGTGCACGTTAAAGAACACGCTGGATGGCCTTGACGGAAGGCTAACACTGTCTCCCAACAGCTGTTCCAGTGGGTCCCCAACCTTCTCTGAGCCTTTGGGGTCCATGTGACCTGGCCATTTAGCCCATGGTGTGCAAAAAGTGCCGCTCAGAGGTAAATCAACCCAACCCGATTCCCGTAGCATTGACCGCCATGATTACATGCTGCTGTGTCTGCCGACTGCTTAGTAAGGAAAGATACTCGTGATGGCTTGGGAATTGGCTGCGAACAACGATGAAGGCTATTTAAAAATGCATTACAACTGATTTAAATGAGGCAGAACTTTGCTCTTTTTTGCTTTTTTATTTTATTGAGGTTATTCCAGTGTAGTAAATTAAAACAAAATAGATTTAATTAATACACACTGATTTATATCGGATGAAAAATGAAGACACTAAAAACTGCTCTTTAAAATCGAGGTTTTGTATGAAAATTGAAAAAAAAATCGATATATTCTTAATATGTGATTAAAGTTGAACTAATTTGACTGTAAACTTAGCAGACTTTAATTTGAGCTCGTTTAAAACAGGAACAATGGTAAACATATTTTAAAATCTAATGATCAACTCATTCAGCTTAAGCAATAAGCCCTCAAAATTTATAGACCTTAATACTGGAAATCCATGCCTCATTTAAAAAGACATGAAAAGTCACATTTATTTTCTTTCCTTAAAAAAATTAATTTTTATTAAAAATTGAAAGAAATAATCAAAGTGTAAACTTTTTTTAAATTCAGCTGAAGTAGGAAATCAAATCTCTTCCCAATGACAGAATTTAATTTCATGCTATAAAAAACCCAAATATAAGCTTGCACAATATATAATATACCATCTAAATAATAATACACTTTGGCAAAATAAAAAATTCAAAGCAGACATCTCATAAATTTAATGCCATATGCTTAATATTTCTTATTGTAATAAAATGTACGAACACATTCTTTTAATTTCACATTAATTCAGGCTCTAAATCACCTACCTTACATATGCAAATATTATTAGTTTCATATATTAAAAAATTCGTGAACTACATTCGACTTAGAAAGGTATATTGAAAAGTTGACAACCATTTATTTTTAAATCCCTTTAACAATTTTAATTTATCACAAAAGAACACATCTCGTAATTTTCGGAAAGTACTAACCTATGAAATGTCAAATTACTTTACAGCATTTATTTTTGCATCCGTACGCGAGCATGAAGGCATTTCACTGTTGACTTATAAAAAACACCATAATTTCTCCGTCGTCAAAGGCAGAAACCTGGTCGTATGGATGTCGTTTTCTTTGATGGTGCATACTTGATCCTTTACTGCACGAGAATTGCTAGCAAAGACAATTCCATTGTTTTACACGGCTATTTGTAATCTGATATACCACTTCCAGGGGCTTTAATAACACCTAAAAGAGAAGGCCGTACAACTAAGTCACAGAAAACTGATTACTTCTAGAGCCCCTATATACCAGGCCGACCAGCGATGATCGGCGTTTAGCGATTACGGTAGGCCCCGATCTCGGTGTGCCTGCACGGGAAGCCTAGGGTTACGGCCGTCACGATGAAGTTTGCCGCATGCATATTTTATGATATTAACCAAACTAAACTTAATTGTAAACGATGAATGACTACTAACTTAAAAGTAGCTATCATTCATCTACATATTACTAATCGATATATCAGATAAATTAACATTAAAATACAGAAGTAATAGAAGTATATATTACAGAATGCTGTAAGCCTAATGCATGTTCTCTGTCGAATTCTTTCAACCCACTTTTTTTAAATTTAATTGGATCTGCCTGGAATTTAAACACTGTGCAATTGTTCCTATAGCTGTTTAGGCAATTCGCAGCTGAATTTCTTCCGATAATAATTGTTTTTTATATACTAAGGATTCGAAAAACTGCAGCGCACACGGTGGTTACATTGACTCTAACACTAAGTCACATCAGTTGGCATAACAATGGCGGATAGGTCGGCCTGGTATATAGGGGCTCTAGACGTCATTTTTCTGTAATGTAGTTGTACGGCCTTCTCTTTGTAGGAGGTGTTGGCTTTACTGTCACACATGATGTGCATATGTGCTGCGCTATGAATCGTTTACACTTTCTCCCATGGGCAACCCATCTTGCATATTTCGGGACAATCTTACGAGTTCTTCCTGGAGTTCCACTTTTAATTGTTAGCAGTGCAGAAATTGATTGTCGTTAATACTTGCCAAATGTTTTTATTCTAGTCTCAGAAAATCAATGGGTCTGCAATTCCGATGATCGAGTTCAATCTGGGTCAGCGTTGAGATTTATCTCCAAAAAACTCCTCACTCTATCTACAGTAGGGAACACGGATGTGCTTGGAAAAGCCGCCATCCATTGCATGGGATGCTAAGCTGTGATGGCGTTTCCGGAAAAGCCATATCCTGTGCACTTTAAAGAACACGTATGGCCTTGACAGGAGGCTACCATCTGTCTCCCAACAGCTGTCCAATGGGCCCTCTCCCCCAACCTCTGAGCCCTCAGGGTCCTTGTGTTCTGGCCATTTAACACGTGTACAGAAAAAGTGCTGCTCAGAGGTAAAACAACCCAACCCAGAAAATCTATAAAAATTTCCCCCTTAGAGAAGCAGTGGTCCGATAGTACCTTGTTAGTTTAATACGACATACTGTAGGAAAGGTCTGTGAGTAACGCAAGACCTAAAAAAGTAAGCAAAAAGATAATACCAGAAAAGAAAGTTCAATGCTCCTCAGTTAAAAATTATAATATTTTACGAAAATGCATCTTTTATTGTTGAATCTAATATTAAAGAGGAGACTTATCTTTGCTTAACCTCCATGATGCTCTTAGTTGAAAAGGGAGAACCGCGATTATAATAGTACACATTAATTTTTTTTATCACATAAAGTGCTTTCAGGAATAAAATTCTTTCCAAATTTGCTTTTCCACTGTTTTCGATAGTGTTCTTTAGTAGAGTATATTGAATTTACAATGAAATCGATCTAAATAAGAGACTTCGCGCACTTATGGCTAAAGCACTTATTTACCCAAAGGTCTTATGATTCCAATGCTACCGTGCGTTCGAGAATTCTTATTAGTGAGAAAATTGCAAAATGTTCAAAAAAATTATTCTGATGGCGAATTTGTAAAGGAGAGCCCGCAAACAGTTTGGGTTGGGTTGGGTTGTTTTACCTCTGAGCGGCACTTTTTTGCACACCATGGGCTAAATGGCCAGGTCACATGGACCCCGAAGGCTCAGAGAAAGTTGGGGGAGGGGACCCACTGGAACAGCTGTTGGGAGACAGATGGTAGCCTCCCGTCAATGCCATCCAGCGTGTTCTTTAACGTGCACAGGGTATGGCTCTCCCGCACACGGGGCCACGGCTTAACGTCCCATCCGACGGACGGCGGCCTTTCCAAGCCCATCGGTGTCCCCTACTGACCGTGGGCAGGACGAGGAATTTTGCGGAGATAAATCTCAACGCTGACCCAGCTGGGACTCGAACCTGGGAACTACAGATTACGAGCCTGGCGCGCTACCGACTGAGCCACCCTCGCCCCCGCAAACAGTTTTTTGTATAGGTTTTGCTCAGAGAGAAAATATGATAGCATAAGTTTTACCCATTGAGGTGGATTTTACCCACAGAAACGCAATCAGGTGTATCGATGAACTTGTTGCCAGTACAGAAAATGCCTTTACTTTAGAAATGACCATCGAAAGCGCCTACAACGGGCATGCAAACACTGAAACTGGATCTTGAATGATTGGAAACATAACATTTTTTTACAGAGCTTGCATAAAAATTTGAGTATTTTCCTTTGGCTGTAGATGAAAATGTGGTTTCATAATTTCTGCTCTGGACTTAGTGGGGGGGGGGGAAGTTAAGATTGTTTAATGCAATAAGTAAGGATCTGGACCACGGACTCTGAGAAATCCTTATACAGTCTGCCGATAAGAAAAGCTGGCCCATCTTAATCGAATCGAAAGGCATTTGAAATTAAATGCTGTTTTAGAACCACAACTGGTCCAATTGTTCGCCGCATTTAATTTATTTTTACTGCAAGAATTGCACAAAACGCTCCAGAAACAAAATGTCGTTTGGATTCCTCTAGGGACCAAAAAATAAAAGAAAACACATTATTTTACTACTAAAACCTATAATATGGCAACACTTTTGTACACAGTCCTGTTAATCTTCTGTGATATTTCCGGTTACTTTTAAACAAGTGTATTTATCTACGTAAAAAAAATAAATATATGTATTTCCATTACCAGATTCTACCCTACTCCATGGTTCGTGAAGAAAATCAATTCTCGGTTCTCGGTCCCTTTACGATTTCCGTTACCATTCCCCCCCCCCCCCCCCATGTTTTCACACCTGAACAAAATCCTGTGCATGTGCGTAAATCGCATGATCCTATTATTGAGGTATAGCATTCATGAAAGCGGCCAAATACGACTGAATCCCATATTTATACTAATTCACTAATCACCGTATTTCGCATTTCTTAATTATTATTGAAAAGCTATAAAGTGCACACGTATAAAATGACTTATTGTTATAAAAATAATAAAATAAATACCCCCTCAAGCAGCTGCTTGCCACAGAGGTCTGACAGGAGCCTGTCTGTTCAATACGCCATAGTAGAAGGTCTGAGGATGGCCAGACCTCAGCAAAAAAACAGCACACATATCCATGGTTTACCCAGGTCCCGTAGATCAGTAGCCATAAAAATTTAAAATATATATTTTTTTCTTTTTATTTGTGTATACGTTTGTATTTTTCGAACGCAAAAGAGTGTTGAAAAAAAGAAAATTTATCACCAGTAGATATTATTTCAGAAACCCTCATAGAATAATACAAGCATAACTTGTAACCATTTTATTAAACCACCGATTAAACATTTAAGCAAAGTCACTTAGTAGGGGGCGCTGTGATTCCAGTCGTTTTAGAGGTCCTGTATAGTTCGATGCTGGCTAGTACATTTCTTGATCTTAAACTGGACCATTTTGTAAAGGGGGCCTCAGCCGTAACCGTCGAGACTCAAGGCCATTTCCGGCCATTTCACTGATGACGTCATATATTCTGACGTCAGCATTCGTGGATCTAGCACCTTGACACCCCGTAGCTACTTGTATGTTTGTTGGCGGGATTTTTTAATGTTTTGTTATTTTCGAAGTGGCGCTTTATTTTTCTGTGATTAAGTTTTTAATTGTGAATCATAGTTTTTGAAGAAATGCCTCATCCTTGTTATGTTCCTGGCTGTAGAGGAAACTATGAAAGTTCAAGAAATGTGCGCGTTTACAGTTTTCCCCCAGGATGAAGAGTTGTGCAGAAAATGGCTTCTAGCAATAAAAAGAGAAAACTTCACAGTAACAAAATGTAGCAAGGTATGTCAATTTTTTTTTCGCCTTTTTATAATAGCAAGTATATTTGTGATAAAATTTTGAGATTGCTCAAATCGTAGCAAAATTGCAATATTTGGCAAGAGTATATAAAATGGTTTGAATGATAATTGTGAAGAATATATTGTGCCATACATTCATATAACTTAACTGCTATACGTTTAGTCACAATTAGTTGTTTATTTATCCTTTTCTATTTGCATCGTGATTGTTTTTGCTGAGGGAGGTAGGGTATTGAATATGAGATTTTTATATAGTTATGTGAAATAAGGTTTAAAAAATAGTGATCACAAAACAACACATATATAATAAATAAGTACAGAGCATTAGTCACTCATTAATAGTTTGGATGACCTTGGGAAATATCAGGAATAAACTATGCATCTAGAAACCCATATCTCTTTACTTATAACTGTCTCAGGTTTGTGTAAATCTGATTTTCATATTTTCCTCAGAGTTTTAATGTGTTAGTTTTAATCATTTTCAAGAGAATAGGTTATATACCATTCATTACTTAATGTTTGAATGCCATAGTCATCAGGTAAAATTTGTGCATTATGAATAAATAATGAATGTCTGTGTAACATAAATTATATAGTGATTGATCATTTCACCTACAAATATACATAGCATAACAGAATTGTTTATATACAAAAATCATAGAGTTGAAAAAGGCAAATTATTATTGCCCACGAAATGTTTTACTGGATCATTATAAGTCAAATGTAAAATATGTCTCAAATTAGGTTTCTACAAGATATAGCAAATTTCTAGTATTGGTGTTTCATTAAACAGATATCATAAATACTGTAGGAATGAACTAATGCATAACACAAATTCATCATATGTGCCTTATATTTGTAATTCAAGATATATTTTAATGCGTCCAATATCTTTTGCAATTATTCTACTCACTTGAACAATATAATTCAAGTTTGCATCTCTCGAAACACAGAAAAACTTGGTTTGTTGACATATTTGGACTTTTGACCATTTACAATAATTTTCACTTTTCTTACTATTTTTATAAAGCATATATAACTGGAATAACACAACAGTGTTGTAAATTAAGCTTAATAAATCGGTAACAATCAGACAAAAAAAAATTTAACCTTTAAAGCACAACACAAATGGTGTTCATCTTTCTCTCTAGGTGTCTCTCTAGGCCTCTTTAATGGTGTTCATCTTTCTCTCTAGGTTTGTGAATTACAGTTCAAAGAGTGATTTTCAAAGATGTTCAAGTGCATTCGATGAGAAAACTGGTAAGACGGTTACTGTGTAATTGAAAGTCCCCAGACTAATTCCTGGTAGCCTTCCATCAAAACACCAGTTCTTATAGTAAAATTTTATGTTCTTAATTCTGAGCTTATGGTGAGAGCATATGAAAAAGAAAATGAGCAATCCAAAGTTGGAAAATATACTTTTCTTCTGAAACATCAGTCATATTGATGTTTTAAATGATTTTTTAAATTGTTTAATAAGGGTTAAAACTCCTGAAAGTAATATTAGACATAGTATTGGTTAATGTGTAATATTTTGAAAGTACTTTGCACATCTGATGAAAGTAATAATCATTTAAAATTCATTGAGAATAGTTGATATTATTTGGGTTAAATAAGTGTGGTTCAAGGTATTCATCAGATATGATGATTTTTGCATCACTTTTTTTAGCATGGCTCCTCATGCATATAATTTTGTTAGAGAGAGTGTAAACATTGGATTACCACATCCTAATACAATTCGACGCATTTGTCTTCGGTTTAATGTCAATCCTTCTATAAAGTAGATTCAAATTTTTTATCAAATGTCAGGCAAAAATATTCTTTTTTGAATGATACAGATAAAAAAAATGTGATTTTAATGCTTGATGAAATTCATCTCAAACAGTATTTGGATTTCAAATTTGATAACCTTTTTGGTCTGTTATTTGACACACAAAACATGGCAACCAGTGTTCATGGGCACTATTATTTATAACTAGTTTGCTTTCCAACTCTAAAGATGTAGTTCATATATTTCCAGCCAAAGCAATAAATGCCGATATTCTTTATAGTATTATTTAAAAAAATTATCATTGGTTTGGAAGAAATTGGTTTTTTTATATGTGTGGCAGCTCACAATAATTCTATCAAACGTAAGAGTATGTCATTATGTCTTTCTCCCCCTAAAGTTCAAATTGTATATCCTCATCCATCAGATAAATCAACACCTTTATTTTTTTCTTACTGACCCAGTTCATTTGTTCAAGTGTATCAGAAATAACTGGCTAAATCAAAAACATTTTGAAAAATGTATATACTGTCCACATTTTGTAAATAATGGATATAGTATTTCATCGTTCAAAATTGCATCCTTATCAACCCTTAAAGAACTGCATAAAATTGAAGCAAACTCATTGTTAAAATATGGATTTAATCTCTCGTATAGAGCCTTGAACCTAAGTAACCTTGAGAGACAAAATGTTAAATTAGTCTTAAATATTTTTAATGACTTTGTAGTTAATGGACTTTTAGAAATAGGAGAAAAGCACAAATTGTTACATTACCATGATACATCAGATTTCATTAAGATTATTTTAACATGGTGGCATATTGTAAATGTAAAATCACCTTTTAAAGGTGAACGCTTGAATAACAAACACCAAATGCCATTAACGTGTTCAGAGTCAGATGAAAATGTCTCATTTCTGAATTCTTGAATAAATGTAAGCGTCATTTTTCTGCCGAGGTCCTGCCATCCTCTCTGACTTTCTACTATGGCATATAAACTAACGAGCTCCTCTCAGACCTCTGTGACAAGCAGCTGCTTGAGGGGGTATTTATTTTACTTTATTGTTGGCTAGATAAATGGGAACAAATGAGTTGCACAACTGGTATACTAACGAAAGAAACCCATTCTGCGTTAAGACTTAGTACATATTCATTGCTGGGAAATGCTTTATATTGTACCTCTGAACTCAAAATATATTTTACCTGGTATATCAAACTGTTCAAACTGAAAATTTAGAGTCGTTTCAAACTGATAATTTAGTGAGTCGTTTCAGCCTCTACAGGCAGTTAGCTGGAAGCCAATATAATTTAAGTATGTCAATTATTTGAATGTGAAACAAAATTAAGAGTGCAGTCACTGTTGAAACTTCCCACTAAGTCAAGTGGTAAAATTAAAATAACCGATTTGGATTTTAAAGATGATTTTAAGGAAATGAATTTTATGTCTATTAGCTTAAAATTTAACATTACCGTGCTTCCTTCAGATTTGTCTGATTGTGATAACTCTCTTCTTGTAATTGCATATGTAGCAGGTTATTGTGTATTTTCAGTTTTGAAAAGTTTGAAATGTGATCATTGTAAACATTTACTATTTACGTGATAAAAAAGTAAAATTGGATGTAAAATTTAAGTATTTACAAAAAATTGATAGAGGCATTTTTTTTGCTCAAATGAGATAGTAATTAATGTTGTATTACTAAATTACATTACTATGAAAAGATTGTGTACTGAATTTAAACAAGAATTTATGGAAATGGCAAATCAAAGAAATGTTACTTTAATCACAACCAGTCTTTTATGTGATGCAGAATTACTTGATTATCATACAAGTTGTGAATTTGGCCACAGTATTGGAAAAACTCTAGAAATGATTATTTGGTGTTCAACAAATATATTTTTAAAAAAATGATTGTTGGTTAGAGAATTTGGGAAATAAGAAAATATGTCTTAGTGCCAAAAAAAACGTTGTCTACACTCAATAATAGTATCCACAGAGTTGGGACTCCACTGTTGGCTTTGAAAATAATAGTTTTGTTGGCATGTGGGATTTGAACCATATCTCTCCAGGTACAGGCCACAGTGTTCTAAGACCACTAAACTAATAAGTTCTATTAGTGGAAAAAAGGCAGTCTGTTAGTTTAGTGGTTTTACACCACTGGCTTATATCTGGAAAGATGTATACCTAAATGATTTAATCTTTCTTTACCAGGCTGCATAGAATTATATATTTAACAATCGAAGATTGATTAGAGACTATTTTCTTTACATTTGGGAGGTTAGTTGAGCGATATATTATCAAATCTTAAGTCATAGATTTACAGGTAGCTTGGTAAACCAAAATGTGTATTGTGCTTGCAGTAAATTGTAGTTTGTAAAGTTTAGATGCGCTTTTCCTGCTAGTTTTTGAATATGTATTCCATCGAAAGGTTGTATCCATGTCCTATAAATTCAGTCTAATTACTAAGAAAAAGTGTTTCAATTAAATCATAACTGAAATTGTTACAGTTAAAGCTATTACAGTATATCATTAATTTGTAGTTTACATTTGTCAATAAAATTGTTCTGAAGAATTTTTGCGTGTTTTTCTTTCCTTTTAATATAACACACTAGTTTTCCATAACAATTTATGTCATGATTATATTATCAATGGTATAAAAAACTGGATTAATTATTGACAGCATTTATGAGGAAAAATATGTGAAGGAAATGATTTTATTTTTGTTAATATATAACCGAGTAATTATTCGCATTTTACCTTATTTTTAAACATATTGTGTCATTGTAATTATATGTAGAACCGATTATGACGCTCCTGGTAATTTATATATGGTTATACATGCTCAGAGAACGTTAAACGACGAAAACTCTGCATTTGCAGTCATCAATTTAGCACAATTACAAATCAAGATCTATTTTAGTTTCGACGTCTTCCTTATTTTAAAGTTTGCCATAGAAATATTACATTAATGTACATATAATCATACTACAATATAATCATACAATGTCAATCAGTTTTTGAGCACAGTATAAAACAAAAATGCCCACCGACCTTATAAAAAAGTTGCTCGATTTGCGACGGTAGTACTACGTGCGCAGGAAGCACTGTAGATTCACCGGATGTAACGTCAATTTAGATTTCAAAGGCCTTGAGTCTCGAAGGTTACGCCTCAGCGGACATTGGTGACTGCCTTGGACTCCGGTTGGCAGAGAGAAAGGTGAGCTGTTATGTTTTTGAATTGCTCTTGAATCTAGTTCACTGTTAGCTAATATTTTGCTTAAGTTGCCTAACAACCTTAGGCGAAATCGGGATAAACCCCGGTGGAACCTTTGGTAGGCAGGTTCGTTTAGGCCTAGCTTTGTTTTTACTTTAAAATGTTAGAATTTTAGTTAGGGTGTGGAGATATCTTCCATATATTGTGCGCACTCAGACAGGTAGTCTGACAACTGATCGATTTTAGGATACTACCTTAGTTGTAAAGATTTGGGATTGTCCTGCATTTAACTGAAAAATCTTATTTGTCAGTTTCGTGATATATATATTTTGACCGTTACTTGCAGATTGTGTATTCTTTTTCCTCCGTGATTTTTCTTGGGATTAGTATTATCCTGAATTTTATGTGGTTACAAATTCTGGAAGAGGTATTTCTAGTGCTGCGTTTTGAATGTTGCGATAGTTGTGTTGTTTACTAAATGAACTTTAGTAAAAGTGGTATAACTTGTTCTAATCTGGTAAATTAATCTGTTCAAGTTATCTAATATTAAATTTAATTAACTTTGCATTTGCTCTATAATACTTTTGACTAAATTGAACTTTTAATTAAAGCCTTAATATGATTGAATCTGAAGAGATTGAAACTCTTCCTGTGGACAGACGAGAAGGTATTCTTCTGCTTCCGAGTGAATTGGACCACACGGAAAGCTATACCAACCAAGCGATTTCTGAAATTTCTTTCACTGACTATAATGCACGAATTTGTGTATTTCTCATGGATAAAAACAAATTGCTAACTGATATAAATGACACTATAGATAAAATCCCAGTACTAAAAGTGTTTCATGGACTTCCACCAAACATATATGCTCATTATAATAAGACAATTTTGAACAAAATCTACATTGAAAAAGAAATCAATGAACATGAATGTTCTGATCACTGTCTTAGAATCATTAAGGAATCTGAAGACTTGGCGTTAAACATCACTTTTGAACAAACCAGTGAAGGTAATCAGCATATTGAATTAAATTCTATGACAAATACTGACATAAATATTCAAAGTGAAAATCAAAGAGAAGAAACTGTTGAAATGACAAACTCTGATAATAAACAAGCTAAGGTAGAAAAGGAAAGGGTATAAACGTGCTCTCTTCCCATCAAACGAGAACACTTTTATTTCTAAAACCCGATTTTCTGTATTGGAAGAAGAAAATCTGGATCCTGTTGAATCAGACATGGAAGAGACATCGGTGGGATCTATAGAAGGAAGGAAAAAAAGGGAAAAAATTCCTCCTATCATACTTCAATCACCCAAGAATTGGACCTTCACCAATAAAGAATTATCAAGCTTCCAGTTGAAAGTTTCACTGTCAAAAGCTCAGGTGACTCCATTCGAATACAAACACGATGCACAAATGATTTTCGTACGTTTGTAAAATTTTTTGAATTGAATAAGTTGCAATTTCACACTCATCAACTTTCAAATAACAAAAATCTGAAAGTTGTGCTAAAAAATCTCCCACTAGATGTAAGCACTAAAGAAATTCATGATGAACTAGCCGCACTAGGTTTTAATGTGATAAAACCATCGCAGCTTCGACGAGGTAAAGATTAAACTTTAATCCCAGTTTTCCTCATTGAATTACCTAAAAATTATACAAATAAGAAAGTTTTTAACATTTCTGATCTATTTCATATAAAGATAAAAGTTGAAAACTATAGAGTGAAAAAGATCCCAACCCAGTGCCACCGGTATGGATACTCCCAAAGCGGTTGTTATAACCTTCCAAGATGCGTAAAATGTGCTGGCGAACACCTAACTCAAAATTGTATCAGATAAAAAGCAAACTGTCCACCTAGGTGTGCTAATTGTGTCATGGGCCATACTGCTAATTATAAGGGCTGTTCCTACTACCCTAAAAAAGAAAAATCTCCTACTGCCAGAAGTGAAGCAACAATTATATCTGAACCAGTACACACCAGCAGACCTGTTTCATAACACAGTTCATATGCAAGTGTGATTGTTAATAATAAAAATACAACTCCACCACTTAAAGAAAAGAAATCTACCTCATTGCCTTCCACACAAACATCCCGTGGCAGTGAACAATATGATGCAACAATTTTTAATGATCTTCAGGAGCTCTTCCTGATTTTTAAAAACTTTAATATTTCTGGAGTCCTACTTACAGTAAAAACACTTATCAATGACTACCAAAATGCACAGGGCCTTATGGGCAAAATCAAGGTAGATCTAAAAGCCTTCAATTATTTGTTCTCATTGCTATCTTGCCATGGAGCCAACCCTTAAGAAAAATTATATTCAAATTTTCTTCTGGAACTGCAATGGTATTCTCTCGGACCTACCTGAGTTTCGTCAATTTTTGTATGATTCTGAAGCGGATATAGTTCTCTTAGGAGAAACTCCCCTGCGTGCATCTGACATTTTGAAATTTCCTAATTTCGATGTATATAGAACTGATTATTTGCACAATGGCGGAGGTGGAACTGCTATCATTTTGAACCGGTCAATAAAACATGTCTTACAAAATGCTAATTTTACTACTTTGCAATTTCTAATGAGAACTTTGGTACTCTTAATGTGTTCTCTGTTTATAAGCCAACAAATTCGGATCTTGTCTTAGAGGACTTGAACAAAATTTTTGATAGTCATGTTCCAACGATTGTTGCAGGAGACTTAAATTCCAAGAATGTGGCATGGAATTCACGAATCTGTAATAAAAATGCTAGATTGCTCCTTAACTACGCCACTGAACAAGATCTCATAGTGGACGCTCCATCGGAACCAACATTCTATCCATATAACACCTTACATAAGCCTGATGTTCTGGATCTTGTCATATTTGGACAAGACCCTACTTATGAACTAAACGTACATAAATCTTTAAATTCAGACCATTTCCCAGGTTGTCTTACTCTATTTCAGTCAGTATCCTGTGAATCAGATAAACAAATATTTTACTAATTGGGATCTGTTTAAATCCATTGTACATAAAAGAGTATCAGGTTTTTGTAGTAATCTTTCCCTCCGAACCATTGATTATTCAATTACTAAATTTACTGACTTATTACTTGACTCCAAAAATGAAGCCAGAACAAAATTAATTCCAAATAATAACTGTTTTGTCCTACCTTCACATCTACAATATCTTATCAATGACAAGAATAGGGTTCGACATTCCTGGCAGAGGACAAGGAACATTCTGGATAAAAAAATTATATTATTCCCTCAAGAAAGAAGTTAAGAAACGATTACAAGATTATCGTAGTCAACTTTGGAACAACAAGATTACTTCGTTTAGCACAAGTGACAAATCCATCTGGACAATGGTTAAAACTCTTAAGAAACCATATTCTAAATACCCCTCCATTCAAGGAGCAACTGGACTTTGCTTCAGTAACGATGACAAAGCTAATTCTTTTGCAGACGCTTTAGAACTACAATTCCAGGAAAATGTTGACCTATCAGATGAGAAAACATGTATGGAAATTCAAGACCCTTTTACATTTCGTTCAACTGACACGAACCAAACTATTATTTACTTCTCCACAGGAAATTTTACAAGTAACCTCAAAACTTAAAGTGAAAAAAGCATCTGGTCCTGACCAAATTACTAATGGGATGCTTAAAAATTTGCCAATGAAAGCGATAACCCACCTGTGCTCCATTTTCAATATCTTACTTCGAACCCATACCTTCCCTGATATATGGAAAAATGCATCAGTCAGACTGTTCAACAAACCTGGGAAAAACCTGTCATTTCCATCAAGCTACCGTCCTATCAATCTGCCTTCTTCCATTGGCAAACTCTTTGAAAAAATAATATTAAACCGGTTGGACGATTTCCTTACTCAACACCAAGTCCTTCCCGAAACAAATTTGGTTTTTCGGCGCCATCGATCGACTGAGCACCAGATTCTACGAGTTGTGGAAAAAATCTCTGAAGCTCTCAATAAAAAAGAAACTGTGGCAGCCGTCTTTCTAGACGTGGCCAAAGCATTTAACCGCGTCTGGACTGACGGCTTGATTTACAAGCTAAACAAAATGGGAGTGCCCACAGGCCTTACATCTCTCCTGCAATCCTATTTAACAAATCGAACCTTCCAAGTTTGTGTCCAGTCTTCTATATCTATGAAGAGAGCTATGGCTGCAGGAGTCCCACAAAGCTCTCTGCTAGGTCCTACTCTTTTTCTCGTTATCTCTTTATGACCTGCCATCATTCGACCCAGTTCACGTTGCGTAATATGCTGATGATATTGCCCTTATCTCGCCATCACTTGGATCGGAATTTGCTATTCGACGTTTACAAAAATCTCTTGATGAGTTAGATAAATGGTATCATCGATGGAAGATCAAAATAAATACAGATAAAAGCAATGCGATACTATTCACCAGCAAACGGATTAAAAATCCTACTCCACTACATTTCTTAGGGTAAGATACCGTAAAATATCTCGGAATTACATTGCACAAAACGCTCAAGTGGAATCATCATGTGCAAGACATTATTTCTAAAGTTAACAATGTACGATGCCAATTGGGCCCTCTTATAGGAATAAATTCAGTGCTATTGATCGACCACAAGCTTATGTTATAGAATACGGTCATCCGTCCTATAATACTTTACGCATCCCCAATATGGGCGAATACTTCAGCTACGAACATTAAAAAGATTCAGACTTTACAAAACCAAATATTAAGATCTGCAGTTAATGCTCCATGGTTTATTACCAACAAGCAATTGCACAAAGATTTGGGCATTGATCATATTTTTAGTTATATCAAGTTTATCTCTAAAAACTTTTAAGATGCAGTCTTGAAAAACCCAAACGATATTATATCAAAACTATTTGATTATGACCATGAAAACCTTAACTCCTTCGAGACACCTAAAATGATGATTTTCTCTTCGTAAAGCTATACACTTTAGCTGTCTTGTCTTTCTTATCTTGCTTTTGCAATCAGTTCTTTTTTGCCTCTCGAGGCCCACTTTTGTAGTTTACTCACCATTTGATTTATATCTGAAGCCAAATAGGCATACCTTTCGATGGAGAAGGTGATGGGCAACTTTTGCCTGGAACTTCGCAAAGAATTGATGACCTATGACCTATGAAAGGGGGTCTCAGCTGCCTCAGCCCCCATATCATCTGGTCCATAGGCTAAGTGAGCTGTGGGTGCTGGAGTAAACAGTGAAAATGTGACAGCACAGTGAAGTGCCAGCAACCATACATTTAGGGAAGTGGGCTATTGGCCGCAGACCGCCCAGTGTGAGAACAGGAAGATGTATGATAATGAAGATCCAGTTGCAGGTGGAGAATTGGTGTAGGGTGGGGTGGAGAGAGGTGGGTTTTTTTTTTAATTCTTCCAGGTGTGTGCAAAATTGAATGATGTGTACCAAAAATGGGTTGCAGTAGTAGTAAATTAGTCAATTTTTACAGATAAATGTGTCAAAATCTAAAAATGTCCCCATCTCAAGTTGGGGGAGGGTGATTAAGGGGTGTAGACTATGGAACAGTCGTGAAAATGGGGTTCTAGAGTAATATCCTTGAAAGGGGGGGCAATGAAAAATATTATTTATCTTCTCAAAATCATCCCCCTGTTGCAGGAAAATGCTCCGGGGAGGTGGGGCGAAAATTTTTGGGTAGGTAGCTGGGGGCTAAGGCATATGCTATGCAAGTTTTGGAATTGTAGTGGGAGAAATGGTGGATTTCTGGCAAAATTTGTAATCCTATAGGATAACATTGGGATAGTCATGTCTTGCAGTGAAACTTAGCGCAGGAGACTTTTGGAAAAGGCTTAGCTTTCCTGAAAATAATAAGTTGAAATGGAAAAAAAATTTTTTTTTTAAACTGTGGGGGTTGGGGTATCTTATCATGTGTGAAAATCAGAGGTTTAAACGAGAGGTAGGGGGAGGGTATAGGGCTTGCGGAAGTTTATGGGGTTTTGTAGAGTAGGGTTGAGTGTCAGCCTAAAGCATGTAGTTGGTGCAGTTCAGGTGTCTCTGTTGTATGTAATGGGATGTGATATTTGGTTGTTGCATAAAAATAATGGTAGGGAATATGATGTGCATTCTAGGGTAGCAACCGGGAAGGTATCTTTGATAAGGTTGCTGACTTGTAGTTTAAATACCATTTTAAAATAGATACTTGGCATAATTTAAAAAGTTGGTTGATGATAGAAAAAATTATTATGGTATTTTTTTTGTTTAATCCTGTTTTGAACTTTTTGTTAATGATATCAGTAGAGAATATATAATGTGTCCAAAATGCATCTTTTGTTGTCCTTTTGGATCTTTTATGTTGGCATCTGGATCTTTTAAAAGAAGAGAAATTCTCTCAAAGAGGCAGAGAGAAAATAATTAAAGAATCTTCCCAGTGCTGTTTATATACAGGACCAGAGCCCTGAAGTGATCTTTAATGTGTTTGCGAGTGGGGCCTAAGATAGAATGTGTTGTAAATTGGTGGACTCCAAGTGTGATAAGCTTTTGATAGAGGATAAGTATGTGTATAGTGTATTGTGGGCAATGTAGGAGGTAATGTGGGATATCCTCTATTACCTGACGTGGGGCAGAGTGCTGAAGGTACTTTATTAAGCATAAATAGGTCTTTGTGGAGGTTCACTCTGCCATTTCGGAGTCTGTGAATAGCTGTTTGTGATATTCTAGTGAGGTAATTGAGATGTAGTGAGTCTGGGATGGCAGCAATAGTGGCTCTGAATGTGTTTTTGTGTGTTGTTTCTTGAATGCAATTTTGGGTCCATATGGAGTGAAAGGATTTGTTACATTTTTTGAAATGGTGTTTTTAAGTGACTAAAGTTTGATAATTTGGGGTTGGGAGTGTGTGTCCTTGTTTAGCAAGTTGATCAGCAGTTTCATTATGTGTGATATTGCAGTGTGAGGGTATCCAGTGAAAAGAGAGTGATTTGTATTTGGTAATTAGGTTGTGGGAGAGTTTGTGTATGTGGTAAAGGGAGTAGTTCTGTGTGGGGTTATATGATTGTTTATTAATGCATTGGAGAACAGATCTGGAATCAGTTATAATATGTATGTTTTGTGTGGTTTGAGTAGAGGACCATTCCAGTGCCATGTGTATGGCAGCTACTTCAGTAGAAGTGCTATTTTCAGCATGATTAATTTTGATTTTGTGAGAGAATGTAGGTGAGATGGAGTAAAATGCAGCTGAACCATTTGTTGTATGTGGGATATGTGAGCGATCTGTGAAAATGATGAGGTCTGTGGATGGGATGTGTGTGAAGAGTTGTTCAGCTGCCATTTTCAGCTCCTGTGGGTGGTAATTATTTTTTTGTTAATGTGTGGAGGTGTACAAGGGGTGCTGTTTAATTTTTTGTGCAGTGGTAAATGTATTTGTAGGAGATTCTATTCTTTTTATGGAGGGGTGTTTGGGGTTAAGGTGCTTCAGTTTTATGTATTGTTTGGAAGTTAGCTTGTTTCTTATGATGTTGAGTGGGGGCATGTTGGCTCCTGCCCATGTGGCCAAATTTGGGCAGCCAGTTTTAAGACCCAGGGCTAGTCTGATGGCTTTAGTTTGAATTGTTTCCAGATTTTTGAACTGTGTGGGGGATGCTGTGTTAAGAGCTAGGTGGCCATATTCTAGTCTGGTATTGACAAATGCTTTGATGAATGTTAACATAGCTTTATCACTGGCACCCCAGGTAGCTCTTGTGATGGATGTGAGTATGTTGAGTGCTCCATTGCATATGAATTTGGTGTTTTTGATGTGTTGCTGCCAGGTAAGCTTACGGTCTATAGTTAGCCCTAAGTATTTATAGTGGTTCACTATGGTAATGGTGTGATTGTTGATTGTGATATTAGGTGAGTTATTAGGTAAGACTGCAGATTTAGGTGCAGAGATGGCTAGTCCCCATTTTGTAGTATAGTCAAGGACCTGATTGACTGCTATTTGTAGGGATGTTTGTATGTTCAGGATGTCATTTCCTTTGCTCCAAAGGACAACGTTATCAGCAAAAATGGAGCATGAGATATCATGGTTAAGGATTGTTGGTAGGTCATGTAGGAAAATGTTAAATAAAGTTGGGGATACCACACTGTCCTGTGGTAGTCCCCTGGTTAATTTATAAGGGTTAGAGAGGGTAGTCTCCAACTTGACTTTGACTTTCCTCTGAGTAAGAAAGTTTTTGATGAAGTGAAATATATTTCCTGATATGCCTAATTGATGTTGTTTGAATAGCATGCTGAAGTGAGGTCTAGAAAGACAGCAAAGAATTTCTTTGTTTTGTAGGGCCATTTCAGCTGATGTGATGAGATCAAAGAAATTGTCTGTGGTTGACATGTGCTCTCTAAAGCCAGTTTGGCAAATGGGTAGAGGTTTTGTGGAGTCTAGGAAATATTCTGGAGAGCACCATTCTTTCTAGAACCTTTAGTACACATGATGTAGTGCTATAGGTCTGTATGAGCTGAAATGAGTTGCTGGCTTATTAGGTTTAATTATGGGTATAATGTGAATGTCTTCCCATTCAGTTGGAAAGATGTGTGAAGTCCAGCAATCATTGTAGATGTGAAAGCAAAGTTGCTGGTAGCTTGTGTGCCTAGATTTTTTTAATGTGTTATAGGTGACAGCGTCAGGTCAAGGTGTGCTTTTTTTTATTGGACTAATGTAAAGCAGTTTTAAGCTCATGCTGTGTGAATGGCAGGTTGTTGGCGGGAAGTTTGCATTGTGTGTCTTGTGAGATAATCTGGTTCATGTGATTGCAGTGTTGTTGATATGTATGTGAGTTTTCAAGTGGGTTGGTTGTGGTTAAATGTGTTGCAAAGTGGTTTTTGGTGAAACCTGCCTTGTGTTTTGTGGTGAATTTGATGCTGTGAAAACTTCTGTTTATGCAAGTGTAAAAGTTGGTGAGATTGTCAGGAGTTTGTGTGTTGATGCAGGTTTCACAGTTTGAGGAGAAATTGTGCCAGTTTATGTGAGTTTTTGTAGTGTATGATGAGGGCTTGATGCCTAGGAGGGTGATAAAAATGGGGTAGTGGTCACTAGACAATGTAGAGTGATGAACTTGCCAACTGATGATGGGAGATATGTCTGGCATGGAGAGTGTGAGGTGTAGAACTGACTCATAAGGGGGCTTGGTGAAGGTGGGTGAACCATCATTGTGTATGGCCAAATTGTCGTATGAAATAAAGGTTTCTGTGGTTGTGCCTCTGTTGGTATAGTTACTGCCCCATTGTATTTGTGGGCATTAAAATCTCCTAGTAATATATTAGGGCCTGGGGAGAGTGAAAATATGTGTGTAAAATTATTAATCAGTGTTGTGGGGTTGATGTTGTCATGTGGATAGAAGTAGGCATTGTATATGTTAAAAGTTGTGTCCTGAATTTTGATGTTGATGCCAATAATGTCCATGTATGAGTATGTTTTTGTGTTTGGAATTTGGCAGTGTGGGAATTTTCTATGTAGCAGGGTGGTGGAGTTGGATTGTGCTTTCCTAGTGGTGGCCCCATTTATAATGTAGTGTTTGTAACTGAATTTTTCAGAGACTCTATTCCCATTTAGGCACTAAATGAAACCAATGTATTGGTCTATGAGTGTTTTAAGTTCAAGTATTTTATTGGGGAGAGATCTACAGTTCCATTGGATGCAAGTGTAAGGGGTTGTATTGTCAGGGAAGAAAATGGAGAAACTGCAGCAAAAGGAAGAGGGGATGGGGAATTAATGTAGTTGTTGAAGGAGAGCCAAAATGGCCTGTGTAGCTAAGTTGATTTCGGGTGACCTTTTTTTTTGGAGGCAGAAGGACATCAAGGAGGGGGGACCAATAGTTGAATGAATTGTGGAACCAAGTTGTATTGTTTAGGGGGGAAGGGTTTGGATTTAACTGTAGAATTCTTTGCCCTGGTTCTTCTCAAATAGTTGGATTGCAGGGGTTCTTCCCTTGCAATTCTCCACCCTTCTGGTGGAGAATTTTGGTGATGGTGTGTGTTGTGTGTGTGTGTGTGTGTGGGGGGGGGGGTCTGCTATTGAGTAGAATGTAATTGAGTGTCATCGTCTGATGAGCTGATGTTTTGTGGTTCTCTGTTGGGCAAGGGGAGAAGTTGGTAGGTGTGATGAAGTGGTAGGTGTGAAACAGGTCTTTGTTGAGATTTGTTCTGTCCGTGCGTAATTGGTGGATGGAAGTTTGGTCTCTTCTAGGTAAGTAATTAAGGTGTAGCGTGTGTGGGATGGCAGCTATGGTGGCTCTGAAAGTGTTTTTAAAAGTAGCCTGTTGAATCCAGTTGTGTGTCCATGTGGTGTGAAAGAATTTGTCTATTTCATTTGAGTGATGGTTATAAGTCACAGGAGTGTGATAATTAGGTGTTGGAATTTTGTGTCCTTAGCAAGGA
This sequence comes from Ryuthela nishihirai, assembly GCA_038380435.1. NCBI lineage: Eukaryota > Metazoa > Arthropoda > Arachnida > Araneae > Heptathelidae > Ryuthela > Ryuthela nishihirai. Next base: position 34,838,640 of record JAWZYU010000026.1, read on the forward strand.
GGTCAGCAGTATTATTATCTGTTATGTTACAATGGGAGGGTATCCAGTGGAAAGTGAGTGTTTTGTGTTTAGCAATGATATTGTGTGAGAGTCTGTGTATATGGAAAAGGGAGTATTTTGTGAGAGGTTATATGTGTGTTTGCTGATGATAGAAGCTGACCTTCTTCTTCTTAAACATCCCATCATTTCTCTGGTCCTATTTGTAAAGTGGGCCTCGGCCCACTTATCATCAGGACCACAAGCAAAAATCTTCGGTGGGAGCAAAAGTTATAAGTGCAAATTTAGATAGGAGGTCGAGAAGTGAACGGAGGAAGGCAAGTCGAAAAGTGATCCAGGAATGGTAGAAAGACGCCGTATTCGTGTGAGGAGAGTAATAAAAGGGCCAGAGTGAATTAAGTGTTTAATTTTGAGAGGAAGGAATGTAATACGTTGAACTGTAAACAATAATTGTGTGCAAACATGGGTTTGAAGCTACCGAGCTGAGCTTGAGCTGAGCTAAAGCGGGAGCTAGCAGCCGGATCCAGCAAGAATCGTCTCAGCTAATGAGAATGAAGGAATTTTGGTATTGGCTGAGAGCTGAATCCAAGATGGAGGAGATTTGGAAGCGAGCGAGATCGAAAGAGAATTATAAGTAGCGAAATTTGATAAATAAAATTTGGAAAATAATAATAAGGGCCAAAACAGAATTTATTTAAAGAGAGGGAGATATTTTATAACTAATTGGAGGTAGACCCACACTGAGAAACAATCCAGCTGTGGGCTCTTCTCCAAAGCAGTTAAACAGAGGTCCTGCTGTGTTGCAAGGAATTGCAAGCAATATTGTTGTGTTGCAAAGAATTGCAAGCAATATATGTTGTGTTGCAAGGAATTGCAAGCAATATATGTTGTGTTGCAAGGAACTGAAAGCAATATCTGTTGTATTGCAAGGAATTGCAAGCAATATATGTTGTGTTGCAAGGAATTGCAAGCAATATATGTTGTGTTGCAAGGAATTGCAAGCAATATACGTTGCAAGGAATTGCAAGCAATATACGTTGTGTTGCAAGGAATTGCAAGCAATATATGTTGTGTTGCAAAGAATTGCAAGCAATATATGTTGTGTTGCAAGGAATTGCAAGCAATATCTGCTGTGTTGCAAGGGATTGAAAGCAATATATGTTGTGTTGCAAGGAATTGTAAGCAATATCTGCTGTGTTGCAAGAAATTGCAAGCAATATCTGTTGCAAGGAATTGCAAGCAATATATATATATTGTGTTGCAAGGAATTGCAAGCAATATATGTTGTGTTGCAAGGAATTGCAAGCAATATATTGAGTTGCAAGGAATTGCAAGCAATATATATATATTGTGTTGCAAGGAATTGCATGCAATATATGTTGTGTTGCAAGGAATTGCAAGCAATATATGTTGTGTTGCAAGGAATTGCAAGCAATATCTGCTGTGTTGCAAGGAATTGCAAGCAATATATGTTGTGTTGCAAGGAATTGTAAGCAATATCTGTTGTGTTGCAAGGAATTGAAAGCAATATATGATGTGCATCAAGGAACTGAAAGAAGTTTCTGGTGTGCTGCGAGGAATTAAAATGGATATCTGCTTTGCCTCAAGGAGGGGAACCCAACACCAAGTGTGCCTCTGGGAATCGACGCGATAAGCTTTAGGTGTCACTATTCCAAATCACTTTACTATATACACTAAAAGAATAATAAAAAGTCCATAACGAAACTTGAATTTTTCAGGGGAAAAAAACCCTGAATTTAACCCACTGCTTTCGTACCTAGAAACATTACAAAACAAGTTTATATTTATTCAATTCGACTTCGTTTCCGCTATTTATGTTAAAATTCATTATCATTTTTATGAACACTTTAAAATTTACCGTAAATGAAATAAACTTCCAGTATTTTTTTAAAATATTTTAATATATTAATTTACAATAAAATTTTTTAACTGACGAAAACGCGCCTTCGCGAAATAATCCTCATGTTAACATCACCTAACGTTGGAAGTATCAAATAGCATAAAAAGAATTGCTTTTTTTTTTGTGAACTTCGGCATTCCTTTTTTTGGTTGGGAAGCTTATCTCAATAGAAGAAGGAAATCCTACTCTATGTTCCCTCTCTTTTACTTCCTCTTGGATCTCTCTTACTCTACGGGAATTGCCGCCTTCACTTGTCTGCGTTACCGAGTCTCAAGCTTTCCATAGATCCCACCTTAATCCTCTTCCTTTACTCTCATCGCATTCCGTCAGTCTGGCTAATCCACCTTAATCCGCCTTCTGCGTCACAATAATTTCTAAATGAAACGTAAGATCCACTTACCCTACACCGCAGTCAAAGTAAATGTGTTTTCCCTAAACTTTGATAACAAGGATCTACGATGAAAAAGAACACGCGACAATTATTCCAACCCTATTGTGTTTGAGGCTAGATGTACGAGATGTGTATTGTTAAGAAAAGAACTTTGGCTGTTAATTACCTCGAGTTGTTGTGTTTGGAGTGGAACGCTGGCAATGAATGTTGGACTGATGCAAGCACAAATTCACTGTAATCAGATAGCCTAAGTAATCGGCTTCCGAATTTACCTGAATTGAGAGGGTTGAGCGTGGCTCAGTCGGCAGCGCACCACGCTCCTAATCTGCAGTTCCTAGGTTTTTGTCCAACTTTGGCGTTGAGATTTATCTTCGCAATACTCCCCGATTTGCCCTCGGTCAGTAGGGGACACTGATGCGCTTGAAACGGCCACCGTCCGTCGGATGAGACATAAAGCTATATCCCTGAGTTTGGGTTGTTTTACCTCTGAGTGGCACTTTTTTGCACACCATGGGCTAAATGGCCAGGTCACAAGGACTCCGAAGGTTCAGAGAAGGTTGGGGGAGGGGACCCACTGGAACAGCTGTTGGAAGACAGATGGTAGCCTCCCGTCAAGGCCATCCAGCGTGTTCATTAACGTGAACAGGGTATGGCTCTCCCGCACACGGGGCCACGGCTTAACGTCCCATCCGACGGACGGCGGCCTTTCCAAGCCCATCGGTGTCCCCTACTGACCGTGGGTAGGGCGGGGAATTTTGCGGAGATAAATGTCAATGCTGACCCAGCTGGGACTCGAACCTGGGAACTACAGATTACAAGCCTGGCGCGATACCGACTGAGCCCCCCCCCCCGCCACCCCTGTGTACCGGAGTGCCATACCCTGTGCATATTAAAGAACACACTTTACGGACTTGACGGGTACCTACCATCTGTCCCCTAATAACTCTCCAGTGGGTCGCCTTCCCCCAATTTTCTCTGAGCCTTCAGTTTCCTTGAGACATATTCATTTAGTCCATAGTGTGCAAAAAAGTTCCGTTTAGGAAAAATAATAACGCCCCCCCCCCCCCCCAGCAGCAGAAATTTTTAGTTCAAAGGATAACAGGGATCCGTAAATATTTTTTCCCCTTTCCCCATGAATACTAAAGGGACCACTATTCAGAGCTTTTTAAGTTTTTTTCAAGCATAAGGGTGGGCGAGCTCAGTCAGTAGCGCGCCAGGCTCGTAATCTGCGGTTCCTAGGTTTGAGTCCCACCCTGGGCCAGCGTTGAGATTTATTTCCTTTAAACCCCATCCACAGGCACACTTCAGATGGAGGAGATAAGGACTTGCAAAAAAGTCCGATATTTATAATCTATGATCTCTACGACAACACAGGTTGGAAAATGGAAACATCCTCATCTTATTTCAATGGCGAATCAAATTCGAGACTAAGCAAATGGTTTAAATAAATTTTTATGGAAGCATATGACTGATGATAAATATAAGTTGTCAGTTAAACTGTCTAAATTCCGATTTTGAATAATATCAGTTCAGTACTTAAACAGTTTGAATATTGAAAACAAGAATTGAATAACAAGTATGAATATTGAAAAGCAGCGATGTCAATCATAAAAATTCACCTCAGAAGTTAATTAAAACTTAAAAAAAGTATATTTTCAAACCATTTTATAAGACATCTGTATATTTTAAAATTTAGTGGAAATATTTTAAAATAATTGTAATTTTTACACCAGTTACTTAAGCCTAACTTTGCTGCTGTTAAGTATTCGAGCGTCCATATCTCTTTCAATACCCAACAAATATTGCTCAAAACAGATTTGAAAAGCTTATTGTCAAAATTACACCTCTTCGAATTTGGGTTGGGTTGTTTTACCTCTGAGCGGCACTTTCTTGCACACCATGAGCTAAATGGCCAGGTCACATGGACCCCGAAGGCTCAGAGAAGGTTGGGGGAGGGGACCCACTGGAACAGCTGTTGGGAGACAATGGTAGCCTCTCGTCAAGGCCATCCAGCGTGTTCTTTAACGTGCACAGGGTATGGCTCTCCCGCACACGGGATGGCTCTCCCGCCACGGCTTAACGTCCCATCCGACGGACGGCGGCCTTTCCAAGCCCATCGGTGTCCTCTACTGACCGTGGGCAGGGCGGGAAATTTTGCGGAGATAAATCTCAACGCTGACCCGCTGGGACTCGAACCTGGGAACTACAGATTACGAGCCTGGCGCAGCCATTCCCGCCCCCGAATGAGTCGGTAACGCTCCATGGTCGCATTACTGAAGTTCCAAGGTTCGAGTCCCACTTGTTCTAGCGTTCAGATTTATCTCCGCTAAATCCTCACCCAGTGCCATCATAACAGTATTGTAGGCCCCTGGGCAAAATAAGGCACAGGGTATGGCTCTCCCACACACGGGGTAACGGCTTAATGTCCCATTCGACAGACGGCGGACTTTTCAAGCCCATCGGTGCTTGAATATCGGAGTCGGAGGGGAGGGTGGGGAGTTTTGCAGAGATAAATCTCAACGCTGCCCCAGCTGGGACTCAAACCTGGGAACTACAGATTACGAGCCTGGCGCAGCCAGTCCCGCCCCCGACTGAGTCGGTAACGCTCCATGGTCGCATTACTGAAGTTCCAAGGTTCGAGTCCCACTTGTTCTAGCGTTCAGATTTATCTCCGCTAAATCCTCACCCAGTGCCATCATAACAGTATTGTAGGCCCCTTGGCAAAATAAGACACAGGGTATGGCTCTCCCACACACTGGGTAACGGCTTAATGTCCCATTCGACAGACGGCGGACTTTTCAAGCCCATCGGTGCTTGAATATCGGAGTCGGAGGGGAGGGTGGGGAGTTTTGCAGAGATAAATCTGAACGCTGCGCCAGCTGGGACTCGAACCTGGAAACTGCAGATTACGAGCCTGGCGCGCTACCGACTGAGCCATCCTTCACCCCCTCTCTTCGAATTTGACTCTCCATCGACCTAACATGGGAATGCTTCCATTTTTCTGTGCAGTATTTGTAGTAGATGGAAAATCTCCCTGAGTTCTGCATTTGTTTTTCCATTCCCAGGGGGGCGGGGATGCCTCAGTCGGTAGCGCGCCAGGCTCGTAATCTGTAGTTCCCAGGTTCGAGTCCCAGCTGGGTCAGCGTTGAGATTTATCTCCACAAAATTCCCCGTCCTGTCCACGGTCAGTAGGGGACACCGATGGGCTTGGAAAGGCCGCCGTCCGTCGGATGGGACGTTAAGCCGTGGCCCCGTGTGCGGGAGAGCCATACCCTGTGCACGTTAAAGGACACGCTGGATGGCCTTGACGGGAGGCTACCATCTGTCTCCCAACAGCTGTTCCAGTGGGTCCCCTCCCCCAACTTTCTCTGAGCCTTCGGGGTCCATGTGACCTGGCCATTTAGCCCATGGTGTGCAAAAAAGTGCCGCTCAGAGGTAAAACAACCCACAATCCATTCCCAGGGTTATTGTTGTCAGTTTAGTTGGCAGACAAAAGCAGGTACGAAGTCCTCGCTTGCACTGGCGGAGTGTGACGCTCCCGAAAGTCTTTTGTCATCTGCGGGAAGAAAAGAAATCACTTCCGTCGAAAACAAACACGTTCAGCGAAAAGCAGAAACACGTCCATGAAGAAAAAGGAATGAGAGCATTTCGATGGAGCTGCAGAGACGCAGTAAGTGATACATCTTGAAACTTGCGCCAAAAAACTCGGAATAGTAAAGAAAGTTTACATGGATTTGTTTCAGATAGAGAATGTTCCTCTTTGGCTCTCAGTTTGCCGACATGCATGCATATTTGACGGATAACTGGGCAGAAATGGAGGATGTGGAGGGAGATATTTGTTTTTCTTACGGTTTCCAGTTATGTTTTCTTTACTGAGAAACAATAAAAGGAGACTTTTTTCAGGGTGTCTTATTACGGAAGCAAGAAAGCAGATGCTTTGTAGTTTCGATTTTCTTGACAACTGAATTCGTGTAGAAGTTTCGAATTTAAAGGGTTTTTCATTTATTTTAAAGTAGATGGCTGTGTTGAGTTGTTAACCCCGAGAGGCACTTTTTAAGTTGGGTTGGGTTGTTTTACCTCTGAGTGGCACTTTTTGGCACACCATGGGCTAAATGGCCAGGTCACATGGACCCCGAAGGCTCAGAGAAGGTTGGGGAAAGGGACCCACTGGAACAGCTGTTGGGAGCAGAGGTAGCCTCCCGTCAAGGCCATCCAGCGTGTTCTTTAACGTGCACGGGGTATGGCTCTCCCGCACACGGGACCACGGCTTAACGTCCCATCCGACGGACGGCGGCTTCTCCAAGCCCATCGGTGTCCCCTACTGACCTTGGGCAGGGCGGGGAATTTTGCGGAGATAAAGCTCAACGCTGACCCAGCTGGGTCTCGAAACTGGGAACTACAGATTATGAGCGTGGCGCGCTACCGACTGAGTCATCCCCGCCCCCACAATTTTTAAGTACACAATGGGCTAAATGGTCAGTCACAAAGACCCCCAAGGGTTAAGAGAAGGTTGTGGAGGTGAGGGCAACTGGATAGCTGGGAGCTCCAGTCAAGGTTTTGCAACGTGTTCTTTAACGTGCAAAGGGTACGGCTCTCCCGCACAAGGGACCACGGCTTAATGTGCGTTCCGACGAACGGCAGCCTTTCCAAGCCCATTGTTGTCCCCTTCTGACAGAGGAGTGGGTTATTTTACCTTGAGCGGCACTTATTTTGCACATAATGGGCTAAATGGCCAGGTCACAAGGACCCCAAGGACTCGGAGAAGGTTGGAAGAGGGGACCCACTGGACAGCTGTCGGGAGACAGATGACCTCAACCCCCATTCCTAGATCCAGCCTTGAGCACTCGGTATGTGGCATTTTTTATTTGCATGTAATGTTTTTATTTAAAGAGTTGTTAATTTTGCAAATTTTTTACTTTATTTGTATATTTAACCAAAATTAATAAGTTGAATGCTTTTTTTAATTAAATAATTGCCTTTTTTTTTGCATAAATTTTTTAGTTCAAAATTAAGTCCCACGAAGCTAAAAAGCTTGTCCGTAGGAATCCAAATACAGTACACAATAAACAGTTACAATTTTATAAAGTAAACTGAATATTACATTTAAAAGGTGCCACAGAATAAATAATTGTTAAATATTTTCCAAAAGCTATGTTCTGAAAACTTTTTTTAACGTCTCTAATTTTTTAAAATTTAAAAATTGTTGAACACTAAGAGAATTTTATAAATTCTACAATTTTTCCCATAATTGTCCCTAAAATGTTGAAACTTTTTTTATATATACATGTACCTGTAGGGGCGGGGTGGCTCAGTCGGTAGCGCGACAGGCTCGTAATCTGCAGTTTCCAGGTTCGAGTCCAAGCTGGGCCAGCGTCGACATTTATCTCCACAAACTCTCTGCTCTACCCACGAAAGGCGTCGTCCGTCGAATGGGACGTTAAGTCGTGGCCCCGTGTGCGGAAGAACCATACCCGGTGCACGTTAAAAAACACGCTGGATGCCTTAACCGGATGCTACCATATGTCTCCCACAGTGTCCAGTGGGCTCCCTCCCCCAACCTTCCTTGAACCTTAGGGGTTCTTGTGACCTGGCTATTTAGTCCATTATGTACAAAAAAGTGCCGCTCAGAGGTAAAACAACCTAATCCAACATGTACTTGTTTAATATTAAACCGATTGCCTCGATTTTTTTTGGGGCGGGGGTGGCTCAGTCGGTAGCGCGCCAGGCTCGTAATCTGTAGTTCCCAGGTTCGAGTCCCAACTGGGTCAGCGTTGAGATTTATCTCCGCAAAATTCCCCTGCCCACGGTCAGTAGGGGACACCGATGGGTTTGGAAAGGCCGCCGTCCGTCGGATGGGACGTTAAGCCGTGGCCCCGAGTGTGGGAGAGTCATACCCTGTGCACGTTAAAGAACACGCTGGGTGACCTTGACGGGAGGCTACCATGTGTCTCCCAACAGCTGTTCCAGTGGGTCCCCTCCCCCAACCTTCTCTGAACCTACGGGGTCCATGTGACCTGGCCATTTAGCCCATGGTGTGCAAAAAGTGCCGCTCAGAGGTAAAACAATTCAATCCAAAGCCTTGATTTTTGATTATCCGAACTACTTACATCCCCAATTAATCCGCTTAATCAAGTTTTCATTATACTTTAAAAACCTTTGTCAACTTTGTTATACTTATTGTACCAGACACTGTCTGGTACAATAAGCTCATACATACATCTCCGCCCCTCTCAAGGGAAGAGTACCATTCTCAAAACAAATGAACTGTTCGGAGAACTAGACTCCATATTAAACAGTAGTGCAAGTAAGGTGACTAAGCAGCAAGGAGCTGAGATTAGAAGCCTGTTCAGTAAGCTGCAAGATGTAGTGCACGATCAAGAGTTGGAAATCAGTAACCTCGAGAGAAGGTTATCTGAAAGAGAAACGACTGCCATAAGTAAGGCGTCAGTCTCAAAAAGCTATGCTGAAGTGACAAAAAGGTCTTTGACACTTAAGCCCAAGAAGCGAGATCAACAACATATAATGTTGATATACCCTCAAGACGAGGGTCAGAGTTCAGAAGAACTCAAGAAGGATCTATTAAAGAATTTAGATCCAACTAAGATGAAAATTGGCATTAAGAATGTCAAAAAGATTGCAAAAGGCGGAGTTCTAATAGAATGTACTGATGAGTTTGTTAAGAAGATATTGAAAAATGAAATTCAGAAGAATACAGTCTTAAAAGACAAATGTGCGGCAAGAGAGCCCAAAATGAAAATGCCACAGATCATAATATACAGTACTGTGAAAATTAGTTGGGACAATAGGAAAATGCAGTAACAAGGACACAACTAAAATATTTATTTGTTTAATAGTGTAGTTAATAGTGAATGTTGACCCCCCCTTAGCTTTAACTACTTCTTTCACCCTCTCAACCATTGATGCCACTATCTTTCCACACATCTCCTTCACTTCAGGGTCGTGGTACCACTTTCATGACACTTTCTATCATTTTGGTGTTCGTCGTGCAATTTTGTATTCATAAATTGCATATATCGATAAACACAAAAGAATGACATTTTTGCACAGCAGTGTTGCCAAATTAGCGACTCTGTTACTACATCTAACGACTTTTGAGCTCTCACGGCGTACACCAAAATATTTTACCTCGTACCCCATGTTGAGAACCCCTGGTATAATGTATACATTCTTAGCATACCCCCCACACCAGGCAAGCGTAAGCAATAATCGATCTGACAATCGTTTTTTAAATTAATAACTTGTCAACACAGACGGTAGCCTCCCGTCAAGGCCATCCAGCGTGTTCTTTAACGTGCACAGGGTATGGCTCTCCCGCACACTGTGACATGGCTTAACGTCCCATCCGACGGACGGCGGCATGTACAAACCCATCGGTGTCCCCTACTGACCGTGCACAGGTCGGGGAGTTTTGCGGAGATAAATCTCAACGCCGACCCAGCTGGGTTGTTTTACCTCTGAGCGGCACTTTTTTGCACACCATGGGCTAAATGGCCAGGTCACATGGACCCCGAAGGCTCAGAGAAGGTTGGGGGAGGGGACCCACTGGAACAGCTGTTGGGAGACAGATGGTAGCCTCCTGTCAACGCCATCCAGCGTGATCTTTAACGTGCACAGGGTATAGCTCTCCCGCACACTGTGCCAGGGCTTAACGTCCCATCCGACGGACGGCGGCATTTCCAAGCCCATCGGTGTCTCCTACTGACCGTGGGCAGGGCGGGGAGTTTTGCGGAGATAAATCTCAAAGCTGACCCAGCTGGTACTCGAACCTGGGAACTGCATATTACGAGCCTGGCGCGCTACCGACTGAGTCACCCCCTCCCCCCTTGAGCAGAGAGTATTGGTTTAAGAGAAGACGAAATGATGGCAGTATCATCTGCATATAATGCTACTTTAACTCTTTTAAATTCAGGCATAATCACATATGTAAAGGTTAAGAAGTGTGGTTCCAAAAAGTAAACTCCACGCAATGATTGTATGGATCTTAAAGTAAAAGGCTACAAGCAAGAAATTTTAAATTGTATCCGACTGCTATGTGAATATTTACGGTATTTAAATGGCTTCTCAAAAAAATACCGATTTGGGAGCATGTTTATAAAATCACAGATCACATTTCAGTCGGTAGCGCGTCAAGATCGTAATTTATAGTTTCCAGGTTCGAGTCCCACTTGTACTAGTGTTGAGATTTATTTCCACTAAACCCCCATCCTGCCCTCGGTCAGTAGGGGACACCGATGTGCTTGGAAAAGCTACCGTCCGTCGAATGAAACGTAAAGCCGTGGTTTCGTGATCAATAGAGTCATACAGTGCGCAAGTTAAAGAACACGATAGATGGCCTTGAAGGGAGGTTACCATTTTTCTCCTAACAGCTGCCACCCTTCGCCAACCTTCTCTCAACCTTTGGGGTCCTTGCCACCTTGCCATTTAGCCCACTATGGCAAAAAAGGGCATCTCAGAGGAAACAACCCAATTCAACATACAATTTAATTCGATCTTATAATGTTGTTGTTTTACCTTTGAACGGCATTTTTTGCACACCATGAGCTAAATGGCCAGGTCACAAGGACCCCGAAGGCTCAGAGAAGGTTGGGGTAGGGGACCCACTGGGACAGCTGTTGGGAGACAGATGGTAGCCTCCCGTCAAGGCCATCCAGCGTATTCTTTAACGTGCACAGGGTATGTGTCTCCTGCACACGGGGCCACGGCTTAACGTCCCATCCGACGGACGGTGACCTTTCCAAGCCATCGGTGTCCCCTACTGACCGTGGGCAGGACGGGAAATTTTGCGGAGAAAAATCTCAACGCTGACCCAGCTGGGACTCGAACCTTGGAACTACATACGAGCCTGGCGCGCTACCGACTGAGCCACCCCCGCCTCCGATCTTATGCACACAATGCGAAAGACCAATTCGCGAACCGCTAGGCCGCTCTCGACCAAGTTTCTATTTAATAATAAACCCCTAAATTCATACAAAGCAGTTCCAAACTAAGTACCCCAAGGCTTTGTTCGGTCACCTAGTGGAATACCAGCTAATCACAACAGAAACTATTGGAAGCCTGCGAACGGCATCAGCAAAGGCGGCATGATATACAGCAGATGCTGGAGCATTTAATTGCCAGCTAGGGTCGAACTATATCGCGTCGATCTCTCCAACTCTGTGTCCGTTATTCGGCCCGTTAACAGGAAACTGAATTAATTAGGAGGTGACTAACAGCTTAACAGGATACCCAGGGTTTGTAATCGCTGATGAGTTGCAACAAATGTAACTTGCAGTTACATTTGTTGCAACTAATGTAACAACAAATGAGTTGCAACAAATGTAACTGCAAGTTACATTTGTTGCAACTAATGTAACAACAAATGAGTTGCAACAAATGTAACTGCAAGTTACATTTGTTGCAACTCATCAGCGATTACAAACCCTGGGTATCCTGTTAAGCTGTTAGTCACCTCCTAATTAATTCAGTTTCCTGTTAACGGGCCGAATAACGGACACAGAGTTGGAGAGATCGACGCGATATAGTTCGACCCTAGCTGGCAATTAAATGCTCCAGCATCTGCTGTATATCATGCCGCCTTTGCTGATGCCGTTCGCAGGCTTCCAATAGTTTCTGTTGTGATTAGCTGGTATTCCACTAGGTGACCGAACAAAGCCTTGGGGTACTTAGTTTGGAACTGCTTTGTATGAATTTAGGGGTTTATTATTAAATAGAAACTTGGTCGAGAGCGGCCTAGCGGTTCGCGAATTGGTCTTTCGCATTGTGTGCATAAGATCGGAGGCGGGGGTGGCTCAGTCGGTAGCGCGCCAGGCTCGTATGTAGTTCCAAGGTTCCAGTCCCAGCTGGGTCAGCGTTGAGATTTTTCTCCGCAAAATTCCCCGTCCTGCCCACGGTCAGTAGGGGACACCGATGGGCTTGGAAATGCCGCCGTCCGTCGGATGGGACGTTAAGCCCTGGCACAGTGTGCGGGAGAGCTATACCCTGTGCACGTTAAAGATCACGCTGGATGGCGTTGACAGGAGGCTACCATCTGTCTCCCAACAGCTGTTCCAGTGGGTCCCCTCCCCCAACCTTCTCTGAGCCTTCGGGGTCCATGTGACCTGGCCATTTAGCCCATGGTGTGCAAAAAAGTGCCGCTCAGAGGTAAAACAACCCAGCTGGGTCGGCGTTGAGATTTATCTCCGCAAAACTCCCCGACCTGTCCACGGTCAGTAGGGGACACCGATGGGTTTGTACATGCCGCCGTCCGTCGGATGGGACGTTAAGCCATGTCACAGTGTGCGGGAGAGCCATACCCTGTGCACGTTAAAGAACACGCTGGATGGCCTTGACGGGAGGCTACCGTCTGTGTTGACAAGTTATTAATTTAAAAAACGATTGTCAGATCGATTATTGCTTACGCTTGCCTGGTGTGGGGGGTGTGCTAAGAATGTATACATTATACCAGGGGTTCTCAACATGGGGTACGAGGTAAAATATTTTGGTGTACGCCGTGAGAGCTCAAAAGTCGTTAGATGTAGTAACAGAGTCGCTAATTTGGCAACACTGCTGTGCAAAAATGTCATTCTTTTGTGTTTATCGATATATGCAATTTATGAATACAAAATTGCACGACGAACACCAAAATGATAGAAAGTGTCATGAAAGTGGTACCACGACCCTGAAGTGAAGGAGATGTGTGGAAAGATAGTGGCATCAATGGTTGAGAGGGTGAAAGAAGTAATTAAAGCTAAGGGGGGGTCAACATTCACTATTAACTACACTATTAAACAAATAAATATTTTAGTTGTGTCTTTGTTACTGCATTTTCCTATTGTCCCAACTAATTTTCACAGTACTGTATATTATGATCTGTGGCATTTTCATTTTGGGCTCTCTTGCCGCACATTTGTCTTTTAAGACTGTATTCTTCTGAATTTCATTTTTCAATATCTTCTTAACAAACTCATCAGTACATTCTATTAGAACTCCGCCTTTTGCAATATTTTTGACATTCTTAATGCCAATTTTCATCTTAGTTGGATCTAAATTCTTTAATAGATCCTTCTTGAGTTCTTCTGAACTCTGACCCTCGTCTTGAGGGTATATCAACATTATATGTTGTTGATCTCGCTTCTTGGGCTTAAGTGTCAAAGACCTTTTTGTCACTTCAGCATAGCTTTTTGAAACTGACGCCTTACTTATGGCAGTCGTTTCTCTTTCAGATAACCTTCTCTCGAGGTTACTGATTTCCAACTCTTGATCGTGCACTACATCTTGCAGCTTACTGAACAGGCTTCTAATCTCAGCTCCTTGCTGCTTAGTCACCTTACTTGCACTACTGTTTAATATGGAGTCTAGTTCTCCGAACAGTTCATTTGTTTTGAGAATGGTACTCTTCCCTTGAGAGGGGCGGGGGTGGCTCAGTCGGTAGCGCACCTTGCTCGTAATCTGTAGTTCCCAGGTTCGAGTCCTAGCTGGGTCAGCGTTGAGATTTATCTCCGCAAAATTCCCCGTCCTGTCCACGGTCAGTAGGGGACACCGATGGGCTTGGAAAGGCCGCCGTCCGTCGGATGGGACGTTAAGCCGTGGCCCCGTGTACGGGAGAGCCATACCCTGTGCACACGCTGATGGAACACGCTGGATGGCCTTGACGGGAGGCTACCATCTGTTTCCCAATAGCTGTTCCAGTGGGTCCCCTCCCCCAACCTTCTCTGAGCCTTCGGGGTCCATGTGACCTGGCCATTTAGCCCATGGTGTGCAAAAAAGTGCCGCTCAGAGGTAAAACAACCCAACAACCTTCCCTTGAGAGGCCATATCACTCACTTCACTAGCTATCGCTACCTGGTACCCTGGGGTTCACACCAGGCAGCTAATACTTTTGCTTGTCGGAGAGAGTGTCCCTAGACTGCGACAAAGTCCTCTCTCCTCGAATTGGTTTTGATTATACGAAGTACAACGAGAATCTTGCCTATGACGTTATAATCACTTTATACACTTATAAACGCACAGAGCTCACAAAATCAAAATCAAAACCAATTCCCCCTAGAGGTCTCACGCAGTAAGGTAGATCTCAGAAGGCAAGATCTAAGACAGGAAGTACACTGGTTAGTGTATTGTGGTTTCGTGGCAACTCCCTCAAGGTGTAGTGGAGTCATAGTATTGCGGAACACCGGCATTGCCACACATTACTAAGTTGTCTGTATATAAATGTATTAATAATGAAATATAGTACCAATAAGAGTAAATAATATTGCTACAGAATGAAAGAAATATAATAAAATTTGATCATGTAATTATTTTGATTATTACCAAAGAGGAAAAAAATGTAGAAGACAATATGAATTAAATAAAAAATAAATACCCCCTCAAGCAGCTGCTTGCCACAGGCCACACATTACTAAGTTGTCTGTATATAAATGTATTAATAAAGAAATATAGTACCAATAAGAGTAAATAATATTGCTACAGAATGAAAGAAATATAATAAAATTTGATCATGTAATTATTTTGATTATTACCAAAGAGGAAAAAAATATAGAAGACAATATGAATTAAATAAAAAATAAATACCCCCTCAAGCAGCTGCTTGCCACAGAGATCTGACAGGAGCCTGTCAGTTTATATGCCACAGTAGAAGATCTGAGAGGATGGCAGGACCTCAGCAGAAAACAACACGAACATCCATGCCTACCCGGGGCTCGAACCCAGGTCCCGTAGATCAGTAGCCAAGAGCGCTAACCACTCGGCCGTGGGACGGCTCAATATGAATTATAAAATAAAAAACTAAAAAAACTCTGCAGTAAAGAACCTAAAAAAAGTGATGGAATTCAACAAGCGATGTTAGTTGTTTCAAAAGATGATTGTTACAGGTAAGTATATATGACAGCGGCTATCTTCCTGATGATGGATTGCGTTTTTGATGATGATGTTAACGCCAGGAGGGATACGAAAGTTTTGAATTCACACTTGTCAAAAAAGATTGCGTGCGAAAAAACTTGATCCCATCGTGGCCTTTGTCGAGACTTTCATGTGACGTTGAATAGAAATTCAAAACATCGTGAAGAATATAGTTCGTTCGTTTTTAGAAAAGTAGACCCATAAAGAGACGCCACAGAGATGTCTGGGAGGCCGAATGTTTGGAAGGAAGACGAGGTTTTCTCCCAGCTTGCTGAATAAATGGATGCTCTTTGAATGTGCAAGAATGTTGTAAAGAAAGAGCAGAGATGAGGGAACTTTGTCAGGGTTACCTACATAAGATCGGGCTCAGAAGCTGTTGAATAAAGAGCAGAAAAGAAAGGAAATTTAATATTATAAAGTTTGTAAGAGATTTAAATTCTCTAAAATTTGAGTTGTTTAATTTGAAATAAAAAAATGGAACATTTTAAAATTAATTATCCCTTTCAAATGAATTTTTTCTTTAAAATAAATAAGTAACTATCAGTAAAATCTTAAAAGAAAGAGTTTATATATATAAAACTAATAGCGCAAATACTCCAACCAAAGAAGGTCTAAGGAGAAGAAGGCTAGCTTCGTACAAACGTAAGTGGCGCCGTTCTGCGGAATTTTAACGAAGCTGAAAGTGGCAAATTGATGTGTATGCACAAAAACAACTGTAAGGGGCGATCTGCGCATGCACAGTGCAATCATTTTTAGTCCACTGCAGGTGTGGTTTGTCTTACTCTTGGTATATATATTGCGATTTAATCAGTGTTTCAACGTGTCTAACACCCATGACTGTTTGGCATAGTGATAGCTGACCCTAAAGTTATTCAGTGAGTATTTTATCCCGTTCAGGAGTATATTTTACGATACCTGGAAAAGCCGTTGTATATTTATTTTGAGTAATTTTGCAGAATTTTTAAAATTAATATGTAAATTAATACATTTAATCATCTTGCGAACATGTAAGTCAATGTATGTTGCAGTTTTGTGTTCCCTGGAGCATATCGACATATATAGGTGTCTGCAGTTTGTTCTAATAGTAAATTTTTTTTATGGTTGATACGAGAAGTGCCTGCTGCCATCTATTGACAGTTTATACAAGTAAGAAACTCTATGTGACTTTATTGAAAATATCCTAAATTCTATAAAATATAATTAAACAAAACGTGTTTTCTCGCATTAAGCCATAAATTTCAATTTATTAAAATATATTAAATATAGTAGAATGTATAAAATATTAAAATTTTTATGCTGAGCATAGCTACTACTTGTTTTACAAAATGGGGTTTTATTAAGGAAAATAATTTTAACAAATCCTTGTGAAAAGGAAATCATGATGTAAAATTTAAGAAATGAACTCTTTGAACAGAGTCAAAGTGTATGTAAAATTAGTCACGTGGAGTAAGCTATTGAAACCCTTGCTGGGCGGTGGAAAAATAACGGAAGGAACTGACTCCTCTCCCTGGCTAGGTGGCTTCACTGCAATACACGAATTTGCCATGTTTAGAGGGCGCTGCAATCGAAAAGTTTACATTACGTCTATGGAAGCTAGCTCTCTTCTCCCTTAGACACTCCTTGCTCCAACTATTCAAGCAGAATTAATTGCCATTCATGAGTTCTTTAAATGGATTTTAAATAACTAATCAAAACATAGTAATTTTCTCAAATTCCAAAGGCGCCCTTCAGGTGCTACAACAAGAAATTTTGTCCTCAAACTATAATTATTATATTTCTAATATCTTATTATTAAATCAGTCAAATATTACTCGTAAAAATAAAACAATTAAACTACAGTGGATCCCAAGTCATATTGGGATTCAGGAAAACCAAAGAGTCGACTCAATAGCTAAAAAAAGCCCATGACCTTAAGGATATCACTCCTGTTTATAATTTTTTCTACTCCCTTAAACAAGAACTCAACGAAATAGATTTCATCCTCACAGAAAACATTTCCAAGTTCAGGCAATATGTAAAAATAATTTTAGATACTATTTATCAAATAAAACTAACCATACTGAAAAACTCTCCTTTTCTCGCAAGGAAAATAAAATTATATATAGATTAAAAATCGACACAATTAATCTTAATAAACAAAAATTTCAATTAAAGCTTTCAAATTCTCCAAATTGCATAAAATGTAATTTACCAGAAAATACTATTCATATCTTACTAAATTGCAACATATATTCTAAGCAAAGAGAAACTTTATTCTCAGCATTAAATAAATTAGGAATAGTGGATTTAAATATCTAAAACTTGTTAAATCACCCGAAATATGACACAAAAATTTTAATTTATAAACTCATTCTTCAGTTTCTTTTATCTACTCCATTATGGAACAGAATTTAACAGAAAAATAAAAGAAAAAAAAATAAACTTTGGAGGATAAAATAAAAAATTTAAATAAAAAATGTAAAATATAAATTATTAAAAAAACATATAAAATATAAAAAAAAGGGAATGAGAAAAAATAGTATAAAAATGAGAATCCTACTCTAAAAAAGGAAAAAAAAGTATATATATATAAAAAAATAAAAAAATTGAAATAAAAAATGATAAAAATGAGAAACCTACTCAAAAAAAATTAAATAATAATAAAATACAGATAAAAAATATATATATATAAAAATAAAAATAATAATATTAATCTAGAATTAATTTTTTTTTTGTTTTTGCACTTTGCACAAAACTTTATTGGGAAAGCCTGAGCAAGGACATCCCATTTCTCTGTAACGTTGAATGAACGAATGAATGAACTAAAATTACAGTTTTGCAATCTAGCCTAAGACTGTAATTTGCTGTCATCGGATTGTTTAAATAAAGAGTGGTTAAGGGAGCGGAATGCAAGCTGATATAGATCCAACGTAATCTTTGTGACTACAGAGCTCTCTAAATGTGACAAATTTCTGGATTGCGTGAAGCCATCGTATCATAAATACAGGGGAATAGTTATATCTTTCCTCTTTCTTTATTTGTTGAATCTTACATCCAATGTCTTACATCCATGGACTCAGAGTATCGAAACGAAATTTCATTTCGAATGGAAAGAAATGTTGTAAAGCATTAAAGCTTTTAGTTTAAAGAGATTGGAGATCATAGTTGATTAACGCAGGGTACCGAGTTCATTGCACCCATACCTCCATCTAAAAAGGGGGGGGGGGGGGCGCGGGTGGCTCAGTCGGTAGCGCGCCAGGCTCGTAATCTGTAGTTCCCAGCTGGGTCAGCGCTGAGATTTTTCTCCGCAAAATTCCCCGCCCTGCCCACGGTCAGTAGGGGACACCGATGGGCTTGGAAAGGCCGCCGTCCGTCGGATGGGACGTTAAGCCGTGGTCCGTGTGCGGGAGAGAGCCATACCCTGTGCACGTTAAAGAACACGCTAGATGGCCTTGACGGGAGGCTACCATCTGTCTCCCAACAGCTGTTCCAGTGGGTCCCCTCCCCCAACCTTCTCTGAGCCTTCGGGGTCCACGTGACCTGGCCATTTAGCCCATGGTGTGCAAAAACGTGCAGCTCAGAGGTAAAACAACCCAACCCATCTAAAAAGAAAGATCAATTTGGCACAAGAGATGCACGTATGAATCAATAAATAAATCAAAAAATGATATATTATAAGCAAACATTACATGGAGGACAAACAAACAATTTCCTTTGGTGTAGGAGTGGTAAATCAGGATAAAGTTCAAGCTAGAAGAAAAGGCATCAAGATTCTAAACGTAAGGACTTTGCTTCTTGTACTTTTGTTTACATTTATGGTCATAATCTAAAAGTTTAGTGATGACCAAATTAGGATGCGATTCCATCTTCGTGAAGATTTTTTGTCGAAGTAGTTCTGGATAAACTTTTTGACAGAATCGACGATGAGGTCTTTAGTTGCATTACTTTATTCCATTTTTTTTATGAACCATGGTGCTGATACAACAGTTCTAAAGTGTTTTGTTTTGAAAGATTTGGAGCCTTGAGATGGTCTTATCCTTTGTACAGCCCCAAACGTGACAGGCATACATAATAATGGTTCGGGGGATCATTTCGCATATTAATAGCTTGTTGTCCATGGAAAGTTTCGAGTTCCTTCCAGTTCAATGATAAAATTTTGGATGTTGTCTATGAGCGACGACATGCAGGTGAAATTAGATGATTTTTGTTTTTTAGGTGGGTCCTCATTAGGGGGTGAATCTAGGGGCCCCTCATTATAGTGGGGTTTTTCCTTTTATGTTGTGTTTTTTTGTCGTTATCAGAGATCTGGGGTGCTGAAGGAGGCAAGATTTCAAGAGATGTGTGGGAAGTACTTACGTTAATGAGTTTGTTTGTAGGTGACATAGGGTTTCAGCTGAAACTGACAAGGCTCCCCGTGTCAGTTTCAGCTGAAAAGACCATAGTTAGTACAGGTGGGGATGCCAAATTTTTGGAGCGATTCTGAAATGAAGCACAGTCCTTGATATAGTGGCCGGAGGTTTTGCACCATTTGCAGAGTAGGGTGATGCCAGGATAGAAGACTGTGGCCGAGAAATTTTCTATTTGCAGGAAGTTGGGAATAGCTTTCTTCATTTCCATGTGCCCATTGGATGGATTCCAGTCCCGGGTATCCGAGATATTCATCAGTGACACTAGTGACAGTTCCAAAAGGTTCAAGAGTAGAGGCGATGGCCTTGTTGGTGACGAAGAAAGGCAATTTGGAGTTGGAAACTTTCTTTAATGGATATCCCAGTCGAGTGCAATCCACTGGGTGATAGTTGAAAAAGTCGGGAGGAATGGCAGCTAGTGCATCAGCGCTTTTTTCGGTCGAGAAAGTGAAGATGGTGGTAGATTTATTTATGCGCTGCGCGATGGAGATTTCTGAAGGAGTCACAAAGTTCGCAATATGTTACACAATAAACTCGTAGTTAAGTCCAGGGTGTTTTAATCATAAAGAACATTTGACCATTGGTTGATTGAATCACGTGGTTTATGATCAAGTTTTGTGATACCGTGAGGCAAAAGCCTACGAGTCAGTGTTTGTACCTAGTTAAAGCTTCTCAGTTATTACAGTTCTATAAATTTCTACCGCTTTTTTTGTCTATAAAAGCTTCCATATTTTATCAATGCATCATTCCGCTGCATTTGGGTGTAAAAATTCCATTCATAGAAATAATGGATATTTTTTCCAAGAAGCTGTCAGAAGGCGGCAACCGGCTGTAAAAGTGAAACGAGCTAACTGAAAACCAAAAATAATTTCTTTTAAGGTTCGTTTAAAAAACGAGTTAATGTTTTCACTTTGTCGTTGCGTATGCCAATGTTTGTTCGTTTGTCTGTTAATTGTTGTTTGTCCATCTATCTTTCCACCTGTCAGTCCGTCTATAGATAATCAACTCTTTTACTTTTAGAGATAAACGAAAAGAAATTTTTTGGGTTGGATAGGTGTGCAAGAAATATTGCGATTCCCAATTTTGAAATCTTCCAATACCTTTAATAGCACCCTCTAGCGGTGGAAAATGCTAAAATTTTAAGCGAATATTGCAAGCAAGCTATTTACATTGGAAATCTGAAATTCTGGTAGTATAGCGTTATCGTCAAAAGGTTTACAATGGCAACAAGACTGCCCTCTTACACCTAGAGGCCTTATATAGGTAGAGATTGGCCATCTGAAAATTGGACGCCATGTTTTGTCGTCGTTCAGATTGTTTGTTGTGCACATCTGAATGATATTGCAGGAATACTTATAGATTCCGGAAAAGGGTAGGGCAATATTTGATACAAATTTCACTCTTCACGATTGGAAGCATTTTAGGGAACGGCTAAAAAGGAAAAAAAATTATGGCTTCTTTTTTTAAAAAACGATAGAGATATAATTTCGCTTCGTTGTCTGTCAGACTGTAGACATCGAACTTTTTTGTTTATAGAGATAAATAAAAAAATATTTTTGTGTTGGATAGGTATTAATGAAATATTACAATCTGAATTTTTCAAATCTCCAAAAAGTTCTTACTACGCCCTCTAATGGTGAAAAAGTTAAATTCCAAAATATCAAACGAATATTCCAAACGATGTAGTTATGTTAGAAGTTTAAAATTTTGGTGTTGAAATGTCAAGATTACGAAGTTACCATTCACAACAATCACTTGACCCTTTAGACCCGGGGGGGGGGGAATGCATATTTTTGTTAATAGAAAATTGTGTGATTTTAGAAATAAAATATAAATTCTTTTTGGGTTCGACAGGCATTGATGAAATATTGCAATTTGCCTTTTCTGAATCTCCCAAAAGCTATAATTGCGCCCTATAACGGTGGAAATAAATCAAGAAATTAAAAAATTTGAAATGAATTTTGCAAACGATGTAGTTATGTTGGAAATTTTGGTCGTGGAATGTGACAGTCTTGAAGATTCCACTGACAACAATGAGTGACCCTTACACCCAAAGTAGGTAAGAAACAGAATGGTTTTGTTTTAAGATATAATAGAAAATCTCTTTTTTAGTTAGTAGTAAAGAAATATAATTTGCATTTTCACAGATAGTTTTAATATTCAAACTGCAAAACTTTTAACGAATGTTTCATGTGGTCTGTTTATGGTAGAAATTTCCGCTGTGAAGTTTTGTTATGGTAGAAATTCTACTGACAGCAATGATCTGCCTACTATTTTCAGAGGAGTGGGAGAAAAGCAACTTTTAAATTTAAGAACTAAAAGACAAATACTTTTTATGGTTTATAATTACTAATATACTATTACTATGTGCATTTCCCCCCATCATACATTAAAAAAACCTTACAAGTCACAGAGATCTGAAAGGAGCCTGTCAGCTTGTCCGCCATAGTATAAAGTCCATGTGGATGGGGGTACCTCAGTAGAAAAACAACACGAACATCCATAAGTAAAACTCTTAAGGAGTTAAAAAGCAAACAAAGGAAGAACGTCATTCTCTTTGAATACGAGATTTCCATATACGCCAGATGTGATACGCATTCCTCTAATTATTTTACACATTCAGTAGCCTCTGAGAGTGGAAATTCGAACTACCGCTTAAATGTGAAACCTGTACAACACAAAAAAGTTTTTCATTTATGTCTTAAAGCAGAAACGTTGCATTTTACCAACACCCCCCCCCCCCTTGGTATAAGGGGACAAATCATTACTATTAGTGTAAACAACTTAATCATTGCATTCTTTCACTAAAATTTTAAGTTTCCAGCATAAATAGATAGTTTGCAATATTTGTTTAAAGACTGTATTTTTCAGCTTTTTCTGCAGTTAGAGGCTGCCCTTCGAGTTTTTATTTACCATCTTTCACACTTTCTAACAGTGAAAATTCCAATTGATGGGGATTCTAGAAATGTAAATATTAATATTTTGCTTGTACATGTAAAACAAAAGAGGAATTTTTCGTTTATCTCTTAAAATGGAAAGGTTTCATTCTCCCACCCCCTTGGAGGGTTTGGGCTGTTTTACCTCTGAGCGGCACTTTTTTGCACACCATGGGCTAAATGGCCAGGTCACATATACCCCGAAGGCTCAGAGAAGGTTTGGGGAGGGGACCCACTGGAACAGCTGTTGGGAGACAGATGGTAGCCTCCCGTCGAGGCCATCCAACGTGTTCTTTAACGTGCACAGGGTATGTCTCTCCCGCACACGGGACCACGGCTTAACATCCCATCCGACGGACGGCGGCCTTTCCAAGCCCATCGGTGTCCCCTACTGACCGTGGGCAGGGCGGGGAAATTTTGCGGAGATAAATCTCAACGCTGACCCAGCTGGGACTCGAACCTGGGAACTACAGATTACGAGCCTGGCGCGCTTCCGACTGAGCCCCCCCCCCCCCCTTGGAGGTAAGAGGGCAAAGTCTTGTGGCCATTGTAAGCCTTCTGACCGTAATACTCTACTACCAAAATTTCGGATTTCTAGTGTAAATAGTTTGTTTGCATTATTCTTTTGAAATTTTTAGCATTTCCACCGCTAGAGGGGGCTATTAAAGCTAGTGGAAGATTTTAAAATTGTAATTCGCACTATGTCTTCGAAATCTATCCGACTAAAAAAGAACTTTTCATTTTTCTCTAAAAGTGAAAAAGTTGATTGTCTATATAGACGGACAGACAGGTGTAAGGACAAATGGATAGACAACAGTTAACAGAGAGACGAACAGACAGACGAACAAATATGCATAAGCAGACAACAAAGTGGAAACATTAGCTAGCTTTTCAAATGAACCTTAAAAGAAAAAACTTTTGGTTTTCAATTAGCTCCTTTCACTTTTGCAGTCGATTGCCGTCTTTTGGCGACGTTTCTTGTAAAAATATTCGTTAATTTATTTCTGTGAGTGGAATATTTACACCCAACTGTAGCTCAATAAGGCATTGATAAAATTTGGAAGATTTTATAGGCCAAAAAAAACGGTAGAAATGTATAAACATTGAGAAGTTTTAACTAGGTATACACACTAACTAATAGGCTTTCGTCTCACAGTACGATATTACATATTTCATTAGTCCAACTAAAAAAAGAGATTTCCAATTATCTCTTAAAACAAAACCTCTCCGTTTCCTACATACCTTAGGCGTAGGGGTCAACTCTTTGTTGTCAATGAATCTTCAAATCTGTCACATTCCAGAACCAAAATTTCTATCATAACCACATCGTTTTCAATATTCGTTTTAAATTTTGAAATTTTTCGATTTTTTTCCCACCGTTAGAGGGTGCAATTATAGCTTTTGGGAGATTCGGAAAATGCAAATAGCAGGGTGAAAGTAGGCCAGGACGCCGTACCGGCAAGAAATTATTTGCCGGTACAACGTATCGGTAAGACATTTTTCAGTAGTGGCTCCGTTAACGATTTCTTTTTCACATTAATGCATTTTCAAACGAGAATTTAATATTTTTTAAACAGAACCATTCCTTTTAGGAAAAACTCGTCGATTTTTAATTACTTACTGAAGTTTAACCGTTTAGATAACGAGCTGTTTAGAAACAGGATATTTCAGATTCCATTTATTCCGACAGGGAGTGCTAGAAATTGGAAGTAGTGCTTTCTTTATTTTAACGATTAGCAAGGATATTGGGTACTACACAACCACTATATTGGCAGAACTAGACAGACAAAGGCAATTCCAACCAAAGCCGTCTTTCGGGGAGTTGCATTAGAGTTCACGGACAAATGCCAACACCTCCTACACAATGCACGTTAGTAGTCGTAATTAATGAATAGAAGGGGAGAGGAAAAGTTCCTTCCCCCTTCCCCCGGCGTGTTCGCTGGATGCTTTCTGTTGCTAGGTTTCCTACTTTTTAGGAGGGACGTGTCCGAAATGACGTCATTGCTGGATGCTTTATGTTGCTAGGTTTCCCTTCAGTGACGACCTAGGAGGGGCTACCAATTTTATTGGTTGACTCTTTAGAAGGTGTGTGCCCAAAATGACATCGCTTCATCTTCGGAGGATGCTAAGTTTTCCCCCCATTTCCGACCAGTGGTGTCCTAACTTGGATTCCACCGTCGGTGAAGAATTTTTTCCCCACTGTCACGTACATTGGGTAATAGAGGGCT
The DNA here is from genome assembly GCA_038380435.1 of Ryuthela nishihirai. Classification (NCBI taxonomy): domain Eukaryota; kingdom Metazoa; phylum Arthropoda; class Arachnida; order Araneae; family Heptathelidae; genus Ryuthela; species Ryuthela nishihirai. The sequence goes on from JAWZYU010000026.1 coordinate 34,863,395, forward strand.
CTATATTTTGAAAGACTAATTGATTTTTCCATCAGAATCACGAAACCAGCGCATAGGGGAACATTTTAATTCATATTTCGCAGGGGAGACAAATAGGTATTTCCCTGTAACACACCACCCCAGGGGCTAAAAAATCTTTCTCAAACAGTATAATTTTGATGTAGGTTCCTGTATCGAAGACGAAATGCTTTCTCTACAACGCACCACCCCATGGGCTAAATAATCTTTCTCAAGCAGTATAACTTTCCCACAACACTCCACCCCATGGGCTAAAGAATCTTTCTCAGACCCATTCACAGCGTGTTTTTTCACGGATCGCTATATCGATAGATTTAAATGCGCCAATAGAGTGCACACGTCTTTGTACGAAATCGTTTATAATATTACCTCAAAATTTGAACTGAAAAAAGCGAAGGCTCTCTGGTTAAATATTTAGACGATAATACACTCTCTGATCGTTAAAATCAAACGTTACCAAGGAAATTAATATACTGCCAGATGTTTGGACTCTACTAACACGGTGTAAAATATGTTTACCTACTACCAGCTCAATCAGGAAAAGATATAATTTTTCGATGTAACGATTTTGAAAAACAATCGAGGACTATGTTACAGAAAGCTCTGACCGGCGTAATTGCTTCGTTTTATACTGTAAATAAATAAAACTGCTATACATGGGCGTAAGTAAAATTTTCCAATCAGAGATTTGTAAATTGCTAATATTGAGATTACAAAAAATAGTAAATTTCAAAACATTTATTTTAACATTCACGGTTAACAATAAATAATAGTCAAAGTTTAAAACATATTACGCAAAAAGGAGAACACGGGGGTTCTTTTTACCTGGTTCCTCTCTCCGTAGGTAAACGGCGATACTAATTTTGATGAGTGTCAAACAAGATGGTTTCACTTAGAATGCCGAAATAATTGACAGACAATTAATGTTTAAAGATATTTTGTCATTGTCTTCATTAACCAACGCATTAAAATTCAACACTCGAAAAAATTTCAGGTTTTTCGCTGTCGCACCTTGTGCCTCCCCGGGTGGCTACTGCAAAGCGTTTGCACTGACGAAGGGCCTTGGGGACCTTGGGAGGGTGCTGCCTGCCTTTTCAAACGTTTGATGGCAACGGAGGTTGCGCCTAATAAGAGTTTGACGCGAGGACTCGAAACTCTCTCCCTTCTTACAGTATGGTTCTCATGCAGAGAAAAACTTAGTAGAACATAAGATACTCATTGTCGCCGTAGTTTACTTCCGTGAAGGAAAATGCAAAATAATAGCGTTAACTTCCTGTTTATGAAAGCTGACTTGAAAAGGTTTCCACTTGAAAATCGCAATGCGCCTTCACGAAATGTGCGAACTATTTTTCGAAAATCCTTATAATCTCATCTTAGCAAAAAGTTTAGACATCGAAGATGGTGTGTTTTCACCACAACAGGGGCTTATGTCAATGATGGCATGATCTCCGAGATGGTGCGTTTTCCCGCAATATACCATCCAGGGGTTAAAGGATCTTTCTAAAAACCATCCTGCGTGACTTTAACGGCGGGCTTTCCTTCAATACACCGCCCCATGGGCTAAAAAATCTTTCTCATACCCATCCGCAACGTGTTTTTCTAAGATGAGTAACTTTGACGACGCACATTCCTACAATACACCAACCACCCCAGGGGTACCTCAAACCCATCCACAGCGTGTTTTTCTAGGATGCGTCATGGGTCGATATGAGGGCAAACAACTATTCACCCACGAAACCGATTTTAATATTCTTAGGTGGTAGTGAAAATGCTGTCAATATCGGGATATACAACCTCTACTGATTTAAATGAAAGCGATATAAATATACAAACACTATATACACTTCCTGGTGATTTAAATCAAAATAACATTCATATACAAACGCTATATTGCTCTCTGATGATTAAAATCAAAGGAATATACATTCTTTGATGAGTAAGTTTACAATTAGCAGCTTATTTTGAAGGGGGAAAGGAAGCAAGCATGAGAGATGATGAGAGTTTGGGATGCAATGGTCTTCTGCATAATGGGCTGCGGCGGCCGACCCAATAGTTGAAATTTTCACTCTGTTGGATATAGTGTTGTTGAATCGCTAAACATTTCTCATTAAGGTGCAGACAAGGTCTATATTGTGGTCAAATCATATGCAAAGTTATGCGTGCCAACAAATATATATATCACGTGTAAAAGTGAAATGATTAATGTTTATGAACGGATAAAGCCATCCCGTGGCCGAGTGGTTAGCACGCTTGGCTACTGATCTAAGGGACCTGGGTTCGAGCCCCAGATTAGGCATGGATGTGTGTTTCGTTTGTTCTGCTAAGGTCCTGCCATCCTCTCAGATCTTTTACTGTGGCATGTTAAACTGACAGGCTACTGTCAGACCTCTGTGGCAAGCAGCTGCTTGAGGGGGTATTTATTTATTATTATTTTTTTATTATTATGGCAAACCTATAATACGCGTGACAAGAGTGGAAAGCTGAATGAATTTGCTTGGCACACAAGAGCGCCCAACAAAATCATTTCGCAACTTTTTTTTGACAAACGTCACCCTTTTCCTACCTCATTTTGAATGTGGAAACTCTGCAATTTCGCATCTATTATCAGGGATAAGTCAGAGACGAAATTTCCGTATGTCATGTAATCATTGATTAAGCTTTATAAATTTTAAAGGCTATTCCAAATCTCTGATAAACGTTTTTCTGAAAAAAATGCTACATTTGACTTCTGAGTTTAAAATATGCAAGTTGAGTATACAAAATTACAATAAGAGTGAAACGTTAATTTTTCTTTCTAAAAATATTCCTTTAAGTACGAAAATAATTTTAAAAATATCTAAATCATATTATTATTTTTTTTCAATAAGACTGAAATCGAAGAATACAACGGAATCAGCAAGTATTTAAATATATTAATATTTATTTCACATTAAAAATCCCTAAATCATTTACTATTTACGGAAGTTATAATTTAATTATAATTTATGTTACGAAGTTATACTTTTGGGAGATTCGAAAAATGTAAATCGTAATATATCATTAATACCCATCAAACACAAAAATATTTTTTTATTTATCTTTATAAACGAAAAAGTTTGTCTACAGACAAACAGACTGCAAAACAAAAATTATTAACTTTAAAAAAAAAGTCTTAAACTTTACTTTTTCTTCTTAGCCGTTTTCTAGAGTGCTTACAATCGTTAGAACTGAAATCTGTACCAAATATTACCCTACCCTTTTCATGAATCCATATGTTCGTGCAATACCATTGTGCTTTGCATGCAAAACAGTCCGAGTGATGACAAAACATGGCTCCAATTTTGAGATGGCCAACCTCTACCTATATAGGGCCTCTAGATTTAATGTATGTTTGAAACTTGGCCAACTCTGATAGAGGACAGGCTTGCCCAAATTGAGTTTTCTCGAGGCATCCTTGTGCAAAAAAAAAAAAATTCAGCAGAGGGCACGCAAACATTTAACAAACCATGTTGTCTGCATAGGTTTTCATTGAGTGATTTCTGCTTTCGGATTTAAAACTGCAATCTTTTCAAAACTTAAAATTTTTAATACGCAATTTTTCAAGTTTTCTCTATTCTTAAAAATGGTGATATGTTGTTTTCCGATGTGTCGGTCCAGAACAGGTGCGTATAATAACAAAGGGACAGGAATTAAAGATAAAAGGTCACAGGAGCTACGTATCATGTGTTCAAAGGGTGTGTACGACTCCAAATGGATGAGAACTCCCACATAGACAACTGACTGCAAATTTGATTACCTTCAGAACCTCATGCCTGTATCAGTTTGAAAAAAAGAATCAGAAAGACAACTAAAAATGCATTGTAACTTTCAGATTAAAACCAGAAGGATGAAAGCAAAATAGCACGAGAAATTAAATTTAGAAAAACGCGATGCTGAGTGCTTGGCATTCAAGGGCACAAAATTTCTCCACTCAGATGCTGAGCTCGTGGCACTGAACAAGGTTTATTGGGCGAAAGGAAGTCATGTTTTTCTTTTGCATCTTTCTGGCATAAAATTTCTTTTGTCACTAATGCATAGAGTATTATATTCACAATAATAATTCAAATCACTAACTCAAAGTAATATCTAATATATAGTCAATTGTGCAAGATTGACTGGAATCACACTAATTTTAACTTTGGAAAGTGTAAATCGTGATATTTCATCAATAACTATGTAACACCAAGTCATTTTTTAATTTATCTCTGTAAAGAAACAATTTTCTCTTAAAAACAATGCATTTTCCCACCCCCTTGGGTCTAAGTGGTCAACTCATAATTGTCAATAGTACAACGTGACCTTCACATTCCACCATCAAAATTTCAAAGTTCTAGCATAAATACATCGTTTGCAACATTCATTTGAAATTTTGTAATTTTCAACTCTTTCGATAGAGGCGCATTTATAGCTTCTGGGAGACTAAGAAAGTGAAAATCATAATATTTCATCAATACCTGTCCAATGCAAAAAAAAAAAGTTTTATCTCTATAAAGAAATTTTGCTGAGAGCAAAATAAATGCAATTTCACACCCACCCTGGGTCTAAGAGGTGAATTAATTGTTTCCTATGGAAACTTCAGGACGCTCACTTTCTACTACCATAGTTTTGAATATCTAATCATACATCCTTGTAAAAAAATAAATATAAACCTAGTATTTTTAGTTTGGTGATACTGTATACCGTAATAACAAGCATTATGATTTTTAAATCCAAATCTGTATTATTTTTCTTCCTAAAAACATTTTCCGATTAAAAGTGTGAACAGCATATAAGTTACAAACAGAAATGTATCATATTTTTGTTCCCAAGGTTCTTTATATTCATGAAATTAGAAGTTTTTCTCGCTCCTTTAACACGAAAACGACTGAAGACAACGGTTTGTTTTCGTCAAGTGTTTGCGCGCCATCTAGTGAGATTTTATATTTTAGGAAGGTCTCGTAAAGGTATCTTTTTCGAGCAATTGTGCAGGTCCGTAGTCTATCATTGTTGGCCAAAGTTTCATATAAAGCATAGACTGCATATTTTGCCCAACATTTCGATAAATTAATGCACAAGAACTCAGGAAGGGCCCATTGAAATTAATCATTAAAAACTCCCCCAATTAATAGAAATATTTTCCGGTAAATTTTGGAGTTTCATATTAAAGGCATTTACAAATTATATACCGAATATAAAAACAAAAACATATCCTCAAGCAGCTGCTTGCCACAGAAATCTAACAGAATCTTGTCAGTTTATCAGCTTAATTATTTTTTTTAAATTAATATTTGTAATTAATAACAGAAATAATATTTTGCAAGTAATGAAATTTCTTCAGAATGCGCCTCTTAAAATATAAAAGTTCAATAGCTGTTATTAAATTTAAGTATGATGCGTTTATGAAAAAGCAGAAATAGCAGAGCACAGAATTTATTCTATATTTTCTTAGAATTGAAAACGAAGTTGAAATTTCATGAATGAACCCTACCAGAAATATAGCATTTCAAACTGCTGCGGTGACCATATACTAACGGCAAAAAAATATTTTTTTTCACACTAAAAAAAAATTTTTTTTTTTTAGTTTTTGAAAAATAAAGATTTGATATGAATCTTTAACTTTTTCTTATAACTAATATAGTCCTCTTCGAAAGATTCATATTCAATATCAAATATTGACTGGCGAATCACGACTCACTATGGACACAAACGGAATAAATGCCATTTCAATTTCAAGATTTGGATGGCATTCTTAACGTATTCTGTTGACTTAATTCTTTGACATTTTCTAATTTATTTTTGTATGATTAAAGCTGTCCCCTGACAGGAGCCTATCAGTTTAAATGCCATAGCAGAAGGTCTATGAGGATGGCAGGTCCTCACCAGAAAAACAGTATAAGCATCCATCTAAACTAAAGGACCCAGGGCTCAAACCCAGGTCTCTTAGATCAGTAGCCAAGTGCGCTAAGCACTCGGCCACGGGAGATACATGAAAGAAAAAAAATAAAAACGCAACGTAGGTAGAGAAATAACGCAATGTTTGACGCAATGCTTCGTGGTTTTGCAGAACTGAATGATAAACCTATCGTCTGCTGCTGAGATTTGTGGTGGTCTCTGAATCCTGCATTTTGAAATTTTTTTCCATTTATAAAACGTCTTGGGAATGATGTGAAAAAATATTTGTGGGTTTCTTTAAAGTATTATATGGGGGAACTTTAATATCGCGGATTTTACGAGTGATTCCAATTTAAAAATGTTTGTAGTGACTTATATAGTAGCAGCAACCGTATCTTGGGAAGTACCTGTCATTATTTGAATTGCAAACTTTCCTAGCTGACAGGGCCAGACTTACGCATAAGCTAACTAAGCTACAGCTTAGAGCCTCACGATTATGAGGAGCCTCAGAAAATTAAGTTTGAAGTTCACTGTGTCACGAATGTTTTTTTTTTTATTTTTAAATTAATCTATTGGGAGAACACTGTTGATCTCAGCTGTACACAGTCATTATTGTAAAAAGATGGCACTATAATGTTTTAACCACATCTATCTCGTGTTTACTATTTGAACTTCCCTTCAGTCAGAATAAAAAATAAATAAACAAATAATTAATAACCCCTGAAGCAGCTGCTTGCCACAGAGGTCTGACAGGAGTCTCAGTTTATATGCCATAGTAGTAGGTTTTTGTCGATGGCGGGACCTCAGCAGAAACACGACACGATCATCTATGCCTTATCCAGGGCTCGAACCAAGGTCCCTTTGATAAGACCACTCAGCCACGCGATGGCTCAGTCAGAATAATAAACCTATATTTTGACCAGACCACGATCTAGGAAAAGTAAGGGGAGGAATGGTAAGTGACACAATTGAGAATGAAAAAAGTATAAAAAGAGACTTAATTTCTTTTGTATCTTTAGTTTTAAAATCTGTAAAAGATATTTTGAAAAATGTACACTAGTTTAATAATGTTTTGCATCCATTTCCCGTAGAAGCATTGTCAAAACAGTGGTCTCGTAGATCTCTCCCTCTCGTAGATCTGGCCTTGATTTCCACTTTAGAATATTTCGGGCCTCTTATACTTACCAAACATTAGGGCTTCAGAAGGTTGTTGATCACTATTGAGTCACATAAAACAGAAATTTAGGACAAAATAAAACCCTAAGAAAGCAAACTTCTAGTTCCTTATAAAGCTTTGTGAGATTATGAAGAATTGTAACTAACTGTGATTTCGTAACATTCTTCTTTAATTTGGTTAGTAGACTGTTGAGGCACTGTTTCAACATTTCTTTTTAAATCCCTGGTGGTTCAGCAGTCTGATTGTTTTTTTAAGTCCTGCATTATAGTCTTAAATTCTATAGTACAGGTTGGTATTCTTTAAAAATGTCAGCACTTCTAGATGAGTTATTCATCTAGTTTTTTGTCATTTTTATGCAGAAGAGTTTCAAGAGTGAATTCCTTGATCATCAGTTTTTACCTGTCTTCCTACTGCTTTGACATTTGTCGGTTTGTGGATTTGTCAAAATAGTTGTTCCATTATATCTTTAGAACGCGAGTGCAGAAAGTAATAAAAACTATGAGACAAATGAAAGCTTGTGATGCAGGGCTGAAGCTGAAAAAAAATTGACCCCCATGCTTTATCCCCCCCTAAAAAAGAGGAAACGTGAAAGCTATTTTTCCGCTCTCTGTTAAGAACTGGAGTCCTGAAAGTAACATGATATACATCAAATGAAAGCTGCTGATCCGGTAATAAAGAATTGTTGATACCTATAGTTTCTTTCCCCGCCCCTTAAAATGAGGGGAAATTTGAAAACGATTGTTGCGTTATATTTGCTGAATGCGATTGCGGAAAGTAACAAGCGATACGTCAAATGAATGACGCAGGGAATGTCGTAGGCTGCGAATAATTACCCCCCCCCCCCCCTCATGATTTCTTTCTCCCTAAAAAATGGGGAAAGTATGAAAAAAATAAAAAATGATTGTCTTCCTCTTGAATGCAAGTACAGAAAGTAACAAGCTATTTGTTCAATGAAAGTTTGTGACGCGGGGAGTGTTATAGGCTATAAAAAATTGCCCCTGAAAAATCTGAAAGTCGCTCTACTATAAGTTACGAAAGAGAGGGTTTACAGTTAGGAGTTAGGTTCAAATGAAAGCTGATATAATGGCCCCGTAAACTCTTTCGACTTTTACTCTCACTATCCCCCCCCCCCCCAGATAAAGAGGGGAGGGCGCATTTTCCCGTGATTAGACTTTAACGAGTCATATGTCAAATTAAAGCTTGTGACGTCTCTAATGTCATGGGCTTCCTCAAACATGACTCCGAAAGGGAGAAAAAATGTGGTCGATTATGAGTCGTATGTCAAATAAAAGTTTTGAAGATAGATGTTTTCAATGACAAAGAATTTTTTTTTAAACTTCTATCATCCTGTATGAGCCCTGAAAAGTAAAAACAAACCTAGAGCATATACCGTATTTGCCGGCATACAGGACGCCCTTTTTTCTCCTCAAAATACGCCTAAAATATGGGGTACGTCTTATGCGCCGGTAATCAAAATTATGAATTGAAATTTCAGTCTAAAACTTTTGGTTTATATCAATATACATATATAAGTATTCTTTTGCATTTTGTCCTTTTGTGAAAGAGTGGTTTCAAATAAATCGTTTCCATATTTTTTTTCTGTTCTGTAAAAATAATAAGTTGGGTGATATATTTTATGCTTTAGTATTGACAGAGGGAGCATTCCAGTAAAACAGAGTTCAGATCCACTGACATCTCAAGGTTACGATTTGTCCAATGTGCGCATGCGTGATCACATTTCACCGGCATATTTTCTCCAAAAGCACGAGCACGGCGGCATGGCGCGTCTTTACCGATTACAGCGCCTCAAGGGAACAAAAACGTAAACTTTTAGTACCGAAGAAGCTTTCTCATGTTTTTGCTGCGAAACATGGCTCAAAAACAACGCAGATTCTACTATGATATTGCATTTAAGCTACGAGTGATTGAGTATGCCAAAGAACACGGCAATAGGGCAGCAGAGAGGAATTTCGGATCACCACCAACAGAAAAGATAACAACTTGGAGAAGACAGGAAGAAGATCTAAAAAAAGCTATGCGTAGTAAACATAGTCTGCGACATGGAATTGCAAAATGGTCGGAACTAGAAGAAGAATTAAAAACTTGGATATTAGACCACCGAAGCTCGGGATTTTCAGTTTCCACAAAAATGACTATTCAACGAGCAAGAGTGATAGCTACTAACAGAGGCATCGCTGATTTTACAGGATCAACGTCATGGTGTTCTAGATTCCAGAAGAGAAATGACTTACGTATGCGGACTAAAACAAAAATAGCATCAAAGATGCCAACAGAATATGAAGACAAGTTTATCGAGTTTCATAAATTTGTCATTAATGCAAGAAAAAGAGGATATTTTGAACTTTCACAAATATGAAACATGGATGAGGTCCCACTGACGTTCGATGTACCCTCAACCAAAACAGTAGATTCCAAAGGTGCAAGAAGTGTTATTGTTAAAACTTGTGGATATGAGAAAACGCATTACACAGTCGTGTTGTCCTGTTGTGCAAATGGAACAAAATTGCCGCCTCTTTTCATTTTCCAAAGGAAAACCTTGCCCAAGGAAAAACTGCCTAAAGGTGTGTTTGTACACGTTCATCCTAAGGGCTGGGTGATGAAGGGGGGATGAAGTTGTGGATAGACAATGTGTGGTCTAGGCGTCCTAGAGGATTGTTAAAGAAACCTGCCTTGCTAGTATGGGATCAGTTTCGGAGTCATAGAACAGAAGCTGTAAAAAATAAAATCAACCAACTGAAAACTCAGTTAGCTCTAATTCCAGGTGGACTAACGAGCCAGCTTCAACCTTTAGAGGTCTGCATTAATAAACCATTTAAAGGATTCATGAAGGAGAAATGGAACAGTTGGATGTAGTCTACAGATTTTGAAGTGACACCATCAGGAAGAAGGAGGAGGCCTAGCATTTTGTGAATGGGTCAAAACTTCATGATACATGATAGGGTGAATGGGTCAAAACTTCATGATACATGATAGGGTGAATGGGTCAAAACTTCATGGAATGCTGTGAAACATGAGACAGTTGTAAAGTCATTTAAGAAATGTGGTATTAGTAACTCACTTGATGGCACAGATGATGATTTGTTATACAAAGACTCAGTTTCTGAAAAAGAGGCTTCAAGTGATTCTTCATTTAGCTCTGGAGATGAATTTCTGGGTTTTGAGGATGAACATTAAAAGGTACCAAACTACAATGTTCCCTAGTTACATTTTTTGTATACATAAATAACTGTAAAATAAGTACAGTAAATCTTTATGGAAATTCATGAAACAAGGTGGATTAAAGAAGTGTGTATTAAAGAAGAACGTTTTACGAAAGAAATATGGGGAACAGGGAAGGAACAAGTAAAAAATCTGAAATATACTTAATTAATAAAGGAACAAAAAATAATAAAATGCTGAATTATATTAATTTTAATTATTAAAGATTGATTAAAAGGGTTGACATTATTAGAAAAATAATCCTTTTTTTGTTATCAATGGATTTTAACAGCTAGGAGAAAAATGAGAAATTTCCATTAAGATTGAAACCGGAATCGTCTCCTCTGTTTTGAGTCCTGGTCCACGATTGCCCTTACTGATCTCCATTTTGCATTTGTTGCATGCATTATTCTTCACATACAATGATGTGAAACAGATTTGTGTGAATCACTTTTTCCCCCGTATTATTAGTATCTATTTTCATTCACCGTACTTCTTTATGGATCAGTAAAAGAAGAGGATTTGAACTTAGCCATTTGCATCAAAGGATGCATTATTAGTATTTCATTTTTATTCACAGCGCTTCTTAAGTAAAAAGTTCTTAACACTATTGTGCAGTAAGATTTTATTGGTAAAGGGGCCAAATTATTTTCAGGTAGTGGGATCTGGACCAGCGATTGCAATACTCATACGCTAACTAAGATTTAGCTTAGGACATGGTTCGAGAACATTTTTTAGGTCAAGAGACAAAATAACGAAAACAAGATTAAAGAGCAAATTTTGAAAGCCGCAAATTATTATCTTAAGTAAGGAGCCATAACTGGAAAAAGTAAACCGCCCCTTATTTTTGAACAAAAAAAAACCATGACGTTAAGAACGTGTTAGTAGGGTGACTTTTAAATTTGAGTGTTCTGGACCAAATTTTTCCAACTTGGAATTTTAATTGTGTCATTGCTTTTTAACTATCGTCAGCCAATCTGCTGTAGTGTTTGTGCTTAATGAAAATCATTCGCGAATTTTCAGAGTTGAATGTTGAACTGAAAAGTTTCAAGGGGCATTTTTTAGAGGATTAAATATTTCCCACGCAAAGATGAAAATGCTACTTCTTGATGACTTCTTGCATTATACAATTATCAGTGTAAGGAAATTCTAGTGTAATGTTTTTACAACTCGATTTCGTATTCATTTTTTAATGTTTCCTTCAGTTATAATAAATATATAATTCCACATCTCAATTTTTGGGCATCTAAACTTGTCATAACTTAAGGCCTAAAAAAAAAGGCAAAATCCCGATCCTTAACCTCTCTTGCAAATGTCAGGGTTCTGACGGCTAAGCTAAGACAGCTGTACAGTTATTCTCTATTGTAAATATTAATCCCTATCATGTATCAGCCGCTAGTAGCTGTCTTACAATTGCAAGTAAAGGATCTTTTATTAGAGTATTGGTATTTTTTCATATGATAAATCACACTATTAAGGGTATTTCAGAAGATCTGCAACAACAACAAAAATCTTGCAGTCACAAGACAGCTGGTTTTCTTATCCAACAACAGAAGATAAGTTGTCCCCATTGGTTGTTCCCGCTCCCCAAATTCTTGGTTATATCATTAACCATCAGGGTAATGTTACCGTCATGACTGTCTAGAAACGCTAGCCAAAAATAACAAAATGCGACAAATTTAAGTATTGAATATACAATATTTAAAATTAACTCCAAAAAGTATTGCTATTCATTTCGATCATTTTTGCAACATTTTTAGAATGATTGACGACAACAGAGTTAAACTGACAGGCTCTTTTCTTGTCAAACCTTTTTGGCATATAGCAGCATGAGAGGGTTCTTTTTTAATTTATTCGTAATTCCACCCCTTACTGACACCGTTTCTTTTACCCTACGGTGTTAGTAAGGGATGGAATTTCTGATCCATAAATTAAAAAAGAATCCTCTCAAGCTGCTATGTTAAAAAAGAGATTTGACAAGAGCTTGTCAGTTTAATTCGCCCTCATATTCGTTATTGGCAGTGGAAATTCCATGACATTCACATTCTACCACAAAAATCTCAAATTTCTAGCATAAATATATCGTTTGAAATTTACGAATTTTTCCACCCCTATAAATAAAATAATAAATGCCCCCTCAAGCAGCTGTTTGCCACAGAGGTCTGACAGGAGCCTGTCAGTTCATATGCCACAGTAGAGGATCTGTGAGGATGGCAGGACCTCAGCAGAAAAACGACACATATATCCATGCCTTATCCGGGGCTCGAACCCAGGTCCCTTAGATCAGTAGCCAAGCGCGCTAACCACTCGGCCATGGGACGGCTCTCACCCCTATAAGGTGTAATTATAACTTTAGAGAGATTTGGAAAGTGCAGATCGTAATATTTCTTCAGTCCCTATGCAATACGAAAAGAATTTTTAATTTATCTCTATAAACAAAAAAGTTCGATATCAACAGGCTGACGACAAAGCGAAACTATTATCTAGTTTTCTTTGAAAACGAGATAAAAAAAAAAGGAACCCTCTTAAGCTGTTGCGTGCCAAAAAGATCTGACAAGAGCCTATGTTTAATACGCCATAGTAAAGCTCTTTGAGGAAGCGAGACCCAGCAGAAGGAAAATACCTAGGGGTGGAAACCCAGGAACCTTTAATCAGTAGCGAAGCACACTAACCACTCTGCCACGAAGAAAAAAATATTTTGGTGTTTTAACAGTGATCTAAACATGAAACTTAAATGACTCTTTTGAAGCTCTGACCTTCAGTTGTTTCTGCGTTTACTGGTAGAATGGAACACATATATAAAGTTGTTACTTTCTTTTAGAATGTTCATCCTAAGCTAATTTATTTCTTTTATGGAAGTTGACCACTCCAACTGCCGTTTAACTAATTGTTTATCATTTAAGATTTATCTAAAATGACTGCAAAGAAAATTTGAAACATAAGAGTATGATTAATGACATCAAGATAGAAAATCATATCCGAAATAATTAGAGCATTGCTTTAAACTAGGGGTTCTCAACGTGGGGTAAGCAGTAAAAGTTTTTGGGGTACGCAGTGAGAGCTCAAAAGTCGCTAGATTTAGTAACGGAGTAATAATAACCATTGTTATATTATAACTAGAGTTCTATCTATTTATACGAGGGGTATGTCAGTTACATACACATTTCCAGGGGGTACGTGAGGCATAAAAGGTAAAGAGTAGTAAATGAGATTAACAGGGAAATTTATCTCCTAATGTGTAAGAATAATACAGATATCATAAATATGACTTGACAGTGACTAGAGGGCGCTCGTTTTCTCGAATCTTGAAACCATCAAAGAAACGGGTGGAAAGAAATAGTTTTCGAAGTAAGTGACTGCATCGAAGTTACATTTGCTTGGTTTGATATGAAATCATATTAACATGAATCAGTTTCCTGGTGTAAAAAGGAATTCAACTGTATGCAAGACTAAAGAAACGAAACTAAGTGATAGAGGTAAGTTTTGATAACCGTTACTCTGGCTTTAGAATTGTATGCAGAAACGTGTGCTGCCATCTAGTGACATGACCTTAAATTGATAAATTTATCGAGAGAATTACTGTATGCTTCATGTGAGTTTGGATTAGGGTTTTACCAGATGGAGGGTTTTAAAAGGAGGACAGAAAAGGTAGAACATGTTTTAAATTTGTGAAATATAATGTTTCATTTTAAATATCGAAAAAGTTAGAAAAAGGCATAATTTTAATTATATAATACACTTCAAAATATAACGTGCCGATTTTTATTTTTACTTGATTAGTAATCAAGGGTTATTTGGCTTTAAGTGGCATAGTGATTAATAACTATCTGCTGTTGCAGTAGGCAAACCCAGGAACCTTTAATCAGTAGCGAAGCACACTAAGCACTCTGCGATGGGGAAAATAATAACATTTTGGTGTTTAAACAGCGATCTAAACATGAGATATAAATGACTCTTTTGAAGCTCTGCACCTTCAGTTGTTTCTCCGTTTACTGGTAGATTGGAACACATACATAAAGTTTTCACTTGCTTTTAGAATGTTCATCCTAAGATAATTTATTTCTTTTATTGAAAGTTGACAACTCCAACTGCTGTTTAACTAATTATGTATCATTTATGAATTGTCTAAAATGACTGCAAAGAAAATTTGAAACATAAGAGTATGATTAATTATTTCAAGATCAAAAATTATATCCTAAATAATTAAAGCAATGCTTTAGCACACTTGGCTACTGATCTACGGGACCTGGGATCGAGCCCCGGATAAGGCATGAATGAATGTGTCATTTTTCTGCCGAGGTTCTGCCATCCTCTCAGACCAACTATGGCATATAAACTGGCAGGCTCCTGTCAGACCTCTGTGGCAAGTAGCTGCTTGTGGGGTACGTGGTAAAAGTTTTTTGGGTACACAGTGAGAGCTAAAAAGTCACTAAATCTAATATCAAAATAAAATAACCATTATTATATTATAACTATAGTTCTATCTATCTATACAAGGGGTACGCCAATTATATACACATTTCCAGGGGGTACATGAGGCATAAAAGGTTGCTTTACACCAAAAGAGTAGTATTTGAGATTATCATCATCATCATCATCCTCAAGCAGCCATGTGCTACGGAGGTCCAACCAGACCGCGCAGTTTAATTCTCCAAGCATATCTGTCCTGAGCTACATCTGCTGCATCCGGCCACTGTACACCAATTCTAACAAGGTCCTGTTTGACATTGTCTGCCCACCGCATCCTAGGTCTCCCCCTCCTTCTGAAGCCTCTAGGCACACTGTTCATAACCCTATTCGCCAATCTATAATTATCCATACGGGCAACATGGCCAAACCAGCGGAGTCTCTCTCTGCACAATATGCTGCTTAAAGGAGGTTGCAGACTCCTTTGCCTAACCTCATCATTAGTTACAAAGTTAAACCACCTAATACCCAAGATACTGCGTAAGCATCTAGAATCAAAAGCATCTAGTTTCCTGTTATCTTGCTTACACAGCGTCCAAGTTTCACTACCATAACTAACCCTAGAAAGAATCAAACTATTATACAGTCTAATTTTAGTTTTTAGGTGTATACACCTATTTCTCCACAATCTCCATAGATTCTTAAAAGTCCCGGCAGCAATACCTATTCGTCTGTTAATCTCATGCCACACATCACCAGTATCAGTTACGCAGCTCCCAAGGTAATTAAACTGTGACACCTGCTCAAGACTGCAACCATTCAGATTAACTGAATCACAACCTGCCTGACCAATTTTCATCACTTTAGTTTTCTCTCTGTTTATAACCAAACCTACTGTACTACCAGTCTCATCAACAGTTCGAATGAAAGAGTTCATCTCATCAACATCACTTGCCAAAAGGGCTAAATCATCAGCATAATCTAAATCAGAAATTTTCGTATCTCCAGCCCATTTAAGGCCAAAAGCTTTCCCTTGAAGTGAATTTCGCATAACATAATCAACAACCAAACTAAAGAGAAAAGGAGACAAAATGCACCCTTGTCGAACACCAGAAGTAATGCTAAACCAATTGCTACAAGACTTACCAACCCTCACACATGACTCAGTGTTATTATAGAGAGCTTTCATTATGTTAACTAACTTCTCTGGTATACCATATGATCTCACAATCAACCACAAATTATGACGATCAACAGAGTCGAAAGCCTTTTTGAAATCAACAAAGCTAGCAACCAAAGGTTTCTGAAACTCTAAACATTTCTCAAGAATCTGCCTAAGTGAAAATATCTGATCTACACATCCCCTACCACTTCTGAATCCACATTGCTCATCACGCAATTGCCTGTCAACCAGATTCTTAATTCTATTAAGCACAATCATGGAAAGAACTTTACCTGGAACGGAGAGTAGGCTGATACCCCTATAGTTATCACAAGAACTGCGGTCACCTTTTTTGAAAATATGGATAATAATAGCTCTGGTAAAATCTTTAGGAACCATGCCTTTATCATAAAAGTTATTCAAAATTTCAGTCATCCAAATGGTAACTGAAACATTCCCAGCTCTAAGCATTTCCGTAGTAATTTCATCCACCCCTGGGGATTTATGAAGTTTAAGTTTAGAAATAGCCAAACTAACTTCAGATTGTGTTATAAGGCCAACATTAAAGCCAACAATGCATCTATCATCATTGCAAACAATGGGAGCAGAACTAACCACATTGTTTAGAACATCACTGAAATGCTCAGCCCACCTAGCCATGACAGAATCCTCACCTTCTATAACCTTGCCTTGTTTATCGTTCAATCCCTGTATACCTGTTCGTTTTCTACCACACAAAACATTAACTATCTGGAACAGCTCTCTGCTGTTGTGCTGTCTAACTGCTTCCTCAGCTTTGTCAGCAAGGCCATCAAGCCAAAGATTCTTATCAGTAGCTAACTGATCCTTTACACGTTTATTAAGTTCTTTGTAATGCTTTCTATTAGGACTAGTAGGGTACTGATTAAGGACATTCCTGCAGTTCCTTCTTTCTGAAATAAGCTCAAGTGCCTTATCAGTTAAATAATTCTGCCTCCTCTGCTCCTTTTTCCCTAAAAGAGTACTGTTAGTTTCCAAAAAAGCCTGTTTAAAATGGCCCCATTCTTCCTCAACTTCAGTATTAAGCAAACCATGACTGTCATAATGACTAAGTAACCTATCATGGTAAGCTTTAGCTATAACTGGGTCTTTCAGAGCTTCAGTATTAAAGGTAAATTTTTTAACCCTAGCACAACATTTTTTAAGTTTAAGTTGCAAGACACTTTTAACAAGGTAATGGTCAGATCCAATTTCAGCTCCCCTATATGCCCTGGTATTTCTAACAGAACTAGCCCATTTGCTGTTAATTAATATATAATCAATCATATTCTTATGCAGCCCATCAGGTGAAACCCATGTGTGTTTATGTATGTCGCGGTGTTTGTAATATGTGTTAGTTATTCTGAAACCATTTAGTTTACTTACCTGTAGGAGACGTTGCCCATTGCCATTGCAGCTACCAATACCAAAAGGGCCTATTACTCCTCCCCAAAGGTCAGAGTCGGTACCAACTTTGGCATTGAAGTCACCAAGAACAAGGGTAATATCTCCTTTCTTGACAGAATTCAAAATATCCTGAAGTTGTCTGTAAAACCTATCCTTCTCATCCTCATCAGAATCCTCAGTGGGGGCATAACAGCAGATAACATTCAAGTCTTTAATGCTTGTCTGAAATTTTGCTGTAAGAAACCTTTCATTAATGCACTCATATCCTAGAAGAGCATCACTAGCATGTCTGCTGAGCAGCAGACCCACGCCTTGGTGATGCTTTCCATCCTCCCTCCCTGTAAAGAGAAATTTAAAGTTATTTTTAAGTATCTCACCTTTACCTGTCCATCTGGTCTCTTGCAAGCCTAGAATATCTAGGTTATAGCGCTGGAATTCCTGCATGAGGACATCAAGAGAATAATCTCTATGTAATGTCCTCACGTTCCACGTTCCTGCAGAGAGAAAATGATTAGTAGGATTTTTAAAGAAATTAGGTTTATTGAGATTGGTAGGGCCAACAATATCAAACAGCCCCCTGATCGCAGGCATGGGGCAAAGACCCGTTCCTCCTCCGCTAAAGGCTGAAGTCACCGATGCTGGTAGGAACTTCAGGCACCACCTTTTCAAGTGGACTTTTTCAAGAACCACATGGCCTGCCTGAGACACATTACTCCAGTTTAGGCTTGACGATGCCCAACTAGCTAAGTAAGGTTCAGGTACCTGCGATGGCCTCTGATTAGGATTATCCACCAGCTGATATAAGATATCCCATGCCTCTGTTCACTTAGAGCTGGCAACCCAGAAGCAAACAGAAAACACAGCGGCAGACTCTCCCTCTACAGATTCCCACCAGTGCAGCAAGTCCAGGATCCATAATCAAGCTCAAATCCATAAACAAGTCCAGTCTAGTAGGTATAAATGGTCAGCACCAGGACCCTGTGAAGTTGACCACTCCTCAGCAGGGTTGAAAAAAAAGAAAAAAGTGGCCATAGATGACCAGATCAGTAGGCCATACTGAACTGGCAGCCCTCCCCTTCCGTTCCCTTCCAAAAGAGAATATCTTTTTTGAAAGGTACTAACGGCCTGCACCACGAGAAGGCAGGGTCGGACATTAGGTGCTAGATCTGGCCGGTTCTGTGCATCATCACTGGAGATTGGTACGGAAATTTCTTTCCTGTTGTGTAAGAATAATACACACATCATAAATATGACTTGGTGGGGCATGGAAGAAGGAACGGTGCAGTGACTTCCTCCTCAATGGCAGTGACTAGAGGACACTGGGGTTCTCGATGCTTAAAACCATCAAAGAAACGGGTGGACATCAAAGAAAGGAGTACTTTTCGAAATAAATGACTGCATCGAAGTTACATTTGCTTGGTTTGATATGAAATCATATTACCATGAATGAATTTCCTGGTGTAATAAGGAATAACTATGTAAAACTGTAAAGATACAAACTAGGTGATAGAAGTATAAGGTGAGTTTTGATTAACCGATACTCAGGCTTTCGAAATTGTATGCAAAAACTTGTGCTGCCATCTAGTGACAGTGTAATGACCTTATATTGATCAATTAATCAAGAAAATTGCTGTATGCTTCATGTGAGTTTGGATTAGGGTTTTACAGGAGGGGAGGGTTTTAAAAGGAGGGCAGAAAAGGTAAAAATGTAGGACATGCTTTCAATTTGTGAAATATGTTTTACTTTAAATATTGAAACAGTAATTATTAAATGGCATAATTTCAATTATTCAGTACACATCAAAATATAACCGTTACTCTGGCTTTAGAAATTGTATGCAGAAACCTGTGCTGCCATCTAGTGACATGACCTTAAATTGATAAATTTATCGAGAGAATTACTGTGAGTTTGGATTAGGGTTTTACCAGATGGGAGGGTTTTAAAAGGAGGACAGAAAAGGTAGAAATGGAGGAGAAAGGAGAACATGTTTTCAATTTGTGAAATATAATGTTTCATTTTAAATATCGAAAAAGTTTAGTTAGAAAAAGGCATAATTTTAATTATATAATACACTTCAAAATATAACGTGCCGATCTTTATTTATACTTGATAAGTAATCGAGGGTTATTTGGATTTAAGTGGCATAGTGATTACTAACTATCTGCTTTTGCAGCAGGCAGACTTGGTGTGTTTCTATTAACTATAATCGAGGTAGTGGTCAAGCAGTAATTTTGGTCTTGCTAGGATATGCTCTTGTATGAGAAAGCTTGTACAAACTAGGAGTTGTTCCTGAATTCTTTCGCTGTCCTTTTATATTTGGGGGGAGGGGAGAATTTAAACTGCTGTCAACATTCAAAACTTCAAGTATTGGTGAACAGAAGAAAAATTTTATGCAGTTTTCTAAAGCAGGTACTTTTTTTAATCTGGCATTTAAATTGCACCTATTGAGATCTCAAAAATAGTAACTTTTACATTAGCAGAATTAATTTAGCATTTATGATTTGCGTCATCATTATCATCTTTAAGCAGCCATGGGCTACAGAGGTCCAACCAGACTGTGCAATTTATTCTCCAAGCATGTCTGACCAAAGCAACATCTGCTGCATCTGGCCACTGCACACCAATTCTAACAAGATCCTGTTTGACATTGCCCACCACATCCTAGGTCTCCCCCTCTTTCTGAGGACTTTAGGCACACTGTTCATAATCCTATTTGCCAATCTATAATTATCCATACAGGCAACATGTCCAAACCAACAGACTCAATCTCTGCACAATATGCTGCTTAAAGAAGGTTGTAGACTCCTTTGTCAACCTCAACATTACTTACAAAGTTGAATACCTATGGCCCTAGATACTGTGTAAGCATCTAGAATCAAAAGGATCAAGTTTTCTGTTATCTTTTGTACTGATCGTCCAAGTTTCAGTACAATAACTAACCCAAGAAAGAACCAAACTATTATGCAGTCTAATTTTTAGTCTTTAGGTGTATACGCCTATTTCTACACACTCTCCATAGATCCTTAAAATCCCAGCAGCAATCCCTATTCGTCTGTTAATCTCATGCCACACATCACCAGTATGTGTTATATAGCTCCCAAGATAATTAAACTGAGACACCTGCTCAAGACTGCAACCATTCAGATAAACTGAATCACAGGCTGCCTGACCAATTTTCATCACTTTAGTCTCTGTTTATAACCAAACCTACTCAACTACCAGTTTCATCAACAGCTCGAATGAAAGAGTTCATTTCATCAACATCATTTGCCAAAAGGGCTATATTATCAGCATAATCCAAGTAAGAAATTTTGGTATCTTCAGCCCATTTAAAGCCAAAATCTTTCCCTTGCAGTGAATTTCGCATAACATAATTAATAACCAAAGAGAAAAGGAGACAAAATGCACCCTTGTCGAACATCAGAAGTAATGCTAAACCAATTGCTACAAGTCTTAACAACTCTCACACACAACTCAGTGTTATTATAGAGAGCTTTCATTATATTAACTAACTTGTCAGTTATACCAGATGATCTCACAATCAACCACATATTATGACGATCAACAGAGTCCAAAGCCTTTTTGAAATCAACGAAACTAGCAACCAAAGGTTTCTGAAACTCTAAACGTTTCTCAAGAATCTGCCTAAGGGAAAATATCTGATCCACACATTCCCTACCACTTCTGAATCCACATTGTTCATCACGCAATTGACTGTCAACCGGATTCTTAATTCTATTGAGCACACCCCTCGATGCAAGAGTCTGTCCGTGGTGAGGGGACCACCCTGTGAAGGTTCTGCTGGCTCGGTTACCTTCACAGGGTCCTAAACGCTCGCCCGCATGTTTGCCATGCGCGGAGACCTGTGTCCCTGGAAAGGAGGATCCTGGCAGTTGCTCAGGGGTCCCCTTTGGCCGTTTTGCCATTGGGGAGCCTGTCTGTCGCGGGGCTGGGCAGCGACTTCCGGGGCCACTGCTATACACTGCTTTGGCCTCTGCTTCAGGTAAATGGGAGGTCCTGGGGTGGCCCCCTCAGGATCAATCGGCTGGTGGGCTGATCCTGCTAGGGTCAACTATGCAGATCGGTGAGTAACCTTGTCCACGTCCGGACAACGGTTTGCAAGTTTCCCCACACATTCACTAATTTTGTAGTTTTCCTTCTTTTGTGAGTTCAGCTTTTACCTCACACTTTATTGATTTGTTGCTTATTTTCTTTTGTGGGAACTCAAACGAGTTTCTCACCATTTCTCTTTTTCTTTTCCTTTTTGTTTTGTTGTGCGGGCTTGGCTCACTGGCTGTGTGGGTATGGTACCCGGGCAGGCCTGGCGCCCAACTGGGCGTCCCCTTGTTGGACTCCATGGTGGGTGGGGACAACGGGCACTGAATTCTCTTAAACAAACATGAGTTCTCCAACTCAAAATTCTACGATCAATGCCGCTAAGAGGGCTCGCCATGAACCCCCAACATCTTTGTCTTTGCCTTCGTCTTCGTGTGTGTCTCCGTCTCCAAAGTTCCTGATCATCCACTCTACGGGTGATCAGGTTCTTGGGGACATGTCCCCCTTTTTTTATAAACAAGGGTTTGAAAGGTCTTGCGGGACAGCCAAAATCTGTCAAGTGCCTAAGATCTGGTGACTTGCAGGTGGAGACTGCATGCTCCAAGCATTCGGAGCTTTTATTAAAAGTTACAGCGATTGGTGGAGTGGCATTCGAAGTCACTACACACAAGATGTTCAATTCCTCCCGGGGCGTGATCTCAGAGTGGGGCCTCCTTGAGGTTTCTGAGGAGGAAATCCTCCCGGAGCTTTCAGCCCAGGGAGTGATAGCAGTCCACCGGGTTTCGTCACGCCATAATGGAAAGTTAGAGCCCAGCCGGGTACTCATCCTAACTTTCAACACACCACACCTGCCTACTTCCATCAAGGCAGGATACTTACACTGTGAGGTGCGGCCATTTATACCCAACCCTCTGCGTTGTTTTCAATGCCAGAGGTTTTGCCATGCCCACACCGAATGCCGGGGCAAGCCCACCTGTGCTCGTTGTGGCAGTCAAGATAATCTTGAACCTGACTGCACAGCAGAAAAGGCATGCTGTGTAAACTGCCATGGTGAACATCCGGCGTACACCCGCGACTGTCCGAAGTGGCTGGAAGAGAAAGAGGTACAGCACCTGAAGACCCTCCACAACATCAGCTATCCAGAGGTGACAAAGCTTGCTGCACCGCCTGCCCCACCTGGCAAGGTCTCCTATGCCGGTGCAGTTGTCGGAAAGCCCGTCGTTAAGATGGCTTCTGTGGCAGTGCAGACCGACATCAGCGTTCCACCAGTTGAACTTGCCTGCTGCTAGGTAGCTCTTGACGCAGGCGAAGCCAACGTCAGTGTCAATCTCGACATCGACGCTGGTTTCTATTCCTGTGTCTGTGCCTTCCACCTCCGGAAGGCCCCCTCCACCCCGCCCACAGACAGCAAGACCTATCAAACCAAAGGGGCCCCCACCGGGTCCTAAAAAGAAAATTTTACCTCCTCGTTCGGCAGTCTCTGATCCATGTTGCTCGGACGACTCTGAGGACATGGACACCGACCGCCCTATTTTTCCCAAAATGTCGCTGGTGACGGTTAAAATAAATCGCAAGTCGTCCGCCAATTCTTCCAAGACCTGAGATGGCCACACTTCTTCAATGGAACTGTCGTGGATTCCAGAGGAATATTGACGAAATCAAGGTCCTCCTGAGGGCACACGAACCTCTCTGCATGTGCCTTCAGGAGACATTCTTGCAGACAGCCAACAATCCCACTATCCGGCACTTTTCTCTTGTTCGCCGGGACCAGGATGGAGATGGTCCAGCTCACGGAGGTGTTGCCATCCTCGTGAGCAACCATTCCCCATTCCAGGTCATTCCCCTCACCACGAACTTAGAGGCGGTTGCCATCCGCTTCTTTGTGGGATTTTCGTTGACTGCCTGTTCTGTCTATCTCCCACCCGGAAGCATCGTTTTCCGGGATGACCTTGATGACCTCGTCTCGCAGCTGCCGTCCCCCTTCCTCATCATGGGGGACTTCAATGGACACAGTCTGCTCTGGGGTAGTGCTGACACCAACGGGAGGGGCCGGGTCCTGGAGCAGTGTCTCCTGGATCCATCGCTCTCCCTGTTGAACACCGGTATCAGTACATACTTTCACACCCCATCCCGCACATTCACTGCCATTGACCTCACCATCTGCTCCTCCTCGATCCTTCCACTCTTTACATGGGAGGTCAAGGACAATCCATATGGAAGCGATCACCTCTCCGTGGTGTGCACCATCTCTCGTGGGGGGCCTTGCAGCCCTTCACGTGTCTCCTGGTGGAGGCTTGATCGGGCTGACTGGAGTGGCTTCGAGCTCTTGTCTGAGCTCGATGAGCACTCTGTCAGCCAGGAGCCCATCAATGTTGCAGTGGCGGAGTTGACGGACTGCATCGTCCATGCAGCTGCCTCTACTATTCCTCAGACCTCGACTCAGTTTCCACGGTTCCCAAAACCGTGGTAGAATCCCGACTGAACCGCAGCTCGTAAGGCTCAGAACAAGGCTTGGGGGGTGTTTCGGAGATATCCGACGTCTCCCAACCTAGAAGCATTCAAGCGTGCCAGGGCGAAAGCCCGTTTCGTCCGGCGCCAGAGCCAGAAGGAATCTTGGATGAAATATACGTCTTCTGTCACCCGCACGACCAGTTCTAAGGTCGTGTGGGATAAGGTCCGGAAGATGGGTGGAAAGTACACGTCCCACTCATTATCGATCCTGGAGCACAATGGACAGGCAATTCCTGATCCTCAAGCAATTGCCGACACTCTGGGGGAGTCATTCTCCACCATCTCTTCTCTGTCCACTTACTCCCCCGAGTTTCTGGCTCAGAAGAGCAGGGCCGAACGCTCTCCGCTGTCCTTCCATTCGAATGGCCTGGAGTCTTACAACAGGCCATTCACAGCGGAGGAGCTTCGCCTTGCTCTGCACACGTCACTGGCCTGACAGCATCTGCTGTCAGGCCAGACAATGTCCATTATGCCATGCTCCAACATCTCTCACCATTGAGTAAGGATCGACTGCTCCGACTATTCAACCGTATTTTCATCAAGGAGCAGTTTCCGGACTCCTGGCGGGAGGCCATTGTCTTGGCCTTCCCTAAGCCAGGCAAAGATCCCAAGATTCCTTCCAATTTATCATCCAATTGCGTTGACGAGTTGCGTCTGCAAGGAGAAAGGGTGGTAAATACCAGGCTGGCCTGGTATTTGGAACATCACGGCCTTCTTTCCAACACCCAATGTGACTTTCGCAGGCACTAGTCTACTTTAGACCACCTGATCCGCCTCGAATCGGCGATCAGGAATGCATTTTTACGTCGAGAGCACCTGGTGTCAATTTTCTTCGACATCGAAAAAGCGGACGATACGGCATGGAGATTCGGCATTCTTCGTGACCTTCACGGCTTCGGCTTGCGAGGTCACATGCCGATCTTCATCACAAACTTTTTATCTTCTTGCATTTTTCGAGTTTGTGTCGGCAACACTCTATCGCGGCCTTTCCCCCAAGAACAGGGGGTGCCTCAAGGCTGCGTCCTGAGTGTTACGCTTTTCACTGTCAAGATAAATTCCATTACATGGCAACATCCTCCGACTGTAGGCAATGCCCTCTATGTTGATGACTTTAGCATCTTTTGCTCATCGTCCAGCATGAGGGTCATTGAACGACAACTGCCCTGAACAATCTCTCGGTTTGGGCGATGGTCAATGGGTTCCGGTCCTCCCCACAAAAGACTGCTTGCGGGCACTTTTGCCGCAAGCATAATCTTCATCTGGACCCTGAGCTGCGGCTCAGGGGTAACATCATTCCAGTTGTGGCGGAGACCAAGTTTCTCGGTCTCATATTCAATCTGAAATTGACCTTTTTACCACACATACGTCATCTCAGGTCCAGGTGCACGCGGGCATTGAACATTATCAAGGTCCTCTCCTCCCTCTCTTGGGGGGGCGGACCGATATTCTTTGCTCCGCCTCTACCGTGCACTTGTCCGGTCGAAACTGGACTACGGATCCCAGGTGTACGACTCCGCCCAGGATTCGGTGGTGAAGGTGCTGGACCCACTCCATCATCAGGCTCTCCATGTGTGCACAGGGGCCTCCTGCACTTCACCGGTCCAGAGTCTCTACGTTGAGATCGACGAACCTCCATTATCTATTCGCCGTCAGCAGTTGTCCCTGCAGTATGCAGCAAAATTGCGATCCCTGCCAGGCCATCCCACTTGGGACTGCGTTTTCCATCCCAGGTGGGAAACATTATACCAGAATCGGCCAACTGCCATTCGTCCTTTCGGTTTGCGTGTCTGAGGTTACCTGCGAGACATCAACACCAGTCTCGATAGCATTGTACAGTCGACAGCTGAGCCACTTCCACCTTGGCTCGCTGTTTCCCCTTCCTGCGATTTTTCACTGTGCAGGATGGGGAAGGCCTTTACACCCGACTGTGTGTACCGGCAACTCTTTGCCAGCCATTGTGCTGCGCACCCGGACTTCTTGCCTGTCTTCACAGATGGCTCGAAGTCCGGCACTTCAGTGGGATTGGCCATGGTCTGCTGTGATGTAATCATTGCAGACCAGATCCCACAGCAGTGTTCCATCTTCACTGCTGAGTTGCATGCTATCAGCATTGCCTTGGACCATATAGCAGCTAAGTGTCATCGTCGGTGTGTGCTTTACACCGACTCCTTTGCTCGCTACAGGCTTTGATCTCGGTGAGGCATCGGCCTCATCCTGTTCTCTCCAAGATCCGCCAGCAGCTCCATCATCTGGCAGCCACCACCACGATTCTTTTCTGTTGGGTGCCCGGTCATGTCGGAATCACGGGCAATGATTTGGCAGATTCTGCTGCCAGGTCAGCCATGCCCCTATCCGACTCTCCACTGCCGGTTCCATACTTGGACTTCCACCGGTGTTTTTCCATCGAACTCCGGGCACAGTGGCAGAGATCTTGGTCGGAACAGCTTACCAACAAGCTCTTTGAGATCAAACCGTGGCAGTCTTGTTACCACAGGAATCGCAAGGAGGAAGTTGTACTTGCTCGGCTCCGCTTAGGTCATTCGTTTATTACTCATTCGTTTTGTGACACCTTTTTAACGATCAAACATATTTTAATTGAATGTCGTTTTAACCTTGAAAGACATATGTTTTTTAATTCTCATGATTTTACGTCCGAGCCCCTTACACTCGAACATCTTTTATCTGATGAATCGTTTTTAACTCCTGTTTTTGACTTTTTACGTTTTACTGGTTATTTTACACGTATCTGATTTTTACTATGTTTCCTAGTTTTTACCCTCGTTTGTGATTTATATAGGTCCTATACACCCATTTTTATTGTTAACTTCTACACTTGTTTCTTTTTATTCTTTTTCCTTATCGTTTTTGTGCCGTTTGTGTTCGTTTTAACTTTGGTTGTGGGTTATGAGACTTTTATCCCTTTTTATCGTTTGTTTGGCGCAATATAGCCTTAGTTGCTGTTGCACCAATAAACCCCAAACAACCAAACCTATTGAGCACAATCATGGAAAGAACTTTCCCTTGAACAGAGAGTAGGCTGATACCCCTATAGTTATCACAAGAACTGTGATCACCTTTTTCGAAAATAGGGATAACAATAGCTATGGTAAAATCCTTAGGAACCATGCCTTTGTCACAAAAGAAATTCAGAATTTCAGTCATCGAAGTGGTAACTGAAACATTCCCAGCTCTAAGCATTTCTGTAGTAATTTCATTTACCCCTGGGGATTTATGAAGTTTAAGTTTAGAAATAGCCAAAATAACTTCAGATTGTGTTATAGGGCCCATCGCAAACAATGGGAGTAGAACCAACCACATTGTTTAGAACATCACTGAAATGCTCAGCCCACCTAGCTATGACAGAATCCTCACCTTCTATAACCTTTCCTTGTTTATTCTTCAATCCCTGTATACCTGTTCGTTTTCTACCACACAAAACATTAACTATCTGCTGTTGTGCTGTCTAACTGCTTCCTCGGCTTTGTCAGCCAAGCCATCAAGCCCAACATTCTTATCAGCAGCTAACTGATCCATTACACGTTTATTAAGCTCTCTGTAATCCTTTCTATTAGGACTAGTAGGGTACTGATTAAGGACATTCCTGCAGTTCCTTCTTTCTGAAATAAGCTCAAGTGCCTTATCACTTAAATAATTCTGTCTCCTCTGCTCCTTTTTCCCTAAAAGAGTACTGTTAGTTTCCAAAAAAGGCTGTTTAAAATGATCACATTCTTCCTCAACATCAGTAGTAAGCAAACCATAGCTGTCATAATGACTAAGTAACCTATCGTGGTAAGCTTTAGCTATAACTGGGTCTTTCAGAGCATCAGTATTAAAGGTAAATTTTTTAACCCTAGCACAACACTTTTTAAGTTTAAGTTGCAAGACACTTTTAACAAGGTAACGGTCAGATCCAATTTCAGCTCCCCTATATGCCCTGGTATTCCTAACAGAACTAGCCCATTTGCTGTTAATTAACATATAATCATATTCTTATGCAGCCCATCAGGTGAAACCCATGTGTACTTATGTATGTTGCAGTGTAACATACATAATGTTACACTGCAACATACATAATGTTACACTGCAACATACATAAATAGGGATATGTATGTTGCAGTGTAACATTATGTATGTATGTTACACTGCAACATAATAAGTGTTAGTTATTCTGAAACCATTGAGTTTACTTACCTGTAATGCCATCCCGTGGCCGAGTGGTTAGCGCGCTTGGCTACTGATCTACGGGACCTGGGTTCGAGCCCCGGGTAAGGCATGGCTGTTTGTGTCGTTTTTCTGCTGAGGTCCTGCCATCCTCTCAGACCTACTGTGGCATATAAACTGACAGGCTCCTGTCAGACCTCTGTGGCAGGCAGCTTGAGGGGGTATTTATTATTATTATTATATTATTAGGAGACGTTACCCATTGCCATTGCAGCTACCATTACCAAAATGGCCTATCACTCCTCCCCAAGTCAGTACCAACTTTGGCATTTAAGTCACCAAGAACAAGGGTCTCCTTTCTTGACAGAATTCAAAATATCCTTAAGTTGTTTGTAAAACCTATCCTTCTCATCCTCATCAGCATCCTCAGTGGGGGCATAACAGCGGATAACATTCAAGTCTTTAACGCTTGTCTGAAATTTTGCTGTGAGAAACCTTAATGCAGTCATATCCTAGAAGAGCATCACTAGTGTGGTGATGTTTATTGTCTTCCCTCCCTGAAAAGAGAAATTTAAGATTATTTTTAAGAATTTGACCTTTATCTGTCCATCTGGGCTCTTGCAGGCTGAGAATATCTAAATTATAATGATGAAATTCTTGTGTGAGTACATCAAGAGAAAAAGCTCTGTGCAGAGTACTTACATTCCAACTACCAATGGAGAGAAAATGGTTAGTGGGATGTTAAAAGAAACTATATTTATTGAGAGAGGGAATGCTGACAATATCAACAGGCTTCTAATCGCAGACATGGGGCAAAGACCCATTCCTCTACCACTAAAGGCTGAAGCCATCTACACTGGAAGACTTCCTCCAATGTAGAAATTTGACGATTCCAATAGAAACAAAGAGTTCATGTGTCTGCGATTTCTTTTTTATTATTTTCGATTTTAAGTAAAGAATTTTCAGAATCTCAGATTTTTCCCGATCTTTATCGCATCTTACGATTTTCCCACTTACTCCTAGGGAGTGCGGCAAAACGCAATCATTTTTGTTTTAACGGATAATTGAAAAATTGACTTTGTGTTTAAAATTACAAGTACTAATAAAGAGTTGCTAATTGAGATTTTTGAAAACATCCACGAGTTCCGATTTGCTCTGTTGAAGGATGTTAAATGCAGAAAATTAGAAAAATTCTTTCTCTTTCCGAAAGAGCATCCCATATTCATCAGAGGTCAGAATTGTTCTATTTTGTTAATTGGTTTTTCATGAATTTCTGATGGAGTGGAATATAATATATTGGCGTTGTCTCTGAAGGTTCTTAGTGAAGATTCTTTAGGAACGAAATTTGTATTTTCTAGTGGCTGTTTAAGAATATAGTATTTTTCTAGTGGGGCTTTAAGAAAATTATTAATTTTTTCTACTGGCTTTAAAAATTATAAATTCTTTTCTTATAGCTGTTTAAGATTATAGTTATCTCTAGTGGTTGTTTAAATATGTTTTTTTTTCTGCTTTCTGTTTGAAAATATTGTTTTTTCTAATGGCTTTTGAAAGATATAATTTTTTTCCTCTGTTGTCTCCTCATTGAGGATAGAGAATTCTAATGGCTTTTTAAGAATTTTTTTTTTCTGATTTCCTCTAAGGATGCGATTTTTTTTTCTAGTGGTTCTTTTGGAATATAGTTTTTTTGTCCCTCTTTAAGAATATATTTAATTAGTGTTAACGATAAAGTTGTTTTTCTAGGTGCCTATTTAGGAATTTAATATTCTTGTTTCAGGCTTTGGAAGGATATAGTTCTTTTATAGTGACTAAGGATATGGTTCTTTTGGTAGCTCTTGGCTGTTTCTTTGTAGAGCTCTCACTGTAGATAGTGCGATGGCAAAAATAATCTGGGCTTTATTAAGTTGAGACTCGAATCAACAAACAGCAAATTTAAGACCTGGCTCGGTAAGCACTAAGCTCTCCCCCCATCCCATCCCATTTCTCAAGGAACTAATTGATGATGAGTTGCTTCTACTAATAAAGTGGAATGTTAAACACTTCATCCTATCTGTTTTAATTTTCTTCAATGTGTATGTTTAACTTATTCTTTGTTATAAATTCCTATATCTAATTGCATAATTTCATTTCTAGGTGTAAATAAGTACTTGAAACTAAGGAGTCGTCAGTAAAGATATGAAGTAATTAACACTGGGAAAAAAGCAGAAAGTTAGAGAAATTGAAAAATTTAATTAAAATGTTCTGTTGCCATTAATTTAGTTTTCAAATTTCTACATGCCCAACAGAATAAAAGGAAAATATCTACAAGTGTATATTTTATATACATAAAAAATATGAACGATATTTTTTAAATTGAAATGGGAGACATTTCAACAAATTGACAGAAAACGTCTTATGAACACAAAAGAGAAATTTCATATTTGTAAATAAGTTGATAAGAACTTTAAATAAATAAATAAGTTAAAGTGCTTTATCAAAAGAAAGCTTTCATATTCATTGTAAAAGAGTTACAAGAGTTTTGAGGAAATACAAAAAAAAACTGGAACAATTACTGTGACCAGAAGAAAAACAGAAGTTTTTCCAAAGCCATATAGAGAGCACATCTAACACAACAGGGAGAAATTTTGATGTGAATTTATGTAATGGAGAGTTTTCGTTAAACAGCACCTATATCCTGATACACAGAAAAGAGAAGTTATATATATATATCTCTGAAATGTGCGTTAATAAATTAATAGATATTTAGCGGAATTTTTTTTTGCTGACATACGGGATTCGAACCCGCATCTCACTAAGAAACATGCCAGAGGATTCTTCCAGTTGAACTAATGCCATCTCGTCTTTTTTCGCCAATTTTAAGACTAAACTCTATCACGGAGATTTTCGAGCCAACCATCGGCGCCATCTATGATCTCCGGTGGTAATTATTACCTTAATATTGCACAAAGTGAGATGGAAATAAATAAGTCTCATCACGCTAATTACTGTTATTAATGATTTAAACATAGATGATAATCACAGCATTACCTGATGCTCTTTTGGCATTGATAAATCAGATATTAAGTGGAAATTTTTTTTGCTGACATACGGGATTCGAACCCGAAAAAAGAAGAGCTGGCATTAGTTCAACTGGAAGAATACTCTGGCATGTTTCTGGAGAGATGCAAGTTTGAATCTCGCATGTCGGCAAAAATAATTTTCCGTTAAATATTTATTGATTTATCAACGCCAAAAGAGTATCGGGTAATGCTGTGATTATCATCTATCTGAAATATGCAATGAAGGTTTGAGAACCAAGCCTCTGTTTGAATATCATTAATTTGGAAACAAAATAAAGGAGACAAATCTGTAACAAAATCTTCAGAGTGTTAAATAACATTAATTAATAAATCTTAAAAAAAAAAATTCATAGCCGACATGGTGGGAATCGAACCCGCATCTCTCCAGATTCATGCCTCTGTCATGAATCTGGAGAGTTTTGGGTTCGATTCCCGCTGTTGGTTTGATTCTGTGGCCACCGAGGAACCCGAAATTTCACACATCTTGATTTTTTCTTGTGGAGTTTCTTAAAAAAATGTGTGCATGGACAAAATTCCAGACCTGAATCATTTCAAATCCAGAATAAGAGAAGCAAGTGACAAGATACATACTCAGTGTGTGTGTGTGTGGCAAGAAGGGGAATACTGATTGGACATGTGCAAGGTCACAAACAATGCACATGTGGAAATTCACTAATTACGTTCAAAACTCTTTGAGGTACACTTTAAATTAAAACGTTATTTACTTGAATACGTATATTATTTTGATATCTTTACTTACATAAATGAGAGGCCACCTATATATATATAACACATAGAAATTCATTTACAATAAAGCATAATCTCGAACATCATTTTAGTTACCCAGAAGACAAAAGCCATATGTCTGTGGTATATGTAACAAGAAATTTCTAAGTAAATCTCATCTTGAGGTACGTTATTAGACAGTCAGAGGAGAGAACACGTAAGCCTGTTAAATAGTAGGAAGGAATTTACATGAAAAGTTAATCTAAACCATAGATTCCCAACGGGGGCGATACCGCTCCCCAGTGGGCGCTGGAGCCTTCCATGGGGGCGGTAGCGGATCAAGAGGCAAATGGGGGGCATTGAGGCAGTCAAGAGGGGTGGTCAAATAAATAAATAAATAAATTTAATGGAATTTTCTGTGACAACCTTTTTATCTCTTCTATTCTGTGGTGTCTTCCTGGTGATTCTGGTCATCCACTACCTCATCCGTCATGTACAGCTTTTCAACTGCAGCTTGGACAATAAGTTCCCTGCTACCGCCTACTAGCGTACTGGTACGTCTGAAGTCGACTGAGATGCTCTCAAAAGTTCTCTTCAAGATCACAGATTGGATATAAGCTTCAATATGTTTTCCCACTCCAAGTCGCTTTGAGTATGCTTTATGGTACGTAGTTACAATACCATCCCACGTCAGAACATAAGGTATAATATTAACATTACACTTGTGAATTAGGCTCAACTCATTAGCCAGCAGATCATACTTCCTCTTCTTTTCAACCTCTACTGTCTGCAGGTTATCCTGAGATGTTATTCCTACTTCAATAATTGTAATCTCATTCAATACCTTTACATGCACTACTATATCAGGCTTATTATGTTGGATATGTGTGTCCGTCCTGATAGGCAAATCAACCTTGATGCAATAATAATAATAAATTTATTATATTTAATTTCTTTTATAATTATTTTTTAATATAATAAAATACTTTGAAAATACCTGTTTTCATGAATAAATATTTTATCTAGCTATGTAAATTATCTTATTGTTATCGCGTTAATAAGCATTTTTAAATTAGCATTAGGTATACCTATACCTAATTTGTTTTAGTTTAGAATAGATTGACGGTGACAAGTCCTCGCAAGTTGGTAGGCAAACACGCGGTTCATGCAATTTAACATGTTTCGACAAGAATATGGGAGCTTGAAATGACTTGTTTACGGCGCAAGTACGCCGGCATCGCAAACATACAAGTTAATGCGTGCACAAAATCAAATCTATAAAAGCGATAGCTCTAGGAATGTTTTATTATTTTTTTGTGCTTCGCCGTGATAAATAGTCGTGAGTGATAAGTGTTAGAAGTCATTATAAACATTATTTTTATAACTATCTATAAATCTGTTGAGAAGTTAATTTGTATTTGAAAATGTCTGAATCTACATCGAAAAAGAAATGCCGGCAGTACCTTCTAGGCTACAAAAGCATTTAAATATAATGCATGCTGATAAGAAGAACAAAAATTTATCCTATTTTCAAGAACTGGAAAAGCAATATTTAAAACAGCCAACTATGTCAAACCTTTTTGCGTCGTCTTCTAAACAAGATGATGATGGACTACGAGCCTCACATAACGTTTCATTGTTAATCGCAAAAGCAGGAAAACCACACACAATTGGCGAGGAATTAATTTTGCAGGCAGTCAAAGAGATATTAAAAACTGTTCTTCATCATAAGACACCGTCAGATATCATCAAAAAATTCCTCTCAGTAATAATTCAGTGCAAAGAAGAATAGATGAAACGGCAAAAGACGTTGAAATATCATTAAGTGATTACTTAAAGACTTGCAAATTTTCCATTCAACTCGATGAATCAACTCTACCAAATAACTCTACTGTTATCAAACGTACGATTTATAAACGAAGAAAAAATTCATGAAGAGTTATTATTTGCTAAAAATTTGGAATCTGATACAAAGGCAGAAGCTATATTTAATACCATGCAAAAGTTTTTTCTAGAGAAAGAAATTCCTATTTGCAATATTTTGTCTGCTGCTACTGATGGTGCTCCAGCAATGACAGGGCGTAATAAGGGTTTCATAGCGCATTTGAAACAAACAGTACCAAATGTACTCGCTGTACATTGTATTATTCATCGTCAGCATTTGGTTGCAAAAAATTTGAATGAACGTCTGCATACGTCGCTCCATTACGTTATTAAAGCAATCAATAAGATTAGAAGCAATTCATTGAATGACCACCGATTATTTGGTAAGCTTTGTAATGAAAATGATGATTACAATCACTTGCTGCTGCACACAGAAGTACGTTGGCTCTCTAAAGGTGTTTGTCTGAATCGTTTTTCCAATCTATTTGACTCAGTACTGGATTTCTTGAAGAGAGAGACGAAAAATTGCGCGAAAACCTGATTACGTCAAAAAATGACATCGCTTATTTGACAGACCTGTTTAAAATATTTAATCAAGTTAATTTACAATTGCAAGGCGATGAGTTGAATTTAATTAAAACGAAAAACGTCATAGCTGCTTTTGCGGGAAAACTTCTTCTATTCAAACGAAATCTAGGTAGAGGTGAATACAACCACTTTCCCACATTATCAGCTGTCTCTGCAAAACCGGAAGATTTACTTACTTACTGCCAACACTTGGAAGTTCTTCATGTTGATTTTACGGAGTGTTTCCAAGATATTTTAAACATGAATATACCGAGTTGGGTTTTATAATCCTTTCGCAAACACAGATACTGAAGAATCATCAAATTTGGAAGAGAAACTCTTAGAACTCACGACTAACGAAATACTCAAAGTAAAATTCAAACATGGATACCAAGAGTTCTGGCTTCAAAAATCAATACCAGTTCTCTACCCTGGATTGTGGGCAATGGTACAGAAGTTTTTAATCGCATTTCCTTCGTCCTATATGGCTGAGCGTGGATTCAGTGCAGTAGCTAATTTACTGTCAAAGAAGAGGAACAGACTACACATCACTGAACGTGGCAATCTGCAATTGATGTTAACGAAATTGGAAACCAACATTAACAAATTGTTAACACTCTACCAGCCTCAAACATCTCGTTAATTTTTTTTATTTATTATTAATTTTGTGTTTATCTCATTATTTTTTATTTCTTATTGATTCTGTGTTTATTTTTAAAATTTTAATAAACAATTTTATTGTACATTTGGTTGTTTTATTAATTTCTGCTTTATGATTTTTAATAGATAAATAAACAGATAAATTAGGTACAGATAATATGCAACAATATTTTAATATTTCATATAAAATTAACTATTATGGACTAGGGGGGCGTTGAAATTTTTGTTCTCTTCTAAAGGGGGTGATGGTCCAGAAAAGGTTGGGAATCACTGATCTAAACACTCATCAACTGCTGCATATGAAAGAGAAGCATGAAAGAGAAGCAATACGAGTGTGATGCATTTAACTTGGAATTTGTGTATAAATTGCATCTTAAGGGGGGGGCCATCCTGGGGGTTTAAAAAAATCAATTTTTTTAAATTTTTCGAAAGTTTATAAAGTGTAGAATATGGTCCTGAAACAGTTTTTCAAAATTTGAACTCCTTACGAAGTCACAGCTATAAATATAGGTCATGTCAATGTGTGAGTAAATGTTACTTAATCTTGTTGATGAAATCGTTTTTCTCGAAACAACGTTTTTTGAACTGGTAGAGTGTGGATCTCTGGAACCATTCATCTGATTTATATATATTTTTTTAAATGTGTAGAAACGAATTATCTAAAACCTGGCGTAGGATTTTTTTTATATTTTAATTATTCGTTTTTTAGCGAGCAATTTGGTGCCATTTTTTTAAGGAAAAAAAATCACATTTTTTTTTTCAAAATGCTGTCATTTTGTAAATTTTTCGAATTTTGAAAATATTTTACTCTACGCTATAGCCAATGTCTCAAAGTTTGTAAAACTGTTAATAATTTTGTTCTCAGATGTTCCTGCGATGTCCGGTGCACTCTACCAGGAGGGTGCATCTTTCAAGCAGAGGCAACCAATAATGAGCCACAGGATGACCATTACAATATTTTTAGTTAAAAAAATTTTTTCTGTAAATAAACATGCCTTAACAACAGGCAAAAAGCTTGGAGTCATTGCATTTTTATTATACCCCAAAAAATTCTCAAAATTTGACTATTTTTAGAGCACTCAGGGTGGGGTCCCCCCTTAAGACCTGTTATTTGATACACAAAATGGGAAACTGCATCTAAGTGAAATGTGCAAAAATAGATTTTTAAGTAAAGGATCATTGCAATTTCATTATTGGAGAGACAGCAGATAAGATATTGTTACAACATATGAATGTGCTGCAACGAACTCGTGGTGTGATGTATTGTTTTAGATCTCAAGTGTGCTTCAGCATGCGAGTGATAGCAACAACGACTTGGAACCCTGATTTGACTAAAAGGATATTTGTTATGAGTTCGGTGAATTAGAAAGAAAGAAAAGAGTTGATTTGGTCATCTAGTGTCTTCTTTAACGTATACAGAGTATGGCTCTCATGGACATGGGGCCACCGCTAACATTGCATTATTGTGCACAATTAGTTAGCTTGAGTGTTGTTTTATAATTACTGTTGTGTGTTTATCTTAAAGGAGATATTTCTAGTTGGTGTCAAATAGTGAATTGAGTGTATTCAAGAATAGATATACATTTACTACTCAATACTATTATACATTTTTTTACTCATGCTCAGTGCTTATCTGTTTAAATTTATATCAATATGTAACAAGAAATTTTCTATAATTTCCAGATTTTAAAAGCATTTTCTGACTTGCGCACAGAAGAAGCAGCACATTTTAAAAATGAGTAAAAAGGAACTATCAGAGGAGTCTGATCTTAGGAGTTATTTTGTTGAACACACGGAGGAAGAGCCACATGAATGTGAAATATGTAATAAGAGATTTGCAGGAAAGTCTTCACTTAGGAATCATTTTCTGACACACATGGGGGAAAAACCTCATGTATGTGAAATTTGCAATAAGAAATATGCATGGAAGACTGCACTTCAGAGACATTTTCATACTCACACAGGGGAAAAGCCACATGAATGTGAAATATGTCATAAGACATTTGCATTGAAGTATAAGCTTAAGATACATTTTCTGACACACACAGGGGAAAAACCAAGTGTATGTGAAGTTTGTAACAAGAAATTTAGAAGTAATTATGATCTTAGAGTTCATTCCCTGACACACACAGGGGAAAAGCTACATGAATGTGAAATATGTAATAAGATATTTGCAGGGAAGGGTTCACTTAGGAATCATTTTCTGACACACACGGGGGAAAAGCCACATGAATGTGAAATATGTTATAAGAAATTTGCACACAAGTGTGCACTTCAGAAACATTTTCTTACACACACAGGGGAAAAGCCACATGAATGTGAAATATGTCATAAGAAATTTGCATTGAAAGGTACTCTTAAGATGCATTTTCTTACACACACAGTGAAAAAGCCACATGAATGTGAAATATGTAATGAGAAATTTCCAAAGAAGTCTAATCTTAAGAAGCATTTTCTGACACACACAGGTGAAAAACCAAGTGTATGTTAAGTTTGTAATAAGAAATTTAGAAGTAATTATGATCTTAGTGTTCATTCCCTGACACACACAGGGGAAAATCCACATGAATGTGAAATATGCAATGAGAAATTTGCACATAAGTCTCTTATGAGACATTTTCTGACACACACGGGGGGAAAGCCATATGAATCTGAAATATGTCAAGAAATTTGGAAGGAATTATTATCTTAGTGTTCATTCCCTGACATACACAGGGGAAAAACTGCATGAATGTGAAATATGTAATAAGAAATTTACACACAAATCTAGTCGTACGAGCAGTGGCGGCTCATAGCTAAAATTAGTGGGGCTGCTCCAGAAAATTTTTAGCCTTTGGTTTAAAATTGTGTAAAAGGAAACAAACATGTATAAAAAGAAAATTTATTCAGAAACTTGATAAAATCCTAAAAGAACAAAATCTAACATTTTTTACTTTAACCTAAATTGTTACAATTCAAGCTTAATCTATTCATTTAAAAATGAAATCCATTCTTCTTGTTTTAATTTGCGTGAAAAAAAAATTAATCAAATACAATAGCTGGAAGCAGGAAAATAATCTAATTCTACACTTTATCACATTCAAGAATATGGTACACGGTTTTTAAGCACAACACACGCAGAGTAAAAAAAAAACTACCTTCAACCAGCACGCCAGGGTCGGCACTGCGGGAACCACAGTGCTCTCTCTCCATTGCAGCCTAGCCTATAGCTTCTTATGTGAGCATGCGCACAATAGTCAAACACCTCGCCGCTAGCACTGTGAAGCGCACAGTTCCATACAAAGATTTTTGTATCTTTTTCATAAACTGGGGGATGGCTACTGACATTAAGGTTAAGGTTTATATATTGTACAAGTATAAAGTAAGAATTAAAGAAAAAAGGACTCATTATATTAAATGTTATCGATAATATCAAGTTGAAATTGGGGGTGCTGCAGTTTCACAGTGCCTATACGCGAGCCGCCACTGCTTACGAGACATTTTCTGATGCACAGGGGAAAAACCATATGCATATGAAATATGTAATGAAAAATTTGCAAGGTACTATGATCTTAGTGTTCATTCCCTAATGCCAGGCTGCTAATCTGTAGTTCACCCATTGGAGTCCCACATGAACCAGTGTTAACATTTATCTACACAAAATTTCCTGCCCTTCCCATGGTGAGTAAGGGACACCAATGGCCTTAGGAAAGTAACAGTGTGGATGCGATGTTAAGCTGTGAGAGCCATACTCTGTGTATGTTAAAGAAGACATTGGATGACCTTGATGAGAGGTTACCATCTGTCTCCCAACAGCTGTTACAGTGGTCCCCTCCCCTAATATTCTATGAGCATTTAGTGTCCTATGGCCTAGCCATTTAGCCCATTTGGTGCAAAAAAGTCAGAAAATGCTTTTAAAATCTGGAAATTATAGAAAATTTCTTGTTACATATCTGATACATACTAATATGAATTTAAACAGATAAGCACTGAGCATGAGTAAAAAATATATATAATGGTATTTATTCTACCTCTGCTTTCTATTTTTTTTTAAACAACCAACAAAAATGGTCTCGTAATAGCTGTGGAGTGGGTCACTTCTCCCAACCTGTGAGCCAGCAGGATCCTTGTGACCTGGTAATTTGGCCCCTTGTGTGGAAAAACCTGCTTCTGAAAAGTAAAACAAGTCATCCCAAGAACTCTATTACAAATAACACAATATGGAAATTTAAACAGATAATTGTGTTGAAGTGAGATTTAATCTATGAATAAAAGTAGGGATCTTTCCTAACACATGCAGAGGAGGAAACGCAAAAGTGAAGCACGTAATGAAATTTGCACTGAATTTTGCTTTTAAGAAATGGTATCCAGTGTACACAAAAATTCCTCTTTCATATATTTCAGTTGTGTCTTCATTTCTATGTGGCAGCAGCAACATTGAGATAATTTCAAAAAAACTATCCGTTTCTTGAAACGATTTGGGAGAAATTTGTGATATTTAAAATGAAAACAGTATTCAATGCTCTGTAGCTCTGAAAAGTTTTTATGGAAAAATGATTTAAAGAGCATTCTCTTCAAAAAAAAAATTTTTTTTCAAGAAAAAATGTATTATTTAACAGCGAATTTTACTGTTGAATGCTCTCCAAAAGTTAAAAAAAAATCCATTACGATCAATCTTTAAGAAAATTTAAGGAATCACTTATATAAACATCTAAAATCGTGTTATTTTACTTACTGTTTTGTGTTTCACTTAAATGTTCGGGTAAATTCTTATGAATAGCATTTCTGGTGTTAATTGTTTCAACTTTGAAAAATGAGGTTCCAATTGGTTTTGAAAATCAAACTTCTCCAAATACTTGACTAAACTTTTCCACCCAACATCGCATTCCCTCCTAGCATTATCTGCAGTATTAAGGATTTGAGTCTATTTTAGAGAAACAAATCTTCTTTGAAGCAAAAATTTTCAATAGTTGTTTTGCGCAAAAGATTTATTTAGATAGACTCATTGAGGTAATATTACTAGAGACAATGGACGCCATTAACATGTACAGATATTAAGCCTACTGGATAGTGAGGTGAAAAGTTAGGTGTTATTAATAAGTAAACAGTGAAATGGTAACATCGTGCTCCGCTTACGGATGCAAAAACAGGTGCTGTAAAGGCAGCAATTTGACAATTCATAGGTTAGTACTTTATGAAAATTATGAGATATGTTCTTTGTAATAAATTAAAAATTGAAATTGTTAAACTAAGGGATTTAAAAATAAAGGGTTGTCAATTTTCAATATACCTTTCTGTGTAAGTCGAATATAGTTAACCAATTTTTTAATATATGGAACTAATAATATTTTCATATGTAAAGTAGGATTTAAAGCCTGAATTAATATGAAATTAAAAGAATGTTTTTGTACATTTTATTACAATAAGAAATATTAAGCATATGACATTAAAGTTATGAGATGTCTGTTGTTTATTTTTTATTTTGCCAAAGTGTATTATTATTTAGGTAACATGTTATATATTGTGCAAACTGTTTATCTTTGCTTACCAATGCTAGAATAATGTTTTTATCACATCAGTTTAATGTATATTTTCAATGACTGGGTATGCTCATACTTTTATTTTCTAACAAAAAATTACAGTAAATTTACAGTAATTATAATTAATATATTTAATATTCAATGACACAGTGTCATAGAGTATTAAATATATTAATTTTATCTTTTATTTTCTACATAGTGAGGATGCTCTGCTGCCTACTGGGAAATTGCAATTTCATGTTCAGTGGATTTTAAGTCTAAATGAGTAATATAATCTGTATTACTTCTACTGTGTTTTATTTATATATCATATGCAGTGCTAAAGAGTTTTATTAAATTTAGGAGTTGAATGCAGTAAGAAATGTTTGTTGAAAGCTCAAGGTTGGGTTGTTTTACCTCTGAGTGGCACTTTTTGCACACAATGTGCTAAATAGCTAAGCTACAGGGACCTGAGGTCTCAGAGAAGGTTGGGGAGGAGATCCATTGGATAGCTGTTAGGAGACAACCTGTTAAAGCAATCCAGCATTTTTTTAATGTGCAAAGGGATAACTTTACCAAACATGGGGTCATGATTTAACTTTCCATCCAACAGGCGGTAGCCTTTCCAATCCCATTGGTGTCCCCCACTTACTGAGGACAGGATGAGGGATTTCGGAAGATTAATTTCTACTGCAGCCCAACTAGGATTTGAACTTGGGAATTGCAGATTATGAGCTTGGCACACTACTGACTGATCCCCCTCCCCTAAATGGTCAAGGATGTTGTGATATATTTGTACTGTCTGCTACAAAACAATTTATTTAAATTTAAAATATTCAAAACATATTTAAATTCTTGCAGATTTCCTCTTTGGAATGAAAAGCTGCTTAAGCTATGGCTACATAAAATGCGCAGAAAAAATTGGACTCCAACAGCAGCTAGTGCTATCTGTTCCCAGCATTTTACTAAGGAGTGTTTTAAAAATAAATCTTAAGAAAATGGCAGAGTTTTATTCATCCATCAGATAAAACTCAATAGGTTATGATAATTTTTGTTGTTTGTCATAGCTAAAGGTACTAAGAAATGTTCTAGGAGATTTAGGGGTCATTTTAGACAATAACAATAATCAAATATTCTGGCATTATATCAAAATGCTATATAGAGTTCAGTGTAAACAACAGCTTAATGCAGCAAG
This sequence comes from Ryuthela nishihirai, assembly GCA_038380435.1. Taxonomy (NCBI): domain Eukaryota; kingdom Metazoa; phylum Arthropoda; class Arachnida; order Araneae; family Heptathelidae; genus Ryuthela; species Ryuthela nishihirai. Next base: position 34,905,007 of record JAWZYU010000026.1, read on the forward strand.
TAAATTAAAGCATGACCACATAGAATGGCAGAGACAAAAGATGAAAGTCAAACTTGTTGCACAAACATTAAGTAGTTCTGTGGCAAATGCTTTGTTGTTCATGAAAAGAATTAAAATTTATGGTTTTCATCAATGTGAACCTACAGCTAATTTTATTTTTATGGTTGACAAGTTGTTCGACATTTTAAATTCAAGAAACCCATTTGGTAGATAGACCCCTTAAATTGGAAAACAAAACCATCTGGGAAACACACCTAAAAAAGGCAATTGAAATATTTATTAACCTGTCCAATATCAGTGGAACAAAATTATTGAACATTCGTAGAAATACATGTATTTTAGCACATTGCATCTTGCTGACACACTGTTGTCAAAAGATATAAGATATATTTTGACTTACAAATTCAGCCAGGACCATATTCAACTTTTTTTGGAGCTGTAAGAACAAAAGGGGGACACAATAATAACCCTAATGTCCTGCAGTTCCAAAGTAATAATAAGAAAAATGGAAACCGTTTAAATTTTAATGATATTAAAATGCTAGAAATCAAAACCATTGGTAAACAATCATGAAATGCCTGCTGACATTTTAAGTGTTGCACACACTCGGTGATATCAAGAAAACATAGTGACCGAACAGCTCTGTAAATCAGTGGATGTTATTGTGGCTCCAAAACTTTGCCTGTATTTGGAAAATGTCATAGTTTATATTGCCGGCTTTGTATCCAAAAAAAAAAATGTATGAAAAGATTTCTTGTATAAAATGTAAATTAGCCTTAATTGACATTGATTGACCTAATGCAGTCTTCTGTGTCTGCACTTATCAATAATAAAAATAGAGGCTCACTGACCCAACTTCTCACAGTGTGTGCGTAATTGCAAAAATTGCTGAACAGTGTCTCCGAGGTGAAAAGTTTGCATTTCCAACAACCACCACTTCATACCTAATTAAGAAAATTCAATGTGATGTCCTACATAGGCTTCAAGGCATGTTGGTTTTCAAATCACTAGATAGTCATATCATTGATTAGATGTGGAAGTGGACAATCATGTGTATAATCTGAAAAACACCATTTTTAAAGAATATGCTACAATTAGACTTCACCATTTAGGGAGGCAAGTGACAGAAAAATTAAAAGGAATTAATATCAGGGCAAATTTAACTAAATTAATTCTGCACAAAAATCAGTGACAAAAATATATTTTGCAGTACCTGTTTCTTCATTTATGTGTGACTTGGATTTCCTTCTGCCTCAGCTGAAATTGAAAAATGTTTGCAATACTTAATTTTATTTTTATAGCATGAAATTTCAATTATGCCTTTGTGTGTGTGCGACTTGGATTTCCTTTTGTCTCAGCTGAATTAAAAAAGTTTAACAATATTTTGTTTTGTTTTTTTGTAACGACATTTTAAGGATGTCATTTATGTTTTGTGTGGAGCTTCAATTCCCTTCTGCCTCAGCTGAAATAAAAATTTTAAAATATTTAGGTTTTTGTATAGCTTGAAATTTCAAATATGTCATTTTGTGTGTGTGTGGGCCATTGATTACCTTCTATCACAACTGAAATGAAAAAGTTTGCAATATTTGTTTTTTTTTACAGTATTTGAATTAAGTCGTTTGTGTGTCAGAGGACTTGGATTTTCTACCTCAGCTGAAAAACACTAGCTTCCAATATTTTTTTTACAACATGAAATTTCAATTATGTCATTTGTGTATGTTTGTGGGTTGGAGAAACTTTAGTTTCCTTCTGTCTGCAATTTGCATTTTTTTTTTAGCATGAAGTTTCAATTATGTTATATTTGTTGTGGAAGAAGGCTTGGGTTTCATACTACCTCAACAAAAAGTTGACTTTTTTTATAACATGAAACTTTAATTACATTCTTTGTATATATATATATACTTTTTGGAGGGGGGCTGAATTAAGAAATTTGCATTTTTTTATGGCATCTAATTGGGTATAAACTATAGATAGATCGGTTGACAGACAGTACAGGGCCGGAGCCCATACCTGCTTCATCTAAATAAGTACTGAAAAGTAAGTGACTGTTAATCAATAAAACAGCTTTGGAGCTGTGGCAGAGACTGCCTAATGAGAAATTTGAATGAGATATTTTTAATTTAATGTGGTTGAGAGCAGGGGCATAGCGAAGGACTGTGGTTGGGGGGGGGGGGAGAGAAGTCCAAAATTTTCCAACTCGAGCAAAATTTTGGCAAAATTTGCCAACTGAGCAAACTTGTTTAGATTTCCGTCCGTGGAGGGGGGGGGGGGTTAAGGCAGTTTTAACGTCTCTCCTACATTTTGCCATTTGAATTCCAAATTTGCCAAACTTGCCATAATTTCTCTCAAAAATACTTCCAATATTAATTTCACGAAACTAATCCCAATCTTTACATCTCTCCTAAATTTCCCAAATCACTTGAAACTTTCAAACTCTCCATTTTTTTTTTTTTTCTTGGAAAATTAGGAGTTGTCAAAATCGAGGCAACTTGGCAAATCTAAGGCAGTTTGGAAAATGGAGAGACGGCTAAACTTAGAGCAGTTGGCAAAATTCGAAACCACTTAGTAAAAACAGGAGATCAGAGAGTAGACAGGAAATCAGAGAGTTGGCAAAATTCGGAGTGACTTGGTTAAATCTTGGGGAGTTGGCAAAATCGGGACAACTTGGCAAAATCGTGGGGAGTTGGCAAAATCGGGTCAACTTGGCAAATCTTAGAGAGTTGGCAAAATTCGGAGTCACTTGGCAAAATCTTGGGGAGTTGGCAAAAATTAAAGTGAGATGTAAAAATTAGGATTTTTTTCTGTAAAATTATGGCGAGCTGGCAAAATTCAGGTGAGATGTGAAAATTTGGATTTTTTTTTTCTGTAAAATTAGGGCGTGTTGGCAAAATCGAGGTAGCTTCGCAATATCTAGGAGAGTTGGAAAATCTTGGAGTCAGCAAAATACAGAGTGGCTTTACAAAAGTCGGGTGTGATGTAAAATTGGGATTTTCTTCTGTAAAATTGTGGCGAGATGGCAAAATTGGAAGCCACTTGGTAAAATACAGGGGAGTTGTGAAAATTCGAAGTGTCTTGGCAAATTCAGGGAAGATGCAGAAAAGTGCGATTTTTTTCTGTAAAATTACGGAGAGTTGGCAAAATTCGAATGCACTTGGTAAAATATAAGTGAGTTGCGAAAATTGCAATTTGTTTTGTGAAATTAAGGAGTGTTGTGGACAAATCGAGGAAACAAAAAGTACGGCAGTTGGCAAAATTCGAATCCACTTGGAAAATACGGGCGAGTTGTGATAATTGGGATTGGGTTTGTGAAATTCAGGATAGTTGACAAAAATCGAGTAAACTTGGCAAAATCTTGGGGAGTTTGAAGTGATTTTAGTCAGTCTGAATTTTACAAACCCAATCCCAATTATCACAACTCGCCCGTATTTTCCAAGTGGATTCGAATTTTGCCAACTGCCGTACATTTTGTTAAGTTTCCTCGATTTGTCTAACACTCCTTAATTTCACAAAACAAATTCCAATTTTCATAACTTGCCTATATTTTACCAAGTGCATTCGAATTTTGCCAACTCGCCGTAATTTTACAGAAAAAAATCGCACTTTTTACATCTTCCCTGAATTTGCCAAGCCACTTTGAATTTTATCAACTCTCCTTAATTGCACAAGAAAGGCACAATTTTCACACTCCCTGTATTTTACCCAGTGGCTTCCAATTTTGCCAACTTCGCTAGATATTGCAAAGTTTTCTCGATTTTATAAACTCCTTAATTTCACAAAAACAATCCAAATTTTCACAAATCGCCCGCATTTTACCAAGTGGATTCAAATTTTGCCAACTGCCCTAGATTTTGCCATCTCGCCACAATTTTACAGAAAAAAATCCCAATTTACATCACACCTGATTTTTGTAAAGCCACTCTGAACTTTGCCGACTCCCCCAAGATTTTCCAACTCTCCTAGATATTGCGTAGCTGCCTCGATTTTGCCAACACGCCATAATTTTACAGAAAAAAGATTGCAATTTTTACATCTCACCTGAATTTTTCAACTCTCCACGATTTTGCCAAGTCACTCCGAATTTGGCAACTCTCCTAGATTTTGCCAACACGCCATAATTTTACAGAAAAAAGATTGCAATTTTTACATCTCGCCTGAATTTTGCCAAGTCGCTCTGAATTTTGTCAACTCCCCAAGATTTTACCAAGTCACTCCGAATTTTGCCAACTCGCCTGTTTCTACTAAGTGGCTTTGAATTTTGCCAACTGCTCTAAATTTTGCCGTCTCTCCATTTCCCAAACTGCCTTAGATTTGACAAGTTACCTCGATTTTGACTACTCTTCTTAATTTTCCAAAAAAAAATTACAAATTTTCAGAACTCACCTAGATTTTACGAAGTCGCTTCGCGAGTTACTTTGGAGGGGGAGCCTCCCCCATCCCCCCATGGCTACGCCCCTGGTTGAGAGTATATATCAAGAGGTAGTTGGTAGAGTAGAAGAATTGGAGGGGAAGTGACAGTTGAAACAGAGACAGCAGAAAAAATTTGGGAAATTGCTGAAAAATCAATCCTGACAAGAAGTACGTGGTCGCCACTAGATAATGATGAGTGGAATATCTAGTTAATGGCATCTGAGGTTGCTGTATCTAAGATTGAAGATGTGCAATAGAAATTTGTTGAAAAGCAAATGGGAAAGAATAGTGTGCAACTATTCCACCTAGCACAGTTGGAGGAAGAAAAGATTCCCGATATATCGAAAAATCAAGTGCTCTGTATTTGCTGGAGAACAAATCAGAAAGAATAGTGTACAACTATTCCACTGAACACATTAAGGAGATGCAGTGAATTTCCTGAAAAACAAATCGGAAATAGTAGCTCTTTTTCGATGGTGGGACCTCAGCAGAAACACGACACGATCATCTATGCCTTATCCGGGGCTGAAACCTTGGTCACTTTGATAAGTAGCCAAGTGTGCTAACCACTCACCCGCGTGATGGCTCAGTCAGAATAATAAACCAATATTTCGACCAGACCAGGATCTAGGAAAAGTAAGGGGAGGAAGGGCAAGTGACACAATTGAGCCTGAAAAAAGTATAAAAAGAGACTTTATTTCCTTTGCAGTTTAACATTTTTCCCTTTAGTTTTAAAATCTGTAAAAGATATATTGAAAAATATACACTAGCTTAATGTTTTGCATCCATTTCCCTTACAAGCATTGTCAAAACAGTGGTCTCCTAGACCTCCCCCTCCTAGATCTGGCCTTGATTTCCACTTTAGAATATTTCGGGGGTCTTATACTTACCAAAAATTAGGGCCTCAGAAGATTGTTGATCATTATTGAGTCACATAAAACAGAAATTTAGGACAAAATAAAACCCTCCAAAAAACATTTCTATAAAGCTTTGTGAGATTATGAAGAATATAACTTTTTTTTTCCTTTTCTGCCTCTGTGATTTTGTAACTTTCCTCTTTAATTGGGTTAGTAGACTGTTGAGGCACTGTTTCAACATTTCTTTTTAAATCCCTGGTGGTTCAGCAGTCTGATTGTTTTTTTAAGTCCTGCATTATAGGCATAAATTCTATAGTACAGGTTGGTATTCTTTAAAAATGTCAGCACTTCTAGATGAGTTATTCATCTAGTTTTTTGTCATTTTTATGGCATAAGAGTTTCAAGAGTGAATTCCTTGATCATCAGTTTTTACCTGTCTTCCTATTGCTTTGACATTTTGTCAAATTTGGTTTGTGGATTTGTCAAAATAGTTGTTCCATTATATCTTTAGAACGCGACTGCAGAAAGTAATAAAAACTATGAGACAAATGAAAGCTTGTGATGCAGGACTGAAGCTGAAAAATAATTGACCTCCATGCTTTATCCCCCCCCCCCCCCTAAAAAAAGAGGAAACGTGAAAGCTATTTTTCCGCTCTCTGTTAAGAACTGGAGTCCTGAAAGTAACATGATATACATCAAATGAAAGCTGCTGATCCGGTAATAAAAAATTGTTGATACCTATAGTTTCTTCCCCCCCCCCCTTAAAATGGGGGGAAATTTGAAAAAGATTGTTGCGTTATATCTCCTGAATGCGATTGCGGAAAGTAAGCGATACATCAAATGAATGTCGTAGGCTGCGAATAATTACCCCCCCCCCCCCCCACATGATTTCTTTCTCCCTAAAAAATGGGGGAAGTATGAAAAAAATAAATGATTGTCTTCCTCTATCTCTTGAATGCAAGTACAGAAAGTAACAAGCCATTTGTTCAATGAAAGTTTGTGGTGCGGGGAGTGTTGTTAGCCATAAAAAAATTGCCCCCTTGCTTCCTTCCCTCCCTAAATATCGAAAATCTGAAAGTCGTTCTATAACTTCCGATAGGGAGGGCCTATAGTTAGGAGTTCAGTATCAAATGAAAACTCATGTAATGGCCTCGTAAACACTTGACTTTTACTACCAGTACTCTTCCCCCCCCACATAAAGGGGAGGAGCTCATTTTTCCCGTGATTAGACGTTAACGAGTCATATGTCAAATTAAAGCTTGTGACGTCTCTGATGTCATGGGCTATCTCAAACATGACTCCGAAAGGGAGAAAAAATGTGGTCGATGTTTATGAGTCATACATATAGCAAATGAAAGCTTTTGAAAGTAGGTGTTTTTAGTGACGAAAAAATATAAAGTAAAATTTTTTTAAATATCTATCATCCCTCAAGCAGCTGCTTGCCACAGAGGTCTGACAGGAGCCTGTCAGTTTATATGCCACAGTAGAAGATCTGAGAGGATGGCAGGACCTCAGAAGAAAACAATACGAACATCCATGACGTATCCGGGGCTCGAACCCAGGTCCCTTAGATCATCCCGTATGGGCTCTAAAAAGTAGAAAACAAACCTAAAGCATATATATGGTGCAATCAGTCAAAAGAAGATAGGGCGCCAATTTACCTAAACAACTAGTTGGGTTGGGTTGTTTTACCTCTGAGAAGCACTTTTTTGCACACCATGGACTAAATGGCCAGGTCACAAGAACCCCGAAGGCTCAGAGAACGTTGGGGGACAGATGGTAGCCTCCCATCAAGGCCATCCAGCGTGTTCTTTAACGTGCACAGAGTGTGGCTCTCCCGCACACGGGTTAACGTCCCATCCGATGGACGGCGGCGTTTCCAAGTCCATCGGTGTCCCCTATTGACAGGGCAGGGCGGGGAGTTTTGCGGAGATAAATCTCAACACTGACCCAGCTGGGACTCGAACCTGGGAACAACAGATTACGAGCCTGGCGCGCTACCGACTGACTAAACAAACCAGAATGTCAGCGCCCTACCTTTTTCATAATAAGTGACCTGTCCTGAATTAGATGATTTTAACATGGTGTTGTCTTGGTGAAGTTCTTGTAGATAATAGATCGATTTTTTTCCTTTACTAATCAGTTTGTGGTGGTTGGTTGTTTCACCTCTGAGCGGCACTTTTTTGCACACAATGGGCTAAATGGTCAACGCCACCAGTGCACAGTTATTTGGAAACAGATGGCTGCCTTCCGTCAAGACCATCCAGCATGTTCTTTAACGTAAACAGGGTATGGCTCTCCCATACACGGACCACAGATTAACGTCATCCAATGGACGGTGGATTTCCAAGCCCATCGGTGTCCCCTACTGACCGTGGGCAGGAAGTGAAGTTTTGCGGAGATAAATGTCAAATGTTGACCCAGCTGGGACTCGAACCTGGGAACTGCAGATTACGAGCCTGGCGCGCTACCGACTGAGCTACCTCCGCCTCTCTGGGGATAGTATTTGTGGGGTTTCTTCAATAGAGACACAACAAGTTTTTTATTCCTTGTCCATAATAGAAACTGTTATGTGATTATCTCCTTTGTCGAAGAAAGGCTCCAGCAGCAGTTTTTTTTTCTTCTAGATTAAGAGCTCCATCTGTGAAAATGTTTGTTTTCCATAAATTATTTCCAGATGTCTTTCTACCAGATGTAGAATGTCTTCCTGTAACTGTTTTTGTGTGTATATGATATCTGTATTTACGTCTGGCTGTTATGTTATACCACGCTGGAGACTCTTGTGGCAAGCAGCTGCTTGAGGAGATATTTATTATTATTATTTTTAATGTCTATTTCCTGCAAACGTTCTTGCAGGGGTTTTTTTTTCTTCATTAATTCTTGTGAAAATTGAATGGCTATGATCTTTAAAAAATTCTTTTGAAGTTGTCCTTGCAATATTATTTTTATAGTGGGGATGCCAGGAGCGAAATAATAGGGCAGGTTGAAAGTAATAGGCACAGTCTTAAAATGCATTTTTAATGCATTTATAGATTTTTCGTCACTAAAAACACATATTTTCAAAAACTTTGATAAAGAACTTATAAACATCGAGCACATTTTCCTCTTTTTGGAGTCATGTTTCAGATAGCTCATGACATTGGACACGTCACAAGCTTCAAATTGAGATACGATTCGATTCGTTAAAGTCGAACCCCGCGAAAATCGCCCCCCCCCCCCTATTACCAGGGGGTGAATAGTGGGAAAATCAGTCAATCTTTCAATTGACACCCAACTTGTAACTCTAGGCTCTCACGTTGGTAAGATAGAGTAGAACGACTTTCACGTTTTTTAGGGAGGAAAAAGTATGGGAGGGTCATTTTTTATAGTCTATGACATTCCCGCATCAGAAGTTTTCATTTGACACAAAGGCTATTACTTTCCGCACTCGCATTCGAGAGATATAGAACAATCATTTTTTTTTTCATATTTCACCTCTTTTTTTTAGGGGAGAAGAAAGCATGGGGGTCAATGTTTCTTATCCTACGACATTCCACATTCTTTTAACGTATCGCTTGTTACTTTCGGCCTTCGCATTGTGGAAATATAAATTAAGAATACGGTCAATTTTTTATAGCCTACGACACTCACGGCGTCACAAGCTTCCATTTGGCACATAAATCAATAAATTTTTCCATCGCGTTCAAAAGATATGTTGGAACAACATTTTGTGAAATCCACCAACCAACAAATGTCAAAGGCAATAAGAATATAGGTAATAATAAAAAATACAGGACGTGAGAGGATTAAGTTGAAGAACAAATGATTAGAAATCGTGGGCACTTTGTCTCATCAGTGTCGTATCCAAGGATGGAGTCCTCTCTTCAAGGCTAGAATTAACATTATCCGAGGTAGTCCTCGAAAATCTGACTCAGGTACATTAACATGGCACTGAGCACGTCAACCCCTGTCTGTTGGAAGATTCTTGGTTCGCCATTGTACCTCATAAAAAGAATATTACACTAAAACTACTTTATGATCAAATGCAATATGACAAAATATTTACAAATACATAAGTAATAATTTTCTAACATTTTAACTTATCTATATTATTAGAAGATATTATTGCAATGACTTCGCTTTCAAGAAATTAGCGAAATGAATCGAGAATTTTCACAATTTAATGAGTTACAGCTAGTCTTAAAGGATTATACTTTTAGTATATTTTTATATTTTTTCCTATAACTGTTTTGTTGTGTATGCTCTTTTTATTATGCACATATAAGCATTAGAATATACTATTATTGCAAAGATGAGCAGTAATAGTCATTGAACGAAGTTAGAAATCACTTCAGCGAATGCCATCTTTCCGACGGTGTCGATGAGAAGGCGAACAACAGTGAATAGGTTTGCTGCCGAAGTAGTATATCAAAATCAATTTGTGTCTAATTTATACGGAGTGAAAATCGGGCACTATGAAGTATATTTCGCTGTCAGACATAGAATGGTAAAGGTAAAAACGAAGCTTATGCTTTCATCTGTCGTCTATAGAATTGCCAGAAATAAATATCACTATACGCTTGCTCGTCTTCCTCAGTAAACGTGTTATAAGAATTAGATAAATCGGAACAAAAATTTCCAAGGATTCTTATGATATAGTTATTTAGTAAAATAACACAGAACTGGGATTTGGTAATAATAATTTCTCCCAGTTGTACAATCCAAGCATACACACATAAAAAAATGTATCAAAAAACCTTTAATAATATTTTCTTCATAGTCGTCGCTATACTAATGGCGTTTATTGCGTTCAATTGGTTTGCAGCAGAAAGCTGATTGGCGGTTTCGCTGAATCATGCCTGTAACAAATCTTGGAGTGTTAGAATTGTTATAGAGGGGGGAGGGGAGCGACTGTGATCATCGCCTCAATCTTTATTAAACTTTTCATACATTTAAAATAATCAATTATACAGGAAGGTATTTCAATAATTAGTTTTAACCAATCAGATTTAAACATGAAGATGCCAACGGATTTCATTGGATAACCGTTTTGACCTAGGAACTAGTCTATTCTGCACTCTCCGACATACGAAGCACATTGCACATCAGATCTGCGCATACTTATGACGTTATCCATAAGTAGCCATATAAGGACAGATCGATGACCTCATCCAGATCACGTGACACCTTATGATTGACAGCATTGTATAGTTATCCTAATATATATCCCACCAGTATACATATGCGCATTGAATCTGAGCATATCTATGACGTCATACAAAACTACTGCACATTCAATCTGCACATATTGAGGACATTATCAATTACTTGCCATATAAGGACAGCCTGATGACGTCACACTTAATTAACCAATCAGAGGACAGCTTGATCACGTGATTCAAATCGACCAATCATTTCAAACCTTAAGAATATACTTATCCTAATATATACTCCATAGGATTAACATGGCTAATGCTTTCAGATACGGACAATGCTTTCCTACACGGAGAGTCAAATTTTTTTTTTATAAAAGACCAGCGCCCACCCCTACGATGGGACCATACTTTCTCTATGGACGTCGAGACTTGAACTCAACCCATGTTAACCTATGGGTAATCTGGGTCAAACAGTCACTAAGTCCAGCCATGAAATAATTCAATTAATTAATTATTTATTTATCTACTACTCTTATTCTGCACATATAAGGATTGGCATTCTTCATGTCTTGAACAGGATCGATGCCGACAGGTACATATATCAATGTAAGTATTATGACACCTCTTTTAAACAATTTTAGCGCGTTTTTTATAATCATTTCATTCTTTTATCTTTGATAACTATTAACGCAAAATAGAGATAGACTTTTTTAATACTTTCAGTAAACGACTTTTTTAACATATCGGATTTTCACGAAGCCTAATACAATGAACATAGTGAAGGTTTCGAAACAGCTAGATCTAAGCTTAGCAGCCCTCCCCTTCGGTTCCCCAACAGAAGGACAGGATCAATCTTCTGTTAGGTACTAACAGCCTGCACCACGAGAAGGCGGGGTAGGACATTAGATTGCTAAAATAGGGCAAAGGCTCTTTCCCTATTAAAGTTTAGAAACCATTCGCAGGCCAGGGGCCCTAAAAAGGACCGTTACTCTTGAGACAACTACTAGCCATCTTTTATCTTTGCCACTGATTCTTATCATAAATAAAACAATCTTTTTGGACTCTTTTCATTGAGGTCTCTTTTTCATTCCATCACGAACGTGCCAGGTGTGCAACAACAAAATAATCTTAAAATTCTGTTTCGTATCTTCTTCCTCTTCCTTGAAATCCATTGGCGTGTTCTATTCCTAAAGCTTACACGAGAGGAAGGGAATTCACAATCGCACTGCTCCTCTTCTTCTTTCACTTTGCTGGTATTTTCTGGGGAACACCTCTGCGTTGACAGGCAGGAAAAGTAACTCTCACACTGCTCCTCAATTTCCTTCAGCTTGGTGAACTCTGAGTCGTCAGGCAGGTGAAATATCTTTCTTGAACCGGATCATCTGTTATACCACTTCCGGTGTTTTCCTTGTGATCCCTTTTCGATTGTTCTTCTTCGCATTCCTTCTGATGGTAATCGGGAACACGGAGGAATGGATGTTGTAGAGCTTCATCTGCACCAAGTCTCTCTGTTGGATCTAAACGCAGGAAACATCCCATAAACTTCTTGAACTCTACGGCAGTCTGAGATTCCACGACAGAAGATGGATTCGCTTCCCTTAGTATTTCCAGCAAAGGGTGGCTTTCCATTATACCGCTGAGGACAGGCAATAGGTGCTCGTCAAAGCTGAGTGGCTGTAGATGATCTTTCAATCTTCGTGTGATGGCTTGGCGAGTGAATATCTGCACTGATGTTATGCCGAAAGTCCATAGCTCCACAGTTACTACTTTAATATGACCGCGAAATTTTTTTGAAGTCAGTTCTGGAGGCTTGTGACTGAAGCCGACGCCAATCCTTTTTCTAGCAGTACTATCTATTTATGTCAACAAAGTAAAGTCTGAGAGAAGGGCACTATCAGAGGTGGCATCAATAAGGATGTTCTCTTCTTTCACATACAGGTGGCAAAAACCGCAGCCGTGGAGATAGCTGAGAGCTTTCAAAACATCCCCCACGTACTTTGTTTTTCTTTGCAGACAATTCCGATCAGTAAAAAACCCCCAATCGTGAATCGTATAGAGAATGTCCCTCTTCATCACTGGCATCACAAATGCTCGACTCTCTCCTATAAGTGGCAAAGTTACATAGAGTGGTATGATGTTTAAGATGTGGCCAGTAGAGATCCTCGCCTGGGGAAGGGCACGCCACAACTTTAACTGCAACTCTCTTCCTCTCCTTTACGTCGAACATTTCCACAACCGCTCCAAACCCTCCTTCACCGAGGCGGCGTAAATACAGAAAGTCCGGATGATTTTTCAGACGTTCTATAGAAGCATAAATCACGTTACGCATTTCAGTACGCATTTTAGTCGCTGTAAGATCAACAAAATAGGTTACTTACCTCTGCATGTGTTCATGAGAACTGAAATTCTTCTTCAGTTTAACCGCCAAATCGAACGATGCGTTTTGTTGCGACAAGTACATTGTCGCAACAAAAACAATGTACAAGTCAATGACAAGTACATTGTTTACGCTGTGATTGTTCTATCGACGTCACCTTCGATCTTTCGTTCCATTTAATTGGATGCATTTACTGGATGCCAGATATCGGTGGATTTATAAATTAAAAATAATGAACCAAATTTATTCAACTAAAATAAATCATTATTTAATAAGCATTTACACCAGCCGAAAAAATCTGTTTCCCGAAAGCATAAATAAAATATATTCTATTGCTAGATAATTTGAATAATGGACAGACTTTTTAAATTGTTTAACGATGTTCTTCGACAAAGAAGCATCAAGCGCAAAAAAGTTTATTTTTACGAAGTATAAAACTCAGTAGAAATATAATGAGACCAAGGGTAGTCAGGAAAAATGGACAAAATTATGAAACTTCTGATACAGTACAGGAGGGATCTTTATTTTTAAACAACTCTTTTGATGTAGTGAACAATGACACTTCAAAAAATTATGGCTTAAATCATCAAAAATAGATACGAATGACTTAACGCAGTAGAAAGTTTGTAGAAAGATATTTCTCCTGCCTGACGACTCAGAGGTGTTGTTCACCAAGCAGCCAGCTGAAGGAAATTGAGGAGCAGTGTGAGAGTTACTTTTCCTGCCTGTCAACGCAGAGGTGTTCACCAGAAAATACCAGCAAAGTGAAGGAAGAAGAGGAGCAGTGCGATTGTGAATTCCCTTCCTCTCGTGTAAGCTTTAGGAATAGAGCACGCCAATGGATTTCAAGGAAGAGGAAGAAGATACGAAACAGAATTTCGAGATTATTTTGTTGTTGCACACCTGGCACGTTCGTGATGGAATGAAAAAGAGGCCTCAATGAAAAGAGTCCAAAAAGATTGTTTTATTTATGATAAGAATCAGTGGCAAAGATAAAAAGTGGCTAGTAGTTAAACGAGTAGTAGTAGTAGTAGTGGCAAAGATAGAAGAGTAACGGTCCTTTTTAGGGCCCCTGGCCTGCGAATGGCTGCTAAACTTTAATAGGGAAGGAGCCTTGCCCTATTTTAGCAATCTAATGTCCTACCCCGCCTTCTCGTGGTGCAGGCTGTTAGTACCTAACAGAAGATTGATCATGTACTTCTGTTGGGGAACCGAAGGGGAGGGCTGCCAGAGCAGACTGATCTGGTTATTAAAAGCATTTCATTTTTATCCCATTCGTTGCAATATATATATCAGACTTCACTTTTTGACATTCATTTTCATTAAACTAGATATCCAATTGTTTCTTTCTTGAAATAGAAATTTCACAAAGGTCATTATGGAAAATAATCTATAAACCTGTACGATGGAAAATTCATCCTCTTTTCCAATTTCTAACGCTAAACGAAAACAGAAAACCAAATGTTCATAGGAATTGCATTTAAATAGGGATAAGACATTCCTAAAAAGAAGATATTTTTGTTAAAAAATTTCGAAATGTATTCTACAGTAGTACGAATTAGGCAATAAAACCTTAAAGAACGACTGGTTAAGTAAGGGAGACACCAAGAACCAGATATTGACAAAGGTGACTAAGCATAATTCAATGGAACTGCAGAATGTTTCTGTTTCTCTTAGCCTTTGGAGGGGTTTGGGGAGGCGAACCCTTGGGACCACTAAGAGATTATAATTACAGTGTAAAATCCAAAAGGGTAAAAAAGCAATCATCTAAGGGGGGGGAGATTCATACTGAGTGGAGCTACCTTTACAATATGATGGTATTTTTTGAGGCTCTCAGTTGATGGAAAATGCAACTGCATGTTGTAGAGAAGTAATCACCAATTTATTTAACAACCGATTCCTTTTAATTGTGCATTTCATTCTTCCATTAACCACTGAAGAGAATTTCTAAATAACTAACCGTTGTCATGAATGGCCGCCCGTGGCCGAGTGATTAGCACGCTAAGCTATTGTACCTAAGGGACCTAAACCCAAGCCCTGAGTAAGACATGGGTGTTTGTGTTGTTTTCTGCTGAGATCCTCCGCAATCCTCACAGACCTTCTATTATACCCTATATCCTCAAGCAGCTGCTTGCCACAGAGGTCTGACAGGAGCCTGTCAGTTAATACGCCATAGTAGAAGGTCTGTGAGGATGGCACGCCCAATCAGAAAAACGAGACATGCCTTACGGTAATTCAAAAAAGTGATTAGGAGCTGAGATCTAATTGTATACAGTATAAGGTTAGGCAATCTGATTTAAAAGTCTTTTCTATTTAATAAATATGTTTAAAAAGTCTATCTATCTTTTTCTGAAATGTTAGTAAAAGGGAAATGGTCTAAACTCGTCTAAAAAACGCGCTAAAATTGTTTAATTTTTGCTTGCTGAGGTCAGAAACAGATTTCTGATGTATGATACAATGCCAAAGGCATTCGCAATGAGGCAAGATTTTTTATACACTCCCAGCTCGATTTGCCCCTTTCCCAAAATACCACTTAGATGTAAAACACCCCAATTATTCATTTTAACCATTTTGAAATAAAAGTTTAAATTCTTGGAATTCTGTATTTCACTTTTGGATTACTTTTGATTTTTGAAAAAAAATGGAATAAGAAATAATTTTGCTAAAATGTTAATATTTCGCTAAAGCTTAGAATCATGTTTTTAGGGGAAGAAAGAAAAATTAAATTTAGAAATTAACAGTGGTTGCCAAAATATTAAGAGTATATCACTGTTTTCCTTTCAGTTATTATATAAATTAAAGCACCACCTCTTGGGTTAACAATAAATATAAATACCCCCTCAAGCAGCTGCTTGCCACAGAGGTCTGACAGGAGCCTGTCAGTTTATATGCCAGAGTAGATCTGAGAGGATGGCAGGACCTCAACAGAAAAACAATACGAACATCCATGCCTTATCTGGGGCTCGAACCCAGGTCCCTTAAGGGTTAGGTGAATTTTGTATTTTCTATGAGCTTAGCTGTTGGAATGCTCTTTTGCTCATATAATAATAAAAAACATGATATAGTATAATGAAGGCAGTAAACCCAAAATATTTTATTTGTAGGTTAAAAAACTTCCAGCAGATCGTAGTGAAAGTTCAACAACTGTAGATCTTAAGTTAAACACAGATAGCTGTAGTGAAGTAACAAATGCATCTGTTTCCTCTGAAACCATATGTCAGTCACTTAGCAAAGAGGAACTTAAGAGGCGATTGTATAAATCTGAGGTAATTAATAAAATATGTGTTGAAGAAATCAGGCTACTTCAGCAAACAAAACGCAGAAACAAGAAAAAATTTTGAAAACCTGAAGTTACTTCTGAAAGATATTGAGAAAAAAAACTTATGAAGGAAGACACATTAGAGATTTTAAGCAAAGCATCAGATCGTAATCAAGAATTGCTGGCCAGTCAGCTTGTAAAAGCTCAGGACAAAAACCAACCTAAAAATATTCTGCTGAATTAAGAGCATTTGCCCTCACACTTGATTTTTACTCACCGAGTGCTTATTGTTATGTGAGAAATACCTTTAATTCTGGCCTTCCTCATCTTAGAACCATTTCAAAATGGCACAAACATGTAGAACTACCAGGCTTCATTTCTGAAGCCTTTAAGAGCTTTAACAAATGCAGTCAACAGTAGTCAGTATCTTCTGGTATTTTCTCTAATGATAGATGAAATGGCAATACGTCAGCATGTTGAATATGATGGTCAGTGTTTCATGGCTACATCAGTGTAGGCTCAGAATTGGATGATGACTCTCTTCCAATAGCCAAGGAAGCATTGGTTTTCATGGTTGTTTGCATAAACAGCAGATGGAAAGTAGCAATAGAATATTTTCTTATTGATGGTATGACATCAGTACAAAGAGCAAATCTTTTTAAGCAGTGTCTGAATTTGTTGCATGCAGCAAAATAAAAATAACTTCTCTCACCTTTGATGGATTAGCAGCAAATTTAAGCATGGCCAAACATTTAGGCTGCTCACTCGATCCAAGAGCATTAAATGCAACCTTTACAAATTTGGATACCGGAGAAACAATATCAGTCTTCTTGGATCCTTGCCATATGCTCAAGTTGGTAAGGAATACTTTGGCAGAAAAAAAAGTCATAGCTGATCTCGATAACAATTTTATAGAATGGAAAATATCAGCTCTTCATGAACTGCAAGAAGGTGAAGGCTTGAATCTAAGGAATAAGTTAAACGCTGCTCATATTTTGGAAACAGAGTACATTTTGAAAGTAAGTTTGGCTTCTCAATTTTTATGGAAATCTCTGGCAGATGCAATAGAATTTTGCAATGTAGAATACCACAATTAAAATTACCACAATTTAGAGGATCAGAAGGCACTGTTGTATTCATTAAAATAATCAATATCTATCTATCTGGAGTTTAGAATGTTAAACAATATTGTTTAACATTCTAAACTCCAGGAATATCAAACAATATTGCTTAAAAAAGGAATTGTGCAAAAGCAATTATGAAACTGTATTTAATTCGCTTAGTGTTATTGAAATTTTTCTAACATCTCTGTGAGCAGAAATGGTGATAAAATTTTATCATCCAATAGGAAAACCGGTCTCTTAGGTTTTCTTGTTTGTATTCAAAGTTTGAAAACCATGTTCCAGTCTCTAATATTAACAGAACATCCAGTCTTGGCTTACTTGTGAGAAAAGTTATTTTGTACCATCTACATGTTTGCTTCATTTGTACAGCATAAGTCAAGATCACATTGAATTATTTTTTCAAGCTGTTTGGTTTCATGGTGAATGTAATAATAATCCAACAGCCAGACAATTTAGGGCTGCCTACAAAAAGTTGCTCATCAAATCAGAGATTACAAATTCGATATCTGGTAATTGTGTGCCTCTTGATGAGTTAAGTATATTAAATATTACTAGTACACAAACATCAGAAAGTATCATTAATTCATTCATTCTAATGGATATCAAGCAATTTATTGTGATAGCAGTAACAATTTAGATGATAAAGATGATTTTAATGGTTATGATAATTTATTTAATGGTAGTTCATTAAGTCAGTGAGCTGAACATATTGTGTATTATATAGCTGGCTATATTGTTAGGAAATTGTCTTTAAAGTTAGGTGAAATATGTGCAGCAGCACTTCAGGTAACAATGTCATATTTTAGACAGTCATTAGTAAGCTACAAGAGTAATGGCGGCTTAATTCACCCTTCCAAAGATGTATTTTTGATATGTAAAAAGAGTGAATCTGCTTTTTGTAAAAATGTCAATTTAAGTGGAGGAGAACACAAGCACAAAATATGGTATGTGATATACATCAAATCAGGTTTTAGAAGCAACTGCAGAGCAACATCTTTTTACCTCCCTGGATTTTCATATGCATGACACATCTCCACTGGAAAACCATTATATTCATTTAATCCGTGTTATAGTACAAAATTATTTGCATATTAGATACATGTACTGGGCCAAAAGTGTCATAAAAAAACTCAAATTCAATGAGACACCTGTACACAAAGGTGATATTATTTAAAGGTCAATAGAAGTAGATAAAAGTTTTTTTTATCTTTTATGTACTTGTTTTTGAGTCATTATGTTATTCATGTTTTCAAACTGGTTTTCAGACCTGTGTAGTAGTATTACTTGATAATCCTCATACACTGACTTACCAAAACGTTAGAGAATTAAAATATCTTAACTAAAAGATCAATAACTTCTACAATATGTATTTAATAAAAAAACTGACTAAGATAAATATGATAATCAAATCTAAAACATGATTTTTAACAACATTGGTTCAGTATTTAAAGAGTTATAGAACCCAGAATATTTCAAAATAAATTTGCTTGTATTATTAAATTTAGAGAGAATTCTTAATGAAAATATCATTATACAAACTTTTAAAATATATTTTATTAAATGTTTTGCAACAATATTATTTAATTATTTTGTGAAATAAATTCTTATGATGTATTACTGCTGTTTAATATTCCAGCTTCCATTTAAATTTAAATACTAAATTTTGTTGAAAATACAGATTAAATTGTCATCTTTATTTTTCCCACAGTTGCATTTTTTCATTAAATGAATATTTTAGAAGTTATAGAGCTTCGAAATTAGAATGACATAACAAGGAAATTCCAAAATATTTTGGTAGGACAGTGTATTACAAGATCACCTGATGTAACCCTATTCGATTTTTTCTTTTGGAATTATGTGAAATGTTCATGTGTAATAACCTCCATTTGTGAAAGAAGTTAAAAATATGGCAAAATCTTTTGGCTTGTGATATATCAATAAACTAAATTAATATATTACTTTATATGGCTCACTAATGCTAAATAATTTTCCACTAATGTATTATATACCCAAGCTGAAAATGTTGAGAATAATAAACTAATTTATTTATAGTGTTAATATTGATATCTTTCAAAAACTGTGTGATATGTTTAAACGTTTCTAAGTCATTGACTTTGTCTACTATTATTTCAAATTGGTTAACTGCTGTATTTTTTCTTAAAACCCAACCGATCAACTCAGATTTTCAAATGAGGTTTATAAAATGACTTGTACTATATATATTCTATAAAGTTTAGGAATATATATTTCAGTAAATTCATTTAATCCAATGTTTTTTGAAAATTGTTAATCTTTTAAATTAACAAATCTAGTTGTTAATTGGTTATGTTTGAAAATTTTTAATGCAACTTAAAAATACTGCGATATACAGAAGTTTTATGATAACTTTAGCATGGGTATGGAAAGAAGAAGTTTCAAGTTTTTTATACATCTCTTTATTTCTTTTGCAAATACTTATAGAAGATAAGATGTAGTTTCATTCTTTTAGAGTACGTTTGGTATTTAACTCAGCTGCTTCATTTCATTAGAAACCCAGTTTACATAATTTTTTTCCCTGATAATACACTCTTGGACAAAAAGAAAACAATGATTCACCCCATTAAAATAATCCACAAACCTTTGAAAGCCAGTATTATGCAAACGCCTCTTGGCCAGGCATGCAAATGACTAAGGTTTCGGTACCAATGAACATCCAGGTTGTTCCCAGAGTGCAGTTGAAAAGCATATTCAGTGGTTTCTCCACTTCCATGTGCTATGTTTCATTACGATGGGACACTTGCTTTGTGGTAGATCAATTTTTTTGTCTAAGAGTGTACATTAATAAAGCTTAGAGAAATGACTCTTAGCATTCCTATACTTGAAATACACAGTCGTATATGCATACACAATTTTCAGGCAGCTATGGATTATCACGGTCAGAGCAGAGTTAAAATAAATTTTAACTCTCTGTCTTGAACAATAAAAATTTTTAAGTTTATCGTTCAAACTATTTTCATGTTAAAAGTTTTTAGGAGAAAACACAAAAGCTTTCCAGAGCAATGACAGTGATCCTTCAGTGAGGTGACTACTTCAATCACATAAGGTATTCTCATAGTGCTCATCTTAACTGATGAAGTCACCGTGACTCACATAGTGTCCATCTTCACTTCAATCACCTTTTCACAGAGTGTCACTTCACTGAAGAAAGAGCACTGTCCTTGCTCTGAAAAGCTTCTGAGTTTTCGCGTAAAACCTTTAACATGCAATTTGTTTGAAGCAAAAACTTAAAAAAAAAATATTGCTCATTGAAAAAGAATTTTATTTAATTTCTGAGCAAGAAGGTTATATACTATACGTTGTAAGCATATTAGAATCAAGGTTATCAAGTTTCAGTTTACCTTGCTTACAGAGGTTCCACTAATATAGCAAATTATTATGTAACCTAATTTTAGTCTTTAATCCTGTAATTAAACTACAGTTATAATAATAAAAATTTATTTTTCAACTTAGTAAGACTTGAATAACTTCTTAATTACAAACCATGTGCTCTAGCAATTGAGCTATTGGCACCCAAATTAATCATGTCAGAAAAATCAAAATTAAAGCTATTATTTGTTTTTTGATAAATTTCTTACATGAAAGGGAGTATGAGGACTGTTTGATTGCTGAGAATCTTCATTTAAAGTATGAGGTGTAATTAATATATGAAAAGTAATAACGTATGCAAGTTCAAAATTCAGAACCCACTGCATATAAATGCATTTTCTGTGGATTTAAATTTAATGAGATACTTTATGTAAGAAATAAAATTTCTTTTTTTTCCTCAATTGACATTTTTATCTCAAAAACCTCCCAGTATTTATTTTTGTTTAACAAAAATTTTTGTTCATTAGTAAAGTATATATATTCCAGTATAATTGTAGCATAAAGTAGATATTGGTATTAAAGATATTTCCATTTAAATCTGGAATTACAGAATATAGTCCTTTCAAATCCCACAGAGAAAATGGTCTGATTATTTATATTCTGAATAAGATTTATATTTAAATTGACTGCAATTTTATTTTAATTATATTGGTATTAAAGATATTTCCATTTAAATCTGGAATTACAGAATATAGTCCTTTCAAATCCCATAGAGAAAATGGTCTGATTATTTATATTCTGAATAAGATTTATATTTAAATTGACTGCAATTTTATTTTAATTATTATATTTATTTTATTTATTATAAGGCTTTTAAGTCGACAAACTTTTGAAGACTTAATAACAAATTCAGTAAAAATAGGCTTATGCATGTCTTAATAGGGTGTCATAACTTATTATCATATTTTTGGAGTTGGATCTTTACTGTGAGAAATCACTGGAGAGCATTTTAATGTAGGTGTGTTATACATAATTTCTCCACCGAAGTTTAAAGTGTTATTAAAATCAGAATAATATGACCACCTACCATAGTATATGGTAGGTGGTCATATTATTCTGATACGACAGTGTATATAGTCCTGCTATACAGTAATTCTGTATGGAAATATTCATTGCATAAAAAAAGCAATATAAATTCCAAATAACTTAAATGGGGTTTCTATTAGTCGTAAAAAAAAATCTTCCCGTATATAACGCAGAGTAACAGTCTTTAGTGGTGGGGGAACGGGGTCTTTGCCCCATGTCTGCGATTAGGGGGCTGTTTGATATTGTCGGCATTCCCTCTCTCAATAAACATAGTTTCTTTAAACATCCCACTAACCATTTTCTCTCCATAGGTAGTTGGAATGTGAGGACTCTGCACAGAGCTTTTTCTCTTGATGTCCTCACACAAGAATTCCACCGTTATAATTTAGATATTCTCAGCTTGCAAGAGACCAGATGGACAGATAAAGGTCAAATTCTTAAAAATAATCTTAAATTTCTCTTTTCAGGGAGGGATGACAATAAGCATTACCAAGGTGTGGGTCTGTTTCTCAGCAGACATGCTAGTGATGCTCTTCTAGGATATGAGTGCATTAATGAAAGGTTTCTTACAGCGAAATTTCAGACAAGTGTTAAAGACTTGAATGGTATCTGCTGTTATGCCCCCACTGAGGATGCCGATGAGGATGAGAAGGATAGGTTTTATGAACAACTTCAGGATATTTTGAATTCTGTCAAGAAAGGAGATATTACCCTTGTTCTTGGTGACTTCAATGCCAAAGTTGGTACTGACTCTGACCTTTGGGGAGGGGTGATAGGCCCTTTTGGTATTGGTAGCTGCAATGGGCAACGTCTCCTACAGGTAGGTAAACTCAATGGTTGGCACTTGAGCTTGTTTCAAAAAGAAAGAACTGCAAGAATGTCCTTAATCAATACCCTACTATTATAATAGAAAGCATTGCAGAGAGCTTAATAAACGTGTAAAGGATCAGTTAGCTGCTGATAAGAATGTTGGGCTTGGTGGCTTGGCTGACAAAGCCGAGGAAGCAGTTAGACAGCACAACAGCAGAGAGCTGTACCAGATAGTTAATGCTTTGTGTGGTAGAAAACGGACAGGTATACAGGGATTGAAGAATAAACAAGGTAAGGTTGTAGAAGGTGAGGATTCTGTCATAGCTAGGTGGGCTGAGCATTTCGGTGATGTTCTAAACAATGTGGTTGGTTCTACTCCCATTGTTTGCAATGATGATAGATGCATTGGTGGCTTTAATGTTGGCCCTATAACACAATCTGAAGTTATTTCGGCTATTTCTAAACTTAGACTTCATAGATCCCCAGGTGTAGATGAAATTACTGCGGAAATGCTTAGAGCTGGGAATGTTTCGGTTACCACTTGGATGACTGAAATTTTAAATATCTTTTATGACAAAGGCATGGTTCCTAAGGATTTTACCAGAGCTATTATTATCCCTATTTTCAAAAAAGGTGATCGCAGTTCTTGTGATAAGTATAGGGGTATCAGCCTACACTCTGTTCCAGGGAAAATTCTTTGCATGATTGTGCTTAATAGAATTAATAATCTGGTTGACAGGCAATTGCGTGATGAGGAATGTGGATTTAGAAGTGGTAGGGGATGTGTGGATCAGATATTTTCACTTAGGCTGATTCTTGAGAAATGTTTAGAGTTTCAGAAACCTTTAGTTGCCAGCTTTGTTGATTTCAAAAAGGCTTTCGACTCTGTTGATCGTCATAAATTGTGGTTGATTGTGAGATCATATAGTATACCAGACAAGTTAGTTAACATAATGAAAGCTCTCTATAATAACACTGAGTCGTGTGTGAGAGTTGGTAAGTCTTGTAGCAATTGGTTTAGCATTACTTCTGGTGTTCGACAAGGGTGCATTTTGTCTCCTTTTCTCTTTCGTTTGATATTGATTATGTTATGCGAAACTCACTTCAAGGGAAAGATTTTGGCCTTAAATGGGCTGCAGATACGAAAATTTCTGATGTAGATTATGCTCATGATTTAACCCTTTTGGCAAATGATGTTGATGAGATGAACTCTTTCACTCGAGCTGTTGATGAAACTGGTAGTAGAGTAGGTTTGGTTATAAACAGAAAGAAAACTAAAGTGATGAAAATTGGTCAGGCAGGCTGTGATTCAGTTAATCTGAATGGTTGCAATATTGAACAGGTGTCACAGTTTAATTATCTTGGGAGCTATGTAACAGATACAGCTGCACGAGATTAACAGACGGATATTTCTGCCGGGACTTTGAAGAATCTATGGAGAGTGGGGAGAAATAGACGTATACACCTGAAAACTAAAAGTAGACTAATAGTTTGGTTCTTTCTAGGGTTTGTTATGGCAGTGAAACTTGGACAGTTTGTAAACAAGACAACTGGAAACTACATGCTTTTGATTCTAGATGCTTACGCAGTATCTTGGGCATTAGGTGGTTCAACTTTGTAGCTGATGATGAGTTTAGGCAAAGGAGTCTGCAACCTCCTTTAAGCAGCATATTGTGCAGAGAGAGACTCCGCTGGTTTGGCCATGTTGCCCTTATGGATAATTGTAGATTGGCGAATAGGGTTATGAACAGTGTGCCTAAAGGCTTCAGAAAGAGGGGGAAACCAAGGATGATGTGGGCAGATGTCAAACAGGACTTTATTAGAATTGGTGTGCAGTTGCCAGATGCAGCAGATATAGCTCAGGACAGACTTGCTTGGAGATATAAATTGCACGGTCTGGTTGGACTTCCGTAGCCTGTAGCTACTTGAGGATGTTGATGATGAAAACTGAGTATAACACGTGAAAAGTAGACTTGATTGCAGCGGCAGACGGTTTGTTTTGGAAGCAACAACATGGCTAGGGCGTCTCCCTCTCATTATACCTCCGTGGATGTGTGGTTTAACGGTAGAGCGCTTTGGTATGTATCTAGAGTTGAGGTTAGATTCCCGCCACCTCAGCAATAATATTTTTCAGATGAATAAGTACATACATCATTTAATTATATCTTTGTGAAGGACGCACCGGGATTTCGTTGGGATTCCCAAGATTTTGCTATCTAGCCATAAATTTTACAAAGCCATAAATTTTACAAAAACAAAAATCCCTTTTTTTATATGTCACCTGAAATTTACCAAATCATTTCGAATTATGCGAAGCTGTCTCGATTTCGCCGACTATCCTATATAATTCTATAGTGCCTATAAGTAATAGTGTGACAATCGTCAATAGCCTAGCCATTAAAAAGTGGTCCAAATAATGGTCCCCTACCGACAGGGGAACTAGAGTCTCATCAGAACTTCGTACATGAGCAGTGAAATGATATTGGTATAGTACTGTTTTACGCCAAATTATTCCGCCACAAGTAGTTCTAGATAGGAAAAAAAGTAGTTCTACATAAAAAACGATATCGCGAAACATTATGGGCATGAAAAAACATGATACTCTATAAGTAGCTAAAATGTTTCGTTAGTTTCCTCCAGAAATTTAAATATTAAGAATTAGCTTACATAATAAAAAATTGTTTAATTGGAGTGGCATCCTTACAAATTCCATTTGTACATGTCTACAACCATTTTCATTTGGTAAGTATAAAGTGAATTAACCTTCAATTTGATTTATTTAGCATAATTGATCGTTTATAGAAGTTTCAGGGCAGTTGTAAATTTCAGTGTTGCTGTTTAACCTTATGAAAAGGAGAGAATTATATGGTTTATATTTGCTCGTAAGCGATAGAAACCGCTTGCCTCACGATTGCAACGAACAGTTTTAAAAGTATTTTTCTCCGTATAACAACTTTCTTTTGCACAGTGCTGTTAAGACGAGAATTTTTAAGAGTAATATTTAAAATTTTAGAGTCTACTCAAATATAAATAAATTACTGAGGTTTTGTTTTTACGTTTAAGAAGATTCAAGTCTAATATGCATTTTGGGTACAGTAAAGCTGTTATTGGTTCCTGTCAACTCCATGACCTATGTTCCAGTATTTAATGGTTATAAAATGTTGTGGCATTCAGCATGGGGACAGCGTTTAACAATCCTTCATCCTTTCCTGGACCACTTTGTAAAAGGGGCCTCAGCCCCTTTATCATCTGGTCCAATCGCAAAATTCAATTTTGGGCGCTGTAAACAACGACTGGCGGGACCAGGACATAAAGTGCTGATTATCCCACATTTCGGCGATTAGGCTTAATGGCTCGCAGGCCGCCTAGATTCGTTGAAAAATGACAAAAAAAAAGAAGCAAAGGGAAGCTGCTACGTCGTAAAGTGTTAGAGAGAGGTGGGAGTAGTTTAAATATCTTCCATGATGGAGGGTGAAATGTAAAATGCTTTTTGTGGGACATGCTGCGAGTTGGTGTCAATAAGGTAGATTTTAGCGTTTGCGTTGCGTTACACTAGGTAGCGTAACTACCTTGGAAATGGGATGGACTGTAGTTAAAGGTATGGGATTGACATAGTTTTAAATTTTTAATGGTGTGGAGGAGGAGGGGTCTTGAATAGGGGTGGAAATTTGTGCCCTGAGGGGGCTAAGATAGAACTTTTATATTCTTTAAATCCTCTTGCATTGGAGGGAGTTAACTGTAGAAATGGAATGTTTAGGGGTGAGAGGGGCCTTTAATTAACTGCCCTTAAAAATTTTAAAATGTGCCATTAATTTAATGGGGATGTGAATTGAGGTATATGGGGGTAAGAAGATGGTTGTTAGCCAGTTAGATTAGCAATAATATTGAAGTGGAATGCAGTGAAGTAGACTAGAAGGGGTCTAGTGCAAACTGTATTCCTTGTGAATTAAAGGATATTTGATACCATATTTTTTTTACTTATAGTGAGGGGTAAGGGGGTTATGGGGGTCTGTTTATGACCAATCGGTGTATTCAGAGTGGTGAAGAGGGGGTTCTGGGTTGACAGGGGGTAATAAAAATTTGAATTAATCGATAGGTTTGAGCATTTTAATACAAAATAATCATGATACTAATAATTTGCAGTATTAAAATGATCTAACCATCGGTTAATTCAAATTTTTATTAGTTGAAGTATATTTTATAATTTGAAGATGTGACAAATAACATACGTACTAATATGCGACATTCGGACTCGCCAATTGTAACTGAAGTCCTGGCGTAGATATCCTTGTAAATTACAAAAGCAATTTAAAACGTTATAATTGGCTATAAACAAGAAAGAATAATCATGATACTAATAATTTGCATGCTTGTTTAGCCAATTACGTTTTAAATTGCTTTTGCAATTTACAAGGATATCTACGCCATACGACTTCTATTACAATTGGCGAGTCCAAACGTCACGTTAGAACATATGTTACATCACGTGTCATTCGAAGAGTTTACCAAAGAGCCAATCAAAACGATCGCTTCAGCGCTCTGATACGTAAAGAGGAATGCGGTTTGTTTTGACCGAACGGCCATCAATTTTCTTCGTTTTAAAAAAATATACTTGCTCAAGCGTTCTCAAAGTTTTACTCGTTCAGTTGAAATACTTAGGAATAATGTGCATTTGAATGGTAGAATCATTGCATAAATGCTTCTATGTTTAAAAGTCATTGAAAAGCGAAACGTCCATAGAGGGTAATGTTAACAATGCAAGAATATCGTTCCCAGCGCCCTCTACTGGTCATCATCCTCATCCTCAAGCAGCCATGGGCTACGGAGGTCCAACCAGACCATGCAATTTAGTTCTCCAAGCAAGTCTATCCTGAGCTACATCTACTGCATCTGGCCACTGCACACCAATTCTAACAAGGTCCTGTTTGACATTGTCTGCCCACCGCATCCTAGGTCTCCCCTTCTTTCTGAGGCCTTTAGGCACACCTTTCATAACCCTATTCGCCAATCTATAATTATTCATACGGGCAACATGGCCAAACCAACGGAGTCTCTCTCTGCACAATATGCTGCTTAAAGGAGGTTGCTAACTCCTTTGCCTAACCTCACCATATGGGACACTGCCAGATTTTAATAGGCGAATGCCACACTATACTTATAGGCACTATAATAATACCAAGCTGCTTCGTTTTTTGCAAACTCTCCATTATTTTCCAAAAAAAAAAAGATAAATTCGCATTTTAAAATTTCGCCTGAATTTTACCAAATCACTTCCAATTTTGCCAAGCTGTCTCAATTTCGCAAACTTCCCAGAATTTTGGCATTTCGCCAACTCTACTTAATTTCACAAAACCAATCCCAATTTACCTGTATTTTACAAGTAGCTTCGAATTTTGCCAACTCGCCATAGTTTTACACAAACAATCCCAATTTTTACGTCATTTTGAATTTTGCCAACACCCTTAGATTCTGCCAACTTCTCTAAATTTGGCCACGTTGTATAAATTTTAGAGAAAAAATCCTAAACATTACATTTCACCTGAATTTTACCAACTCCCCAAGAATTTGCGAAGTTGTCTCGATTTTGACAACTTTCCTTAATTTTACAAAAATAATCCCAATTTTCACAACTCACCTGTATTTTACCAAGTGGCTTTGAATTTTGACAACACCCCTAATTTTTACAAAAAAATTCCAGTTTTTTACAATTCGCCTGGATTTTACAAAGTTGCTTCAAATTTTGCCAACTCGATTTTTTTTTTTGGGGGGGGGGGTTCCCCATTGCTACGGCGCTGCGGATGACATGAATATTTGCGTTGTTTTCCGCTGTAGATTCTGGTTTCCTTACAGACCGTATACTGTGGAATATAAACTGACAGGCTTCTGTCAGATGTCAGAGATTGTTACTGATACCATAAGTTTTTATCTGCATCTACATATATTATGCATAGTACTTAATAATTGTCATGTTTTTTGCAAATGCTTGAAGTTCGTTGCGTTTCAGAGCGAAGGAAATCAGTTTATATGATATATTAATAACAAACTATAAAAACAGTTTTAAAAAGCGTTTCAGAAAATTAGGCTTTATTAAATATTTGATAAAAATTTACCAGAATATCGTTTTGAAAATTCTTTTAAATGTAGTTACCTGTGATTAAGGTAAGACTCCTCTCTAATACCTCCCCTCAAAACTTCACTGTGCAAACTTTGTGATCTCTACGACTGAAATTTTTACGAACTTCATTCCAGTTTCCTATGCAACACTAAATTTTTTGAATTCGGTAAAAAGTTTGTTTCAAATCAAGTTTTTATTTTTCAATTTGTTGCTATATTCTAATGCATGTTTCATTTTCAAACTAAATATGATCATTGAATTTTCAAATTAATTTGCTCTTCATTATCAAAATATTTTTTTCACTTATGTCAGTCATCAATAATGCAGTAACATTTTCCCCAGTTCCTAACGATTTTATCTGCATTAATATACTTTTTACCCATTGTTTTATCTGCTATCCGCGTTAACATCATTTTATCTGTGGTGCTTTTAAAAAGCAGATATCAGCATCTGCTCAGGGCTCTAACTATAGGCTTGTTTTACCTCTGAGCGGCACTTTTTTGCACACCATGGGCTAAATGGCCAGGTCACATGGACCCCGAAGGCTCAGAGAAGGTTGGGGGAGGGGACCCACTGGAACAGCTGTTGGGAGACAGATGGTAGCCTCCCGTCAAGGCCATCCAGCGTGTTCTTTAACGTGCACAGGGTATGGCTCTCCCACACACGGGACCACGGTTTAACGTCCCATCCGACGGACGGCGGCCTTTCCAAGCCCATCGGTGTCCCCTACTGACCGTGGTCAGGGCGGGGAATTTTGCGGAGATAAATCTGAACGCTGACCCAGCTGGGACTCGAACCTGGGAACTACAGATTACGAGCCTGGCGCGCTACCGACTGAGCCACCCCCGCCCCTCTCTAACTATAGGCAGTACCGTCGATAGGGTGTAGCATAGAGGCAGCCTGCTTCACGACGCCTGTGATGATTTTCTTTTCCTTAACCAGTTGTGTTAACCCAAGTGCGGAAAGATGTTTTTCCAAACTTAAACTGATTAAAAATTATTTGCGAACAGCAATGACCCAAGAAAGATTGGTTGGTCTAACAACTATATCGATGGAGGCGCACATAGCTTATAATTTAAATTTAGAAGAGTTTATAAACAGCTTCATTGTGCGATATCCCCGTAGAGCAAACATTTAATTAATATTATTATATAATTGTTTTGCATTAATGTTTCTCTTGTAATAAAAACAAAATAGCAATTGGAGATTTTCTTATATTTTTGTCTTATAATCCATCAGGGTCGATATTTAATTGTTTGCCTCAGGGCGCGTTCTAATCTGGCGACGGCTCTGACTATAGGCTACTTATTATTCAATGAAATCTTAATGTAGTTCAAAACGAATAAAAGTAAATTGCAAAACTAAAATATTATTCCATTGCAATGAAATTGGATTTATGCAAGACTGCGGCGAAAATAAATGTTTCTCACATCAACAAATTTGCAATTTACAATTATTCCATGGTTCAGATACTCAATTCTTATTTCAAACCAGCATATATCAAAAGTATATGACAATGAAGTGGAAGATTGTGCTGGTCTTAATTTGCTAAAAACAAAACTGCAGCAATTGCCCGTCCATTGTTTCAAAAGAAATTGTTATAATTGTGGCAAAGGCCATTGATGCTAATGGACTGAAAACAAACTTGCCAATCATTTAAGGAAAAGTTAACTGTAAGCGAAAAGGATAGTTTTTTTATTCTGAAAAACTCACCATTTATATTGCTTGAATATTTACTGAAATGAGTTTTGGCTTTAATAATAATGAGTTCTAAAAAACAACAAAAATATAATAAGTTCATGAAGGCCTGCCGCAACACAACTCTGGCAATGCTCAAATTAAAGTGTCTGCTTGCTTCGAAAAGCAGAGCTTCATTTACAATGAATGTGAAGCACGCAACAACTACGTTGCAGTTTTTTTTAATTGCATGTATGGATCTATTTACATTTATAACAAGATTAATTAACATATATTACAAGGTATGTAATATATGATATGTTTAGTTTCGATTTAATGAATATTCAAAATATATTGATTTGGAAATATATATAAAATTTTCAGTAATTGGGAAATAATAAAATTATTTAGTTGAATATTACTTAACATTTGACAATTCTAGTTGTCCATGTAACTGTAATACCAAGACTAATTCTATATCACAAAATCTGAATCCAACACATTTATATAGTCATGAAGCATATTTTACACAATGAGAAAATAATTTTCTTTTCCAATATTAAAATATGACGAAGCCAATTTATTTCGTATGTGCTAAACATTTAAAGCAATATTCCCAATGATAGTCAAGTCACTCTATGCATTACTTAGCAGTATAAGTTTTAAAAATTAACAAAAAAAACAGACTGAAATCAAATGCATTATTCCTACACATTTAGTAAACCAGGAAGTTAATGAAAATTGACCATTACAAATGTTTCAAGACTTTATTTTCTTTTGCTTTTAAACACGTTCAATTTGAATGCTAAATTGCAATTTTTTTACGATTTGTATTAAAATACATATGCACATGAGAAACTTTTAAAATGTTTGTACTATCAGCATATAAGGAGGAAACAATAACCTAAGATGTTTGCCTCAATGATTATAAAATGCCAATTTACAATAAAAACGGCATGACTCATCGTAAAAATACCTTTTCGTTAACACACAATAAAAGTATTCTTTATAAATTAAATTAGGCTTTCTCTCAAGAAGTAAATACTGTGATGTGAACTTCATTATTTAAAGATTTTTACAACATATAAGCAAAGCAAATTTCCTACACATTTTAAAATAACCAATGTAATACTTCAACAGAACTATCTGGGGGACTGCATATCATTGTACACAGCATCATTTTTCAATAAATAGTGTGCATAAACTTTGCAAGGAGTTCCCAGTCAATGGGTTATGAAAAAAAAAAAGCAATGGAAGTAGGAGAATTTCTGAAGTATAAAGTATTATGTAATGAAAGAAAAAAGCAAGAAAAAAGGCTCCAGAGAAGTTTATTTGATAATCAGAGAAGAATGAGAGGTAGAAAGTCAATGAGTCATAAAAGTGGTGGTGCAAAACTCTTTCTCTTGTAGAATAGATTATATTCAGGGTTTCCACATAACATGATCAGTTCTGGTGACTAAATGCTTGTTACCACTGTACCAGCTTTATTACTATACAAAATAATGAGTATGATTTACACTAGCAATCACACTGAAAGGCAACTTATAGACCCCTTCTTGTACAGTATTGTATAATACTTTCATCAAATAAAGTATAATATCAAAACAATCATAACAAAATTATACTAATATTTAAGGTACCTGGGATTTTTGCCTAGGATATAAACTTAATTAACAGGAAGCAAAAATTTTCATTTTAAATATCTATTATATAATTAATTTTAACTGTTAATTACAAACTATAACATCAATGTTCCATTGATCTGATTTTCAAGTATTGAATTCAATATTTCATGCTTTAATGACATAATTTTGTAGGAAAATAAGTAAAGACAGTTTTGTCCTTTGAGAATGCATAAATCTAAATACTTTACTACTCTGTTACTGATCTATGGCCATAACAATTATTCATGATGATGCTACTCAATTAAGAAATCAGATTTAAAATATCTTTAGCAACTCTTCTATGGAAATGAGTATTTAGAATTAAACTTCTGGTATTTTGTTGATTTGGGTCTAAATGAATTTGATTCTAAATGTTCTATATCCAAAGGAGTAATAATTGTATTCATGGCTGCCTTAGAATAGGTAGATTAATATACGTTGAAACCTAAGACAAACAGATTCACTTATTTGTAAGTATCCTAATATTTTGACCCTTGACTGGGGTTGTCATCCGAGGTTGATTGCAGTTTTTCAGGAAAACACTGATTCACTTCTCGGATGACGATCCCAGTCAGGGGTCAAAATTATTAAGTTATTTACTTAGAAGTAAATCTATTTGCCTTAAGTTTCAACTAACATTAATCTTCAAAGGAGTTATAAAAAGGGAAACAACATTTGCTTCTGCCCCCTTCCCCCCAAAAAAAGTTGATGGAATTTAAACTAAAGTGCAACAATAGGGAGAAGGATGAGAGGAATACATCTCTTGAAAACCATTAGAAGGGTTGTATGTAAATACTAAGAGGTGGGGGGGGGGGGGGAGTATGAATTCAAATATATGAATTATTTTGCAAATTGTATTTGTAGCAGACGGATTTACTAATTTAGTCGTTTCATATAATAAGCAGCATGAGAAAAAAACATAATTCAATTGACAATGCATTATCAAGGCAGTTTTCCTAATGTAGAAGAATGCCTAAATATGTGTGGTCACTTACATTCAAATTTACGGCCTGAATTTAACATCTCAAATTTTATGAAAAGTGCATTAATTTCAAAAAGTAGTGAGAGCAGATATTCCCAAAATGATTCTCCCTCCCTCCCCACACAAAATATACCCACTAAAATTTAAACATACTCCCTGATTTCAGTTTTTCATGAACACACCGACTCACTCATCATAATCAGCTGAAAACAATACTTGTGTTCTTCACATCAATTATACAACTATAGATGGAAGAAGTTATTATTAAAAACAAAAGAAATCTACGGGATCTGCAAGACAAGAGGGAAACTGAAGTACAAATAAAAAGCTGTACTTTAATTTTCTAAAAAAATTCTTATAGAGATATATTAAGAAGAAAAACCATTAGTTTCACAAATATTTTATATGGAACTCTAGATTTGAATTTGTGACACACCTGCACAAAAATATTTGTCACATATGCATATCATAAAAACTATAAAATTCAAAGGTTATATATTTTTATAATTATTTAGTTTTCAAGGGAGATGAAAGCATTCCAATAAAGGCAGTGGAAGCCCATTTACCTGCAATCTAGTAACCATAGTCTTTTTTTTTGGAAATACGAGTATTACAAGATGTATCGGTAATTTGGGAATCACATACACAAGCAAATCTATATATTGATAGTCATCATCCTCAAGCAGCCATGGGCTACGGAGGTCCAACCAGACTGTGCAATTTAGTTCTCCTAGCTTTCTGTCCTGAGATACATCTGCTGCATCTGGCCAATGCACAGCAATTCTAGCAAGGTCATGTTTGGAACTGTCTGCACATTGCATCCTAGGTCTCCCACTCATTCTGAGGCCTTTAGCCACACTGTTCATAAACCTATTCGCTAATCCATAATTATCCATAAAGGCAACACAAATGAGTCTCTCTCTGCACAATATGATGCTCAAAGGAGGTTGCCGAATTAACCTCGTTATTACTTACAAAGTTGAACCACCTAATGCCCAAGATACTGCATAAGCATCTAGATGTAAAAGCATCGAGTTTCCCGTTACTGTTACATCGTTTCCTGTTTACTGTACAGTAAGTAATGACAGAAGGCTACTTGATGGATTCTAGAAGAAAGTGCATTTTTCTTGTTGAGTTACAATATTTTATCCATAAGAAGCATCTTTTGCTCTGTAATGGACTAAACAGGATGACAAAGTAGGTCTTCAAAGCTAGTGGTCACCTAGCTAACAGTATACCTCTCTTTGTTATAAGAGTGTTTGATTTATTAGCTTCCTCTGACTGAAAACTAATGATCTTTAAAGAATATTGTTCTTAACTCTTCGATGTTCATTCCGGTACTTTATTTTTACATTAAATTTAGCACAGAGTGGCTGCACTTTTTTTTTTAGCTCATATGCATTTAAAAATGTCACAGAAGACTTCTTTGGTATCTTGATGCGTCCACTTATCTAGTTGACCTTGAATGTTCTTGCTATGGAGGGTATTCAAAAAGTTCTTGACATATCTGTAGATTTTCACTCGTTCCTCCGAAGTTAATGAGCTATGGCCTGTTTGATAACTTGTCATTACATGTTACAAACAAAGACCACATCATAATTTCTCTCTTTACTGGCACCGCATAGAGTTCGGTATCTGCGAGTTGTTCTTATGGAGACTACTAAAGATAAGGAAACATTTTACATTTTCACAAGGATGTAAACAAATTTCATGCCAATTTATCACAAGTATATGGGAATCATGCCTATTCATAGGCACTATTACAGGAATGGATGCACAAATGCAAAGGAGGACAGCAGAGCTTCTAAGACCTCCCTCATGCAGGAAGACTGAAAGAGGCAATGAACGAGAAGAATCGCTGTTGTTCATGAATTAATCAAGGAAAACCTGCACATCACCTTTCAGGTAATAAGTTTAGATGTCAGTACATTAACTGGCAGTGCGTAAACAATTATTCATCAACATTTAGAGTTTCAAAAGATCTGTGCCAAATGGGTACCCCACAAACTGACAGAACAGCAAAAAGGGGGCTAGAGATGACTCGTGCAAGGAGATGCTGGTAATGTTTGAACCTCATGACCCAAAACAGTTTGCATACATTGCAACTCTTTTATATAATGACAGAATAAAATGTAATTTTATTACTATACAACTCACAGAAAGATCAACAACTGTTTGGGTTGTGGAAAATGAACTGCATCACCAAATCCACTGACAAGACTTTCACTCAAGGAAGAGGATGTACACAATGTTTTTCAATTCACAAGGAAAGGTAGTTGTGGACACCTTACCGAAAAAAAAAAATTATTATAAATGAGAATAATATACCAACATTGTTTTGCCCAAAATGGTTAAAGAGATGTAGGAGCAGCATCCAACAACAGGCATATCAAGGGTTCTTCATGACAAGACTAGTGATCACAAAACTCGGCAAGTTACTGCCTACTTGGAAGAGGAAAAAGAAATCCAACAGCTACTCCATCCTGCATATTTTCCTGATCTTGCACCATGTGATTTTCCATTGTTTCCAAAAATTAAAAAGGAACTCACTGGGAAGCCTTTCATAAGGGTGTAAGACCTTGCAAACTGCATTAATTCAGAGGTGAAGAATATTCCCCAACAGGAGTACCACGAAGCATTCTAGAATTGGTGTAGACACCTGCAACTTTGCATTGATGCTGAAGGGGAGTACTTTGAAGGGTAGTAAAAGTTTTGTTAAGATGCATGCAATGGTTTTTATTCTGCAGATGCACATCAAGAACTTTTTGAATGCTCCTCATACATAACATAAAAATATTTTTTTTTAATCTGGGCACTATATTTCAGTGTGATGTGTGGAAAGGCAGGCGAGGTGTTTTAGACCATATTGTGTCATTGGTTGTTTGTACACTATATTCTGACTTTGGATTTCCATTGCCTCCTATTTGACTTTTGAGCATGAACATCTGAAGTATGTTTTGATAAACTGTGGATGCAGATGTAACATTAAGTATTACAAGTGCATATAAAATATACCAAAATTAAAACAACAAAATCAAATTCATTTCTTATTTCTTTTACTCTTTTGTCAAAACCACTTTCAAAAACATATATTAAAAAATTATATTTATAAAAAAATTTTCAAGAAGTATACTAATAAAAAAAAAAAACGAAAAATGACTATTTAAACCTTAATGTTAGTTTTCATTCTAAAACAACTGGAAGACCAAAGCTCCTAGCTAATGTGGCAAAAAGAGACATCTACTCCCAAGCTAATGAGTGCTAAATGTGAAAATTCATTTACAGTAGGTAATGGTAACTTTAAAAAGTTTCAAAGGAAAAAATCTTATTTATAATATTCCATGCCTGCCACAAAAGCTCTAGTAAGTGAGGTAAAGAGTATTTCTGATGACTATTCATCAGCATTTGTGTCTGCTTTACTGAAAGCACTATTCTTAATCCAGACAGTCCTTGTGAAATGCTTCAGGACTCCAGCCTTGAAAACAGAGATTTTAATGGATTTGATGGCTGTGAGCAACCAAAACAATAACTCCAAAATCTTCTCTCCTGTAAATATTTTGTATGTAGTTGCTGTAATATTAGAGAAAGATTTCTCACTAAAGCTCAGTATTTACTGTTGTTTCTCTTTAAACAGTGTTTCATTTGTTTCAATTTTATAACTTGTCATTATCATTCATTATTTATGTTAAACACGGGTACAATAGGGAGCACCTTACACATGTACTGTACTGTATTTGAAAAAAAAAAAAAGTGATGTTCCACTTATTGGTCTCTGATTTTCCAACTATTGAGGGTGTGTATAACTGGGTAAAAGCTGTAGTCCTATAGTAAAATTAATTTTTATAATATACAATTACTTATTTACTGCAATGTCTTGCTCCCCTGGTATCATCTTTTGGCACTATTCTTTTTTTTTACCTGAAAATTAAATTCTGCATGATCTGAAATAATTAACATTTAAAATTTACATGTTATTCATTATACAGTCTTTGTCTCTAAAACAGATCTCTCAGGTGGTTGTCTGATCATAAAGATCTTGTATAATGCCATTAGCAATTATGTCACATCTTCTCTGGTAGTCAGAATAGTTACATACCTTACAGTTCTCCTATCATTGTGCACAATATAACATATTTCCCAAAATCTTGCAAATCAAAATTATCCTCCTAGATAAAATCTTCAAACAATTGGATCACTTCCTATATGCTTATCAAAATTTAAGCACTACTCCCAAAATCTAATTTCTTGTAAAATGTTGGAGACATAAATTTTGGAATGATTGTTCTTTAATATTCAATTAAGGTAAAGCAATTAAAAACAAATTGAAAGGATTTATTAAATCCCCGATACACCAAAAAATTAATAAAATGCTCTGAAGAAAAGGTGTAATATTCTCTTATATAGAACTGAATTTTGAACAATTAATTCTTTCATGATTGAGTTTTAAAAATTTCAGACTTTTAGGTAAAGTAATTAACAAACAAATATACATAATGGTCTGTAAATGGTAGCTAGGCATAAACTGGAAGGAGAGCTGTGTACCAATCCCTAGTGATGATGCACAGAACCAGCCAGGCCAAGCACTTAATGTCTGACCCCACCTTCTCATGGTGCAGGCAGCTAGTACCTTTCAAAAGAGATACTCTCTTATGAAAGGAAATGGAAGGAGTGGGCTGCCAGATCAGTGTGGCATATTGATTTAATCACCTATGGCCACTTTTTTCTTCTGCCCTGCTGATGAGTGGTCAACCTCACAGGGACATCAGGTGAAACCCATGTATATTTATACATACAAAAACCTGATGGGTTGCACAGAAATATGATAAGACTGTATTTTAATTAACACCAAATTGGCTAGTTCAATTAGGAATACCAGATCGTATAGGGGAGCCGAAATTGTGTCTGACAATTTATACTCACTAGACTGGACTGGATTACAGATCCTAGACTTGCTGCACTGGTGGGCCTCTGTTGAGGGAGAATCTGTTGTTGGTCAACCTATCTCAATACACCTAGTTTCTTGAAAAAATCCTACTAATCATTTTCTCTCTGCAGTTATGTGGTACATGAGGACATTACATAGAAATTATTCTCTTGATGTCCTCATGCAGGAATTCCAGTGCTATAACCTAGATATTCTAGGCTGGCAAGAGACCAGATGGACAGGTAAAGGTGAGATACTAAAAAATAGCTTTAAATTTCTCTTTTCAGGGAGAGATGATGGAAAGTATCTCCAAGGTGTAGGTTTGCTTCTCAGCAGACACACCAGTGATGCTCTTCTAGAATATGACTGCATTAATGAAAGATTTCTTAGAGCAAAATTTAAAACAAAAATTAAAGACATGAATATCATCTATTTTTATGCCCCCACAGAGGACTCTGATGAGAACAAGAAAGATGTTTTACAGCCAGCTTCAGGATACTTTGAATTCTATGAAGGAGATATTTCTCTTGTGCTAGGTGACTTCAATGGTAAAGTTGGTACTGACTCTAATCTTTGGCGAGTTTTAGGTCACTTTGGCACTGGCTATTCCGATGGCAATGGGAAACGTCTCCTACAGGTAAGTGGACTTAATGGTTTGTGAATAACTAACATATACTACAAACACCGGGACATTTATAAATATACATGGGTTTCACCTGATGGGTTGCACAGAAATATGATAAGACTGTATTTTAATTAACACCAAATGGGCTAGTTCAATTAGGAATACCAGATCATATAGGGGAGCCGAAATTGGGTCTGACCATTACCTGGTCCAAAGTGTTTTCAGCTGAAGCTTGGGAAATGTGGTCAGGTTAAAAAAATCAGCTATAACACTGAATGCCTGAAAGATCCAGATATAGCCAAAACATACCATGATAGACTATTTAGTCATTATGACAATTATGGTTTGGTTACTGCTGAAGTTGAGAAAGAATGGGATCAGTTTAAACAGGCTTTCCTTGAAACCAACAATACAACAAAATTATTTGAGTGATAAGGTTATGGAACTTATTTCTGAAAGAAGGAAGTGCAGATTAATATTAATCAATATCCTACTAGTCCTAACAGAAGGCATTACAACGTGCTTAATAAACATGTAAAGGATCAGTTAACAGCAGATAAAAATCTTTGGCTTGATAGATTGGCTGACAAAGCTGAGGAAGCAGTTAGACAGCACAACAGCAGGGGGTTGTACTAGATTGTTAATGTTTTATCTGGGAAGAAACAGACAGGTACACAGAGACTGAGGGATAAACATGGCAAGGTGGTTGAAGGTGAAGATTATGTGATGGCTAGGTTGGCTGAGCATTTCAGAGATATTCTAAATAATGTAATTATTTCTACTCCCATTGTTTGTAATGAGGATAGATGCATTACTTGGCTTTTATGATGGCCCTATATCACATTCTGATGTCACATTGGCAATCTCTAAATTAAAACTGCATAAATCCCCAGGGGTGGACGAAATCACAACGAAATGCTTCGAGCTGGGAACATTTGTGTTGTCACATGACTGACTGAAATTTTAAATACACCTATCCCTCGATTTACACGGTACTCAGTTCACACAATTTTGGCTTTGCACAGTCAAAAAATGCAACCAGTTTCGATTTACACGGTACTGACTGAGACGTACATAGAAAGGAAATCTCAGTCAGTACCGTGTAAATCGAAACTGGTTGCATTTTTTGACCGTGCAAAGCCAAAATTGTGTGAACTGAGTACCGTGTAAATCGAGGGATAGGTGTATTTTTTATGATAAAGGTGTTGTTCTTAAGGATTTTACAAGAGATATCATTGTCCCGATTTTTAAAAAAGGTGATCTTAGTTCTTGTGATAATTATAGTGGAATTAGTTTAGTTTCTCTTCCAGGTAAAGTTCTTTGCATAATTATACTTAATAGAATTGAGAATTTGGTTGATGGACAACTGTGTGATGAACAGTGTGGATTCAGAAGTGGTAGGGAATGTATTGATCAAATATTTTCACGTAGGCAGATTCTTGAGAAATGTTTCGAGTTTCAGAAACCTGTGGTTGCTAGCTTTATAGATTTCAAAAAAGCTTTTGACTCTGTTGATCGACATAATTTGTGGTTGATTGTTAGATCATATGGAATACCTGATAAATTAGTTAGTGTAATGAAAGCTCTCTATAATAACACTGAGTCGTGTGTGAGAGTTGGTACATCTTGCTGCGATTGGTTTAGCATTGCTAGTGGAGGGTGCATTTTTGTCTCCTTTTCTCTTTAGTTATTGTTTATGTAAGACAAGGGTGCATTTTTGTCTCCTTTTCTCTTTAGTTATTGTTTATGTAATGCAAAATTCTTTACAATTTTGGCCTTAAATGGTCTAGAGATTTCAAAATTTCTGATTTAGATTATGCAGATGATTTGGCCCTGTTGGCTACTGATGTTGATGAGATGAATTCGTTCATTAGGGCTCTTGATGAGACTGGTAATAGAGTAGGTTTGGTGATAAACAGAGAAAAAATTAAAGTGATGAAAATTGGTCAGGCAGATGGTACTTCAGTTGCTTTGAATGGCTGTACTATTGAGCAAGTGTCTCAGTTTAATTATCTTGGGAGCTATGTAACAGATACTGGTGATGTGCGGCATGAGATAAATAGGTAGGTATTGCTGCTGGGACTTTTATAAGAATCTATGGAGAGTGTGGAGAAATAGGCATATACTCCTAAAATTAGACTGTATAATAGTTTGGTTCTTTTTAAGGTTAGTTATGGTAGCAAAATGTGGACCCTTTGTAAGCAGCATAACAAGAAGCTTGATGCTTTTGATTCTATATGCTTACAGAGTATCTTGGGCATCAGGAGGTTTGACTTTGTAAGTAATGATGAGGTTAGAAGAAGGAGTCATCAAACTCCTTTGAGCAGCATATTGTGCAGAGAGAGACTGCATTGGTTTGGCCATGTTGCCCGTATGCATAGCTGCAGATTGGCAAAGAGGATTATAAACAGTGTACCTAAGAGTATCAGAAAAAGGGGGAAACCTAGGATGCGATGGTTAGACAATGTCACACAGGACCATGCTAGAATTGGCCTAGAATGGCCAAATGCAGCAGCAGTAGCTCAGAAAAGACATGTCTGGAGAGGAAAATTACACAGTCTGGTTGGACTTCCACAGCCCATGGCTGCATGAGGTTTTTGTATGTATATATGTTTATACATTATGTTAAATATGAAACAAAGAGAATTTATCTTTGGGAGATAAATTTATTTCCAAATTAAACAATATATGTTTAATAAAATTAAATCAATTAATTCAAAGAAAAAAAAAGGCAATTTAAAAAAGATTTTCCTGGTTTTGAGCACTTTATGAGTTAATAAAGATTACTGGCTCTTCTAACAGTAGTGCAGGCTTTGCAATTGTTATTCATACTATTAATCATAATATTAAAAACAAATGTTGGGAGTATTGATCTATTTTTTCAGACTAATACTCACAAATTTCACTCACTACAGGCACACCCACACTCAGCAGGACTTCCAAATGACATGCTCTCATCACCAATACAAT
The DNA here is from genome assembly GCA_038380435.1 of Ryuthela nishihirai. NCBI lineage: Eukaryota > Metazoa > Arthropoda > Arachnida > Araneae > Heptathelidae > Ryuthela > Ryuthela nishihirai. The sequence continues at coordinate 34,946,364 of JAWZYU010000026.1, forward strand.
CAGACCTGTTTGCTTTCCAGAGCTGCCAACTGTTCAGATTTTTTCAAAAATTTTCAAATTTTGTTTTAAAATACAAAAATCCGAATTCACCATTGAAAATCCAAATTTTGCATTTTCCTCTTACTTTAAAAGAATATCTGCTCTTGAATTTTACGTTGCTTTTCCATTTTTCCAAAAAGGAAATGGTGAAGGAAACTACTGTTTTAATTTTAATCTCTTACTGCATTCACCTATACTAATGCCTTTTATAGAGAAGAGTTCTATGGGGCTTCAGCTGACCAGTTCCAATCAAAATACTAGGCAAAGACTGGACCTACATTTTTTTGAATGTTGAAGGTTGGATTTGAAACTCATTAGCTGGAAGAATCAATATTTTGATAAAATAGCTTTCCAAGCTTCAACTGCTTGTCCAAGCTTCAACTGCTTGCAATTTTTTTTTTGAAAGCGTGTGTATATTGTGAAGGGCAAAGAACCTATCCCTCATTCTCCACACTTTGGAGAACTAATATTAAATCAGATTACATAAAAAACATGTCTTGAAGCTTTGAGTAAGGGAAGTCATGTTTGGCACCTGCAATGGGAACAGGGCTTGTGCATGTCTATTGTCAACTATGTTATCTATATTGGCTTAACTATGGGTTGTGCAGTTTTTGCTCATTTTAAGGCTTTAAATTTCAGGTTTGGTTTATCCATGAACATGGTTATACACATATATATATGTAATATAATTCCTGTTGGTAGAAGGGAAGATTGGAATAAAGTTTTCTGCTACTAAATTTGAGGCTGATGGTAGGGAAGACAATGGTAAAAACTTACTATAGTTGAGGCAAATTGAAGACATTTGGATGACTGCTCTAAACTTCTGATTGGCTGATTAAAGCTCATCTGTTTAGATTGGTAGAATTTTAGAACTGTAGCAGTAATGTCTCTCTACAAGTTTTTAATCAGTTTCTTTTGCCTCTTTGCCCTTTGTTGCTGTGTTCAAATATTTTGTTCCTAGATTTTAATTACATTAACATTTTGCCATGTCGCCTATACATCCTTTTAACCCATTTCTTCCCAGTGTTGCGTACACACAACACTTGGGAAAAAATGGGTTAACTAGAAATATTTAGTCAAGTATTCTCCAGAATTTGAATTTGAAAAATCATTTCACAAAGGGCAAATCAGTTAAACCTGTTTTAAATTTCACTAAGGCATCTGCCTTAAGTAGAGAAATTTTTAAGAAGTGACGACAATCTGGAAATCAATGTAGAGCCCTTATTTATGATATTTTTGCTGGAGAACTGGTAGCTGCTAATCATACTGATAAGTTATTTGCTATGTTTTGTAATTCACCAGTAATGAGGAAATATATATCCAATCAGACCAAAACAGAATTTATTGTTCAATAACTTGCTACCAGTTATTCAGAAAAAGTTATTACCTGCTATAAAGACTGCTTCATTTTCTGTTTGAACTGATGGCAGTAAAGATTCAGATGACAAATTATTTGCTCTGCTAATAATATATCTCAATAAACACTTCAAACAAGCCTTTTATTTTCACTATGCTTGGAAGGTGGTGCAACTAGAGAAAATATTGCCAACTTGATGTTTTTCAGACTCGCTAAAGTTTTTTAAACTCACTAAAAAGTATATGAACAAAAAGTGTATTGACATTTCATGTAATAATGATAAAGTGTATAAACATTTCATGTAATAATGATAAAGTGTATGAACAGTTCATGGTCCAATTATTTGTCCATGCCATATGATAATGCTTCTGTCATATTTGGAAAGTAGTCATACTCTCTACCTGGCTGCACAAAAGGCTGCAAAGAAATTGCTAATTGCAATGGGTCAGTTGTTGATAGATATTTATTTCTACTTAGAAAAAAATTCCAAACAAAAAACTAAAGAATTTTCAGACATTTTTTAATGCAAACATCCAGAAAATATTAAACCATGGGTGCACTAGGTGACTCTCAGTTGGAAAATGCCTTGATCATCTGCTTAATCAATGTAGGCCATTGTCAACACTCTAAACTTACAACTCCACCCCCCACATGCAATGCCCTGAGTAGACAATACAAGTAAACAATTAAATTTTCACTTATACCTATTTATTTCAAAACGGTATATGTTCTTTTTTTTTTACAAAATTAATGAGAAAATTATTATTTTTAATTAAAATTAGGATTATATACACAAGAAAGTAAACAGCATAATTAGATAAAAATGAAATGCACTATTATGGAAATTAACATAGACTCCACATACAAATACCACTAATTATGTTGTGTTAGAAATTTCAGTACTTTCATAAAGTGTTAAAGAAAATACTGAATTCTCTGTAAAGCTGTTTTCTATATTTAAAGCAGGATCATCAATCCACCTGATTATGATTCTGTGGGATAAGCTTATCATTTTTTCTCTCTGGACAAAACATATCAAAAATTGTTTGCAGGTACTCCTTTGCATTTTCACCATTAGAATAATTTTTGTAATATTTTGCAATTTTTTCATTAATAACGAAACCTATACACACACTTGCAATTGGAATCTTGAGACCTTTGGGTAAATAATTTTTTTTGCCTATTTAATGCAGCCATAAGTTTTTCAAATGCTTCTTTTCTAGGCTGGCCTTGATAACTTTCATAATTAGAATGCTTACTGATGTAGTGTCTACTTGAGTGAGAGCTGAGCTCTTTAATCAGGAGCAGAACAGTACATTCAGAAAACCTAATCTACTCCTATGCACAAAGTCTGTCGTGTGGGTCAATGTCATTGTAAATTAAATTTATGCTACTAAAGAACACTTTCATAAATAATGTAAAGGTAAATTGGGAAAGAAAGAAAAATTGGTATTCCACAAAGTACTTTAAGAATAAGAGATAGAAAATATAATAATTTGTGAAGCAATATTTGCGGATCACTTGAAATGTATCTGATGGCCAGATGTGGCCTACGTGTTGCTATGGCTGTTCTAAAGAACAACACAAAATTTTACAGAGAACTCTTAAGTAGATATGTAAAGACAAGTATTTTAAATAGTGGACTATCATTATTATGCATTATATATAGTAAATGGTTTTTCTAAAGGATAAAAAACTGAGTCTTACTATTCTATTTAAGAATGTTTCATGCAGGATGTGATTATACAACAATGAATTTTGTCTTTAAATCTGAAGTTCTGCTACCTGTCCAAGTGCTGATGTGAAAAGGAGGGGAATTATAATTTTTTTTATATTATTAGGTACATTGTTACAACTTTTCAATGTCTAGTTAAAAAAAAGGAAGATTTTTTTGAATTGAAGCTATAAATGATACCTTAAAGAATTCATGCAGTTCAAGATAGCTAATGTATCTACAGATATATTATCAACCCCAATAATTGACATTCAGTGGGCTGTGTTTCCCAGCATAAAAGGTCCATCTACCAACTTCAGTTATCTTAATTGACTAAATTTATGTTAGGTATTTTAACCCTTAATCACAGTAATGGAATGTATTAATGGGATACATAGCTAAGACATAACATAACTGACTTTCAGGAATCAAACACAATTCTACAAGTCCTCTTAGTGCAAAAAATTAATATGATGAGGAACCTGTATTAACAAACATTTGTTGCTGACTTTCTAAAAAAAGGCCAAATCTGCAACACTTTAGCAGACAATAAAAATAAGGACACATGAATAGAACTGTGATTAGGTGTGTGGCATTTTGTTTTATTCTGTACATTTTTCCGCATTGTCTGTATACATTCAGAGAATCTGAATTGAGAGGCCAAGGACATATGTATCCGTTTTTAGTACAACAAAAAAAATCGTTTTTTTAAAATTGCCATTGTAATTTTTGTCATATATATATATAATCTTATAAAAATATATAATTCAGGCTTCAAAAATAATATTTTAATTTGATGCATATTTTATTAAACTACAATATAATTTTATAAAGCCACCTGATTGCCATTAGCAGCACTAAATGGTATTGCAAATTTGTTTGTTAACGTTCCTATATGCTGTAGCAACCTTCTGATTTAAGCTCACAAGTTTGATTTGAACTATTACCCACAAGTTTTTCCTTAAATTTTATAAAATCTCCTAAAAATTAACAAAAAACTGCTATTTTTAAAAACGATAGAATTTGGAAGTAATTACAAAATACGTACCGCCATTTTTTTTCCGTTCCACTCTTTTCTATCATAAACCTAGTCAGTATTCCCAAGTTATTTTTATAATTTTCCACAGCATTCTATGCATCTTTCCTGTCTTCAAATCAAAACTGAAAGTAAACACATCATTTTTAGGAATTCTGGTTGCACCTGCATTTAATCAGTTATGCTTCACGGAGGCAAAACAAGACACAAATGGCTGGCACATGCAATCTCCATTGCATGTGCTATAAGTGTTGTTTACAGTTTTGGTCCAGCATATTGGATACCCTTTGTAAAGTTAGTATTTACTTTTTTTATATTTAAACCTTAGTTTTTATTTCAGTAGTTTATTTTCGGAAATTAGTGATCTTTTAGCCGATTAATATGTATTGATTTTTTTCATAGTTATGCTACATCGTATGGCCGACCTACAACTTGTTGCTGTGGATATTTTAATATCGAATTAGGCTATATGTTAATTTTTATTTTATTATTTATTACTTTTCCAGTAAAATTTTGATCTGGTATCATTTTCCTGAAAATAAATGAGGTCTTGGTATGGAAGGAAATTAATTTCTGTAGATTTACTTCCATTAGTTAGCGATCTTTAGATTGGCTGATTTATCGATCTTTTCGAGTTATGCTAGATTGGAGGCCGACTCAAAAGATTTGCAATATTTTATTTAACATCTCATTAAAGTTATGTGTAATTTTTCTTTTAATATTTCTTTTTTTTTTTCAGTTAAAAAACTTTGAGCTTGTATAGTTTTGTTAAAATGAATGTCTAGGATAAGTAAGTAAAATAGACTTCCTTGCTATGGAAATCAACAGTCTTGTGGGAGAGCAATTTCGCTAAAATATCATAAAAAGTTTCACCCCCCATCTAGAAAAATATTATTTTTTTAAAATTAGAGTTTTTATGTTTATATTGAATTATTTTAAAGACAATTCCCCCCCTCCCTCAGTACCTTGGCTGTGCCACACAGAATATATAAAGTTTTTTTTGCTTTGGTGCACAAACCTTTCTGCACTTAGCCAAGATCGCAAACTCCAACACCCAAAGAAAAAATTAATAATGTTTAGAAAAAAAAGCAGCCAAGGAAGTTTTTTTCTATTTCATAACCAATTCAGAAAATTCCGTGAATGTGAGAAGTCCAAGCCACACATGTTTAAAATATATGATACTGAAAAGAATCCTTAAAAGAAATAAAAATCATACTTCAGGTTGAATATTATATTATTTGGGAGGAAATTTCCTTTCGATAAATATATAATTTAGCTATTTTTATTCACCAGGTTTTCCAAAACGAAACCTTAATTGTGTGCTACGATCTTTTTTTTCCACCACATCACATTGAAAAGGTTTATTAAAATCAATATGCTTGCAGATTTGTTTATATTATTTATTTTCATAAAATTCGTAATGAAATTCTGTTTAACTTGATATACAACATGATCTATTTCCAATGATTGGTTATTTAAAAAAAAAATTCTAAATTTGACTTGTTTATGCAACTCAGCAGAATTGGCTAAAAGCCTGGAATTTTCTCAAAGTATGGTACTGGGAAAAAAATTACAAAACGAGAAAAATATTTACTTAAAACCAAAAAATTTTTTTTCGTCATTCAGAAATATATAGTCATTCTATTCATGTGCATTGTAATAATTTCTGTCTATTAGTTTTTTTTAAATAAATTTTTATTTGTGTTGCCAGATGCATTTCTTTACTACATGACTCTAAAAAAGTCTTATTAAAACAAAACATGTAATTTTTTTGTTAAATACTTTATTTTCATAAAATCCAGAATTAAATGCTGATTAATTTGGCATACAACATGCCATAATTCCTTTCATTAATTACTTGGCAAAAAAGTTTTAAAGTTAAAGTTTTTTTTTGGCTGAGCATAGGGAGAAAATAGTTTGGCCTCTGGATGGGGAAACCTGTTTTTCAGGTTGGACACTGGAAGGGTTAATTACACTCAGTTATATAATTAATGTTCACTAATGTTTTGTTCAGCCGTCCCGTGGCCGAGTGGTTAGCGCGCTTGGCTACTGATCTACGGGACCTGGGTTCGAGCCCCGGGTAAGGCATGGATGTTCGTGTTGTTTTTCTGCTGAGGTCCTGCCATCCTCTCAGATCTTCTACTGTGGCATATAAACTGACAGGCTCCTGTCAGACCTCTGTGGCAAGCAGCTGCTTGAGGGGGTATTTATTTTTTTTATAATGTTTTGTTATCTATATTCCTATTGCTTTTGATTTGTCTGTCAATTTATCAGCTTTGTTTCACCATATCTTCACAGACAGGTGATCACAAAGAGATATCAAATGAGAGCTTTTAATGATAGGCATGTCATAGGCTAGTCATATGCAATATGTGGCTCACTTGCAGTTTCAAAATGGCCAGTGACTATTTGCACTACTAATTATTTCCCAATTTATTTTCACCAAACATTGATGACCATGTAAAAGATGTTCAATCACAAAAGTTGCATTAAAATGGGTTTCATTTTTTATCTTATTTATTTTTAATTGGTTGTATATTTAATTCTCATGTTCCTTTTTGTTATAAATATGCATATGTAAAAATTTTATTTATAATCAATATTTATAATAACATTGATTATAAAAATAGTCTATTCAGGGAAATGGACAAGAGATAGGGGGAGGAGTTAAGAGTATTTTATGCAGTAATCAAAGGTTGGTCCACGGAACTATGAAAAATTCTCAATGGCCATCCCTATCATAGGCTATAAAAATTTCCCCCAAAGTTTCTCCCCCCCAAAAAAAGTAGGTAAATGATTGTTTCAATCTATCTTTCAAAAATATAAAAATATAATAAGTTAGAAAACAAATGAAAGCTTATGATGTGTAGAGCATCACAGGCTGTCATAAATTATGCTTCTTGCTTTTGCCTCCCCAAAGGGTATGCTTCTAATCAGAGTTCCGTATCAGAGTTCAAAATCTACATTCTTCCAAACACAAAATACTTGCAACTTTTATCATGTACAATTTGCAGCTGCACAAATATTTTGCTTCATAGATTCCAGAACTGTTAAGTTTTCTGGATGGAGTAAACCCAAATTCCTTCCAAGTGCTGCTATGATGTTAAATGGTTTGTTGAGATTACTTACCATCTTTCAGAATCGGAAAGCAATATCTGTGAGATATTGTTAAAATTCTGGCTATACCAGAATTATTGCATTTGAAACAAACTGTCTGGTCATGCACATGCAAGCTTCATAGGACAGTGTATGCGCATATATAAATAATTGTATGTTGCAATATTTTTACATTGTTACTTTTCATGTTTTACCATCTTAAGTATTAAATTTCAGCTTTATAATAAAATGTTTAGCTGTTCTGTGGCCAAGTGGTTGCTTGGCTATTGATCAAAAGGTCCTGGGTACAAGCCCCAGGTAAGGCATGGATGTTTGTGCTGTCTTTCTGCTGAGGTCCCACCAACTTCACAGACCTTCTACTATGGTGTATTAAATTGACAGGCTCCTGTCAGACCTCTATGGCAAGCAGCTGCTTGAGGGATATTTTACTTATTTTATTTTTGAAATAAAATTTTTGAATGAATTTCTAATACGTTTTAATTTTGATGAGCAGTGTTATTAGTAATCAAACACTAACTCAGGTGTTTTTGCATGTCAAATTTCTATATCATCATTTATCAGTGGTTATTATTGCACAAGATTTGTAGTAGTTTGAGTATTTTGTGTCCAAGTTTAGAATGTGTATTGAAGTACATTCTCTAAAACACACACACACACAAATATATGCTAATACACTGGATAACAGTTGAGAAATGTTGGCCAGCATTTCTTTAGTTTTATCAATGTATTATCATTCAAGCATGGTCCTTATAAATTTATGAATACTAAAAAATCTGGTCAATTATGAATTGTTATATTGCAATTTGGCTTATGTGAGTTTAGATATTATAAAGCACATCAACTAGCTACATTCTTGCTATGGTTTTTAATCATAAGGCTGGCAACTAAATTAATAAAAGATTTCTTTTCTGCTTTCAAAGTTAAGTTTTTTGACCTCTTCAACAACTGATATAACCACTTTGGAATGACATCATTGGCTCTCTTTTCAATTGTACATAAAGAAGAATGAGGGAGTTCCTTAAATTCTAAGACTTTCCTACCTTTAAATTGCTTTAGAAAATTTCTTTTGATAAATCTAGGATTAACATTTATTTGCTTTCAATTTAATATTATATATAGTTCTAAAAATTAAAGTTTTAATTACTACAATTAGGTAAATGATGTGCATAAGTAAAATGAGAATTTATGAAATTTCAGACTTTATATTTTTGAGCACACAAATGAGCTTAAACTATTACATTTTGATTTTTTTCTCAGTATTGGATGACCAAAACATTAATTACATAGCATTAAATATAATTTTTTTACACTTTTTATTAATATGGTTAATTTTGAGACAAAAAATTAACTTAAAAAAAAAGGTTTCACTTACACTTTTATAAGTTTCTTGTCTATACAAAAATAGGATACAAGATACAATTAAAAAAAAAAGATCTATACTCTTTAAAATTTAAATTTTTTGTTGGATTTTAATAATTTTTGAATATTCTATTTAGACATTTAAGTTTTGTATTTCTGTGTTCTTTACACTAAGTGTATATAAAAAAAATTATATACATAATGCAAAGTATTAAATTTTGAAAAAACTGATTCTAGTAATTGAATCTGGATTCTTTACATGCTTGGATGCTCTGATCAGTTAACATTTTATCCTACTATTTCTAAACTATAGAAATATGGTTTTTTATTCATAACTTTTTTAATCAATTAATACATAGTGTTAGGAAAGTCTAGTACAGAAGTAAATGCAATACTTCTTAATGATCGATGCAAATATACATACAAGTAAAATAAAATTAATACAAATTTTTGCGCAGTTGCTTTGTCTAATATGTTGACATTGCTCTTAAAGTCACTGAAGAATTATAATTATAACTGGCTGACTACCAGATAAATGGCATTGCTCTTATTTAATAGGTAAGTAGCATATAAAAAAGTGCCAAAATAACCATCCTTTTGCGATAGAATAGTTACCAAAAATTAGTTACCGTAAATGTTCATGCACTAAAGATGAATTTATTGAACTGCTGAATTAGGCAACTGTAAAACAAGGTAAAATGGATCAAGAAAACACCAAACTGATATGTAGTGGGATGAAAACTTAATTTGTAAGAACGTTCAGAATATACATAAATTCCCAATTTTGCTTCCTAGCTATTTCTGAAATTTATAAATCTTATTTCATACAGTTCCTTTATATTCAACAAACAAGGTTCAATATGAGGGAACATAAAAATTTAATATTAATTAAAGAAATTTATATTTTGCTTCAATATTTAAAGCCCTTTTTTTGGTTTCCTTCTCTTTTAGATATTTGTATTTCTGGTAAACAGAAAATGAAATCATTTTGTTAAAATAATTTGCAATCATGTACATTTATAAAATGTTGCAAAACAGGCTTTATAATTAGATAGTTTAAGTAGGCATCCTTTAATAGGTTCTATGCATTGTAGTGTTCCTTACAAAAAAAAATAATAAATAATAAAAGTTAAGCATATTTGATAAGTTTATATCACCACTATAAGTTCATATGAATTTATCACATATTTATGTAAATAAATTTTTCAATTTATATAGATTAAAAATTATGTGTATTACTGTTACATTTAGCAATGCCACATCCCTATATTATTTAGATCATATTTTGTTTTTGGGAAATATTCAGCAACAGTCTTACAAAAGTATGAATCAATGTATTTGTAACAGAACATTTATAACATACCAAAGCACTGCATAAAACAAATAGGGCAACTGTATTAATATATTGTGACCTTCAAAATAATTTTTCATACAGAAACAAAAGCAAATAAAAAAAGCCAAAGTTTGGATATTTTTCTTTTCTTTTTTGCAAATAAGATGGATTTTGCAAAGTGCGTCATTGTGTAAAACAAAAAGATTAAAAGAATAAATATTGAGTAGAAGTCACTGAAAATACATTCTGTCATCTAAACGTCTGTTTGAGTTATTTCAGTTATTTTAGTTATGATTAATGGTTATTACACTACATGTTCTATAGATAAATCACAGGGAGAATAAAATCCGATGGCAAATTTTATGATAACCAGAACAATTACAATAAGACAGGCAACATGGAAAGCTGTTGATACAACAACTTTGAGCAATAACTCAATATACAAGGGAAAACATTAATTTTTTTATAAACATGGATGATTTTTTTTCTGAACATATGACAATGTCATGTACAAAATAAATACTTATTAATGAATTGTTTATACATTTAAATGATAGCGACAGTTATTGGAGCCCTGGGTAAATCAGCAGAGCCACTGAATAAATGAAGCATCACTTGAAACCACATAATTGTGAAGTCCAAAATCATATAATTTAAAAATTTCTCCTATTCTACTTTGTGAGATAAAAAAAACCCACTGAAACATGGCCTATTATCTCCTTTATAGTACAAATTTTCAAATAAAACTGAGCGTGCATATATAATTCTTTCAGTTATAGCAAAAAAACAAAAAACATTTTTCATACTGCTGCATAAGGCCAAAGAAAAACCCCAAAGGTTTTCCTTATTTTTTGTATAAAGCTGATGGTAATTTTACAAAGATTCGTGATGAAACTAGTGGAATACATTCAAGTAAGTTCCACTGAATGATTCAGTCTGCCTATCTCAATAATGACTTTTCATGCAAAAGAACCAGCAGTTCCTGAGTTAGAATTTCTCTAAGTCTACTCACTGGTGTCTGTAGGAAAGCTGATCCACAAGTTTGCAATCTCAAAAGTATCTTTACACACAGACCATTACTGATGATGTTTCTTTCTGTTTGAAGCATAAAACCTAGTAGTATAAGCACAGGTGCTTCTCAGTCAGATGGAAAATTGCATGCACTTACTACTCGGTGATATGTACACAATGGTTCCAGTGAGTTGACTTCAGTCTGCAAAAAGAAATAAAACAATGAATAACAAACGTATCAAGAAATATCTTAAGCAGAAAAGAAAAATATAATTATCGAAATCAAAAGATAAAGTGCATCAGTTTGAACTACTGTTTGATGTGTTTTATTCCCTTCATACATCTTAATGAAATATGAAAACATTATATTTGAAGTTGAAAAATATAAGATCATATGAATTATGAGAAGATGTTCTATCATGATAAATATGTAAAACTTAAAGCTAATACCTATCCAATCCAAAAGGAAGTTTTCTTTAGCTCTAAAAAAAACTAGACAAATAACATATCACCTCTGGTGAATACGGAATCACTCACGGGAATATTTTGTTTTCAATGAAAATTATGTTTTTAATTATTTGAATTTTGCACCCTTTAAGAGCAGTAATTTGTACTAATGAGTGGTTGCAAAATGTAAATAGCAATATATTATTAGCTCTATACAATTAAAAAAGAATTCTCTCATTTTTTAAAAATAAAGAACAATTGGTCAAATTTTAATCAACAGTAATTTAATTAAAACATATATAAAAATACAAATTATACTCCTGGATATCTGTTCTTGATTATAACACATTCTACCACCAGAATTTCTATTAGGTTGTTGGAAATGAAATGGCTGAATTATTAGTGAAATATTGAACATCTATAACTTTGTTAAAAATAACTTTACTTAATCAAAATATGTACCAACAGATTAAATACACTTCTGCCACAGCGAAACAAGTGCATTCATGCTGTTGGTAAAAAAATCTGAGTTCCTGGAAGAATGAATTCTCAAAGACGTTTTTAACTGCTATCTCATTGCTGAATGTTTTCTTCACTAAGAAGTGGTCAAGATGCTTGAAGATGTGGTAGTCAGTTGGCAATAGGTCTAGTGAATATGTTGGGTGAGCAAGAGTCTCATACTTAACTGATGAAGTTTCCAGCACATTATTTGTGAGATGTGAGGTCTAGCATTATCATGGAGCAGTACGATGCCATGCCTATTGACCAATGCAGGCTGCTTCTTGCATAATTTGTCGTGCATTTTTAGGAGTTCTGCACAATATTTCTCTGCATTTATTATTTCACCAGTTTTATTAATGAATAATGGATAACACCAGCTGCAGATCACCAAACAGTCATCATAACCTTTTTTGGATGAAAATTTGGCTTGGGCATGTGTTTCGTTGCTTATGCAATGTCCAGCCACTGAGCAGAATATTGATGATTGTCGTAAAGGATCCATTTTTCATCAGACATTACAAATCTATGCAAAAATCGATCACTTTGGTTTCAAGTGAGAAGAAAAGTGCAATTTCAAGTCAATGTGCCTTACGAGTGTCCATTAATTCATGCAGAACCTATTTATCCAACTTCTTCATTTTCCCAATTGCTTCCAGGTGGCTGGAAACTTGAATAATGCATGCCTAATTTGCCTGCATTTTGTACAGTTTGGTATGTGTTTGGATTTTGTTAACCCTTCCAGTGTCCAGTCTGAAAAACTGGTTTACATATAGAGGCCAAATTTAACTTTAGAACTTTTTTTGCCAAATAACTAATAAAAGGAATTATGGCATGTTATATGCCAAATTAATCACAGATTAATTCTGGATTTTCTGAAAAATATTAAAAAAAGAACACAAGTTTTATTTTAATAGGACTTTTTAGAGTCATGTAGTAAAAAAAAATGCATCCGGCAACACAAATAAAATTTATTTAAAAACACTAATAAACAGAAATGATTATAATGCACATAAACAGAAAGGCGGAAGACTATTTCTGAAATTAAAAAAAAATATATATATATATATTGTTTAAAGTTAAGTGATAGCTAGGCATAAAATGGAAGGAGAGCTGTGTTTGTAAATGGTAGCTAGGCATAAACAGGAAGGAGAGCTGTGCACCAATCCCCAGTGATGATGCACAGAAATGGCCAGAACTAGAACCTAATGTCCAACCCAGCCTTCCCGTGGTGCAGGCCGTTAGTACATTTGAAAAGAGATATTCTCTTTTTGAAGGGAACAGAAGGGGAGGGCTGCTAGTTCAGAGTGGCTTAGTGATCTGGTCATCTATGGCCACCCTTTTTTTTTTTCAACCCTGCTGAGGAGTGATCAACTATATAGGGTCCTGATACTGACCATTTATACCTACTAGACTGGACTTGCTGCACTGGTGAGCCTGTGTTGAGGGAGAATTACCGCTATGTTTTCTGTTTGCTTGTGGGTTGCCAGCCCTAAGTGAAACAGAGGCACAGGATACCTTATATCAGCTGGTAGATAATCTTGATCAGAGGCCATTGTAGGTACCTGAATCCTCACTTACTAGTTGGACATCGTCAAACCTAAACTGGAGTTGCTTCAGCCTTTAGCAATAGGAGAACCTCAACCCTCACTTAGCTAGTTAGGCATCACCAATCCTAAACTAGAGTGATGTGTTTCAGGCAGGTCATATGGCTCTTGAAAGTGATGCCTGAAGTTCCTACCAGCATCAGTGACTTCAGTCTTTAGTGGAGGAGGAAGGTATTAGGACAGAATTATACAGGAAAAAATTACACATAGTACAAAATTTGTAGCCTCCATTGGCAAATTCATTATTTTGTAACTATTCAGTTTAACCCAGAGGCAGGGCTGGATTAAGGCCAACTGATGCCCTTAGCACAGTCCAACAACGGTGCCCCCTCGGCCCTTCCATAGCTTAATGTCAAGACATTAAGACTCAATAAGTGCTGAAGTTATAAGTAGGCAACAATCCAATAAGCATTATTTTGTTCTTTTGATCCATGTATGCTGAAATGGTACCTTTAAAATTGTTCCGGAAATATATTACCAGTTATACAGTATCCATGTCCAATGCGATTCAGGCGTCGCTTTTCCTTGTCTACTGGCTCTTCCACCAGGGAAAGAAGAAAGAATATATGTGAAGATGTTAAATACGTTGCTGGAGAAAATTACCCAAGGCCGGCCATGAAAAAATTTGACTGATTTTGAAACTGCAGCAATGAAAGCTTTCCTTACCGTATTTGAAAATATCGAAATTGGAGGTGTTTTTTTTTTCATTTTTCACAATCTATTCTGCACAAAGTAAATGAATGTGGATTAGAATCTTTATATGAATCTAATCAGTCATTTACAATACACATTAAAATGTTATTATCATTTGCCCTCTGACCAGAAGAAGTGTTGGAAACATTTTTAGAAGTTGCTGATCTATTCTCTGATTTAAATGAATATAATGAACAAATCGGGCAAATTCTCCTTTATTTCGAACGTACATATGTTCAAGGTTAACAGCTCAGGAACGGCACTTACAAACAACCTCTATTTAATATTTCTACTTGGAACCATAGGCAATCTGCAGCCAACTGTATATCAAGGACAACAAATTGTATCGAAGGATAGCACTACGGACTTCAGTCACTTTTTCAGTGTTCCCATCCAACTTTTTGGAAATTTCTAGACAACATCGTCAAAGAATTATCTTTACAACATAAAACTATTTGCAGCATTTAACTGGTCAATGAAACCCGGACATGGTAGGTACATTTCTTTAAAACAACGTATTTCAAATATTGTACAGAATTATGACTTCTAATAGATGATTAGATTTCTTGCATTGTATAGCTCATATGACTTAGTGTTTTTTATTTGATGTTTTATATTTAAATTTATTTTTATTTATGTATTTTTTAAGTGAAAAGTTTTGTAACTCTAAGAAAGTTTAAGTATTTGATATGAAAACCAAATTGAATAAATTTTAAATAAAATTTGAATAGTGAAATTTTTTATGTATTTTTTTTCCACGTGTAATTTCTTCCATTTGTAATTTCCATGTGTAATTTTAGCAGTGTAATTTTATCACATGCAATTTTTTCCTGTGTAATTTTATCATGTAACCGAGGAGGAATAGGTCTTTGTCCCATGCCTGCGATCAGGTGGCTGTTTGATATTGTTGGACCTACCTCTCTCAATAAACCTAGTTTCTTTAAAAATCCTACTAATCATTTTCTCTCTGCAGGTATGTGGAATGTGAGGACATTATATGGAGATTATTCTCTTGATGTCCTCATGCAGGAATTCCAGTGTTATAACCTAGATATTCTAGGCTTGCAAGAGACCAGATGGACAGGTAAAAGTGAGATACTTAAAAATAGCTTTAAAATTTTTCTTTTCAGGGATGGAGGATGGAAAGCATCTCCATGGTGTAGGTTTGCTTCTCAGCATACACTACCAGTGATGCTCTTCTAGGATATGATTACATTAATGAAAGATTTCTTATGGCAAAACTTAAAACAAAAATTAAAGCAAATAAAAAGCTCTGTGGCATGCAGTAATCCACAAACCATCCACAAAACATATTATCTTGATTTAGCAGAAACAATAGTTTTATTTTTCTTTGCTCTCCTGCAAATCAAAGTTTTCAAACTTACCTACTTATTCATAGTCGGTGTAGGTATAATCTCGTTTTTTGTTGTTCCATATATTTCCCATACACTCAGAAAAATGCATTGTAATTTTTATTTCTTTGTCAAAAGTAGAAAATTCTGTGATTACAATTTAAATCAGAGTAAAAAATGCCTGCAGATTTTTTTTCTGAGCCTTTCAAAAATAATGCATATTAATTTACATCAGAATTTAAACTGTATAAAACAATAATTGACTCTTCAAATAACAGTATCAGCATACAGTGTACCTATTAAGTAGTATATGGTATAAAGTCATATATACATAGTGTGCAATATACAAGAAGGATGGAGAAAGTGCTCAAACTGTTTCAGCACAAGAGAGATGTGGATGAAAAATGAATTGTGCAGAAAGTATAAATAGTGGATACAAATAAAACATTTCCTCGAAGTAGCTTTATATTGAAGAAAAAAAAATATGCTATGGTAAAAACATTTTGTGTTGAAATTGTTGCAATTCTATTTAAGTTTGCTATAAAAGTAGTATTAAAATTATTATTCATTAGAAAACCAACATTTGATACCAGTATTCCCACTACAGATAGACAGCATATTTTACCAAAAATAGATCATGATAAAAAGGATTCTGACAGTAAGCAGAATAGTATGCTTTCACCATTTTGGATATCTACAATTCCTATAAATATTTACAGAAGGAGAACTTTCAATACTGATAGTAACTCCAGCAACAGAAGTGACACAATATGGAAAACCAATTCCAACAGAAAGACTGCTATAATATAGCTGAAAGAGTAAACAATTCCCATTTCTTACCAGTTAGTGCTACTAATAGTAATAACTTCAGGTTGCTTTGATGAATGTGCAAATATACTATGAAAACTGACTAAAGTCAGGGGCATAAGATCTTAAATTTATCAGATCAAAAGGTCAGTTATTGCACATTTTATGCTATTTTCTTTTAAACCATAAAAAACTATTGTGGAGTCCATGCAAACACAACTGATTTTCCCTTTTGATGCAGTTAAAATTTACTGTCAATCACACAAATTATGAGCATACTGAATCAATATGGGCATTATCATAATAAAATTGTGACTGTTATTTTTTACAATGAGAAATTTTATTCCATACAATCTGTTTCATAAAAATTATCCCATCCTGAATGAGTGGAAGGATTTTTCTGAAAATTAGCATATGTGTTCATAGGACAAAAAGTGATTCATGGATCAGAACAAATAACAGAAATCAATGTATATTAATAAGAGATAGGGCAAACTGTTCATTTATGTCATGGGGGTCAACAATGAATAAGGAAGCTCAAGTAAAAGTCTTTCAAACAAAATTTCGTCATGAAGTTCATGAAAAACGACCATAATTTTTAGGGGGGAAATTGTTTCTTCACCATGACAATGTAAGGCCCCATACTACTGCTTTGGTTCAAAATGTTGTCACCAACATCACTGCTGAGATGTTAGAGCATTCCCCTTACTCCCCCAATCTTGCACCTTGCCATTTTCAACTGTTTTCAAAGCTGAAAATAGCATTAAAAGACCATCGCTGTGGAAATGATGAGGAGGCTCAACTGGCCCCAATGGCCTATGTGCATAGCTTTCAATGGGGGACACTTTAAAAAGGAGAAAATATTTGTAGACTTCAGCAATGAAAATTAAGGGTGAGACAATATCAATCCATGAATTAAATGATCCATTCTCATACATAAAACTAAGAATGGTTTAAAAAAAAAAATAAAAAAAAAATAAAAAAAAAAAGTGTATAAATAATTATTATAGATACAAAAAGGGTTGGGTTGTTTTACCTCTGAGCGGCACCTTTTTGAACACCATGGGCTAAATGGCCAGGTAACATTAACCCTGAAGGCTAAGAGAAGGTTGGGGGAGGGGACCCACTGGAACAGCTGTTGCCAGACAGATGCTGGATGGCCTTGACAGGAGACATGGTAACCTCCTGTCAAGGCCATCCAGCGTGTTCTTTAACGCACACAGGGTATGGCTCTTCTGCACACAGGGCCATGGCTTAAAGTCCTATCCGATGGACGGCGGCCTTTCCAAGCCCATCAGTGTCCCCTACTGACCATGGGCAGGGCAGGGAGTACACACAAAAAGGAATGTTTCCATTATTTGTAATCTGTCTTGTGTACAGTATCAATTATGAACCAGGAGCCTCTTTACCCAGATTCATGCATTCTTAAACAGTAGTAAAAGTGTACTAAAACGGTACATTATTAACTAAAAGTTCAGATTATCAAGGGGACTTATGGGAGACAATGCTCCACACCACATGCACCTGTAGCTCTATAATGTCATGTCTGCATCAGTAGTTTCATTTGTGAGTATCATCATAGTGCATATTTAATTTTTCCTTTACAAAAAAAGGAAATAACCTATAAACTTCTGACTTGTGTTGTTTTCTCATACAAGATCACTTGCATAGAAATATGCCCAATGGCTCAGTAGTCAAGTTCACTAATCAGTTAGGGTTTGCTATGTGCATACTCTATGGAAATAAATTCATCCACTCCTTTAGGGTGGGGCAATTTTTTATGCAACATACTATACATTTGTTTTCTGCAGGGTAATTGCAGAATACATCATCCATATGTAAGAGATATTCATGCAAAACATAAAATTTTAAAAGTGCATTACCAAAAATGTCAAATGATACAAAACAGCTGTTTTTTGCTGCAAATCCCAACTGTTAAAAGTCATTCCCTGATTTACACTATGCATTTGTTTCATGGCCTTTGTAAATAATTCTGCAAAATAAACAAAACATTATGTAACATTAAATATTATTGTTGTGTATTAGTTTGTATAAGAGTTTAATCTACATATTATTTCTTTGTTTAACCTTGGGTACCCTGCCATAAAAAATAAAAATGAGTTACCCCTCAAGCAGCTTGTCTGGCAGGAGAATGTCAGTTTAACACACCACAGAGGAGATCTGTGAGGAAGGTGAGACCTCAGCAGAAAGACAACACAAAAAAGAAACATCCATACCTTATCCAGGGCTTGAACCAGGTCCTTTTGATTAATAGCCAAGCACACTATTCCCTCAGCCACAGCCATAATCTCTATAGTCTTCCATGGGTAATTGTGTGTATGATAAATATATACCAATATCTCCATATTACAAAAAAAAAATGAAATAAAAGGAATAAAATATTATTAGAAAATATTTCCAATATCTCCAATACCAATTTATGCTCCAACCAAACATCTACAATAACATTATTATATTTCAATAAGTGATGAATCTGTTATTTACTATAGAATAATACACTGGTTCAACAAATACAATTTGCTTAAATAAAACATACAGACCAAAATATTTTTTCATCAAATAGAGCTAAAGTAATGCAAACCATTTTTCTATAAGAGTTAAATATTTATCTTATTGTCAGTATATAACCGATACAATTATAAAATTATAATTAAAAACTACTTTTCTGTGGATCACAAAAATAAACTTAGTCACCTACATTAAATTTGTAATCCCAACAGTCAATATTAAAGTTTCAAACATCATAAATGGAAAAAGATAAAGTCATTGAATATTTAATTTTTTTTCAAAAGTGCACCATGATATATTTTGAATAAAAAAACAAAATTATCAGTCAAAATTTAGTAATTACCTTACAGCTTAAACTTAAGGAATTGGAAAGCAATATTTTTAGTTCAAAACATGCCAGACCAATAATAAAAAAAGTAAACTTTTTCTGATTTTAAATCTCAGAATTAATAGGTAAGATATTTTGCACCTGGTTTAAGATTTCTCTTAACATATAATAATATACCAAAATACACAAAATATATAAAATATATTCTTGCTCTTGCTGTGTTATATGTGATAACAGAAGAGTTAAAACCTTAATATAATTCACTGTGAGGTCTTCAATCTTTTCAAGCAATATTGAACGATGGCATTGACATCTCCATCACACAAATGTTACTTGAAAAGGTTGAAGATCTCACAGTGAACTTAAAACATTTCAGTTTCTCTTCACAAATTATACCATTATAAATAAATAAATAAAATAAATACCTCCTCAAGCAGCTGCTTGCCACAGAGGTCTGACAGGAGTCTGTCAGTTTATATGCCATAGTAGAAGGTCTGTGAGGATGGCAGGATCTCAGCAGAAAAAAAACACGAACATCCATGCCTTACCCAGGGCTCGAACCCAGGTCCCTTAGATCAGTAGCCAAGCGCGCTAACCACTCAGCCACAGGATGGCTTATACCATTATATGCTACATTTAATCACAACAAAAATGCAATATTTAAGCTTTTAACTACATTAATGTAAAAGATGATTGTAGTTGCCGATTTTTCAGGTTGGTTCAAGGTTTTCTGGAGCCTTGAAAGTTTAAATCACAGGAGTTAAATTGTAAGTGGGCAGAAGAGTTCAACTTGGCTTTTAAAACATAGGCCTCACACATCTTTAACTTTAATTCGATTTTTCATTACTTTCATCCTCAGTTACTTAATTCATAAATTCATAAAACATTTTATATGAACTTTTTTAATTAATGAATGTTTTCTAATTTGTAGTTTGAGTTTATCAGATATTGTATTTTATGCTTTATATTAGACTAATGGTTCTGAAACTTACCTGGCCTAGAATACATCTTAAACTTCACAAAAAATTTGCAACCCACTTCTTCTGTAGTACAGAAACTAATTGCAGTAATGCCCATTCAGAACATGAAATATTCATTTTCTGGCAGATTATATTTTTTCATAACTGCACTTAAATGTGAATTGTGACTGTCGTAGCTCAACTGGTATAACTGCATATAACCAGGTCTTTTTTTTTTCCGAATCAGAGACAAATATGCAAACTTTTTTAATTTTTCACACTTGCATATTTCACAAATTGCTATATTTCTTTATAAGATTAAAACTATAGATGTTTTTAATTAATTGCAAATATTTTAAGAGGTGGGGATTGCCCAGATGGTAACACAAAAGGCTCGTAATCTGAAGTTCCTAGGTTCAAGTCCCACCTTGGCCAGCATTGAAATTATTTCTGCAAAACCGCCACCCTGCCATCAGTCAGTAGGGAGGCACTGATACGCTTGGAAAGGCCACCACCCATCAGATGGGACAAGATCTTTGAGGAAGTATGCAAGTGGTGCCATGTGCAGGAGAGCCATACCTTGTGCACATTAGAGAACATGCAGGATCACATTGACAGGAAGCTACCATCTGTCTCCTAACAGCTGTCCAGTGGGTTCCCTCCCCCAACCTTCTCTGGGCCCTCAGGTCCTTGTGACCTGGTCATTTAGCCCATTGTGTGGAAAGAAGTGCCACTCACAACCCAACACAAATATTTTAGTGGGATGGATGATGATGTTTTGAAGTACAAAGTAAAGTATGTCTAGATCAAATGAAGTTACTTTTAGTCTTAAAACTGGGTAAAATAATGTGTTTTCAAGTTTATTTTCTAAAAAAAAAAATATAAAATGTAGTTTCACATAGGTAGACAATAATGAAAGGCATTAAGTATTAGGTGTGTGTTTGGAAAGTTTTGAAATTAGAAGTACACCTGTAGCCAGAACTCTTACTAGATTATTTTTTAATCTTTTACTTCTGAAAATCAAACTTTCTTTTCATAACCCACAGTTTGGGAGCCACTATATTGAAGCATTAGCTAATGTTAAATAGCAACCTTAAGATAATTAGACTGTATCTAATGTAACTTTTTCTGCATACACACTTATTAAGCATCAATAATAAAAATATATTAATATAGATTTTTATCTCTTTTCTAATACCCCCCAAAAAAAAACTTTTAAAATCCACATTATTTTTTTCTTTTTAATTAATTACCATTCATATTTTTCTTAATTCCATATGACTTAAGCAATTTATCTAAGAATTTATCCTTTATCAGTTTACATTTATCACCACATACCAAAATTCATTCAATTTTTGTATCACAATCACATTACTATATTTATTAAAATTCTATCTGCTACAACTATTCGAAATCAAATATTTTTTTACTAAATCCTCATTATACGAAAAAGGGGTTAGGGAGCTCTAAATAATAATTAATGATGATTTAGGAAACATTGGTAACTATATGTATAATTTAATATATATATATATACAGTGGTGGCAAAAATCCAGAATACATGCGAGTTTTTGCATATTTTCCTTTCTTGTTCATACTGATTTCTAAGAATTTATGAACTATATATAATTTTATCATTCAGCCTAAAGTATTTTTTTATGCTAATTCAAAAGTATTTTTAGTTTTCTTGTTATCTAAAATTGTTTTTATATGTAACTACTCAAATACAAGCAAGTATAAAATGTAATGTGGTATGACATACATATTAATCAACAGAAACTTAAATTTCATAAAACAATAAATACCCCACAAAGATCTGACAGGAACCTGTCAATTTATATGACAGAGTAGGTCTGAGAGGATGGCGGGACATCAGCAGAGAAACAACACAAGCATCCATGCCTTACCTGGGGCTCAAACCCAGGGTCCTTTGATTAGTAGCCAAGCATGCTAATAAATAAGCTATGGGACAGCTAATTTCATGAAATATTAAATTTTATCCTTATATTTAATCATTATACAGCAGCTGTTACACATCTTAAGAACAACATTAACCTTTAAAAATTGCAGGTAAACACTACAGTTCCCAAAGCACTTTGCTTCAAGTTTTTATTTTCCCCCAAATGTAATCACCCTTTTAAAACCTTTTGTAAATTAACCAAAAAAATGAACAAAGTACATTCTGTATAATAACATACTCAAGTTTTGTTAAGACACATATGAATGATGCTTACAATATGTAAGAAGCAAAAGGGAGCATGGATGCAAAACTAACAGAAACTTAGCATTTCCTCTTATGGACTGAAAAGCTATAGTTACCAACATGACTGTAACCTACAAAGAATTATATTCTTATTATTTATGCATTTTATTATTCAAGCTAGGAAAAACTCAGCAAAGCATCCTTATTCAATACCAGTCACAATTATCTATTTATACAACTAGCTAAGATTAGTTTAATTTCTCAAACATTTATTTTAATCATGAAAAAAATACTCATAAATATTATAGCATTAATGTAGATGTAAACTTGAGCATTTGAAGATGAATTTTTCAGATGGCTGTTTATTAACAGAAATAAAGCATTTGTACCGATAATGAAAAAATTAAGTTTAATATGTTATTGCATTTATGTGATAATTTATAGAAGGGTACATTTACCAGAGCAGCTACATATGACCTAGAAAATGTATATTAAGGTCTTACAACAAAATAACAAGTTATCCACTATACAGGTGCTTGCCACAGGGCTCTGATAGGAGACTATCAGTAAAATACACCAAAGATAAGATATGTGATTTCCTCAACAGAAGGACAATATTAAAAAGAAACATTAATACATTACTTGAGACTTAAGCCCATACCTAATGCTAAAATATACTAAAACATGGTGAAAATTTTACATATACTTTGGCCCATAACAATTATTTAAAGCTATATATATAAATGATTTTGTAAGAAATATAATGGGGATGAGTAACTTTTTTTAAATCAGCATCACTTTTTGAATGCTGAAAATTTTGCTTACAGGTTGGGTTTATAAATATGCGAAGGAAATTCAAATGCTCTATCAGCTGCCAACAATACTTTAATAGTAGTCCACAATGCATTTTTAGTAGTAAATGACACCATTTGGTAAAGGTGTGGCAATGTGTGATATGCAGACACTACACAGAGTTTTTATTATCACAAAACAGTTCAGTCAAAAATAGCCAAGTGGGTTGGGTTGTTTTACCTCTGAGCGGCACTTTTTTGCACACGATGGGCTAAATGGCCAGGTCACAAGGACCCCAAAGCCTCAGAGAAAGTTCGGGGAGGGGACCCACTGGAACAGCTGTTGGGAGACAGATGGTAGCCTCCCGTCAAGGCCATCCAGTGTGTTCTTTAACGTGCACAGGGTATGCTGGATGTGCACAGGGTATGCAGGATCTGCCTCTCCCGTACACGGGACCATGGCTTAACACCCATCCGACGGACGATGGCCTTTCAAAGCCCATCGATGTCCCCTACTGACCGTGGGCAGGACGAGCAGATTTGCGGAGATAAATCTCAATGCTGACACACTTGGGACTCGAACCTGGGAACTGCAGATTACGAGCCTGGCGTGCTACCGACTGAGCCACTCCCGCCCCAAATAGCCAAGTTTCACTGTCAGATGCACAACTATTATTTTATCCAACCATTGCAAGACAGATTGAATAGTGGTAAGAATAAAATTTTAGAGAATATAAATACATAATTTGTTAGAGCCAATGAATTTATTTTATTGGGATCTCTGGGGAAAAATTTTTTTTGCATTCTTCTTTTGTGTTATTAATTTGCATACTTTCAGTGCGATAGGTTGTTTCTGATCATATAAAAGCTTGTTCATGAGGAACTGGTTCATGTACGGTACATGTGTTTCAAAACACATGTGCACTTGAAACATGTGCACGTACATTAAACATTTATTGCATTGCACAAAATGTCCATGAAGTGAAAAGTCACTTGGACAGGCAAATCTGGTTCAAGAAGTTTGTGACTGGTGACACGAGTTTGGAGAGGAAGAAAGGTTCAAGAATGCCACCTGTGGTTTATTTGGACATTCTGCTCACAGCTGTTGAAGCAAATCCACCAACATACCTACAAATTGTCAGCCAAACTCAGAGATTCCAAATCCACCATCACTGACAATCTGCACAAGCTCGGAAAGGTATACAAGATGATGGGCAAGGTGCTGCATGAAGTGACCCCAGCTCAGGCTCAGTGATGCGTTGAGGTCTGCCTTCAACCAGTGGTTGGACACATGTAAACCAGCTTTACCTATACTCAAATGTGGGCATATGAAAATGTGTGTTTGGTAAAATTTTGAGGATATGATTCACTTTGAACTTGTTCCAGATGGTTTAAGTATTGGCCCTAGCAACTGGATTGGATGTACGATAAATTGAAACAACAGTACCCTGCCAAGCCATATATTGCCATTCAGACCCAAGTTAAGGCTGCATGAACTAGATGGAATTGAACTCCTGCCAATTCCAAGCGTTCAGTACCCTCTGTTTTGGGAGATGGCACATTTTCTCCATGGTAGGCACTTTGCTGATTCAGATGAGGTCAAACATTGGTGTCAAGAGTGCTTTGCCTCTAAGCCGATGGCATGATGCCATGCTGGGATTGAACACCTTGCAGAAAGATGGGTACTAAATCTTGAACACAATGGTGCATGCTTTGAAATATAAGCATTGATTGTTATAAGGTTTTGAGTAAGTACATTTCTATATTAGAAACATATTTTTTCAGACACCCCAATAATATGAAATTTACTAATGTCAGTTATTCTTAAAAACAAATGTTAGTGATTGGATGGATAACTTGATTGTTGGTTATAATAAGAACCTGTGGCATCCTAGTGTGATCTTGTATTTGCCACTGCAAGATGTTTCAATATATCTGAATAATGATTTAAACAGAAGATTTAAAATCAGAATACAAAAAATACTTTAGAATAAATAATAAAAGTTGATAATGTTGTGGTTAGAAATTGGCAAAACATGAAAAACATGTAAAACCACAAGTGTATTTGGGACTTTTTGCCACCACTGTAGGTTCTTGGTCATCTCAGCTGTACTAAACCATCTTTAATAATTATTTACTATTTTACAAGTAACAAAAGTGAGAGGAATATTTACTTAGATTCTGAAATTAGATAAATTCAGATGTTTCAGAAGATCTGTATGGCACTTCAACACTTGAGAAGAACTGACTGCATAAAAATAAAAAAATAAGAAAACCAGAACTATATAAAATTTATAATATTGCATGTAAAAATGCATACACAACAACAAGATACTGATGGAAATTTGAAGAAATGTTTGGGAGGTTTAACTGTAACACGAAATATTGGAAATCTGAAAATTTTGTGTATCGCCTTTTTTTAATATGGATGGGAATTTTTATTCCTAATGTTACTACTATAATGCTGAATCATTTCAACCAAAAATTATAGAAATCTATAAAAAATTAATTTTTATACTTTTTATGACTTAGAGTAGAGACAGTAAAAGTATTCTTTTCTCATTTCCTATGACACTTTTTTAATGATTAACAATTAAGTAATGGTGACAATAAAAATTCCCAAAACTCTAGAAATGGCATTTGATCACATATTTTTCTGTACATTTTTGCTACATTGTTCAATCACTGCTGAGAGAGGGATATGCTGGGTTATTTTACCACCATGTGGCACTTTTTTTGCACATCACGGGCTCAATGGCTAGGTCATGTGGACCCCATGGGCTCATAGAAGCTTGGGGGAGGACTGAACGACTGAACAGCTATTAGGAGAAAGATGGAAACCTCCTGTCACAATCCAGAGTATTCTTTAATGTGCTCAGGATATGGCTCCCCTGCACACAGGACTATGGCTTAATGTCCCATCAGATGGAGAGCAGCCTTTCCAATTCCAAGAGAGAAAAAACAGGCTAAATGGTTAGGTCACTTGGACCCCATGGACTCAAAAATCTGCAGTTCAACTAGCTATTATGGATTTGTTATGACCAATCATAAATGCAACCCTAACACTTTCTTGAGATTCCTTCTTCGCATAATAAGGTATACTGAATGCTTTATATCAGATGACATTTATTTTAATTAGAAGTCAATGAACGCATTTGAAATTTAGGCACTATTAGTACATGTGATAGATCTGGCCATTAGGCCAGCAATTCCCAACTGGTTGTAGGTTTCAAGGTCATGGTGTGTCATGAAAATTAAAAAAAAAAATAATAATACTGCATAATAATTTGTACTTTAGTACTCCTTTTGATTTTTTTTCCTGTTGAATATTCAGCTTAATAAACATTTTTGTTTAAACATATTGAATTTTGAGTAAAATTAATAAAAAAAAATCTTTTTACTACAGATGTTACTCTAAATGGACTATTTCAGAAGTGTATCACTGAGAGAAAAAGGTTGGGGAGAACTGCATTAGACTGTTGATTCTATGGTCGCTGAAGGTTTTCACAACTGAAAAAAATATTACTAAATAATGTAATTATTATATAACTAGTAAGACTCCACTCCCACCAAAACTCAATTTTTTTCAGCTACTTAAAATTTTTCAATTAACTGTCTTGTTTGTAATTTGTTAATTTAGCTTCATATTTCTATTTCTCTGCATCTTGTGCCAATGATTTCTTTCTTCCATACATTTTATTTACTCCACATCCAGGCCACATTACTATAGCAAAAGCTAAAGTTAAATGTTGTTGGTGTTCATGTTAATATTAAATACATTTTCTGTTCAACATTTTATGAAGAAATAAACAATAACAAATTGTTTAGTGTTGCTCACTTTAGTAACCTTACCTAGATATTAATAATACAACAGTGAGGTTCGTACAGTTACCTCACTAGTAAACTCACAGTGATGCAATAGAACTGTTATTCATCATCATCATCATCCTCAAGCAGCCATGGGCTACGGAGGTCCAACCAGACCGTGCAATTTAGTTCTCCAAGCAAGTCTATCCTGAGCTACATCTACTGCATCTGGCCACTGCACACCAATTCTAACAAGGTCCTGTTTGACATTGTCAGCCCACTGCATCCTAGGTCTCCCCTTCTTTCTGAGGCCTTTAGGCACACTGTTCATAACCCTATTCGCCAATCTATAATTATTCATACAGGCAACATGGCCAAACCAGCGGAGTCTCTCTCTGCACAATATGCTGCTTAAAGGAGGTTGCTGACTCCTTTGCCTAACCTCATCATTAGCTACAAAGTTAAACCACCTATTACCCAAGATACTGCATAAGCATCTAGAATCAAAGGCATCTAGTTTCCTGTTATCTTGTTTACACAGCGTCCAAGTTTCACTACCATAACTAACCCTAGAAAGAACCAAACTATTATACAGTCTAATTTTAGTCTTTAGGTGTATACGCCTATTTCTCCACAATCTCCATAGATTCTTAAAAGTGCCGGCAGCAATCCCTATTCATCTGTTAATCTCATGCCGCACATCACCATTATCTGTTACATAGCTCCCAAGATAATTAAACTGTGACACCTGCTCAAGACTGCAACCATTCAGATTAACTGAATCACAGCCTGCCTGACCAATTTTCATCACTTTAGTTTTCTCTCTGTTTATAACCAAACCTACTCTACTACCAGTCTCATCAACAGCTCGAATGAAAGAGTTCATCTCATCAACATCATTTGCCAAAAGGGCTATATCAACAGCGTAATCTAAATCAGAAATTTTCGTATCTCCAGTCCATTTAAGGCCAAAATCTTTCCCTTGAAGTGAATTTCGCATAACATAATCAATAAAAAAGCTAAAGAGAAAAGGAGACAAAATGTACCCTTGTCGAACACCAAAAGTAATGCTAAACCAATTGCTACAAGCCTTACCAACTCTCACACACGACTCAGTGTTATTACAGAGAGCTTTCATTATGTTAACTAACTTGTCAGGTATACCATTGATCTCACAATCAACCACAAATTATGACGATCAACAGAGTCAAAAGCCTTTTTGAAATCAACAAAGCTAGCAACCAAAGGTTTCTGAAACTCCAAACATTTCTCAAGAATCTGCCTAAGTGAAAATATCTGATCCACACATCCCCTACCACTTCTGAATCCACATTGCTCATCACGCAATTGACTGTCAACCAGATTCTTAATTCTATTAAGCACAATCATGGAAAGAACTTTACCTGGAACAGAGAGTAGGCTGAATACCCCTATAGTTATCACAAGAACTGCGATCACCTTTTTTGAAAATAGGGATAACAATAGCTCTGGTAAAATCCTTAGGAACCATGCCTTTATCATAAAAGATATTCAGAATTTCAGTCATCCAAGTGGTAACCGAAAAATTTACAGCTCTAAGCATTTCTGTAGTAATTTCATCTACCCCTGGGGATTTATGAAGTTTAAGTTTAGAAACAGCCAAAATAACTTCAGATTGTGTTATAGGGCCAACATTAAAGCCACCAATGCATCTATCATCATTGCAAACAATGGGAGTAGAACTAACTACATTGTTTAGAACATCACTGAAATGCTCAGCCCACCTAGCCATGACAGAATCCTCCCCTTCTATAACCTTACCATGTTTATCCTTCAATCACTGTATACCTGTCCGTTTTCTACCACACAAAACATTAACTATCTGGTACAGATCTCTGCTGTTTTGCTGTCTAACTGCTTCCTCGGCTTTGTCAGCCAAACCATCAAGCCAAAGATTCTTATCAGCAGCTAACTGATCTTTTACATGTTTATTAAGTTCTCTGTAATGCTTTCTATTAGGACTAGTAGGGTATTGATTAAGGACATTCCTGCAGTTCTTTCTTTCCGAAATAAGCTGAAGTGCCTTATTACTCAGATAATTCTGCTTCTTCTGCTCCTTTTTTCCTAAAAGAGTACTGTTAGTTTCCAAAACAGCCTGTTTAAAATGATCCCATTCTTCCTCCACTTCAGTAGTAAGCAAACCTTGACTGTCATAATGACTAAGTAACCTATCATGGTAAGCTTTAGCTATAACTGGGTCTTTCAGAGTTTCAGTATTAAAGGTAAATTTTTTAACCCTAGCACAACACTTTTTAAGTTTAAGTTGCAAGACACTTTTAACAAGGTAATGGTCAGATCCAATTTCAGCTTTCCTATATGCCCTGGTATTCCTAACAGAACTAGCCCATTTGCTGTTAATTAATATGTAATCAATCATATTCTTATGCAGCCCATCAGGTGAAACCCATGTGTACTTATGTATGTCGTGGTGTTTGTAATATTATTTATTCTGAATCCAAAATTTAGTTATTCTGAATCCATTGAGTTTACTTACCTGTAGGAGACGTTGCCCATTGCAGCTACCAATACCAAAAGGGCCTATTACTCCTGCCCAAAGGTCAGAGTCAGTACCAACTTTGGCATTGAAGTCACCAAGAACAAGGGTAATGTCTCCTTTCTTGACAGAATTCAAAATATCCTGAAGTTGTTCATAAAACCTATCCTTCTCATCCTCATCGGCATCCTCAGTGGGGGCATAACAGCAGATAACATTCAGGTCTTTAACGCTTGTCTGAAATTTTGCTGTAAGAAACCTTTCATTAATGCACTCATATCCTAGAAGAGCATCACTAGCGTGTCTGCTGAGAAGCAGACCCACGCCTTGATGATGCTTATTGTCGTCCCTCCCTGAAAAGAGAAATTTAATATTATTTTTAAGAATCTGACCTTTACCTGTCCATCTGGTTTCTTGCAAGCCGAGAATATCTAAATTATAATGGTGGAATTCTTGTGTGAGGACATCAAGAGAAAAAGCTCTGTGCAGAGTCCTCACATTCCAACTACCTATGGAGAGAAAATGGTTAGTGGGATGTTTAAAGAAACTATGTTTATTGAGAGAGGGAATGCCAACAATATCAAACAGCCCCCTAATCGCAGACATGGGGCAAAGACCCGTTCCCCCACTACTAAAGGCTGAAGCCATCTACACTGGAAGACTTCCTCCAATGTAGAATTTGACGATGCCAATAGAAGCAAAGAGTTCAGGTGCCTGCAATGACTTCTGCTCAGGATTATCCACCAGCTGATAAACATATCCTGTGAATCTATTCACTTGGGGCTGTCAACCCACAAACAAACAGAAAACACAGCGTAAAATTTTCCCTCCACAGAAGCCCACCAGTGCAGCAAAATCAGGATCCATAATCAGGCTCAGAGCCATATATCTGTCCAGTCCAGTGGGTTTATATGTTCAGCACCAGGACCCTGTGTGGTTGACCACTCCTCAGCAGGGTAGAAAAGAAAAGAAAAGTAGCCATAGTTGTCCAGATCAGCAGGCCACACTAATCTGGCAGCCCGCCCCTTCCATTCACTTCCACAAGAGAGTATCTCTTTTGAAAGGTACTAATGGTCTGCACCACGAGAAGGCGAGGTCGGCCATTAGGTGCTAGGCTTGGCCGGTTCTATGCATCATCACAGGGGATTGGTGCATAGCTCTCCTTCCAGTGACTACCTAGTTACCATTTATCTGTTATTGCACATCATTAAATAAAGACTATCGTAGGAGTGATAGACAATGGAAAACATAAATAAAACTCCCCTCCTACACTTGTTTGTCACTGTAAATGGAGTACCTGCTACTAGACACAAAGGGGTGGGGGTGGCTCAGTCGGTAGCATGCTCGTAATCTGTAGTTCCCAGGTTCGAGTCCCAGCTGGGTAAGTGTTGAGATTTATCTCCGCAAAATTCCCCGCCCTGCCCACTGTCAGTAGGGGACACCGATGGGCTTGGAAAGGCTGCCGTCCATCGGATGGGGTGTTAGGCCATGGCCCCGTGTGCGGGAGAGCCATACCCTGTGCACGTTAAAGAATACGCTGGATGGCCTTGACGGGAGGCTATCATCTGTCTCCCAACAGCTGTTCCAGTGGGTCCCCTCCCCCAACTTTCTCTGAGCCTTCGGGGTCCATGTGACCTGGTCATTTAACCCATGGTGTGCAAAAAAGTGCCGCTCAGAGGTAAAACAATCCAACCCAACTAGACACAAGTAATTATAATACATATTGAAAGTTACATGATACAGGTTGCATGTTTTCATTTTAAAATAAGGTCACATGTTTTGTGCATAATTTGCCATACACCTTACAGTAGCCCTATCTGTAATTATCTCTATTCTAGAATATTCTGAATTGTCATGTTCAGAAGTGTATCATTATAATATCTAGTTTGGAGTAGATGAATACTGGTATCAGAAATTCCATCAACATGATTGGTTCTAACATCAATATGGATCAGAAAACAGACCTTAAATACATATGTCCAAAGATAGTGATTGTTTTGAGCTAACTTTAATAACTTCCACAAAACCTAATAGATTTTTTTAGCAGTCAAGAGCTGGAACATGAGGATTACAAGAAAGATGCAAATCAAGATTATATTGCTTATATCATTAAATAAAGCATGGAATTTAAATTGATTATAACAGCATTTAGTATGTATAAAGCCAAAAGTATTATCATACAGTTTCCTAATAAGTGTTAACTTGTCATAAAAAATTATTTAGAGTGCATTCCTCACTGTTACTTAATGGCAAATATAAGGTAACTAATCTGAAAAACAGCAGTATCAAATAATGTAAAAGAGAAAAGGAAGGAAGACTGTACAGCATAACACAACAAATAAACACATATTTTCCATCTAGCACAAAAGGAAAGCTTTATACACACTAAAATCCCTTTAATTGTGCAATACAAGTTCCTGTTAAGTAATACAGCAAAAGTTTTATTATCCAGTATACATGAAGAATGGGATTGCCAGTTAATTAATCCTTTAAGAATTTGTGGAAATTGTCAAAGAATAGGCTAAAATTATGCTGTATATTAATTTGGTCCTTTGTATGGTTTCTTATGGTAGTGAAACTTGATAACTTCTAGATCCTTATTACATTATCTCAGCATTAAGTGGTTTCATTTTGTAACTGATGGTGAGGTTAGGTAAAGGAGTCAGTGACCATCTTTGAGCAATATATTGTGCACAAAGAGAATATGTTGGTTTGACTATGTTGCCCATATGAATAGTTATAAATTAGCAAATAGGCTTATCAACACTGTGCTTTAACAGCTAAAGAAAATGGGGGAGACAATGCCAAACTGGAATTTTTTAGAATTGGCCTGCAATGGGCTAATGCAACAGCTTTAGCTCTAGATAGGCATTTTTTAGACCTAAATTACACAGTCTGGTTGGACCTTTGTAGTCCATAACTGCTTGAGGATTTTATAGGTATACAAACATTTTTGCATACTCCTTCACCTAACCTCATCATAATTGCCTAAAAAGTCAAATCATCTAATGCCCAAGATACTGTGTAAGCATCCAGAATCAAAGGAATCAAATTTCCTGTTATCTTGCTTACACATGGTCCAAGTTTCACTACTATAACTAACTTTAGAAAGGACCAAATTATTATACAACCGAATTTTAGTCTTTAAGAGTTCCAAGAGCAATTACTATTCTTCTGTTTATCTCATGTCACACTTCACCAGTATCTGTAATACAACTCCCAAGATAATTAAATTGGGGAACTTGTTCAAGGATGCAACCATTCAAAAGAACTGAAGCACCATCTGCTTCACCAATTTTCATTACTTCAGTTTTTTTCTTTGTATATCATGAAATCTACTCTATTACCAGTAGCATCAATAGCTCTAATGAAATAATTAATCTAATCAACATTACTTGTTTAAGAGGTCAAAACAACATAATTTAATTAGAAATATTTGAGATGTCCAGACCATTTTTAAGGTTATAATCTCCCTCCGGCAGTGAATTTCATGTAACATTATAATAACCATTCTAAAGAGAAAAAGAGATAAAATGCATTCTTATCAACTCCATTAGTAATGCTAAACCAATCACTATATGCCTTACCAACTCTCACAGATAACTCAAGTGTTATAAAAAGCCATCATTGTGCTAACTAACTTATCAAGTAAGTCATATGATCTCAAAACCAACCACAAATTATGGCGATCAATAGAGTCAAAAGCTTTTTTGAAGTCTACAGAGCTAGTAACCACAGATTTTTGAAACTATAAACATTTCTCAAGAATCTGCCTAAGCAAAACTATCTGATCCCTACTTCTGAACTCACATCATGAAGTTTTTCTTCAACCAAATTCTTAATTTTATTAAGCACAATACACTGCTTAACTAAATGTTAAGGCCCAATAACATGCTACCATTCTTCAAAGAGACGTGAATAATTGTACATAGAATTTGGGTACAATATGCATATAAATGTATACTCCCATTGAACAAACACTGAAAATGTTTTATTGATTAAAAAATAAATTCAGCACAAAAACTCATATTACAACTTGTAATATAAGTGATAAAAGTTGGGTTGTTATACCTCTGAGTAGCACTTTTTTGCACACAAAGGGATAAATGGACAGGTCACAAGAATCCCAAAGGCTCAGAGAAGGTTGGGGGGGGGGGGACCCACTAGACAGCTGTTGGGAGATAGATGGTAGCCTCCCATCAAGGCCATCCAGTGTGTTCTCTAAGTGCACATGGTATGGCTTTCCTACACATGGGGCCACGGCTAAATATCTCATCCAACAGACAACGGCCTTTCCAAGCCCATCAGTGCCTCCTAATGACCGTGCGCAAGGCAGGAGTTTTGTGGAGATAAATCTGAAAGCTGGCCCAGCTAGGACTCGAACCTGGGAACTACAGATTAAGACCCTGGCACACTATTGACTTAACCCCAAAGATAAACGTATAAGGCACTTTTTTATTTTCAACACAACTTATGTGTAAACTGAACAATATGCAAAATAGTTGCTAAAAGAGAGCATAAAGACTTTTTTTGCAGTGTCTGAACTGTAGAAAATATGCCTTGTATGAAAGGAACTGAGTGAATTTCAAATAAGAAAAATTCACTGTCTGCATGAAAAAAGAACTGTTTCAAGAAAAAATTGTCGATTATTGTAAAGCATTCCAGGTGTGTAGTGTTAAATGTCTTGAAATGTTGCATCAGTAGAAGAAACATATTTCAATAAGAGGCAAACCCAAGACTGCAAAACTTGCAATACATGAGAAACTATCAGCAAAATAGATCACATGTTCTGTCATTATTCTGTTCTAGTGGCAAAGTGTCATGCACATTATCAACATGTGGCAGCATTAACATTTTGAGCTTGAATGAATTTACATGCTTACTTACTCACTACTGGGGGAGTAAGATAGCACATGCATTACCATCAGAATGTTAAATATGGAAAACTAAAACAAAAAGTAACTCTAAATAAACAACATAAAACTGTAAAATGCAGTTGCAAAACCATACATCCCAGATCTGTGATTGGCACATAGTGGTGTTTTCTAATGAAATGCAATTGAGCCTTGATGGACCAGATAGTTGCAATTTCCATTAATATGATCTGAGAAAATCTAAATAAATCCTGATGAGTAAACAAATTGCATGCATTATAGGAAAGGTGCTTCCCACTGAAATGTGAATCCCCTTTTGAGGCTGAGTGAATCTGTGAATTCAGATTAGCAAGGGAAATACTTGGGAAGGGGGGCTGACACAAGTGTAGGGTCTGCCATGCCCAACCCTGTCATCTCCATCCCTCCTTCCAGACTGAAAAGCAAAAGCTGCTGCTCTGTGCTGAGTGAGTGCAGCACAGAGCAGTATCAACCCATGGGACAATGCAAATTTTCCATAGAATGCAGTGGTAAACTCTGTGTATAAATGGGAGTGCCACATTGACAGGAACTGTCACTGGCAGAGTACCGTTACTTGATCATTAAAAAATTGCTGACAGTGAAAAATGCTTCTTTTTTTTCATCACGTGAAAACTTTCAGCATTTTATTCTATTCGTTGCCTGAGATTTGAACTGTCTACTTTAAAGGGAAAAGGTTGGACTGATTCAAGACATGAAATCATTTAAAAATAACGTCCAATTCTCTGTCACTGAACAATAAAATTTTAAAGTTTATCCTTCAAACTATTTGCATGTTAAAAGTTTTTAGTAGAAAACTCAGAAGCTTTTCAGAGCAAGGACAGTGCTCCATCTTCAGTGAAGTGAAGTGACACTATGTTGTGATGTTGTTTACTTCTTTCCACATGTCATGAACATGATTACAGCGTCTCGGTTGCAGGTGGGGGTGGGCGAAATCATTACTTCAATAGCCTCACAGACTATGGTTCTGTAGAAAGTGGATGCATGTGCAAGCAGTGTGGTGTGCTCCGTCTATTGTTGCCATGTGTTGCACTGCTAGCTCGGCAGCTGCCGTCGTTAGCCCGTTTTGATTGGCATCTGTTTGAAGCTCTGCAAACCACTCTTGTAAAGAACATGTGGTTTTTCCAACATAGTAAACAACGGAATTATCCAGCAAATGTAATGGAAATTGGTACAAGCCCGATTTTTGAAGTAGGCTAAATTTGTTTCTGCCCCTTTTGATAATTTTCTTCAGTTTGGAGCTGGCTGAAAACAATTTTGATGATTTGGGCTCTGAGTAATTTGCGGACTGATTCACATAGGACAGGAACGTAAGAAACAGATGTGGCAAAGGTTGCATGTTAAGAGTCAGTAATTGGGAGGAGAGCTGAATCTTTTCTGTTTTCGTTTCTATATTTATTGATTAGCTTTACTATTGTTGTGGGTGGAAGCCATGGGATGCAGCAATGGAATGGATGTTTTGAATTTTTTTTAAGCAACTGCTCATATGAAGATACAGTGAAGGCCCTATGGGTGAGGGCACTGGTATTTTCTTCCCCCATCATAAAATGTATTGTAGGATATATATTGTTGGCAGAGTAATGAGGCAGTTTAATTGCTCATTGCTACCATTCCAAATTAAAAATATATCATCGGCATAGAACATCAGAAGAAGGGTAAAATTGCTGCAGAGTTGAATAATTTTGTTTCTAGATCTTGAAGGACAATCTCGGACAGGATGCCAGAAAGGGGTGAGCCCATGGGAGCTTCCGAGTCCTGCCTGTAGATTTGGTTGCCGAATTGGAAATAGTTGTTTTTGGTGACAAGTTTTATAGCCTTATGAATGGTGTTGATTTCAAGAAAGGAAAATTTTTGCACTTCAATAATTTTTGTCCGAAATAACATGACAGCATCAAAAACTGGAGTGGATGGGAATAAGGAGATTACATCAAGTGTGACTAATTTGCTATTGAGAGGAATGGACACATCCTTGAGTCTGTTGAGAAATTCTGCCATCAACTTCATAGAGTATATATTATTTATTATCACAAATGAAGCTGGACAAAAATTTTGACAAATTCTTTTCTAGAAAGAAAGTTGGGGATGATCTTTTGCACATTAGCAGCTGAATGGGGTAATTACACCCCCATCCAGCCGGATGTGGGTGTAATTACCCCATTCGGTCACTAATGTGCAAAAGATCATCCTCAACTTTCTGAAAGAATTTGTCCAGTGTGTTCTTTGAAAAAAGAATTTGTCCAAAGTGTTCTTTGAAAAGAATTTGTCCAGTGTGCAGTGTTTTGCCCAGTGTACTTTGCACATTACATCTGGGCAAACATATCCCCTCCGTCATATGTGCGGACTCATGCACTCCATGGTCATACAAAATTGTAGCCTTCTGTTCCCTACCCAATAGGCACTTCACTATCTTCAAATAAGCAGTTGCTTAAAAATTATTTCGAAACATCCATTCCACTGCTGCATTCCATGGCTTCCACCCAATAACAATAGAAAAGCTAATCAATAAATATAGAAAAGAAAACAGAAGAGATTCAGCTCTCCTCCCAATCACCAACTCCAAACATGCAACCTTTGCTGGACAATTTCTTATGTTCCTGTCCTATGCAAATCAGTCCGCAAATTACTCAGAGCCCAAAACATCAAAATGGTTTTCAGCCCAGATCCAAATCTGAAGAAAATTATCAAAAGGGACAGAGACAAATTTAGCTTACTTCAAAAATTGGGTATCACTAAACAAACCCTAATAATTAAACAAAATCTCTGACGTTTAGCAATTCTAACTAATATAGTTCAGTAGCAACGGAGACATTAAAATTAGTATAATATTTAGAGTGGTTTGAATTATTAAAATTAAAGATATTTTTTAAATATATGCATTAAAAATATATGACTGGCATTGATCCTGACATTTGACAAATAACCTTACACTGCAATCAGAAAAGCTACATATCACTAATGCATCATCATCCTCAAGCAACCATGGGCTACGAAGGTCCAACCAGACCAAGCAGTTTAATTCTCCAAGCATATCTGTCCTGAGCTACATCTGCTGCATCTGGCCACTGCACACCAATTCTAACAAGGTCCTGTTTGACATTGTCTGCCCACCGCATCCTAGGTCTCCCCCTTTTTCTGAGGCCTCTAGGCACACTGTTCATAATCCTATTCGCCAATCTATAATTATCCATACGGGCAACATGGCCAAACCAGCGGAGTCTCTCTCTGCACAATATGCTGCTTAAAGGAGGTTGCAGACTCCTTTGCCTAACCTCATCATTAGTTACAAAGTTAAACCACCTAATACCCAAGATACTGCGTAAACATCTAGAATCAAAAGCATCTAGTTTCCTGTTATCTTGTTTACACAGTGTCCAAGTTTCACTACCATAACTAACCCTAGAAAGAACCAAACTATTATACAGTCTAATTTTAGTCTTTAGGTGTATACGCCTATTTCTCCACAATCTCCATAGATTCTTAAAAGTCCCGGCAGCAATACCTATTTGTCTGTTAATCTCATGCCGCACATCACCAGTATCAGTTACATAGCTCCCAAGGTAATTAAACTGTGACACCTGCTCAAGACTGCAACCATTCAGATTAACTGAATCACAACCTGCCTGACCAATTTTCATCACTTTAGTTTTCTCTCTGTTTATAACCAAACCTACTCTACTACCAGTCTCATCAACAGCTCGAATGAAAGGGTTCATCTCATCAACATCATTTGCCAAAAGGGCTAAATCATCAGCATAATCTAAATCAGAAATTTTCGTATCTCCAGCCCATTTAAGGCCAAAATCTTTCCCTTGAAGTGAATTTCACATAACATAATCAACAACCAAACTAAAGAGAAAAGGAGACAAAATACACCCTTGTCGAACACCAGACGTAATGCTAAACCAATTGCTACAAGACTTACCAACTCTCACACATGACTCAGTGTTATTATAGAGAGCTTTCATTATGTTAACTAACTTGTCTGGTAAACCATATGATCTCACAATCAACCACAAATTATGACGATCAACAGAGTCAAAAGCCTTTTTGAAATCAACAAAGCTAGCAACCAAAGGTTTCTGAAACTCCAAACATTTCTCAAGAATCTGCCTAAGTGAAAATATCTGATCCACACATCCCCTACCACTTCTGAATCCACATTGCTCATCACGCAATTGCCTGTCAACCAGATTCTTAATTCTATTAAGCACAATCATGGGGAAAGAACTTTACCTGGAACAGAGAGTAGGCTGATACCCCTATAGTTATCACAAGAACTGCGATCACCTTTTTTGAAGATAGGGATAATAATAGCTCTGGTAAAATCTTTAGGAACCATGCCTTTATCATAAAAGTTATTCAAAATTTCAGTCATCCAAGTGGTAACCAAAACATTCCCAGCTCTGAGCATTTCTGTAGTAATTTCATCTACCCCTGGGGATTTATGAAGTTTAAGTTTAGAGATAGCCAAACTAACTTCAGATTGTGTTATAGGGCCAACATTAAAGCTGCCAATGCATCTATCGTCATTACAAACAATGGGAGTAGAACTAACCACATTGTTTAGAACATCACTGAAATGCTCAGCCCACCTAGCCATGACAGAATCCTCACCTTCTATAACCTTACCTTGTTTATCCTTCAATCCCTGTATGCCTGTCAGTTTTCTACCACATAAAACATTAACTATCTGGTACAGCTCTCTGCTGTTGTGCTGCCTAACTGCTTCCTCAGCTTTGTCAGCCAAGCTATCAAGCCGAAGATTTTTATCAGTAGCTAACTGATCCTTTACACGTTTATTAAGCTCTCTGTAATCTTTTCTATTAGGACTAGTAGGGTACTGATTAAGGACATTCCTGCAGTTCCTTCTTCCTGAAATAAGCTCAAGTGCCTTATCACTTAAATAATTCTGTCTCCTCTGCTCCTTTTTTCCTAAAAGAGTACTGTTAGTTTCCAAAAAAGCCTGTTTAAAATGGCCCCATTCTTCCTCAACTTCAGTATTAAGCAAACCATGACTGTCATAATGACTAAGTAACCTATCATGGTAAGCTTTAGCTATAACTGGGTCTTTCAGAGTTTCAGTATTAAAGGTAAATTTTTTAACCCTAGCACAACACTTTTTAAGTTTAAGTTGTAAGACATTTTTAACAAGGTAATGGTCAGATCCAATTTCAGCTCCCCTATATGCCCTGGTATTTCTAACAGAACTAGCCCATTTGCTGTTAATTAAAATATAATCAATCATATTCCTATGCAGCCCATCAGGTGAGACCCATGTGTATTTATGTATGTCGCGGTGTTTGTAATAAGTGTTAGTTATTCTGAAACCATTGAGTTTACTTACCTGTAGGAGACGTTGCCCATTGCCATTGCAGCTACCAATACCAAAAGGGCCTATCACCCCTCCCCAAAGATCAGAGTCAGTACCAACTTTGGCATTGAAGTCACCAAGAACAAGGGTAATATCTCCTTTCTTGACAGAATTCAAAATATCCTGAAGTTGTTCATAAAACCTATCCTTCTCATCCTCATCAGCATCCTCAGTGGGGGCATAACAGCAGATAACATTCAAGTCTTTAATGCTTGTCTGAAATTTTGCTGTAAGAAACCTTTCATTAATGCACTCATATCCTAGAAGAGCATCACTAGCATGTCTGCTGAGCAGCAGACCCATGCCTTGGTGATGCTTTCCATCCTCCCTCCCTGTAAAGAGAAAGTTAAAGTTATTTTTAAGTATCTCACCTTAACCTGTCCATCTGGTCTCTTGCAAGCCTAGAATATCTAGGTTATAGCGCTGGAATTCCTGCATGAGGACATCAAGAGAATAATCTCTATATAATGTCCTCACGTTCCACGTTCCTGCTGAGAGAAAATGATTAGTAGGATTTTTAAAGAAATTAGGTTTATTGAGATTGGTAGGGCCAACAATATCAAACAGCCCCTTGATCGCAGGCATGGGGCAAAGACCCGTTCCTCCTCCGCTAAAGGCTGAAGTCACCGATGCTGGTAGGAACTTCAGGCACCACCTTTTCAAGTGGACTTTTTCAAGAGCCAATAGTTATCAAATTTCCAAATCGTTTGAATCGAGGTACCAATTTTACATTTATTATTATTAGCTAGTAATATTTATTATTTCATATTTATTGTAATAAGTCTTTTTTGAAGCATCATTGCAATTTGCTCAAGATGTTAACAATGAATTTGGGTACAAGAAGTTTCTAAACAATCAAGTAATTATATTTATATTTAAAAATTTTATTTTGCAATTATTATAAATCACTATTTCTCATCATCATCATCCTCAAGCAGCCATGGTCTATGGAGGCCCAACCAGACAATGCAATTTAATTCTCCAAGCAAATCTGTTCTGAGATACTTCTGCTGTATCTGGCCACTACACACCAATCTGTATCCTAGGTCTCTCCCTCTTTCTGAGGCCTTTAGGCACACTGTTCATAACCCTATTCTCACACATCACCAGTATCTGTTACATAGCTCCCAAGAAAACTAAACTGTGACACTTGCTCAAGAGTGCAGCCATTCAAAGCAACTGAAGCACCATCTGCCTGACCATTTTTCATCACTTTAATTTTATCTCTGTTTAAAATCAAACCTACTCTACTACCAGTCTCATCAACAGCCCAAATGAAAGAGTTCATTTCCTCAACATCATTTGCCAAAAGGGCTAAATCATCTACATAATCTAAATCAAAAATTTCCAAATTTCTAGACCATTAAAGGCCAAGATCTTCCCCTTGAGTAATTCCACATAACATAATTAATAACCAAACTAAAGAGAAAAAGAGACAAAATGCACCCTTTCTAACTCCACTAGCAATGCTAAACCAATCGTTGCAAGATGTACCAACTCTCACACATGACTCAGTGTTATTATAGAGAGCTCTCATTACACTAACTTATCAGGTATTCCATATGATCTAACATTCAACCACAAATTATGTCGATCAACAGAGTCAAAAGCTTTTTTGAAATCTATAAAGCTAGCAACCACAGGCTTCTGAAACTCTAAACATTTCTCCAAAATCTGCCTAAGTGAAAATATTTGATCAACACATCCCCTACCACCTCTGAATCCACACTGTTCATCACACAGTTGCCCATCAACCAAATTCTTAATTCCATTAAGTATAATCATGCAAAGAACTTTACCTGGAAAGAAAGTAAACTAATTCCCATATAATTATCACAAGAACTGCAATCACCATTTTTTAAGAATAGGGATAATAATAGCTCTGGTAAAATCCTTCAGAACCATGTCTTTATCATAAAAGATATTCAAAATTTCAGTCATCCATATGATGGTAACCAAAACATTCTGAGCTCTAAACATTTCAGTAGTAATTTCATCTACCCCCTGGGGATTTATGTAGTTTAAGTTTAGAAATAGTCAAATAACTTCAGATTGTGTTATAGGGCCAACATTAAAGCCAGTAATGCATCCATTATTATTACAAACAATGGAAGTAGAACTAACCACATTGTTTAGAACATCACTGAAATGCTCAGCCCACCTAGCCATGACAGAATCCTCAAAACAAACTTAAAGATTTGAGGATAGCACACACCAATTATAAAGATAAGAATATTTCTAAATATATATCAACTATACGAAATGAGATACATAGGAATATGATTGATTATATATTAATTAGCTGTAATTATATTAGTTCTGGCAGAAAAATCAGATCATATTGTGGAAATTAGATTATGATCATTGCTCCATTAAAAGTGTTTTATAGTCAGACTGAAAGATGTACTAGAGTGAAAGATTTTCATTTTGAGGGATCCATTAAGTGATTACACTTATCACAGTGAGTGCTCCGTTTTGGTAGGAAAAATTTGATTTGTTTATTGCTGAAGCAGAAGAATGGAATTCGAAAAGGCTACACCTTAAACCAACAGTTTTCTTCTGAACTAAAGGGTGCATTGCTAAAGAAATGGCAATGCAACTTATTTCACAGAGCAGAGATAAAAAAAAAAGGTAAGGAATCTAATAAAAACATAAAAATAGAGAGAGTTTTGTAAAATTTTAGAGCAGCACCTGTTATACTTGAGGTCTATTTGGTCTAAAGATTAGCAAACTTTGTTATTAAGAAAGTAACTAATCATGTATTTCACAGTCAATAGCTAATCACTGTTTGCAAGTTACACAAGAAACAAGAACAAGCTTGATAAAGCTTAGAGAAGCTTTATCTCTGTTAAACCTATTCTTTGTGTTGAGGAACCTCTGCCTCCTTTTAGGTTGTAAGTTTATGATAAAAAATCTTGACTTGACAGCTCAGCAAATAAAGAACAGATAACACAAAAGTAGAGAAAGCAGTGGATGATAATTTTTTATAAGAAAAAACAGTACCCAGATAATTGAAGGATAAAACATGGCACAGCATTTTGAAAACTATAATTCTGTTATAGCAAAGTAAACAAGCATTTTAAATATGTTCTGAAAAATACTGGCAGTTTTCATACAGGTTCAAAAGGCATTTCTGATTTAACATTGGCCTTATTTTATAATTTAAAGCTACCTTGGCAATATATAAATTGAAGACAGACAAGTCATCATAGATACTTGAAATGAATCTTGAAATGAGAGAAAATGACAAAGTTGTCATGGTTGAAAAGCTGAATATTTTTAAGTATAGATATTGTCCCAAAAATTTTGCTTGAGGTATAATTATTATTATTTTCAAGAAAAGCAGTCACAGTACTTCAGATAATTGCATCATGCATCATCTATATAAATCTACTTAAATTTCCAGTAAAGTCCTTTACATAATTCTATTCATCAAGAGTACATTTTTGATTGAGAAGCTTTGGAATGAATTCTATTTTGGAATGAATGATTGAGAGAAGCTTTGGAATGAATTCTATTTTGGAATGAATGATTAAGAGAAGTTTTGGAATGAATTCTATTTTGGAATGAATGATTGAGAGAAGCTTTGGAATGAATGATTGAGAGAAGCTTTGGAATGAATTCTGTTTTGGAATGAATGATTGAGAGAAGCTTTGGAATGAATAGTGTGGATTTTTAGAAGAGATGGAGGTTGTGGAAACCAGATTTCTCTCCTCAGATGAGCTTTTGAGAAATGTTTCAAGTTTCAGAAATTTGTGGTTGGTATATTGCTTATCAAATTTAAAACAATAATCACAAAAACTGTGACTTTTCTTAAATATTTCGATACATACAAAATTTGGATTGATGATGGGTTAACAATCAACAAAGAAAAGGCAATTAAAATCAACTGAAAAGGATTTATTACAATTGAAAAGTTAGCTGAATATAATTGAGTTTTGGTGAGAATAAGAACAAAACCTATTAATTTTCACAAAAACATTTAAAACGAAAAGCTCTAATACAAAGATAATGGTAAAAATTGTCC
Source organism: Ryuthela nishihirai (assembly GCA_038380435.1). NCBI lineage: Eukaryota > Metazoa > Arthropoda > Arachnida > Araneae > Heptathelidae > Ryuthela > Ryuthela nishihirai. The sequence goes on from JAWZYU010000026.1 coordinate 34,990,192, forward strand.
ACTTAAGGGTATTCTTAACTTTAATGCAGATCTCACAACATTAATTCAAGTTGTCAGTCAGAGAATCTGAAAAACACACTGCATGACCATGATTTAAAACTGAAATCCTCAGGAACCTGAAGCATTAATGTGTAGTAGAAACTCTGCTATCCATAGAATTCAATGCTTAACTTCCTTCCTAAGCAACTTCAGAAGAGTTAGTTCTTTGGTGCAGTAAATGGGATGTTGACTTTTCAAGCCTATGGATCTGGGTTAGAGCACAACTGATACCAGGATCATCAAGTACTAAACCCCTGGATTCTATAATGGATTTTGGAAAAAAGCTGTGTAATGCCCCAAGAGAACAAGGCATTAAATTTCTTTAATTTATTCATAAGAAATTTATTAAGTTTTTTAACACTTTTTTATTTTTTATTTTTTGAACTTTTTTTTTGTTTGAATGACAGTATAGAAAAGTTTTATTTTACACTAAAGAGTAAAAGAAATGTTTATTTTGAATGTTATTCAAATAATTTGTGATTAAATTCCACTTATTGGAATCTCAGCATGAGTCATCACTACACAAAGTTGTGGTACTTTGCTATTTTTACTAGACAATGAGAATGTTGTTTCATTAATCACGAATCATTGGTTGATAGATAAAATGTGTCAGGGGCAGATGTTTTAACTCAGTTTTAACGTGTATTGTCCACATATAAATTAAAGTTTTAGTATTAAGTTGATATTCTATAAATGGGGCAGATGAAATTATAAAGTAATAAAAACTGTTTTACTTCTTGGACTTATAACATCTAAGAAAGTCACCTGAATCAACTTGCAAATTATTACATAACAACTTGTGGATATGGACTGGCTTCTCAAGGAACAGTAAAATTTTGCTGACTAATTACCAACTCTCATGTCACCTAAAATGGATCAGTTAACATGCTCCATGTTCAACAATGGAAGCAATAATAATAGCCTCAGAATACTACGAGTTTGCAAGTCAACAATGCAAGGGACTTATAGCAACTATGGTGAGAAAGTCTAAGTGTACATGATTTGCTAAACGTAAATTGCATAACTGATACTATCAAAGCCTAAATATTTTTATATTTTATTAACAGTTCATTATGTGAAATTAAATTTATTTAGTATTATATAACTGTGTTTTGAGATTGTTTTAAAAAGTCCATTATTATTCTTATATTGGCTGATGGACAACTTTGGAGCGAGCTGTGTAGGTTCAGAGGTGGTAGGGGCTGTATAGAGCAAATCTTTATATTTAGAGTTTCAAAAACCTGTGGTTTCTTGCTTTGTAGATTTCGAAAAGGCTTTCAATTCTGTTGACTGCCATTATTTGTGGTTGACTAGGAGATCACATGACATACCTGACAAGTTAGTTAACATAATGAAAGCTCCCTTATAATAACACTGAGTCGTGTGAGAGTTGGTAAAGCTTGTAGCAATTAATTTAGCATTGCTACTGGAGTTCAACAAGGTGCATTTTGTCTCTTTTTCCTCTTTGGTTATTGATTATGTTATCTGGAATTCACTCAAGGGGAAGATCTTGGCCTTAAATGGTCTACAAATTTGGAAATTTTTGATTTAGATTATGTAGATGATTTGGCCCTTTTGACAAATAATGTTGATGAGATGAACTCTTTTATTAGAGCTGTTGATGAGACTGGTAATAGAGTAGGTTTGGTGATTAACCCTTAAAATGTCAGGTTTTGCACAATGCAAATAGTGGTGGCCAAAATAATTTTTTACTTTTTATATCAGAAAAAAAAAAAAAACGAGCTTTAGAACTATCCTGCAGTGATTAATTGATATATACAGGTTACATTGCATACCAAATGAAAGAGAATTTCATTTTAAATAATAAAATAACAAAAATTGATATTAAACTGCCAGTTCTGGATCATTCTGTCAGTAATTAAAATCTGATTGCAGTCTAAGATTTCTTCACTATCCAAGATGCTGTTGTCACATAATGAAAATATGACAACTCTACAGTAACACAGAAAGAACATTATCAAACAAATCAGTATATCACCTTATAAGAAGAACAATAAAATCTGCACCCATAATGGATACCAGCAACAATTAACATGTCACACCAGAGATAAAACAACTCATGAATCAGAAGGTGTTATAACAGTTATGAAAGTGCCTTTAGAGCTGTAATATGGAAAACAATAGCTATGTGTTTATGTACTTTGTAAAATTTGTAAATTACACCTTCTTGTGTCTTTTGTATCATCTTTCAAGAAATTAGTGCTGATCAACCATGGATATGAAACTTAAAGAGCTGTCATTGAGTTTCAGAAGAGGGAGGGCTGAAGCACTTCTAGCATTCATGTCAGGCTAACCAATGGTGTATTGTGAGCAGACAACTGATGTCAGCAATGTGGGAAGGTGAGTGAAGAAGTTTACTGAAGGAAAACAACAATCAAAGACTAACTATGAAGTGGAAGACCATCACAACTGTAGTCACTGATGACAACCAATGCTCACCACAATTTTTTCAAATGGAATTCCAGTCTTGGTGGTGCAAATACATGTCAAAGGGGTAGCCCATATCTGGTCTAGTGGTTAGCATATCTGACTACTAAACTAATGAGCATGTTCCTGCGCATGTGTTTGCATGTTATATGAGAAACCAGGACAAACCCAATAAAGGGGGAATACCTTCTTCTTTTTAAAAAAATGTCTCTCATGTGCCACAAATTACTTTGAAGGGTAGTTCTGTGTAGCACAATAATGGATGTACAAACGTGTGCAACTGGACTCTTCTATTCATTATAATAATTATTACCTAAGAAGCATTATCTTCAATACACAATATATTTTCAATGCTTAATGTGATCTACAAAGCAAGAGTGCCTACTACACCAATTTTCCATTTTGGTCATTCTTCAGTCAAGTTTAGTTTTTTGAGAAAACCTACATCCTTGATTGTTCTGACCCACACAAAAGACAACTAATCAGAAGTAGCACTGTAGACATCACTAGTAAGCACTGTAGACATCACTCCACTGGACTTCCTTTAAGAATGTACTACTCCATGGTATTTGTGATTCCTAACAGGGGACAACTAGTCAACAGTATAACAGAACACTGCCTGGTACCATATTTCTCACACATGTTTCCTCATTGCCATACCATATTACATTCCAACATTACCACAGATCACAGCATCACCATTTCCTCATCTGTATCTGCCAGTGAACTGGTTTCTAGTAATGGTTTTATGGATAACTTTAAGGACTTTCAATATCAAATCTTCACAGACAGATGAGACAGTTCATCCATTACAAATGACTAGTGTTCCAGCCAGAACAGTATGACATACTTGTGCTAAATCTCACATAATCAGAACTTTTCCAACTTCCAACTTTCCAACAGAACTTCCTCACAGCCAACTGCAATGCAATTAACATACCTCACTTCTATATGAAGTATGAAACTCGTTGTAAGTCATTTATGCATGCATTATGATTTTAAATATTATTCAACAATGATATTGTTGAATTAAAATTTTTAAATTTTAACATTCTCATATACTACAAGAGATCAGTGTACATATCTACATGGTCTGGCCAAATTATTATGAACATCTACTTAAACTTTGTTGCACCCCCATGGGCAGAGATGACAGCAAACATGACATGCTTTCAACATACTTTCAAACTAGAGCAGGAGGGATATTTATCTACACTTCATGCAAAACAACTTGAACATCTCAGAGTGAAGAGGGCAGAGGTCTGTGAGTTCAAATAGCATGTTCCAATTTTTACCCATATGCTTACAACTGGATTAAGATCAGGTGATTGTGCAGGCCAGGGAAAGTGATAAAAGTCCATTGCTTATTCCTCATATCACTCCTGCATAATTAAAAAGTGATGAATCTGTGTATTATTAATGTGGAATTTGCTGCCATCTTCAGTGGACTAAAATTATGCATCTTGGCAGCACCTGATTGTCCAAGAGGTTTGATACTTCCAGAAATTGATGCAACCCTGAATAGAAACCAGAGGACTCAATCAGTGGCAAGAAAATGCTCCCCACACCATCACACTGCCTCTAGCAATTGAACAGTAGGAGCTACATACATATTGGGTCCACTGCTTCATAGGTTGCCATGATACTTTACTTCAGCCATCTGCTGAAAACAGTGTATGGTATGATTTGTCTGACCATAATATGTTTCCAGTTCTCCACTGACTAGGTTTGCTGCTTCATACATCATTGCAGTATTTCAATCCTGTTGTTTTCAGAAATGAAAGGCTTTTGTATCATGGTACATTTGTCAGTTTTCAATTCTTGTGGAGAGATGGATTTTGAAGTAATGTTAGTTGCCATGTCTCTCAGCTGATGAACTGTAGCAGCCGTTTTGCTGTACAGTTAATGCCAACAAATGCCTGTAGCTGTTATTCTTCTACATTTGCCATGATTCACAATTTTTTTTTTTGAGACTAGTGCCCATCTCCATACAGTGGGGATAATATGCCCAATGATTTTCCACTGAGTTCACTCACCTCCATTACAGATGCTTCTACCCAGCAAGCTGCATGATATAAAGTCAGTAAGATCAGCCTTATTACCCATGTTGCCCGGCTTTGCTTTCCATCATGACTTTACAGCTTTTATAGGGTTTTGTAGAGAAGAAAAATACTAACATCAGTAAGAAATTTTGTATACATTGAATTGACATGTTTCATGGTACTTTACACACAATGCAATGTTCAAAGTAATTAGGCCAGGCAGTGTATTTATATACATATAAAGTAATAAATTTTTACAATATAGACAAATTTAGTCTCAAAGCATTTACATGTTCCCAATTGGAAAAACCTTTATAAATATATTCAGAAAGGGATGCAGCATACATTGAGAAATTTTTTTTCAAGTACTATATTGGCAATCAAATTCAAAATGCAATCTCATAAATCAATTTTTCACTAATCCTTTATACTGGAAGAATCTGTGATGGCTGAAGATAACACATAATACATTAATGCAATGGTTTCTAACATCATATTATTATCTTTTTAAGCCCATGCTTCCCCTTAAAAACACTATCATTACAAATGGAAATAATTTTATAATAAACACTGTTAAAGACTCTTAAGACTTGACACATCAATGGATTTTTTTACCAAAAATAACTTGTTTGACAGAATTAATGTGGCTGATGTGTATTAGGTTAGTTCTACATGGAAAGTTCTTGAGGTCATTTGGCATATTCGAGAATCTTACAGTGATCAGCAGATTGTCCTTGTTAAAAGACTAAGGAGTCATAGTAATATATAACTGATACATTAACACTCATTCATGAGTTGGGTTTTTTTACCTTTGAGTGGCACTTTTTTTGCACACCATGGGTCAAATGGACAGGTCACATGGATCCTGAAGGCTCAGAGAAGGTTGGAGGAGGGAACCCACTGGAACAGCTGTTGGAAGACTTGATCATGAAAAATCCCTGAATTATTTGCAGGTAAAGTTCTTTTAAGTTAAAAATGATCGGGGCCATGGCTTAACATCCCATCCAATGGATGACAGCCTTTCCAAGCCCATCAGTGTCCCCTACTGACTCCCAGATGGGACTTGAACCTGGGAACTACAGATTACGAGCTTGGTACACTATCAACTGAGTCATCGCTGGTAGGGAGGTGAAAATTAACTAAAAAAAATGAAGGAAGTATAACAGAAGGTAAATCAGAAAAAATAGAAAAGGTGGGAGAGGTGAGAAATAAAAAAAAATTAAATAAGGAAACTGGGGAGAAAAATTAGAAAAAAAGCTACTAAAAATACTGCTTAATTTAATTTTTAGAATAATTATCAAATAATAATTTCCATACTGAGGGGGATGTAACAGTCATTACTGCAAATTACATTTCTATTTAGGTATAAGATTTTCTGCATGATTTAGTTGTTAAATATTAATACTTCAGTTAGTCCTTTTACTTTGTTTATGCATGATGATTATATATTCATTTAAAATAGATTAAATTTTCAATAGTAAACACAAAAGGGCTTATAAGTGGTAGTTGGTATAACCTAGAAGGAGAGCTGGGTAACAATCCCCTGAGATGATGCAAAGAACTGGCCAGGCCTAGTGTTTCGAGCCTGACCTGCTTTATCATGTTGCAAGCCATTGGTACTTTTCAAAATAGATATTATCTTCTGGAAGGGAACAGAAGGAGCAGAGATGACAGATCAGTACAGCCCATTGATCTGAACTACTATAACTACTTTTATCTTTTTTTTTTTCTTATCTTGTTGAGGAGTGGTTCAGTGTTTTTGACCAGTGTTGCCAATTCACAAATAAGAAAATAAGCTAGCCTAAGCTCTAAAAAAAAAACATCTCAGCATGAAAAAAAAAACCCACATTTTTTATTGTTTGAAAACAGCATTTTGTTTACATTGCAACTTTTGTTGTGCAACAAAGGCTATATTTGAGTTTTGAGCAGGCAAATTCTGTTTTAGAAAAATTGAAGCAGGATTAAAAGTTAAATATGATAAGATTGAGCAGTGATCAAAGTGAAATCTTCCCAAAAAAGAAGTATATTGTATAAAAATAATTTCAATCTTTTTTTGCTTCTCTTTCTTCTGCTTTGCTCCTGACTGTAGAGAGGGGTTGGGTTGTTTTACCTCTGAGCGGCACTTTTTTGCACACTATGGGCTAAATGGCCAGGTCACAAGGATCCCAAAGGTTCAGAGAAGGTTGGGGGAGGGGACCCACTGGAACAGCTGTTAGGAGACAGATGGTAGCCTCCCGTCAAGGCCATCCAGCATGTTCTTTAACGTGCACAGGGTATGGCTCTCTTGTACACAGGGCCACGGCTTAATGTCCCATCCGATGAACGGCGGCCTTTCCAAGCCCATCGGTGTCCCCTACTGACAATGGGCAGGGCGGGGAATTTTGCGGAGATAAGTCTCGACGCTGACCCAGCTGGGACTCGAACTTGGGAACTACAGATTACGAGCCTGGCACGCTACCGACTGAGCCATCCCCGCCCCTGTAGAGAGGGGATTTTATATCCTATTATAATTATACTAAATGCTACTAAAGAACCTGTCTCAATTAACCTAGAGTTTACAATAAGAATGGGTTTTCAACTTCATTTTCAAAAGAGAGCAAATTTTGACCTTAAGAAACATAAATTTATTGATTACGCAGAATTAAAAAACTAATCAAATGTTAAGAATCCTACAATGGGAAATTTATATTGGCATTTATTATAAAATAATCATTAATGGATGCAATGAGGATTTTTTCTCAAAGGATAAAACCAGTTTGAATATAGCAATATGACAATCAACTTAAAATAACTGAGTGGATCATCAATGTTAGCATCCTCAGGAATGGTAAGGAATTAATTTAGATCAGCACCAGGACTTAAAAGTTTAGAGATAGTGTCTGAGGTAACAGAACTTGTGGAAGCTCTAGTCTGTACTCTGCTATGTAGGCATAAGTAATCCACAGTACCAATCTTATGCAGAATTTCATAATTATTACAGGCTTCCTTCAATCGCTTAAGACCTGACTGAGCAGCTAAAATAGATGTAACCATTTTAGTGCTCATTCAATTTCATGTCTTATTTTTTGAGTAGGTTCATTTAGCTAAAAGATCCATTCCACTTCAGCATTAATCATGAAAGCACAAAGTTAGCAAGATCTTAGAATTCTTTGGAATAAAGCTGATTTCATTCCACAGCTGAATATACTAGCAATCTTGGTCTATTTTACCAATGTCAGGTTTGTTCCCTGCACATGATGCAAATACACTATGAATGAAGAATGCTGCGTCATAAGTTTTTTCAATGTTAAAGAAAATTGACACCAGGTGCTCTCTGCGTAAAAAAGAATTCCTGATCGTTGATTCAAGGCAGATCAAGTGGTCTAAGGTAGACTTGTGCCTGTGAAAGCCACACTGAGTGTTGGAAAGAAGGCAGTGATGTTCCAAATACCAGGCAAGCCTGGTATTTACAATTCTTTCCAACACCTTGCGCACAAAGCTAGTCGAGCTTATAGGATGATAATTTGAAGAAACCTTGGGATCTTTCCCTGGTTTTGGAAAGGCCAAGAAATGACAATGGCCTCATGCCAGGAGTCTGGAAACTGCCCCTCGATGGTCATGCCAGGAGTCTGGAAACTGCCCCTCGATGAAAGCACAGTTGAAGAGTTGGAGCAGCCGATCCTTACTCGAGGATGAAAGATTTTGGAGCATGGCATATGCACATTGTCTGGCCGACGGCAGATGCAGAGACATGTGCAGAGCAAGGTGAAGCTCCTCTGCTGTGAATTCATTCCACTTCAGTTATAAGGTTCCAGGTCATTCGAATGGAAGGACAGCAGAGAGCATTTGGCCTTGCTCTTAAGGGCCAGAAACTTGGGGGAGTAGAAAGATAAAGAAGAGATGGAGGAGGACTCCCCCAGAGGTCAGCAGTTGCTTGTGGATCAGCAACTGCCTGTTCATTGTGCTCCAGGATCAATAATGAGTGGGACTTCTCATCCATCTTCCGGACCTTATCCCACATGACCTTAGAACTTATCATGTGGGTGATAGAAGATGTGTATTTGATCCAAGTTCCTTCTGGCTCTGGTGCTAAATGAAACAGGCTTTCGTCCTGGTGTGTTTGAAAGGTTAAAGGTTGGGGGATGTCAGATATCTCTGAAAAATCCTCCAAGCCTTATTCTGAGCTTTAAGAGCTGTGGTGCAGTAGGGATTCCACCACGGTTTTGGAAACTGAGTTGAGATCTGAGGAATAGTCGAGGCAGCTGCATGGATGATACAGTCCTACACCTCTGCCACTGCAACGTTGATCGGCTACAGGCTGACAGAGTGGCCAGCGAGCTCAGAAGGAGCTCGATGCCACTCCAGCCAGTCTGATCAAGCCTCCACCATGAGACACGTGAAGAGCTGCATGGCCCACCATGGGATGGTGCACACCACAGGAAGGCGATCATTTCCATAAGGATTGTCCTCAACCTCCCACGTAAAGAGTGGAAATATCAAGGAGCAGATGGTGAGATCAATGGCAGTGAATGTGCAGGTTGGAGAGTGGAAGTAAGTGCTGACACTGTGTTCAGAAGGGAATGTGATGGATTCAGAAGCCAATCTCGAAGATTCCACCTTTCCCATTAGTGGCAGCACTGCCCCAAAATGACTATGTCCATTAAGTCCCCCATGATGAGGAAGGGGGATGACAGCTGTGAGATGAGGTCATCAAGGTCCTACCAGAAACAATACATCCAGGTGGCAGGCAGATGGAGCAAACAGTCAATGAAAACCCCACAAAGAGACAGATAGTTACAGCCTCCAAGTTGGTAGTGAGAGGTATGACCTGGAATGGAGAATGGTTGCTCATGAAGATGGTGACACCCCCATGAACTGGACCATCTCCATCCCAGTCCCAGCAAACAAGAGAAGTGCCAGGGAGTGGGACTGTTGGTTATCTACAAGTACATCTGCAGACATACAGATGGGCTCATGTGCTCTCAGGAAGATCTTGATGTCAAGATTCCTGTGAAATCCACAACAATTCCATGTAATAGTATGGCCATCTCAGATCTTTGGAGTGTGGGTGGATGACTTTTGATTTATTTTAACCACTGCCAGCAATAGTTTTGGAAATATAGAGCAGGTGGTATCCACGTCCTCAGAGTTGTCTGAAAGACATGGATACAAAGCCGCCAAATGAGGGGGAGATAAATTTTTCTTCTTGGGGTCTGGTGGTGGCCCCTTAGATTTGGAAGGTCTGGCTGTCTAGGGTTGGGATGGAGGGGGGCCTTCTAGTGGTGGAAACAGAAGATGCCTCTGCAGGAATGGAAACCAGAGTTGATGTCGTGATGGACATCGATTTTGGCTTCTCCTGACTCAGAAGATACTTAGCTGCAGGCAAAAAAGATTCATATGGAACACTAATGAACATATGCCAGTGTGGTGATTGGAAAGCCATTGTAATGATGGGTTTTCTGATTACTGCACCAGCATTGGGGACCTTGTCAGGTGGGGCAGGCAGTGCAGCGAACTTTCTCATCTCTGGATAGATGTTAAACATTTTAAGGAGCTATCCCTCCTTCTCCTCCAGCCACTTTGGACAATCATGGGAGTAAGCCAGATGTTCGCCAGTACAGTTCACACAGCTTGCCTTTTCTGATGTGCAGTTAAGTTTAAGGTGACCCTTGTTGCCACAACGAGCACAGAGGGTTTACCCTGGCCAAGCTATGCAGTCATGGCCATTCCTCTGGCACTGAAAACAACGTAGAGGATTCGGGATATATGGCTGTACCTCGCAGTGAAGGTAACGTGCCTTGATGGAAGTCAGCAGGCATGGCATATTGAAGGTGAGAATTAGTACCCGGGTGGCACTAGCTTTCCATCATGGAGTTGCAAAACCTGGTGGACTGCAATCACTCCCTGGGAAGAAACACTCCAAGAGGATTTCCTCCTCAGAAACCTTGAGGAGACCTCACTCAGAGATCATGCCCCGGGAGGAAATAATCATCTTATGTGGAGTGATGGTGCCTGCTACTCCACCAATCACTCTTACATTCAAGAGGAGCTCAGAATGTTTTGAGCAAGCTGTTTCCATCTGCAAGTCACCATATTTTAGGAGTTTGATTGATTTCGGTACTCCTGCAAGACCTTCCAGACCTTTGTTGATAAAAAAGGGGAACATGTCCTAATAACCTGATCAACTGTAGAGTGGACGACCAGGAATCTTGGTGACGGAAACACACATGAAGACGATGGGGAAGACATAGAAGATGGGGGCACATGGCGAGCTCTCTTGGTGGCATTGGCTGATGAATTTCCTTTATTGAAATTCGTGGTTGGTTCCAGAATTTTCAGTGCCAATCGTCCCCACTCACCATGGAGTCCAACAAGGGGACACCCAATAGAACACCAGGGCTACCCAGGCACTATACCCACACAGCGAGTGAACGAATCCTCACAACTGAACAAAAACTAAAAGGAAAAGAGAAATGTGAGAAACTAACTCAAGCCTTCACAACCCCCCACCCCCCGCCAGTCATGAGTTGAAGAGGGAAGACAGGGATCCCTGAGTAACTACCAGGATCCTGCTTTCCAGAGACATGGGTATCCAGGCACAGCAAACACGTGGGCAAGCATTCAGGACCCTGTGAAGGTACCCAAACCAGCGGAACCTTCATAGGATGGTCTCCCTTACCACGGACAGCTGCTCGCATTGAGGGGCTTTATTAAAGTATGGCTACAATCGATTGTCCCTCCCTCTTTTGATTGCCTGAGATTGGACTGCCCATTTAGCTGTGGTTAACACCTTATGGGATCAGAGGCAGTGTTTCACCAGTATCAAATGCTATATGTATAAAAGACAGAGGTTGCACCACAGTTATTGGAATGGACTAAGAAATTTAATTGAAGCAAAGTTTTAATTGACATAAATGCAGTTTTAAAAAAGGCAAAAATAAAATGGAAAAAAAAATCCAGTTTTTGATTAAAAAAAAGAAGCCAAATTTCAAGCCACGAGCAAATTGAAAAGTTTTTCAAGCTAGACTACTTTTAAAAAAATGTGAAACTAGTTTAAAAAACCTAAGTTGGCAATACTGGTGCTGACTGGAATGTGTAATAGCTTTGAATATGGTTATAGATCCTGGCATTGTCAAACTTGTACTGGGTGAAATGCTTACCAGTAAGAGTGCCTTGTGGTGGAAGAACAGGTTTTTGCCCCATGTCTGAGTATTAGTGGGCTCTTTGATATTGTTGGCTCTCTCAATAAATATGGTTTCTTCAAAAAAACCCAGTAATCATTTTCTTTCCTCATGTATGTGGAATGTGAGGACACTTCTAGAGATTATGCTCCTGATCTTCTCACATGGGAATCTACTGTTATAACTTAGATATTGTGGGCTTGCAATAGACAACATGGACAGTAAATCACAAATATGGACAAGTAATCTACAAAGGTCTGATACAGAAAAAGGAATTCTAAATTTCTCTTTTCAAAAAGGTAAGTAGACAAGCATCCACAATACATTGAGACTGAAAAACACAGGTTTTATAGACAACTTCAAGATATTTTGAATTCTGTCAAGAAAGGAGATATTATTCTTATTCTAGGCCACTTTAATGATAAAGCTGGTACTGACTCTGAATTTTGGCATGGGTGATAAGTACTTTTGGCCAGTAGCATATGTCAAAAATATGTTTGGGGGGAGGGAGAGATATCAATGTTTTAAAAGATTAAAACATAGGAAATAAATATGTAAATATAAAAAAAAAAAACTAATAAGTAAATAAAATCCAATGGTACATCTTGTATCAATGCTTAATAGTTGCTGAATGTTCCAAAAGCATAAAAATGCAACATAATTTTAGAAACATACATATTTGGGGGGTGGAGGTAGGTTAACCTTCCCTTTAATAGGCTATTGCCTTTGGCATTGGTCGGGTACATGGCAATGTCTCTTACAGTTAAGGATATCTTAATAGTTTGAGAATAACTAACAATATTTACACCAGAGCATTTATAAATATATATAGGTTGCCCAGGAATATGATCAATTATATATTAATCAACAGTAATTGTGCTAGTTCTGGTAGGAATCATCATCATCCTCAAGCAGCCATGGGCTGTGGAGGTTCAACCAGACCGTGCAGTTTAATTCTCCAAGCATATCTGTCCTGAGCTACATCTGCTGCATTCAGCCACTGCATTCCAATTCTAACAAGGTCCTGTTTGACATTGTCTGCCCACCGCATCCTAGGTCTCCCCTTCCTTCTGAGGCCTCTAGGCACACTGTTCATAACCCTATTCACCAATCTATAATTATCCATACGGGCAACATGGTCAAACCAGCAGAGTCTCTCTCTGCACAATATGCTGCTTAAAGGAGGTTGAAGACTCCTTTGCCTAATCTCATCATTAGTTACAAAGTTAAACCACCTAATACCCAAGATACTACATAAGCATCTAGTTTCCTGTTATCTTGTTTACACAGCGTCCAAGTCTCACTACCATAACTAACCCTAGAAAGAACCAAACTATTATACAGTCTAATTTTAGTCTTTAGGTGTATACGCCTATTTCTACACACTCTCCATAGATTCTTAAAAGTCCTGGCAGCAATCCCTATCCATCTGTTAATCTCATGCCGCATATCACCAGTATCTGTTACATAGCTCCCAAGGTAATTAAACTGTGACACCTGCTCAAGACTGCAACCATTCAGATGAACTGAATCACAACCTGCCTGACCAATTTTCATCACTTTAGTTTTCTCTCTGTTTATAACCAAACCTACTCTACTGGTAGGCATAGCAGGTCATATAGGGGAGCTGATTACTATAGATAATGGGTCTAATGATTACCTGTCAAAAGTTCATGTCTTCCAACTGATGCTTAATAAATGTTTTTAAAAGAATTACCTTTAACACTTAAGCTCTAAAAGATCTAGATATAGCCAAAGGTCACAATGATAGATTACTCAGTCCTTATGATAACTGTAGACATCCCTTGGCCAAGTGGTTAGCGTGCTTAGCTACTGATCTAAGGGACCTGGGTTTGAGCCCCATGTAAGGCATGGATGCTTGTGTTGTTTTTCTGCTTAGGTCACGCCATTCTCTCAGACTTTTTACTGTATGTCTGTCAGGGATGAATTGTATAAACACTCTACTAGTTCTAACAGAGAGCATCACAGAAGCTTAATAAACATGAAAAGGATCAGTTAACAGCTGATCTTTTTCATATTTCTTTGGTTTGATAACTTGGCTAAAAAAGCAGAGGAAGCAGCTAGACAACACAACAACAGAGTTATACCAAATGGTTAATATTTGTGTGAGAAGAAACAGTCAGGTGCACAGGGGTTGAGTGGTAAGGTGATTGAAGATGAGAATTCTGTCATAGCAAGGTGGTATGAGCATTTCAAGGATATCCTAAGCAACATAGTTAATTTTACTCACAATGTAATAAGAACAAATGCCTACTGGCTTTAATGTTGGTCCTATATCACAATCAGAAGTTACTTCTCATATCTCTAAAATAAAACTACATAAATCCTCAGTGGCAGATGAAATTACTACCGAAAAGCTGAAAGCTGGGAATGTTTCTTTTGTCATGTGGCTGACTGAAATCTGGAATATTTTTCATGATAAAAGTGTTGTTCATAAGGACTTTACAAGAGCTATATTATTGCTATGTTTAAAAAGTGTGATCATAATTCTTGCGGTAACTATAGGGGGCCTACTTTTTGTTTCAGGTAAAATTCTTTGCATTATTTTGCTCATAATTCAAGCACTTAAAAATAGCACTTAATTCAAGGGCAAGAATATGAATACTATTATCATCTGACCTAACACATCCGAACTTTTAGAAGTGGGAATTCTAAGTACAAGTCAAGAACACTTTAAAAACTTTGAAACTATTTATAACATCACTAACATAGGAGTTGAAAATTGTTTAAGTCAGTCAGTCTATCATTTTTATGCTGGCATGAAAATATGGGTTGACATTTAAACATTTTTTCCCCATTGAGGACACAATAAAATGCTGATACTGTATTATATTTTCCTTCATTAATATTTGTTTTATTACTACTGTTCCTTTTTGGCTGCATGTAACTACAATCATACCTCAGTTAATGTTACCCCAACGATGTCAATTCACTATAATATCATTAATACATAATAACCATACTACACAATAATGCCACTCAAATCATTGTGAAGTCATTCAGATATGATGCAAATTGGATACTGTCAGCCAGCTATCATCCAAACAAATTGTATTTTTCCCAGTTGGTTGTTTATTTGTTTGGGTTTTATGGTGCATTGGCAGCTTAGGCCATAATGTGCCAAACAAGGGTAAATAAAATGTAAAAGACATTGAACCCACAACCAAAGTTAAAATCAACACACAAAAGAGGAGAGCAACGAAAATAGAAATGACACAAGGAAGAAGATTGAGAACAATCAATATATTTAAAAACCATTGTAAAAGGAGTCAACAAGTGTAAAACTGAAAAACCAACAACAGGTGTATAGGACCCATAAAAGCAAGAAGTCTAAACAATAAAATGGCTAAAATATCACAGATGAGTAAAATAGTTGGTAAAACATAAAAACTTGAAAACAGATGTTAAAAAAACAGTCATCAGATAAAAGATGGCCATGTGTAACGGGCTTGGCCATAAAATTATGGAAGTTAAAATAAATACAATGTTCATATTTTGCTCAGCAGTGTGAATACTTACTATGTATTCACACTGCTGAGCAATTATGCACCACAAAACCCAAACAAACAACCAACCAACTGGGCAAAACACAATATCGTTTGGATATGAATAACATTTCGGTTTTATTAATTTCATAATTGTAACATTGCTTACTAGGTGTGCATACACTTTAGTTATTTATGCATATAAGTTGTAATTGTCCATGTGTCATACTTCAGCTATATAGCTATTTTATTAATGTAGGCAGTGAAGACTCCTGAAATGACCACTCCAAGCAACCCATCTAAATCCCACAAAAGAGCCTTAAAAATCTAAGAGTGATGGAATTCACCACATTAATTTGATGTTGATCAACATTAGCAAATATTTAAGTTCTTCTAGGAAGACAATGTTTAGTTTCATGTTTAAAATATTTGTTTAGTTATATGTTTTAAATATTATGTATTGAATATTTTTTACCATAATAAAGATTATGTTGTACATGTATAGATGTCAAGATACCTTAAAGATCTATTTTTAAACTTTTATGATTCAATAAAGAAGTAACAGAAAATCACCAAAAAACACTGATATAATCATATACAAAGTAGGATTATAATCTTCTTGGTATACATACAATAATAAAGTCAATGAAGATGGTAAGGAGAGTATATTTGACAAAATTACATTTCAATTTCATAATGTGTAAAGATGCACTTAGTTTTTAAAACAGATCATTAATGAACAAACACCTGAACAACATTGAAAAATGCTGAAAATTTCGCATCAGAAATGGTGTTATGCACAATTGAAAATATTGATTATAATCACATTTAGAATAAAGATGTAACACAAAAATGTAACGTTACAAAAAAATCTAGTTTTAAAATGTACTTGTGAAAGTCCAGCAGTGAAAAGTGCACAGAATGGAGGAACTACCAGAGATGAATAATAATAATAAATAAAAGATATTACAGGACCTACTCTACAGTTTTCCCCCAAATGGACACACAATTATGAAGATGGATATTGCACTCACTTTTTAAAGCCTTTAAGTTTTTTACCTGGTATCGGTGATGGACATCAATTTTTTATAATGTTTTAAGTTTTTCCCTGGTAATAATTTTTAAATCTTAATAACAATTCTTGCAGTGTCCCTGGACTAAAATAATAGTGAAATAGCTATTAATTTCCAAGTAACTTACCCAACAGTACAAACTCTGTAACTGGACTAGACTAGTGCCCAAAAGTTAGGTATAGTTCACAAACTGTTCAATATATCACAGATGACTCAAATTATTAGCATTGCATTTTGAGTCTCAATGAAATAGAGCATATGTAAGGTTGTACAGCTTCCAAAAATAACCTGAATGGACAAAATTTCCATATGTCACTCAAAAAGCAAATCCAGGATGCTATAAAAGCTGGATCTGATTTTATATTTTATCCCACCCATTTCCTGTTGAGCAAATGTTGTGTTCATGCTGATAGAGCATTTTATAACAGCAATCAGTATGTTAGAAGCCGGCTGATTTCAGATCAATGTGTGTAGTATAAATGTCCACCAGCTTTCAAGACTTTAGAGATGGTTCCAATGAACAAGAGATGTTAGTCATAATGAGTGCAAGATATCCAGGAGTGACAACAGCACTGAATGACTGCTATCTTATGCTAACAGTCCTATGTCCATACAACTCTCTCTGGAGCTTTCTGGGATCATTTGGAGGCAGTTTCAAGGTAAACTGTTTACAGAGAGCTTCATGCCAGATGATTGAAAATTTCCATCACCTCAATCCCTTCCATAGGAGAACCCAATTAATATAGTGCAGACATCACGATTTTTAATGTATTTTGATCTGAAGAGAGCAAGGAACTCATTACCAATCCTCTAAGATCAGAGAATGACACTACCATAGTGATGATTTGATGTTGTTGGGTGGCATTATGTTAAATGGATGCACATGCACCACATGTTTGCCAAAGGCACTCTTGACTGGTGGGAGACATAGGGACAAGTCCTATGCGACGCCTTTCAGGAGTGTTGTTGGCCTCCAGATTATTTTGATGGATACTTACCTACATATGGCTCAGATAGTTGATGAATTTCACAAAAGTGAGGATATTCAGCAGATGGAGTGGCCAGACTACTCTCAGGACCTGAACCCTATAGAGCACATGTGGGATGCACTGGAGTTGTCGATCCCTCCAAGAGCCCTCCACGAGCTTCAATCTGCTTTACAGTCTACACAAAGAGCAGGATGCATCAGACCTCATGACCAACCCGCTAACAGTATCAGAAATCATTCTGATGCTTGTGTTGCTATTTGGGGTCATCATACTCCATATTAATCTCTCCATTTTGCTGAAACAGGCCCATACCTATTTACACTACTGCATTCATTTGCATAACTCATGGAAATCTTGTAATTGGTTTGCTCTATGCCACACTATTTATTGCAACATATAACAAAACATTTTCACTCAAAATCACATAGGCTTTTATTGTCACATTTTTTTAGATCTTCCAGAATTTATATATTATGCTTAACTTTTGGATACCAGTATAGTAACAAGCCTTTGATGAAAAAAAAATAAATAAATTCTGCTGTTTACAGAGAACTTACTTTAATATGTATTTAGCAAATGTTTCTTTTTATCCCCACAATTCTATCAAAATTTTACTTGTGGTACCAGATATCTTACAATTCATCAATAGAAATACAACACGCAGAAGTAACACATTAACTCTTACACAATCCCTGACAATTATCACATTGACAGAATCTGAAATTAGAGGCCCAAGAGGCTCTATCTGGTTTTAGTACAACACATGAAACTTCAATTCCTTTTAAATGAAATTGCTGTTTGAAAATTTTCTTACATATATCTTGTTAAATTCAGCTTCAAGCTTGAAAAATAATACTTTTTCATATGATGAATATTTTCTTAAGCTATGTTTAAATAATTTATTAAAGGCATCTGATCATCATTTTTTAGACCTGATAAACAGCAAAGCCGATTTGCTTGATTCAGTTGTCCTACATTCAAGCAACTCCTGATTTATAAGCTTGCAAATTTGATCTGAAGTACTGCAAATTTATTTTTTTTAGAGTTCCAAAACTCTCATGATAATTAACCAAAAACTATTATTTTTTAAAATTGTAGGATTTTGGAAGTAATTATGAAGAGGTACTTCTACTTATTTTTATTATTATTATTATTTTTCATTTTACACTTTCTTTTCTCCTTTAAAACAATTTCAACATACCTAGAATTATTTTTATCATTTATTCCAGCATTCAACGCTGTTTTTTTTTAGCATCATTTTTTTTAGATTTAAACCAAAATCAAGCAAACTAGGTTGATTTTCCATAGATTTATGTCATTATTGACCTTTCAGAGTTATACCACATTGCCATGATGATGATGGCTGGCTTACAAATTGTTGTGTTTGGATTTTTTAAACATCTCATTACGT
This sequence comes from Ryuthela nishihirai, assembly GCA_038380435.1. Lineage (NCBI taxonomy): Eukaryota > Metazoa > Arthropoda > Arachnida > Araneae > Heptathelidae > Ryuthela > Ryuthela nishihirai. Next base: position 35,008,860 of record JAWZYU010000026.1, read on the forward strand.
TATGTGATAATTTTCTTATTACTTCTTTGCTTTCCAGTCAACAAAGTAATATTTATTGTTTCCTGAGAATGAATGAAGTCTTGGATATAGAAGGAAAAAGGAATTCATTGGCATGGAAATAAGTTCTGCTATGGTTGGGAGGACTATTTTGTTGAGGGTGTTTTAACACCCCTTTGCTGCTAAGCTGAGGTTTTCTTACTCCACCCTTCCCTTGGCAAAACTTTATTTTAAAGAAATTATTAGTTTTTATTGAATGATTTAAAAAAAATTTACCCTCCACCCCCAATAGACAAGTTTTTGGCCGTGCCTTCTCTGAGGATATTGAAAATTTTTATCCTTAATGCACTAACTTTTCAGCATTTTGCCCAAGATCCCCAAATGTACTATCTAAAGAAAAAATATGAATGGTTATCAGAAATAAAAAAAACAGCCAAGAAAGTGTTCCTCTACTTACATAAATAGGGCAGAAGAATCCATTGAATTATGAACAGTGCAAAGTCACCTTGTGCAATTTAGGCTTTTTATATTGTTTCCTGAGAATGAATGAAGTCTTGGATACATAAACTGGAGGGAGAGCTGGGTACCAATCCCCAGTGACAATGCAAGAATCGGCCAGGTCTAGCACCTAATGTCCAACCCAGCCCTCTCATGGTGCAGGCCATTAGTACCTTTCAAAAGAGATATTCTTTCTGAAAGGGGAGGGGTGCCAGTTCAGTGTGGCCTACTGATCTTTCAAGATCTATGGCTACTTTTTTCTTTTTTTTTTCAACCCTGCTGAGGAGGTGGTCAACTTCACAGGGTCCAGGTCAGAACTGGCCAGATCTAGCACCTAATGTCTGACCCAGCCCTCTCATGGTGCAGGCCATTAGTACCTTTCAAAAGAGATGTTCTTTCTGAAAGGGGAGGGGTGCCAGTTCAGTGTGGCCTACTGATCTTTCAAGATATATGGCCACTTTTTTCTTTTTTTCAACCCTGCTGAGGAGTGGTCAACTTCATAGGGTCCTGGTGTTGACCATTTACACCAACTAGACTGGACTGGTTTATGGATTTCAGCTTAATTATGGATCCTGCACTTGCTGCACTGGTAAGCCTCTGTTGAGGAAGAAACCACCAATGCGTTTTCTGCTTGTTTGTGGATTGCCAGGCCCAAGTGAACAGAGGCACAGGATAACTTATATCAGCTGGTGGATAATCCTGATCAGAAGCCATTGCAGAACCTGAACCCTCACTTAGCTAGTTGGCATCATCAATCCTACACTGGAGTAATGTGTCTCACGCAGGTCTATGGTTCTTGAAAAGGTAGTGCCTGAAGTTCCTACCAGCATGGATGACATCAGCCTTTAGCAGTGGGAGAACCTCAACTTCACTTAGTTAGTTAGGCATTGCCAATCCTACTCTGGAGTAATGTTTCTCAGGCAAGTCATATGGCTCTTGAAAAGATCCACTAGAAAAGGTGGTGCCTGAAGTTCTATCCAGCATCAGACTTCAACCTTTAGCAGAGGAGGAACAGGTTTTGCCCCATGCCTGCAATCAGGGGGATGTTTGATACTGTTGGCCCTACTTCTCTCAATATACCTAGTTTTTTTTTTTTAAATTCTACTAATCATTTTCTCTATGCAGGTATGTGGAATGTGAGGACATTACATAGAGATTATTCTCTTGATTCCTAATGCAGAAATTCAAGCATTATAACCTAGATATTCTTGGTTTGAAAGAGACCAGTTGGACAGATACAGGTGAGATACTAAAAAATAGCTTTAAATTTCTCTTTTCAAGGAAGGAGGATGAAAAGCATCTCCAAGGTGTAGGTTTGCTTCTCAGCAGACACACCAGTGATGCACTTCTAGGATATGACTGCATTAGTGAAAGATTTTTAATGGAAAATTTTAAAACAATAATTAAAGACTTGAATGTCATCTGTTGTTATGCCCCCACAGAGGAGTCTGATGAGAATGAGAAGGATATGTTTTAGAGCCAGCTTCAGGATATTTTGAATTTTGTGAAGAAAGGAGATATTTCTCTTGTGCTAGGTGACTTCATTGGTAAAGTTGGTACTGACTATAATCTTTGGGCAGGAGTTTTAGGTCCCTTTGGCATTGCTGTTCCAATGGCAATGGAGAATGTGTTCTACAGGTAAGCAAACTTAATAGTTTGTGAATAACTAACACATTCTATGAAACTGGGACATTTATAAATATACATGGTTTTTACCTGATGGGTTGAACAGGAATACGATAGATTATATTTCAATTAACAGCACATGGGCTAGTTCGTTAGGTATACCAAATCATACAGCGAAGCCAAAATTGGGTCTCCCCTACTAGTCAATCTAACTAAAAACAGTAATAATCGACACCCACCTAGTCCTAACAGAAGGCATTACAACGAGCTTAATAAATGTGTAAAGGATCAGTTAACAGCTGATAAGAATCTTTGGCTTGATAGCATGGCAACAAAGCAGAGGAAGCATTAGATAGCACAACAGCAAGGGTTGCACCAGATTTTGAATATTTTATGTGGGAAGAAATAGACAGGTACACAGGGATTGAGGGATAAACATGGCAAGGTGGTTGAAGGTGAGGAATCTGTGATGGCCAGGTGAGCTAAGCATTTCAGAGATCTAAATAATGTGATTATTTCTACTCCAATTGTTTGTAATGAGACTAGATGTATTACTGGCTTTAATGATAGCCCTATATCACATTCCAAAGTCACTTTGGCTATCTCTAAAGTGAAATTGCATAAATCTCCAGGGATGAATGAAATCACCACTGTAATGCTTACAGCTGGGAAAATTTGAGTTGTCATGTGGCTGACTGAAATTTTGAATGTATTTAATGATAAAGGTGTTGTTCCTAAGGATTTTACAAGAACTATAATTGTCCCGATTTTTAAAAAAGGTGATTGTAGTTCTTGTGATAATTATAGGGGAATTAGTTTATTTTCTGTTCCAGGTAAAGTTCTTTGCATGATTATACTTAATGGAATTAAGAATTTGGTTGATGAACAATTGCTTGATGAACAATGTGGATTCAGAAGTGGTAAGGGATGTATTGATCAAATATTTTCACTTAGGCAGATTTTGGAGAAATGTTTAGAGTTTCAGAAACCTGTGGTTACTAGCTTTATAGATTCCAAAAAGATTTTTGACTCTGTTGATTGACATAATTTGTGGTTGACTGTTAGATCATATGGAATACCTTAAAAGTTAGTGTAATGAAAGCTCTCTATAATAACACTGAGTCATGTGTGAGAGTTGGTACATCTTACTCAATTGATTTAGCATTGCTAGTGGAGTTAGACAATGGTGTATTTTGTTCCCTTTCTTTTTTGCTTGGTTATTACGTTATGTGAAATTCTTTGCAAAGGAAAGATTTTGGCCTTAAATGATCTAGATATTTCAAGATTTTTGATTTAGATTATGCAGATGATTTGGCCCTGTTGGCTAATGATGTTGATGAAATGAATTCGTTCATTAGGGCTGTTGATGAGACTGGTAAGAGAGTAGGTTTGGTGATAAACAGAGAAAAAACTAAAGTGATGAAAATTGGTCAGGCAGATGGTGCTTCAGTTGCTTTGAATGGTTGAGCCCTAGAGCAAGTGTCTCAGTTTAACAGATACTGATGATTTTTGGCATGAGATAAATAAAAGAATAGGAATTGCTGCTGGGACTTTTAAGAATCTATGGATAGTGTAGAAAAATAGGTGTGTATATTTAAAAACTAAAATTAGGCTGTATAATAGTTTGGTTCTTTCCAAGGTTACTTATGGTAGTGAAACATAGACCCTCTGTAAGCAGGATAACAAGAAACGATGCCTTTGATTTTAGATGCTTATGCAGTATCTCTAACATTAGATGGTTCGACTTTGTAAGTAATGATGAGGTTAGAAGAAATCATCAACCTCTTTTGAGCAGTATATTGTGCAGAGAGACTGCGTGGTTTGACCATGCTGTCCATATGCATAGCTGCAGGTTAGCAAACAGGATTATGAACAGTGTGCCTAAGGGTTTCAGAAAAAGGGGTAGACCTAGGATGTGATGGGCAGACAATGTCAAACAGGACCTTGCTGGAATTGGCCTAGAGTGGTCAAATGCAGCAACTGTAGCTCAGAAGAGACATGCCTGGAGAGGAAAATTACACAGTCTGGTTGGACCTCCATAGCTCATGGCTACATGAGGATTTTGTACGTATGCATGTACGTATGTTTTTATTCATCAAGCTTTCCAAAATTGAGACTTAATTGCTTTTCCAAATCCTTTTTTCAGCATATCACTGTGGGAGGAGGGGGGTTTTCAAAAAAATTTGTTAAATTTTTTTGCTTTGATAAAGTTCAAAATTATATTCTGTTTAACTTGGTATGTAACATAACCTATTTCTGTTGATTAGTCATTGGTTAAGAAAACTTTTGAGTTGCTTATTTGACTCAGGACAGTTGGTAAAAAAGGTTGGACTTTTCTAATATTACTGAAAACAAAATTACAAAAATAGTAATTTTCTTTGTGTCAATAAAAATCTATTTTTCCGTTATTTAGAAATAAATTGCCTTTCATGGACAAGTGGTTAGTGCGCTTGGCTACTGATCTAAAGAACCTGGGTAAGGCATGGATGCATGTGTCACTTTTCTGCTGAGGTCCTGCCATCCTCTCAAACATGTTTCACCTCAAAGTGTGCGGGGTGAAACATGTCGCCCTAACCCTGTGAAATGATGGGTCCTTCTCCAATTTTTAACATTATATGTTCTTGATTTTAATGTTTTCTTAACTTGAAAAAGTTGAACAAATCTTTTTTGAAACGATGTTTTAAATATGTTTTATTGGGTTGAAGGTGGAGTCAGTTGAAGTTCTTTTGTAACGTTTGAATGTTGAATACGAAGAATACTTTTGAGCATACTGTGTGTCATGAAATGAGTTTCAGAATATAACTAATTCAGCCTAAGTGATAGTGCTGAAAATATATTCGAAAGAATGTCATCAATAATTAACCTAGGACTGGTATTTGGACTTCAAAAAATGAAACATCAGTGCTACAATTTAACGATCATCTGTGTGAAAACAACAGCATTTAAAAAAAATCCTGGAAAATGGACTCTGAAAAAGTACTACAAGAAGGATAGCACAACTGGCAGAAGCCAGTAGAATTGTTGACAGATATCAATGGAATAGTAATGATTTTCATCTTTACTGGGGAGCCTTTTAGTGATAAATTAAGTCCCTTAAGTTATAAATTACAACTGAAACAACTCATACCTTAACTATGTAAAAATAGTGTTAAGTGTAATGTGAACTAGTTGCTCAAAAGTACTTTAGATTAAACAGCACAATCGTGGATTAAATAAGTTTATTAAACCACAATGCTGTCAATATTCAGTTCCTATGACAAAATAGAACCTATTACTTTGTAACATCCAACAAACAAACCAATTTATATTGAATTTCATTTGTGGTAGAGGACTATCTTAATAATGCTTTATACCTTATAGATGCAAAACATCTAATGTTGATCTCTCCTGATAGAGGACCCAAAAATAACTTTACTGTTGATTCCCTTTCACCACTGGAACCAGGCTCATCTTGACTCAAATAATAACAGTCTTCTTATGTAGCATCACACAACACTAATACAATATATCCTTAATTCTTCACTACTCAACTACACTTTATTTTTGTTTTTCCTCCAAGAATCTTATTATTCAAAGCATCTCCGTTCTAAACAGTGGTTAATGTAATTTTCACAGAGAAGCAAATGTGAGCGTTCATGACACGTTTATCATAAATTCATTGCAGCATGTTCATCTGTCATAACACTATCTATCCAACTCAAAAGAATTTTTCATTTATCTCTTGAAACAAAAGAAGTATGTTTAACCAACCTGGGGGGGGGGGAGGGGCAGTAATAGCAGCTACCAATGACCCCTTACACCCCATCAACCCAAATTTCCAGCATAAGAAGATCATTTACAATAGAAGTTAAAAGTTTTGCCATTTTCACCCTTCTGCACCTTCTAAGTATAAATTAAAACTACTGGGAGATTTTGAAAAATGCAAATCAGAATATTTCATAGTACTTATCCATCCCAATGAGAATTTCCAAAAACAAAAAGGCTGAATGTCTACAGGAGGGCAGAGAACAAAGTGAAAGCAATGAATTGTTTTTGAAAATTGGAAGTACTCAACAAGAATCTATGGTTTACAACCATATGTAAACAGGAGTTCAAAATACAAACTTGCACATAACCAGGAGACTCGACATTTAAATCCAAAAAACAGTTGGATGAATTTTTTCAACTGACAATTAGTATCTACTATTCAATAAATTTGTTTTACAAATATCTATAAGCTGCTCACTATGACAACAACATCAAGCTTATGAATTCATGAGACCATTATTTTACTGTAATGTTTGCAAATTAATTTGCACAAGCTAATGAAATTTCAAAATTAAATTAATAAAACAATTACAAAAATATATATTTTAGTAAACACTTTGCCAATTGCAGATTTGATTATATGTAAGGTTTTTCAGACTGAATTAAATAGCTCTGGTAGCCAAAGTCAATTTTGAAGTTTTTCCACACCACTTTAGAACTTTATCCTGAAAAAACTTATGAAGAGAAATAGGTCATGTTATAAGAGCATTTAGGCAATTATGATTAATAAAATGGAAAAAATTCAAAGGAAAAGACAGATAAATCAAAATTTTAATCCTTCCAGGATCCGAAACAGACAGACATTGACAGAATCCAATATGAGAAGCCCAAGACTTTATGTTCGTTTTAAGTACAACAAAAAATACAAATTACTATTTGAAAATTTTTTTTTACATATATCTTTCGAAAAGATATAATTCAAGTTTGACAAATAATATTTTCTTTTTCCATTTGATGCATATTTTATTAAACTGCAATATAAATAATTTGTTAAAGCCATCTGATTCCCATTTCTTAAAAGCACTATCTATATGGTAGTGATTTTTTTTGTTAACGTTACCTCTTTGCTGAAGCAACCTACTGATTTAAACTCACAAGTTTGATTTGAACTATTATCAATAAATTTTTCCTTAAAGTTTCAAAAATCTCCTCAAAACTAAAAAAAAAACGCGATTCTTAAAAATGGAAGATTTTGGAAGCAATTTATGAAGTACAATGATCATTTTCAATAAATTTCTCTGTTTTTATCTTGTTTCCAAAGAAAACGAGATAATAGCTTTGCTTTGCTGTCTGTCTGTTGACATCGAACTATTTTGTTTACATAGATAAATTAAAAATTCTTTTTGTGTTGCATAGGTATCGATGACATATTACAACATGCACTTGCCGAATCTCTCTAAAGCTAAAAATAAAACTAGCGGTGGAAATATTTGAAAATTCCAAACGAATATTGCAAATGATGTATTTACACTAGAAATTTGAAATTTTGGTGGTGGAATCTGAAGGTCACGAAGTTTCCATTACCAACAACGAGTTGACAATTTAGATCCAGAGGGGGTGAGAAAACATACCTTTTAGTTTTAGCAGATAATGTTTGATTTTAGAGATAAATTAAAAATTCTTTTTGGGTTAGATAGGAATTGATAAAATATTATGCTTTGAACTTTTTAAATCTTCCAAAAACTATAACTGCACCCTCTAACAGTGGAAAAATTTGCAAATTACAAAATTTGAAACAAATATTACAAATGATGAATTTAAGCCAGAAATTTTAAATTTTGGTAGTGGAATGTGAACACCGTGATGCTTCCATTAACAACAATGAATTGACCTCTTAGACCCAAGGGGGTGGGAAAAGACAATTTTTTGTTTTAGCAGATAATTGTATTTAGAAATAAATGAAAAAAATCTTTTTAGGGCTAGATAGGATTTGCTAAAATATTATGATTTGCACTTTTGGAATCTTTTGAACACTATAATTGTGCCTTATAACGGTGAAAAAACAACAACAAAAATTCCAAAATCTCAAACGAATATTGTAACAAGGTATTAATGATAGAAATATGAAATTCTGGTGGTGGAATGTGAACCTTGTGAAGCTTCGATTGGGAACAATGTAAATGATAATTGGAGTTTATTTTAGTTTGATTGTTACTAATGAAATATTATAATTTACATTTTTCAAATACTTAGTTGTTTCAATATATATCTTTACAGATCACTGAAATGATGAAACAGCACAGCTGTTTTCAAGTTTTACAAATAATTATTTAATAGAAATTTGAAAAATTAGTGGTAGTTTTAAGAGATATTACAATATAAGCAATAATATACCACTTATCTGAGAAAGGTGTAGGTAATGCAACTTTTTAGATTTAAAAATCGAAAGACAAATACTTTTATGTTTATAATTACTAATTAAATACTATTTGCATTTTTCCCATCATCCCCTAGCTCAAATTAAAACTTTTAAGAAATCAAACAATGGGTAAAGGAAAAACTTCTTTCTCTTTGAAAACAAGATTCTCATATGTGCCAGAAGCAATATGTGTCCTTCTAGTTAATATATAATTCTCTGTTCCCCCCCCCCCTGTTTTACACTCTTTTCTGCCTTAAATCTATTTCATTATTCCTAGAATTATTTCTATCATTTATATCATTTATCCCAGCATTCTATGCATCTTTCCCACTCTTGAAATTGAAACTATTAAAGACTGGTTGCAGTGCATGGTATCAAAGGGCATGGGAGAGGAAATCCCAGGTGTTCTAATTACTCACTCACATGTGCAAGAGGGAGAGAGCCAACTGCATGGTAACTGCTTACATGAATGATTAATGTCCAAATACTTCCTCCCCACATATTCAATATAACCTCTCTTTGTAAAGTTAGCATTTTATTTCCTTTTTATCTCATTTTCAAATAAAACAAAAAAACATTTTCATCTGTCTGTTCGTCTGCAGACAAACTTTTTTGATTACAGAGATAAATTAAAAAACCTTTTCGTGTTGGATAAGTATTGATGAAATATTACAATATGGGCTTTCTGAATCTCTCTAAAGCTATAATTAAGCCCTCTAGCAGTGGAAAAGTTAAACATCCAAAATTTCAAACAAACATTGCAAATGATGTATTTATGCTACAAATTTGAAATTTTGGTGGTGGAATGTGAAGGTCACGAAATTTCCACTGACAACAACGAGTTGGCAGTTTAGACCCAGGGGCGGGGAAACTTAATTTTATTGTTTTAGCAGATAATTCAATAAATATTTTGCGGAAAAAATTTCGCTGACATATGGGACTTGAACCTGCATTTCTCCAGAAACATGTCGAGTATTCTACCATTGAACTAATGCCAGCTGTCTTTTTTCTGCTAACTTAAGACTAAACTCTTCACCAAGATTTTCGGGCCAACTGTTGGCACCATCTATGATCTCAGATGGCAACATTTTATACTGCACTGAGTAAGATAGAAATAAATAATATTAAATAAAATTTTGTGAAAATTTTTTCTGCAAAATATTTATTGATTTATCAACATCGAAAAGTCAGCAGGTAAAGCTGTGATTTTCCTCTATGTTTAGCAGATAATTGTTCCTTTTCAGAGATAAACAAAAAATTCTTTTTTGGGTTAGATAGGAATTAATGAAATATTACAGTTCACTCTTTCAGAATTTTCCCAAAACTATAATTGCGCCCTTTAATGGTGCAAAGTTTTGAAAATTCCAAAATTTCAAAAAAATATTGCAAATTCAAACAATAATGCTACAAACTTGAGATTTTGGTGTGGAATGTAAAGGCCATGGAATTTTTATTCCCAACAAAGAGTTGGCATCTTATACGGGGGGATGCATTTTTTTGTTTCAGCAGATAATTGTTTGTTTTTAGACATAAATGAAAAATTCCCTTTGGGTCAGATAGGAATTGATAAAATATTATGATTTACACTTTCGGAATCTTTCGAACACTATAATTGCACCCTACAATAGTGAAAAAAAGCTAAAAATTCCAAAATTTCAAAAGAATATTGCAACAACATATTGATGATAAAATTTCAAAATTTTAGTGGTGAAATGTGAACATCATGAAATGATATATACAAACATTTTTTTACACACAAACATTAATATATACACAAACATTTTTTTTGTCTTGTTGGAATTTCAAAGCTTGTTGAACATTTGGATCGATATCTAGAATTGTATATATCAAGAAATTTACAAGAACTAAAAATAATTTTGAAAAGAAAAAAAAAATCATTCAAAAAGAGACACACTGATAATGAAACTGAAATAGAAGTGCCAAATATTTCGAGTGATGAGGATAGTAACTTCGAACCAATTAAAAAGAAAAGGTTGATTGCTTTGGAGCATAATACTGACAGTGATAACAAATAAAATCTAAATTTGTTTTCTGAACTTTCATTATTATTGTTTTGTGCAAATATGTGAAATAAATATTTTTTACAACATACACAGGCTTTTCTCTTATGCATTTTTTTTACTGGCAGACTCCATTTATGTGATTCTCAACCATGTAAAAAAAACTGTGGAACAAATACTCCACGTAAATCGAGGGATGAGTGTACTTAAGTAGTTTTAATCTATATACAACGATCAACAAAAACATTAAAACCACCTACCTAATATGATGGTTACTTTTACTGCCAAAAGAGCTCTCACCCGATGAGGCATAGATTCAATGAGATGTTGGTAGGTGTCGCTTGATATTTGATACCATGACTGCAACAGAAAATCCCGCAGTTCTCATAAATTACATGGTTGGGGTGATGCTGATCGTACCCGTTTCTCCAAATCAAACCACAAATCAATTTCAATCATAGGATTCATGCCTGGTGAATTTAGGGGCCATAATAAATGGAATTCCTCATGTTCTAGGAACCATTCTTGAACCTTCTTCACAGTCCTTTGTTGAAATCAGACATGGGGCACTGTCTTGTTGAAAGATGCTATCTCTGCCAGGGAATACAGTCTGCCAGGGAATACAGTCTTTATACTCTACCAAGTATAAAGGGGTGTACTTGGTCAGCCATGACGTTCAGGTAGGTGACAGCTGTCAGAGTTTGCTCTACAGGAATAATTGGTCCAAGTGTTCCCAAAGAAAATATTGCCCAGACCATCACACTCCATCCAGCTGCCTGGATATGTCCCACAGTGCAACCAGGTGAGAAGGCTTACATGGATAAACATTGCCCATGAGCTCATCCATCCACAAGGTGTAACAGAAAATGGGATTCGTCTGACCATGTGACCCTCTTCCACTCTTCTATGGTCCATCAATGATTACATGCTCACTGCAAGTGTTGAAAACGGTGAACGTCTGTGAGCATATAGGCACACAAATGGGTCTGCAGCTGTGGAGACCCATATCCAAGAACTTACAAATAACTGTGTGTTTGGACACATTGGGCCCTTTACCGCAACTGAAATTATGGGTAATGTTAGCCATAGTAGCCATCCTGTTGCTGCAGACAAGACGAGATAGCCTGTGCTGACCTCCTGCATCAATGAGGCATGGCTGGCCCATGCCTTGTCGATGGCTTGAAGTGTCCCCTGTTTCGGACCATCTTTGATAGGTACTAACTACTGCATAGCATGAGCAGTCTACTAGCGTCACTGTTTTGGAGATTCTCTTACCAAGGCATCTTACCATAATGATCTGGCCTTTGTCAAAATCAGATAAATCCTTTGCTTTTCCCATGCTGAGATGAAACGAAATACTGCCTGCGAGAGCTCTGACCCAGGTATTATATATATCATTCACAACCTTGGCACATGACACTGATTGACTGCACACACACTTCTTTGTATAATGCAGAGGTGGCTTTAATGTATTGGTTGATCGGTGTATATATCTTGACAGATCACTAAATATGGAAATGATAGAGCTGTTATTAAGTTTTTCAAATAATATGTATATAACAGAAATTTTAGTGGTAGCTTTTCAAGAGATCATTGATAGCAATAATCTACCCATCTTTCTGAGAGAGGTGTGGAAAATGCAACTTTTTTAATTTAGTATTAAAAGACGAATACCGTTATGTTGTATAATTACTCATAATATACTATTTACATTTTTCTCATCATTCGCTGGCTCAAAATAAAACTGTTAAGTAATGAAAGAAGGAAATATTTCATTCTCTGTTAAGGAGTAAAGGAAAAACTTCATTCTCTTTGAAAAGAAATTCTCATAACATAGATGACAATCACAGCATTACCTGGTTGATATTTTAACGTCAACATATCAATAAATATTTTGTGGAAAAAATTTCGCCAACATATGGTACTTGAACCTGCATCTCTCCAGAAACATGCCAGAGGCAATCAGTAAGAATACTTTGGCATGTTTCTGGAGAGATGTGGGTTCAAGTCCCATATGTCGCCAAAACTTTTTCCACAAAATATTTATTGAGATTGTCATATGCACCAGAGGCGATATGCATTTGTCTAGTTTATAATTAAACCTTAGTTTTCATTTCTGCAGATTTACTTTATTTCCATACATTATCAATCTTTTGGTCAATTGATTATTAATTTTTTGGAGTTATGCTACGTCGGATGGTTGGATTATGACTTGTTCCAGTGTATATTTTATTTAATATTGCATTAGGGTATATGCCGTCCCATGGCCGGGTGGTTAGTACATTAGCCACTGATCTAAGGGACCTGGGTTCGAGCCCCATATAAGGAATGGGTGCTCGTATCATTTTTCTGCTGAGGTCCCGCATCCTCACAAACCTTCTACTATGGCGTATAAACTGACAGGCTCCTGTCAGACCTCTGTGACAAGCAGTTGAGAAGGTTATTTATTTATTATTTTTAGGGTATATGTTAATTTTTCTTTTTTTCATTTCATTTTTTAGTAAAAAAATCTGTGCTGCTCAGAGGTAAAACAGCCAATCTAGAATTATTTTTATAATTTACCATAGCATTCTATATGTCATTCCTACTACTAAAATCAAACCTCTAAATATATAGTGTCTTACCTGAGCTTGTTGTTCAAGCCTGTTTACATTATAAACTAGGTCATGACAGCAAGATGCAGGTGCACTAATTGCTGACATGTGTTGTCGAACAATGTGTTAGGTGGCTGCATGGTGGGCTGTTTAAAAGGTTGCCCCACACATTGGATATTATCTCCATTCATCCAGTTAGTATTTTATTTTTACTTTTATAATGATCATATTAAAACTTTATTTTCATTTCTACAGATTTATTTTGATTTTATTTCTGTACATTATCAATATTTCAATCATTCAATCTTTCAGAGTTATGCTTCACTGGCTATGACAATGGCTGGCATACAACTTGTTGCTGCAGATATTTTATTTAGCATTGCATTAAAAAAAAATACCCCCTCAAGCAGCTGCTTAGCCACAGAGGTCTGACAAGAGTCTGTCAGGTTATATGCCACAGTAGAAGATCTGAGAGGATGGCAGGACCTCAGCAGAAAAACGACACATACATCCATGCCTTACCCAGGACTCGAACCGAGGTCCCTTAGATCAGTAGCCAATTAGGCTTATATTAATTTTTATTTTATTATTTCTTTGTTTTCCAGTAAAAAAACTTTGATTTTTTATTGTTTCCTAAAAACGAATGAGGTCTTGGATAAGGAGGCAAAAAGGACTTCCTAGAGATGAAAATGTCCTCATGTGGAAGGGCAACTTTGGCACATATTGTAATCTCCCCCCCTCTCTATATCTTGGGTGTGCCATTCTAACGATACAGATACAAGCAATTTTTTTTCAATTTTGATGTCCTAACTTTTTGGCACTTTGCAAATATCCTCAAAAATTCAAGACTCAGAAAAAAAAAAAAATTATAATGTGTAGTAAAAAAAAAAGCTGCCAAGAAAATGTTTCTCCATTTCATAAACAGGATACAAAATTCTATTAATGTGAGCAGTCCAAGTCATCTTTTATGACATTAGTCTATGTTTTAAAATATACTACATTGAAAAGAATGATTATGTTTCATGTACATATTGCAGTATTTAAAAAAAAAAAATTCCTTTTTGATTAATATATAATTTAACTGTTTTTCATTGTGTTTTCTGAAATTAAGACTTATTGCATAGTCCGAACTAATTTTTCACTATATCACATGAAAAAGTCTCATTAAAACCAATGGTTGGCGCCGAAAATCATCGCCAAAAAGTTCAGTTTTAAATTAGTGGAAAAAGTTGAGCCGGCATTAGTTCAATCAGTAAGAATACTCTGGAATATTTCTGGAGAGATGCGGGTTCAAGTCCCGTTTGTCGGCAAAATTTTTTCCACAAAATATATGTTTAATAATTTGCCTAAATTTTTTATTTTCATAAAATTAAAATTAAATTCTGCTAATTTGGTACATAACATGACCTATTTCAGTTGTTTGATTACTTTTTTTTCCAATTCTAAAAATGATTTGTTTATTTGACTTGTCATAATTAATAAAAAAAGCCTTGAAATTTCTCAAAATATGATACTGAGAAAAAATTTAGAAAAAGGGTGTAATTTTCTTGCTTCAAATAATTTTTTTTTTTTCAGAAATAAATAGCCTTTCTATTCATGCACATTATAATTATTTCTGTATATTAGTTTTGTTTTTTAAATAAATTTTTATTTGCATTGTCAGATGCATTTTTTTTACTGCATGACTCTAAAAATGACCTATTAAAATAAAAGCAGTAGTCTATTTTGATAAATATTTTATTTTCAGAAAAATTCAGAATTAAATGCTGATTAATTTGGCTTATAACATCTCATAATTCTTTTCATTAGCAATTTGGCAAAAAAAAAGGTTCTGAAGTAAATTTTTTTTGGCTGATCATAGCGAAAAAATAGTTGGCCCCTGGATGTAAACCAGTTTTTCAGGCAGGACCTTGGAAGGGTTAATGCATTTTTCTCAAACTTGGCAAAATTCTATTCATATTTCTTTCATTTTAACTTTAATAAATTTTTTAAAAACTAATTTTGCCATCTTTTCTAAATTATTTAAACATTCTAATTATATAATAAGAAAACAACATAAAATATAACATAACCTTCTGAAGTAGCTGCTTGCGAGAGAGAGGTCTGACAGGAGTTTGTCAGTTTATGTGCCTGTAGGATGGCGGGACTTCAGCAGAAAAACAAACATCCATGCTTATCCAGGGCTCAAACCCAAGTCCCGTAGATCAATAGGCCAAACGCAATACAATTCATATATACTAAAATGAAAAAGTTGAATTTTAAAACGACAAAAAATTTCATTTACAAATCAGCTAGTTATAAAAGTGCTTTTAATGCAATTAAGAATATAACTAATTCCTACCTATTAAAAAACAAGTTTTCCCATGTAATTCCAACATGATGTTATTTGAGACAGCTGCATTTTGAGGCTAGCGAAACTAGTACTGTTTTGTTTCCAGTAGTTTTAAAACAATTTTCATTCATTTTAATCACAGTATACAAAGCATGATAAATGTTTGGAAATGATGCTATTATGATGGATCTCCAATATGATACTTTATGATATACTGTGATCCAAATGATACTGTATAACTAATTCTAAGCTTCTGTAACTTTTGTAAGCATTCTTGAAAGGCTTCTTTTAGAATTGCTAATAATTGTTGAGTTGCATTCTGAATAATTTCTTCAGTTACTGCAAATCTGTGGTCTTTCCAGGGGGCTTTAAAGCTCAGGAAACAATCACAGGGAGCTAAATCCAATGAGTATAGCAGATGGGGAACCACACATGATGGAACACTTTGCAAGAAATTCTTGAATGGAAAGTGCCAAGTGTGCAAGGGCACTGTCATGATGCAAGAGCCAATTCCCTGAAGCCTACTTCTCCTCTGCCTTTGATCATCATTGAGGGCAAGAGGTACAAACTTGGCTGTAAAGCATTGCATTTCCAAATCTTGTGTTAAAAACTAATTAACTTGTCCCATAAAAAATACCACTTTCACTTGCAACTTTGTAGATAGTTAAATGTTGATTACTTCTGATCAGATCACAGACATGAGTGATTGAATCATTGGTTTCTGCAGATGAAGTACAGCCAGAATGAGGATCATCTTCAATGGACATGCCACCCTCTTTAAACCTTGTAAACCACTGCATAGTTTTTGAACAACACATAGCATCTTTCCAGAATTATTAATTAATTAATTATTATTAATTATTTCTATTTCCTACTGCATTTTGGGAATTCAGGGGGGGGGGGGGATTGATGCTAACTTACTGCTCAGTAAAATCACTCATTTTAAAATGGGACAAAATACAAAATCACTTTCTATTCAACATGCAGATAAATTAGTAATTCATGAGCTGCAATGTTTAGGCAAATCAACTGAGCATGTGACAAGTCATAACAGTACACTGCATTGCCAAGATACATAGTTAGTCCCTGAACTTTTTGATGTCACTACATATATTTGAGCAGGAAAAAAATGAACTCAACAGCATAAATTTGGAAGCTGAGAAATAAAAAATTGCTTTTAAAATCAAAAGTTTGGTAAAATATTGACCAAAAGTGATGTATGTAGTTCCAACATGAAGTATTCGATATAATTACTGGATAATGCAACTTCTGCTACTGATAAAAATCTCTATCTTATGTCAAATGCTTAGAAAGAATTCAACTTTGCTAGATGTAAAATGATATTAACAACCTTGAAACTGAACTAATTGATAATCTACGTACGAAGTTAATAATCTGTGTACTAAGAGAAGGAATAGCATAAACATAATGCATCTGCCATTGCTGCTACTTAATTGTGACCTGGTCATCTCAATCAATTGATAAAGGCACAAATAGATTATATTTAGATTTTATCACCTTTTCTTTTTTCAAATGGAACAAACAGGCAAGAAAATTTTAATTTTAAAAGTATGTGTTAAAATTTTGTTAAAAATGTCAATTTCTATTTAAAAAAATTAAAATTTACAATCACTGTACTACTAGAATTGAAAAGGTGAAGATGGTAAACCTAGCTTGGACATGAAAGGGGTTAAATGAATGCAATACCTAATTGCCCAATGCAAGAAAAATTTTATTATATGGGGTCTTGACATGCATCTGCAAAACAAAAACCACTGTACTTACCTCAAATATTACTATCTGCAAAACAAAAACCACTGTACTTACCTCAAATATTACTATCTGCAAAACAAAAACCACTGTACTTACAAAATATTTACTATCCTTTAAAGTACTTCCTTCCAGCATCTAAACAAAGTTGCAAACATCTATGCCAATTCTGGAACACTTTGTGAAATTCTGTTGAGGAATACCCTGCATGAAAATATTTTGCAAGGTCTTGCACCCTTGAAACTTCCCACCAAGTTCCTTTTCAATTTTTAGAAACAACCAAAAATTGCATGGTGCATGATCAGGTGAATATACAGGAATGGGGTAGATGTTTGATTATTTCCTGGTCCAGATAGGTCATAACTTGCCAGGTTTTGTGAGCACTGGCATTGTCATGAAGGAGAACCCTTGACACACCTGTTGTTGGATGCTACTCCTTCACCTCAACAATTTTGAGCAAAATGGTGTTGGTGTAATATTTGCCATTTATAGTCATTTTTTTCAGGTAAGGTGTCCATGGCTACCAGTCCTTGGGAATTGAAAAAAATTGTGAACATCCTCTTCCTTGAGCAAAAGTCTTGCCAAAGGTTTTGGGACTGCAGATCATCTTTTGCAACCCAAACATAGTTGTCAGACTTTCTGAGAGTTGCATAGTAATAAAACCATGTCTCGTCACTGTGACAATGCATGTTACCAGTTAGGATCCACTAAGTTCAAACATTACCAACATCTCCTTGCACAAGTTGACTTTAACCCTTTTTGCTGTTCTGTCAGTTTGTGGGGTACCCATTTGGCACAGATCATTCAGAACTTTAAATGTTGTAGAATAAACATCACCAAGGCATGGGGCTGCTTCTCAGCAGACACACTAGTGATGCTCTTCTAGGATATGAGTGCATTAATGAAAGGTTTCTTACAGCAAAATTTCAGACAAGCATTAAAGACTTGAATGTTATCTGCTGTTATGCCCTCACTGAGGATAAGGATGAGAAGGATAGGTTTTACGGACAACATCGGGATATTTTGAATTCTGTCAAGAAAGGAGACATTACCCTTGTTCTTGGTGACTTCAATGCCAAAGTTGGTACTGACTCACTTTTTGGGGACCTTTGGGGAGGGTTGATAGGCCCTTTTGCTATTGGTAGCTGCAATGGCAATGGGCAACATTTCCTACAGGTAAGTAAACTCAATGGTTTCAGAATAACTAACATTTATTACAAACACTGTGACATACGTAAGCACACATGGGTTTCACCTGATGGGCTGCGTAAGAATACGATTGATTATATATTAATTAACAGCAAATGGGCTAGTTCTGTTAGGAATACCAAGTCATATAGGGGAGCTGAAATTGGATCTCACCATTACCTTGTTAAAAATTGCAACTTAAACTTAAAAAGTGTTGTGCTAGGGTTAAAAATTTTACCTTTAATACTGAAGCTCTGAAAGACCCAGTTATAGCTAAAGCTTACCATGATAGGTTACTTAGTCATTTTGACAGTCATGGTTTGCTTACTACTGAAGTTGAGGAAGAATGGGATCATTTTAAACAGGCTATTTTGGAAACTAACAGTACTCTTTTAGGGAAAGAGGAGCAGAATTATTTGAGTGATAAGGCACTTGAGCTTGTTTCAAAAAGAAAGAACTGCAAGAATGTCCTTAATCAATACCCTACTAGTTCTAATAGAAAGCATTGCAGAGAGCTTAATAAACGTGTAAAGGATCAGTTTGCTGCTGATAAGAATGTTTGGCTTGATGGCTTGGCTGACAAAGCCGAGGAAGCAGTTAGACAGCACAACAGAGAGCTGTACCAGATAGTTAATGTTTTGTGTGGTAGAAAACGAACAGGTATACAGGGATTGAAGAATAAATAAGGTAAGGTTATAGAAGGTGAGGATTCTGTCATAGCTAGGTGGGCTGAGCATTTCAGTGATGTTCTAAACAATGTGGTTAGTTCTATTCCCATTGTTAGCAATGATGATAGATGCATTGGTGGCTTTAATGTTGGCCCTATAACACAATCTGAAGTTATTTTGGCTATTTCTAAACTTAAACTTCATAAATGAGAGCTGGGAATGTTTCAGTTACCACTTGGATGACTGAAATTTTAAATATCTTTTATGATAAAGGCATGGTTCCTAAGGATTTTACCAGAGCTATTATTATCTCTGTTTTCAAAAAAGGTGATCGCAGTTCTTGTGATAAGTATAGGGGTATCAGCCTACTCTCTGTTCTAGGGAAAATTCTTTGCATGATTGTGCTTAATAGAATTAAGAATCTGGTTGAAAGGTAATTGCGTGATGAGCAATGTGGATTTAGAAGTGGTAGGGGATGTGTGGATCAGATATTTTCACTTAGGCAGATTCTTGAGAAATGTTTGGAGTTTCAGAAACATTTGGTTGCTAGCTTCGTTGATTTCAAAAAGGCTTTTGACTCTGTTGATCGTCATAATTTGTGGTTGATTGTAACATCATATGGTATACCAGACAAGTTAGTTAACATAATGAAAGCTCTCTATAATAACACTGAGTCGTGTGTGAGAGTTGGTAAGCCTTGTAGCAATTGGTTTAGCATTACTTCTGGTGTTCGCAAGGGTGCATTTTGTCTCCTTTTCTCTTGGTTATTGATTATGTTATGCGAAATTCACTTCAAGGGAAAGATTTTGGCCTTAAATGGACTGGACGTACGAAAATTTCTGATTTAGATAATGCTGATGATATAGCCCTTTTGGCAAATGATGTTGATGAGATGAACTCTTTCATTCAAGCTGTTGATGAAACTGGTACTAGAGTAGGTTTGGTTATAAACAGAGAGAAAACTAAAATGATGAAAATTGGTCAGGCAGGTTGTGATTAAGTTCATCAGAATGGTTGCAGTCTTGAGCAGGTGTCACAGTTTAATTACCTAGGGAGCTATGTAACAGATACTGGTGATGTGCGGCATGAGATTAACAGACGAATAGGGATTGCTGCCGGGACTTTTAAAAATCTATGGAGAGTGTGGAGAAATAGGCGTATATGCCTAAAGACTAAAATTAGACTGTATAATAGTTTGGTTCTTTCTAGGGTTAGTTATGGTAGTGAAACTTGGACACTTTGTAAACAAGATAACAGGAAACTAGATACTTTTGATTCTAGATACTTAAGCAGTATCTTGGGCATTAAGTGGTTCAACTTTGTAATTAATGATGAGATTAGGCAAATGAGTCTCCAACCTCCTTTAAGCAGCATATTGTGCAGAGATAGACTGTTGGTTTGGCCATGTTGTCCATATGAATAATTGTAGATTGGTGAATAAGGTTAAGAAGAGTGTGCCTAAAGGCCTCAGAAAGGGGGGAGACATAGGATGCGGTGGGCAGACAATGTCGAACAGGACCTTATTAGAATTGGTGTGCAGTGGCCAGATGCAGTTGATGTAGCTCAGGACAGACTTGCTTCGAGAACTAAATTGCATGGTCTGGTTGGACCTCTGTAGCCCATGGCTGCTTGAGGATGGTGATGATGATGATGATGAATAATTGTTTTCACATTGCAAATGAATACACTGACATCTAAATTTATTATGTGAATGGGTGATGTGTGGGTTTTCCTCAATGAGTTCATGAACAGCAGTGATGGTTCTTTGGTCTTCCTACACAAGGGAGGTCTTTGAAGCTCTGGTGTCCTCTGAATTTGCAAATCCATCCCATAATGGTGCTATATGAATAGGCATTATTCCCATACACTTGTAATAAATCTGCATGAATTCTTTTGGGGTTTGTGATGCCCCATCATTCACTTTTGCTTTACCTTAACCAGTTTTGTTTAATTTACATTATATTTATCATTTTGGGGATTTTTATTTCCTTTTTGGCATCACAGCACTCGTTTCCAAGAGTTAGGAGTTGCGCATGCGCAACTCCGATCTTCTGACTGTCACCCGCTAAAGCGCATGCACAAGGACACACCTCCTCTTGTGTCATAGCTTGCGTCGCTCGTCATTTTATGTAAATGTCTTTCCCGGCGTGCAACATGACACGCGTCCGGCTCTTGTTAAAAGTCTGATGACATGTGAGCACTAAGCAACAAGCACTGAGCACTTAGCACAGAAGCACTTAGCACATAGAGAGTTGTTTGGGTTGGGTTGTTTTACCTCTGAGCGGCACTTTTTTGCACACCATGGGTTACATGGCCAGGTCACATGGACCCCGAAGGCTTAGAGAAGGTTGGTGGAGGGGACCCACTGGAACAGCTGTTGGGAGACAGATGGTAGCCTCCCGTCAAGGCCATCCAGCGTGTTCTTTAACGTGCACAGGGTATGGCTCTCCCGCACACGGGGCTACGACTTAATGTCCCATCCGACGGACGGCGGCCTTTCGAAGCCCATCGGTGTCCCCTACTGACGTGGGCAGGGCGGGGAATTCTGCGGAGCACATAGAGAGAGAAGCACTTGAAGTAGCACATAGTGCATAGCAGCACATAGCATAGTGAGTTGTCAGAGCATAAGCATGTAGCACGGAAGAGTGCTGAGTTGATGTATCTTCTTCATTGAAGTTTTGGTGAGTTGATTTTTAGAAATAAATTTGTTTGTTATTTAAACCTTTTGAGTCTTTACTAATTTTTTTCTCTTGAGCAACGTGAATTAAGATTTGATTATATTTAATATTAAATTTGACAATCAATTTTGGATTTTTACTCATTAACACTCGCTGGTATTTTGAACCCTAATTTAACTTACTCTATTTTTTTGGCAATTTGTTAATTATTGCCTGGTGCCTGTCTCAGCTATCCGGAGCATAAAACTAATTGGATCAGAAAAAGGGTCCAAACTTAAAGTAATTTGCATAATCTTTTGGAGCGTTACAGGTTGTTCCTAAGCTGCATCCTTATGAAAATGTAAAATCTTTCCCTATTTTTAATAGACACTATAGCAACAACACACAGATTTTGCAGACCGAACTTACACCAGTGAAGAGAGAAATGATGATACAACCTGTTTTTAACATGAAAGGACAAGTTTAGGCAAGCTTTCAAACAAGTTGTAGCTCATTAACTTTGGAGGAATGAGTGCAAATCTATTGACATGTATCAAGAACTTTTTGAATGCCCTTTGTAAATGAGCATTCATTTTAACATTTGAAACATACTATATATATTATATATTTGAAAGCAAATTACAACAACAGGAATGATTACTGCAGTCACATGTGGCTAACATGTGCATGCCATATGCTATGTATCATCAATAGAAACTATGAATTAAGTGTGTACCTAATACTGTATTAACCTTTGGGTGTCATGCATTTATCTATGTTTTACAACAACCCAAGTAAGGTGAAAGCAATGGCTATGTGTTGGGACTGCCATGTCAATACCAACTACAGGGCCATATACCTGTGGTGGGGAGAACATGTTTCAGCCAGCCGGAGGTTCAGCATGTGATGCTTAAAGTGAGTGTGACTTTCTTGCTGCAAGTGATGCTGTTTGTGTTTGTTTTTTTTGTGTGTGTGTACTCTCACTTCAGTCATTTTCATATTTCAATAAGGCTTATAGCCCTGCAAAATTTTTGTTTCAAATTTTTTGCCCTTTATGTTAAACTTTCATTTAACTATGATTCCTTAAAGCCTTGTCAAGTAATAATATGTGAAGAAATAATGTGAGGTATGACTTTCACAGAAACTTATTTCTCACAAATTATGTGGCAGAGTATGAATGCAGCATCTCTTGATAAGAATATCAAGTGAATGAGATAACTATGGGTAGTATTCTTGAATGTGGGAATAAATACATTCTGGCATACAAGTATCTGTACCTAAAGTACAAAATATTAAAGTATTTAATGGTGAGTAAAGTGTATAATAAAGCATTCTGTTTCGCATACAATTGTCTTATTTTTGCAATTGTAGTACAGAATTTATTGTACATGAATTTTTACTTTGTATTTTGTTTTTTAATTTGTTTAGCCTCTATATACATGCAGTATTTACTCTCAGGATTTAATTGCAAAAACATATTTTTGCATGTTATATTTTATGGTCATATATTGTCATTCAATTTATTTCCATGTTGCCTTGGATAACAGGTCACAGTTATGCTGATCAAAACCTTTTTCAAGGAAGGAAATCCATACACTCAGTAAGGGTTGCCTGTATTAATAAGATGAATAGAGTCACAATTACAGATAAAAAGAGAATGCTTGAATATTGGATTTGCACACAATAAGCTTTTGTTACTGCTGCTATAATCCCAGAAAAATGCATCAATTTAACTGAAGTTAAAATACTTTTCAATTGTAATCACATAATCTATATCCAATTAACTTACCTTCCACACTCAAGTTGGGCGGCTACAAATGGAATCCTAAGTAGTTCAATAATCATCACCCATCCAATGGGTGACCAAGGTAAACCATTGAGACTTCAGTATTTCCATAGACTGCTGAGATTGCTGGATACAGTTTCTTGTCTGGGAGTCCTCGGAATGCCACACCAAGAAATTCATAGTTCCGTTCAAAGGCAAGTGTGTTGTCTTCACAGTCCAGGATCACTCGTATTCTTTCTCCAACCTGCACAGGCACCATGGGAGCAAAATCCATGACTTGCTGTGTAATAAATGAAGCACTTTTGTGAAAATATACACTTCTACTAATTCTTTTTTAAAAGACATGTTTTGTTCCATCTGTTGCTGTAGGACCACCTTCTGTTTCTTTATGAAGTTTTATGAAAAAATTAATAATTTAAGGATATTTTATTTATTACTGTTTGATATTATGGATCAAAGAAATATTTATAAAAGTTTTTATATTCATTTATATAAATGAACCACTTAAACATTTATTCTTGCTATCTATTCCAATATTTCTTGCATGAAAGCTGTAGAGCATATTCTAATTGGAGCAACTGTGCAAACTCATTGCAAACTATTTTTTTTCTAATCAAACCTTCATTTCTGATTGTTATTACTTTAACTACTTTAACTACTGTTAAAGTTTCAATTTGTGAAAAGCTTTAAAGCAGAGATTTGTTTTAGGAATATCAGATAAAAAGCATTCCTGAACAATGTATTATACTTTGATTTAACAATTTCAGAATAATTTTTCAGGTATGTTTCAATAGGAACCATTTGAAAAATGGACAGAAATGAAGGTTAAAATAAAACCCATCATTTCAACATTTTTTTTTGTCAGAAGGAAACTATTGCAGACTTATATTGCCAAAATTGCAGCTGTTAAACAAGTTTTTCTCAGCATTTTGAAACTTACTAAAAACTACTGAGAAGCTTAAAATCTAAAAAATAAGATACAAAAGACATACATTGGAATGAAAAAGTACAATAGAAATGCACATACTATGGTAGTTAATAAATTTTTATTTGAAAATAACAATTCATATTATAAAAAGTAAGCTTAATAAAATATGCTTACCATTATAGTATCAACATACTTTAAATATACTCTTTTAATGTTCTTTTAAGCTTTAATACAATTTAGAAAATTTTTATAATTATTCATTTTTTATACTTCATGCAATATAAGCACATTGGTAATGTAAAATTCCCTTTAAAAAGACTCAGCCTCTAAAACAGTAATTTACCAATCATTTGTAAGAATTAACATTTTTGGTGTATTTAAAACAGAAATAATTTTACATTTAGGCTGCTTCAAGTGTTTTATAACTTACAGAAAAATGAAATACTTATATTTACCCAGTCAATTTTAGTCCCACTGCTGAGGCCTTCAAGGGTGATGTTCATGTAGAGGTTTCCAGAGTGCTTTCTGCAACTCTAATAGCATGTTCTAGTTGCATATGTGAACATCAGCTTTTCTGAAGGCCCCAGCAGCACGGCTAAAACTGAATAAATGTAAATTTTTGTTAATTTCATTGTTATACTTTGCATGCTTGTTGATGTCCATCTAAAATTACACTTCCTTTAATAATATAACAATAATAAATTTGAACATATAAGAAAAACAACTTTTTGCATTAATTGAAAACTTTAAAACAGATAACCAGACCTGTTGAACTGACTAAATTATGTTTTTGATTTCTTACTAGCTATGACAAATATATTTCTCAGTTGCTTTCTTTTGCTACTACATGTCAGAAAATCAACTACTTTATCACTGATAAGACAGCTTTTTTTCTAATCCTGACAAAAGAGTGAATTCACAATAGAGTAAAATCTACAATGTCACCAAAGTTAGTATTTTACATTTCGAAAATAATATATAACTGTTTTTACTGGAGGGTGCCTCAAAGATAACAATACATACCTTATTACAAGGTTTATTATTACAAAAGTAAAGTGACATATGAGTGATAGAGTTCAAGTTAAAAAATAGCTGAAATAGGTATTTTATTACTTACTTTTCACTGGTAACTACTAGCAGATAGACTGCGTTGCTGTTTGCTGCATGTGTTGGAACTGTTTCTTCAGTGGTGAGGCCAGGTAAAATAATTTTGGCCGACACATTCACTGCAGTGATTGCTGAGGCCATCGGTGTCATCAACTCTTTACAGTTATGACATAACCATTTATAAATGGCTACCAGTTCATATGATAAATCCACCTGTTTAATAGTAGATGTACTAATACATGGAAAGTTGGTCTTAGGAGTATTGCACTGATAACATTTATCATTACTTCCACACAGTACTATAC
Organism: Ryuthela nishihirai; assembly: GCA_038380435.1. NCBI lineage: Eukaryota > Metazoa > Arthropoda > Arachnida > Araneae > Heptathelidae > Ryuthela > Ryuthela nishihirai. The sequence continues at coordinate 35,034,503 of JAWZYU010000026.1, forward strand.
AAATAAACACTTAGTGGCATTTACATTAAATGACTAAACTTACTCTCTCATTTTAGCACAGGTTTCACCATTTTTTTTACTTATATGGTGCTGCATGGAATTAATGATAAATGTTGTCAGTGCAATGCTCCTAAGGAGGAACTTCCCATCTATTAGTAGGATACCTTCTACTAAATAGTGGATTTTTCATATGGACAGATACACTGAAGTGACATTCAATTAGAGATAGGAGATGTTATCAAAATTCAGTACTGCAAGTCCCACATTTGCATGAATGCATGGCTGAAACTCTGGTCATATATAGATGTCAACTTTGGCTTCCCCAAGCATTCATCGTGATAAGTGTAATGGGAAAGGCATGGAATTTAGATGCATTTGACAGAGGGCAGATCGTAGGTGCCCGACGGAATGAACACTCGATCTCTGAAATTGTCGACAAACTTGAGCTTTCTCATACGACAGTTTCAAGAGTGTTCTGGGAATATAGCAGAAAAACAAGCACCTGGATAAACTGCAAAGGACAACAAGCCTTGAATGATCGTGGGCTTCGCCATCTGATCTGCATTGTATGGACCGATAGGAGCCAGACATTATCTGAAATCACCTCCCATCTGAACATGGGTTCCAGCTGGGAAGTAAGTGCACAGACCATGCAATGCTCACTTCATTGTCTCTGCTTCGGGAACTGCCGACCTATGAGAGTCCCACTTCTAATGGCACGACATTGGGCTCAATGCCTTCCCTGGACTAAAGAATATCAAAACTGGACCATCGAAAATTGGCAATGGATAGCCAATGATGAATCCTGATTTAAATTCCATCACACCGATGGGAGACTGAGGGTATGGCATTACACCATGAAGCCATGGATCCTGCATGTCAGGTTGGAACAAGCTGGTGGTGTCTCTCGGTGATGGCCTTCAGCTGGATGTTTGTGGGACCTTTGGTATGTGTACCGATGACTCTCAATGCATCCTGGTACATAGACTATATGGCTGACCATTTAAGGCCATCATGCATCCCAATGGAGATGGCGTCTACCAGCAAGACAACTGTTCATCTCACAGGTCCAGGTTGCCTACTGCATGGTTGCAAGAGCATTCTGCTGACTTTGAAATAATGAATTGGCCACCTAGAAGCCCAGATTTAAATCCCATCGAAAATCTTTGGGATACTGTTGAGCAAAGAGTTTGGCACATGTTCCATCAGCAACGACATTGAGAGAATTGTGGACAGCTCTGGAGGATGCACGGGTCGTCATACCTGTGAAACATTTACTCAAGCTTGTGGAGTCCTTGCCTCGTTGTGTGGCAACCATTTTTACCCCCAGAGGGGGGTCAAACATGCTACTAGGTTGCTATCCCTAATTCAATGGCACTTCAGTGTATATAGTAGTCATATAAATGTTCCATCAGAACTGTAAAGAGCTGATGACACCAGAGGCCTCGGCAAAATATTGCTACAGTGAATGTGCCAGGAGAAATTATTTTTCCTGCCCTCACCACTGAAAAACCAGTGAACAGAGCCTATTACATACTTTCAACATACACAGCAAACTACACCTGATGTCTGCTAATAGACCTTTTACCAGCGGAAAACATTTATTCTTCAACTCGCATTGTATGACTCATATGCTCACTTTACACATTATTTTTGCAATAATGTTAGCAGAAGACACACAGCCTTATAATAAGGTATGTATTATTATTTATGAAGAATCTGTTGATAAAAATGGTTATATATCTTTTTTAAAGTATAAATAGTAGCTACAGTGATACTGTGAAGCAAATTTTACTCCTTTACGAATTGCAGTCTGCTCATATAATTATATGTGAGTTTACACCCTATCTTTTCCATTTTATACAATTCTTGCATGCTGCAAGTTTGCTAATGAAAAAAAAATTTTTTTTTTCCAAATTCCCTTGAATTTACCTCCCCTCACCAGTAATTATCAGTGTAGGTAAATAACACTTCCATAAAAAAAAACTGCATCACTATTTTCATCAGTTAGCGATTCTTATTTCTAAATTTCATTTAGTTCTGAAAAATCAGCCTGCATATTAAAATAATAAAGCATTTTAAAACACAATTAAAAAGACCTTGTTGAGCAGAAAATAATTAAAATATCTTAAAGTTCTCTGTTATTGAGCAATAAAATTCTGAAGATATAATGAGCTAAACTTGACTGTTCAACATTCACTAATAAATCAGCACTCTGACATCAATTCAAACTTTAGAGGAAAAATTGTCTTGAGCCGGGTGGGATACGAACCCACGATCTCCTGATAACATGTCAGGTGCTGTGAACCACTGATCTACTGGCCGCCGATCAAGATCTCCTCTAATTAATGCTATGTACATTCCTTTTAGTCACATATGATTTTTTATGTGACATAAAAGGAATGTTCATAGCGTTAATTAGAGGAGATCCTGATCGGCAGCCGGTAGCTCAGTGGTCCAGAGCACCTGACATGTTATCAGGAGGTCATGGGTTCGTATCCCACCCGGTTCAAGACAATTTTACCTCTAAAATTTGAATCGACGTCAAAGTGCTGATTTATTAGTGGATGTTGAACAGTCGAGTTTATCTCATTATTTATCATCATTAGCATACTTGTAAGACATGCTTTCCATCTATATGGCAAATAGAAAGCTGCTTGTCGCTAAAATTGCCTGAATAGCGCCTATATGTGACATAAAAGGAATGTTCATAGCGTTAATTAGAGGAGATCTTGATCGGTGGCTCAGTGGTCCAGAGCACCTGACATGTTATCAGGAGGTTATGGGTTCGTATCCCACCTGGCTTAAGACAATTTTTCCTCTAAAATTTGAATCGATGTCAAGGTGCTGATTAGTAAAATTCTGAAGTTTATCCCTCAAATTATTTACATATTAAAAAGATTTTAGGAGGAAAGCAGAAGCTTTTAGGAGCAATGACAGTACTCCATTTTATTAGTGACACTATGTGGTGATATTAGGCTGTTAAGAACTTATTTCCATGTTCATGAAGGATGATTTCAGTGTTTCAGCTGCAGGTGGGGGCGCATGAGTGGGCTGCTGGGCTGCTTTACCTCTGAGCAGCACTTTTTTGCACACCATGGGATAAATGGCCAGGTCACATGGACCCTGAAGGTTCAGAGAAGGTTGGGGGAGGGGAACCCACTGGAACAGCTGTTGGGAGACAGATTGTAGCCTCCTGTCAAGGCCATCCAGTGGGTTCTTTAACGTGCACAGATTATGGCTCTTCTGCACACGGAACTACATCTTAATGTCCCATCCGACAGACGGTGGCCTTTACAAGCTCATTGGTGTCCCCTACTGATCGTGGGTAGAGCGGGGAATTTTGCAGATATAAATCTCAATGCTGACCCAGCTGGGACTCAAACCTGGGAACTACAGATTACGAGTCTGGAGCGTTACCGACTGAGCCACCCCAGGGGGGTGGGGGCAGATGAGGTCATTATTTTAATAGCCCCATGGATGATGGTTTTGTGCAAGTGAATGAATGTGCTAGCAGTATGGCATGCTCCCAGTCTATGGTAGCTGTATTTTGTATTGCTAGCTCAGAAGTGGTAGTTGTCAGTTTGTTTTGCCTTACATTTGTCTGATGCTCTATGAACCTCTCTGTACAGAATGTATGGTTTTTCTGATATAATAAGCAATAGAATTATCTGGCAAATGTAGGAAAAAATCTGTAAACGGCTGTTTTTTGAAGGGGGCTAAATTTGCCTCTGTACCTTTTTATAATTTTCTTCAGATTTGGAGCTGGCTAAAAACAATATTGATTTTTTGAGCCCTGAATAATTTGCAGACTGATTTGCACAGTACAGGAGCGTAAGATGTGGATCTGGCAAAAGCTACCCACTCGAAGTTGGTGATTGGGAGGAGAGTTGAATATGTTGTTGTGATTTCTATTTAATGATTAGCTTTTCTATTATTTTCAGGTGGAGGTTGTGGGACACAACAATGGATTGAATGTTTTTAATTTCTTTTTTCACAAAAACTTCTTTGATAACATGATGAAGGCCCTATGGATGAGAGAACAGAAGGCTGCAATTTTGTATGCACATATGATGGTCCATAGGCAGGCTTTCAGTATACTGACATTGCCAAGGCTACTGGATCATCTTTTTGAACGAAAACATCTAAATAGGAATGGAATTTGTTTTTCTCCTCCTTTGTGAAACCTCTCACTGTGTTCATTGGAGAAGTCACTGCAGCTTTCTGGAAAGAAGTCCAGATGTGAATGCAGGAAGTGCACTTTAAAAGACATGTTACATACTAAATCCCAATATGCATGTAGCATCTGGTTTACTATTTCTTTATAATCTTTAGACCCCTTTTTTTCCAAGAAAATTGTCTGCAACTTTCTTAAAACATGTCCAAGCAAGTTTCTCTTTCTCTGTTAGAGATCCATCAAATTTCACATTGTTCTTCAACTGTCTTATTTGAGGGCCACAAACATGCCCTCTTTTATCTTTGCTTCTGAAAGACAGAGGAATTTTGTTGTTACGTAGGGACACTAAGGGAAAGAGGAAATTTTGTGTTCCTTTGTTGCATTCCCAATATCATGGCAATGATTTTTAAATACCACATATTTTCCAATTAAAATCCGTATATATTTAATTGATTTGAACATTTTATCTAGAATCTCATACTGCCTTCAAACTAGTTTTGGATGCATCTACAAAGAGCCTCTAATTTTGTGAGTCATGAATAAAGCCTAAAGCTGTCATCAAACTGGCAATATCATTACAGAAAGTCAATCAGCCATCATATGAGAAGAATGCAACAAAATTCCGTTATCTATTTCTATATAAAGTTACACTTGTACTAGGTTGGAGAAGATTCCATTCTTGCAACCTAGAGCCCAGCAGTTCAGTATATTGCTTACTTAGCCCTAGATCACAAACCAAATAGTTCAGATCTGCCTGCATTAAAAAATGTGGAGTTAAATCCATGGTAGCCTTGTAGAAAGGATCACTTCCTTCTGGGGGTGATTCATGGCCTCATTCTCACCAGTACTTTCTTAAGCTTCTGTTTCCTGACTTGGAGTTAGTGGAACTGGCAAAGTTTTAGAATGTGGTACTGGTTGTATTGCAGAAGTTGGGATAAATGATATGTCTCTTCGATTTTCTGCTGGTAAAGCACTGGATACTAGTCATACAGAAGTAGCAATCTGTGGAATGGTCTTTTGGTTCCCTCCATGTCATGGGTACAGGTCATACAGAAGTAGCAATCTGTGGAATGGTCTTTTGGTTCCCTCCATGTCATGGGTACAGCAAATAACATGGCACTACCTTTACCCTTCCACCAGTTTATTAATTTCACATAGCAAGTTGCACAATATATGTGAGGGGCCCACTGTTTATCTTGATCTCCTATTTTACATCCAAAGAACTGTTTGTATGCTCTTTTTATTATAGATGATATTTTTTCTTGTGTCTTGCAAAGGTGAACTCTCTGCAAATATAACAGAAGTTGTCTGCCTTATTTTTGAGGCATTTTCTAGAATACAAAAGAAAAAAATAACAGAATAGAAGTATTCACAAACCTGTCATGTTAACTACACAAATATTGTCACAAAATATCTTTACATACTCTAGAATACAGTTTGAAAAAAACTGATGTTAATTCCTCAAATATCTTGTCACTTATACGTTTTTAAAATAAACTTTACAGAGGCAAACTAGTAGTTACCTAAACTATAAATAGATTAACATTGTTGCCAACATGTGAGTATAAACTATTGCAAACAAGTCAGTGTTTTGCCAACTTTTTTGACCTAACATTTCCTGCTTTTTCATTCCTCAATTAATATGTATGAAATTGATGTGTTATATCTCCATAACTCTAAAACTAGTCTGATAGGCCAATTCTGATCTCAGATTCCAATTTCCTACACCAAAATACTTTAGGAATACATCAATTAATCAAAGAAAAATTTCCCTTGTAGAACAGTGTTATATATTAACAGCAAATGGGCTAATTCTGTTAAGAATACTAGGCCATATAGGGGAACTGATATTGGATCTGACCATTACCATGCTAAAAGTATCTTGATATTTAATTAACAATAACCCGAAATTCTCTGTTATTGAATAATAAAATTTTTAAGTTTATCCTTCAAACTATTTGCATGTTAAACAATTTTTAGGAGTTTTAACATGCAAATAGTTTGAAGAACAAATGTAAAATTTTATTGCTCAACAACAGAGATTTTGGGCTATTTTTAATTAATTTCTGAACATGAAGGTCCTTTTAATTGTGTATTGAATTGAAATTTAAGAAATGTTTGCCAAGGTTAAAAAAATTACTTTTAACACTGAAGCCCTAAAAGACTTACACACAGCCAAAGCTTATGATGATAGGTTATTCAGTCATTATGACAATTGTGGTTTGCTTACTACTGAAGTTGAGGACAAAGGGATCAGAATAAACAGGCTTTTCTTCACACTAACAGTACTCTTTTGTATAAAAGGGAACAGAGTAGACAAAATTGAGTGATAAGGCACTGGAGCTTATTTTTGAAAGAACTGCAAGAATATCCTTAATCAATACCTTATTATTCCTAATAAAAAGCATTATAAAGAGCTTAATAATGTGTAAAGGATTAGTTAACAGCTGATAAAAATCTTTGGCCTGATAGCTTGGCTGACAAAAGCAGAGGAAGCAGCTAGACAGAGTAACAACAGAGATCTGTACCAGATAATTAATGTTTTGTGTGGGAAGAAACAGACAGGTATATAGGGATTGAAGGACAAACATGGTAAGGTTATAGAAGACGTGGATTCTGTCCTGGCTAGATGGGTTGAGCATTTAAGTGACATTCTAAACACTGTGGTTAAGTTCTATTCCAATTGCTTGTAATGATGATAGATGCATTACTGGCTTTAATGTTGGCCCTATATCACAGTCTAAAGTTATTTTGGCTATTTCTAAACTTAAACCACATAAATCCCCAGGGGTTGATGAAATTACTATGGAAATGCTTAGAGCTAGGAATGTTTCTGTTATCACATGGTGACTGAAATTTTGAATATCTTTAATGATAAAAGCATTGCTCCTAAGGCTTTTGTCATTGCTATTATTATCCCTATTTTTAAAAAAGGTGATCGCAGTTCTTGTCAAAATTATAGGAGTATTACTTTCTGTAATACTACTTTCTGTTACAGGTGAAGTTCTTTGTGGTATTGTGCTTAATAGAATTAAGAATTTGGTTGATGGGCAACTGAAGGATGAACAGTGAGATCCAGAAGCAATACAAATGTTGTTTTATCTCTGAGATGCACATTTTTGCACACAATTGGCTAAATGGCCAGGTCACAAGGACCTCCAAAAAGGCTCAGAGAAGGTTAAGGGGGGGGGGGGGGGGTCCCACTGGACAGCTGTTGGGAGACAGATGGTAGCCTCCAATCAAGACCATCCAGTGCATTCTTTAAAGTGCAAAAGGTGTGGCTCTCCCACACACAGAGCCATGGCTTAATGTTCCATCTGAAGGACAGCAGTCTCTCCAAGCCCATCAGTGTCCCCTACTGACCATGGGCACAGAGTGGAGTTTTGTGAATAAATCTCAATTCTGGCCCTGTTTGAGGATCCTGGTATGCTACTGGCTGAGTCACCCCTACCCCAGGTAGGGGATATATAGATTAGTTTGTTTCACTTAAAAAGATCCTTGAGAAATGTTATATTTTCAGAAATCTATAATTACTAGCTTTATAGAGTTCAAAAAAGCATTTGATCCTCTTGATTATCATAATTTGTGGTTGATTATAAGATTTTATGGAGTTCAATGGCATTCTTAGTCATTAGCCTATGCATAAACAGTTACATCATAATTAAATGGACCTTCTCGCTCAGAAATTAATCAAAAATAACTTAAAATTCTCTGTCGCTGAGCAATAAAATTTTTAAGTTTATCCTTCAAACTATTTGCATATTGAAAGTTTTTAGGAGAAAACTCGGAAGCTTTTCGGAGCAATGACAGCTGTGTCTTCAGTGGTTGTGATGCCCCATCGTTCACTTTTGCTTTACCTTAACCAGTTTTGTTTAATTTACGTTATATTTATCATTTTGGGGATTTTTATTTCCTTTTCGGCATCACAGCACTCATTTTCAAGTTTCTAGGAGTTGCGTACGCGCAACTCCGAACTTCCGACCGTAACCGTTAAAGCGCGTGCCAAGGACACGCCCCCTCTTGCGTCATAGCTTGCGTCCTTCGTCATTGTATGCAAATGTCTTTCCCGGCATGCGCCGGCCCATTGTCAAAACCGTGACCTGCGAGCACTGAGCACTTGAGAGAAGTAGTAGAGCACTTGAGCACTTGAGAGCAGAGTTGTAGAGAGAGCAGAGAGATGTAGTAAGGTGCGTAGCACCGTGCGTGTAGCACAGAATTTAGTTTCTTCATTGATGTCTTGGTGAGTTAATTATTTTGGAAATAAATCTATTTTGTTTTGTTATAACCTTTTGAGTCTGTAGTTTTTTATCTTGAGCAACGCTAACTAAGGATCTTTTTTATATTAACTCTTATTTTGTTAAGAATCATTTTTGACTCTTACTTATGAACGCTCGCTGGCATTTGAACCCTAAATCAACTTATTCTACATTTTGGCAATTTGTTAATGATTGCCTGGCGCCCGTCTAAGCTATCCGGAGCATAAAACTTAAAGTATTTTGCATTGTTTGGAGCGTTACATGATGTGTCACTTCACTGAAGACAGAGTGCTGTCATTACTCCGAAAAGCTTCAGTTTTCTCCTAAAAACTTTCAACATGCAAATAGTTTGAAGGATAAACTTAAAAATTTTACTGCTCAACGACAGCGAATTTTTAAGTTACTTTTAAGTTACATCATTAACCCTTTAAGTGTCGGAAACAGATTACGTGTTTTTTGAAAATCATTACAAAGTTGCAATATTTTTTTAATGCTAACCTACCATTTTTTCCTTTTAAATTTTATGCTTTTTGTTCAGAATTAAATGCTTTTTAAGTATGCAATGTAAACTATTTTAATCATTAGTTGTTTCATAATGAAGCTCATAATTTGCATTTTTTGAGAAAAAAATCTGACACTGTAAGGGTTAAGGTTATATGAAAAATGCCTAAACATTAGTGTCATAGGTATTATAAAGATGGGTCAGTTTGTTGCTCACAGTCCTCAGCCAACAGATGGCACTGCTCAAGAAGTGTATAGCATCGAGTCATAAAGTATGATATAGGAACATAATCTCTGGTGGCCTACGGTTCTTGGATTTGTTTCTTTTGGGTGGGTAATGTGAAGTCATATGTCATGTGTGTGATTTGATAGGAATGTGAAGTTACGTTCGATTTTTTTCACCATTCTTGCTTGATAACTCCTTGGGATAACATGCCTATGCAGTTAGAGGTAAGTGCATATATGTATATTTAATGACAGCCAGAATAGGAATAATTAAAATTTTCCTGTTATTGTTTCAAAACTTCATTAAGATATGGTAAATAATAAGTTATTTAAGATATTTTGGAATTGAAATTATTTACTATTAGGAGGGTTGTTGAAAGTGTTAGTGAACTGTTTTGTAATGTTATGGCCAAGTCTTTCGGTAGTGGAAGTTCAGTAGCTTTTTGTAGCTGTGTATGGGGGGAATGTTTTTCCTAAATTCTTTGGAGTGAGGGGCATCTGAATGGGAAGGAGAGATTAGAACTAGTTAGAATTATTTTAAATCTTTGTTTGTGTTTAGTATGATGCAATATGTGCTTTGTTGTGAGTGTGGAAATGGCAAAAGTTTATAATGTGGAGGAAATTAAGTTTAAAAATTAAAGTTTTTATGGGGTGTTAGGGTTTTGGGAAAATAGTTTTTGGTGAAACATATAAAGTGAGTTTTCAGAGGATTCTAATGTAGTGTGGGGGTGGAGGGTAAAGTATGCTTGGGGAAAAGAAAGTTGGTAGTTTTTCTGTGTGGGACTGAACATGGTGGTAGTAATGTACACGTGTATTTCGTTATAGTAGTATGGGATGAATTGAGTGGTTATTAGTAGTTACGTGTAGTATGGTAATTATTAGTGTATTATAGCGATTTATTAATTTTGTTACATATTTAGGAGTCTTTTAAAGTTACTTATATGATTTATTGTTAATATGTGGAAGCATTTGGTGACTTTTTGGCATAGAAATTTTGAGATTGTAGAATTGTTGGTGTTGAAAAAATGGCAGTTTTTGATGGAGTTAGGAAGATTAATGAGTAATTTAGGGGAGTGTTCTTTGAGCTATAAGATGGGAGGAGGGGGGGTATATTGTTTTTTGTTGCCTCTGATGACATTATTTAGTTTTGGGGGCTTTTTATAATTCAACTGGTGGTGCACTGTTTCTGATTTTTATGTCTTTTTGGTATATATTGTCTCTGATGACGATATTTAGTTTCAGGGCCTTTTTTACAATTCAGATCAGCATGTACTGTTTCAGATTTTCATGCTTTTTGGTACGTGTTGTCTCTGATGAGATTTTTGGGGGCTTTTCATAATGCTGGTCGGCGGTGCATTGTCCATGATGTTATTGGTTTTGAGTTTAATATGATTAATTCTTGTGATTTGTTTAGGTTAATTTTTGTATGTATGACTTGATTTATTAGTTTTGTTTGTGGAAATATAATTTGGGGAGTGTTTTAACTATTGGGAAAAGAGGGGGAGGTGGGTTCAGGAATTTGTAGTATATGGGAAGGCAAATGTGTTGTTGTGGTTTCTTTGTTTATGTTTCTCGATAATTTCAATTTTTTTAGCAATTCGTGGTTGTGAGGGATTTTTTTTAGTGGAATATTTTTTTTAGTTACATTGTGTTTGTTTACAACACAGATTACTATTACCATGGTAACAGTACTTTGCATTTGATGTAAACTTGAGTTATCATTACCATGGTAATGAAAAAACAATCTTTTTTCTAGAAACCCCTGTTTGGGTCTGGGGGATTGTGGGAATCATTAAAAAGGACTGTTTTGTTATGTTGCATCAAAAAAAAAAATGGTGGTCGAGGACCATGATGTGCACTACTGCCCAAATATGAAACTAACACACAGTGTGATGTCACTGGTGGCAGAAATTGTTGGTTCCCTGTAGATCAACGGGTACTTCAGCAATTGGTCCGAAATTTGGTGTGGTTGTCCCACTTAGTTCTAACCCTGTTAGGTTAAAAGATAAGGATTCTAACTGCCATGGATTGGGAGTAATCCATCAAAAGCTGCCCAAAATTCCTGAGGGCACTGCGATCACCTACCTTGAGAATGGATTCATACATTGTAAGTAGGAGGTTAACAGTGAAAAGCTGTGAATAAAATTAACAATGGACATACATTTCACATCAAACTTTTGGCATGGGTTTAACTAGTTATATAATGGATGTAATTCCGAATGGGTGGGTGGACACGTGACATCACTGTGGCAGAAATTGGAAGTTTCCCTATGGTTCTGTGACTACTTGTGCAATCAGATTCAAATTTGGTGGGATGGTCCTATTTTTTGTTCTAACTATTTTCTATTTTGGGGTAACAGATCAGGTTCCTAGCTGCCACGGATAGGGAGCGATTTCTCAAAAAGTGCCCTAAATTTCTGGCGGTGCTGCCATCCTTGTGAATAGAGTAGTACATTGTGAGTAATATGTGTGGAAAACTATGAATAAAGTTATCAATAGACCTACTTTGGCGGGATTTAATAGTGACTGGATTGCTGAAAGTGGTCGGTGTATAGGTTACGGTCCACAGCTAACAGATGGCACTACTCAAATAGCATGTGACATCAGAGTGTAAAGTATGATGTAGAAACATAACTGTTGGTTGTTGGTGGCCTACGGCTCTTTGATTTGTTTCTTTTGGGTAGATAATGTGAAGTCACATGTTGTATGTGTGATTTGATGGGAGTGTGAAGTTATGTTTGATTTTTTTCCCCATTTTCACTTCATAATTCGTTTGGACAACATGCCCATACGGTTAGAGGTAAGTATGCATATATCATATATTTAATGAGGGTTTTTTAGTGATAGCTAAAATAAATAAAATGTTTTTTTAGAAAATTCTTCAACATATGATAAATAATAAGTTATTAAAGATATTTTGGAATTGAAATTATTTAATATTAGGAGGGTTGTTGTTGATAGTGTTAGTGAACTGTTTTGTAATGTTAAGGTCAAGTCATTTGGAAATGGGAGTTCAGTAGCTTTTTACTGCTGTGCGTAGGGGGAAATTTTTTGGAATTGTTTGGAGTGAGGGGTATTTGAAGGGGTAGGGAGGAGTGGTTAACTAGATAGAATTATTTTAATTTTTTTTGTGTTTAGTATGATGCAGTAGTATGTGTTTTGTTGTGAGTGGAAGAAAATGGGAAAAGATGATTAGTTTAAGTTCAAAAAATGAGAGTTTTTATGAGGTGTTAGGGTTTTAGGAGAATAGTTTTTGGTGAAACATAGTTTTCACAGGATTCTAATGTAGTATGCATGGGGGAAAGAAAGTTGGAAGTTTTTTCGTATGGGTTTGAACATGGCAGTAGTAACGAACACATGTATTTCGTTATCGTAATTTGGAATGAATTGGGTGTTTTTTAGTAGCTATGTGTAGTATGATAATTATTATTGTATTATGGTGACTTATTAATTTTGTTATATATTTTGGAGTCTTTTAAAGTTACTTATATGATTTATTGTGAATATGTGGAAGCATTTGGCAACTTTTTGATGTAGAAATTATGGGCTGGGTTGTTTTACCTCTGAGCAGCAGTTTTTTGCACACCATGAGCGAAATGGCCAGGTCACAAGGACCCTGAAGGCTCAGAGAAGATTGGGGGAGGGGACCCACTTGAACAGTAGTTAGGAGACAGATGGTAGCCTTCCATGAAGGCCATTCAGTATGTCCTTTAACATCAATAGGGTATTGCTCTCCAGCACACAGGGAGACGGCTTAATGTTCCATCCCGATGGACAGCGGCCTTTACCAAGCCCATCGATATCCCCTGCTGACTGTGGGCAGGGTGGGGAGTTTTGCTGAGATAAGTCTCAATGCTGCACCCAGCAGGGACTTGAACCTGGGAACTGCAGATTACAAGCCTGGCATACTACCGACTTATGGGTATTACTTATGGGTATTGTAGAATTGTCGGTGTGGAAAAACATGGTCGTTTTTGATGGAATCAGGAAGATAATCAATAATTTAGGGGAGGGCTATTTGAGCTATAAGAATTTTTTTTTTTTTTTGTTGTTGTATCTGATGAGATTATTATTATTTGGTTTCAGGGGCTTTTTTATAATTTGTTCAGCAGTGCAATATTTCCAATTTTCATGTTCTTCAGTTTGTATTGCCTGGGAGGGCATTTTTTAGTTTCGTGGCTTTTTTTTATTCGGTAGGCGGTGCACTGTTTCCGATTTTCATGTTTTTCGGTTTGTGTTGCCTGAGAGGACATTATTTAGTTTTGGGGCATTTTTTATAATTCGGTCGGCGGTGCACTGTTGCCGATTTTCATGTTCTTCGGTTTGTATTGCCTGGGAGGACATTATTTAGCTTCAGGGGCTTTTTTATAATTCGGTTGGCAGTGCAATGTTTCTGATTTTTTTGCATTTTGGAATGTATTATGACCGATGAGACTTAAGTTTTGGGAGCTTTTTTATAATGCCGGTTGGCGATACATTGTCGATGGTGTTCTTTGGTTTGAGATTGGTGTTCAATTTCAATAATTCTGGTGATTTAGGCTAATTATTGTATGTGTGACTTGATTGTTTGGTTTAGTTTGTGGAAATATATTTGTGGAGTGTTTTAATCATTGGGAAAAGAGGGGGGGGGGATTTCAGATATTTGTAGCATATGGGAAGGCAAATGTGTTGTGTAGTTTCATTGTTTATGGGTTTTTTTTACGAATTTGTGGTTGTGTGTGATGTTTTTAGTGGAATTGCAGTTTTTTTTAATATTGTTTCTTTACAATGCAAATTATGGTTACCATGGTAACTGTACTTTGCATTTGACATAAACTTTGGTTTTTCATTACTCTGGTAACGAAAAAAACAATATTTTTTCTAGAAACCCCTGTTTGGGTTAGAGTCTCAAGGGTTGTGGGAATCAATTAAAAGGGCCGTTTTGTTACGTTGCGTAAAAAAAAAATGGCGGCCGAGGGCCGTGATCTGTACTACTGCTGAAACCGTTTCTTTCACTACCTATAAAAGGAAATTATCTTCATATAGCCAATATACTTGGCTCTGGATCACTGGTAATTAGGTTCAAGCTCTGGATATGATATGGATGCTATTTTCATGTCTTTCCACTGAAGTCTTATGTTCATCATATACCTTCTCTGTGGCATATTATACTGACAAACCTCTATCAGATCTCCTTGGCACACAGCTTCTTGAGAGATCAAGTATTCTCAATATATTGTGCATAACTCCCATTTAGTAAAATCCTCAATTTCAGTGTAAGAAATGCCATTCCACAAAGTCATTTATTAGATTTCACTACATGTCTGTTGATTTCAATGGATTATTACCTAATTTAGGAAAATTACAGGAAAAACAAAATAGGGCAAGAACATATTTTTACTACTTAGTAGGGAACTTGATGATTTTTTACTTATTTCCTTGTGTAATGTATATTTTAAAAGAAGTACACAATGATGTTTCCAATTGTTCATTACAACTGATACACTTTTATTAAAGCTGTAACACAATTCCATGTTCTGCTCATGAACAGAATATTTTTTACTTATGATTATCCCAATATTTATATATTAATTTCTTAAAAAAGCATTTTTCAGTTATTTATCATAAAAAATAGTATACACACATGGCAGATGTTAAAACATGCTTTAAAATCATGTAATGAACTTACTTGATATTTAGGAGCATTATTTAGTTGTGGATAATTTCCTTGACTATCGCCATTGTGTAAAAGATGATTGTCCACCAAATTCCAACCCCAACTTTCTGAATTTGATCCTAATAGTGCTACATAACCTGGACATTGTACAGGAGCTTCTTTTGTGGCTATACCAATGACAGCTACAGTACCAAGTGGTCCTTCCCACCATACTTCCCAACAATGTCGCCCAGTCCTAAAGCCGATTTTTCCTTTTGCAGCGTCAGTACTCTGTGCTACAGGATTTCTGTGTAAGGTAAAGCCATTTGGTTTAATATAAATATTTCTTGAACATTCATTAGGGTCCCATGCGTGATAGAAAGCCCTGAGTTTAGCTTTGTAAGTGGGAACACTAGATAGAAGGTCCGACCTTAAAGCTTCTTCAGCAAGTTTCCTTACACAGTGCATCCTCCAAACATCATTATTTTCGTCATTTAAAAGTTTATACCAATTCTTACATACTAGGGAACAATTACGTAAATCTGTTAAATCTAAATACGAAAATATAATTTCTAGTACATTATGCGATAAGCTACCCCATTTGGTAGCCGCCATATTGAAACAAAATCGTCGGTTATCTCGTAAAATCACGTGCAGTACTAAATATGTTCGGTAACCAGCAGATGGCAGCACTAGTTACTGCTTCTTTGAGTACAAGTGGGGTTTGGTGATATGTGCCGATGGAAGTAAAGAGGTGTTTTGTGCAATATTTTTCCTCAAAAAATAGCGTTCATCATAAGTTTCCTCCATATGTTTTTAAGAAATGTGATGTGGCTCACGGCAGCAAACTTTTCAATTGTTGCGCATCCACTGAATTTAATTCAATTTTATTAATTTTAAAGCTTCGTTTCCTCTAGCAGAATTGTGCCTCGAAAAGCTCATGCCTTGGACACTGATAATCATTAGTCAAAATTCCCTGTGTTTAGTATTAAGTTAAATAATACTGTTTACATTATGCCTTTATTTAGGGTAAGTTGTGTTCATTAAGCTTTAATTGATACAGTAAGTTGTTGAGTAAGTAAATATCCAAATGACCCCGTGACCTAAAATTCAGTGGCAAACTGATTTGATATATCTTAGTATGAAAGTTTTTTCAAATCAAAAAACAATGGAAAGTTATTGAAGTTCGAATAATGTCGTAATTAGTTTGAAAGATGAATAGCTTGCAAAAAATTTTATACTTTTCTTTCAGGACATAATTACGTTTTTCCCCGTTTTGTTTTTGGTTATATATTTTATTATACTTATTACTGTTTAGTTAAGCTGTAGCTAATGGGAACTGTATGTAAAAAAATGCAAAGTATTAAAATATAAACAAAGATACAGGCACAGAGTATGAATGTACAGAGATAACACTCATTTTTCATTGAGTGACATCAATGACTGGGTGTTGAATGAAAGAACTAATTTAGCATCATGATGTCAAAGAGTTCATGTGTGACCACTCAGGTCTCGTGTGCTGTGCCCATGAGCCATTACTTGCTAGTATTGGAATCATAACCAGCAAGAATCTGCTCTGTGATGATATGAATTTAGTTGATATATTTTATTCATTAATTCTCAGGTTTGAGTCCCATCTGAGTCAGCATTGAGACTTATCTCTGCAAAACTCCATGCCCTGCCCACGGTTAGAAGGGGACACTGCTGGGCTTGGAAAGGTCACTGCCCATCGGATGGGATGTTAAGTCGTGGCCCCATGTGCAGGAGAATCATACCCTGTGCACGTTAAAGAACATACTGAATGGCCTTGACGGGAGGTTGCCATCTGTCTCCCAACAGCTATTCCAGTGGGCCCCCTCCCCCAATCTTCTCTGAGCCTTTGGGGTCCTTGTGACCTGGCCATATTTAGCCTATGGTGTGTAAAAAAATGCCACTTAGAGGTAAAACAACCAACCCATGGTGTGTTAAAAAGTGCCACTCAGAGGTAAAACAATCCAACCTATTCATTAATTATAAGAATATGTGAGTTTTCATTTTGCTAATAGTGCAATTCCTTGTTGTTTACAAAAAATTTTTTGCTGTTCATATTTTGTTATGACATGGTTAGAATAGCAAAGCTTGCTAATTAGGCTTAAGGTAGTGTCAAATTTCAATGTTGACTTTACATATTATGGTATTAATATAGACTGGCTGTTTGTTATAAATGTCATGTAAATAACTTAATAATTAAACTACAATAAATTCATTTTCATTAAACAGCTTTTAACTAGTATACTGGTGGACATTCACAATGCTGATATTCTCATGTCAAAGATTACTCAGTTTATATAAAGTGCTAATATAAGAAAGTAGCTGATATTTTGCAAAAATTGTTTTTATAAATATTTGATTCATTACAGCCAAACCTTTTTTAATTCATCAAAAGAAATGGCCTCTGATTGTGCAATATTTTATCATTCTTTGTACTATTCTTGTAGTCAAAAGATACTTTATGAATGAGCAGTAGTGTGAATCATGGTTCTCAGTCACCATTTTTTTTATGCATTGCAACAAAATTGTCCTTTTTAATGATTCCCACAACCCCACAGATTCTACAAATGGGTTTCTTGGAAAAAGATTGTTTTTTTTTTATTACCACGGTAATGATAACTAGAGTTTACATCAAACTTTCCATTGTAAACAAATGCAAGTAAAATCACTGACCCCCCCACTAAAAAACATCCTTCACAATCATGATTTACTTAAAATTAAAATTAGTAAAAAAAAAATTACTAAGACATACCCACAAACACAGAAACCAACAGAACACTTGCCTTCCCACATATTACAAAATCCTGCAATCTCCCCCCCCCCTCTTTTCCCAATAGTTAAAACACTCCATAAATATATTTTCATAAACTAAGCTAATAAATTGGTCACACATACAAAGATTAAGTTAAATAAATCACTAGAATTAATCAAATTGAACACAAATCTGACAACCAAGAAAATTGTGTGTAAATACACTGCCAATCGGCATTATAAAAAAAACAAACTAAATAATGTCATCGGAGACAACACATACCAAAAAACATGAAAATTGGAAATAGTGCAGTGGCGATCTGATTTGTAAAAAAGTCCCCGAAACTAGATAATGTCATTGGAAACAACACACAGGGCCAGTGTAAGGTGGGTTCAGGTAGTCCACGAAAAGCTCATCATAAAAAATGCCGTCATTTTCCTATCTTTTAACACAGCAGTTGACACAATGTATCCTCATTCCTCTAGCTCCACGTCCCATCACCAGAGTGCATGTCAGTTACTTTCCAAGCCCAATAGTAAATCCAATCGCAGGATCCACTAATCAATGACTAACTATTCTTTCAATAGAAAGCGAAATCGATCAATTTTGATGACGTAATTAAAGATTTTGTGGTGAAAAAGGCGAGAAAAATTATGTAATATTTATAATATACTCGGTGTTCCTATAAGTTACATATCTACATATAACTACACACTTTGTACTTATAATAAATAATTTATTATTAGAAAATTTAGAAGTACATATAAAAGTATTTTTTTTGGCCCTGCACAATTTTGGAACCAAGCCCTGCAGAAGTTCACACCGGCCCTGACAACACATACCAAAAAACAAGAAAATTGGAAACAGTGCACCACTGATCTGAAATATAAAAATGTTCCCAAAATTAATAATGTCATTAGAGGCAACACATACAAAAAACAAGAAAATTGGAAACAGTACACTGCCGATCTGAATTATAAAAAAGTCCCTGAAACTAAATAATGTCATTGTCTAACCTTAAATGAAATGCACAGTCCCCACACAAAAACTTCCAACATTCTTTCCCTCCAAACATACCCCCACTACTACATTAGAATCTTCTGAAAACTTACTGTGCACGTTTCACCAAAAACTATTCTCCTAAAACTCTCCTTTGCATATTTTGCTATCTTTTTAGTGTTAAAAATTTATATTTTCTTTGATATATACCGAAAAACATACCATACCCCAATACCAAAAAATATACCATACACCATACCAAAAAACAAGAAAATCGGAAACAGTGCATCCCCGATCTGAATTATAAAAAGCACCCCAAAACTAAATAATACCATTATAGACAGCAAAAAACTATATACCCCCGCATCATATAGCTCAAAGAACCCTCCCTTAAATTATACGTTAATCTTCCTGACTCCATTAAAAACTGTCATTTTTCCACACCAACAATTCTACACTATAACCAAAATTTCTATGAAAAAAAAAAAAGCCCCCAAACACTTACAGATATTAAAAATAAATCATATTAGTAACTTTAAAAGACTCCTAAATATCTAACAAAATTAATATATCACTATAATACACTAATAATTACTGTACTATACATAACTACTAATAATCACTCAATTCATCTCAAACTACTATAATGAAATACACAGTCCCACACACAAAAACTTCCAACATTCTTTCCCCCCGAACATCCCCCCACTACTACATTAGAATCTTCTGAAAACTTACTGTACACGTTTCACCAAAAACTATTCTCCTAAAACTCTGCTTCGCATATATTGCTATTTTTTTAGCGTTAAAAATTTATATTTTCTTTGATGTACTTTCTCACTAACATAGCATCCGTTTTATAAAGTGCATACTCATATTCTGATTAAAATTCTCTTCATTATAAAGCTTTCCAGTTTATGTAAAATGTAATTGAAATTTTTAAACTTATTTATACATTATTGCATAAAAATGAATACAAGATGAGGTTTTTGGAACTATATTTTTAATGACTAATCAAGTGCACCATAGTATGCATGTATCCATAATAATATCAGTGCCTGAGACATGATTGGGCTCACATATATGCACATTTATTAGTGATGAATGCATGAATGACAAAGCTACAGTTAACCCCTCATAAAAATTTCCTTATTTTTACCAATTAATTGCCCCACTTTCTAAACTTTTGCCATTTTCTTCCATTCTCACACAATGGAACACATACTAAATTATACATACTAAACACGAAAAGATTTAAAATAATACTAACTTGGTCTAACCGCTCCTCACTTCCCCTTCAAATGCCTCCCACTCTTTGGAGTTCTTTGGAACTAATGAAAAACATCCCCCCACACACATAGCTACATAAAGCTACCAAACTCCCACTTCCAAAGGACATGGTCATAACATTACATAACAGTTGGCTAACACTTTCAACAACAACCCCCTAATATTAAATAATTTCAAGTACTAAATATTTTAAGTAACTTATTATTTACCATATTTTAACCAAATTTAAAAAAAGGGGAAGATATTAATTATCCCTATTCTGCCAATCATTAAAAAGCCCTCATTAAATATATATTACAGACATCCACTTACCTGTGACTACATCGGCATGTTATCCCAAGGAGTTATCCAGCAAGAATGATGGAAAAAAGCAAAAATAAAGTCACATTCATGTCAAATCACACATGACATATGACTTCATGTTACTTACCCAAAAGAAACAAATCATAGAACCATAGCCCATCAAAAACCCACAGTTACTTTTCTACATCATACTTTATGCGTCGATGTCACACATTTCTTGAGCAGTGCCATCTGTTGGCTGAGGACCATGAACAGTACACTGACCATGAAGGATTTTCAATCAGTTAAATAGTTAAATTGTTCAACTTATAAAAATAATGCTAAATTTACTTAAAATGTATATTCTAAAGGTAAGCATATTATATACATATATATTTCACTATTCTTCCATATTAGCTTATAAAAGCCACAGGTCTTAATAGAGAGTGGCATAGTGGTTAAAGCAGTTTATTCTGTTTTTGAAGTTTAGGTCCTAGGTTTGATACCTGAGTGGAAGTTTTTTTAAGTGTTATGCTGAGAAAAATTTGCCCTCTGCCTGAGAGATGGCAGCTCTACTACTGTGCTGAAACTCCTTATCAAGATATCAATATCCACTCTTTGTACATGTGCTCACTGATAGCTCTTTAGTTCAACACTGAAGATGCTGTGCCCATAGGATTCAACAGGGGGATATAGGAAGTGTTACCTCTATATCCTCCTCTTCTGGTGCAGGGGCAGATTGGCCCAGGCGGCAATCGCTGACAGGGCCATTAACAACTTGGGTCTACCAACTAATAGTCATTACAGGACAAGTCATTCCAAAATTTATTGCTATTGAACAAAACATTCCTATAAAAATGAATTCCAGTAACAAGAAAAAAAAAAGTGTTCTGGTAAACTAGTTACTTATGAAGCTAGAAAAGTTGGAGCATCTCCATTAAACAACTTGAAATAATCATTTTTAACTTTATTATTAACACCATACTGCAGCAAATACACAAAAATTACAGTAGAGTTTCACAGTGCAGTAATTAAAATTTAATTAAAATCTTAATTCTCTATGACACTGTTAAATGTTTTTAAGCACTTCAACAAAAGTTCTATGCTATCAAATATTAAAAGTTATTAAGATTTTATGTACTTACCATAGAGGATGGATAGTGAGAGGAGCTTCCTGGATGCTATTGATTGACAAGTTTATTTTTTGACTTTCTTGCCACCAAGTGACAACTCAGTAGAATATCAGAAGGTGATGTGGAATGTTTTTAATTTATTTGATTGAGGTTTCATGATTACAGTCATGAAACCTCAATCAAATATAGATTAGGTTGATGAGTGATTAGCACGCTTGGCTATCACTAACATTTATTTATCACTAATACTGGAATGGCAGCCTTTCCAAGCCCATTTCCAGTACTAGTGATCAAAGGGGCCTGGGTTCGAGCCCCAGGTAAGGCATGGAATTGTTTCTCTTTCTGCTGAGGTCCCAATATCGGACCTGTGAAAACCAGCCATCCTCATAGATCTTCTACTGTGGTGTATAAACTAACAGGCTTCTGTTAGACCTCTGTGGCAACAGCTGTTTGAAGTGATATTTAAGTAATAACTCTATAAACATTGTAGGTGCTGGACTAGTCGTGGTATCGTTACAAATAATATCCTCATTGACACTAATGGGGTAATTGATAGTTGTAGATTGGTGCAGTGAAGTTTAGGTTAAATAGTCATACTTGCATTATCTTCATTCTTCTAGAGTAGGGGTTCTCAACATGGGGTATGTGGTAAAATTTTTTGGGGTACGCCATGAGAGCTCAAAAGTCACTGTATATATGTGTGTGTTTTATTTTATTCCCATTGTTACACTATAACTATAGTTTTATCTATCTATATACAAGGGGTATGCCAGTTACATGCACATTTCCAGGGGGGCTTTGACATGTCACCTGGCAGGTACTGCCCTGGCAGCAGGATGAGATGGAGTCTGTGAAAGGGAGATGATTCAGAAGTGCTCTCCAAGATGCACTGGGCATGTGCATTCGGTTGTTTAACAATGAACTTGTGCTGTAAGAGTGTTTTTCATACAAGTTTAAAAGAGTCAGCCTGGAACTCTAGTACTATATGGTAGAACATTATGGATGAGTTGTATAAGTTCCAGAATTTAATTGACATTAATGAACTATTAAATTAATTTTATCTTTCAAAAGTGAATCCTATCTGTGAAAACAAGATACATTCTCACTGATATGCTTCGGCTTAGTGGGAGTTTTTTTCAAATTGTATAGTTACTTGGAGACAACACATACTAAAAATCATGAAAATCAGAAACAGTGTGAAAAAATTGTTTGTAAAATAATATAGTAAAAAGCTTGAATATCATGCTTTCAAGAATATATTTTAGTTGAAGCTTTTTGAATTTGTCCTAGTTAAAAGTATTATACAATTCTTGGAAACATTTTATTTGGAATATGGTATTATTTCAGGGGTGGCATTTATAAATCAAATTTAAAACCTATTCTAAATCTTCAAAATTATGTGTTGAGGTGCATGCTCAAAAAATGAAAGTTTGATAGTATTCAAAATTATTATAGTTTATTGTGAAGTTTGCAAGTCTGCAAATTGCATATTAATCACTTATTAACATATATTGTCTAAAATTAGGATGATTCAAGTGAAAATAAAAATACCAGACAATTCAATAGTGGTACATTTAAATGTGGTTTCTCCCTGTTGGGTTGTTTTACCTCTGAGTGGCACTTTTTTGCATACCATGGGCTAAATGCCCAGGTCACATGGACCCCAAAGGCTCAGAGAAGGTTGGGGGAGGGTTGGGTTGTTTTACCTCTGAGCGGCACTTTTTTGCACACCATGGGCTAAATGGCCAGGTCACATGGATCCCGAAGGCTCAGAGAAGGTTGGGGACCCACTGGAACAGCTGTTGGGAGACATATGGTAGCCTCCCATCAAGGCCATCCAGCGTGTTCTTTAACGTGCACAGGGTATGCTCTCCCGCACGTGGGGGCACTGCTTAACATTCCATCCGATGGATGGTGGTCTTTCCAAGCCCATTGGTGTCCCCTACTGGGGCAGGGAATACATGGGGAGAGCTACTGGGGCAGAGCTACATGGGCAGGGAATTTTGCAGAGATTAAATCTCAACGCTAACCCTGCTGGGACTCGAACCTCAGAACTACAGATTACGAGCCGTTTCTCCCAGTAAAACAGTTTTTTGTAAGCATTATGTATACCTGGCTCCCAAAGTATTCAACAGTTTGCCTAATAACAAAAATAATGAAAGAAATCTTTATCTTTTTAAATTAATTATGAAATGGATACTTGGGTAAAATGTAGAAAATCTAGTGATTATGCTTTGCATGATTTTAGCATTTAAATATACATTTGAGTCATAATGTTAATGGGTTTATTATATGCCCATGATAAGTAGATTGACACTGTTGCATTAAAGATTTTAATTTAATTTTAAATAAATACATACTTTAGCCCTAATGAAGAACTGATAAATTGTTTTGCTGGGCCCTCAGAATTTTGAAAACACCAAAAACCAAACAAATCAAGGAGATGCTTTTATTGAATTGACCAAATTCACCAGCATTAGCTATAAAGAACTTTCTCAGAAATATTGCCAATTTACTACTTATTACTAAGACTATATTGTGAAAAAACAAAGGTGAAGAGCAATAAACAATAATAGGCCAAGAATCAAATGTCAGTATGTTTTAGAGGTATTGAAAATTTAAAGGATGAATTAAAAGGAAAATTTAAATTTAGGAAAATTTAAAGGATGAATGGAATTTAAATGATAAAAAGCAGTGAATAATTGCAATGTCAAGAGTAGGGTTTCTGATTTCGTGACGATTTTAAATTCTCAAGAATGCGAACAGTCACAAAAACACCCAAAATTGCAAACAGTGCACTGCTAATCCACATTTTAAAAAAAGCCCCAGAGATCAAATAAACCAGTGGGCTGAAACAATTGCAAAATACGCAAAATGCTAAACAATGAACCACTGATCCACACTCAAAAAAGTCTTCAGGGGTTAAATAGTACAATGCATAAAAAAAAAGACACCAAAAAGCATGCCTAAACTGCAAAAACCTGCACATACATGATTTTTCATTCTCAAACTTCAACATTTCTTTTTCTGAGCACATATACCACTATCCCCAATTAATATAATCCACTCAAACATTACATAAAAGTATTAAGATTATGCTGCGAGGTAACCTCCTTAGGATGATGAAAATGGTGCAATTTTTGAATGCGCTAAAATTCTGGATAAAGTATCATTAAAATTTCAGTTGCATTATTATCACTATTATCAAAAACACTGCAGTAGCTCACATTATTTTTTTTTTGGTTAATCATTAAATGCGACATCAAACTGTATTTTTTGTCTGGTGGTGCCACCATCTTATGTGCTGTTTTACAAGAAAAACTATCTTTAGAAATCGGGTTCTACCCTATAAACAGACTGTAATATTTTTCAAATATTGTATAAAAAATTTTAAAAATAAATAAATACCCCCCTCAAGCAGCTGCTTGCCACAGAGGTCTGACAGGAGCCTGTCAGTTTATATGCCAGAGTAGGTCTGTGAGGATGGCAGGACCTCAACAGAAAAACAACACATACATCCATGCCTTAGATGAAAGAAATAGCGATTCTAAACAGCGGAAGAGACATTTCTGTTGCACTATATGATGGAGAAGATAATGTAGTTGGAAGCAAGTTATAAACAAATTTCATTCCCCAATATGATAAACAGATATCTAAACCAGTAAAGGTTCTCAATCGGAGCATTTCAGAATTTATTTTTATTTTTTTGTTTTGGGAAGGGAGATGACATTCTTATGTTTTTCAGCAGAAATTGTTTAAATAATGAAATAAAATTTGGAATCTCTCTTAGATTACAAAGATATATGCTTGTTTTGCTTTGACAGAAAAGTCTTAGAATTTCTTGGATACAGCAACAAAATATTTGTAAATTTGTATATATGGTAAATATTATTTCAACTAGTTTTAAACACACAAAATTTTTAATTCCATGAAATTTAGAAAGGGTAAAGGGGTGCAGAGCTTAAAAAGGTTGGGGCCACAAATCTACATTTATCTTCATGATTTAGTAAATTTCTTCTTGAACATTGCAATTTGTGTTGGGAATTTTGTTAATACTACCAATAACTGTCAAGAGTGGCAAAAGAAATTTTTTGAAATTGTGACATAAAAACTGTTTAAGAACTACTTCAAGTCAAAACTGACTAATATATTTAGCAATGTTGACAATTGAAAGCAATATCAAAAATTCTCTGCATTAGTTAAAACATCTGAAAAAAATTATCGCTGATGCAGTGGGAAATGAACCCACAACTCTCCAGATTCATGCCATTCATTTCAGATGTTTTAATTATTGTTGAAGTCTATTTCTACAGGTAATCTGTGAATTTACTATGAATGGATTCTCTGCATTATTCCAATGCTATCGATACATTTGTTATTTTAAAGCCTACCAAATATGTGTATAAAAATGGGAATTATTACATGCCTTAATATTTTTGTGGGCTTTATATTTTAATATAAGAATTGAAATCAAACATTTTAGTCTGAATAAGATATTTTTCTGTTCATTATTGAGATTGGTTAGGACCTGACTGAGTATTCAATGATGATTTATTAAAATTGTGATTTAAAAATGTAATTCTTTATATAGGGCCATTATAAGAGAATACCCATTTAAAAGTACTATATTCATTAACCCTTTCAGTATCCTACTGGCCCAAAACAGCTGAGATTTTAAATGGACTTATCCAACCAATGTTATTCCTTCCTCTTTACTACCTCATACCTGCAATTTGTTTTGTGCTGGTATGGTAGAGAAAGAGTTTAAATGATTAAGAAACTAATTATGTGTACAAAATTTTTGGTATTCAGCAGATTTTAACATGAGCACCAGTTGAGACGTGATATTCAACTTTCTTCCATATCAGATCAGCATGGCAGACAGGGCCAGATCTAGGGGAATGTTAGTAATGTCTTTGAGAAGTTTATAATTTTTCAATCAATTTTTTTAGACCCTAAAACTGAGGGGAAATGTTATACTTCAATAGAAATTCAGTCTCTACCCCCTCCCTCATTTTGCTTTCACTTCCCCCCCCCCTTTTTTTTTTTGGATCCAGAGCTGGTGTCAGGTGTAACAATGGTTGTTGATATTGCTGCAGTGATACTTTCCTTTTCAGAATAATTGATGTTTTTAATTCATCTCTCAAAAAATGAAGCCCACTGGTGTCAAATCAGGACTTCTCAAGGAAACACAAGATCTGTCCACCTCTACCAATCCAGCAAATTGGAAATCTAGCATTTAAGGCATTATATTTGATACTAGCACTACCATGTGATATTAACTACACCCCATCATAATGAAACTCTTGAGAGTTTCTTTACATTTTGGACACAAAATTACTTTTGTTACTTAATTTTTTAATACCATGTGAACAATTTAAAATATGCTTTTTTAAATAAAATATTTTTTCCCTGTATTACTTGTTTCACTCCTGTATTTTAGCTTAACATAGGTACTTTCGGTTTTGAGACAAAATGAATACCTGTTAAAGAGGAGCCATTTTTTTTCCTCACTTCAGGCATCAATAGTCTTGGCTCAGCCTTGCATTAGCATCTAGTACTGCCTGGGCAAACTATGGCTCACTACCTCTTTTTGTGCTGCCTGTGAACTACTGATAATAAATTTGTAAAAGAGAAAAAAAAAATGTATAGAGGAAAAGAAATCCAGCTTCAGTGAAGAACATTCTCATTAAAATAATTTAAGTAAAATTATGTTTGCTTCACTTAAGATTTATATGTGCATTGGTTATACATACATTATTGGTTATATATTTTTTTAGCAGCCCACCCTTCCTCTTTAGTTTTCTATGCGGCCCTTCAGCTAAAAAGTTTGCCCATGCTTTATCTAGTACAACAAAATTTTCAAACCTATAATCTCCATTAGCACAGAAGCAACCACTACACTTGAAAAAACAAGATTACATGTCAAATTTCCCACAATATCATATCAATGAACCAATATCCACCACGTATTGAACAGGTATCAGTCAGTAGTGTGCCAGGCTTGTAATCTGCAGTTCCCAGGTCATGTTGGATGGCCTCGATGGACATGACAGAACATGTTGGATGGCCTCGATGGGAGGCTACCATCTGTCTCCAACAGCTGTTCCAGTGGGTCCCCTCCTCCAGCCTTCTCTGAACCTTCGAGGTTCTTGTGACCTAGCCATTTAGCCCATTCTGTGCAAAAAAAAGTGCTGCTCAGAGGTCAAACAATCCAACTTCTTGCCAAAAAATTAGATTCTTTTATTTTAGATGGTATATATAGTGGCAGAATTTTATCTTAACATGCAAAAGTCCACTTTAGCTTATTTAAATGCAACCTAAACTTGGTTAATTCTGCTCAAGATGGAGAATAAATTAATAAAATAAACTATTTATTGAAATCAAACTCACCAAAAATACAAGTCAAGAGTACTGACTCTAATAAATTCTAGCAATAATCAAATAAAGATATATCAAGCTCCTACATCAAGCTATGCTTACTGGCTCTCTCCTCCACTCCTCCTCTTTTCTAAAATACTAGCTACACTCTCAATCAACTCTTAACCCTTCTAGAGGCCAGGTTATTTTTTCATATGCTCAGCCAAAATAAGAATAACTAGAACTTTTTTGCCAAATAACTAATGAAAGGAATTATGACATGTTATAGACCATATTAGTCGGCATTTAATTCTGGATATTAATATCTATTTTCTTTTTTATTTTCATCTTCATAAAACATACACACATTTTAAATTTTCTTTCAACAACAAACAATGCAGCCCAGAATTTGCCTCTGAGTAGCATTAAGAAAAAGTCACCCTATTGGTAATTAAAGTTTGTGGATATGGAGATCTGATGGCCATAAAGGAGTTGCAAAGAGGGCAAAAAAAAATATCATTGGAGGGGACACAATAAACCCTGCAAACAAACAAATACAGCAGTCTTGGTAGGTTGAAGTTGTGGGAATAAAGCAATTGGTTTTCATGGATTTAAAATCCCATGTGACAACAAATATTCCGAGATCTAAGCAATTTGGCAGTAATTTCATCTAACCCTGATGATGTGTAGTTTAATTTTGAGATATCCAAAGTAATTTCAGGTCTTGATTTAGGGGCAGCATTAAAACCAGTAATGACTTATCCTCATTGCAAACAATAGGAACAGAACTAATTGTATGTTTTACATCATCTCTCAAATGCTCAGCCCAACTTTTTTTTTCGTTACAGAATCCTCACCTTCAATAACCTTGCTACATTTATTTCTCATTCCCCTCTGTACCATTCTATTCCTACACAAAACATTTACTTTCTTGTTCAACTCTGTTGTTGTCTAGTTGCTCTCTGAGCTTTGTCAGCCAGGCTATCAAATCAAAGATTCATAACAGCTTTCAACTGACAGTTTTACACATTTACTAAGATTTCTGTAATGCTCTCTGTTAAAACTATTAGATTGCTATTCATCTTTGCATTCCTTTCTTTAAGAAATAAGCTCCATTACCTCATCACACAAATGGCTTTATTTCCCTGTTTTTTTTACCCAAAAGAGTAGTGTTTGTTTCAAGAAAAGTGTGTTTAAAATGGTTCCATTCTTTCTCAACTTCAGTAGTGAGCAACCATGATTGACATTATGATTAAGTAACTTATCATGGTAATCTTTGGCTATATCTGGGTCTTTCAGAGCTTCATTGTTCGAGGTAATTCTTTTAACCTTAGCACAACATTTCTTAAGCTTCAGTTGCAAGATACTTTTAATAATGCAGTGGTCCAAATTTGGCTCTTATATGCCCTGGTATTTCCTAGAGGTGGGGGTAGGTTCAGTAGGTAGTGTACCAGGCCTGTAATATGTAGTTCCAAGATGAAAGTCCCACTGTACCAGTGTTAAGATGTATCTCAGCTAAACTCCACCCTGCCCTCAGTCAGAAAGTAGGCACCAATGGGCTTGGAAAGGCCACCTTCTCTCAGATATAATGCAAAGCCATGTCCAGTGGGCAGGAGAGCCATACCCTGTGCATTTTAACACAATGTGTGGCCTTTTATTGGAGGCTACCAGCTCTCTCCTAACAGCTGTCCAGTAGGTCACCTTCTCTGATCCATTGGAGTCGTTGTGACCTGGCCATTTAGCCCATTGTGTGCAAAAAAAGTGCCACTCACAGCCCAATCCTGCTCTTCCTAACAGAGCTAGCCCATTTTCTGTTAATTAATATGTAATCATTTCTATTCTTGAGCAACCCATCAGGTGAAACCCACACGTATTTAGTGTTGTAAACACATTCTGGTGTTTTTGTGGTGTTATTTTCAAACAATGAAATCTACTTACCTATAGGACAAGCCAATTCAACCTAAACTTAGTGAAGAGTCACAAGGAAGAAATTTATATTCTTCAAAAGTTGCATCATGTATATGCATTTTATACTTTAGAATAATGGAAGTTAGAATCAAGACTTTAAATACATGATAATGGTAGCTAGTTTAAAAGTATTCATTACTTTGAAAAGCAAGTTTTTTTATACAGAATATCTAAGTGAATAAGAAAATTATTTGAAAATTTTTTGGTTATCTGTAAACAAAATTTAGGAAGAAAGAAAAGGCAGGTGATAAATTTGTATGTTTAATAATCATCTTAGTGTTGTGAATTACATCAGTATTCATGAATTGTAGGGAAAAACAACACAAGTGCATTGCTGTGTTTTTAGTTGTCATGCAGTTACCACCAGACAACTATCATAATTTTAAATCTCTCTTACACACATTACTAGAAATAAATAGAAAACATTTGTTATTTTTATTGGTTTAAAATAATGGAAATTTTTCTGTGAAGTGGGAAATCATAGGAAACATATTAAATTATTAATTTTGAGCTTGAAATTCTTTTCTTTGTTGTTGCATATCCTGAGTGCTGTTGTAAACACATTCCATAGTATAATTCTGCATTTCCTAAGAAAATTTATAAGTTTGTCTTTTATGATGCAGCTTCCCTTTTTT
The DNA here is from genome assembly GCA_038380435.1 of Ryuthela nishihirai. Classification (NCBI taxonomy): domain Eukaryota; kingdom Metazoa; phylum Arthropoda; class Arachnida; order Araneae; family Heptathelidae; genus Ryuthela; species Ryuthela nishihirai. The sequence goes on from JAWZYU010000026.1 coordinate 35,064,746, forward strand.
TAAATTTCTATTGAACAGAACAGCTCGAAATTCTTTGCATTTTAACATTATACAGAGAGATTCAAAATTTGTGCAACACATAGTAAAAAATTTCATTTATTCTTAATATATACATTTACAAATTGTTAACAATAGGTGACTGCTGCAAACATTGATTAATATCCTCAAATTTTTGATCAATTGATAGAGAAGAATGACTAGTATGTTTCTTGTCATGTTTGCTTCCAGTCTTGTGGAATCATGCAATTAAACATGATATTTTAGACTTTTTGGTTACCGAGAATCAGGAAACTGTTTATTGAAGTTAGCTTGAACAGTTAAAATGATTTGGTTATTAACTAACATTTGACTATGTATAACGTGTTTCACCTGGAAAAATTTCATTATGAGTAACTAGTACAACACTTGTGAACAACAACAATAAACAGTGTTGTATGTGTCAATGGCTGCAGGGTTACTAGTACAACACTTGTGAACAACAACAATAAACAGTGTTGCATGTGTCAATGGCTGCAGGGTTACCAATGTTAGAATCAGTATATAATTCCGTTCAGTTGGCTGGAAATAATAGGCATTTACATTTTGAGTTGTGTGAATTTTGAATCACTCTGTATATGCCTTGTTATTGCATATCCTGAATGCTATTCATTCCATAGTATAATTCTGCATTGCGTAAGAAAATTTATAAGGTGGTCTTTTATGATGCAGCCCTCCCTTTTTTGAACTTCTATTGAAGAGGGCATTAGCACAATATGATTTCCTGTTGATTAACATACTTTTATTAATTAATAAATCTTTACATTTCTTTCACTGTATTTAAAAAAAAATCCAACCTAACAGGTAAATTGCATTTTATTTTATCCACGTGGACTCTTCAAAGTATGCACATTGATATTTTGTTGAATCTTTTGGGTCTTCTGAAAGTGCAGATTTTATTTTAAAATACTATGCCTTCTAAATTCAGAAAAGCTGGTAAAATAGATTGTTTTTATATGCTTATTGCATTTTTTTGTGAACTTTTATAGATTATCGAAATCCACCCATATACAGAAGTTTTTGTCTATTGCTAATAGGCAAAAACTTTCCCCCAAGCAACATGGTTTTAAGGTATCACATACTTTTGTTTTCAAATCATTGCATCTAAACGCTACTCAGTACTTCAGTTTTTGTATCACTGGTGCAATGATTCTACATTTTTAAATCAAATATTTCTGTGATTTTTGATTTATATACAGTATATACACTGTCGTATATGACCACCTACCTAATAATGGGAATAACCACCCTTGACCTGGATGAAAGCAGTGAGATGGCATGGCATGGACCCAATGAGGCCCTGGAAGGTTGCCAGAGGCACACATGCCCATTCGGACTCCAGCAGAGCACGGAGGTTCCAGAGATGACGTGGTTGTGGGTCCGCACGCCAAACCTATCGATCCAAATGGTCCCACAAGTGCTCTATGGGATTGAGGTCAGGCGATTTCACTGGCCAAGGGAGAACAGAGACATCACTGTCATGTTCCTGGAACCAGTCACACACCACCTTAGTGACATGGAAGGGTGCATTGTCCTTGGTAGACACCGTCACCACCAGGATAAATGTCCAACGTGAAGGGATGCTGGTGGTCAGTGAGGATGGACAGGTAGCCATTGACATTCAGGGACCCATCCAGTGGTACCAACAGTCCCAGGTCATACCAGGAAAACATCCCCCAGATATGTATACTGCCACCGCTGGCCTGTACTTGACCAAGCGTGTCCGGGTGTTGGTTCTTTTGTGTCTGATGCTGGATCCACCACCGCCCATCACTTCTGTGGAGTAGAAACCTCGATTCGTCGGAGAAGGCACCTTTTTCCACTCTTCAGCTGTCCAATGACAGTCCCATGTGAACTGCAGGCATTGTTGCTGATGGACCTTGGTTAACATTGGCACCTTTATGCAGTGTTGACTTCGGAGACCCATGCATAACAGGGTTCGCTCTACTGTTATCAGGGACGTGTACCTTGGGTGCCCCAGTGTTCATTTGAGTGGTCATTTGCTGCACTGTTGCATGTTGATTGCCCTTTACCAGTCGATGGAGGTGACATTTTCCTCTGGGGTTGATGGCCGTTGGGGCTCCACAGTTATTACGTCTAGAGGTACTCGGTGTGCCAGTGGTCCATTCTTGTTACACCCTTACTACAGCACTTTGTGAACAGCTCACGAAGTCTGCTGTTTCCGAGATGCTTCCACCCTTGGTTCGGTAGCCAATGATCATTCCTTTTGAACATCCGTCAAATCAATACCTCTGCCCATCTGCCCTGGCTGGCCACTTATATCTCTGTGTGGTTGACCTTGTCATGTGCACTCTGTGACGTGCCTGGGTTGGTACACTGTGATTGTGGGTGGTCATATTATTCTAATATGACTGTGTATATATAATAGCAAGGATGGGGTCAAGGGTTTAATCTTTATAGCCTTTCTGTTTTGGGGGAATTTATTTTCAAGAAGCCATTTTATCATCAATTTGTAGTAAGGAAAACTCTTATGAAAATATATTTCTCATAATAATTTGAAAAAAATAAAAACTACATTTTTAAGGAATGAAGAAAATATTTTGATTAAAAAGCAAAATATACATTTTTAATGCATATTTGAATTGACAAAATTGTTTAGTTATACACCAAAAATGTTTAGCTAAAAGATAGCACAAAATATACGTTTTTAATGTATATTTGAATTGACAAAATTGTTTAGTTATACACCAAAAAGGTTTAGCTGAAAGATAGCACAAAATTGATGATTAAAAAACAAAAATATACATTTTTAATCTGTATTTGAATCGGCATAGTTGTTTAGCTATGCACCTAAAAAATGTTTGGCCAAAAGATAGGGTAAAATAAATCAGATCCATTATATTCATTATTTGTTTTATGAGCCACAAGTTCTTTTGCAGTGAGCCATGGGTTAGATAGGTCTGCTGTAGATATACCTCATTACCACTGCAATTACCAAAACCAAAGGGACCTATAACTCCTCTCCATTGGTCAGAGTTAATAGTAACTTTGGCATTATAACCACCCAGAAGAGTGATACCTCCTTTCTTGACAGAATTCAAAATATCCTAACGTTTCCCATAAATCATATCTTTCTCGTTCTCATCAAAGTTCTCAATGGAGGCATAAAAATGAATAATGTTCAAGTTTTTAATTCTTGTTTTAAATTCAGCTGTAAGAAATTTTTTATTATTACAGTCATATCCTAAAAGTGCATCATGTGTTTCTGCTGAGAAGTAAACAAACACTCTGCAGTGCTTTCAATTCTCTCATTCTGAAAAGAGAAATGTAAGATTATTTTTAAGTATGTGACCTTTGCTTGTCCATTTGATCTCTTACAAACTTATATATACACTGAAATTTGGAATGGTTATAACACTGGAATTCTTGTCTGAGGACAGCAAGATAATAATCTCAGGGCCCTCACATACCAGGTACCAGTACAAAGAAAATGATTAATAGATTTTTATGAACTAGGCTATTGAGATAACATGGCCACCAATAGCAAACAGCTTCTTAATCATGGGCATGGAGCAAAGATCAATTCCCCTACTGCTAAAGGATTAAGCCACCGTGCTGGTAGGAACTATAGGCCTCATTTTTACAAGTGAATCTTTTTAAGAACCAGAATTAAAAGATAATCTACCTGTCTTAGAAATGTTACTCCAATTTCAGCTTGGCAAAAGAGATAGTAGTTCTGGTACCTGTGATGGCCTCTGATCAGAATTCCCTGCCAGCTGATATAGGAGCTTGTGCATCTGTTTACTTGGGACTAGCAACCTATAACACAATCCCAAGAAATAATGCAACTTCTACAGCTTTTTGGATTTTTTGTGACTAATGTTAATTATACTTTTATCCTAGTAGTCATCAATAAGTTATATAATACTAGTTTAACTCATGCCTGAAGTTTTGTGTAAAATGTATTGATAACTCTTCCCATTGATAATTCCATTCACAGCTTTCCACCCCTCCATTCACAATTAAATCCCACTAAATTTATGTCCATTGATAACTTCATTCACAGCTTTCCATAAGTACTCACAGCATACTATTCCAGTCACAAGATAGACGATCACATTTCTCCTAGAAATCTCGGACACTTTTCGAGGGATCATTTCCAACTCATGGCAGCTAGGAACCTTATCCATTATCCCAAGAGGGTCAGAACCAAGTGAGACTTCTACCCCCCACCACCAAATTTGGGACCAATCGCTCCAGTACCTGGGAAACCACAGGGAAGCTGCTAATTTCTGCCACCAATGATGTCACACATGTCTGCCTGCCCATTCGTTCATTCGGAATTATGTCTGTTTTATGATATGATTGTTTTACCTGAATATTAATGGCCAGGGTTGACTTAGCTGGTAGTTTACTAAGTTTTTAATGATGTTCCAAGATTCAACTGATCCTGTGTTGAAACTTTTCTCCACTAACTCTCATTATGCTCTTGAGAAGAAAGGGGATACTAATTGGCTTGAAAAAGCTGATTTTCCATTGGATGTGATGCTTACATCACATCCAATGGGCTCTGTATGCAAGAAAGACATACCCCATGCATGTTAAAGAACACACTGAATGGCCTTAATAGGAGGCTTCCATCTATCTTGTAATAACTGTCTAGTGGGTCCCCTTCCCCAATCTTTCCTTAGCGTTTGGGGTTTTTGTGATGTCTGTTTACCTGTTGAATGAAAAAAAAATGTGCAGGGGTAAAACTACCCAAAATAAGTCCCCCTCCTTCATGGTACATAATATTTTTTGTAACTTTACCTTTCTTCTTCTCATTAAATTTTTTTTCATTCAAATGCCTTTTCTCTTAACATTTATCGATTTATGGATTTGTCAAAATAGTTGTTCCACCATATCTTTCAAATGTGATGGAGAAACTTAATGGTTTTTATGTCAAATGAAAGCTGCAATGTGCGGAGTGTCATAGGCTATAAAAAATGAACACCCACACTTTGTTCCCCCCTAAAGAGGGGAAATATACAAATTATTGTTCCACTATATCTCCGGATTGCAAGTTCCAAAAGTAACAAGCTACACATCAAATGAAAGCTTGTGACACAAGGAATGTCATAGGCTAAAAAACAGTGACACACCCCTGCTTTCTTCCATCCTAAGAAAAGGGGCAATATGAAAATGGTTATTTCACCTCTATCTCCAGAATGTGAGTGCAGAAAATAACAAGCTATGCATGAAATGAAAGCTTGTTACGGAGTTCATAAGCTGTGATTGACCCCCATGCATTCTCCCCCACCTAAAAAAAGGTGAAATGTGAAAATGATTGTTCCACTATATCTTCATAATGCATATGCAGAAAGTAACAAGCTATGAAATTGATAAAAATGAAAGATTATAAAAAAATGACTCCCTATGGTTTATTCCCCCATAAATGTGAAAATGATTATTCTGCTGTATCTCCAGAACATGAGCCCCAAAAGTAACATGTTATATATCAAATGAAAGCTTGTGAAGTGGGGAGTGTTGTGGGTAATAAAAATATACTACCTTGCTTTCTTCCCCCCCCCCCCAAAAAAAAAAAAAAATGGAAATTATTAAAGTCATTCTTCTACATCTCCCAAATGCGAGGGCCTACAGTTTGGTATCAAATGAAAGCTCATATAATGATAGTTGTAACCTATTTCAAAATTTTCCCTTACCATCCTATCCACTGATAAAGGGTGGGGAGTGGATTTTTGCGGGGTCGACCTTAATGAGTTATATCTCAAATTAAGCGTGTTGTCTCCAATGTCATGAATTACCTCAAACATGACTCCAAAAGGGAAGAAAACTATGGTCCATGTTTATGAGTCACATATTAAATGATAATTTTTGAAGCTAGGTGTATTTAGTGACAAAGAAAAAAATATAAATGAATTAAAAATTTTAAGAAATACCTATTTTTCTATATGGACCCTAAAAGGTAGAAAATAATTCTAAGCATATCGATGGTGCAATCAGTCAGTGAGTTCAAATTTACTTCAAAGGAGATAGGGTGCTGATTTACCTATTTTAAGAATATTGCCTGTGCTCTACCTTCCTTTGAAGTGACTATGAACTCAGTGACTGATGCACCATCGATATGCTTTTAGGTTTAATTTTCTACTTTTTAGGGCACATATAGGAAGATAGGTATTTTTTAAATTGTTTAATTTGCTTATATTTATGTAGTTGTCATCATAACAAATGAGTGAATAGTAGTGGTTAAATATAAGTGGTTATAAAAAATTAGCTGATTTTTGTCATCAAAATCAGTAAAAAGTTACTAATTATTGAAATGTAGCATATTTCAGTGTTATATTACTACACTTCTGAAGACCCCCTCTCCTTTTGTTATGCAAGAATTAACAAAATCACCCACCTCAATGTGTTATATAATATTTGGATGAACCTCTACCATCTAATCCCAAGAATTGTGCTCATCTGCTTTTAATTTTATTTTTAATACATTTAAATGCTTTTAATTTCTTTAAATATATTTAATAACTAATGAATTAAATGAAACATTATAATGACCCCAGAGAATTTCCTGTATTTTTACATTGTATGCCTTCTCACATCAAAGGATATAAAATTATTAAAATTGTTTTAGTTGTAGTGACTTCTGTGCCAATAGGGAATATTTGTCTTTATTATTGATTGTTATAAACTTTTACAACAGAGGTGGATCTTCATAAAGTTTAAGCCTACAGGCCACTTCATAAGCTTTGGTATACCAATTCAATTCACAGGTCACACACTTAGATGTAAATAATGATATGCACAATAAAGTCCTTGTGCATGCAGGAAATTAAGAAAATATAATTGACCATTAAGTTTGATATTAAAGAAGGGTTAAAATAATTCAAATAATAGAACAGAAATTTATCCATTATTTACATATTTAAAATCCTTAAAATCAACAGGCTTAAAATCATTCTTATTGCTAGACAGAATGATGGACTGGATGTATCCCAAAGGCTGTAGGATGCTCAGCCCTGATTTACAACATACTGTGACTTGCTAAAGAAAATTAGACAGCTCATTGAAAGAGCTTCAGTAATGTATTTTTCAGAATTTCTTATAAAAACAGAAAACTCAAAAGTGTAGTCTTCCTGAGAGGATGTGGTTGTTGTTCCTTTTATTGTGAAATGTTTTATTTCTCTATATCTGCCAGCTTTATATTTCCTAAGTGACCTATCTTGCAACTGAAAGTTTTTTTTATCCTTATAGATATTTTTGTTATAGGTTATTTTATACACATTACTAACCCTGGGTGCAAGCAGTTACTAATGCATTTAATCCTTCTGATATACAGAGAAAAATTATAATCATGCAAGACCCAACTCTTTGTTAACTATGGTATAAAAAGAAATGTTTAACTTAAAGTGGACTTTAGAATCTTATTCTTAAGTTAGTAATATAGGTATATTATATACCAAATTAAAGAGCAATTTTATTCTGGAAAATAAAACTATGTAAAATTTAAATAAGGAGAGTTGTGTAAAAACATTCACAGGTACCACTAATGTAGGGAGGATTAATATTTCCTTTGTTACCTTAACAACTATATGAAATATTTTACTCACCTGTTCTTATGCACCAGTTCAGTTTTTATGCATATGGTTCAGTTTGGTAAACTGTTTGTAGCTTTAGTTTTTTGTGCACAGAAATTCCACCTTTTTTCCTATTCCTTACCACTTTATGGGATATCATGGATTAAATGTTCAACTTTATAATAATTTTTGGTTTTTATAAGGATCTAGTGATACATAAAATATACTAATGCAAAGCAAGATTTTATCTTTTACTTTGAAAAAAATTCTTTGTCGTAAATTATTACTTTAGGAATCATTTATAATTCTTTTGTATTCAAAGATGCTTTATTTTGCAGAGAAATAGAAGTAAATGTGGACGATCTTCCAGAAAGATTTATGTAGCACATAATATTCCACCAGAAGAAGTTGTAATACCTGAAAAATTTCCAGATAATAGAATAGAGACTTCAAAGGTAAATAAATTTCTTTTGTTTTATCAGCCACAATTTTAATATATATTTGCCACTGCATTATATAAATAAAATGAAAATAAATATTTCGTCAAGCAGATGCTTGCCACAGAGGTCTGACAGGAGCTTTCAGTGTAATATGCCTTAGAGAAGATCTGTGAGGAAGGTGAGACCTCAGCAGAAAAACAACACAAATATCCATTCCTTAATAGAGGTTCAAACCCAGATCCCTTTGATCAGTAGCCAAGCACTCTAACCACCCTGCTATAGGATAGTATTGTAGGCATTTATATTTATTATTTAATTTTCCTGTGAGAAAAAAAAAATTATTGTGTACAGAAATAACCAACTCATGGTGAAAGACTGAAACACTCCTTAATCAACTCATGGTGAAAGAATGAAACACTCTTTAAGAAGACTCATCTATTATGAGCAGGCTTGAGAAATTCTCATTCAAAACAGAGCAAATGATAATCTCAAAATTGGCTGTGCATCTAAAATTTTTGTATTTGTGTAGATTTATTGTCTTGCATGCCACTTTTGCTAGCTTAGTATCATCCTCATACTATAAGTTGACTTTTTTTGTTTATCTTGAGAATTTGCATTTAATCATGTACTTTAAGTTCAGAGTGGATTATTAAAGCATGGGGGAGAGTACCAAGATATTAATAAATTCCTTTGAAAAATATGGAATGTCAAATTTCATAAAATCGGATGGATGATGGTTTTTTGTGAACAAAAAATGCTATCTCCATTGATAAAATGGTGTCCAAAACAGAATTGAGATTCTTAGGATGTTCCCATGAATATATGTATCAATAAATTCCAAGGAAACGTTTTCATCTGATGAAGAAAATAAGGAATTTTTCTTATTTCAAATGTGTGTAATAATGCACTGTGTATTAAAAAAAAGATAAATACAGTGGTCTTATTTCACATAGCCATCCCGTGGCTGAGTGGTTAGCACACTTGGCTACTGATCTAAGGGACCTGGGTTCGAGCCCCGGATAAGGCATGGATATATGTGTCATTTTTTTTTCTGAGGTCTTGCCATCCTCTCAGATCTACTACGGCATATAAACTGGCAGGCTCCTGTCAGACCTCTGTGGCAAGCAGCTGCTTGAGGGAGTTTTTATTTTTTTTATTATTTCACATCTTCCTAACTCTAAACATGTGCCTTGAATTTAAGTTTAAAATTTAGTACTTAGGGTATAAGTTGCCCTTAAATTTAAGATGATTTTTCAGTGCTCACAAAGGTGACTTATATGGTACAATATACAGTAGTTACATTACACTTTGAAATTATTGTATGTATCATATTGACAGGACTAGTTTGAGATACCTGTCTTGGTGTGCAGTTTTTTACACTTAGATGTTGCATTCCTCATAGATCTTCTGTATGGCATATTAAACTGACAGTCTCCTCTAAGACCTCTATAGCAAGCAGTTGTGCTTGAGGTTTTTTTTAATAAGGTTACCTAGGGTTGACAAATTGCATCCAAGAAACACTTAAGGGTACCAAAGGATTTGAAAATATTCTTTTCTGTGCAAGGTAATACTTTTTTTTTGTTTTAGAAGATTCTGATGTGGGGAGTTTCATGCACTACCTCAAATTATGTCCACTTCTTTCCTAAAAGATGGGGAGGGAATCATTCATATGAGTTTTATACTAATTGAAAGTTTGCAGTTTGGAAAGTGGCATCCTACTGCATACTTTAAGAGAGTTTAAGACCTGGGCAACTCTGGATAAATTTCATAGTTGGTAATAAAAATTTATTCATTGACATGATGTATTACAGTAATTATATTGCTGTCCCCCATCCCTAAAAAATTTGACTACAGGCATTATTGCTCATTGCTACTTTGTAATGCAGTGCCTGTAAAATAAAGTGCTTTTTTTGTTTCCCAAACATTTTTTCAAACATATCCATTGTAGTCTATAACATCAGGACTTCAACAATGCTATTGCCCCTTTTTTAGCTGTAGCAAAATATAATGTGACAGCATGAGAAGCTATCAAATAACCGTGGGCATCAGCAGAATTGGGGGAGGAAGAGGAGGTAGTTGCCTCCTTTCTGGAAAAATTGATCAAAAATTAAATGTGTTGAATGATATCAGGTGTACCAGATATTAATGTTGTGTTTCATTAGTGAATTGTAATCTTAATTTTTTGGTACTTTTTTTTGTTTTCAAATGCATATTGTTTATTTCTATTTATTAATATGAAAAAGCATTTTTACATGAAATTTCAATAATACACTTCCTCTTTTTTTTTACATTAAAATGGATGATTATGCATGTTAATATGATTATGTATATTTTTTTACTGTATCTACAAAGTTGTATAATGAATACTTAATCCTTCCAGTGCCCATGTCGTTTATAAACATTAACAGAACTGAAATGATAGGCACAAGATGGCTATATTTATTTTTAGTACAACACACAAAACTTTTAGAAATAGAAATTGCTGTTTGAAGTTTTACTTTCTTATTTTATAAAAATATATAATTCAACCTTGAAAAATAATACATTTTGCAATTGAAGAATGTTTTATTATGCTGTGAGATAAATAATTTGTTAAAGCCATCTGATCACCTTTTTTTGGATCCAATATATTGGCAAACGATTTTCTTGTTTCCATATTTTATACATGGAAACATTTCAATTCCAGTTGAAATTCAAGCAGTTTCAACAAGGAACAATAACTGCACCCCCCCCCCCCCCCCCCCCCACACACACACACACCTCACACCTTCTCTGTTGCTGTGCTGAGGGCATTTTATCACCCTAAAACGTTTAATTTTTTTTTTCTTAAAACAATTGTTAGTTTTAAAATATTTTATTTTCCTCCTTCCCTCTTCCCCTTCAATATCTTGGCTATGCCACTCCAAGGATATTGACATTTTTTTAGCCTTGATGTGATGGTCCACCCATTCACTTTTACTTTTCCTTAACCAGTTTTGCTTTATTTACATTATATTTATCATTTTGGGGATTATTTCATATTTTTGACTGTCTCAATTCTCGTCCTGAGCTGTAGGAGTTGCGCATGCAACTCCGACCTTTTGATTGTCAACCGCTAAAGTGCGTTTAGGACACACCTCTTGCGTCATAGCTTGTGCAATCGTCAGTTTATGCAAATGTCTTTCCCGTCATGCAGTAAACGTGCTGGCTTTGTACGCATAATATAACTAAGTGACTTTAGGTTACAGAATCAGATTTGTCAAATAGTTGAGATTGAGAGATTGTTAGAGAGTAGGAGTAGTTAGAGAGTAGGAGTGTGTGTGAGTAGAGTGGTGGCATTGGGCCACAGAGAGTGCTGTTAGTGGAAGTTGAGATGATGTTACTTTAGATAGATGTGAAAAAAATAAAAAAAAATAAATACCCCCTCAAGCAGCTGCTTGCCACAGAGGTCTGACAGGAGCCTGTCAGTTTATATGCCACAGTAGGAGATCTGAGAGGATGGCAGGACCTCAGCAGAAAAACGACACACACATCCATGCCTAATTCCGCGGCTCGAACCCAGGTCCCTTAGATCAGTAGCCAAGTGTGCTAACCACTCGGTTGAATTTTTTGGAAATAAACTTTGTTTGTTTTAGAAACTTTTGAATCTTTGCTATTTTTTTCTCTTGAGCAATGTTAGTTGATTTTTTTTTTTATTATTGTATTTAAACTTTAAAATTGACAATCCTCTTTTTTTTTTTTAATTCTTACTTGATAAGTAACACTTTGTTAAATACTTAATGAACCCTATTTTGACTTTATTTGGCAAGTTATTATTGCCTTACACCCGATTCAGCTATCCAGAATTTGAATAAATTGGATCAGACAAAAGGTCCAACTTTAAAAATTAATTTCTCCATTAATGGGACAGAAAATCCCATGAATATGTGGTGGAAAAATAGCTTGTCCTCTGAATGTAAACATGTTTTTCTGGCTGGACACTGGAGGAATTAATTATTCAAATAACTTTTTGTACTTTTTATTTTAAGAATTTTTTGTGTATATACATAAAACCATCCAAAGATGCTAACAGCAGTTATGTATTGTTCCACTCAGTTCATTGTTATGATTAGCATTAATATTCCAAAGATGTAAAGGTATGTAAAATGATGTTGTTAATAATTGTATTCAGCTTTTTAACTTCCCCCCTCCAAAAAAAGAATCCTTCCAATTCTCATGCAAATAACACACAATACATTTTTTATCATTGTTAAACTTTTGATAGTAGATCTGTATGCATTGTTTCCAGTAGCCTTTTCAGCTTACAATGTACCCAATTTTTTTCCACTTTTATCATTCTCCATGCCATTTTGGGGGATTTTATGCCCTAAGACAGTGGTTTCATAACTTTTTGTTGTCACGCTCCCATTTGTCATATGTTTTTTCTTGTGCTCCTTCCCCCTTATTTTCTGAAACCAAACTTTTATTGTTACCCCTGCCAAAGATATACCAATCCAACATTTTTGTAGCATTTTCCATTAAAGCTTTTAGCAAAGTGTGCATGACATGATTTTGAAATGGAAAAGACACAAATGTGTTCAGAAAAGAAAGAAGCTACACAAAATAAAGACCTACTTTGGCTCTTTCAAAATTGAATGAAAAGCATCACAAATGCAATGTAGGACTTATATTTTGGGTTTTAGCAGAATTCTATCAAAGGTAACTGAGGAGGATGTGCATTTACTTCTTTGAAAGTTTTCCTGGAAACTTACTATTATACTATATTCAGAACTTAGTGGTTTGCCAGCAGTAAAAAAGGCTGATAATGAAGAATGCGATATTCTAAACCTATAGGATCATATTTTATGTAGTTTCAATTTGTATTGCAATAATACAATAGTTCATTTAAAAACGAATTTATTGAAGCTTTGGGAAGTATATTATTCTTAATGTCTGTCTCAATGTGCTGAGGGGGGTGGGGTGAAATCTACCCATCCACCCTAAGCACATTCACATGTTCCCCCAGGTGGCATGCCCCCTGTTTGAAAACCACTGCCTTAAGAAGTTTTCCATATAAATAATTAGAAGTTTTACTAATGATAAAACTCCTGAATTCTTTACCTGTTTTTCATAGTTTTTTTAGTTGCCTATTATACAAGTGTATCTCTAAATCAATGTCAATCATTACCACCATAAGACAGTTATCAACCAGAAGCACACTTACTACAGGGCAAAGAAGTGCTGCTGTCCTGGGGGTATTTGAAATATACAGGTGAGGAATTGTGCATGCATGAGGTGGGGTGGGGCTCATACTAAATTTCACCAGGGCTCTTTTAAACATCATTACACCACTCTTTTCAAGTATACTGAAAATTCACTTATCCATTGTGATGGTCTCTCAGTTTTAGAAAACGATGTACAGTATTAGCATATAGTTTACTGTAACTTATTGCAACAAAATATTGCTGTGCAAGAGAACAGCATTATTAATTTCAACACAATCACATCAAAAACTAATGATTCAACAATACTAATATGAATGAATTTTTTTATTCATAGTATATAGAGAGGAAAAAGGGAAGATCGGTGTAATCTGTTGTTAAATAATTGAATGCATTATGAATAATCTATACCACTCTATCTCAGCCAGTGTTCTACTGGCTTTTTTTAAAATAATACAAAAATCTAATCATTGGTAAACTTGGAAATCATAAAAGGGAAAATATACTATGAGTTGTCAAACACTGGCACATTTCACATAAGACTTTCTTTGATGATATTTATCTGAGAATATATGAACAATCTTCAAACATGTAAGCTCATAACTCCTATTTAAACTTCAGTGATATCATTAAAAAGTTAATCACTACCCAAGATATTCAATAGTATTTTAGTGATTCAAAATAGCATTTCAGTCTTTGAATACAGGATCATAACTACCATGGGAATTATGTTTGCTATTGCTGAGTTCTGTAATATTTCTCAGACTATTGAAGGTTGTGACTGAAATGTTAGTCACTTCTTGTGAAGTAAGTCTTTCCTGTTACATTGGATCAAACAATTATATTTGGACCATACATGGATCAAACAATTATATTTGGACCACTGTCCTTTAATGCTTGTAAAGTCTTAATTAGAAGTTGGGGAAACGGTTTTATTTCAGAGATTATATCCATGTATGTTGTTCTGCAGCCATGGTATAACTGTTTCCACAACTTCTGATGAAGACTTTGCAAGTTGAAACATACTAAGGGACTGTGGTTCAAATATAATTGTTCGATTCATGTAACAGGAAAGGACTTACTTTACTTACAATATAAGAAGTGACAGTGGTTAGCTCGCTTGGCTACTGATCTAAGGGACCTAGGTTTGAGTCTCGGGTAAGGCATGGTTGTGTGTGTTGTTTTTCTGCTGAGGTCCTGCCATCCTCTCAGATCTTCTACTGTGGTATATAAACTGATAGGCTCCTGTCAGACCTCTGTGGCAAGCAGCTGCTTGAGGGGGTATTTTTTTTTTTTTTTATTTACTAACATATCAGCCACAGCCCTCAGTGATTCGAGTAACTCAAAAAAAAACTCACCAACAAAAACCATACATAATTCTCATGGCAGTTATTATCCAGTATTTGCTGATCAAAATGTTATTTTGGATCACTAAAATGCCTAACCATAGACCAGTCTTCAATTACAGTCAGATAGATTTCCAAGGATATTGGAAATCTATCTGACTGTAATAAAATATGAATCATAATGGGTTCAGATCCTACCTCACTAATGACAATTTTTCCTCTATAAGTGTTTGAGGTGTATTTCCTACAGGTTTATATATTGTTTACCTGTAGGGGTTGGTTTTATGGTTTTTTTATGTTTTCTTTTAATGGTTTTTATCTTGTTTTCTTTGAAAACAAGATAAAAATCATTAAGGAATTAATACTTTTTCCACTTTTTTTTATGTTTTTTAATATTTTATACATTTACAATACTTAATACAGATTCTGCATCTTTACTTTATCAAAACATACTTTATTCATTTGAAAAAATATGTGCAGGAATGCATGGGAAAAATAAGCTAAATTATGTATAAAAAAGACATATTAGTAAATAATGCAATATGGTTCAAAGGATCGAGCATGTTTTTTTTTAATCACTCCACCTAAAAAAAATTATGCTTTATTCTAATGGCAAATTTTTTTCATGCCTGGTAGAAGGAACATGCAAGTTCAGCTAGATAAATGGGCATGGACAGATGCTGAATAATTCATTTATCCGAAAATGCACATGGGTACGATAAAAAGATTAATTCATCTCTGCTCCTGGGTTAATGAGTTTCAGTTCAGTTTTTCTAGAAAGGCTTGTATGTGTACATGTGTTATAGAGAAATGATTTACTTTCACAGATTCAGTACTACTTGTGATATTATTTTTATTATTTTATTCAGTACTGCTTACTTTCCAGGGTACAAGGTGTAGACTTATTGCTACTTCAAATTGCAGATTTCATTTACATCCCTTTGCAGCCCAGAATTATTGCTTTTGTTTGAATGCATTTGAACTTTCCTCAGAATCTCTGTTACTCCAATACAGCACACACAAATTAGCCCACAATTGTCTTAGCCATAAAACTTGCCACTTTTAATTTTTTAGATTAGGAATATTTCTAGCATTTTTCATTGATATTTCTCTTAGTCCACCCTCATCTTCACATTGGTGAATGGTTATTCATGAGTAACACTTTTTTGCTGCATAGATGAAAATGACTATGAGAAGTTTTTATTTGTATTATGTTATGCACACATTTTTATGCAAAACTTCAATTGTTTTTTCAAGATGAATTGCTTAGACTCATCTTATACTTTTAAAATGTTATGTAAATTGTATTATGATTTTTTTACCATACTTTTGAGATCTTTTGCAGGTTGTTGAAAATACTGAAAATTGCATTTTTAATGATTTGTGTTTTTTAACAAGAAATGATATATTTAGGTGATTCCATATTATTTTCATATTATTGTAATTTCTATATTATTTATTTGATGAAATTATTGATATATTAGTAACTTAAAATATAATGAGTATTATTAAGATATTTTTCACCCTCTTAGTACACATTGTGGAATTTCATACCAAAGAATTTGTTTGAACAGTTTCGACGCATTGCAAATTTTTATTTCCTTTGCATTGCTGTGGTTCAGGTAAGTACTTTTTGTGTGATATACTGTATAAGTTTTTTTGTATTACGTATCTAAGCACAAGATTTTATTCTCAACCCATCAAAAGGTCCCCCATTATCTGCAGATGTTGACAGCTTTTGAAAGGACAGTACAAAAATGGATACAAACAGCATAGGGTTACCAACTTTTTATTTCGCCAAGAAAGAACATTTAGGTTCCATTTGTTTTCCAAAACTTTTTCTTTTACCCACAATGTGTAAATATATGTAAATGTTCAATGTATCTCAACTCATCTACATAAGTATATTTCAAAATGATAATTATATTTAGTTTTGATGCCAAGAACAGATATAGCTTAGAGTCTCATCTGCAATTTATTCTTAGCCTTCCAGGGTCCAAGACGAATATAGACATTGACAGAATCTGAAATGAGAGGTCGAAGACATCTATTTTCATTTTTAGTACAACAAAAATCTTCCAATTTAAAAAAAATAGAAATTGCTATTTGAAAATTTTCTTACATATATCTGGTAAAAAATATATTTAATTCAAGTGTGAAAATAAATATTTTCTTTTTTTCATTTGATACATATTTTATTAAACTGCAATGCAAATAATTTGTTTAAGCCACCTGATTGTCATTTCCTATAAAGACTATACAGTATTACCAATTTGTTTGTTAGCATTACTCTATGCTGAAGCATCCCCCTGATATAAGCTCACAAGTTTTATTTGAACTATAACCAACTAATATTTTCTTAAATTTTGAAAATCTCCTGAATATTGACAAAAAACTGCTATTTTTAAAAATGAAAGATGTTGCAAGTAATTGCCAAGTAGTTCCTGTCCCCTCCCCACACACACACACCCAGTTTACATTCTTTTCTGCCTAAAACCTATTTCAGTGTTCCTAGAATTATTTTTCTTGTTTATATTATTTATCCCAGCATTCTTTGCATTATTCCCACTCCTCAAATCGAAACTATAACTAAAAATATAGGTTTCATAGCTAGAGTTTCCTCAAGACTGGCTGCAGTGCATGGCATCAGAGCAGAGGAATTTACAGGTGCTAGTAATTGCTTGCTCACATGTGTGAGAGTGGAAAGAACCATCTGCTAAGTGGCTGCATGGATAATTTAAGTCCACATACTTCCTCCCCATACCTTAGATGTCCTCTCCCTTCATAAAATTAGTATTTTATTTCCTTTTTTTTTATAATTAAACCTTACTTTTTATATCTAGATTTATTTTATTTTTGCAAATTATCGATCTTTTGGTTGGTTGACCTATCAATAGATTATTATAGATCTTTTGGTGTTATGCTATATCAGATGGCCAGCTTACAAGTTGTTGCAAATATTTTAACATTGCATTAGGTTATATATTAATTTTTCTTTCATTATTTGTTCATTTTCCAGTTAAAAAACTTTTATCTTGTATCATTTCCTGAAAATGTATGAGGGCTTGGATACAGAAGCAAAAAAAGGACTTCCTTGACAATGGAAAATAGCCCTCATGTGGAAGGACAATTTTGACAAGTGTTTTTAACCCATCTCCCCAACACTGAGGTTTTTTACTCCCTTGGCAAAATTTTTTTTTTTTAATTTTCAGTTTTAAAGTTTATATTGAAAGTTTTTTATCCCCCCCCCCCCCTCAACTCAATATCTTGGCTGTGCCACTCTGACAGTAGAGACTATTATTTTTTGCTTTGGTGCACTAACTTTTCAACACTCAGCCAACATCCCTAAAATCCAACACCCAGAGAAAAATTTCATAATGTTTATTAAAAAAAGCAGCCAAGAAAGTGTTCCTGAATTTCATAAACAGGACAGAAAATTCCATTAATGTGAGCTGTCCAAGTCTAGGTAGTCATTGGAAGGAGAGCTATGCACCAATCCCCTGTAATGATTCATAGAACTGGCCAGGCCTAGCACCTAATGTCCGACCCCGCCTTCTCATGGTGCAGACCGTTAATACCTTTCAAAAGAGATACTCTCTTGTGGAAGTGACTGGAAGGGGAGGGCTGCCAGATTAGTGTGGCCTACTGATTTGGACAACTATGGCTACTTTTCGTTTTTTTTTTCTACCCTGCTGAGGAGTGGTCAACCACACAGGGTCCTGGTGCTGTACATATAAACTCTCTGGACTGGACAGATATATGGCTCTGAACTTGATTATGGATATCCTGATTTTCCTGCTCTTGTGGGCTTCTGTGGAGGAAAAAATCTTCTGCTGTTTTTCTGTTTGTTTGTGGATTGACAGCCCCAAGTGAATAGATTCACAGGATATGTTTATTAACTGGTGGATAATTCTGAGCAGAGGACATCGCAGGCACCTGAACTCTTTGCTTCTATTGGCATCGTCAAATTCTACATTGGAGGAAGTCTTCCACTGTAGATGGCTTCAGCCTTTAGTGGTGGGGGAATGGGTCTTTGCCCCATGTCTGCGATTAGGGGGCTGTTTGATATTGTCGGCATTCCCTCTCTCAATAAACATAGTTTCTTTAAACATCCCACTAACCATTTTCTCTCCACAGGCAGTAGGTGGAATGTGAGGACTCTGCACAGAGATTATTCTCTTGATGTCCTCACACAAGAATTCCACTGTTATAATTTATATATTCTTGGCCTACAAGAGACCAGATGGACAGATAAAGGTCAGATTCTTAAAAATATCTTAAATTTATCTTTTCAGGGAGGAACAATAACAAACATCACCACGGCGTGGGTCTGCTTCTCAGCAGACACACTAGTGATGCTCTTCTAGGATATGAGTGCATTAATGAAAGGTTTCTTACAGCAAAATTTCAGACAAGCGTTGAAGACTTGAATGTTATCTGCTGTTATGCCCCCACTGAGGATGCCGATGAGAATGTAGGTTTTAAAGACAACTTCAGGATATTTTGAATTCTGTCAAGAAAGGAGATATTACCCTTGTTCTAGATGACTTCAATGCCACTTGACTTCAATGCGTGACTTCAATGCCAGTTGGTACTGACTCTGACCTGTGGGGAGGTGTAATAGGCCCTTTTGGTATTGGTAGCTGCAATGGCAATGGGCAGTGTCTCCTACAGGTAAGTAAACTCAGTGGATTGGATGGAATTCAGAATAACTAACACTTATTACAAACACTGCGACATACATAAGTACACATGGGTTTCACCCGATGGGCTGCATAAGAATATGATTGTTTATGTACTAATTAACAGCAAATGGGCTAGTTCTGTTAGGAATACCAGGTCATGATCCAACCATTACCTTGTTAAAATATCTTGCAATAAAATAGAAAGCATTGCAGAGAGCTTAATAAACGTGTAAAGGATCAGTTTGCTGCTGATAAGAATGTTTGGCTTGACGGCTTGGCTGACAAAGCCAAGGAAGCAGTTAGACAGCACAACAGCAGAGAGCTGTACCAGATAGTTAATGTTTTGTGTGGTAGAAAACGAACAGGTATACAGGGATTGAAGAATAAACAAGGTAAGGTTATAGAAGGTGAGGATTCTGTCATGACTAGGTGGGCTGAGCATTTCAGTGATGTTCTAAACAGTGTGGTTAGTTCTACTCCCATTGTTTGCAATGTTGATAGATGCATTGGTGGCTTTAATGTTGGCCCTATAACACAATCTGAAGTTATTTTGGCTATTTCTAAACTTAAACTTCATAAATTCCCAGGGGTAGATGAAATTCCTACAGAAATGCTTACAGCTGGGAAGGTATCGGTTACCAGTTGGATGACTGAAATTTGGAATATCTTTTATGATAAATGCATGGTTCCTAAGGATTTTACCAGAGCTATTGTTATCCCTATTTTCAAAAAAGGTGATTGCAGTTCTTGTGATAACTATAGGGGTATCAGCCTACTCTCTATCCCAGGTAAAGTTCTTTCCATGATTGTGCTTAATAGAATTAAGAATCTGGTTGACAGTCAATTACGTGATGAGCAATGTGGATTCAGAAGTGGTAGGGGATATCTGGATCAGATATTTTCACTTAGGCATATTCTTGAGAAATGTTTAGAGAGTTTCAGAAACCTTCAGTTGCTAGCTTTGTTGATTTCAAAAAAAGCTTTCGACTCTGTTGATCATCATAATTTCTGGTTGATTGTGAGATCATATGGTATACCTGACAAGTTAGTTAACATAATGAAATCTCTCTATAATAACACTGAGTTGTGTGTGAGAGTTTGTAAGGTTTGTAGTAATTGGTTTAGCATTACTTCTGATGTTCGACAAGGGTGCATTTTGTCTCCTTTTCTCTTTAGTTTGGTTATTGATTATGTTATGTGAAATTCACTTCAAGGGAAAGATTTTGGCCTTAAATGGACTGGAGATACGAAAATTTCTGATTTAGATTATGCTGTTGATATAGCCCTTTTGGCAAATGATGTTGATGAGATGAACTCTTTCATTTGAGCTGTTGATGAAACTGGTAATAGAGTAGGTTTGGTTATAAACAGAGAGAAAACTAAAGTGATGAAAATTGGTCAGGCAGGCTGTGATTCAGTTGATCTGAATGACTGCACTCTTGAGCAGGTGTCACAGTTTAATTATCTGGTGAGCTATATAACAGATATTGGTGATGTGCGGCATGAGATTAACAGATAATAAGGATTGCTGCTGGGACTTTTAAGAATCTATGGAGAGTGTGGAGAAATAGGCGTAAATGCCTAAAGACTAAAATTAGACTGTATAATAGTTTGGTTCTTTCTAGGGTTAGTTATGGAAGTGACACTTTGTAAACATGATAACAGGAAACTAGAAGCTTTTGATTCCAGATGCTTACGCAGTATCTTGGGCATTAGGTGGTTCAACTTTGTAACTAATGATGAGGTTGGGCAAAGGAGTTTGCAACCTCCTTTAAGCAGCATATTGTGCAGAGAGAGATTCTGTTGGTTTGGCCATGTTGCTCGTATGAATAATTATAGATTGGCAAATAGGGTTATGAACAGTGTGCCTAAAGGTCTCAGAAAGAGGGGGAGACCTAGGATGCGGTGGACAGACAATGTCAAACAGGACCTTGTTAGAATTGGTGTGCAGTGGTCAGATGCAGTAGATGTAGCTCAGGACAGACTTGCTTTGAGAACTAAATTGCACGGTCTGGTTGGACCTCCATAGCCCATGGCTGCTTGAAGATGATGATGTTGTCCAAGTCACCTTTTATAACACTGGCCCATGTTTTAAATATACCATGCTGAAAAAAATCATTAAAAGAAATAAAAACCATATTTAGGTAAATATTATAGTATTCAAGAAGAAATTTCCTTTTGTTAATATATAACTTGACTGCTTTAATTTGTCAGGTTTTCCAAAATTAAGTTTTAATGCATTCTAATCTACTTTTCACTTCGTCGTATGAAAATGTTTATTAAAATCAGTATGTTTATTAATTTGTTTAAATTTTTTATTTTCATAAAATTTGGAATTGTGTTTAATTTGGTATGTAACATGACCTATTTTGGTTTATTGTTGTTGTTTTTAAATTTAATGTTGATTTATTTATTTATTTGACTCGGTACATTTGGCGAAAACCCTGGGCTTTTCTCCAAGTGTGAAGAAACCAAAGTATGAAGAAAACGATTACAGCGCAGGAGTAATTTTCTTTTTTCAGTAAATATTTTTTTTGCTATTTAGAAAATAGCCTTTATATATATATAGCTCTATATAGCTCTCTCTATATATATGCATTATATAATTTCTGTCTATAAGCTTTGTTTAATAAATTTTTATTTGCATTGCAGATGCATTTTTTCACCACATGACTAAAAATTCCATATTAAAATAAAATTTGTCATCTTTTTTTTTGAAAAATATTTTGTTTTCAGAAAATCCAGAATTAAATGCTGATTAATTTGGCATATCGTCATCATTCTCAAGCAGCCATGGGCTACAGAGGTTCAACCAGACCGTGTAATTTAGGTCTCCAAGCATATCTGTCCTGATCTGCATCTGGCCACTGCAGACCAATTCTAACAAGGTCCTGTTTGACACTGCCCACTGTATCCTAGGTGTCCCCCTCTTTCTTAGGCCTTTGAGCACACTGTTTATATTAGCTTTTGAGCACACTGTTTAACCCTATTCGCTAATCTATAATTATCCATACAGGCAACATGGCCAAACCAACGGAGTCTCTCTCTGCACAATATGCTGCTTAAAGGAGATTGCCAACTCCTTTGCCTAACCTAATTATTACTTACGAAGTTAAACCACCTAATGCCCAAGCATATAGAATCAAAAGCATTAAGTTTCGTTTATCTTGTTTACAAAGTGTCCAAGTTTCACTATTGTAAAACCATAGAAAGAACCAAACTTTTATACAGTGTTTAAGTGTATACACCTATTTCTCCACACTCACCATAGATTCGTAAAAGTCCCAGCAGCAATCCCCATTCATCTGTTAATCTCATGCCGTACATCACTAGTATCTGTTAGATAGGGGCGGGGGTGGCTCAGTCGGTAGCGCGCCAGGCTTGTAATCTGTAGTTCCCAGGTTCGAGTCCCAGCTGGGTCAGCGTTGAGATTTATCTCCGCAAAATTCCCCGGCCTGCCCACGGTCAGTAGGGGACACGGATGGGCTTGGAAAGGCCGCCGTCCGTCGGATGGGACGTTAAGCCGTGGCCCCGTGTGCGGGAGAGACATACCCTGTGCACGTTAAAGAACACGCTGGATGGCCTTGACGGGAGGCTACCATCTGTCTCCCAACAGCTGTTCCAGTGGGTCCCCTCCCCCAACCTTCTCTGAGCCTTCGGGGTCCATGTGACCTGGCCATTTAGCCCATGGTGTGCAAAAAAGTGCCACTCAGAGGTAAACCAACCAACCATCTGTTAGATAGCTCTCAAGATAATTAAACTGAGACATTCAAAGTAACTGAAAGTACCATCTGCCTGACCAATTTTCATCACTTTAGCTTTCTCTCTGTTTATAACCAAACTTACTCTATTACCAGTCTCATCAACATCATTTGCCAAAAGGGCTATCAGCATAATCTAAATCAGAAATTTTCACATCTTCAGACTATTTAAAGCCAAAATCTTTCCTGTGCAGTAAATTTTGAATAACAATCAATAACCAAACTAAAGAGAAAAGGAAACGAAATACACCCTTGTCAAACACCAGAGGCAATGCTAAACCAATTGCTACAAGCCTTACCAATTCTTACACACAATATGTGTTATTATAGAGAGCTTTCATTATGTTAATTAACTTGTCTGGTATGCCATATGATCTCACAATCAACCACAAATTATTATGATCATCAGAGTCAGAAGCCTTTCTGAAATCAACAAAGCTAGTAACCAAAGGTTTCTGAAACTCTAAACATTTCTCAAGAATATGCCTAAGTGAAAATACTTGATCTACACATCCATATCAAAAAGCTATAATTCCTTTTATTAGTTATTTAGCAAAAAATGTTCTAAAAATTTTTTTTTGGCTGGCCATAGTGAAAAAATCTGGGTCTCTGGATGTAAACCATTATTTTAGGCAAGACTGGAAGGATAGAAAGTCATTAATTTCTGGTTATTGTAACTTTATGACTCATTTGTTAATTTATATTAAAATATGTTTCTTTGAATTGTAGTTATTTTTTAATTTAACTACCCTGGTTCTTGGTGTTTTGCTAATAACCAAATAAGAGTTGGAAAGATTTTTATTAGTGTTTTGTTTTCCTGTAAAATTTGTTCAGTTATCAATTTTTTTGTTTCTTAAATGTATTTCTCAACCAGTCCTCTGCAGGCATAACGAAGTGTTCTGTGAGCTATCTATGATAAATATACATAAAAAAATTTTTATTGATAATTTTGTTGTTTTGTTATCTTAATCCAAAGGGAGAATCATGTTTTCAGAAAGGTGAACCACATTTAATTTGACAACTACTGATTCCTTATCTTGGAATGCATTTGGTACACTATTTAAAACACTTGATAAATCAGGTGTTCTGTAGTTCATTAATGGTTGAGAAAACACTGATACAGCCTACCCTTATCCCTATTTTGTCTGTCTAATTAACACTTTGCTGTATATATTTATCATATCAATTGCTTTGTAACAAATTTCATCTTCATTTTCAGTTAAGTATCAACAGTCCTGTTAGCCCTGCTACAAGTTTAACTCCTCTCATATTTGTGGTCTCTGTAACTGCTATTAAACAAGCTTATGAAGACTGGTTGAGGCATAGAGCAGATAATAATGTAAATAATGTGCCTTATTTAGTTTATAGCCATGGTGAAATGATTTCTGTGAAGTCTAAAGATATAAAGGTACTATTTTGATCTAAATATAATTTAATTTTTTAATTCTTTGTGTGTCAAGCTAAGATATATGGCAAAACAAACTACTATTCATACTGTTGGTCATGTCTTCCAATGTAAACATTGTAATGTTAGCCACTCATTTCTTGATTTTGCCACCATTATTGGAAAGAAACATTTTATTTGTATTCTAGGATGTTCATGAAAAAGAGTTTGTTGAGCCTCTGGTTGATGCTTTCTTTCTTAAAAATATAGGCATAGTCCCATTTAGTGTGGGGAATGCATTTCTGGAAATGGTGCACTAACTGAATTTGCTATACAGAACCATCATAACATAGTTCCCATGTAGATGCATTCCTGTAATTGTAATTTATTTCCTACGATCTACATATTAGGAGTTTGGGGTTACTTAAACAATAATAGAGATGACAAACATGATTTTATAAATACATTCTGTATTGTGAAATGAATAATAAAAGAAATTTTTAAAGTAAGTTAAGGTATACTGTACCATACTCACCATTTCATGGTACAACCCTGAACAGGTCAAATTTTGCAGTGTTGGGAGACAAGATGGGGCTGGAAGGAAGATGGGCTAGGTTGTGGCACTATTACTGGTCATCATCAACCATTATGGGTCAAAACTGTCCACCAGAACACGAAATAATGACAGAGAGACTGCAGCACAGTAAACAAACAAATTGGTGAGCCCCACTCAAACTGAGGATGCATGCTAGCTCTCATCGGCTAACAGATAAAAATGATAGATAGTGCTCACTCTGCTGCACAGACTAACTGGCCTTGAGAAAAATATGCATTAACTGTACTGTTCAGTACTGTAATAGATTTATATATATTTTTAAGTATAAAAATATTTTTTAGATAAACAGTGCTGTACAGGATAGCACTAATTGAGGTATGCCTGTACATTTCTTCAGAGTTCTAGGGAGTTTATCTTTTAACAAATGGATTTTTCCCCACTATATATACAGTATCCCCCCCCCCCCCACTATATACGTTCCCAGCACTTAATAGATGTGTGGAACAAAAGGAAAGATCATGGCAATAATAAATAAAATTACTCTTAATTAAAAGAAACATTTATCTTTTCCAACATTCCGCAGATTTTGAATGACACTCGGAAACCATCCATTAGGAATAAAGCCTTCCTTCAGGCTGTACACCCGAAGTGGCAAGTAGTTGGTGGATCAGTATTGTTCATATACCATTTTATGACCAATGCAGTTGACATTTGGCTAGGCCATCAACTTGTTTACTACTGTCTTATCTGCAGTGGTGTCATATAGTCAAATGCTTGAAAAATGGAGGAAAAAAATGGAGAAATTAATAATATTAACCACAAATTTATATATATAAAAGTCAAATCTTTGTGTAAAATGTCCTATGTTGTGCTGATGTAACTTTTGGCAACTGTCCAACTGCCACCAGTGGCTCATTATTGGAAATAACTTAATTACCTAATAAATTTTTGAAACGGGTTTTTCTGTTGTTTTTTTTTTTTAAATATAATCCCCTTCGCTTTCTACGAATATTTGATGCTATTCCAATATTTATGGCAGTCCCAATTTTGTATAAAATATAGTAAACATTGAAATATTGTAATTAATTATAGTAAACTGTTGAAAATTTCTGAATACTAAGTTGAATAGTTCCCATAGAGATGCCTATAGCACTCGCTCTATAGTAGAAAATTGATTGTATCAGTAACACATGGGGGAGAACATAAAGATATGATAATATTCCATGTAGCACAGTTTAGGTTGACTGTACAATTATGATCATACTCATCAAATGTTTAAGACATTACCTAACAGGGCATTTTATAGGGATGTGGAATTAAATGTGCAGACCTTTGTTTCAAATATGTGAATGAAGCATCAGAAGCAATGCTGTTGTAACTTTACCTCTGGGCAGCAAATCCAGTAATTATTTCAATGTAATGGCTCTGAGCAAGAAGTTCGAACAACAATATTTGAAAAAATAGCTGGTGCTCTTGTTTGCTTGTGTGGACATAAAGAGTTGTTTCTGAGGTTATGCACTCATTGCAAGGTTTTGTTTCTCATTTAACTTCTGTTTCAGTGACTGGTTCAGTTTAGTGACTGGTTCAGTGATATGGTTAGTAAGGAGGGGCAAGTGTGAAGTGAATGTTCAAAGCAACTGGCCTAGAGGGAGTAGCATACCTCAGCTGCCAATGGAATACTCTTTTGCTGGATAATGCTAAACAGAGAACTGATAATTGTGTAAAAGCATTAACTTTTACAGTGTCGGGTTTCTGAAACTGAACTCACTGTGATGGCCGAATTTTTTTCATAGTGTTTTCAGAAAATAAACAGCTTTAGAACCTCATCCTGAAATAACTAATGAACATAAATATATCATGTTATACACCAAAAGAAAGAGCATTTAATTGTGCTTAATAAAACAGCAAAAAATAGAAGGAAAAAAATGTTAGGTTTAAGCTTTTTAAACATTCTTTTTTAAACATTACAAAATTTTACTGTTTTTCCCATGTTACCTTTAAACATAGGTGACAATCACGTTATAATGACATTTGAATGTCATTATATCAATAAATATTTTGTGTAAAAAAATTTTCGCAGACATACGGGACTTAAACCCTCATCTTTCCAGAAACATGCCAGAGTATTCTTACTGATTGAACTAATGCCGGCTCATCTTTTTTCCACTAATTTAAGACTTTAAATCTTTCACCGATTGTTTTGGGCAACAAACATTGGCACCATCTATGATCAAAAGGTGGCAACAATTCCTTTTTATATTGTGCTGAGTGAGATGGAAATAATAAAGTCTTCACACTATTTAGCGTTATTAATGATTTAAACATAGGTGACAATCACAGCGTTACCTGGGTGACATTTTAACGTCAATATATCAATAAATATTTTGTAATAAATTTTTTCCACAAAATATTTATTGATATATTATCTTTAGTAATATTAAATAATAAACTACACAGCTAGATTGATAAATTTAATTTATACACGAATTAAGCTGTAGCATTAAAATCTTCTATAACAACTCTCTAGTCAAATCAGGAGGAGTGAATTTAACATTTGTGAACTTAATGGCAATAGGCACTGCCTCTATACCATTTCATTCTACTAATTAACATTATTCCTTAACCATTAACTTATGTCTTTGCACTAAATGTCAAAGACATATTAACAGGAACATATTAAAGTGCTATTTACCATTATTCATTAGGCTGGAACAGCTGCATTGGAGTTACAAGCGATGACATTTGCTACCTACAGGGCGTATGCCGATGTCTTAAGTCCAAGGCAACCATTCCTTTTTTATTTGCACAGCACACTGATGTCATACAAATAAGCATGCACTTGTGATGTCCATAGCTGTTATATTTTTCCCATTCGTGACTTGATGTTTGAATTTATCCTCGTTGTTAACCAGGTATTGATGACAAACATAGTGGGCATTTCCCCACTGTTGATGTAATATTTGGCACTTACTGGATGTTAATCTATTGATTTTAGCATGCGTCAAAGTATCCAACTCTTTGAACCGCTTCTGTAAGCACCTGAGTTGATTAAAAAACCTTATCACCAATATCTTTACTTACTGTGCTGACAATGGCTAATTAGTATATTTAAATAACTGGTGCACATTCCTCAAGTTTTAAACTCGTAAGGCATTGCATTAAAATTTTAACCATCTAAATGAAGCAACAAAACATTTAAAACCTATGAGCCTGATGAAGCCATAAGAAGGAGTACGGAAGAAATGCGTCTCTCCCACACCCTGGAGCTGATAGGGCCAATGTTTTTAAACGAAGGTTTTAAATGTTTTGTTGGTTCGTTTAGATGGTTAAAATTTTAATGTAATGCCTTATGAGTTTAAAACTTGAGGAATGTGCAGCAGTTTATTAAATATGCTAATTAGCCATTGTCAGTACAGTAAGCAAAGATATTGGTTATAAGGTTCTTTAATCAACTCAGGGGCTTACAGAAGCGGTTCAAAGAGTTTTGGATACTTTCACGCATGCTAAAATAAATGGATTAACATCCAGTAAGTGCCAAATATTGCATTAACAGTGGGGAAAATGCCCACTATGTTTGTCATCAATACCTGGTTAACATTATCATCATCATCATCATCATCCTCAAGCAGCCATGGGCTACGGAGGTCCAACCAGACTGTGCAATTTAGTTCTCCAAGCATGTCTGTCCTGAGCTACATCTGGCCACTGCACACCAATTCTAACAAGATCCTGTTTGACATTGTCTGCCCACTGCATCCTAGGTCTCCCCCTCTTTCTGAGGCCTTTAGGCACACTGTTCATAATCCTATTCGCCAATCTATAATTATCCATACGGGCAACATGGCCAAACCAACGAAGTCTCTCTCAGCACAAAAATACTGCTTAAAGGAGGTTGCCGACTCCTTTGTCTAACCTCATCATTAGTTACAAAGTTTAACCACCTAATGCCCAAGATAACTGCATAAGCATCTAGAATCAAAAGCTTCTAGTTTCCTGTTATCATGTTTACAAAGTGTCACTTCCATAACTAACCCTAGAAAGAACCAAACTATTATACAGTCTAATATTAGTCTTTAGGTGTATACGCCTATTTCTCCACACTCTCCATAGATTCTTAAAAGTCCCAGCAGCAATCCTTATTATTTGTTAATCTCATGCCGCACATCACCAGTATCTGTTATATAGCTCACCAGATAATTAAACTGTGACACCTGCTCAAGACTGCAACCATTTAGATTAACTGAATCACAGCCTGCCTGACCAATTTTCATCACTTTAGTTTTCTCTCTGTTTATAACCAAACCTACTCTACTACCAGTCTCATCAACAGCTCGAATGAAAGAGTTCATCTCATCAACATCATTTGCCAAAAGGGCTAAATCATCAGCATAATCTAAATCAGAAATTTTCGTATCTCCAGCCCATTTAAGGCCAAAATCTTTCCCTTGAAGTGAATTTCGCATAACATAATCAATAACCAAGCTAAAGAGAAAAGGAGACAAAATGCACCCTTGTTGAACACCAGAAGTAATGCTAAACCAATTGCTACAAGCCTTACCAACTCTCACACACGACTCAGTGTTATTATAGAGAGCCTTCATAATGTTAACTAACTTGTCTGGTATACCATATGATTTCACAATCAACCACAAGTTATGATGATCAACAGAGTCAAAAGCCTTTTTGAAATCAACAAAGCTAACAACCAAAGGTTAACAACCAACACCTGGTTAACAATGAGGATAAATTCAAACATCAAGTCACGAATGGGAAAAGTATAACAGCTATGGACATCCCAAGTGCATGCTTATTTGGATAACATCAGTGTGCTGTGCAAATAAAAAAGGACTGGTTGCCTTGGACTTAAGACCTCAGCATACGCCCAGTAGGAAGCAAATGTCATCACTTGTAACTCCAATGCAGCTGTTCTAGCCTATTGAATAATGGTAAATAGCACTTTAATATGTTCCTGTTAATATGTCTTTGGCATTTAGGGCAAAAACATAAGTTAATGGTTAAAGAATAATGTTAGTTTGTAGAATGAAATGGTATAGAGGTAGAGTACCTATTGTCACTAAGTTCACAAATGTTAAACTGATGCACTCCTCCTGATTTCACTAGAGAGCTGTTATAGAATATTTTAATGTTACAGCTTAATTCGTGTATAAATTAAATTTACTTTAGTAATATTTTAAAAAAAAAAATATTTTTTCTCGTTTTTTTTTCTACATTATTTTATTATTATTATATTAATTTGTGTATTTTTTTATTGTTATATTATTTTTTCTGTATCATTTTATTATAGCTTAAATCTTTCACTTATTTTGTTTTTTCTGAATTATTCAGTCATTTATGCATATAATGCATAATGCATATTCTTAGGCTTTTGGAAAGGCCACTGTCTGTCGGATGGAACGTTAAGCCGTGTGTGGGAGAGCCATACTCTGTGCACTTTAAAGAACACACTGGGTGGCCTTGATAGGAAGCTACCATCTGTCTCCCAATAGCTAATCAAGTGGGTCTCTGCCCCCAACCTTCTCTGAGCTTTTGTTGTCCTTGTGAACTGGCCATTTAGCCTAGTGTGCAAAAATGTGCCACTCAGAGGGAAAACAATCCAACCCTTAGACTTTTGACGATTGGCAAACTCTAAGCCTAAAAAAAGCACTGTCATAAAATAATTTAAATAAACAAAATGATTTAAATAAAAATTTAAAAATATATCAGAAAAGTGATAAAGAAATATGAAAAAATATTCAGTAAAATGTTTCAAAGCATTTAAAGTTTAACTGAGGCACTAAATTGGAGAATAAGTTGCTTTATTATGAATACTACAGAAAAGTTTAATTCTAAAATTTCAGGAGAAATTTTGGTTAAAAAATTGCAGTTTCCTTAATTAGTTTATTTGGTTCAAAAGTAATTAAAAGTATTGATAAATAAAGTCTTACCTTTTAAAAATCATACTTAGAGTAATATTAATGTTCTGAATGCCACCATTAAATGTTGTTAGCAGTTTCGCTTTAGAGAGGAGGTAGTAATTAATTATTGTTTATAATCACAGTATCCATTTAAGAAGCAAAAAAATTATAATTTTAGAAGCATTGAAATAAAAAAAGTCTGTTAAAATATTGATCGAAAGCCGATGTGCATAGTTCCCAGATGATGCGATTTCTGGTAGTAATAAAATTAATATCTTTACGCTAAAATTTATAAAGCATTGCAACTCTAGTAGAGCTATATAAATAGTGCAAAATATGAGGAAACACAACCAATTGATAATCTAAGCATGGTATGGCAGAATAAAGGCATAAACTAAATCATCGCTACCTGATACGATCTACGGTGACTGAACATGTGCATACATTCACTGCAGACTCAAATAGATATCTTTTTAAACTTTATCATAATTTGTTCAAGTAGAATAAACAGGTAAAAAGTATATATCATAGTTATGTATATTATATGTATATCATAGTTCATTATATTAAATGTTATTTGTGATATGATCAGGTATGCTACCTACCTAATCTAGTAATTAGCATACCTGAGTGCTAAGACCAGTGGGGCATGTCCTTATGTAAGTGTTTGTATGTTTTATGAGAAACCAGGACAAGCCTAACATAGCTTCTAATTTTTCTCCATCTTTTGTGTAGGGAAGTACCTTCTTCCTTTTCTAAAAATTAAAGTAAAATTAAAATATTTGTTTAACAACAGTTAAAAAAAAAATCAGACTTCTGTTCATAAATTTCCCCCCCCCCCACAACCTTGTACTACTAGATCAAAACTTGCATTTCCGATCATTAGAATTTGAAAGATGAAAGCGTTTTTTCAGCCTCCGAGACAGAAAGGGTTAATATTCAGAATAATATGACCACTACCTAATAATAAGAATATCCACCCTTGGCCCCGATGACAGCGGTGAGATTGTGGCACAGACACAAGGCCTTGGAAGGTTGCCAGATGCAAACATGTTCATTCAGACTCCAGCAGAGCACGGAGGTTCCGGAGATGACATGGTTGTGGGTCCGCATGCTGAACCTGTCGATCCAAATGGTCCCACAAGTACTCTATTGGATTGAGGTCGGGTGATTTCGCCAGCCAAGGGAGAGAACAGAGACATCATTGTCGTGTTCCTGGAACCAGTCGCACACCACCTTAGCAACATGACAGGATGCATTGTCCTATTGGTAGACACCATCACCACCAGGGTAAATGTCCAACATGAAGGGATGCATGTGGTCAGCAAGGATGGACAACAAATAAGATTCGCGACAACCCCTGTGCACCGCAGTACTGTGATTGCATATCACCTTAAGGGATTGCCACTGAAACCACTATAAACTAAAAAGGCACCTATCAATTTAGCTTGCCTTAACATTTGCCTACATACAGCGGGAGAAGACCTTATGTGAAGAGAAAAGCACTACTTGGGATTTTATTAGTCTGCTTGAAGATATAATCATTGAGGTGCAGTGAGAGTGGGATCTTTTAATAATTTTGAGTGCTGCCTAGGAAATGCCCAACACTCACTGAATTTAGTCCAGAAACTTGCCAATATATAAATAAAAAGATCTTAGTCTTTTGAATTTTGAGCCAGAAAAATAAATAGAAGTCCTAACTTTTAGGGTCCTCTGCAGCAGAGGCCCAAGGTACTTCCGTCGAAAAGCCACACCTCAAGGGACTCCAAACCTCTCGGCATGACCCCGAACTTCGTCCTCTCCATCGAGCCGGGCACCACAGCCCGCTCGCTGTCTCGGCTTCTGCACCGTACCGAAGCCCACTTCGGGGAACGCTGGACCAGCACGAGCCAAACCGGTCCGCGCCCCTCCCACAACTCCGACAAAGCTCTCCGCCTACCGGGGCTCACAACACTGCAGCACCGGACCCCACTTCGCAGAGGAACCAAGTTCCTCCACTGCAAAAGCCATAAGGTCCAAATCTCATTCATGTGGGACTCTTAGTTTGGCTGTTCTATCGATAAGCCTGCTGGCCAGAGGTGGCCAACCTAGGCCGCGAGCCTCCAACTTCTACCTCTCCATTGTTCCCGGACTGAAGCACCCGCGGAACGTCCGTCCACCTCAATATCACTGAGACCGCATCAGGGAGCCCACGAACGAGTGTACGAAGAGGTGCACAACTCCGTCCGCAGTACTCCCCAATAAGCCTGCAGAAGACAGGGTTCTCCCAGGCCCTATCCGAGGCCTTTAGAACGGCCCCTCAACCAAGGCTGCAACGCCCAGCTTCGCTGGGGGACAGGTCAATAAGCAGACTGGACCGTCTCACCTCAAACGTTCCGCCTACCTCCAACAAGCCGCCCTCCACCAGGGGCCACCAGACATCTGAACCCAAGGGTGCCAGCGATCCGAGCCCAACTTCTCAGAGGCACCGTAGGCTCCCCCCCCCCTCGTCAAGGAGGTCCCACTCCGGGGGGGGGGGGGGGGAGCAAGGATGGACAACGAATAAGATACGTGACAACCCCAGTGCACTGCAGTACAGAGACTGCATATCACCTTAAGGGATTGCCACTGAAACCACTATAAACTAAAAAGGCTCCTATCAATTTAGCTTGCCTTAACATTTGCCTTACAAGCGGGAGAAGATCCTATGTGAAGAGAGAAGCACTACATGGGATTTATTAGTCTGCTTGAAGATATAATCATTGAGGTGCAGTGAGAGTGGGATCTTTTATAATTTAGAGTGCTGCCTAATATATGCCCAACACTCACTGAATTTAGCCAAGAAACTTGCCAATAGATAAATAAAAAGATCTTAGTCTTTTGAATTTTGAGCCAGAAAAATAAAGAAAGACCTAACTTTTAGGGTCCTCTGCAGCAGAGGCCCAAGGTACTTCCATCAGAAGGCCACACCTCGAGGGACTCCAATCCTCTCGGCACGACCCCCAACTTCGTCCTCTCCATAGAGCCGGGCGACCATGGCCCGCTCACCATCACGGCACATTTAAGTCGAGGCTGCTTCGGGGACACCTGGCTGGTAACCCTGAAAACCCAGCCGGCGCCCTCCCACAACCCCAACAGCCGACATCCTACCGGGTATTGCAACACCACAGCCCCCCGGACCCCACTTCACAGAGGAACCAAGTTCCTCCACTGCAAAAGCCATGAGTCCAAATCTCATTCATGTGGGACTCTTAGTTTGGCTGTTCCATCGATAAGCCCGCTTGCCACAAGTAGCCAACAAGGGCCGCGAGCCTCCAACTTCTACCTCTCCATTGTTCCCGGACCGAAGCACCTGCGGAACATCAGTCCACCTCGTATCACCGGGACCGCATCAGAGAGCCCACAGACGAGTGTGCCATGAGGTGCACAACTCAGTCCACAGAACTCCCCAATTAGCCTGCAGAGGACAGGGTACCCACAAGCCCCTTCTGAGGCCTTCAAACAGCCCCTCAACAAGGCTGTGACCCCCATCACCTCGGGGGAGTGAACAAGCAGACTGGACCGCCCCACCTCAAGACAGTCCGCCAGCCCTCAGCAGCCCCCACTCCCGGGGGTCACCAGACCAAGAACCCAAGGGTACCAGCCATCCGAGCCCAACTTCTCAGAGGCACCGTAAGACCCCCCCCCCCCTCGTCAAGGAGGTCCCACTCCGGGGGGGGCAAGGATGGACAGGTAGCCATTGGCTTTCAGGGACCCATCCAGTGGTACCAGCAGCCCCAGGTCATACCAGGAAAACATCCCTCAGACATGCACACTGCCAGCCTGTACTTGACCAACAAGCATGTCCAGGTGTTGGTTCTCATATGTCTGATGCCGTATCTGCCACTGACTGTCACTTCTGTGGAGTAGAAACTTTGATTCGTCGGAGAAGGCAACCTTTTTCCACTCTTCTACTGTCCAAAGACAGTAGTCCCGTGCGAACTGCAGGCGTCGTTGCCCATAGACCTTGGTTAACATGGGCGTCTTTACACAGCATCAACTACAGAGACCCATGCGTAGCAGGGTTCGCTCTACTGTTATCGGGGACACATACATGGGTGCCCCAGTGTTCATTTGAGTGGTCACTTGCTGACTGTTGCGTTTTGATTGCCCTTTACCAGTTGACAGAGGCGATGTTTTCCTCTGGGGTGGATGGCCTTTTGGGCTCCACAGTTATGATGTCTGGAGGTACTCGGTGTGCCAGTAGTCCATTCTTGGTACACCCTTACTACAGCACCTCATGAACAGCCCACGAAGTCTGCAGTTTCCGAGATGCTTCCATCCTTGGCACGGTAGCCAATGATCATTCCTTTTTTGAACGTCCATCAAATCAATACCTTTGCCCATTGGGCTCACATTATGCACTATGGCTCATCTGTCCCGGCCGGCCTCTTATATCTCCGTGTGGTTGACCTTGTCATGTGCAATCTGTGATGCACCTGGGTGGGTACACTGTGATTCCATGGGTGGTCATGTTATTCTGATACGATTGTATGTAGGTAAGCAATTGAGAAACATTTATAAAATAAAAATAAGAAACAGTAACAAAAAGTTACTATTTAGCAAAGTTTTGCTAAATATATGTAACTGAACTAAATGGTATCTACCCAAAAGGAAGGGGGTGGAGGTGGCTCAGTCGGTAGTGCACCAGGCTCGTAATCTGTAGTCCCCAGGTTCGAGTCCCAGCTGGGTCAGCATTGAGATTTATCTCCGCAAAATTCCCCACTCTGCCCACTGTCAGTAGGGGACACCGATGGGCTTGGAAAGGCTGCTGTCCGTCGGATGGGACGTTAAGCTGTGGCCCCTTGTGCGTGAGAGCACACAGGGCCTGTGCATGTTAAAGAACACGCTGGATGGCCTTGACGGGAGGCTACCATCTGTCTCCCAACAGCTGTTACAGTGGGTCCCCTCCCCCCAACCTTCTCTAAGCCTTCGGGGTCCGTGTGACCTGGCCATTTAGCCCATGGTGTGCAAAACAGTGCCACTCAGAGGTAAAACAACCCAACCCAACACGAAGCAACCAGGAGAACAACTCAAAGCAAAATTGCATTAGTAACTTTACCACCCAATCTGATTCATATTTTCAGTAACAGTGTGGAAAAGTACAATAAATTATATCACCCATGCCAGAACCCATGTTCTTCTAATGAATTATTACAGACTGATCACAAGTAGACTTATATAGAGGTAAGTTTAATTTAATATAAAAATTATGATCATTGACCTAATAACATTTTTTCAAACATTATAATTTTTAGTCAGTCAAAAGACTTCTGTTAAAACTCCCATTGGTTTAAGTTTTCATACACTGAAAAAGTATATCAGTTTTTTAAAATAAAGGTTAAAAGTGTTGGCAATAATTTGAATAAAAGTAGTATTTGTTTTAAATTATTTTTAAAATAATGTATTTTTAATAGGTTGGAGACATTGTTATGATAAAGGCAAACGAAGAAGTGCCCTGTGATTTAATCCTTTTGTCTTCCAGTGATGAACAAGGCAAATGCCATATTACTACTGCCAATCTTGATGGAGAAACAAATCTTAAAGTAAGTATTATTTTCTTTCACCCTTTAGTCATGGGTTGCACATTTGCCAAATTGCTAAGCATAACACAAATAAGACATATAGCTATGCTTAGAAGGATTCAGCATATTTTTTTTTGTCAGAATTCAATGTGTGAAACTGACATTTTTTCTTACTGATAATCACAATATTTATAACAGCTAATTTTCTTGAACCACTTCTTTAAAAGCTAATTTTCTTTGATAAAAATCATTTATATTTTTGAAGAATGTTTGAATTAATAACAAAAAGTTACTATTTTGGGGAATAAAATGTATGTTACAAAAGTAAATTAATATATTAACATTTTTTAGTGTACAATAGAAATGAATTTTTTGCATATAATTTTTGTTCCTTTTGATTACAGGATTTAGCATTTATTTAGAATTTTTCCTCAGCATTCTCCATTTATTTTGTATTTAAAAGTACAATTAAGTAAAATTATTTATAATGAAGTTAGTAATAATGAAATTGTGAATATATTGAAACTAAGTCCATTTCCTTTCAGTTAAATTTTAAAACTGTGTTATGAATACTTTTTCCCATTCTTTACTGATATAATAAACCATTTCCATTCTTAAGGGTTATTTAACCAAAGCACACCACTTAGCCAAAATTGACCAAGTTTTATATTTTTCCCTGTAAAAGAAAGTTGATCCTTTTACTGAACACACTTTTTCAGTCTGCTGGCCTCTTGGAGTTGCAGTTCTGTATAAAACCCAAGAATATGTTCTGTCACCTTCCATCATTCATTTGTAACTTTCTTACCAACCTTTCATAGACTGGTAGGCATGTTATGTTCTCTCACCTAACCACTGAAGCTCTGTATAACACCCCAGGACTGGATTAACACAAACATTTCAAGAAAAGGAATAAGCTAGGGTCAACCAAGTTCAATTACACAATGAAATCTGAGTCTGATAATTGTCACACATATGGGTGCATTCCTAAAAGATCACTGAATATTCAGGAGCTAAAAGGACAAACGTTTTGAGAAATTTCATTGTGAAGATTGCAGGACAAGAAAACAATAAATCACAAGACATTTCTTGTACACCACATTTCAGTGAAAGATTTATAGGTCATATCGTAGAAGTAAATTATCGTCCGATGCGTGGTTTAATAGATAGAGTGCTCAGGCAAGTATCTGGAGAATTGTTGGTTCGATTCCCACTGCATTACAATAATTTTTTTCACAAGAGTAATTAGTATATCATACTATTTTTTTTAGCAGCTATGCAATCCAAAAAAAATTTTCATATATCTCTTAAAACAAAAACATTGAGTTAGATGAACTAAATGAAAGCTCCTTTTTTTTAAATAAAAAAAGTTTTGCTTTAAAAAAACTTAAAATTTTCATCTGCCTTTAAGTTTCCTATTTATATTTGTTGTAATTATTTATATTGTATTACTTGTTGATTGTTCACAATTAAATACAGTTTCTCTACATATACACGAATTCCTCATTTTATACAATAGGATGGAAAGTGAACTGCACTTTATATGAAAAAAGTTTTCCCAGTCTGCAATAAGGATAGTAATTGCATTTATTAGTATAAGTTTAGAAAATATTCAGGAAAATAACACTTTATTCCACATAACAAAAGTGTATCAATGAAACAAGTAAAGAATTATCAAATTTGAACTAAAAGTATAAAAAAATTGCACAAAAAAAGTCTTTATTCATTTAATCCAAATACATCCTCTGTTGCAATAAAAAAAATTAAATGTCTTGTTTTTTCCTCCTATTTATATTTATAAATTTGCTATTTTTTATATGTTACTACTGAATCAAAAGCTATAAGTTTGTTTGATTTGGAGAAAATATCACATTTCTTTTAATTTTAATCACTGCAACCAAATTCCCCAGAGAGCAAGGTCCTATATGTGGTAAAGGTACCACCCTGTGAAGGCTTCACTGGTTTGGGTACCTTGGTCCTAAATGCTCACCTATGTATTTACTGTGCACTGTGACATGGTCTCTGACAAGGTGGTTCTTGGTTGTTGCTCAGAGATCCTTTTCTGTCTCTCTGCAGCTCATAACCCCTATGGCTTATATGGCATTGAGGAGCCTGTTTGGCATGGGGGCTGGCAGCACTTTAGCCCCCATTTTTTTCTCATGAAAAAAATTAAACTTTTTTTAGCTTAGATGGAAGATAGCACATTATCATCTGTTAAAACCAAGATCTTACTATAAAATGAGTGAGAACAACTGAACTCAGTCAGCAGTGAATAAAAAAAAACATAGTTTAAAAACCTTGAGCAAACAATAGTTTGAACAAAATACTAGCTTGTTCAAGTTAAAAATAAAGATCAGGTGAAATTTTATCATGTGCAAGCAAAAATAAACAGTGAATAAAGCAGCAAGAGCTCAGTTTTAATGCTGTGATTGCTTCAGAAGACATTTAGTGTATAAAATACTGCACTTTTTTAAATAATGCTCTGTATTTAAACTTTCATTTTTTCATCCAGGTTCATGAATGCTTACCTTGTACAAAACAATACCAGACACCTG
The DNA here is from genome assembly GCA_038380435.1 of Ryuthela nishihirai. Lineage (NCBI taxonomy): Eukaryota > Metazoa > Arthropoda > Arachnida > Araneae > Heptathelidae > Ryuthela > Ryuthela nishihirai. The sequence continues at coordinate 35,103,682 of JAWZYU010000026.1, forward strand.
AAAGTTTCACAGATTTTTTTGCTGTAGTTGAATGTGAAGAACCAACACCTGACCTATATAGATTTATCGGAAGAATGAGGATACTATTTGATGATGGAAGCAATACAGTTTGGTAAGTATTTTTGATAATTTAATCTCTTTTGTTCATAGCACATACTAAAATCCATTGTCACATAAACAATAAAACTTTTGGGGAAGGAATCTTGTTTTATCATTGTAGAAACATTTAACCCAGGGGTATTCAACCTTTTGGAAGTCGCAGGCCAATTTGAAAATTTGGTACATGTCGTGCTATTATATATATATATTTTTTTGGAAGCTTCGTGATGTTCATAGGCCATAGTTTGAGCACCTCTGATTTAACCTGTCATTTAGAATTAACTTGAAAGTGCCAAGTTTCTAAGAAATAAATGGAATCTAGTGATCAGAAATTTTTTTAATTGTTTTCAGCAAAGAAAAAGAAATGACTTTAGTCACTAATAAACAGAAATCTGATATATTAAATCATGAATGAATGATTTTTAATACATAATATGAACATGTATACAAAAAGCAATTAGTCCTGAGCAATTAAATAATTACATGTTCTTTTTGTAATAAGTTTGACATTTTAGCTTTCTTCATTTCAGTTTAAGTGGAACTTAACTGAAATGAACTGAATTTAACTTCCATCTAACTTATTTTACTGTTTTTAAATTGTCATTATTCCAATATAAATATTCCAAGATATTTCTATTGCTTAAATCTGTAATGTTTTATAATATTTTTTAGTTTGAAGTGCATTTTAGATATGATGAAATTCCTAAGTATACAGAAAAAATTAGCTTGAGCTGGGTGGGTTACAAACCCACAACCTCTTGATAACATGCCTAATCAATCATAATAATGGCATGGTTAATATAGTAAATCTTGGGTACACAACTGTAACTAATAATATTAGAGGAAATAGAGAAAAAATTGTCTTGAGTTTGGTGGGAACCACAATTAGCTTAACATGTTTGCTGCTTCTAGATGCACCTGTGTGTCATGCTCCTCGTGCTTTTGGTGCTTCATGACACATGTTCATCATCAAGTATGTTCCATCTGAACTAGACTAGACATGTTCCCTCTCACCCCAGTGACACTTGGACTGACTGAGGTTTCATCTGTGTGCAAGTCTGCTTCTCATCCCATTGGCCTTTTAAGATGGGTGAAAGCAAACTTGTTTAATATGTAGTTGTTTTATTGCTGAGTTTCTGGCCATTGAGTAAGATATCATTGATTAACAGTTATGATTATTATACCATGGAGTTAATCATTAGAAGTGTTTTGACTTTAATAGAATATCTGATTGACAAACTCTCTTGACTATGTACATCAGTGGTTAGACACTCACTTAGTGTCAGTGTTAAAGGACAGGAATAAATCAACTATGATCCAGTAACAGAACTGCCAATTACTCCAGTTTTATCAGATTTCTCTGATTTTTAGTTTAAAATCCGAAAATCCGAATTGATCATTGGAAATCTGATCTTTAGGGTTTTTTCAGTTTTACTCTTACAAATATCTGCTCCCAAATTTTAGTGTTTCTGACCTTTTCCCAAAAGGAAAATGTTAATAAAAGAGAAGAATTGTTTCCGATTTAGCTCATTTATTCTATTGAAGGTGCAGCTGTGTCCCCATTCCCTAATCTATGCTTGCTTGTGCAGATCAATCAGAGGAAATCAATGAGACTTCAGCTGACCATTTACTGTGTGGCAAAGTCCATGCCTAAATTATTTTACAGAGTTGAAAGTCAGATTGTTTCTAAATGGGTGTTTATTGAATTTACCCAACTCCCCTGGCTCTGGCCAACTAAATGCTAATTGGATTGCACAAAACTGGAAACTTCAGAGTATAGGAGATAATACAGATTAGAGAACTTCCCTGATCTGTGAGCCATGATTGACATTGCAACCTGAATGGGTCTATGTAGGTCTGTTGTTATTTGGATTGGGCTGATGGGTTGATAAGGGATTAAAACTTGTCTTTCATTAGAGTTCAGGCAAGTTGACAACTGGGCTACTGCTCTGACCTTTGACTGATCAAAGCTCCTCTCTTTAGTTTGGTTTCAGCCCCATAGCAGTACTGTCTCTGTAGGGGGGGGGGGGGGGTATTCAATGTAAAAAGTTGCAAAGATATTAAATCCTTGAAATTATTTCACTTTTATAATATAAAACCAATTTATGTTTTTAAAATTCTACTGTTTGTGCATGTGAACCAGGATTGACTAGAAAACTGTAAATTGTCCCTACAACATGAGAAGAAGTAATCAATGTATAGTTCCTTTACCTCATAAAAATGTTTTGAAAAAAAGTTTAATTTTTCTTGCACCAAAGATTTATAATTTTTTGGAAAACAGCATGAAAAAATTAAACTAATTTGCAAAGTTTTAGGCAGAAAATTAGAGATTTTCATCTCTAATTTTAACTGTTAAAAGTCTGTTTAAAGGCAGGACTCAGAGAAGATTGGGGGGATTGGACCCACTGGACAGCTGTTGGGAGCAGATGGTAGCCCCCCCCCCCCCCCCCCCCATCAAGGCCATCCAACATGTCCTTTATTTAACATGCACAGGTTATGGCTGTCCCACAATTGATGATGATGCAACATTGAAAACATTGAATTTTTCTGACCATCATTGTATGCATGCATTAAAAGTGTCTTTGAAGTCATTTTTTGAAAGCATGCGAAGTGTTGTCATTGTGGCTGTGCAAGCTTCATCATCAGATGCAAAATGTTTCCCTTTCAAAGCTTTCTTCAGTTGTGGAAAGAGGAAAAAATCGCAGGGTGCTAAGTCCGGGAATATGGAGGATGTGGCAGAACCTTAGCACCTATAGCAGTGATCACTGGCTGCACAATATTAGCCATATGGGGCCTGGCATTGTTGTGATGGAGAAACGAAGTCACACCAGAAAGTTCTGAATGTTTTTCACGAATGACATGCCAAAGTTTGGTTCTGAGAACCTTCAAGTAGGCTTCCTTATTCATGGTTGTTCCACGAGGCACAAAGTGAGTAACGAGAACATCTTTGATGTTATAAAACACAATCGTCTGTCTTCATTCAGGATTGCCATGGCTCTTTTGATTTGCTCAGGAGTTATTGAGGAAGAAGACTGGTCGGGTCTTGGGTCATTGTCAACAGATTCGCGTCCGTCTTTAAATCACTTATGCCATTTAAAAATGGCAAACCTATGAAGACAGTCATTACCATAGGCTTCACTCATCTCTTCAACAGTCACAGCAGCACTTAAGCCTCACCTAACACAATAACAAATGACATACCGCTGTTCTGTCTGAATTTCCGACATTCTGAACGAATATGACACGCAACTCGAATCACAGTCTTAACACAACAGCAGTCGACGCTAAATGACCTTGGCACGTGGAGCCTCCTTTGCAGCAGTCATGCACAATGCCATCTAGTGTTACTTTGGAAAAAGCGCTACATACAAGTACTTATGGTGTCAGTCCATGAATTAAATAATCACCACTCATATTAAGACAGGTGCAACATCAGGCAATTCTTTTATACTTAAATAACTTATAGATAAAAAGTGATTAATTTTATCAATTAATTGTTAATTTTAATTAATTTACTGGAATATGATGGCTCAGTAAATTATTATCCATCATGTTAGTAATACCATGATAGATGAATTCCCACTGCAACCCATTCTGTTGTCAAAAAAAAAAATACTGTAAAACAGATTCATGAATGTTTGCTAGATTTTGAACTAGATTAAAAGCTATGGTATGTGATTTAAGCAGGAGCACCTACAGCAGTTTCATATTATATGTAGAGAGATAATTATTTTTTTAATTTTTGCTCTATTTTTACTCAGGTTAATCTATTAATGTGATCTATTGCTGCTCTTTGAAATATTCAGCACTTATCTAAGTAGTTTTAAGTTTTGTAATGTGATTTTCAACCAATGATTTTTTTCTTTTTCACTTTCAGTTCACTAGGACCAGTGAATTTGCTATTGAAAGGTGCTAGTTTAAAAAATACACATTTTGTTTATGGTAAGATATCATTCTCTTTCTAAAATACAAAATGTTTTTCAAAATCTTTAGGTTTCCTAACACAAAAAAGCATTAAACTCTTGTAAACCGAAGAAATTTATGAAATGAGATGTAAAAATTTGTTTTAAGAAATCATAATGATGGATGTTTTTATAAATTGGAGAAAGTTGATCCAGAAAATTGTGATGTTTCTCAGAAATATTTTAATTCTGATAGTTAATTAGACAAATTCTTAGGTTCTCTGATTCAGAAAATAGGAGGCTATTATTGGTGACATAAATTGTTTTCACTTTGTTGCTTTTAGAATTATTTATATTGCTCTTCAAATATATACCTCAGTTGCAAAAAATAATTAATTTGAAACTAGACTGAAAATGAAATCATTAGGTATGTGTGACCACAAATGGCAGATCTTTGGAGATGTCTGGATTAGAACATTATAATGAAATATTTAGTTTTTTAAAGATATGACCTGTTTTAGTAGTATTATTTATTAAAATGAAGTAATTTCATAGCTAGAATTAAGAATTTGTTTTTCAAATGAAGGTTTTACAATTGTTTTTAAATTTAGCTTTTTCATAGTGTACCTACTGCAATTTGATCTATAAAATGATTCATTCTCAGTTTCAGTGTTTAAATTAAACTTTATATGTTTTGAGATATTTTTATTTTTTTAACAGCTCTTCTAGTTATATTTTTTAAATGTAAATTACTTTGTTTTTAAAAGCAATATAAATTTTTTATGACACTACTTCACTAACCTTAGAGTTTGCCAGTTGCCAAAAATCCAATCATATGCATTATACGTTATTTGCATAAATGTCTAAAAATTTAGGAAAAACTAAATAACTGAAAGTTTAAGTAATAATAGTAATATGCATTATTTATATTCAAATAATGAAATAATTTAGGAAAGATGGCAAAATTAATTTTTGTCAAAAACATTTTACTGAAGTTACAATGGAAAAAATACAATAAAACCTTGCAATTAAAAAAAATATATTCTTATAAATTTCACCTTCCTTTCTTTTCCTTTGAATTTTTTATGTTAAAAAAAATGTTTAATTCACTAGTCCACATTAAGCTTAACACTATTTTTACATAATCAGGCTATGAGTTTTATCTATCATGGTAAATTATGACTTAAGGAGACTTTTATATATATAAAAAGTTCCCAAGTAAAGATGAAAATTGTTACCATTTCTTAGATGTCTTCCAGAATTTCTGCGGCTCAGCTGATTGTGCTATTCTCCTTGCATGATTCTTGCAGGGCCCTGCTTTCAGGATTTCATCTGGATTACCAATGGTTTCTTATTGGCAGTTGCTGATGTATAGCACTGATGTTTTCCTTTCAAAATCCGAATACCATTCCAGGTTTTTGTATTGAAGACACTGTTCTGAGTGAGATTCAACCACCACCATATAGGCTGTGTTACACATTCTTCTGAACTCATCTCGTGGAACACAGGTTGCTCAAAAGGATCCCCCTTATTCAACATTTAAACATCTTACAAGAATTTAACGAACTTTACCTCCAACTCAATAAATGTTAAAATGTCTTTAAAAAAGACATTCAACTCAAATGCAAGTTACTTGAATATAAACTCAAATTCAACTTGAATTTCAGTTTAATGAGTCTTTAAAGATGTTTTAACGTTTATTGAGTTGGAGGTAAAGTTCGTTAAATTCTTTTAAGATGTTTAAATGTTAAATAAGGGGGATCCTTTTAAGCAACCTGTGTTCCATGAGATGAGTTCAGAAGAATGTGTAACACAGCCTATATGGTGGTGGTGAATCGCACTCAGAACAGTGTCTTAAAAAATACTCATGTATTTTTCCATACATATTTTTCCAGATTTTATTTTTTTTATTCTGGTGTAAATTAAATAATTCTGGCGTACTGATGTAAATGGGATATAAATCCCATTTTCTATATTGATTTTCAGATTCCAGATTCCAGATTTTCTACACTGATACTGGTGTAAATGGGATATAAATCCCATTTACACCAGTATCAAAGTCAGTATTGAAGGAATTGGTCATTGCTATAATTATTCAAATAATGCTTTGTTAATACCTGCCGAAACTGAATGTTCACATGAAATCTGTGCAAACAGACACAAAAAAATATACTTGAGAACCTTTTCCCCTCATCATCTGTTTATCAAAATAGATTTTCTAAGATTTTTTATGTTCTAATACAGGCAGCTATTGAGTAGTTAAAATATATTGCATTGTTGTTTGATTTAAAAGATACAGCTTTGCAAATCCCAATAGGAATTTCTTTTTATATTCTGATGTATTTCCAAAGAAAAATAGAGCATGGTAGACTTTGGTGTGTTTTGTTGCAAAAATTTCTATTATAAATTCTGATGCATGCTATTTTTTATTTTTTTTTTCCAAAATTTTCTTTTAAAATTAAGATGTGAATTATATGACATGTTTATTTGAACTTGAAGCTGAGAAGAGATTTTCTATTATGGAAGATTCACTTAAATATTGCAGTCATTTGCCTTTTTTTTTTCTTCTTTTTAGTTTGTAATTAAAAAATAAATTGAAGCTTAAAATGTTTCACAATATTTAAAATTATAAAAGTACATGTTTTCAACAAATAATTGTCAATTTACTAATATTATAATTAAAAATCTACAAAATATATCCAACAGCAAAATAATTAAAACATAAAATTGCTTTGTTTATTTGTTGCTTTTCATTGATGCTTTAATTAATGTGTTCTATATTTTCTGTAGATATCTTTAAGTGTTTATCATTGCAGGTGTTGCCATTTATACGGGTCAAGACACCAAAATGGCTTTGAACTTGAGGCTGACATCAAACAAATTTTCTACTGTAGAAAAGTAAGAATTACTGTTAGTTTTTCAAGTTGTTTATGTATATTTTATATATATATATCCCTGGTAATTATTTTTTTTTTTTTAATTTATTAGTACTTTTGATCAAAGAAATTTCTCCCTTTTGAAGGAGCAATTTCTTATTTTCAAATGAAGCCTTCTACTCCTTCACAAGGAGTAGAAAGTTCACAAAGAAATTGCTCCTTCACAAGGGAGCAATTTCTTTGGTCGAAAGTACTGATAAATTTTATCCGTACATAACCATGATTATCCAATACATATAAACCATGATAGCAATACATATGCTAATTTTCAAATGAATCCTTCTACTCCTTCACAAGGAGTAGAAAGTTCACAATGTATTGTCCAATCATGGTTCTCATGTTTTGAGGTACCTAGGATGCATTTTAATTTGAGGGTTAGTTTTCTAATTTTGGCATTTGGGCTCCATTTTGTAGAATAGTGGGTATAACTAACAAGCTAAACAAATTAGCATATCAAAGCTAAAATGATTAATTTCAGATTTTGTATATTTCAGTGTTTAATGACAGATTGTTTTAGAATCTGTATATTTGCAGAACTTTAGGTGCATTTTTGTAGAAGATTACTGCCTAAGTAAATTTTTAAATATTTTTTTAAAGGAATATATATCAAGGTTTTTACATGCAGTGATGGCAGAAAGTCCTCAGACATTAATTATTACAAACATCTGAAAAAATTATCGCTGCCATGGCGTTGTGTTTTAGCATATTTCACTTCATATGATTTCTATCCAGATAATTATTAAATATGTATAGCTTTTATAATTCACCTTAAAGTGTTTTTTTATATTGATTTCAAAACTGTTTTTAGTGTTTTGCTATCTAAAATGGTTTTTGAGATATAATTACCAGAATTGTATTATGGTATGTCATGCATATCAATTAATCAAAACTTAAATTTTGTGAGATATTTAATTTTATCCTAATTTTAATCTTTATACAGCAATTGTTATGCATGTTGATGAGATTATTAAACATTTTAAAATCATTATTTTATAGGACAATCCAATTGCTTTAATAACTACATGACTTTTTTTGGAATGGAACAGTTCAGTAACAGTATGGTTAAAAGAAAATAGCAAAGTCATAATTAACTTTTACTTATTTGAAAACCTCTTCAAAATTTCTTAACTAATTTTACTTGTACCGTAAATTTTCAATAATATTAAAGTCCAGAGACTACCCATGCCATTCCATCCTTTTATTGCTAACCACTTATGAATAACCTTTGCATGGGGACAAGGAAGGAAGTTATCATTCTGAAAAATCCGAGGTTCATCCCCAAAAATATCCCTAACTGTCAAAACAATTTTGTTTTCAGTGTTTCATTGTAGTCCATAACATTCACTGTTCCTTTCACAATGTGTAGTTTTCCAACAGCCTTAAAAGCAATCCAATACAGTATTTTGGTTAGATGCTTCAGAGTAACTTTAAGACAATGAGGGCTGATTTTATCATGAGGCTGCCTCTTATGTGGACACTTACTCTAATTTCCAGTAAGGCAAAACTTACTTCTTCACTAAAAATTACTTTTTTCTTGTCTATAACAACTCACAGTGCATGCTTTTTTTTTTGCCATTGTAATTGTCCACTGAAAATCTGTAAATAAGTAAAGGTTTTGGATGAACTTTCCACCTGCAGTCCAATTTGTAGGAGTCTTCCTCTGCAGTTCTTGAGCACTCATTGAAATTTGCTACCACTGTCCATTCTTTCAAAAGATATGGTGAATTAAGGTTTCTGTTCAAAAATGCAATAATATGCAGTACCCTGTCAGCATATAAAGCTATTTCCCTAGGTTCACCAGTTCTTTCTCTGTCAGCAACAGATATAGTCTCAGAATGTCTTTTTCAGTATTCTAAAACACAGCGGAAAAGTCCACGACACTTTAGCAGTGGTTTGACTCAAAAAATAACCTCCCTTTAGACATATTATTTTATGTTTCTGATTATGAGGCAAAAATTAAGAGTCTCCCCCCACCTAACTGTTCTTAATGAGGACTTCACAAAATGTTGACTGCAATATACAAATGTGTGGTATGGGGACACCACAAATTCAGTTTTAAAGCACATTGAAACATACACCAAAGGCAACAATCACAATTTTATGGTTATAGTTACTCATATCTGATTGGTCAGTGTAACAGAGCACTTGATTGATTACGAGATAGTGTTCAATCCTAGTAGCATCTTTATTTGCAACTGCATGATTTTTTGAAAATATTTGAAGATATATTTAAAATATTTGGAAACAGAAATGTGATTTCAAATCAACATTCAAAAATACTTCAAAATAAATAATAAAAATTATCTAAAGCTGATAATTTAATGAGTAGAAATTAGCTGAAACACAAAAACCATGAAAAAACACAGGTGTGTTCAGGATCCCCCCCCCCCCCCCCCCCCACTATAGGTATGTTTTTTGAAGAATTTGTAGTTAATTTTTCAGCTTCTGACACACCAAAATGTTGATTTCTTTATATGCATCAACACATACCCACCTATTTGCATGGCATTCCGAGAAATACTTCCTGGTGTGACATTTTCTATATCCAGCTGTGTATTTTGGTGTTTGTTATGCAGACTTATAGTGACACAATTATTTGTGTTAAGAAATAATCTCTGTTGGCATTAATTACTTTCCAGCATGTTCAAATATGTATCAAATCATACAGTATCATGTCCATATATGGCTGATTGACATTATTTCAGGTCATATGATTTTAAATTTATAGCTCATTAGAATGAATTTAATTAGCTAAATAACACTATGCAACAGAAGCAAATCAGTTACCTTGAGTGACAATAGGGAGGACATAATACACAGAATAGGGAGGTTAAAGAGGACCCACTCCCTATAACTGCTAATGGCAACTTTCTCCTAGTGTTAAATTCTCATAGAATAGTGCTTCAGTGTCAGATTAGAGATTAACTTCTGAGCATTGGTTACCATAGCATCAGCTGTCATCTGTTTTTAAATATTCAGTTTTTGTTTTTACAGATGAAAATTTTGAAAGAAATTGAAGAAATGAGAATTTTAGAATTTTTTTTGGCTGGATAGATATTAATAAATATTTTGTGGAAAAAATTTTGTTGACTTAAGGTACTGAACTTGCATTTTTCCAAAGACATGCCAGAGTATTTTACCATTGAACTAATACCAGCTCTGTTTTTCTTCCACTAATTTAAGTCTTTAAACTCTTCACCCATATTAATGTAGTATTTACAATTTACATTCAGAAGCATGAATTCAGAAGCACTGTAAAAGTGTAAAAATTGGGGAAATATTAAAGCTTTAAATAAATATTGCAAGCGATCTATTTTTCCTAAATTCCAAAATTTTAATGATAGCATATATTAATTACATCGATAGCATTAATAATCTTACCGATCTTTAAAGGTAAGTAATATATTTTTTTTATATTTTGGTACAGTTAGTAAAAGTTTGCACAATTCCAGTTTTAACCATGCTTTGAGAACCTTATCTATTGCATACATAATTGCAAATATGAGCAATACAGCAACAAGATTTTGTGATTTCCAGTAAAAAGGTATTATTAAGATTAAAAAAAATATTTGAAGATTAGACATAAGGCCAAAATGGACTACTACATGGGAGTGATCAGCTACTTGTAATTACAACCCCCCCCCCCCCCTCCCAAATCAGTCATTATGGATTTTTGATTTATTAACCCTTCCAGGGGAGGATTAATGAAAAAATTGAAAAACTGATTTTCATTCAGTGATCCATTTATTTTTTCACTCTGATCAGACAAAAAACATTTAGAACATTTTTGTCAAATAACTAATGAAAGGAATTATGGCACATTATATGATATGTGCCAAATTAATCAGCATTTAATTCTGATTTTTCTGAAAATAAAATATTTAGCAAAAAAAAAGACTACTAGTTTTATTTTAATAGGACTTTTTTAGTCATGTAATAAAAAATGGATGTGGCAATAAAAATAAAATAAATAAATACCCCCTCAAGCAGCTGCTTGCCACAGAGGTCTGACAGGAGCCTGTCAGTTTATATGCCATAGTAGAAGGTCTGAGAGGATGGCAGGACCTCAGCAGAAAAACGATACATACATCCATGCCTTACCCGGGGCTCGAATCCAGGTCCCTTAGATCAGTAGCCAAGCGCGACACAAATAAAAATTTATCTAAAAAAATTAATAGACAGAAATGATTATAATGCATATGAATAGAAAGGCTATTTATTTCTGAATAACAAAATAATAATAATAATCTTGTTGCAAGTAAACATTTCTCCCATTCTGTAATTTTTTCTCAGTACCTACTTTGAGAAAAGTCCAGTCTTTTAACCAATTGTACTGAGTCAGATAAACAAGTCAACTTCAGAATTTTTTTAAAAATAACCAACCAACAGAAATAGGTCACGTTGTATACCAAATTAAACAGAATTTAACTCTAAATTTTTTGAAAATAAAACATTTAGACAAATTTACAAACGTATTAATTTTAATAAGATATTTTCACATTGCTGTAGTGAAAAAAATAGATCAGACTATGCAATTAAGGCTTAACATTGGAAAACGTGATGAATGAAAGCATTTAAATTATATAATAATTGAAAGTAAAATTCTTCCCAAAAATATAATGTTTATTACTTGAAATATAATATTTATTTCTTTTAATGATTCTTTACAGTATGGTATATTAAAATGTGTGCCTGTATACCAGGTGACTTGGGTGCAAAAAAGTGCTCAGAGGTAAAACAACCCAAACAACCAGGTGACTTGGATTTCTCACATTAATGGGATTTTCTGCCATGTTTATGAAATGGAAAAATCACTTTCTTGGCTGGCTTTTTTTTTTACTAAACATGGATTTTTTTCTTTGGATGTTGAAGTTTGCTGATCTTGGCTGAAACAGAAAGGTTTGTGTACCAAGGGTAAAAAACAAATGGATATATCGTCAGAGTGGCACAGCCAATATGTTGAGAGTGGGAGGGGAGTTAATCTTTTAAAGCCATAGAATATAAACTTAAATAACTTAAAATTAAAAATAATGAGATTCTTTGGGGGGGGGGGATGAAAACCTTTGCCAAAATTGTGCTCCTACAGGAAGGCTGATTTCCTAGCCAAGAAAGGTTTTTTTTTGCATTTGTATCCAAGACGTCATTCATTTTCAGAAAAAGATACAAGATCAAAGTTTTTTACTGGAAAATGAAGAAATTATAAAAAAAATAACATATAACCTTATGCAATGTTAAATAAAATATCCACAGCAACAAGTTGAAAGCCAACCAACCATTCAATGTAGCATAACTCTGCAAAAAATTGATAGTAATCAATTGATGGAAAGATCAATAACATCTGGAAATAAAATAAATCTACAGAGATAAAAACTAAGGTTTGATTTTAAAAAAGGAAATAAAATACTAACTTTATGCAGGGAGTTTATAGTTATGATCTTAAACTATACCCCATTATAGGTTGATGGATTGTGCTAGTATGAAATAATTTGGTACATTGTCACTCCATCTTGTTGGTATCCATAACTCCATCTAGTTTAATGATTGTATATTACAAGCAGTGTTAATGTGTTTATAAGCATTTTAATCTATTATATAGTGTGACTTAGATTATTATAATTAGATGAAATTAGCCAAACTAGTAGCATTGAAAAGAATATTGGGAGTGAAAGTGTTTGAAATTAAAACTGATGCAATCTACATACCTGCCATATTTTTTTTTTCCAAATTGGAAACAATGGACTATTTATTCCTCCAAGGGCAATTTCATCTAACTTTTTTCACTTGTGTGTTAGAAAAAACCATATATATACTTGTGCCAAAATATAGACAAAATCTCCCTAGTCGAATCTAAATGCTGAGTCCATTACATAGACTTCTTCAAAAATTGGTAGGCATATACACAGCTGGACTAAATTTTCATGAACACTGCATTGTGTTTGAAGTACCATGAAACATTCAAATGTATGTAAAATTTCGTACTAAGGTTAGTATTCTATTTCAGTGCTAAATCTTATAAAAGTCACAAGATCATGGTGGTAAGCAAAGTTAAATGTGACATGAATAAAAAGGCTAATCTGACTGACTTCAAAAGGGGGTTCATCACTGAAGCACAATGGGCAGTAGCATCTGTAACAGAGGTGATGGAACTCACCAGAAAATCATGAAGCACAATATCCCAAGTGTATGGAGAATTGCAGTGGTCTCAAGAAATTTTTGCCAATTGGGGAAACTACAGGAGAAAAAAAGACTCCGATAGATAGCTAAAGGCTTTCTTTGGCATGAACTGTATATCAAAACAGAGCTACTACAGCTCATAAGCTGAGAGAGATGACCACTAGCAGCACTTCAGTACCAATTTCAAAGAGAACTATATGTAGAGAATTGAAAACTGTGAAGTTTGGGAACTATATCATGCATAACATCAGGTATGGATCTAGAAAAAATAAAGAGGAGTGGGGGAGGGGAGTGATTCAATCAAGCTGGAAACAGGTAAAAGGAGGGGACAGGAGACTGAATTTCAATTGCAGTATAACATTTTTTCCTCTGTTTTAGACGTCTAAAAATTTTCTTGAAAAATGCTTGAAATATATATGTTAAATAATTTTTGCCTTCCTTACCCTTACTAGCATTCTCAACTCTACTCACTCCCTATCCAACCCTCATAACAGGTAATATAAAAGAATTTAGTATGTCATTCCATCGTGTTAATATCTGCAACTCTATTTACACCAAATGGATATTGTTATGTACACCCCAATAACAATATGCAAGCAGAAGTGTCGCATCCAATCACATGGGATGCTGAAACTGCCAATGCCTATAAATAGAGAGGTTTCTACACATTGGAAACCAGTCAGAGAGAAGTAATCATGAGTAAAGGCAGCAATGTGAGTTTGACCATGGCCAGATAGTAGGTGTGGGGAAGACCAGTTGTTCAATCACTGCAACTGCTGAACTGTTGGGATTTCCACATCAGACCGTCACACATGTTTAACAAGCTACATGAAATACAGCAAAACTTCCAACCAGCAGGAGAAATGTGGACTTAAACAGCAGACTGTCCCACATTGTTATGAGGAATTGCATGGATACCATGGAGCATATAATGTTGGAATTGAATGAGGGCATATCCACAACCTTATGCACAAAGACTACCTGTCATACCATGGAAAAAATAGGCTATGGCGGTTGACGTTCACATCTTGTCTCCTTATGGACTGCAAGGCATCGAAAGATTAGGCTGCAATTTGCAAAGCCCTATTGTAACTGGAGTGCAGAGGACTGGAAACACATCATTTTGTCTGACAAATCACAGTTTCAACTCTATTACATCGATGGGAGGGTGCATGTGTAGCATAAATCATGAAGCGATGGACCCTGCTTGCAAAGTTGGGGTCATGCAGGCAGGTGGAGGTGGTGTAACAGTTTGGGATGTGTTTACATGGGTTTCCTTGGGGCTCCTCGTACCCATCGAGACCTCCGTCACAAGGTATGTGAACATCCTTGCCAACCATCTATACTCATTTGTAATGATTCTATTTCCGCACTGTGATGCCATCTTTCAACAGGGCAGCACCATACCACATACTTCCTGAGTGGCAACCAATTGGCTTTAGGAGCATTCAAGTGAGTTTACCACACTCGAATGGCCCCCCTCGATTGCCGGATCTCAATCTCATTGAGAATTTGTGGGATGAATGGAAAGATCAGTTTAAGACTGTCAATCCCCCATCAGCAACTGTGGATCCTCTACAACATGCAATCCTCACTTCATGGGTGGCAATACCACCTTGTTTTTAAGATCTCATTGAGTCCTTACCAAGATGCCTGGCTGCTGTTGTGAGGGCAAAAGGTGGAGCAACAGGTTATTAGGTAAGTATATATAATAATTTGTCCATTCAGTTTAGTTAAACAGTTGTATATTGTAAACAGTGTTAGGTGTGTTTATAAGCATTTTAATCTAATATATACAGTGACTTAGACTGTTATAATTATGTAACCTACCTATTCATTTCAGATCCATGAATAAATTTTTGATTGTGTTCCTTATTATCTTATTGTGTGAAGCAACAGTGGGGACAATGTTGATGATTTTTTACAATGAAGATGACATTGTGGGTCGAGCATGGTACATTCCTCAAGAAACTAGAACATCTGTAAGTTGCCTGTTCACTATAGCTTTTTTTTTTAGAATATATAACAAAGCAGCAAAACAGAACAATAAAAATTGCACATTTATGATAAATTAAAGCATAATGACTAAGTTACAATTGTTTTACAGCATCAATATTTAATGCTGTTATTTTTGCTATGGAATTCTACTTTCTATCTAGAAAACTGCAGCATATTACGATTTAGTTTCATAGCAGCCTTTATTTTTTCATGAAACATATTCCTCCTTTTAATACTTACTAAAATCTTTCTGTAAGCTTTTCTTTATTTATTGATTTGTTCTGAAAACATTCAGCTTGGTGATTAAATATTGCTCATGGTGCTATTGTGAACTATTATTTCCAGATATTATCATGAAACACTTTCAAACTGAAGGGGAGGAGAATAAGCTCTTAAAATGAACTATGATTAACTCGTCCAGTGTCCAGCCTGAAAAACAGGTTTCCATCCAGCGGCCAAGCTATTTTCTCACTATGCTCAGCCAAAAAAACTAGAAATTTTTTACCAAATAACTGATGAAAGGAATTATGTCATGTTGTATACCAAATTAATCAGCATTTAATTCTGGATTTTCTGAAAATCGAGTATTTAACAAAAAAGACGATATGTTTTATTTTAATGGGACTTCCAGTAATAAATAGGCACTTTGACGTCAATTTCAATTTTAGAGGAAAAATTGTCTTGAGCTGGGTGGGATACGAACCCACAACCTCCTGATAACATGTCAGGTGTTCTGGATGACTGAGCTACCAGCTGCCGATCAAGATCTCTTCTAATTAGCGCTATGAACATTCCCTTTATGTCACATGTAGGCGTTATTTTAGGCAATTTTTAACCCTAGTAGCTTTTTATTTGCCAATAGATGGAAAGCATGTCTTATAAGTATGCTGATGATAATAAATTATTTATTATTTTAGTTTATTATTTTATTTTTTTATTAATGAGACTTTTTTAGTCATGTAGTAAAAAATGTTACTTGGCTGTTTTTTCACTAAACATTATGAATTTTTTCTTTGGGTGTTGAAGTTCGGAAATCTTGACTAAGTGCAGAAAGGTTTGTGCACCAAAGCACCAGCCTTTCCCAAAAATTGCCCTCCCACGTGATTGCCGATTTCCATAACAAGGAAGTCTATTTTGCTTCCATATCCAAGACATTTATTTTCAGAAAACATTACAAGCTCAAAGTTTTTCTACTTAAAAAAAGAAGTAATAAAATAAAAATACATATAACCTAGTGGAATGTTAAATAAAATATCCGCAACAACTTTTAAGCCAGCCTCCAATCTAGTATAACTCGGAAAGATTGATAAATCAGCTGATTGAAGATTGCTAACTAGCTGAAGTAAATGTACAGAAATGAATTTGCTTTCCAAGACCTCACTTATTTTCAGAAAATGATACCATATCAAAGTTTTACTGGAAAAGTAATAAATAATAAAATAAAAATTAACATGTAGCCTAATGCGATGTAAAGTATCCATAGGAACAAGTTGTAGGCTGGCCATATGATATAACATAACTAAGAAAAAATCAATACTTATTGATCCTCCAAAAGATAGCTAATTTCCATAAATAAATCTACTGAAACGAAAACTAACTAAGGTTTAAATATTAAAAAACTCTTGACAAAGAGTATCCAATATGCTGGACTAAAACTAAAAAAAACAGCACACTGAACAATGGAGATATCATGTGTCAGCCACCTGCATCTTGTTGACTCAGTGAAGCATAACTAATTAAATGCAGCTGCAACCAGAATTTCTAAGAAGGATGTGTTTACTTCCAGTTTCGATTTTGAAGGCGGTAAAGATGCATAGAATGCTGGGAAAAATGATAAAAATAACCTGGGAATAGTGAAATAGGTTTCTGACAGAAAAGAGTGTGAAACGGGAAAAGAAAATTGTGTTACATATTTTGTAATTACTTCCAAAATCTATCGTTTTCAAAAATAGCAGCTTTTTTGTTAATTTTTAGGAGATTTTCGAAAATTTAAGGACAAATTTGTTGATAATAGTTAGGTAGTAACTGGAAGGAGAGTTATGCACCAATCCCCTTTGGTAATGCATAGAACCAGCCAGGCCTAGCACCTAATGTCCGACCCCACTTTCTCGTGGTGCAGACCATTAGTACCTTTCAAAAGAGACACTCTCTTGTGAAAGTGAACAGAAGGGGAGGGCTGCCAGATTAGTGTGGGCTATTAATCTGTACAACTATGGCTAATTTTCTTCTTTTTTCTACCCTGTTGAGGAGTGGTCAACCACACAGGGTCCTGGTTCTGTACATATAAACCCTCTGGATTGGACATAAATATGGCTCTGAACTTGATTATGGATATCCTGATTTTGCTGCTCTGGTGGGCTTCTGTGGAGGGAAAATCTTCCGCTGTGTTTTCTGTTTGTTTGTGGGTTGACAGCCCCAAGTGAATAGATTCACAGGATATGTTTATCAGCTGGTGGATAATCCTGAGCAGAGGTCATCGCAGGCACCTGAACTCTTTGCTTCTATTGGCATAATCAAATTCTACATTGGAGAAAGTCTTCCAGTGTAGATGGCTTCAGACTTTAGTGATGGGGGAATAGGTCTTTGCCCCATGTCTGCGATTTGATATTGGCGGCTGTTTGATATTGTTGGCATTCCCTCTCTCAATAAACATAGTTTCTTTAAACATCCCACTAACCATTTTCTCTCCACAGGCAGTAGGTGGAATGTGAGGACTCTGCACAGAGATTATTCTCTTGATGTCCTCACACAAGAATTCCACTGTTATAATTTATATATTATTGGCCTACAAGAGACTAGATGGACAGATAAAGGTCAGATTCTTAAAAATATCTTAAATTTATTTTTTCAGGGAGGAACAATAACAAACATCACCACGGCATGGGTCTGCTTCTCAGCAGACACACTAGTGATGCTCTTCTAGGATATGAGTGCATTAATGAAAGGTTTCTTACAGCAAAATTTCAGACAAGCGTTGAAGACTTGAATGTTATCTGCTGTTATGCCCCCACTGAGGATGCCGATGAGGATGTAGGTTTTACGGATAACTTCAGGATATTTTGAATTCTGTCAAGAAAGGAGATATTACCCTTGTTCTAGGTGACTTCAATGCCACAGTTGGTACTGACTCTGACCTGTGGGGAGGTGTAATAGGCCCTTTTGGTATTGGTAGCTGCAATGGCAATGGGCAACGTCTCCTACAGGTAAGTAAACTCAATGGATTGGATGGAATTCAGAATAACTAACACTTATTACAAACACTGCGACATACATAAGCACACATGGGTTTCACCTGATGGGCTGCATAAGAATACGATTGATTATATATTAATTAACAGCAAATGGGCTAGTTCTGTTAGGAATACCAAGTCATATAGGGGAGCTGAAATTGGATCTCACCATTACCTTGTTTAAAATGTCTTGCAACTTAAACTTAAAAAGTGTTGTGCTAGGGTTAAAAATTTTACCTTTAATACTGAAGCTCTGAAAGACCCAGTTATAGCTAAAGCTTACCATGATAGGTTACTTAGTCATTATGACAGGCATGGTATGCTTATTACTGAAGTTGAGGAAGAATGGGATCATTTTAAACAGGTTTTTTTTAACACTAACAGTACTCTTTTAGGAAAAAAGGAGCAGAGGAGGCAGAAATATCTGAGTGATAAGGCACTTGAGCTTATTTCAGAAAGAAAGAACTGCAGGAATGTCCTTAATCAATATCCTACTAGTCCTAATGGAAAGCATTACAGAGAACTTAATAAACGTGTAAAAGATCAGTTAGCTGCTGATAAGAATCTTTGGCTTGATGGTTTGGCTGACAAAGCCGAGGAAGCAGTTAGACAGCACAACAGCAGAGAGCTGTACCAGATAGTTAATGTTTTGTGTGGTAGAAAATGGACAGGTATACAGGGATTGAAGGATAAACAAGGTAAGGTTATAGAAGGTGAGGATTCTGTCATGGCTAGGTGGGCTGAGCATTTCAGTGATGTTCTAAACAATGTAGTTAGTTCTACTCCCATTGTTTGCAATGATGATAAATGCATTGGTGGCTTTAATGTTGGCCCTATAACACAATCTGAAGTTATTTTGGCTGTTTCTAAACTTAAACTTCATAAATCCCCAGGGGTAGATGAAATTACTACAGAAATGCTTAGAGCTGGAAATGTTTTGGTTACCACTTGGATGACTGAAATTCTGAATATCTTTTATGATAAAGTCATGGTTCCTAAGGATTTTACCAGAGCTATTGTTATCCCTATTTTCAAAAAAGGTGATCGCAGTTCTTGTGATAACTATAGGGGTATCAGCCTACTCTCTGTTCCAGGTAAAGTTCTTTCCATGATTGTGCTTAATAGAATTAAGAATCTGGTTGACAGTCAATTGTGTGATGAGCAATGTGGATTCAGAAGTGGTAGGGTATGTGTGGATCAGATATTTTCACTTAGTCAGATTCTTGAGAAATGTTTAGAGTTTCAGAAACCTTTGGTTGTTAGCTTTGTTGATTTCAAAAAGGCTTTCGACTCTGTTGATCGTCATAATTTGTGGTTGATTGTGAGATCATTTGATATACCAGACAAGTTAGTTAACATAATGAAAGCTCTCTATAATAATACTGAGTTGTGTGCAAGAGTTGGTAAGGCTTGTAGCAATTGGTTTAGCATTACTTCTGGTGTTCGACAAGGGTGCATTTTGTCTCCTTTTCTCTTTAGCTTGGTTATTGATTATGTTATGCGAAATTCATTTCAAGGGAAAGATTTTGGCCTTAAATGGACTGGAGATAGGAAAATTTCTGATTTAGATTATGCTGATGATTTAGCCCTTTTGGCAAATGATGTGGATGAGATGAACTCTTTCATTCGAGCTGTTGATGAAACTGGTACTAGAGTAGGTTTGGTTATAAACAGGGAGAAAACTAAAGTGATGAAAATTGATCAGGCAGGCTGTGATTCAGTTAATCTGAATGGTTGCAGTCTTGAGCAGGTGTCACAGTTTAATTATCTTGGGAGCTATGTAACAGATAATGGTGATGTGCAGCATGAGATTAACAGACAAATAGGGATTGCTGCCGGGACTTTTAAGAATCTATGGAGAGTGTGGAGAAATAGGCGTATATGCCTAAAGACTAAAATTAGACTGTATAATAATTTGGTTCTTTCTAGGGTTAGTTATGGTAGTGAAACTTGGACACTTTGTAAACAAGATAACAGGAAACTAGATGCTTTTGATTCCAGATGCTTACGCAGTATCTTGGGCATTAGGTGGTTCAACTTTGTAACTAGTGATGAGGTTAGGCAAAGGAGTTTGCAACCTCCTTTAAGCAGCATATTGTGCAGAGAGAGACTCCATTGGTTTGGCCATGTTGCATATATGAATAATTATAGATTGGCGAATAAGGTTAAGAACAGTGTGCCTAAAGGCCTCCCAAAGAGGGGGAGACCTAGGATGCGGTGGGCAGACAATGTCAAACAGGACCTTGTTAGAACTAGTGTGCAGTGGCCAGATGCAGTAGATGTAACTCAGGACAGACTTGCTTGGAGAACTAAATTGCATGGTCTGGTTGGACCTCTGTAGCCCATGGCTGCTTGAGGATGATGATGAGTTCAAATCAAACTGTGAACTTAAATCAGAAGGTTGCTTCAGCAAATAGGAACGTTAACAAGCAAATCGGCAATACCGTTTAGTGCTTCTAAGAAATGACAGATGACGTGGACACTGGAAGGGTTAATGTATAAATAGTGTCATATTAACAATGTTTATTTTCTGAACTTTTTTTTTTTGGTAATCAAAAGTTTATTATACAAGAGTTTACTGTATTTCCTGATTCAAAAGGAGTTTTTTTTTTCTAGAATTTAATCATGACATTTCTTAAACTGAAAGAGTAAAAAAACTAGCAGATTTCTTTATATTATATGAAGTAAGCGAACAAGTTATTATCTCTAATGTTACTATTTGTTGAATAATATAATAGGCGAAGATGTACTGAAATGACTGGAAAATATGACTTATGATAAAAAAAAATGAATAGCAGAGTTTTTTAATTATAAACTACTTTAATATCCTATTATACAGTTCTAGGTTATCTGTAGCTTTGTAACTGTGTAACTTATTCCCATTTATTAGGTTGAGGCAGTTATAGAAGACTTCCTATCATTTGCTGTTCTGTTCAACTATATCATTCCAATATCTCTCTATGTAACTTTAGGTATGTAATGCTTTTTAGTATATATAATAATAATAAATGACAGAAGCTATTATAAGTGACATAATATTATATATATAAGTGACAAAAACCAATATTTTTCATTTGTACTGCTAATGCTTTATTGAACATGTTTTGAAGTGCAGACAAAGATGGCTAGTTAATGAAAAAAAAATTATTTTTAATCAGTCAATTGACTTTTTCTGTGATTTTTTTTTTTGCACAGTAAGGTGGAGAGCAAACAAAAAGACAGTCATTTAGTGTTTTACCTTTATAACTAGCTGACTATGCATCGGTATATAAGTAGTAGCCCAATCTTTTATGAGATAAATGGATTTATTTACGGTAATAATAAACTTTACCTTCAGATATTCTTTTGGTATCAATTCAGATTGTCATAATTTGCTTATATAATTATAATAATTAACCCATTCCCACATTATCAATTCCCTATCTGCATTCCATGAGAAAAGTAGTGAGCTGCACCTTCTATTCATCAATAGGTGGTGGACTTCCAGTACATAGTTTGTCTTGCACACTTTGCTATCCAAATTCCAATTGTCAAAAGGATTCCACTGATGTTACCATTGTAGGATATGACAATATATCATTCTTGCATGTTGCTTTCAAACCATGAAAACAATCCTTCACATTCTGTCTTGTGTATGACTTCAATTTGTATTCAATCACTGCTCTTGCTTTGTAAACATCTCTCAGAGCTCTACGGCAGACAATATTTCTCCAGCTAGCTAAGCTCCTTCCCTGTAAGTACATGTAGGAAACTATTGCTTTTTTTTTTTTGCAGCCTTTATGTTTATGCCATACAATGTATATTCCATATGACTTTTGCTGCTGTGTGCATGTACACAGTGATTACACTATTTATTCCACAACTCCCTATATGTTACTCTCCTTGTTCATTCCGAAAATAATGTAAAAGGTTTGCTGTTGTTATTGTTAACCCCTGTGGATAAAAGCATTCAAACTCCTAGAACTCCTTGTTAATGGTATCATAGTTGTAGGACAAAGTTACTGAGCATAGTAGGCATAGTTAGTGAGCTGCTTGACTTTTAGGACAAATTATGTCAACTGAATCTGCTGAGTACTTTATAACTATGTAGTTTGCAGTTCCATAAAGTTCATGTTTACTAATAATATAAGTTCCAATAATATAAAAAGTTTTTTGCTTACTGTGTTTTTTAATAATATATAAAGTTCATATTTAAAAATGGTTAAAAAAAAGTTTTTATATACAGTGCATAATGCAAAGTTACTAGCATACAAATTTATCTGGGGCAGGGGTGGCTCAGTCAGTAGTGTGCCAGGCGCTTAATCTGCAGTTCTCAGATTCAAGTCCTACCTGGGCCAGCATTGAGATTTATCTCTGCAAAACACCCTGCCCTCAATCAGTTGTTTGACACCGAAGGGGTTGGAGAAGCTGCCACCTGTCAGATGAGATGTTCAGTCTCCTCTGACTGCCCATGAGATGGGACGTTCTTCTCTGAGTCTTGGGGAACTTGTGACCTGGCCATTTAGCCCAGTGTTGCAAAGAAGTGCCACTCAGGGTAAAGCAACCCAACCACAACCCAACAAATTTATCTATTATTATGTACATATGTATAAATAGTTATAAAGTTCCATGTCTATTTTAATAATCTTACCAAGAAATATTGTATTTCTAAAAGGTTACTCTTAAAAAAATCAGTACCCGAGAGTTTTTCAAATTTTATACTATGTAAAATATTGAAATTAACTAAATATAAACTAACAAGAAATAACACCATTTATGTAATAACACAGCTACTAGCAATTAAATACAGTGATGCACATAATAAAAATTAAAAAAAAGTCTGAAAATAATTATTGTAACTGAAATTAGTCTGCATTCCTGTAAGCGTTAAGCTTTGCAGGTCATCAGTAAAATTTTAAGGATTATTTGTAAGATGTATAAAGAATGACTGATAAAATTTATTATTATAGGAAAAAAAATGCATTTTCTTCTGAAAGCTGTGGCAGTCACAAACAAGTGCTTAGAATTGCAATAACAAACACTGATTTAATATTGTTCAGATCTGGTCTTCAGATCCTTTTGTAACTGTTTTTTTTTTAAGTTTTTCTTCATGTTTCAAAATATCTTTGGGAAATAGAATAAAAAGATTAAGTCCAGAGCAAATATCAACTTTATTTAGAGAATAATCAGGGACTTTTTTTTTGCTGTTTAAAAATATTGAAAATATTTATTATCTAGAATGATAGAAAGTATTACAATAATTCCTCTTTTTTTTTTGCCATTTCCTATTTTGTTTCTTAACATAAAAAGTGAGTGTTCATTTTATGCTGAATCATATTTCACATTTTTAAAATAAAGCTATTAGTACAGTACAGTTATATATTAAACAAATGAAGTATATCCTAAATTTCTGCTAGAATAAGATTTATTTGTTGCAGAAATGGTTAAGTTTATTGGTTCCAAATTCTTTATTTGGGATAATGAACTTTATGATGAAACCAGCAATGAAGCTGCATGTTGCAATAGTTCAGATTTGAATGAAGAACTAGGACAGGTAAGCTTTTATGATATATGTTTGTTAAAATAAAAATTAAATAAATACCCCCTCAAGCAGCTGCTTGCCACAGAGGTCTGGACAGGAGTCTGTCAGTTATATGCCATAGTAGGAGGTCTGAGAGGATGGCAGGACCTCAGCAGAAAATTACATATACTTAAAATGCAGATGCAAAAAAAAATATTCAAAATGTTTAGGCAATATTTTTATATAACTGATTCTAAAGTATAGTATGATTTTTAGTAGTTTCAGTAAATATTGGTTTCTATCCTGATCTTGTACCTGCTATGTAGTTGATTCAAATTTTAAATTTTTATAGCTAACCTTGTAATTGCTATTAGCATTTTTCTGTTGAAATCTTAGGAATCTAAAGGGTCAATTTGAAAAGACTTACTATTATGTTAAAGACCATATGTTATCTGATTTGCTTCAAATATCTTTGAATGAGTTTTTTTTTTCTGTGTAGTTGTTGTTGTTATATTATTCTGTTTGCATACTTTATTTGGATGGTAGAAATGATATCAAACTTCATCTCTATGATGTGTCTGATTTGCTAAATTCAGCTACGCATACTAATCATTTTATCACCAGGAATCAAAATGAAATTATATTTGCCATTGATGTGATGTTTTATAGTACATCATTGGTACCAATAAAACTTTCCACTGATTCTTTATGTTATGTCATTGGTCATAATAAGCTTGTCACTAATGCTTCATTGTACATCATTTGCAGTAATAAAACTTGCCACCAATGAATGTGTCACTAATAGGATATAATAAAAAAAAAACTGTCTTGTACATTGAGAGAGTGCAATTATATTATTAAATATCTGAACAAGACTTTTTGCTCTGAAAAGGCTATGTAGTCTTTTTAAGACAGAGAATTGGATTTTTCAGAGAAACTCAAGATATTTACAGGTTGAGAAGACTTCAACATCTTTTTAGTATGTAAGATTGGGTAATTAGACTTATTACATATTGCCTATTTTGTGTTAAACTTCGAAGCTCTTCAGCTGTAGATTTGTGTTAGACAAGCTGCTAATGAATGTAGTATGTAAGATTGTATTCAGATTCCTACTTTTAAAGTAAATTGGTAAGTTTCTTGTTGGACATTTAATAATATATAAAAAGTAATGAGAAGCATCCAAGGTAGCTTATCAAATTAGGCCCCCGTGGTACTGCTTCAACAAAAATAATCAAAGAGATAATTTTGCTTCCACATGTGAATTGCATGTTTTTGCATTATCGATACATACTTTTTGTGCTCTGTCTGCTAAAAATTTCTAAGTGTGCCCCTATTATCAGGATATTAGTTGAAATGAAACTTTCTCTTCAATCAGACTTCATTATTGATTTTGTATTCATCATTTCATATTTGTTAACATCCTATTGTAACTATCCTTATCTTTTGTGCAATGCTAATTTATATATGTGTTATTGGTGAAATTTCCATTATTGATTACACAGTTGTATTAGAATAATATGACCACCCATGGAATAAATTTTAAAACATTAACATTAACTTTAATAACATTAACTTTTCCTCAATGCCTAGTTTCTACATGACTAAACTGTAAACTTCTCCATACATTCATTCCTCAGGTTGGTGTGACAATCCCCTTCAAATCCCCTCCACATGATTTTCATTAATGGAATAATGTGTTTGGGGAATGTGGAATTCAGTGTTGTGACTACACATTTCTCCAGCTACTGGTTACTGTAGCAATTATTCAATGCAGAAACAAATTTTAATTATCTCATTCTATTTCCACAGCTTATGTTACAGAAAATGCATTGTACAATGTTCAAAGCATGGGAATAAATGTCTTAAATTTTTTTTTTTTCTAAATGCAGTTCATGTCACGTGTAATGCTCATCTTTTTGGTGAGAAATGACAACAAGAATTCAAAACTGTTAATGCTTTGGTTGCAGCAGTCAGATGCAACTTCACCATCCCTGTCCTGGACATAAAGCTCATTTTAAGGTGTTTGTTTCTTCAAGGAAAAGGAGACAACCCTAACACAGCACCAATTCCCATTCAAACAAGGTAGATCATTTGGTTCCAAGTTGTACTCTATCACTGCTATCATATAGATAATAGTGAGTTTTCAAGCAGAAAATGGGAAACAGCTTCAGTAGTATATTAAAGAATATCTTTGAAATGTGCAAGAAACTGCAGATTTTTATCCACCTGTAAGAGCTGTTTTCTTAAAGCATGTTGAATTTCCAATCACAATTAACAAAAGTGATTAAATATTTCTTCAAATGTTGTTGATAGCATAATTTTGAACAGTATGTCCATGCTTGAAAACAACAAAAATTTGCTTGAAAGTCGCATAGCAATGCTGTGAAAAAACTATGAAAGAATTAAATAACATTGAGAATTCTCTTCTAGTTGTTTCAAAAAATAACGATTTTCCAGGTTCTCTCATATTTATCAGTCTGAACGAACATTTTCAATTCAGAGCGATCTCTTTCTAAATAGAGATGGGTGTCATGTGAGATGATCACCAGAGTGTAAGAATTCATCGTTGATGCTTGATATGCAACATGCGAGTTGAACCTAAATAAAGCAAATCATTCATTTTTTTTTCTCTGTCATTATTTTATTTATATGGACGCCAGTGATGTGAAATTTTTATGATTTTTGAACCTAAACGATGTGCAAACTTCTCAATCTTGCCCCACAAAATTCCTGTGAATTTTTGGCTTTTTTTTAGCGCAATTGCTCTGCAAATTTCACTTTTTTTCTCATGAAAAATTTACAGCCCTAGCCATGGTTGCAAGTATGAGGAAATTAAAGTTTAATCTGGAGTTTCAGTAATCTGATACATTTTTTCTAGCTGTATTATTCATGTTTTGTAACAGGTGAGTTTGTTTCTTCTAAATCACTGAGGTGCTGTAACTTTCTAATTTACCTTTTTTTTGCTATTGTAGTTTTGAAGCTGAAATTGGCAACTTTTCAAATATGCCACCTTGAGTGCTGCAATCTTATTAGACTTATTAGCTAAAGTCTTTTGCCTATGTGTGCCCATCATTATTATTTCCATAGCATTATGCATTTCGCCTTGGTCATTTATTCCTTTGGTTATGGAATTTCCTTACTATCTTATATGTTATATTTGCTGTACATATTTTTGTGGAATATTAATGTAAAATGTGCTAATTTCTTTCATAGGTGCAATATCTTTTCACTGATAAAACAGGGACGTTAACGGAAAATGATATGTGTTTTCGACAGTGTTCTATAAATGGTATTAACTACATTGAATGTAATGCAAAACTCTCTATGGTAAAAGATATACAACCTTCTATACCAGAGCCTCTTGGAACTTTACCAGTAAGTTTATTTATCTTGGATGTTTTAAATCTATATAGTCCTATTTAAAGCTTAAAATTGTCTAAACATTTTATAGAAAGGGAGATTTTTTTAAATTTTTTAGTTTCTAGAGAATTTAAATTTTTTATAGTAGGTATTCAAAGTTTTACTGTGTGTCAAAAAGATGATTTTATCTAGGGATTCTCTGCAAACAATATTTTAGGTAGACATAATTAAGAGATCAGAAGCAGCTTTTTAAGAACATGCCCTTTTTTGTTTTAATTTAATTGTTTGTGTATGGAGATAAATATTATTTTTAGGTTGGATAGGTATTCATAGAATATTATGGTTTAAACTTTTGGAATCTCCTAAAAGCTATAAATGTACCCTCTAATGGCAGAAAAGTTAAATCCAAACTTTAAAATGAGTATTGCAAATGATATATTTATGCTGTTTTGTTATTTTCTTGGTGGAATGTGAAGGTTACTAAGATTTTGTTGATAACATTGACTTGGCCCCTTATCCCCAGGGGGGCTGAAAACACAATTTTTTAAAAGTGATAATTGGAAAACTTTTTAGTTGGATTGGTACTAATGAAATATTATAATTCTCATTTCCCAAATTCTTAGGTAGTTTAAATTTATATTATTAGAGATCACTAAATATGGAGATGGCAAAACTGTTAAAGAATTTTGCAAATGATTTGTTTATGGTTGAAATTTGAAATTTCAGTGCTAGTTTTTCAAGAGTTACTCTACTCGCAGCAATAATCTGCCTTCTTTTCACAGAGGGGTGAAGGAAATGCAACTTATTAAATTTAAGAAATGAAAGACAAATACTTTTTAATGTTGTATAATTAATAATAAAATACTACTATTTGCATGTTCCCTCATCATCCATTAGTTCAAATAAAAAATTTTAAGGAGTGAAAAGTAGGTAGAGGAAAATCTTTATTCTCTTTGGAAATGATACATGTGCTAGAGGCAATATGTATTCTTCTTGTTATTGATTTGTTTATGTCTTCAACAGTTTTTTTTTTTAGAGTTAGAGCTACATCTTCAACAAATATGTCTGCTGAGCAAGTCATACAACTTATTTCCTCTTGAAGATAAAAAATTTTTATAACTCATTTTAGGGAATTGACTGATAAGTTTTTTTTTTATTTGCCCAGTTAAGAAATGCTTATCAAGTCCTTAGTTGAACATTTAAGAACAAGGAAGATTTCCTTGATTTGGAGGGAGAACCAAATAGTACTTTGCAATACCTTTCACCCTTTTTTTGGATCAGGTTAAGAGCAATGTTTTATTTGAAGAAACCATTTAAATGCAGATTTATCCTTTTCTTGTTGACAGCTATTCTAAGGCCTTGTAATTACTTGACATGTTTTTTTCAAATGAGGATTTGATTTTGTGTGTCTGCTACAAAATTGTTGAAATGTTCATGAACTCAGGTTATGTTCCTTAGATATATCAACTTATTTTAATGCCATTTTTGGTGTAGTATTGAAATTAAACTTTTTAGAGAATTATTTTCTTCTTTTGACATTTTGCAACCTCAGTCAGTAACAAAATGAACCGGAAACTTGCCTGAAGTGCAAGACATCTTTTTTTCTCTCAAATGCAGAAGGCTTATAGTGTGGTTACTCAACAGCATCCATTGGCATACTACACCTGAGTGGGGAAAGCAAGCAGGCCTTGTGTTACTGTGATGCCCTCACAAGCTGCTTATAACAAACTTTAAAAAAATATATAGCAAAATGTTTTAAACAAAGTCCATAAAAAAGCATTAATTGTATTTTTTTTAAAAGTAATTTTTGCCTCATTGTATTGAATAAATTCTTAAATTTAGCTTGTTTTATGGAACTTAAATAGCACATGTAAGCATATAAAATTGGAAGAACAATTAATCACATTTTAAAGAACTAATATCAATGCTCATTATATCAAACTTTTACTGTAT
Source organism: Ryuthela nishihirai (assembly GCA_038380435.1). Taxonomy (NCBI): domain Eukaryota; kingdom Metazoa; phylum Arthropoda; class Arachnida; order Araneae; family Heptathelidae; genus Ryuthela; species Ryuthela nishihirai. The sequence continues at coordinate 35,132,834 of JAWZYU010000026.1, forward strand.
AAAATTTTTTCTATTATACTTAATTATCATTAAATGATGTTAATGTTTATTGAATAACTTGAATATCATGTGCTATCTTATTTTGAAGTATAGGTTGTGGTATATTTATGTAAAATGCATTTCTATTTATTATTTTCAGAATGAAGTGGAGCATTTTTTTTTAGTCCTTGCTTTATGTAACACAGTTCAAATTAACAAAGACACTTCCACAAGTACAGAAAATTGTGCTTCTACTAGCATAAGTGAGCCTAGATTGCACTCTCAATGTGCAGAATATCAAGCTTCATCTCCTGATGAGAAAGCACTTGTAGAAGCCAGCCGAAGGTATGTATAATCATATCACCATGACTACACAATACTGTGTAATTCATGTACTTTTCTGTAAATCAGAAAAATTAGATTTACACAAAAGTGTAAATTTCAGTAAAATATATATTTTATAATGTTAATGTTTACACAAACCAGACTCTCAGCAATATAACTTTATTTTCCTCCATGTAATTAATCCTATGCGATCTCCAACAAACCCATATATTTATGATGGTTTTTCTGGTAGAAGACTATAAATGTCCCAATGACTCAGATAGTTAAACAGCATACCACTTGCCTGATAGCTGGTATCTTTTATCACAAACACTGAGTGTTTTAGCATATTTTTTACAGTAGAAGACTATTACAACCCTTTGTTTTCCTTAAAGTATATTTATTGTTGAGTCAGCCTCACACACATCATGGACTATTTGAATAGAAATTGTTCACTGCAAGATGCTGGAAGTCATGAATTTTTAACAAATGAAGACAGGAGGTGAATATGATTCACATGATTCAGTAATAAAGTATCACAGGGAAATGTAGACAATGAAACTGTAGACAAGAAACACTTGAAATAATTAGGTGAAAAAAATTGATTGCAAGGTTCAAGGTGTTGTAAGATCATGGTGAAATTAGCCTCCAATGAGGGGCTCCCTACACCAGTCACAATAGGAGGACGAGATAGCAGAGGCAGAAGAAACAACCTCTCAGCTATCTCTCAAAATTATTAACTATATTAATATCGTTAAAGCAAAAGAGACATTTTATCTTGCAGAAAAGGCCAATGTTTTGAAAGAAATCAGTGACCAGATGGAAGTGTGTTCACAGCAGCTTCATATTATGGTGGTTACCAAGTAGGGAGGAGATGGAGTAGTCTATAGTGTGAAACTCCCAAAGCTGAGGATGAAAAGTACAGCTTAAAGAACAAAGATTCTCTTTCAGCATTGTAGCAGGAGCAGTTGAGCATACGGAAGATACCGTCTCAGGTGTGCTGCATGTGGCATAGTTAGGACTGTACACTCTGCTAAGAGTGTGAAGTGTAGAGTTGGTGTAGATGAGTTGGGTTGGGTTGTTTTACCTCTGAGCGGCACTTTTTTGCACACCATGGGCTAAATGGCCAGGTCACATGGACCCCGAAGGCTCAGAGAAGGTTGGGGAAGGGGACCCACTGGAACAGCTGTTGGGAGACAAACCCCCGTCAAGGCCATCCAGTGTGTTCTTTAACGTGCACAGGGTATGGCTCTCCCGCACACGGGGCCACGGCTTAACGTCCCATCCGACGGACGGCGGCCTTTCCAAGCCCATCGGGGTGTAGATGAGACCAACTCGTAGACAATGAAGGAGGGTCAACCAGATACCTGAATGAGAAACAACTGGAGTCCTCTACTACTGGGCAAGACAATACTGGCTCATCAGTTGTGAGACAAACGTCTTGCAGTCACTGAGAAAGAGAGGATAATTAGATACATACCTCTGATTCTCAAGCGCCTCCTTTGCAGTGCAATCAGCAGGCTCATTGCCAAGTATCCCTACATGGGAGGGGATCCACTGGAAATGAACCGTGATTCCAGCAGAAGTGACCTTGGAGCATGTCTCCATGATCTTCTGGATGAGGAAGGGGTTGCAGCTCTTGCTGTCTCGCTTCTGGGGAGCTTCCAAGGCTGACTTGGAGTCACAAAGGATGAAAAGTTGCCACTCTCAAAGCTGAGGATGAAAAGTACAGCTTTAAGGATAGCATGAAGCTCCACACAGGTGGAGGAAGTGAGATGCAGGAGACGGAAACCTCTGGCTATGCCAGTATGGCAAAGGTAGAGGCAACACGCAACCTTTCCCAGTCAACAGACTCGTCAGTGTACACCTCGTACATTTCTCATATCATGCAGTGACATAGAAGGTGGAGAGAAACCTGATGACCACTTGATCTGAGTTGTTCTTCCAACCTAGAGAAGGAATAGTTACATCGATCATAAGATCATTGTTCCTCCAGGGTGGAAGGTCAGGGAAGAGTGTATTGCCAGCAGTGGAGCTGGTAGGAATGACTTAATCGTGGAGGTCAGTGGCAGACACGGCAATAGCAGAGTCTGGCCTGTCTTGCAACTTCCTGAGAAGCTCATGGTTAAGTGGAGGGAATGGTGCCTTGAGAGATGATATAGTATATCTCTCTTCCGGTGCAATTGGAAAGGCATGTCATCAGCCTCTGCAATGACAGATGCATTTGATGTGAAAGGGCAGAACCCAAGACAGAGGTGCAGAGATATAGTGTGGACAGTGGCCAACTTGCTGAGAAGGTGACCACTGTAATTGACGTGGGAGAGGATCAAGTGCTGGTACAAGACCAGGAGATTAGCAGGAAACAATTTCACTATTAGCAACTTTACAAATTTACAATTAGCAACTTTTTAGATTAGCAGGAACTTCCCCAGTGGGTACCAGCAAGGAAAGACAGTATATTTCTCTGCATAGAGGCAGCTGTCTTAAGATGCTGGATGTGAGGTCCCCAGGACAGCCTGTTGTCAAGGGCCACACCAAGGAGCTTATACTGTTTGACGACCTGGATGTAATCTGGTCCAAGCATGAGGCCAGAGAAGGTGGGCGGAAGGCATCTCTTCATGAGAACCATGACCACAGTCTTATTGGTAGCAAGAGTGAGGCTTAGGTTGGAAGAACTTGACAACCGTGGCCACAGCTTGTTTCATCTTGAGCTGAGCATAGGAAGGGTCCTGGCTGGGGAACCAGACACAGATGTCATCCGCATAGATGGAAATACCCACTCTATTCTTGAGTCGAGACGGTTGGCATGATAGCAAGATGTTCAGAAACGTCGGGCTGTGGACACCCCCTTGAGGTACTCCATGATTGGTAGTGTGGGAAGTGCTGAACGTGTTGCCCAGCTTGACACGGACAGTCCTGTTGGTGAGGTATGCCATGATCCAGTGAATGATATTGCCTCTGAGACCTAGATCATGGAGTCTGCAGAGAATATCCAAGTGGAACAGAGAATCAAATGCCTTCTCTATGTCGAAGAAGACAGCAACTGTAGTCTGCCCTTCAGACAAAGCCTAGTCAATGGCAGAGGTGAAGTCCATCAGATTATCTGATGTGCTTCTACCTTTGCAGAAAAAATCGGTTGCCCTAAGTGGGATTTGAACCCACATCTCCCAGATGCATGCGAGACATCAAAACTGCTAGACCACCAGAGACTAACTGTTTTCTTCCACAATGTGACATATAAACATTCCTGCAGTTGATTCAGCACTGGCACCATCTATGTCAGGAGTCGGGCAACCAAGCTGCCACATATCATATGTGGCAGCTTGGCTGCCCAATAGAATGGTGCCAGTGACAAATTAACAAAATGCAGGAATGCTTATTTATCATGTTATTGAAGAAAACAGTTAATATCTTATGGTTTAGTGGTTTGACTGATAAGTTTTTTTTTTTTGCAAAGTACCATTTGGTTCTCCCTCCAAATCAAGGGGGGTGGGTGTGGCTCAGTCGGTAGCGCGCCAGGCTCGTAATCTGTAGTTCCTAGGTTCAAGTCCCAGCTGGGTCAGCATTGAGATTTATCTCCGCAAAATTCCCCGCCCTGCCCACGGTCAGTAGGGGACACTGATGGGCTTGGAAAGGACGCCGTCCGTCGGATGGGACGTTAAGCCGTGGCCCCGTGTGTGGGAGAGCAATACCCTGTGCACGTTAAAGAACATGCTGGATGGCCTTGACGGGAGGCTACCATCTGTCTCCCAACAGCTGTTCCAGTGGGTCCCCTCCCCCAACCTTCTCTGAGCCTTCGGGGTCCATGTGACCTGGCCATTTAGCCCATGGTGTGCAAAAAAGTGCCGCTCAGAGGTAAAACAACCCTAACAACCCAACCCAACTCCAAATCAAGGAAATCTTCCTTGTTCTTAAATGTTCAACTAAGGACTTGATAAGCATTTCTTAACTGGGCAAATAAAAAAAAAAACTTATCAGTCAATTCCCTTAAAATGCTCCTTAAAATGCCTGGAATGCTTCTAGTAGACGTGGATTCGAATTCCACTCAGGGCAAACGGTTTTTTTCAGCAAATTATTTCAAGTGATCCAGATGATTCAGAACAATTATACAGCAGTGTACTAGCTCTTAAAAGTGATCTAAACTTTTTTATTTTTTTATGTTTTTCAATAATATAGATTGAAGCACTGTGAAATTTTTCAATAATTATTGATGAATTTCTTTTAAAACATTTTTTTTTTGTAAAAACTCATATTTTTATAAAATTCAAAGTTCAAGGTTTAATAAAATTCAAAGTTCAAGGGTTAATCAAAAGCTTTGAACTTTGAAGTATTTTCCTCCCCAGGAAATGATATTAGGGTGGGTGTTTCAGTTTTTAAGGAGGTATTATCTCATTATAAGGTTTATCTCGCTTTCAAAGAAAATGAGATAATAGTTTTGCTTTGTTGTCTGTCTGTCTGTCCATCTGTAGACATCAAACTTTTTTGTTTACAGAGATTAAAAATTATTTTTGTGTTGGATAGGTATTGATGAAATATTATGATATGTACTTTCCAAATCTCTCTAAAGCTATTAAGCCCTCTAGCGGTGGAAAAAGTTGAAAATGCCAAAATTTCAAAAGAATATGGCAAACGATGTATTTATGCTAGGAATTTGAAATTTTGGCAGTAGAATGTGAAGATCATGAAGTTTCTGCTGCCAACAATGAATTGACCCCGTAGACCCAGAGCAGGTCGGAAAACACACCTTTTTAGTTTTAAGAGATAATTGTTTTTTTTAGAGATAAATGAAAAATTCTTTTTGGATTAGATAGGAATTGATAAAATATTGTGATTCACTTTTTTAAATCTTTCGAAAACTGTAATTATGTCCTCTAACAGTGGAAAAATTTGCAAATTCCAAAATTTCAAACCAATGTTACAAATGATGTATTTAAGCTAGAAATTTTAAATTTTGGTGGTGGAATGTGAGCACCATGGTGTTTCCATTGGCAACAATGAATTGTCCTCTTAGACCGAGAGGAGTGGGAAAAGACAACTTTTTGTTCTAGCAATAATTGTTTGTATTATAGATATTAGTAGAGATAAAAGAAAAAATCTTTTTAGGGTTAGATAGGAATTGATAATATACTATGATTTAAACATAGATGATAATCACAGTGTTACCTGCTGCTCTTTTGGCATTGATAAATCAATAAGTAATTTGCGGAAAAAATTTTCGCCGACATACAAGATTTGAACCCGCATCTCTCCAGAAACATGCCAGAGTATTCTTCCAGTTGAACTAATGCCAGCTATGTGTTTTTTTCCACTAATTTTAAGAGTTTAATTTTTAGTCCTAAATTAGCAGAAAAAAGACTGTTCAACTGGAAGAATACTCTGGCATGTTTCTGGAGAGATGCGGGTTCAAATTCCATATGTCGGCGAATGATGAAACAGCAGAGCTATTATGAAGTTTTACAAATAATATGTGTAGAATAGAAATTCGAAAAATTAGTGGTAGGTTTTAAGAGATATTCCACTGACAGCAATAATCTACCCACTTTTCTGAGAGAGGTGTGGGAAATGCAACTTTTTAAATTTAAGAATTAAAAGATGAATACTTTTGTGTTATATAATTGCTAATAAAGTACTATTTGCATTTTTTCCCATCATCCACTAGTTCAAATTAAAACTTTTAAGCAATGAAACAGTAGGTAAAGGAAAAACTTACTCTGTTTGAAAATGAGATTCTCATGTGTGCCAGAGATGATATATGTTCTTCTAGTTGTTTTATAAAATTAATTATATATTTCATTTTTTTGTAAAATTAATTAAAAATGCAGAGTAAAAGTCATTGATCCTTTGGCACATTGTAAGCAGGTGTAGACCGCATGCTTCTTGTAATATATTTCTTGTTTAGACTTCTTAACATATATTCTATTTGAAATAATTATAGTAGTTTGTAGTAGCTGTTTATTTGACTTTGCATCTTGTTCACTTGGTATCATTTTGCAGTGGTAAGTGCATTAGATTTTAGAATTTACTGTAAATGGTCTACAGGTGTAATTCAAATGCCTTAACACAACTGATTTTTGTTTATTATTTTGTTCTTTTTCTCATTTATTGCAATATTTAAAACATTTTTGCACCTGGTAAGCTGTAACACTTAGATTGAGATTAAAATTTCTATGTGAGACTATTCTTGTCCCAGTAGCCTTTCAAGTATGGGTATCAAGACAACAGTGAACTTGTTAAGAAATATTTAAATCAGCTAATTATTCTTTTTGAAAGAGTCTCACCTAAAATGGTTCATAATAGCAATTAATTACTAATTCGTCTGTTTTATATTATTTCTGAATCAAAATTAAGTGCCATTTACTTCCTGAGTCCATTAGAGGATTTCTTTGATGTAGTAGATATGATATTATGACAGCTCAGTTGAATGAAAGAATTGCATGTTTTTAATTTTAATGTTACTATATTCTGATTGAAGTAGCAAAGTTAGAGCTAATATGATAAAGTAATTGATTTACGAGGAACATGCAAAAAGTTCTTGACATGCATCTGCAGAACAAAAGCCATTGCACTTACTTCAGCAAAACTTTTACTTTCCTTCAAAGTACTCCAGCATCTGTTCCAATTCGCAGACTTATACACCAATTCTGGAATGTTTGGTGGCACTCCTGTTGGGGAGTACTCTGCAACTCTGAATAATCACATTTTGCAAGGTCTTGCATCCTTGAAAATGACTTACCAGTAAGTTACTTTTAATTTTTGGATGCAACCAAAAAACACATGGTACAGGATTGAGTAGGATAGGGAAGCTGTTTGATTTTTTCCTGCTCCAAATAGGCCTGCCATCTTACCAAGGAAAGGTGTTCCAGTTTGTTTGAATTTCGTCCTTAAGTTTTCTAGAAAGGTTGCTGCAAAATATCTCTCTGAATATCTCCATTTCCTGAAATTGAGTCTTAATACAGATAATGGCCAGTGTGACCTCAATTTCCTTTGACAGACTCATATGAAATTACAACAGCAGCAAAAATCCTTTGGCCTGGAATATAATAGTATAGCTGGAAAATGCAGAAATCCTACCAAAAGCAGAAAGGGAACATTTCTTCTAAGTACTCAGATGTTTCAAATACACAAATGAAACAATGTTGAACCAAAAACATACATATTTTAATACATCTTCATAAATTGTGAAAAATATATAAACAGTTTACACACTCTATAACTGAAATGTATAACTTGTCAGAAGTTTGGAATGTCCACAGTTGTTGACCATTTAGTTTTTTAATTTGCTGCAGTCTTTCGAACATTTTTACCTCCGAATCTGAGATAATGTAAAACCTCATAACCCAATATTCTCATACCTTGACCCTTGAGATCTCGGAACTAATCCTATGTGATTTCTTTTTGTGGGGTCTTATGAAAGAGATGATCTATAAAAGCAAAGTACAGATGAGAGAACTCTAGTGCCATATTATGGATGTTGCTGCATATGCATGAGAACACCCTCAAATGATCTAATGGATAACGAACTTTTGCTTGAAACAAACAAAACTGTGAATTAAAAGCCATAGTAGACATTTTGAACAATTAACATAAAGTGCATTTTGAAACAGGTACCAATTAATTCATCTGAATAATTCTGTTTATTTTCCCCTGCATGCACCTACAATCATCCATGGCTCCTCAATGGTTGGAAATAGGACCAATGTTGTAGTAACTATTTTTTACTTGAAATTACCTACCAAAGCATGACAGAAAGTTATGAAACACTCTTTATATTCTGTAGAGTTATTATTCTTAAGCAAATTCTTTAATATATGCATTAAAAATAATTTAAAAAAATCAAACATAAATACAGCAAATTCCAATTTATTGTGGGTGAATTTTCTGGGGTGTAGATTATCCATCCCAGTGGGACTTCGGCTTGAATGGTCAAAAAAAGCATAAAATTCATTATACATCTATATTTAAAAAAAAAATTACTTTTAGCAGCCACTTATTTTAGAGAGCTGACAGAACTCTGTCAATACAATATATCAAAGAGTAGATCTGCGAGAACAGCAACACCTCAAAAGAAAGACAACACAAAAAAGCTATGGAACTCAAACACAAGTCCCTTTAATAAGTAGCCAAGGGACTAATCACTTGCCAACCAGGACTTATTGAACAAATAAATATATCACATGCATAAATGCATGCAGTTTTTCTTGTAAATCCTTCTTATTAACTTAATTTGTGATTATACAGAGGGTATTAAAAAAATTCTTGACAAGTGTCTGTAAATTTGCACTTATTCCTCAGACGTTAACTAACTACAACTGGTTTGAAAGCTAGTCTAAATTTGTCATTACGTGTTAAAAACAAAGGTCCTAATATCATTTCTCTCTTCACTGGTGGCATGTAAAGTCAAGTCTGTGAAATATGTTCATTGTTACCATGGAGCCTACTAAAGATGGGGAAAAGTTCTACATTTTCACAAGGATGCAACTTGGGGAGACGCAAAAAAATTTCATGCCGATTTATCTTAAGTTTATCGGAATCATGCCTGTTCATATGGCATTGTTACAGAATGAATGTGCAAATTCAAAGTAAGGTGTCAGAGCTTTGAAGACCTCCCTCTTATAGGAAGACTGAAGTTGCATGTGAATGAGAGAGCCATTGCTGCTATTTGTGAACTCATTAAGGAAAACCCACACATCACCATTCAGGAAATAAGTTTAGATGTCATAATATTAATTGGCAGCGTGGAAACAATTGTTCTTCAACATTTAAAGTTCCAAAAGATCTCTGCCAAATGGGTACCACACAAACTGACAGAAAGCAAAAAAAAAGGCTAGTCAAATCGTGCAAGGAGATGATTATAATGTTTGAATCTAGTGGCCCCAAATGGTTAACAGACATTGTCACAGGTGATGAGATGTGGTTTTATTACTATACAACTCCCAGAAGGATCAACAACTATGCTTGGCTAGTGGAAGATGAACCACACCCCAAAATCCTCTAACAAGACTTCCACTCAAGGAAGAGAATGTTCACAATATTTTTCAATTCTCAAGGAGTGGTAGCTGTGGACACCTTACCTGAAAAAATGACTATAAATGGCCAAAACTGTACCAACATTGTTAAACATTGTTGCCCAAAACGGTTAAGGAGATGAAAGAGCATGTCTAGCAGCAGGCATTTCAAGGGTTCTCCTTCTTCATGACAATGCCAGTGTTCACTAAACCTGGCAGGTTATATTTTCTGTTGTCAGTTTTATTTGTGTCTGTGTGTTTAATATATTGAAGATTTGAATGTCGTCTTGCAAAAGAAAGTATTTAATTGCTAAGGTGAATATATTAATTTTGTAATTCATGTTAACATAAATACTCTAAATACCAACAATGACATTTTAAATCTTGAAACATTATTTACTTAAGTTTTAAAGAAATTGTGACTCCAACTGTTGTTTTACATATATTTTTCGATATTATCTTTTTGAAAAATGTATAAATGATATTCTACTGTAAAAAATTTCTACTAATTAAAAATTTCTTTCTTTTTAAAATTTTTTTTAATGTAAATATATTTATCTTTAAAATTTCATTCTAGGTTTGGCATTGTATTGCATGATGTTTTCAACAATAATTACACAATCATTACCAAACATGGAACAAGGAGATATAAAAAGCTTCACACATTGGAATTTGATTCTGATCGGAAAAGGATGTCAACAATAGTTCAAGATGAAAGAGGTTATTAATTATTATAAAAAACTGTTTCATTGCATTAATTTCAGAATAACTTTCTCATTTCTTGTTGAATGTTATATTTTTTTTGTGAGTTTTAAAGTCCAAGAAAGTACACAGAGGATAAAAAGTCTTACAATCTATATTACCTTTGACATTTTCCAATTTATCTTCTACTCTTTTTAATTAAACATTTGCTCATCCTGTAACATTAAGTTAGAAAATACTTACCCTTGGTTAGTAGGAGACACAGATGGGCTTGGAAAGGCCACCATCCATTTGTGGCCTTTCCAAGGATAGAATGTAGTGCTATGGCCCCATGTGCAGGAGAGCCATACACTATGCACATTAAAGAATATGCTCAATGGCCTTGACAGGATTCTACCATCTGTCTTCTAACAGCTGTCCAGTAAGTTCCCTTCCCCCAACCTTCTCTGAGCCCTTGGGGTCCTTGTGACTTGGTGATTTAGCTTGTTACGTACAAAAAAGTGCCCTCAGAGTAAAACAACCCAACCCAGTATAGGAAGTGCAGACATCAGATAACATTAGGCTGGAAGTTCATTGTATGTTTCACCACAGCACCTGATATGAAGATAAACTGTCAAATGGCTGTTTGAGATGGTATTCTGCCATTATGCTCAGTAGCTTGTGACATTAGCAGCCTTACATAGTGTCCTGCTCTTACGTTGAGCAAGTGTTGCAATAAGCAATTGGCTATGTAGAAGCTAGTAAGCTCATCAAAAAGGTGATAAGCCCAGTACTTGAAATAACTATTAATGGTGCATCAGTGTACTATATATACTTCCAGTTACTGAAGCAGTTGTTTTACTAATATTTGCTTGTTGTTGTAGCTTTGATTTTAATAAAATACAATTGACAACTTGAAAGCATTAAAAACTAGCATCCCAAAAATTTGAAAAGATTATGCTAAGAGACAACCTGTTTCACAGCACACATGACTGCATCATCAAGTGGCAATTAAGAAAAAATCCATAGAGATATGCAGAGGGTTTCTTATCGAAATGCCCAGAGGTTAGGTTTTATGTAGTGGGATAAAATCCTGTAAGTTTAGCCACTATATGGGCAGTAACAGAACTATATCTGTATTACAGAGTTCATCTGATTTAATACTTGTTAAATGCTTTTCTGTGTAATTAATCTAAAATTTTTTGAAGAAGAGGGAGCATTTTTATTTGTGCAAATTAAAATTCGCTAGGTAAGTTATATTTTTGTATTGTTCATGACAAGGTGGCACATTTGTTTTTTAGTACTACTCCATCAAGGGTCCATCAAGCTTTAAAGTACTACTCCATCAAGGTAGGGTGTCATTAGTGTTTTCTTTTTAAATGCTTATTCGAAATGGTCTATAGATCTGGCTGATATAATTATTTTTAAAAAAAAAGTTTTTTTTTTATCTTGTACCTTGATATAGTACACCCTGCCTGTGGTTAATAATATTTGTTGAGGGTAAAATATTATCTGGATCACTGGATATCATTTTTTTTATTGTGTCTTTTAGGTAGGTAATTTTAAACTATATTAAGTATAAATTGTCAGCATAGGGAAAAGCTATAATGTAATTTTTCATTATTTTAGCATTGTTGGGAGGGGAAGAGGGATGAAAGTTATGTCTGATTCATTTTAAAGGAAATGTTTGGTTGGTGATATAACCTGTATTTCCACCTATTTGAAATATATTGCATAATAGCTGTAATTCTGGGCAGGTGAATGAATGGAAGGACAGGTAGGGGGACATGTGACAACATTGGTAGCAGAAATTCTCTTGGTTCAACAGCTACTTGAGTGATTAGTCCCAAATTTGGTGGTGTGGTCCCATTTAGTTCTAGACTTGTTTAGTTAGTTAATGGACAGGGTTCCTAGCTTCTGTGGGTCAGGAGTGATCCCTTGGAAAGTGTCCAAAATTTCTGGTGGCACTGTTGTCACCTACCTTGATGGAATAGTACTTTATTGACAGCAGTTATGAGTGGAGTTAACATTAATGGTGGAAAGCTATGAATGAACTTATAGATTGGAAGAGTATCAGTGGACATAGTTTTTGCACCCAACTATTATCATGGGTTTAATTAGTATTATATATCAGTCGTAATTCCCAAATGGACAGGTGGGCAGATGTATGATGTCATCGGTGGCAGAAATTGGCAGTTTCCCTGTGGTTTCATGGCTACTTGAGCATTCAGTCTCAAGTTTGGTAGGGTGGTCCCACTTAGCTATGACCCTCAGTGTGATGGATAGGGTTCCTAGCTGCCATGGGTCATGAGTGATCCCTCAAAAGGCATCCGAGATTTCTGGGGTGCTGCCATTACCTACCTTGTGAATGGAGTTGTGAGTTGAAAATGAAGTTATTGATCAACATGTGTTTGGAGCCAAACTTTTCGTGGGAGTTGTGACTGGAGTGGTGGAAAGCTGTGAATTTACTCATTGAAACGTTTAGCATGGGTAATAACTAGTATAATTTATTTCCTGTTGTAATAGGATTTAGTTACTGCAATAATGATATGCTCTCAAGAAGCAAGCATTGAAGGCCTTATATGTGTGGAATCATTAAAAATAACACTTAAAACACACAGTGCTGCCAACTGCTCTAATTTTTTATTTATTTTTTTTTTATTTATACAAATTTTGGTTTAAAATCTAAATTTTGGTTTTTAGTTTTGCTATTTTTAAAGAAAATAGGCTCTCAAATTTTACAGTTTCTTCTCCATTTTTCAAATAGAAATGGTAATAAAGTGAAAAGCTATTTTCATTTTAGCTCTTTAATTTCATTAAAAGTGTGTCTTTGTTCCCACTTAATCTCAGGGTTTCCCAAGTACTTAGGTGATCATTTCCAGGCAAAGGACACACCTAAATTCTTCTACATAGATGAAGGCTGGAAATTTGTATTTAAATGAGTGTATATAATTTGAACCTATTCCCCACCCTCTCCACTCTGAACAGCTAATCACCAATTGGATTCAGTTCCAATTTCCATACCTTACAACCTCCATACCTTGAAGTTTCAGGGTGAGGGAGGGTGACACTCACAGTTTAGAAAGCATCCCTGATCCGAGTCATGATTGGCATTGCAACAGAAATCGATCTCATGCATGTCTATGGGACAGGGATGGCTCAGTTGGTAGCGCACCAGGCTTGTAATCTGCAGGTCCCAAGTTCAAATCCTGCCTGGGCCAGCATTGAGATTTATTCCACCGAAACCCCACACACGGTCAGTGGGGAATGGCGATGATCTTGGAAAGGCTGCTGTCTGTTGGATGGGACTTTAAGTTGTTGCCCCGTGTGTATGAGAGTAATACCCTGTGACATTAAAGAACATGATGCGAGGCTACCATCTGTCTCCCAAAGCTGTCCATTGGGTCCCCCAACCCCTTCTGAGCCCTCTGGGTCCTTGTTACCTGGCCATATAGCCCGTTGTGTGCAAAAAAGTACCACTCAGAGGTAAAACAACCCAAACCAACCAGTATCTGTAACCTAGCTCCCAAGATAATTAAACTGAGACACTCAAGAATGCACATCAAGAAGCAACTGAAGCACTATCTGCCTGACCAGTTTTCATCACTTTCATTTTATCTGTGTCCAAACCTACTCTATTACTAAATCTCATCAACAGCCCTAATGAAAGAATTCATTTCTTCCACATCATTAGCCAATAAGGTCAAATCATCTGCATAATCTAAATCAGAAATTTTGAATTTCATTTGAATTTTCTAGACCATTTGTCTTCCCTTGCATAGAATTCTGCATAACATAATCAATAACCAAACTAAAGAGAAAAGGAGAGAAAATGCACCCTTGTCGAACACCAGAAGTAATGCTAAACCAATTGCTACAAGCCTTACCAACTCTCACACACGACTCAGTGTTATTATAGAGAGCTTTCATTATGCTAACTAACTTGTCAGGTATTCCATATGATGTAACAATCAACCACAAATTATGTCGATCAACAGAGTCAAAAGCCTTTTTGAAATCTATAAAGCTAGTAACCACAGGTTTCTGAAACTCTAAACATTTCTCAGGAATCTGCCTAAGTGAAAATATCTGATCTACACATCCCCTACCACTTCTGAATCCATATTGTTCATCATGCAATTATCTGTCAACCAGATTCTTAATTCTATTAAGCACAATCATGCAAAGAACTTTCCCTGGAACGGAGAGTAGGCTGATCCCCTATCGTCAAATTCACCACTATCATCAAATTCATGTCCCCTATCGGTAATTTCACCACAAGCAGCAGACAAATGCCATATAGATGGAAAGTATTTCTTACAAGTATACTGTTGATTAAATAATAAATGAACTCGATGTATTTGGTATCTACTAATAAATCACCACTTTGAAGTTGATTCAAACTTTTTAGAGGAAAAATTGTCTTGAGCCAGGTGGAATACGAACCCACAACCTCCTGATAACATCTATAACCTGATGATAACTATTATTATGAGTTCGTATTCCACCCGGCTCAAGACAATTTTTCCTCTAAAAAAATAATCAACTTCAAAGTAGTAATTTATTAGTAGTAACCATAGGTTTCTGAAACTCTAAACATTTCTCAAGAATCTGTCTAAGTGAAAATATTTGATCAATATATCCCCTATCACTTCTGAATCCACACTGTTCATCACACAGTTGTCCATCAACCAAATTCTTAATTCTATTAAGTATAATCATGCAAAGAATTTTACCTGGAACAGAAAGTAAACTAATTACCCTATAATTATCACAAGAGCTGCGATCATAAAAATTAGGACATTGATAGCTCTAATAAAATCCTTAGGAACAACACCTTTATCGTAAAAAATATTCAAAATTTCAGTAAGTTGCGACAAAACAAATGTTCCTAGCTCTAAGCATTTCAGTGATGATTTTGTCCACCCCTGGAGATTTTTGCAGTTTCAATTTAGAGATAGCGAATATGACTTCAGAATGTGATATAGGGCCATCATAAAAGCCAATAATGCATCTATCCTCATTACAAACAATGGTAGTAGAAATAATCACATTATTTAGAACATCTCTGAAATGCTCAGCCCACCTTACCATCACAAGAGCCTTACCTTCAATCACCTTACCATTTTTAATTATCAATCCCTGTGTACCTGACTGTTTCTTCCGACATAAAACATTAACAATCTGGTACAACCACCTGCTGTTGTGATGTCTCACTGCTTCCTCGGCTTTGTCAGCAAAGCTTTTAAGCCAAAGATTCTTATCATTTGTTAACTGATCCTTTACATGTTCATTAAGCTCATTGTAATGCTGTCTATATGGTCTTGATTTATATTATCCCTACATTTCCTTCTTTCAAAAATAAGTTCCATATTCTTATCACTCAAATATTTTGTTTCCTCTGTTTCTTTTTAACCAAAAGAGTGCTGTTGGTCTCAAGGAAAGCCTGTTTAAACTGATCCCATTATTTCTCAACTTCAGCAGTAAGCAAACCACGATTGTCATAATGACTGATTACCTTATCATTGTATGCTTTGGCTACATTTGGGTCTTTCAAACCTTCAATGTTAAAAGCTAATTCTCTTAACTCAATTGCCTTATCACTAAATTCTGTCTCCTCTGCTCCTATTTTCTTAAAAGAGTACTTTTAGTTTCCAAAAAAGTCTGTTTAAAATGGTCCCATTCTTCCTCAACTTCAGTGGTAAGCAAACCATGACTGTTGTAATAACTAAGTAACCTATCATGGTAAGCTTTACCTATAACTGGGTCTTTCAGATCTTCAGTATTAAAGGTAAATTTTTTAACCTTAGCACAACACTTCTTAAGTTTAAGTTGCAAGACACTGTTAACAAGGTAATGGTCAGATCCAATTTCAGCTCCCCTATATGACCTGCTATTCCTAACAGAACTAGCCCATTTGCTGTTAATTAGTATATAAACAATCATATTCTTATGCAGCCCATCGGGTGAAACCGACGTGTACTTATGTATGTTGCAGTGTTTGTAAGTGTTAGTTATTCTGAATTCCATCCAATCCATTGAGTTTACTTACCTGTAGGAGACGTTACCCATTGCCATTGCAGCTACCAATGCCAAAAGGGCCTATTACTCCTCCCCACAGGTCAGAGTCAGTACCAACTGTGGCATTGAAGTCACCTAGAACAAGGGTAATATCTCCTTTCTTGACAGAATTCAAAATATCCTGAAGTTGTCCTTAAAACCTTCATCCTCATCGGCATCCTCAGTGGGGGCATAACAACAGATAACATTCAAGTCTTCAACGCTTGTCTGAAATTTTGCTGTAAGAAACCTTTCATTAATGCACTCATATCCTAGAAGAGCATCACTAGTGTGTCTGCTGAGAAGCAGACCCACGCCTTGGTGATGCTTATTGTCGTCCCTCCCTGAAAAGAGAAATTTAAGATTATTTTTAAGAATCTGACCTTTATCTGTCCATCTGGTCTCTTGCAAGCCGAGAATATCTAAATTATAATGGTGGAATTCTTGTGTGAGGACATCAAGAGAAAAAGCTCTGTGCAGAGTCCTCACATTCCAACTACCTGTGGAGAGAAAATGGTTAGCGGGATGTTTAAAGAAACTATGTTTATTGAGAGAGGGAATGCCGACAATATCAAACAGCCCCCTAATCGCAGACATACGGCAAAGACCCGTTCCCCCACCACTAAAGGCTGAAGCCATCTACACTGGAAGACTTCCTCCAATGTAGAATTTGACGATGCCAATAGAAGCAAAGAGTTCAGGTGTCTGTGATGACCTCTGCTCAGGATTATCCACCAGCTGATAAACATATCCTGTGAATATATTCACTTGGGGCTGTCAACCACAAACAAACAGAAAACACAGCGGAAGATTTTCCCTCCGCAGAAGCCCACCAGAGCAGCAAAATCAGGATATCCATAATCAAGTTCAGAGCCATATTTCTGTCCAGTCCAGAGGGTTTCATTAATGCAGTTGTATTTTAGAAGAGCATCGCTTGCATGTCTGTTGAGAAGCAAACCTACACCTTGGAGATGCTTTCCATTCTCCCTCCCTTAAATGAGAAATTTCAAATTATTTTTAAGTATCTGATCTTTTCCTGTCCATCTGGTGTCTTGCAAGCCTAGAATATCAAAGTTATAACACTGGAACTCCTCTATGAGGACTAAATAGAATAATCTGTGCAAACATCCTCATGTTCCACATACCTGCAGAGAGAAAATGACTAGTAGGATTTTAAAAGAAACTAGGTTTATTAAGAGAGGTAGGGCCAACAATATCAAATAGCCATCAATCTCAGACATGGACCAAAGACCCATTCCCCACTGCCGAAGGCTGAAGCCTCCCATGCTGATAGGAACATCAGGCACCACCTTTTCAAGTGAACCTTTTCATGAACCAGAATCTAGATAGAAACTGACCTGCCTGAGACACATTACTCCAGTGTAGGATTGGCGATGCCCAACTAGCTAAGTGAGAGTTTAGGTACCTGCGTTGGCCTCTGATTAGGATTATCCACTAGCTGATATAAGGTATTCCATGCCTCTGTTCACTTAGGGCTGGCAGTCCAAAAGCAAACGGAAAATATAGCGGCAGATTTTCCCTCAACAAATGCCCACCAGTGCAGTGAGTCCATGATCCATTATCAAGTTCAAAACCGTAAACCAGTCCAGTCTAGTTAGTGTAAATGGCCAGCACCAGGACCCTGTGAAGTTGACCACTCCTCACCTGGACAAAAAGAAAAAAGTGGCCATAGATGATCAGTTCAGTAAGCCACACTGATCCCCTTCTGTTCCCTTCCAAAAGAGAATATCTCTTTTGAAAGTTACTAATGGCCTGCACCATGAGAAGGTAGAGTTGGACATTAGGTGCTAATCCTGGCCATTTCTATATATCATCTCTGGGGATTGGTACCCAGCTCTCCTTTCAGTTTATGAATAGCTACTATTTACAGTCTTTAATAAAACATGAATAAATACTGTACAATAATTCTCGGTGCCCAATTCTGCTACGATTCATCAGTGCATCGCATTGAGTATTACATTTGATGTATACATAACTCTGAGCATGACAATATGTCGCTCGCCAAGTCTAGGGTGCGGACATTTTATGTATTATCATAAATCTCAGATGTCACTATACCTTCGTTATATAATACCATATACTTAGTACTACCAACTAAATACTTTCTTTAACCTATCTTAAAGAGTACTAGTTAGCAAATACAAAAGGCAATATTACCACAGACTTGCAAAAGGCTGGAACAACTGCATCATTTGATGTTAATCTGTTAGTCTCGACACTACTGTCGTGGTTTCTAACACATGCTACCAGTCCTGTTACATCGGAGATATCAGCAATGATGGATAAACATACATCAGATTTCCACTGTAAATTACTGTTGTCAGTCCTGTTATCTTAATAACGGTGACAATAGCAGATTTACACTAGCTCTTAATAGGGGATTCCTCAGACTTGAGTTGTTAATGTCCGTTGCAATAATGTTACAATCGTATTGCTATTATCTGCTTTTTTCGTAGTGGATTATTTTTAAACTGTTATACATGCTGGAATCACACTTTTTCTCTGAATTTCGGTGCTCACTGCCCTGCACTGGCCGCCGCGGCACTATCATATGCAGACTTATAACTTCCAACAACAGCCATTAAAACTTTAAAAATCATTAAAAACTACCATCCATTAAAAACTATCATATTTGGCGCAATTGAACTCCACACCTAGGGGTTATACTCACAATCCCCATCATCTTACAGAGCGATGCGTTTCACACGCCTCCCGTGTGGCGGCTTCCTCAGGCTCTGAGCACATACTGTGGTATGTTACCTTATATGCGTGTCTTCCATTGCGTCATCATTTACATCCTTATGCGCAAGCATTTCTGCACTTTTCTTCTGCCATAACAGAAGATTCCATGCAGATGGTATCGGGGTGATATCATTATTACATATTCTGTTACTATAATTATGAATGAATAATTTTTCTGCATAAGCTAATTGGAACTTATTTTGTGGGGCAGCTAATGCTTTGTAGTTAATTTTTCCCATTTTAATGTTATTTTCTATTATTGTTTGTGCTAAAGCTGTATTAAGTTGCTCTTTTTGAATATCTGTTTTGTGTTCATTCATTCTTACTTCATATTGCCTATCTGTCTTCCCAATATAGCTGTTCTTTCCCTTTAATTTTCCTTCCAGATCTGGGATGTTAATTTGATATATCCCCCTGTAGGTAATTTCCTATCTCTGTCATTAATTACTAAATTTTTAATTGTAGTTGTTGTTGTTTTGACCAGTAATGTAAAATCGTAATTGCTTAAAATGGTTTGCATCATATCTGTAACGTGTTTAATGTAAGGGAAGCTATGCACATACTTTACCATATGTTGTGATTGTGCTCCCCTAATTTCGGTTTCTTTAATTACTATAAATTTTGCATTTTTCTGCCATTTATCAAATAATTTCTTAGGGTACTCTGCATCCTCGGCTGTTTGTGTGATGTATTCAATTTCTTGTTTGAATGTCCTTTGCTCCGAACAATATCTTTGCGCCCTAATATAATGTGGAAGAATTGAGGCTTTTTTATATCTCATCAGATGTGCTGATTTAAAAGGAATGTAATTCGGTATATGGTTTTTTTCCTGTACACTGTAGTTTCACAGTACGTTTCTTTTCTGGTTATCATAATGTCCAAAAAGGGTAATTGTTTATTTACTTCTTGCTCATGGGTAAACTTTATTGAGGGCATTATAGAATTAAATACCTCAACTAACTGTTTAAAATTTTCAAGTGAATGGGGCCAAAAAATCAAATTATCATCAACATATCGCAAATATAAAGATGGTAATAGATCACATCTTACCAATGCTGTTTGTTCAACATGGCGCATGATGACGTCCGCCATTAGTCCCGATAGTGGCGATCCCATTGGGACTCCTTCAGTTTGTTTCCATGTGTGATCCATTACATCAAAATAGTTGGAAGAGGTTGCCAGCTCCAGCGCCTCACGAACACTAAAGTATTCCGAGGAGCTGGGGCGGGCAACGCACAGCCATTCAGCTTTTAGCCGCATCACTGCATCCACAACACCAGGGTGCTAGGATACAGCGATACGACTTCCAGTGAATGCATTGTAATTGACTTTGTAATAATGGTATTTTGTATTTGCAATAAAGCATCATGACAATCGGTCAATGTATACTTTGATGGGGAAAAATAACTCTTAAAAAATTTATGGAGTGCTATTTCCAAATTATATGTTGGGGCTTTTCTTTTTCAGAATAATGGTCGAAACGGATAATCCTGTTTATGCATCTTAATTTTGACAAACAGCTGGGGGACGTCAGGGTATATTGGAGGGTTACAATGTTTAGCTATTTCAGCTGGCAAAAATGGATCGTTCTGCTGGCAAGAATACGTTGACCGATTGTCATGATGCTTTATTGCAAATACAAAATACCATTATTACAAAGTCAATTACAATGCATTCACTGGAAGTCGTATCGCTGTATCCTAGCACCCCGGTGCTGGATGCAGTGATTCGGCTAAAAGCTGAATGGCTGTGCTTTGCCCGTCCCAGCTCCCCCGAATACTTTAGTGTTCATGAGACGCTGGAGCTGGCAACCTCTTCCAACTATTTTGATGTAATGGATCACACATGGAAACAAACCGAGGGAGTCCCAATGGGATCGCCACTATTGGGACTAATGGCGGACATCGTCATGCGCCATGTTGAACAAACAGCATTGATAAGATGTGATCTATTACCATCTTTATATTTGCGATACGTTGATGATATTTTGATTTTTTGGCACCATTCACTTGAAAATTTTAAACAGTTGGTTGAGGTATTTAATTCTATAATGCCCTCAATGAAGTTTACCCATGAGCAAGAAGTAAATAAACAATTACCCTTTTTGGACATTATGATAACAAGAAAAGAAACGTACTGTGAAACTACAGTGTACAGGAAAAAAAACCATATACCGAATTACATTCCTTTTAAATCAGCACATCTGATGAGATATAAAAAAGCCTCAATTCTTCTACATTATATTAGGGCACAAAGATATCGTTCGGAGCAAAGGACATTCGAACAAGAAATTGAATACATCACACAAACAGCCGAGGATGCAGAGTACCCTAAGAAATTATTAGATAAATGGCAGAAAAATGCAAAATTTATAGTAATTAAAGAAACCCAAATTAGGGGAGCACAATCACAACATACAGTAAAGTATGTCCATAGCTTCCCTTACATTAAACACATTACAGATATGATGCAAAACATTTTAAGCAATTACAATTTTACATTACTGGTCAAAACAACAACTACAATTAAAAATTTAGTAATTAATGACAGAGATAGGAAATTACCTAAAGGGGGGATATATCAAGTTAACATCCCAGATCCAGAAGGAAAATTAAAGGGAAAGAACAGCTATATTGGGAAGACA
Organism: Ryuthela nishihirai; assembly: GCA_038380435.1. Lineage (NCBI taxonomy): Eukaryota > Metazoa > Arthropoda > Arachnida > Araneae > Heptathelidae > Ryuthela > Ryuthela nishihirai. The sequence goes on from JAWZYU010000026.1 coordinate 35,154,290, forward strand.
GACAGGCAATATGAAGTAAGAATGAATGAACACAAAACAGATATTCAAAAAGATCAACTTAATACAGCTTTAGCACAAACAGTAATAGAAAATAACATTAAAATGGGAAAAATTAACTGCAAAGCATTAGCTGCCCCACAAAATAAGTTCCAATTAGCTTATGCAGAAATATTATTCATTCATAATTATAGTAACAGAATATGTAATAATGATATCACCCCGATACCATCTGCATGGAATCTTCTGTTACGGCAAAAGAAAAGTGCAGAAATGCTTGCGCATAAGGATGTAAATGATGACGCAATGGAAGACACGCATATAAGGTAACATACCACAGTATATGCTCAGAGTCTGAGGAAGCCGCCACACGGGAGGCGTGCGAAACGCATCGCTCTGTAAGATGATGGGGATTGTGAGTATAAACCCTAGGTGTGGAGTTCAATTGTGCCAAATATGATAGTTTTTAATGGATGGTAGTTTTTAATGATTTTTAAAGTTTTAATGGCTGTTGTTGGAAGTTATAAGTCTGCGTATGATAGTGCCGCGGCAGCCAGTGCAGGGCAGTGAGCACCAAAATTCAGAAAAAAAGTGTGATTCCAGCATGTACAACGGTTTAAAAATAATCCACTATGAAAAAAGCAGATAATAGCAATATGATTGTAACATTATTGCAAAGGACATTAACAACTCAAGTCCGAGGAATCCCCTATTAAGAACTAGTGTAAATCTGCTATTGTCACCGTTATTAAGATAACAGGACTGACAACAGTAATTTACAGTGGAAATCTGATGTATGTTTATCCATCATTGCTGATATCTCCGATGTAACAGGACTGGTAGCATGTGTTAGAAACCACGACAGTAGTGTCGAGACTAACAGATTAACATCAAATGATGCAGTTGTTCCAGCCTTTTGCAAGTCTGTGGTAATATTGCCTTTTGTATTTGCTAACTAGTACTCTTTAAGATAGGTTAAAGAAAGTATTTAGTTGGTAGTACTAAGTATATGGTATTATATAACGAAGGTATAGTGACATCTGAGATTTATGATAATACATAAAATGTCCGCACCCTAGACTTGGCGAGCGACATATTGTCATGCTCAGAGTTATGTATACATCAAATGTAATACTCAATGCGATGCACTGGTGAATCGTAGCAGAATTGGACATCGAGACTTATGGTACAGTATTTATTTGTGTTTTATTAAAGAGTTTGATCCTACTGTGCCTCGTAATATTTAGAATACCATTTACAGATCTTAATCGATTCGTCTTCTACCAATTCTCAATATACATTTGTTCAGCAAACAACATTGTATACACTCTTAAAAAAGTACAGCATGAATCTATTGAAGGAGTGACCTCAGCAATAAACTTAGTAACAGCTATTGGTATGCTGAAGGTAAAAAATATAAAAAATATTCTGAAAATTCGCATATACTTCTAAACATATTTTAAGTATATTTTTCCTTGATATAAAATATTTATGCTGTGCATTTTATATTGTAGGATACATATCTTTGTTATGCAAAGGTGCAGAATCAACAGTTTTAGGGCGTATTACCTCTGGACCAAAAAATATCACATCAGATCATTTAAATAACTTTGCAATGGTGAGTTTTCATTTGCTTTTTTAGTGTAGTTAAATGTCTCATTCTAGAACTGTACTTTTCTGCATATGCTGTTTTAGTTTTTTCAGTGTGAATGCAAATATTATATAGGAATAGAAGTGAGTCAGCTCACATTACCAGTTTTCTCTTTAAATATTTTTAAGTCAGCTGTCTAGTAATTAACCTATGTATTTATATAACAGTGGCCAAAGTTGGCTTTATTTTTCTGTTTATAGTCATTTCTGAATATAATGCCTGCACCATTACATACAAAATTATATACCACTTGATGGATAATTTTTTGCTGAATTTAAAACACATTCCATCAAAATATAAAAAGTTTTGAAATAAAGTGATTACATACAAAGCTTAGTCTTTTTTTTTACCTGCTACCTATTACAATATACATTTATTCCATGACCAATTATAAAGTAAACTTTTATTACTACTAATTATCACTTTTATACAATATGCTACTGCAAAAACAATAAAATTTCCTTGGCTCAACATTCACAGAAAATAACAGCAATCATAAATTTTAACTTCAATTTTTCCTTTAAGGTTTTTAATGTATCAAAACAAAGTCATTAGTTATTTTCAGACAAACATGTGAACAAAAATGTAAATGAAATACAGAAAATACTTATGAGTGATTTTTGAAGTAGGCTATAAATAAGAAAGCAAGATACTTTGTAGAAATAATAATGTACTAGAATATGGCTCTTCTGTTAGTGTAATTATGCATATTACAATTTTTCATACATTATTTTACTTACAACTCATGATGTACATAAGATCAGTTTTTACATTAAAGTCCTTAATGTTAACACCAAATATATATATTTTTTCAGTAGTACAATCAATACCAACAGAAGTTTTTAAATACTACATCAAACAGTAATTCATTTAAATTTAATTTTAATTTTGGGCCAATAGTGAAGATTTGGTATTGTCAAAATATCCTATATAATTCTGGATGAGGGTTGATATGATGGCATTCCAAGCTAATAATCTGATGTTTGTAGATTAGAATCGAAACTGTTCCTGCATTGAGATTTTATCCACTAACTCTCATTCTTCTGTTTGTAAAAAATACTGATGGGCTTGGAATTGGGTCTGTAGGATGGGATGCTAGGGTGTCCATAGATATTTGACACAACCCCTGTTGTGTTTTTTTTTTTTTCTATTAAAAAAAAGTTGAATCCAGTGTATTGAGTATAAATATGCCTTAACTTAATGTTAAGTTTTCCATTGTAATACTGAGGAGTACAATTTTGATTTCAATTTTAAGTTCAGGTATAGGTCATTTGTGTCATCTTGTGGCCAAGTGGTTAGCACCCTTGGCTACTGATCTAAGGGACCTGGGTTCGAGTCCTGGGAAGGCATGGATGTTTGTGTTGTTTTTCCTGCTGAGGTCTTGGCCATCCTCACAGATCTTCTACTATGGCATATAAATTGACAGGCTGCTGTCAGACCTCTGTGGGAAGCAGCTGCTTGAGGGGGTATTTATTATTTTTTTAGTATAGGTCATTTGTTCATGATAGTACAAATATTATCACATCTATAATGCAGGTTCATAGATTCATTCTGGAATGTATCTTGAAGAGTACTACATAGCACAAGTCACTATGCATTGGTTAGTTATATATATATATGAATTGTTTGAAAGATTTGGAATTGATGTAAATAAATATGCAGTCCATATACATGCATTTAATGGATTTTTATCACAATTATCAATGTTAAATGTAGAATGGAAAGAAAAAGATGCACTTCTCATATGTGATGGATTACTAAGTTGTTCTTTGACATAGAAAAAAACTCTTGAAATAAGAAAGTCATTAGTGAAGTGAAAGTTAATACATGGAAAATAAAATTTAGGTTTTCTGCTAGTGTGCTTAAAGTGCATTACACAAAATGATAGAAATATTTTTCTTGCTACACTTGAAGACAGAATGCATCATTACTACTGGGAAGTATTTAGAAAAGTCAAGTAATCAATATCAATACATCAGTGCATTCTATAAAATAGGCATGCATTCCATCTGAAGGGGCCAGCCAAGAATTTTCTAATATCTCAGTTGGTCATGCAAAGAAATACATGTAATGCATATTTAGGAGAAAACAGCTATCTGCACAGGAGCTTTTTTCCAGTAACCTGACACAGTTCATTTACTGCCAGGGTGAGTCACTGAGCCACACATCCATGGTATGAAATGATTGATATGATGATAGCTTCATTCATGGTAGTCATTCTTCCCATAAAAAAAAATGCTTTGCAAAGATTTCCTTTACTAGAGTTTGACAAATTAAAAGATTCACCATTAAAGGTGAGAGATTTTTGAAAGACTCTAGTATGGTGCAAATCTTGTGAAATACTCTCAAACAAACAAGTTTACATTTTTTTTTAGGCAAATGTTTGCTTAGTAAGTAGGTGCCAGGCTTTTAATCTGCATTTCACAAATTCAAGTCCCGCCTGTGCCAGCATTGAGATTTATCTCTTCTGAACCCCCACCCTTTCCTTGATCAGAAAAGGGACACTGAAGGCTTGGAAAGGCTGCAGTCTGTTGGATGGGACGTAACGTCATGACCCTGTGTGCAGGCAAGCTTATACCCTTTGTATTTCCCGCCTGTAAATTTCAAGTCCCGCCTGTGCCAGCATTGAGATTTATCTCTTCTGAACCCCCACCCTTTCCTTGATCAGAAAAGGGACACTGAAGGCTTGGAAAGGCTGCAGTCTGTTGGATGGGACGTAACGTCATGACCCTGTGTGCAGGCAAGCTTATACCCTTTGTATTTTAAAGAACTTCTGGGTGGCCTTGACTGGAGGCTTCCACCTGTCTCTTAAAAGCTGTCCAATGGGTTGGGTCCCCTTCCTCCAACATTCTCTGAGCCTTTTGGATCCTTGTAACCTGTCATTTAGTCATTTAGTTCATAAAACCTGTCATTTAGCTCCTTGTGTGCAAAAAATATTGCCTCTCAGAGGTAAAACCATCCAACAACAACCTATTTATTTTTGGAATATATTTATGAAAACTAAGGATGCTGAATGAATCATCTCTGAGATAATCATTTGCTTACATTATATAATTATACTCTGGTTTCAATCCATTGTGACTTTTCAGGTAAGGAATATACCAGCACTTCTAGATAGAGGCACACATAATTTGCTCAAAGGTCTTTTATATTACTGCTTTCTATACTAAATAAACTAAAATATACTAATTAACTTTCTATATGATATATAGATGTTGAAAAAAAAAAGGTAGTGCAAAAAGTTGAAGTCAGTGCAAAACAAAATTTGCACTGCCTTCAAGTTTAACAAGAAAAATGTACCAAGATTTTTACTAAAAAAATATAATGGATGAGACATTTAAATTTAATAAATTAAAAGTCATGGTGTTGCCTGGGAGAAAAACTATATCAATAGATATCAGGGAATACTATTTTATGGAGAGTTTAAAAAAAGTTTAATGAACAATAATTTAAAATTTAGATTTAAGTCATCTGTTATTTATTCATATTCAGATACACTATTGATTGAGTACTTCATACAGTTTGTGTTGTATGTACTTCAGTATTATTAAAAGATAGTTCTGTTATTTGTAACTATTCATAATTTCTTTCCATTTTGTTTGTTAAATACATTGTATTTTTTTTTTTCTTGCAGGCTGGATTACGTACTTTAATAATTGCTGAGAAAAAAATATCTGAATCTGAATATAAGAAATTTGATGAAGAACTTCAGGAAGCTCGTAATCAATTAGAGCATCGAGAAGAATCGGTAATGAGGTTTCTTTTATTTTGTTTCTTAAAAGTGTCTATTAAAGACACTTTTAAGATAATTAAGTTTTAAGTTTTAAGTTTTAAGATAATAGACTCTTTAAAAAATTAGTAATTTATCATCTTTCCCATTTTTACCTTTGTAAACTAATAAGTAGAGCAGTTCAATTTTATCAGATGAGTAAGATAATACAAGTTAGCACTGATAAGTAAAATAATTCTTATTATTTAATAGAAAGGAAAAGTACTGAACAAATATAATAAAGGATCTACATAGCTGGAAGTCACTGTTGCATATTCAAATGCAAATACATTGTTTTAGGTAGTTGCACAATTGCATTTTAGTTGATAAAAAAATTCTTGCCATAATATATAGTTAGTTGTGTTATAAATCTGTTTTTTTTTTTTCAAAGATTGTTTATATAGAATAGAAAGCCTTGTTTGGTGCAATATTTATACAGATTAAATTATTTTTGCCTTTCTATGCTTAGTTGAAATTTGTTGATTTTTGCAGCTGAAGTGAAGTTGAAACTCAAATGAAAATTGATATTGCACAATCTTCATAAGTTTGCTAGTAGTTTCTTTAACCTTTGTACACTGTTCTGTTTCTTCCCACAAAGGATATTTATTAACTGGTACAACTCTCTGTTTTTTTTTTTCTAACAGTATCTTTAATTTGCCAGCCAGGCTAACAGTCAAAGATTTTTGCCAGCTTTCATTTGATCCCTTAAATGTTTGTTAAGCTACCTATTATACTACCTGTAAGACTAGTAGGGTGTTGATTCGGTTTATCCCTTAACTCCTTTTTATCAGAAATAAGCTGAATTCCTTATCACTCGAATGACTGCCACTTTTCTCCTCATAACTCAGAACCACACTGTTTCAGATATTCCCTGCTTAAATCACAGGTTGAAGCTTTGTACCATATAAGTAAAAGATTTGTTCTACATCAAAATAAATGCTGTACATTTTACTATGAAGTAGGTGTCATTAACTAATAATTTTATTAAGTTATAAATTTGCAAAGTTATGTCTTGCATAATATTACTTGTTTATATATTTGCCTTTACTTTGAATTTAATGTTACCTTTCAAAATTGTTCTACTCAGAGGTAAACAACCCAACCCTGTCAAAATTTTGGATATTATATTTTTTGCTAAGTATGATTTTATTCTTTTTTTTATCTACTTTTTACTTTGTCCTATTCTTTTTTTTATCTACTTTTTACTTTGTCCTCTTCTTTCTTTTAACACATATACACCATAATATTAAGCATTTCATTTATTCTTATGTTTGTGTAATAAAAAGAAATCTATACTCGCACGTGTATTGTGCAAACTCGAAATCAATACTGCATTTTGCCTTAAAACCAGGTTGTTTATTCATATAGAACAAATAAAAAACATGCCTGGTCTGTGATGTAATTGAAATGTTGATTAATGTATCAGTTGGAGTGTTGAAATCATGTAGGGGTAATTATGAAGCAGAGTTTACTGTTGTTTTTTTATATGTTTTGGGAAATTGGAAATAAGGCAAGTAGGCTTATCTCAGGAAAGCAAATATAAACCTTGAAAAGGGTTTTGGGGATAATTAGAAGCAGTGCTTACTGGGTTTTTTGTTAATATGTTTTGGAAAATTAGAAATAAATAAATAAGTCTATATCAGAAAAATGATAGTGTGAGTTATTAATAATTATGGAATAGAAAATGTTTTTGTCATATTTTCTTTTGGTGGTACACTATTGGTCTAATGTTGTCTGTGGATGTATGTACATACAGACACACATGATTTTCAAGCAGCCATGGGTTACAGATGCCCAACAAGACTGTAATTTAGCCCTCCATACATGTTTATCTTGAGCTACAATGGTTGCATTATGATAATACAGGATAATTCGAACATGGTTTTGTTTGACATTGTCTGCCCACTTCATCTCAGATCTCTACTTTTTTCTGACATTAAGGCACATTATTTGTAACTATTTATTAATCTAATGCATGTAGGCAACATGCCCAAACCAATCAGTCCCCTCTCTCTGTACACAATGCTGCTCAAAGGTGGTTGCAGACTCTTTTGCCTACTTCATCATCACTTATACAAGTTAAACCATCTAGGTTCAAGATAGTGCAAGCATCTAGAATCAAAGGCATCAAGTTTCCTGTTTACAAAGGGTCCCAGTCACTGCCATGACAAAAGAATGGACCAAAATCATAGCTTAATTTTAATCCTTAGGTGTTTATGCATCCCCCCCCCCCCCACACACACACAATCTCCACAGCAGCATTTCCTATTCTTGTGTTTATCTTGTGTCACATATCACCTGTATCAGTTGTACAACTCCCAAGATAATTAAACTGAAAAACTTGCTCATGGGTAGACCATTCAAAAGAAGATCATATCTGATTTGTGCCCTCCCCAACTTCCAAACTCTTACTGTGCTACTATTGACTTGGCCATTTAGCCTGTTATGGGCAAAAACATACTGCTTAGAGAGTATAACAACTCATCACATTACTAGCAGATTTTATAGATGTTCTTCTAATTTAAGACAAATAGATAATGATAATATTAATGGAACAAAGCATTGTGAAGGTTATGAAGTACTGAAAGTAAGAGAATTTATATTTAAAATCAACAAATGATAGTTCTAATTATAAAAAAATTAAGCAAATAAAACAGTATGGCAGAAAATCAAGAATCCTAAAACTGAAGAATAATTTATTAGGGCATGAAAACTATATATGATTCAATTCAGCAGTAAGCAAATTTTTTTCTCTGTCATATGTATTTCTTAATGGAAGAAATTACATTTGTTTTGTATGACATTTTTGGCAAATATTTTTTCATGTTATGAAACATTTATTTTTGTATGCTTGTTGTATGTGCTTTAGTAATTAAACTGAGTTGTGGAATTTTTGCATATTTATATAAATCATAGGTTTCACGTGTATTTGAAATGGTAGAACAAAATTTGCACGTGCTAGGAGCAACTGCAGTTGAAGATCGCCTACAGGATGGAGTTGGTATAACATTGGAATCATTAAGAGCTGCTGGTATAAAGGTAAAAATATTATTTACTGGAAGAATATTTGCAGAGTTAGTAACTTTCTGTAATAAGTTTCCATTTTTTTGTAAAACTTATTTCCATTTGAAGTAACATTATTTGTATCATGTAATGTTGGAAACAACAGCAAAATTTATTTTGTAATGTATGTTTGATGAATTATGACAATAAAATCAAAGTAATGAAAAATTCAGAGATATATTGTGTTTTTATTTTTGATGAAATAGAATGGCTAAATATAATGTAAATATTGAAAATAAATTTTGATTCCTCATGGTTTTCCATAGTGTTATAAAGTTGCAGCGACCAGAATAAGATCAAACCCAAGCTAACTTCTACAATTTATTAAGGAAATAAACAGTAATGAGCCACCAAATTATCACCATTTAAAAACCATATAAGTGAATTTTATAGGAAATTTCTGATACTGATAATACCCAGTAAGTTGCTGATTCTTTGAATAATAAGCTGGTTTCAAGAGACATGGCCTGTAAAGCCTCCACAATGCAGTTAAGCTAGAAGAACAGTAATAGATGAATAGGTGGGAGGTAATTCACAAATCAGTTGTAGCACAAAAACAAGTCTTGCTTTGCTATGCAACTGAATGTCAATATAGATATATGCAGAAAGGCTCCCATTTCTTATCTCTGAAAGCTTACAAGATAAAATTATATTCATCATGTACATCCTCCAATTTCAAAAGAGGTAATAATTTTTGTCATTAGTTTCAAAGGATTATAACACCCAAGCTAGGAAATTTAACTTTCCTTACTGATGAAATGCAGTTTCATTTTTCAGCATACTTGAATTCATAGAATAATTGATACTGATCAGTCAAGAAATCCTTAAGCAATTAAAAAAATTCCCTTATATGATAAAAAAAAAAAGTAATGTTTGATGTGCAATATTAAGAACGTGCATTATCTGGACCAGTGATCAGTACCACACCCCTACCCTCAAGGAATCATCAATTCACAATGCTACTTCAATATGATCATTGAAGAATTCATTCAGCAGCCTGGATAATGAGGAGCTGAAGCTAGGTTATTTTCCACAAGATGGAGAAACTATTCACACAGCTAAGGAGACATTGGGCTATTTGCCTGATTTTTTTTTTTATGACTGATTGACCTTTAAAATATTGTGACATCTCAGATCTCATGATTTGACATAATATTTATTTATTTGGTTTTTTGAAGGAAAATGTCTTTAATAATTATCTTTGCACCATTGAAAACATAAAAAATAAAGATCATTAATGCTTTCATATAAATTAGCTTGGTTTCATCATATTTTGGTCATAAAATATTCTTATTCTGTATAAAAGAAATACTTCATAAAGGGAAAAGTGCTCTTTTAAATCAGATAATATTTTTTAAAGATCACATAGCATAATTATTTACTGCAGGAAACATGTTCTTTTTACTGGTGCCTAAAAATTTTTGTTAAGTAGTAATGATGACTACTAAGATTATTTGGGATCTCTAGCTAGTTGCTTGAAAGATCCATCTTGAACAAGAGAATTTTTAAGGTGTTTGCATGCTAAATAACAATGCAATTTAATAATAATGAACATTTAATTTAAAAGTTTTTAAGTTTAATATTTAAAAGTTGCTTTCTACTGGTTTATTTAATTGGGAAGAAACACAGGTTGAAATGTTTGGTTTAAGAATGTTAAGAATTTGGATAACCTGCAGTTATCCAAACATGCTTGGTAGTTTTAAATTTTTTGTGCTGGTAGTTTTGAAAACCAAACTACCAGCATTCTCAATGAGTATATTTTCATTATGCACCTTAATTGTTATGATGCCTATAACAGGGGGGGAGGGTCAGTTGGTAGTGCGCTAGGCTCGTAATCTGCAGTTCCCAAGTTCAAGTCCCAGCTGGGACAGCATTGAGATTTATCTCCACTAAACTCCCCGCCCTGCCCATGGTCAGTAGGGGACATTGATGGGCTTGGAAAGGCTGCCATCCATCGGATGGTCTTGACGGGAGGTCTACCATCTGTCTCCCAACAGTTGTTCCAGTGTATTCCCTCCCCCATCCTTCTCTGAGCCTTCAACATCTTTGTGACCTGGCCATTTAGCCCACTGTGTGCAAAAAAAGTGCTGCTCAGAGGTAAAACAACTCGACCCTATAACAGGGGTGGTAATTTTGGAAAAATCTTTCTAGCCAGCAGTTTTTGCCACTAATCACAAGCCAGAGTGAAGGTATACAGCATTGAAGTCATGCCAGAATATTCCTCCTCCAATGTCATGTGGGTGAAGGGGATTTCTCCAGTCCTGCCTATAACCATATGTGTGCTGCATAGAGGTAAAAACTACCCAATTATCTATAACCTTGTTATGTTAAGCATCCATTAGCACATCTTTTTCAATATAATGAAATATGAGTAATTTTGCTTACCTGCATGGGCTTTGTAAGAATATTTTTCTTATTTCATTTAATGCTATCCTGCAATAAGATTTCAGAGAATAAAAGCTCTTCACATGTGTTTCTTTATAATTAAATAACCCTTAAAAATTGCATGACTTTTAAATTAACATTGTCTGTAAAGATTTTTAAAAGTTTTGTTCGTGTCATACTAAGTTTTAGCTTATACAGGTAGAGAACAAAGTAGATAAATTTCTAATTTACTGCTTAACTGCACTAAATTACTAATTACTGAAATTGTAAAAATATTTAACTTTTCTATTGACAAGCTTCAGATGCTTGTATTTGCAGAATATATATAATTTAAAGTAAGTAATAATTTTTTTGTATAACTCATTATGTTTTTTAGTGCTTTTGTTTATTTATGAAATGCACAGGTATTATATTAAATTATAACTGTTAAAATGACAATCCATGGGCCACATCCAGCCATCCATTGTTTTTGCAAAATAAAAATGAAAAACAAAAAGGGTGAAAAATATAAATTGTGTCATATTAATGTAATTTTGTGGATTTTTTTTACTTTTCATGTATACTTTTTCATCTTCTTGGTACAGTTGTCTGTCTTCTAATTTGAGAAAAAGCCAGATTCAAAAATTAAATATGCTGTCTGTTTAGAATTATAATTGAATTATCCTGTATTAAATGATATATCATTCATTACAGTATAATCCTTAGTAATTATGTATATGACCAGAGAATAGTGATAAATAGCAAGGTTTCATTATTTTGTAAAATGTTTTATCAATCTATTTACTGTTCTTAGTAGGTTTATGCTATACTAAATTAAACTAATAATCATTTGCAAATTTTCAATTATAATTTTTTTCAACTTTCAGGTGATAAATAAATACCTGAAAGTGTAAAATTTTGCATCTCCTTTAATTTCAGATGCTGAGTGAGTGTTCTATTTCTCAAAAAGGCAAGTGTGAAAAAAAAAACACACACATACACGATTGCATATTCCTGAGTAATAGAATTTGCTTTCACATTGTGGATTAGTTTTATTCTGAATATTGTATATGTTTCTCTTTTTCATTATAGATATGGGTACTTACTGGAGATAAAAAAGAAACTGCTGAAAATGTCAGTCTTTCTTGTGGCCACTTCAAGAGAGGCATGGTACAGTTGTCTGTAATTGAGCAGTCATCTTCTGATGAGTGCTACTATACTCTTCAGCATCAACATCAAAGGTACAGACCATTATTACTTAGGTGCCATTTAGTGTGCTATTGAGGTTCCTGAACTTCCAAAAGCGAAAAATTATCTGTCATATTAAAATGATTTGTTAAAATGTTCTATCAAGGTGTTATTTATTGAATAATAGATTTAATAAATTTTTCTTTAACTAGATTAAAAATTGCTCTAGATGTAATCTGAATTGCAGCATGCTATTTAATTGTTACTTAACTCTTATCAACTGAATTACTGGGTAAGATCAGTTTTTTTGTCTTAGACTATGAAGATTTGTTGGTGCAGTTTCACTAAACGTTTTAGTTGACAGCTTTGGGAGAGCATGTTAAATGTTACTTTTAGAGATATTGTTTATAGCACTTGTATTATATAGTTCATGCCATGAATAATTTTACTACTAAATGAGTTATGTGTGACTTCTAGTATTTAATACTTCTCTTAATAATTCAGGCATTTTTGTATGTCCAAGAGGGCTAAATCATAAGCATGTAACTTGACTAACCATGTGTTAATTCACCCCTCCCCCTCTTGTTCCCTTTATAAGGTATATTCAATAAATGAAAAAATATTGAAACAGTTTTGAATCACAATGTGCTGAAATGGAAAATATGCACAACTTTACTTTCTTCTAATGGCTGAAAACCTGGCATATAAAAAAATGTTTCTTCAGTAAGCTTTGTGTTTGATTCAAATATACACAGGTGAATAAACAGGTTTAATTATCATATTGAAAAAAAAAAACAGCAGCTTGCGAAGGGAGCTGGTTAATAATAGTATGAGTCATTTGAATTACCATACTTTGGACTCTAATAATGGGAGTTTGAAGGATTGCAAGCATTTTTTTTTATATTATGATGCATCAAGTTAAGGAATAAATTGAAAGCATAAACAGTATTTTTGAGTTCTGAAATGTCTATTTTAATATGTAAATATAAAAGCCATCTCAGCAGCTGAGTGGTTGACTGATTGACTCTTGGCCACTGATTGAAGGAACCTTGGTTTGAGCCCTGGAAAAGCATGGATGTCAGTGCTCTTTTCTGCTGAGGTCTCACCTTCCTCACTATGGTGTATAAACTGACAGACTCCTGTCAGACCTCTGTGGCAAGCAGCTGTTTGAGAGTTTGTTTTTTTTTTTTTGTATAAAAGCTCAAAATTTTATATTTTTAAAATACTTTAATTTTTTTGTCATACTATGCCTGTCAATCATTTTCAGTCAAATCATATTGCCCTGTCAGTTGTTCTTTGCCAAAACTGCAGGCTTTGGGAACTGTATCTCAATGGATTTAGAACTGTTGTAAAGTTAAGCAAATCAATAAGTTTCTTTTGTTTATTTAGGGGAAGGACAGTTTCCTTGAGATTAAGTTTTAATAATGAAGTATAGTATGTATTAATGTAAATATATTGCTTGCATTTAATGAATACCATCCTCTAATTAAAATATGTTGAAAAATTATAATTGATTCAATATTGAGAAAATGTAAGTACAGTAAAACCTTGGATTGTGAGTAACTTTGTTTGCGAGTATTTTGCAAGATGAGCAAATTTTTAAAATAAATTTTAACTTGATAAGCCAGCTAAGTCTTGTAATACGAGTAACATGTATGCGCATGTCTACCAACCGTCACGTTCGGTTTCAGTCGGTCGGTGTGCTTTACATATTTACTCAACATACGTACGAAGTATTGTTTATTTTTTTTCTAAACGTGGTTAATGAGTATTTTTTGATAACAGTACTGTAACCATGGCTCCCAAAAAGAAAACTGTTGAAAAAGAAAGTGATAAGAAGAAGAAAATGATTACGGTGGAAGTTAAGAAGGAAATCATCGAGAAGCACGCACGAGGTATGCGAGTGGTCGACATCGCAAGATTTTATAATAAGTCTACATCGACTATTTGCACAATATTAAAGAAGAAAAAAGAATTAAGGGGACTAGATGTAGCAAAAGGAGTCACGCGACTATCAAAGCAACGGCCACGTGTTCTGGAAGATGTAGAAAAGTTGCTTCTCGTGTGGATAAACGAGAAACAACTAGCAGGTGATACTGTGATGGAAAACTGTATCTGCGAGAAGGCAAAGATTTTGTACGCCGACCTCATAAGTAAACTGCCAGATACGTCGATAAGATACGAAGAAGGCTTCAAAGCGAGCAGGGGCTGGTTTGACAACTTTAAGAAGAGAAGTGGTATCCATAGTGTTGTGCGACACGGAGAAGCTGCGAGTTCGGACGTTAAGGCAGCTGAGGCATTCGCCACCGAATTTCCGAAACTCATGATTTCCGAGGGTTACCCACCACGGCAAGTTTTTAACTGTGACGAGACAGGACTTTTTTGGAAAAAGATGCCAAAGAGGACTTACATTACTATAGAAGAGAATGCAATGCCTGGTCACAAGCCCATGAAAGACCGTCTCACCCTCTTGTTTTGTGCTAATGCAAGCGGGGATTTTAAAATTAAGCCCTTGCTGGTGTATCATTCCGAGAATCCACGAGCCTTCAAGAAATGCAAGGTACGGAAGAGTCAGTTAAACGTTATGTGGAGGTCCAACAGCAAAGCTTGGGTCACTCGTATCTTGTTCGTTGAGTTGATCAATGAGGTCTTCGATCCTACAGTGAAAAAATACCTTTTAGAAAATAATCTGCCACTCAAAGTTTTGCTAATTATGGACAATGCCCCTGCTCGTCCTCCAGGTCTCGAGGATGACTTACTGGAGGAATTCGAGTTCATTAAGGTGAAGTTCCTTCCTCCCAATACCACTCCACTACTTCAGCCCATGGATCAGCAAGTCATTTCAAACTTTAAAAAGCTTTACACCAAAGCATTATTTCAGTGGTGCTTTGAGGTAACTGAAGGAACAAATCTTACCCTCCGAGAATTCTGGAAAAATCATTTCCACATCGTGAACTGTCTCAAGATCATCGATAAAGCTTGGAATGGGGTCACCAAGAGAATGCTCAATTCTGCTTGGAGAAAACTGTGGCCTGACTGCATTCTAGGAGATAACTGTGAGGGGTTAGCTCACGAAGAGGAACTGCCAGTTCTCGATGAAATTGTCTCCTTGGGGAAGAACATGGGACTGGAAGTGAATGAGGACGACATTCAAGAGCTGGTGGAGGAACATCGCCAGGAGCTGACCACCGACGAACTAATGGATCTGCATCGCGAGCAACAGCAAAAGCTTGTGGAGGAGATCTCGTGTGAGGAAGACAAGAAAAAGGAGGAGGAATCACTCACTTCAAATGAGATTAAGGACGTGTAAAATGTGGGAAACAGTCCAAAATGTAGAAAAACACCACCCAAATAAGGCTGTGGCAATGCGAGCAGTCAACCTTTTTAATGACAATGCAATGTCACATTTTCGGGAAATTATAAAGAGAAGGCAGAAGCAAATGTCCCTTGATAGTTTTGTCGTTAGAGTTACACAAAAGGAAAAAGATTCCAGTGTTCCAAACGCAAATTAATTGTGTGTATTATTTTTATGTACCTATATGTATTCTTTTTATTTTGTATTAAACATTTTATTTGAATAAATTTTTTGTTGTGGAATGAATCATTGGGGTTTCCATTATTTGTTATGAGTTATTCGCTTTGATATACGAGTGCTTCGGATTACAAGTATGTTTCCGGAACGAATTAAGCTCGGTAATCGAGGTACCACTGTACTTTTAGTAACTGTAATCATGATAATTTTTGTGTTTTGATACACTTATGCAACTTATTATATGCTGATAAAAGTTTCTTAATCTTATTTCAGAATTTTACAAGAGCCTTTCAGCAGTTATTCTCTAATAATAGATGGATGCAGTTTAGAATATGCTTTAAAAAATCATCGTGATATTTTTATATCTGTTTCCCAACAGTGTTCAGCTGTGTTATGTTGTCGAATGTCCCCTTTACAGAAAGCTGAGGTTAGTATATTTAACATTTAGTGACAAAATTATGGCATAATTTGTTTTAGCATTTTGTATATTTTGTAATTGCATATTGTGTAAATTGTAAAAGTTTTTAAATATTGGCCTATAATTTTCCATGTGAAATGTCTACAACCTATCATCTATGAGTAATAGTAAAAGATAAATCAGAACAAGTAACAATACCTTTGCTGATATTGCATCTTTACATTTAGTGAACTTCGGGATTTAGTACACATTTATTAGATTGTCATAGAGATTTTCAACTACTCTGTGTGAGTGTCTGTGCTATACTCTGGACTTGTACTTATATTCCAGGAGAGGTTTATGTTCAACCATAACTCAAGTGATAGTCATAATCATTATTGTTGAAATGCATCAATATTGAATATTAATCAAGGATACCAGCAGTCATTAAATGACAAACACAAGACACATCCACCATGGCATCTTCAAATTTGATTTTTTTTTTCTTAGAATGTATGTTAGTAGGAAATCGGACCAATCTCAGGTTCACTGTAGCTGAGCAAGATCTTTATTATTGTCTTTAAGTGTTATTTGAAGTGTCATTAGAAGTAATTTCGACTGTAGTGGAAACATCTGATCTAATGAAGCCCTCTTCATTATGTGCACCAAAAAGATTGTTAATTATGTGATTCAGTTGGCCAAATACACTTTTAGTGTCACTGAACTTTTTTTTTAATCAGCCACACTTAATAAAATATAAAAATATGTATAATATCAATAAAGCCACAGGTAAAGTATCTGTAGGAGTATGAACACGTCAGGTTCATATCACCCTGGCTCAAGACAATTTTTCCTCTATACTTAGATTGTTTTTATCCCCCATGGTTAATTGATATTTAACTAGGTTATTCATTCTTTACAATGAAGACAGCTACTTTTCTAATAATTCATTAACAGTCATTAATTTCGAATGCTGGGGTGATGCTGGGTGAATTGTCAATCCTACACTCCAGTGTAGGATTGATGATGCCCAAATAGCTAAGTAAGAGTTTAGTTATTTGCAATGGCCTCTGATCAGGATTATCCACCAGCTGATATAAGGTATCCCATGCCTCTGTTCACTTAGGGCTGGCAACAGCAGCAGAACATAAGCAAACGTAAACGACAGTGACAGATTTCCTTCAACAGAGGCTCTCCCACCAGTGCAGCAAGCCCAGGACCCATAATCATGCTCAAAGATGTAAATCAGTCCAATCTAGTTGGTATAAATGGCCAGCAGCAGGACCCTGTGAAGTTGATCACTTCTCGGCAGGCAGAAAAAAAAAAAGTCACCATATCTGACCAGAAGGCCACACTGATCTGGCAGCACTCCCATTCCATTCCCTTTCAGAAGAGAATATCTCTTCTGTAGAATGAGTTCTTCCCTAAGTGAACCAGAAGACTTCTTGAAAGGTACTAATGGCCTGCACCACAAAAAGGGAGGGTTGGACATTGCATGTTAGGCCTGGCTTATTCTGTACATCATCGCTGGGGATTGGTACACAGCTCTCCTTTCCACTGTATGCCTAACTACCATTTACAGACCCATACTACATAACTCTTTAAATATTCAATGACTGTTATGGAAAACCAAATTTAGATTTGATCATATCTTTAATTTATCTTCAGTCACATTTTTCCCATAATGTGCTTACTTTTGAAGTTATAGAGCTTTGAAATTAAGTGGACAATGAGTGTATAATGCCTGCTCAAATTTTTACACACATTTAGATGCACACAATTTTCTTGCTATTCTGGAAATATCAAAAAAAGTGATTAAAATAACATAAAGTTGATGATACATAACTATTGCTATAAAGATGGTAATGATAAAATCTTATTTTGTGTATTAAAAATAGCATTTTTATTTTCAGATTGTTAAATTGATAAAACATTCTCCTGGTAAGCCTGTTACAGCAGCCATTGGTGATGGTGCTAATGATGTTAGTATGATACAAGAAGCACATGTTGGATTAGGTAAGTATAGATCATTATAATGTGATTCTGTTCTCTTTTTCCTTAAGTTTATATGCATTCTAAATGCATTGAAAATGCAGAAATAAAGGCAAGTTTTTTTTTTTTTTTTTTTTTTTTTTTGGGCGGGGGGGTGTAAATATTTTAACTTAGCCAAGTGTTAGCCAAGTTAGCCAAGTTAGTGTTAGTTAGCCAAGTGTTAGCCAAGTTAGCCAAGTGTTAGCCAAGTTAGCCAAGCTAAGTTTTAACTTAGCCTTAGTGGTGAGTAAATAAGTTGGAACAGATTATTTTTGAATCTTTCCAAAGGTATATTTTGTTACAATTTTGTTGTGAATGGAATGAGCTGTTATTAGTGTCTTGAAGTAAGTGCAGAACATGAAGTGTAGTGGTATATAAATGCTCTATAAAAACCTCCATAAAACTGTTATATTTGAAATACTATAATAAGGTTATGCAGTACCTTGTAATTAAGAAATCAAATGTTGCACATTAGCAAAAAGTATAATGCATACCAGATTCATTAGTTAGATAGGTTATATAGGGTTCAAAGGAAAATCCTAAAACACCCTAATAACTTTATGGCAAAGGGTCCTAGAAGTGCAAATGTTTGGTCTACCTATAAAAAGTGACCATGACTGACCAAATGACAGACTGTAGCACACATAGCAATAATCTCACATAGCAATATCATCTAACTCGGCAACAAAGAGAGATAACAAAAAATTGTAAATTGCAAAGTTGTAGAGCATCTTCTAATTAGTAGGAAACTACATATGGTTGCGCAAAATTAATAGCTGGATGACTATAAATATCAGTCATTCAAAATCAGATGTTTGACACTTAGCCACTGCAAAATGTTGCAACAACACACAGACTGTAGAAAACATAACACATACAACAGAAAGAGAGAGAATAGTGACAAAACAATTTATTACACAGATTAATGATTGCAGGATGATTACATTCCAATTCACAAATGGTATAAGCAAAACTCATAGGCACACAAGTCTAATGTGAAGCCTGTTCAGTGTGCCCACCATTGGCTACTGTGCACATCTGAATGTGAGAAAGAATAGCTTGTTGTACAACAACCAGCATTGCATCACTTTATTCTATGATAGGCATTGATGATCTGATGTCATAGATCTTGCAGACTTTCAGGTTCTGTGGTATTAGCTATAAGGTTGTCCTTAAGGTAACCCTAGAAGTCCATAAGAATCAAATCCAGTGACTGCAGAGGCCACCCATAAGCTCCACCATATCTGATGATTTGGCATCAGAACATGTCAGACAGGAAAGCACATATGTTTGCAAGCTGGTGCAATAGTGTATCATCGTGATGGTATCACATGCATTGTATATCCCTGAGGCAAAGTTCATCAAATCAGTCAGGTATTGTGTTCTGTAACAGTTGGAGATACCTCTGACTTGTTAATGTTTTGTCACAGAATACCAGTCTATTGAGTGTGTTCAAATACTGCACCAGACGTCAGCACCATACTCGATGCCTTGC